>CM042690.1:304308183-306708183 GCA_023614405.1 Avena insularis
GACTATTAGCTGAATTGCATGCTAAGTGGGAAAGAGAAGATGAAATTGCTAGAAAAAAATAGTATTTCTACTATCATTACCACTAATGTTGAAGCTAGTAAACCCAATGGAACCTTTTCTAATAAAAATGCTGAAATTCTTCGGAATATGGGAAACAATAGCTCTACTACTTTAGATGATAATTATGATTTTTATCTTGATGGTTGCAATATCTCTGAAGTAATTAAGTTCCTACAAAATCTTGCTAAAAGTCCTAATGCTAGTGCTATGAATATGGCCTTTACAAAACACATTACTGATGCTCTCATAAAAATTAAAGAAGAAAAGATGAAACATAAAGCTTCTATTCCTATGAAATTAGAAGATGGTTGGGAACCCATCATTAATATGAAAGTAAATGATTTTGATCCCAAAGCCTTATGTGATCTTGATAGTAGTGTTTCTATTCTGCCTAGAAAGATTTATGAAATGCTTGATTTGCCACCATTGGAAGATTGTTATTTAAATGTACCACTTGATGATAATGCTAAAAAGAAACTCATGGAGAGTATTAATGATGTTCTTATTATGGTTAACAATGCATATGTCCCCGTTGATTTCTATGTTTTGGATGTTGAATGCAATGCTTCTTGTCCTATTACTTTGGGAAGACCTTTTCTTAGAACTGTTGGTGCCATTATTGATATGAAAGAAGGCACCATTAAATATCAATTTCCACTCAAGAAAGGTATAGAACACTTCCCTAAGAAGAGAGAGAATATTCCTTTTGCCTCTCCTATGAAAACAAAATTTGCTCTCGCTTCTTATGCCTAACTTAAAAGCGTTAAAGAAAAGTACTTATTGGGAGATAACCCAAAAGTTTTAGATGAGTTTTGGAAGTTATTACCTCTATAATAACCGCTCCTTATCCTTTTTATTTGCTTTTTGTGCCAAGAGTAACCTCTAATGAGAGAGAAGTAATGCTTGGGAAAGTTGTTGTCCCGAAACAGGATTTTGTGCTTCGTTGTAAAAATTCGTGTAAAATCTCTGTACGTCGGTTTGATCTGTGATTTTTTGTGATTCTGACCCAGGTTGTTATCCAACTTTCGTTAGTTCAACACTTTTCGATTTGAGCAAAAGAAGGTCTTCGAAAAAATTGGTTTTTACCTGCTGGTCTGTTTTGACAGATTTCTGCCATTATTTGCATTTGCTTCTTGTTGATTCCTTTTTGGGTTCTTTGTGGGGAATTGAGATTTTTGAGGGAAGTGCTAAAGTAGCCTGTGTTTTAATGGAAGTTTTATTGGTGTTTAAACTTAACCCAAAATACTTATTATCTTGAGTACACTAATGTTGCTAATAAAGATTGTGTGAAGTTTTGTATGAAGAAAAAAATTCAGGTGTAAGGAGAGAATGATGTAATGAGATGAAGAATGGACTAAAGCTCAAGATTGGGGATGCCACCCGTGTCACCCCAAGAAATATATAATAAGTACAAGCGTCAAAGCTTGGGGATGCCCAAGGCATCTCCTTCTTCATCAATAAAAATCTCAGGTTTCTTCCAAACACTTCATTTTTAATTGTTTCATGCACAGTTGTGTTGTTCTTGGAGCGTCTTTGTTTTTTTTTTTCATTTCCTTGATTTGCTTGAATAAATTGGTTGGACCCCCTCTTTCATACATTAGTTTTCAAATAGGTTGGTTTGGATTGGAAAAGTTCATGCTTAAGTGGTAAAAAGGAGTTTGTTTTTGATTGTGGCCTATGCTTTGTCATGTCATGCTTGATATTGTATTGGCTTTATGCTTAGTGATTTTTGTTGTAGCATGACATGTTATAAACAATTGAGATTTCTTAATGTGCCTTGAAAGAATCATGCATTGTTTTAGCATATTAAAGCATAGTATTGTGGTATTCTCCTTTGATGCTTTATTTGGGTTGACTTGGCGCATGCTCACACCATGTTATGACTATCCCAAGTCACCATAGCCTCGATAATCCTTTAGTTTTCGACATGTAATATCACTTTATGCTTTAATTAATGATGTTTTGTCACTTTGCATGATTATGGCCAGTATTGCTCTCTTAGTTGGTCGCTCCCAGTCTTTTGCTAGCCTCCATAACCAAGTATGAGTTCCACTCATGCATCCAACTCCAAATAAAACCAAGTTATTCCAAGAGTCCACCATACCTACCTATTAGCATTTGCTATTCCAAGTATATTCATGATTTTATCTACCTTCTGAATTAAACTTGTTATGAGAAAACTAGTGATTAAAGCTCTCACGAACTTGATGGCACACTTTACTTTTCTTGCCCCTAATAAACTAGAACCATTGTGTCATCTATGTTGTATATGCTTGCACTTATATGTTGGGGATTAGCAGAACCATTATGTCATGGGGAACGCTTTCAACATTGCACTTGTACATTGTACCGAGTTGATATCATGCTCTTTTGTCTATGGATGTCGTCGGTGTGAAATGAAAGGGGAGCTTGTAAGTCCATGGAGTTATGTATGTGTGTCAGAAACGCTCGGGCATTGGTCTAATCCATGCCTAATCATGGTGGAAACCTGCAGCATAACCATAATGAGAAATCTATGAAGCATTCTTCTTATAAAAAAAGAGACGGAGATTGAGAAAAAGAGAAAAGGAAAAAAAGATTTGGGAAAATAGGAAAGAGAGAAAAAAGCACCATTTTCCCATGGTAAATAAGAAGATTGCTGAGATGCTCGTTGTCTGCTTGCCTTGTCATTTTGATATGGGGATTCTTCCGTATCATCGGGCAAGGGGTACCCCGTTGGCGATTCTCTATGATACACATGTACTTACTATGACAAGAACTTACGGGTAACTAAACTTGAGTAGCATGAGGAGCGGCCCTCGTATTCAAGGGACATGAGATTTCCAACTTATACTTTGTAAAGCATATACTCCATGGTTTGTTCACTTTAACCTTAATCACTTCAAGATGCTTATGATAAGGGCAATGAGAGCTGAAAGCTAATAAGTACCATAATTTTGGGAAGCTCTTTATGAGACTTGAATCCCTGCTTCCTTCTATGAAGGCATTTCTTTTACTTTTATGTTGAGTCTCCATCTTCTATCTTTATGCACCTATTGAGAGAGCATAGTGGCCATTCTTAGTTTAATGTGCATTGTCCCAAGACTTGTTGATTGATGCATAACTTTGATATTGCTTGTTCTTAAACTACTTGTATCTAGTCACCCTTATGAACTTTGAAGGTGTCCTATGCATTTGTGTTTTGCTACACTATGAGGGACAAGCTGAATACCATTCTCATTATGCTTTCTATATGTGAAACAAACAAATGTCTTGCAAAGCATTGTTATTCATGAATCTTTTGTTTGTGCCTTTTCATGTTACAACATAGTTCCTATGTCTTATTGTTAGAACTATATCTTTCATGCTATGTTAAAGTACTATGATCCCAGCTATCAATGTTTTACAAATACTTTGATCAAGTTTATTATGGTGCATGTCACCTCAAAAATTATTCTTTCTTTTTATCACTTACCTACTCGAGGACGAGCAGGAGTTAAGCTTGGGGATGTTGATATGTTGCTAACGTATCTATAATTTTTGATGTTCCATGCTTGTTTTATATCTACTTTCTTATGTTTTGTCCACACTTTGGAGTATTTTTATACACTTTCTTGGACTAACCTTTTTTTTAAATAAGATGCCACAGTGCCAACTGCCTATTTTCTGCTGTTTTTGGTTCCAGGAAAGTCAGAAAATGAATATTCTCGGAATTGGACGGGACAAAAGCTAAATTCAATATTTCACCGAGGGGGACACGGAGCCAAAATACGAGACGAAGAGGGGCCAGAGGCAGGCCACACCACCTGGCCGCACGGCCAGGCCTGGCCGGCGCCAGGGAGTGGTGTGGCCGCCTAGGGCACCCCCTCGGCCTCCCCTTTCGCCTATAAGATGCCTCCGATACAAAAACCCTAAGTACCTGATCAAAATTCCACGAAAGAGTCTGTAGCCGCCGTCATCTCCATCCCTAGATCGGGAGGGATCTAAAGCTCTTCCTGACACCCTGCCGGAGGGGAGAATTCACCCTAGGGGCCTTCTTCATCACCATGCAAGCCTCTGGTGTGATGCGTGAGTAGTTCATCCCTGGACTACGGGTCCATGTAGTAGCTAGATGGTTGGTTCTTCTCCTTTGTGCTACCATTTCTAGATCTCGTGAGCTCCATTCATGATCAAGATCATCTATTTGTAATCATACATGTTGTGTTTACGGGTTTCCGATGGATATTGAGATGCTATTTTAGATTGATTATTGATTCTATCATGTCTTTGTTATTTGTGATCTTGCATGCTCTCCATTATTAGTAGATATCTTGGCCGAGTAGATGCTAGCAACTCCAAGAGGGAGTATTTATGCTCGATAGTGGGTTCATGCCTCTAGGAATCTGGGGAAGTGACAGAAATCTCTAAGGTAATAGATGTGCTGTTGCTACTAGGGATAAAACAACAATCCTTTGTTCATAGAACAATCGTATTGTTTACTTTACACGCAATGCTTAATGCAATTATCTATTGCTTGTAACTTAATACTGGAGGGGTTTCGGATGATAACCTGAAGGTGGATTATTAGTCATAGATGTAGTTGGATTACGGTCTATGTATAATGTTGTAATGCCCAATCAAATCTCATAGGAGTCAAGATGATTAGTATATGCATGTATGCTTTCTTGATGTTTGTCAATTGCCCCGCTGTAATTTGTTCACCCAACATGTCATCTATCTTAAGGAGAATCACCACTAGTGAACTGTGGACCCATGTCCTTTCTTTTACCATCAATCTACAATTTATTTTGTTTTACTTTTACAAGCAATTACTATCTTCCACACAATACGTTTAATCCTTTGTTTTCAGCAAAACCGGTGAGATTGACAACCTCGCTGTAAGTTGGGGGCAAAGTTATGTGGTTGTGTTGTGCAGGATTCCAAGTTGGAAACAACACCTTGGAGGTGTTTCCTTGCTCCTACTGGTTCGATAACCTTGGTTTCATAACTAAGGGAAAACTTGCTGCTGTGCTCATCATACCTTCCTCTTGGGGTTCCCCCAACAAGCTCAATATATTTTGGGCCATGACCTCTTGATCCAGACACTCTGCACAGATCCTACGGTGATGTCACTGCAGTATGAGGTCTTGGTGACCTATACATGCCAGCAGCCCATCCAGGAGGCGGGTCCGTCTACGTCCGACGGCGTGGGTTCCAACACCGCGCGCCATCAGGGCCCGTACTATAGGTTTAGTCCCAGCGACTTCACTGTCACAACCACGTCGTCTGCTGACCTAGGTTCCTTAGGTTTGTCGTCCGACGATGACGCCGCCATCTCCTGATCTAGCTATACTTTGTCATATATTATTTTAGACTTATCCTGCTAGACTTTGTCATATATATTACTTATCCTGCTAGACGTGGATCAACTACTTGTCATATATTACTTATCCTGCTACTTAATTACTTTATAACTATGTTTACTATGCGTCTTCTTTCTAGATAAATATATAGAATGGATCAAGTGTCCAACAACTGTGCACAACCATTGGGGAGGTGCATGGACAAGAAGTTTCCCATAGTGCTCCCTGTCGGGTTTGAGGCTAGGATGGTATGTCCTTTGTGCACGACCATTGGGGATGTCTATATATATAGAATGAAAATAAACCATGGACTTTGTTGTATTGTTATTGTTTTACTCAGTCAATCCCTTGCGCTTGGCGATGGGACTTCATGGACCATTTCCATAGAAACACCATGGACGATGTCATGAACTTTGATGTCACATGCTGATCTCGACAGGAGTTATGTGGTTAAAGTGACCAACCTAGCGATCAGGACATCTTTTAGTGGACCTGGCTGGATAAACTTCTTCAATGATCATGACATGCAATACGGAGACAAGATAAAGATCTTTCTCATTCATCAAGCAGCCGTAATCTACTACATGTGCACGCCCCCTGACGATGATATCCAACAGTAAGCTAGCTATCACTACAAGAATCTGGACGATCCATGACGATCTGATATCGTCGTGGATGAGGGCCAAAATGTCATAGATGGCAATCCGCGACGAATTCTGTGACGAAAAAATAGGTCACGGACCTCATGTCATAATTCATTCTGCGACGTTTTTCCTATCTGAAAACGTCACGCCCGATCGTGACATTCCTGTATTTTCGTCACGGCAAACTGGACCGGTCCAGCCCAGGCCCGGTCGCTCATGACGTTTTTATTTCGTCACGGTCGATGCCATGTGGCAGAGGGCACCACGGGTGGCCGTCAGTGATGCTTGCTGATGTCATGTTCGCCGTCTACGACATCATAGAGTTTTTGACGTTTTTTCCATCACAGATTGATTCTGTTGTCTCCATGTCCATGACGTCACCCAACCCATTCATGACGCCATATATCCCGTGGGCCGTGACGAATTTTGTTCGTCTCCAGCTTTTGATGCCATGCTGATACGTGGACGGTTGGCACGGACAAGCTTGCACCAATCGGACGAGGCCACGTGGGTAAGCCACAGAATGCCATGTTGACAAATCAAAATGGGACACGTATCACCTACCGACGACGAATTCTGTGTGATGACGTCATCATTGGCCGTGACGTTTCTGTTTCGTCTAGATAGTTGGCCAATGAAAGGCGACCACGTTGGTGTTTACCTATGACGGAAATGTTTCATCAAGAACAACTGAGACGATTTCGTTTTCATCGCGGATGCGGGCTGGCGTCACCGTGAGATCAGGGGCCATTTGTGCACGTAAATTTCTACTAGCCCTAATCGTTTGTGACACATTTCACACAACATGCATCAAATAACAGAATTTGACAATGAATTTCAGGACAATTTTCCACATAAATTTCCATAGCAGTTTCTGAGCCAAAAGCCTCACAAGCTTCCACAGCCAAAAACTTTCCATATCAGTTTATGAGCCAAAAGCCTCACAAGTTTCCCTGCCCAAAAGACTCAAAAGTTTCCACACCAGTTAACTTTCCTAGGCCCAAGAACTCACAAGTGTCAACCACGAGTTCACTTACCTTGCGATAGCTGAAGCTGCTGCTGCTTCTGCTGGGTCATCTAAGACAACACTTGCTGAAGTAAGTCATTTGTATGGTTTTTTTTATCCTGCATCTCTTCTTACTTCTTCTGCATTTCTCTCATGTATTTAGCATACTTCAGTCTCTCTGCCTCGGTAGCTTCTTTCACTCTCTCCAATTCCTCTATGGTATAGTGCAGTTTGTCACTCCCTGCTCTCTCAGCCAAAAGTTCCGCTTCAAGGCCAGACCTGCTTCGTCTTGATGTACTTGGATGGAGGCCGATGTTCTTCAGGAACGTTGGCTTTCTGCTGTCCAACGAGAGTGCAAAGTGCACAGCCTCAGTGGAAGAAAGTGGTTCTTCCCCCTGGACATCTGGAGCCATCTTCTTTTCCATGATTTCCTACAGTATTAGGAATAGAAGCGAACCTTAGAAAAATAGCAAGCAAACTATAATCATATCGTATACAATTGAGAGATGAAGATAACATTGAATTTTACGAAGATGAAAAGTATTCAAGTGGACTTACAATTGCTTTCTTCACATTTAGAGTGAAGCCATTTCTCAGGCTGCAATGCGTCTTTTTGAAGAGTTCGAAGGCATAGTCCTCACCGTTGCACACAACCTCATAGCTACGAGAACCTATGGCAGCAGGGTACAAGACTTTGCTCCTGTTGTTCTTGTTTATTACACAAGTACTCTACACAAGCAGAAACCATACAGTATAAGAGGCAGTTCCAATCAAACAATTCAAACACATGCAGTAATAGTAAAAGAGTAAACAAAAAGTGACTTGTTTCCTGTGGTGAGACCAAGTATCAACAAGCTTGCACCACTGCTCGTCTTTCATGTGTTTCACTTCATCAGGACATTTCCTTGTAACTTGGTTCAGAGGGTAGGGATCAAAATACTTCTTCTTCAGAATATACCGCTGATTCCTTGCATGCCTCATAAATTGATTTGCACAAGCATTCCACATGTGGGTGTTATTTGTGTCCATGGCAAACTTTTGCTAAAAATAAAACATGGAGCATCAGCATTTGCATGAACAGAGAAATGGGAAAGTAAATGATAGCTAAGTCACAGAACATACAGAAACTTTGCCTATGAAGTCTGATTGGACATCAACCCTCTAATTGTACTCTTCTCAGTGGGGTAAGATAGGCATGCTAGTCGTTACTATGACTGCACACCCATTGGCAAACCTGGCAGCAACACCTAGCTCGTCTGGTCTAGTTCTTCCTAGAAGAACATTAAGTGAAAGCCTCCCTCCTTTGGACAACTTGTCAAGCCTCTTCCCCATGTTTTCCCCCTCACCGCCAGATCTTGACCAGTATGCAGAACTATATCTTCAGAATTCTGCGTTTTAGCATCTTCAGAACAAGGTGCATCAAAGTCTTGAGACATCTGGTAGCCATCACCATCTACAGGAATACAATGTGTTGATTTAGTGTTCCGCAGTAATATGATGGGATTAAATGGATTATAGGTGAGCAAGCAGTCGGTTTAACGCATTACCACGTTGAGACCAGTCACTACAGTCTTGCCACGGTACTTCATGACTAGGATCAGATTCCCCATATTCGGTAGCTGACTCATCGTATTGGGTAGCTGACCCCTGACCCTCAAATGGGGTACCAGATTCCTTGCCATCGGCAGCTGAACACAGATGTTGGGTAGCTGACGTAGCGCCTTGGGTAACTAACCCATCGGTTTTGGATGGTGCATGGTCGCTTCGGCGAGGTGCCCGCAGACAGCTGGGAGGTGGCTTTTGGATTTGGAGTGGTAGCAAGTCACATTTGGGGGATACCCATGGGCAAAAGGATGCAGACTTCGTCAGCTGGGAAGGTGGCTTCTTGATTTGTGGAGGTGGCAGGTTGGCTTTGGGAGGTGCCAGAGGATGGCAGGATGTGGGTTGGGGTTCCACACCTTGGGTAAGTGGCTACTGGCTTTGGGGAGGTGGCTGCTAGCTTTGAGGGGGTGGCTGCTGGCTTTGGGGGGGTGGATGCTGGCTTTAGGGGGTGGTTGCTGGCTTTGGGGGTGGATGCTGGCTTTGGGAGGGTGGCTGACTTTGGGGAGGTGTCGGACAACATACCAGCGGGTCAGAGGGAGTGGGCAGGTCACCTTGGGCAGAGTGTTGCTCATGTTGAACAGCTGCCAACTCGGCTTGGGCAGCTGGTTGCTTGCCTTGGGCTACTGCCTTCTTGGTTTGGGTGGGTGGTAGATTAATGGGAGCTGGCTTCTCGCCTTGGTGGGCATCAGGAACTGCAACTTTAGCCACTTGGTCGGCATCAGGAACTGCAGCTTTGGCCACTTGGCCGGCATTAGAAACTGTAGTTTTAGCTAGTTGGCCGACATTAGGAACTGCAGCTTTGGCCACTTGGCTAGCATCGGGAACTAAAGGTTTAGCTACTTGTCAGGCATCGGGAACTGCAGATTTGGCCACTAGGTTGGCATCAGGAACTACAGCATCGGTGACTAGCAAGGGAAAATGAAGTGCAGCTCTAGCCACCTCTAGGGTATTAGGAAGTGTGGCTTTGGCAGTTTTCCTAGCATCAGAAAGTTCGGCTTTGGTCGTTTGCCGGGCATCAGGTAGTTCGGCTTTGGCAATCTTCTGTGTTGCACTCCGAGTTTCTTGTGAATGGGTCGCATGACTTGTCGCTTTTGGTGTCCGCTGTGTGGAACCTGGAGGTGGAAGTCCTGCTTTTAGCGGATTCCCCTTGGACCTCGTGTGTCTCTCATTTTCTGTGTCTGGATATAGTACTGATGCCACAATACGCTTGCGATATGATCCACCACCAGGAGCCATCCTTTTCCTAGGAGTTGTCTTCTTGAATTTTCTCTGCTTAAGCTACACATTTTACATGTAACATTCAATTGGGGAAAATAAAGAGGAACAAAACATATGGCAAAAAGAGTAAGCAAACAATTCCACACAAGATGATTTGGCAGCACCTTAATTGTGGAGAAATCATGACAAGATGGTGAGCTAGCAGGTAAGTGGACTACCTGCAGCCTAGTCTCCTCGGTGACTAGTGTTTCATCACCTGATATGTCACCATCACTGATACCCCCCCCCCCCTCGGGATCATACCGAGGTCCAGAGGGATCACTATTTCTCTTTTTAGGGGAGAATACAGTTGTATATGCAACAGCACTGGCTACGAACCTAGTACCAAGTCGATGCATCCATGGACACTCTCATGATGGTTTTCATCCGACTTTCTTCATCGGTAGTATTTGTGGTTCTAACATGAATAAAGATTTCCAATTAATCTAGAAATATAAAACTGGGTGCGATACCAACCTATGTTATATAGTATATAGTACTCATCATTTAACAGGTCGCCATGAGAAATTTAAACAAAAAGATCGTAGGCTGCCAAACTAATGCAACACACGGGATAATGTAACCTGGTCTACAGCCTTCCTTTTTTTCTACTTCTAGGGGTCTGTGGGGTCTATGGGGTGGGGTGGGGGGATACACTTGGCGATCCAACAACATATGCTAAGAACCTAAGAGCATGTACAATGCAAGACGCTTGGAGAAGTGCTTAGTGAAATAGACCGGTTTTTGGTTAAGCAATGGTGCTTATTTATAAGAGGATGATGTCTAAATTGGCACCTCTTGAATACAAATAAGCACTGTTTCTTATGAAAAAGCTAGGATTATTTTTCGAAGCAACACCCCAAGCACATTCCACTGTACATATGTGTTTCTAACATGTATAGGGAACTCCAAATATGGCTCAATATATAACATATGGGGTGGAACAGTCCGCTATGACCAATTCATACTTTGATCATAAGACATACGACAAAACAGCAAAACAAATGCAACATGGATTGCATGATAGTCCTACTATGGGTGGCCTAGCTGGTATTATACACTAGTATCATACACATAATACTAGTGTGTACAAACTTCCCACTATGACCAACCTAAATGATGGTGTCTATGTTATAAGACCTATAACACTGCCCACTATGGAGATAATATTAAGACCATTCATAGTGGGGAGTAACATAGCCTTGCTATGTTACTTCCCACTATGACCAGACTTAGTATTATACACTGCAATAATAAGCAGGGCAGGACAATTAAACATAAGCAGTACAAGCATCTACCGTGCAATTAAATAGGCAATTAAGAAAAATATAACATATGGTGCTCATTGTCCTATAGTAAACCATCATGTAAAACAGTAAACTATGAACTACTTATACGATGAACATAAGACATATCACGAAACAACCAAAGTAAGGCAACCTTTATCACACGCAAATTGATCATACGCCTAATAGTTTATAAGCTGGGCAATTCACCAATTGGTTGTAATAATAAGGAGGTCAGGAAAATTAAACATGAGTAGTATATGCATCTATATCTTGCTACTGAATAGGCAAGTAGGCAGAATATAACATATGTTGTTGATTATCCAATAGTAATTACAAGTGTAAAATATTCCACTATGAACAATTTGTATTTATACTCTGATCATAAGACGTGTTATGAAAAGCATTTATCTGCAACAAACAATATAACCAAACAGCAGAAAAGCAAGGTAAGTGTTTCCTTGCCTTCAGGCTGTGGGGCCTTTTTCTTACTACTATTCCTGGCGAAACGCTTAAATCATGGCATTGAGGCTTGCCAGCGGACCTTGGTAGCAGACTATGTGGAAGAGGTGCATGGCGAGTAGGCAGACCTTGTCGACGGCAATCTGGCAGACCGTGTCGACTAGGTGGACGGCGAGTAGGAGTACCTTGTAGTCGAGGTGCACGTCGAGTGAGCAGACCTTGACCGCGAGTGGGCGGATCTTGACGGCGACGTGCAGGGATAGTGGGAAGAACTTGACGACGAGGTGGCAGGCCTTGTCGACGAGGTGCACGGTGAGGTCACGTCGAGTGAGCAGACCTTGACCGTGGGTGGGCATACCTTGGCGTCCAGGGAGCAAACCTTGATGGAGAGGTGCACAGCGAGTGGGGAGATCTTTACGGAGAGGTGCACGTAGAGGTGGAAGATCTTGTGGGTGAGGTTGACGGCGAGCTTGCAGACCTGCGAGCTTGACAGTTGGCACGGCATGGTGGGAAACCGCGAAGGTGACGATGTGCTAGGGTTTGGGCTATGGCGACGGCTAGCTGCTGTCTACTGGAACGAAGGACGTCAGCGTGGTGGGGAGGGGCATAGGGCGGCGAGGGGCAGAGTGAAGGACGACGGCGAGTGGAGGAAGGACAGACGGTGGCGAGGGTGAGGGGGAGGGAGGAGGCAAAGGACGGCGAGGTGAGGAAAAGTGGATCTCATCCACTTTCGGCGGGGGAGGGGATAATGAGGGTTTCTTTTATATTACCTAAATGCCCTCTTTACGAATGATGTGTGGCGTTGTGCTGAAGGGCTGATTGGTCTATCCTAGGGACAAAATTTTGGGGCACGAAATTTAACTCCAAAGCGCGAAATTTGAGCGGGGTGTGTTGGTCAAATTTTTTGATGGCGTATCCTGGCCGTCTATTGCATGCTGAGTGGCTCAAATAAATTAATCACATAGGATACTTGTTAAAAAAAAGGTACATTTCAAAGATATTAGCAATTACTAACCCAAAAATTTAGGAAAATTCCGTATAATTCTCAAATAAATTAGCATTACCATATTTATTAAAGTGTGGATGTTGATATAGGCAAACCATGGTATAGAAGCAAAACAAACATAGGAAAGCAACTTCCACACATATTGCAATGCACCAGTAGTACTACAGAGAAGTTGCATTCCACTTGAGTGTGTGTGTGGTCATGTATATATCAATGTGGTTTTGGAAAAGAACAAACATATATATATGCAATGTGCAATGACTCTAGGGGGATCCAAGTGGAAAACCATGGTGTAGAAGCAAAACACACATAGGAGAAGCAACTTCCACACACATTATATTAATACAGTAGTGTGACAGAGAGAGAATCCACTAGTGGAGTGTGTGTGGTCATCAGATATATATTGATATGGTTTTGGAAAATAACACATATGCAATATAATGTGCATGCAATGACTCTATGGGGGATCCAAGTAGAAAACCATGGTGTAGAAGAAGCAAGACACACATAGGAAATCAACTCCCACACATTTAATGCACCAGTGTGACAGAGAAGTTGCATCACAGATCATATAATCCACTAGAGTAGTGTGTGTGTGGTCATGTATAGATATGATCAATGTGGTCATGTGGATCATCAATAATGACTATCTAGTGGAGAGAGAGATATATATATCAATGTGTGGATTAGGAAAGAACACATGCAAATCAGTCTAGGGGATGATCCATATATATATACATGTGTCAAACCATCATGGTCATATATATAGAGACCAAAAACACACTAGTGTGACAGAAGTTGAATCACAGAATCCACTGGAGTGTGTGTGGTCATCAGATATCAATGTGGTAACACATATGCAATATAATATGCATACAGTGACTCTATGGGGGATGCAAGTGGAAAACCATGGTGTAGAAGAAGCAAAACACACATGGGGAAATCAAGTCCCACACATTTAATGCACCAGTGTGACAGAGAAGTTGCATCACCAAATATAATCCACTAGAGTAGTGTGTGTGTGGTCATGTATAGATATGACAAATGTGGTCATGTGGATCATCAATAATAACTATCTCTAGTGGAGAGAGATATATATCAATGTGTGGTTTAGGAAAGAACACATGCAAATCACTCTAGGGGATGATCCATATATGTATACATGTGTCAAACGATCATATGTGTTGGAGATATGCCCTAGAGGCAATAATAAATATAGTTATTATTATATCTTTGTGTTTATGATAAATGTTTACATTCATGCTATAATAGTATTAACAAGGAAACATTAATACTTGTGTGATTTGTAAACCTAATTTAAAGTCCCTAGTAAAGCCTCTGTATAATACTAGCTTGTTGGTTAATAGATGATTGTGGTTTCCCTATCATGAACATTGAGATGTTATTAACAACAAGATCATATCGTTAGGAGAATGATATGGTGGACATACTACTATAGATAAGCGTAGCATAAAGATCAAGTCATTTTAATAGTTCAATTGCTATATGCTTTCTGATACATAGTTATCTGATTCCTTCGACCATGAGATCATGCATATCACCTTTGCCGGATGGATGCTTTGATGACATCAAACACCACACCGTAACTGGGTGGCTATAAAGGTGTCATTGAGTGTTCAGAAAGTATTGGTTGAAACACATGGATCAAGAGTGGGATTTGTCCATCCATATGACGGATAGATATACTCTGGGCCCTCCCGATGAAATGTCATCCAATTAGCTTGCAAGCATGTGACTGGCTCACAAGGGATCACATATCACGGGAACGAGAAAAGAGTACTTATCAGTAACGAGGTTGAACTAGGTATGCAGAGATACCGACGATCATAACCTCGGATAAGTAAACTATCGTGAGACAAAGGGAAATTGATATCGTATGTAAGTGGTTCATTCGATAGCAAAGTAATCGTAGAAATATGTGGGAGCCATATGAATTTCCAGATTCCTCTATTGGTTATTGGTCGGAGAAGTGTCTCGATCATGTCCGCATAATTCACGAACCGTAGGGAGACACACTTAAGGATTCGACGTTGTTTGAGTAGTTATGGAATGATGAGAAAGAGTCCGAATGTTGTTCGAGTCTCGAATGGGATTCGGATATCACGAGGAGATCTGGAATGGTCCGAGAATAAGATTCATATAAGGAAAGTCCTGTTTGAGTTGGGGAATGGTTCATGTTTACCAGAACATTCTAGAAGGTTCCGGAATGTCCCAGACTCCGGGGAAGGGTACATGAATGTGTCATTGTAAGTTGGAATGATTGCATCATGTACTAGGTGTCTTTGTTGTCCAAAATAAAGGGTTTATTTAAATCCTAAATTGAAAAGTCAAACGGCAATTTTTGGAAAGAGGAGGAGTGGAAAGGTTGGGAGGAGGGATCCTCCTCCCCAAGCCGGGCGCCCACCAAGCCGAGTTGGGGAAGGACTCACTCCCTCCCTTGGCCGGCCAGCCCCTCCACCTATATAAGGAGGGCAGGGCTCCTCCTAGCACACAAGTACCTCTCCTCCAAAACCCTAGATTGGCGCCACCACCTCTGCTGCCGCCACCTCCCGTGGTTGCCCTAGTCACGACTTGGGGTGCCCCAAACCCTAGCCGCCACGGCTCTAGCACCTCCTCCTTGGTGTATCTAAAACCTAGATCGCCGAGCCTCTCATACTCCACCATACTCGCCCGCTTAAGGCGAAGCCTCGAGATCTCCCTCTACTTCCTGTACCACGCCAGGTCTGCCGGAATCACGAGGAGAGTGCTACAACCTCATTTTCGCTGGAACAAGGGAGATAAAGGTCTTCGCCGAGTATCAACGGTGACCGATCAAGCGCTGCCTGGAAACGCCGGGAAGGATCGTCTACGCGATCTTGAGATCGGAAAGAGTACTACTACATCACCCACGATAATCTGCTCTCGTTACACACTTTGGAATCTTCTAGGGTTTGTTATTCAATCGAATCGTTGCTAAAATCTAGTAGATAGATCTTGGCTTGTTTGTTTGTATGCGTTAGAAATTTTTGTTTTCCATGCTACGAAACCCTACAAAGGGTATCGAGCCGTGTCTATATGTAGATCTGTTGCACGAGTAGAACACAATGGTCATTGTGGGCATTGATGCTTTATTGTCGATTGCTTCTTGTGTACTTTGCATCTTGCGGGATGTTGGGATGAAGCGGGCTAACCTTACATGACATCGTTCATGAGACTTGCTCCACGCTTGACATGCAACTCGTATTGCATAAGTGGCTTTGCGGGTGCCTGTTTCTCCCAGCATAGTGGAGATCCAATTTACAACGGGTGAGTAACAATACTAGTATCAATGTTGTGGTTCTTGTTCGTAAGTTAGAACGACACTTATTGAAAGCCCCAAACCACGTAAAATATGCAAAGAAAGTAGAGGCGTCTAACTTTGTTTTGCGAGGGTGTGATGATGTGATATGGCCATGATTGTGATTATATTTGATGTATGCAATGTCCCTTATTGTAAGTTGGCAACCGGCAGGAGCCATATGGTTGTCTTTAATTTATGTTAAGACCCGCGTGTCTATTCAAAGTATTTGTAATAGTTGAAGCCGGTGGACGACAACCATGGAGAAGCGTCATTGACCTTGATGCAATGCCGGTGATGATGGAGATCATGTTCGTGCTTGAAGATGGAGATCGGAAGCACAAAGAAGAAAGGCCATATCATATCACATATTATGAATTGCATGTGATGTTAATCCTTTATGCATCTTGTATTGCTTAGTAGACGACGGTAGCATTATAAGATGATCCCTCATGCACATAAATTTCAAGTTCTAAAGTGTTCACCCTTAGTATGCACCGTTGCTAAAGCTTGTTGTTTCGAAGCACCACGTGATGATCGGGTGTTAGATTCCGTGAGTGAATACAACGTAAGCAAGCCAGATTTGCTTATGCGGTAGCTAAGGTTTGATCTTGACGAGCCTAGCATGTACAGACATGGTCTCAGGAACACGAATCACCGAAAGGTAAAACATGAATCATATAGTAGATATGATGAACATGTCGATTGTTCGCCATTGAAACTATATCAACTCTCATGATGATCGGTTTTGATATGGTGGATTTTGTTCGTGTGATCACTAAAACAATGTGAGGATGTTGTTTGAGGGAGTTCACCTAGATTAAACTTTATTATTAATTTGAACTCAATTTGTCATAAACTTAGTCTAAACTATTGCAAATATGTTGTAGATCAATGGCAGCCCTACCATCAATTTTAATGCTCCTAGAGAAAGAAAAGTTGAAAAACAATGGAAGCAACTTGGATTGGTTCCGCATTTGAGGATTGTCCTCACAGTGGTAATTTGACCTATGTGCTGGATGCACATTGGGTGACCCACTGCGGTGATGCTACCGATGAAGTAAAGAATGTTTACCTTGCTCGGAAGAATCGATCTCCATAGTTCAAAGGTGCTATCTTGTATGGTTTAGAATCGGAGCTTCGAAAGGTTTGAGAATTCAGACCCACATGATATTGTCCGTGATCTCAAATTGATCTTTGAGACTCACGCCAATTGAGAGTTATGAGGCTTCAAAGTTCTTTAACTGCAAGATGGAAGAGGGCAGCTCCGGTGAGCATGTGCTTAAGATGTCTGGGCACGCAAACAAACTTCAAAGCTTGGGTATAGTGATTCCTAATGCTTTGGGGATTTACCGTGTCCTCCAATCACTACCACCAAGTTACAAGAACTTTGTGATGAACTACAACATGCAGAACATGAACAAGCAGTTGCCAGAACTGTTTGCTATGTTAAAGTCTCTGAAGTGGAGATCAAGAAAGAGCACCAAGTGTTGTTGGTCAATAAGACCACCAAATTCAAGAAAGGCAAGTCTAAGCAGAAGGGACACTTCAAGAAGGGTGGCAAGAAAGTTGCCACACCGACGAAGAAGACCAAGGCTGGACCCAAGCCTGATACTGAGTGCTTTTACTGCAAAGAAGAAGGTCACTGGAAGCGGAATTGCCCAAAGTACTTGGCGGATTTGAAGAACGGCAACATCAAGAAGAAAGGTATATCTGATATACATGTTATTGATGTGTATCTCACTAGTATTCGTAGTAGTGCCTGGGTATTTGATACTGGTTCGGTTGCTCATATTTGTAACTTCAAACAGGAGCTGCAGAATAAACGGAAGCTAGTGAAGAACAAGGTGACGATGCGCGTGGGAAACGGATCAAAGGTTGATGTGATCGCGGTCGGCACGCTACCCCTTCATCTACCATCGGGATTAGTTTTATACTTAAATAATTGTTATTTGGTGCCTGCGTTGAGCATGAACATTATATCGGGATCTTGTTTATTGCGAGACGGTTACTTGTTTAAATCCGAGAATAATGGTTGTTCGATTTATATGAGTAATATGTTTTATGCACATGCACCTTTGATAGATGGTCTATTCTTGTTGAATCTCGATGGTGGAAATACACATATTAATAACATTGAAGCTAAACGTTTGAAATCAAGCGATAACTCGACCTATATGTGGCACTTTGCCTTGGTCACATTGGAGTGAAGCGTATGAAGAAACTCCATTCCGATGGACTTCTTGAATCACTTGATTTTGAATCACTTGAAAGATGCGAAGCATGTCTGATGGGTAAAATGACTAAGACTCCATTTTCTGGTATGATGGAGCGAGCTACGGACTTATTGGAAATCATACATACCGATGTGTGTGGTCCAATGAGTGTAGCATCGTGCGGTGGTTATCGTTATGTTCTTACCTTCACGGATGACTTGAGTAGATATGGGTATATCTATTTCATGAAACATAAGTCCGAAACTTTCGAGAAGTTTAAGGAGTTTCAAAGTGAGGTAGAGAATCAACGTGACAAGAAGATTAAATTTCTACGTTCTGATCGTGGAGGTGAATATCTAAGTTACGAGTTTGGTGAGCATTTGAAGAAATGCGGAATACTTTCACAATTGACACCGCCGGGAACACCACAGCGTAATGGTGTGTCTGAACGTCGTAATCGAACTCTCTTAGATATGGTTCGTTCTATGATGTCACTTATAGATTTACCGCTATCATTTTGGGGTTATGCATTAGAAACAGCCGCATTCACTTTAAATAGGGCACCGTCTAAATCCGTTAAAACGACACCGTATGAATTATGGTTTGGGAAGAAACCTAAATTGTCGTTCCTTAAAGTTTGGGGATGCGAAGCCTATGTAAAGAAGTTACAGCCGGACAAGCTTGAACCCAAAGCGGAAAAATGCGTCTTCATAGGATACCCGAGGGAAACTATTGGGTATACTTTCTATCATAGATCCGAAGGCAAAATCTTCGTTGCCAAGAATGGATACTTTCTAGAGAAGGAATTTCTCTCGAAAGAAGTGACTGGAAGGAAAGTAGAACTCGACGAGGTTGTCGAACCTTCTCTCGAAATTACGAGTAGCGCAGCGCCGGAAGAAGTTCCTATGGTGCCTACACCAATTAGAGAGGAAGCTAATGATGATGATCATGAAACTTCGGTCGAAGTTGCTACAGAGCCTCGCAGGTCAACGAGAAATCGTACCGCTCCAGATTGGTATGATCCCGTTATGAGTGTCATGTTGGTGGACAACACCGATGACCCTGAGACATATGAGGAAGCGATGATGAGCCTAGATTCCAATAAATGGCAGGAAGCCATGAAATCCGAGATTGGATCCATGTACGAAAACCAAGTATGGACTTTGGTGAACTTACCGGATGGCCGGAAGGCTGTCGAGAACAAATGGATCTTCAAGAAGAAAACAGATGCTGATGGTAATGTAACTGTCTATAAAGCTCGACTTGTCGCAAAAGGGTTTCGACAAATTCAAGGAGTTGACTACGATGAGACTTTTTCACCAGTAGCGAAGCTAAAGTCTGTAAGGATTATGTTAGCAATCGCTGCATATTACGATTATGAGATATGGCAGATGGATGTCAAAACAGCATTCCTCAATGGTGACATTGATGAAGAGTTGTATATGATGCAACCCAAAGGTTTTGTCGATCCTAAAGATGCTAACAAGGTATGCAAACTTCAACGGTCCATCTATGGATTGAAGCAAGCATCCCGAAGTTGGAATCAACGTTTTGATAAGGTAATCAAAAGTGTTGGTTTTATACAAACTTATGGAGAAGCTTGTATTTACAAAAAAGTGAGTGGGAGCTCTGTAGCATTCTTAATACTATATGTGGATGACATATTGTTGATTGGGAATGATGTAGACCTTCTTAATAGTGTCAAAGAATATTTGAATAATAGTTTTTCAATGAAGGATCTTGGCGAAGCAGCTTACATATTAGGCATAAAGATTTATAGAGATAGATCAAAATGCCAAATATCATTGTCAGAAAGTACATATTTGGACAAAGTTCTAAAGAGGTTTGGAATGGAAGATAGCAAGAAAGGGTTCTTGCCCATGTTGCCCAATACGACCTTGAGTAAAACTCAGAGTCCGACATCGGCAGAAGATAGAGAAAGGATGAGTAAGACTCCCTATGCCTCAGCCATAGGATCTCTAATGTATGCCATGCTATGTACTAGACCCGACATTGCATATGTTGTTAGTTTGACTAGCAGATATCAAAGTGATCCAGGAGTGGATCATTGGACAGCAGTCAAAAACATCCTTAAGTACTTGAGAAGAACTAAGGATATGGTTCTTTCTTATGGAGGTGATGAACAACTCGTTGTTAATGGTTACACCGATGCTAGTTGGAACACCGATCCGGATGATTCTAAATCACAATCTGGATACGTATTTATTTTGAATGGTGCAGCAGTTAGCTGGAGGAGTGCAAAGCAAAGCGTTGTGGCGAGATCTTCAACTGAATCGGAATACATGGCTGCTTCGGAGGCTTCACAAGAAGCAATATGGATGAAAGAGTTCATTGCAGAACTGGGTGTGGTTCCTAGTGTGCTGGACCCAATGTCTATCTACTGTGATAACATGGGCGCCATAGCCAATGCGCAAGAACCAAGGTCACACAAGAAGCTGAAGCACATCAAGCTACGTTTTCACGCTATTCGAGAACATATCCAAGATGGGGATATAAAGATTTGCAAAGTACACACAGATCTGAATGTGGCGGATCCGTTGACTAAACCTCTCCCGAGGGCAAAACATGACCAGCACCAAACTGCCATGGGTGTTCGGTATATTACCATGTAATCTAGATTAGATGACTCTAGTGCAAGTGGGAGACTGTTGGAGATATGCCCTAGAGGCAATAATAAATATAGTTATTATTATATCTTTGTGTTTATGATAAATGTTTACATTCATGCTATAATAGTATTAACAAGGAAACATTAATACTTGTGTGATTTGTAAACCTAATTTAAAGTCCCTAGTAAAGCCTCTGTATAATACTAGCTTGTTGGTTAATAGATGATTGTGGTTTCCCTATCATGAACATTGAGATGTTATTAACAACAAGATCATATCGTTAGGAGAATGATATGGTGGACATACTCCTATAGATAAGCGTAGCATAAAGATCAAGTCATTTTAATAGTTCAATTGCTATATGCTTTCTGATACATAGTTATCTGATTCCTTCGACCATGAGATCATGCATATCACCTTTGCCGGATGGATGCTTTGATGACATCAAACACCACACCGTAACTGGGTGGCTATAAAGGTGTCATTGAGTGTTCAGAAAGTATTGGTTGAAACACATGGATCAAGAGTGGGATTTGTCCATCCATATGATGGATAGATATACTCTGGGCCCTCTCGGTGAAATGTCATCCAATTAGCTTGCAAGCATGTGACTGGCTCACAAGGGATCACATATCACGGAACGAGAAAGAGTACTTATCGATGTGAGGTTGAACTAGGTATGCAGATACCGACGATCATAACCTCGGATAAGTAAACTATCGTGAGACAAAGGGAAATTGATATCGTATGTAAGTGGTTCATTCGATCGCAAAGTAATCGTAGAAATATGTGGGAGCCATATGAATTTCCAGATTCCTCTATTGGTTATTGGTCGGAGAAGTGTCTCGATTATGTCCGCATAATTCACGAACCGTAGGGAGACACACTTAAGGATTCGACGTTGTCTGAGTAGTTATGGAATGATGAGAAAGAGTCCGAATGTTGTTCGGAGTCTCGAATGGGATTCGGGATATCACGAGGAGATCCGGAATGGTCCGGAGAATAAGATTCATATAAGGAAAGTCCCGTTTCGGAGTTGGGGAATGGTTCCGATGTTTTCATCGGGAACATTCTAGAAGGTTCCGGAATGTCCGACCGGGGAAGGGTACATGAATGTGTCATTGTAAGTTGGAATGATTGCATCATGTACTAGGTGTCTTTGCTGTCCAAAATAAAGGCATTATTTAAATCCTAAATTGAAAAGTCAAACGGCTAGTTTGAAAGTCAAACGGCAATTTTTGGAAAGAGGAGGAGAAGTGGAAACCGAGTTGGGGAGGGATTCCCTCCTCCCCAAGCCGGCGCCCCAACCAAGCCAAGTTGGGGAGGGACTCCACTCCCTCCCCTTGGCCGGCCAGCCCCTCCACCTATATAAGGAGGGGCAGGGCTCCCTCCTAGCACACAAGTACCTCTCCTCCAAAACCCTAGATTGGCGCCACCACCTCCTGCTGCTGCCGCCACCTCCTAGGGTTGCCCTAGCCGCTGACTTGGGGTGCCCCAAACCCTAGCCGCCGGCTCTAGCACCTCCTCCTTGGTGTATCTAAAACCTAGATCGCCGAGGAGCCCTCTCATACTCCACCATACTCGCTCCGGCTTAAGCCTGCCCTGAGATCTCCCTCTACTTAGGTACCACGCGTTGCCAGCCGGGAATCACGAGGAGAGTGCTACAACCTTCGCTTTGGAACAAGGGAGAGGAAGGTCTTCGTCAGTATCGAACGTGTGACCGATCATGGGAGCGCTTAGGAACGCTGGCGCCGGAAGGATCGCTCACGCGATCTTGAGATCGGAAAGAGTACGACTACATCACCCACGAGAATCTGCTCTCGTTAAACACTTTGGAATCTTCGAGGGTGAGTTATTCCATCGACTCGTTGCTACAATCTAGTAGATAGATCTTGGCTTGTTTGTTTGTATGCGATAGAAATTTTTTGTTTTCCATGCTACGAAACCCTACAATATGGTCATATACATAGAGACCAAAAACACACTAGTGTGACAGAAGTTGAATCACAGAATCCACTAGAGTGTGTGTGGTCATCAGATATCAATGTGGTAACACATATGCAATATAATGTGCATACAGTGACTCTATGGGGGATGCAAGTGGAAAACCATGGTGTAGAAGAAGCAAAACACACATAGGAAATCAACTCCCAGTGCACATTTAATGATGATGACATCCCTACAGTTACACCTACCCCAATTGATAATGAAGATGTTCAAATTGCAAAGAAGGATCAATCCAATGAGATAAGGATTGGACCAATCACAAGAGCTCGTGCTAAGCTACTAGAACAACATGTGAAGTTGTTTCTTAATGAACCTGGTGTTTTAATCAATGATAATTTTATACTACCTAAGTCTTCGAACTATTGCATGGTCAGGTATTTAGGAGAAGAAGGCATAGAAAGGAGCGAGGAGCAAATGGAACTAGGCATGTTGATCAATGAAGAATGCGTGAGGGAGGAGAGGGAGGAAGCGCAAGGAGCTGTCCAAGATAAAGTTCAACGAGAGGAGGGAGTTCTCTACCGTGGCATAAAAAGGCCTATTTCTCTGCCATGGCAGGCTGCCGCGGTAGGAAAACCGAGTTCGGCTCTGCCATGGCAGGCTGCCGCGACAGAGAATCAGCGTGAAAGTCTGCCATGGCAGAACTTGTGGCCGGTTTGTATCTAGTTTGGGTGGACCCAACTCGGGTTCCACCATAGGCCGCCACCCCCTAAACTCATAAATAGATGGGGGCGCCGTAGATTAGGTTTTTAGACCACATTACCATGTGTTCGAATTCTACAACTATAATTGAGTGTGATCTGTTGTTCCATTGGGAATTAGTAGATTGCATACTAACGTTCATGGTCACGGCTGCGTGCGCAAGAGTGTGGTGTTGTGAATATCCTACAAGGTTCGAGAGCTGTTGCATTGGCATCAGGGATCGAGCTGGAGAGATCATAGTTAAGCACTAGTTATCTTTCATCCACCATATCACCATCGACAAGAGCTTGCTGAGAAGATCGGGCCACCCCATATCATTTAATGCACCAGTGTGACAGAGAAGTTGCATCACAGAATATAATCGACTAGAGTAGTGTGTGTGTGTGGTCATGTATAGATATGATCAATGTGGTCATATGGATCATCAATAATGACTATCTAGTGGAGATATATATATCAATGTGTGGTTTAGGAAAATAACACATGCAAATCACTCTAGGGGATGATCCATATATATATATACATGTGTCAAACCATCATGGTCATATATATAGAGACCAAAAACACACTAGTGTGACAGAAGTTGAATCACAGAATCCACTGAAGTGTGTGTGGATATTAGATATCAATGTGGTTTTGGAAAAGAACACATATGCAATATAATGTGCATGCAATAACTCTATGGGGGATCCAAGTGGAAAACCATGGTGTAGAAGAAGCAAAACACACATAGGAAATCAACTCCTAGTACACATTTAATGCACCAGTGTGACATAGAAGTTGCATCACAGAATATAATCCACTAGAGTAGTGTGTGTGTGGTCATTTATAGATATGATCAATGTGGTCATATGGATCATCAATAATGACTATCTAGTAGATATATATATATATCAATGTGTGGTTTAGGAAAAGAACACATGCAATTCACTCTAGGGGATGATCCATATATATACATGTGTCAAACCATCATGGTCATATATATAGAGACCACAAACACACTAGTGTGACAGAAGTTGAATCACAGAATCCACTGGAGTGTGTGTGGTCATCAGATATCAATGTGGTTTTGGAAAAGAAAACATATGCAATATAATGTGCATGCAATGACTCTATGGGGATGCAAGTGGAAAACTATGGTGTAGAAGAAGCAAAACACACATAGGAAATCAACTCCCAGTACACATTTAATGCACCAGTGTGACAGAGAAGTTGCATCATAGAATCTAATCCACTAGAGTAGTGTGTGTGTGGTCATGTATAAATATGATCAATGCGGTCATGTGGATCATCAGTAATGACTATCTAGTGGATATATATATATATATCAATGTGTGGTTTAGGAAAAGAACACATGCAAATCACTCTAGGGGATGATCCATATATATACATGTGTCAAACCATCATGGTCATATATATAGAGACAAAAAACACACTATTGTGACAGAAGTTGAATCACAGTATCCACTCGAGTGTGTGTGGTCATCACATATCAATGTGGTTTTGGAAAAGAACACATATGCAATATAATGTGCATGCAATGACTCTATGGGGGATCCAAGTGGAAAACCATGGTGTAGAAGAAGCAAAACGCACATAGGAAATCAACTCCTAGTACACATTTAATGCACCAGTGTGACAGAGAAGCTGTATCACAGAATATTATCCACTAGAGTAGTGTGTGTGTGTGTGTGTGTGTGTGTGTGTGGTCATGTATAGATATGATCAATGTGGTCATGTGGATCATCAATAATGACTATCTAGTGGAGATATATATATATATCAATGTGTGGTTTAGGAAAAGAACACATGCAAATCACTCTAGGGGATGATCCATATATATACATGTGTCAAACCATCATGGTCATATATATAGAGATCAAAAACACACTAGTGTGATAGAAGTTGAATCACAGAATCCACTAGAGTGTGTGTGGTCATCAGATATCAATGTGGTTTTGGAAAAGAACACATGCAATATAATGTGCATGAAATGACTCTATGGGGGATCCAAGTGGAAAACCATGGTGTAGAAGAAGCAAATCACACATAGGAAATCAACTCCCAGTACACATTTAATGCACCAGTGTGACAGAGAAGCTGCATCACAAAATATAATCCACTAGAGTAGTGTGTGCGGTCATGTATAGATATGATCAATGTGGTCATGTGGATCATCATTAATGACTATCTAGTGGAGATATATATATATCAATGTGTGGTTTAGGAAAAGAACACATGCAAATCACTCTAGGGGATGATCCATATATATATACATGTGTCAAACCATCATGTTCATATATATAGAGACCAAAAACACACTAGTGTGACAGAAGTTGAATCACAGAATCCACTTGAGTTTGTGTGTTCATCAAATATCAATGTGGTTTTGGAAAAGAACACATATGCAATATAATGTGCATGCAATGACTCTATGGGGGATCCAAGTGGAAAACCACGGTGTAGAAGAAGCAAAACACACATAGGAAATCAACTCTCAGTACACATTTAATGCACCAGTGTGACAGAGAAGTTGCATCACAGAATATAATCCACTAGAGTAGTGTGTGTGTGGTCATGTATAGATATGATCAATGGGGTCATGTGGATCATCAATAATGACTATCTAGTAGAGATATATATATATATATATATATATCAATGTGTGGTTTAGGAAAAGAACACATGAAAATCACTCTAGGGGTTGATACATATATATACATGTGACAAACCATCATGGTCAGATATATAGAGACCAAAAAAATACTAGTGTGATAGAAGTTGAATCACAGAATCCACTAGAGTATGTGTGGTCATCAGATATCAATGTGGTTTTGGAAAAGAACACATATGCAATATAATGTGCATGCAATGACTCTATGGGGGATCCAAGTGGAAAACCATGGTGTAGAAGAAGCAAAACACACATAGGAAATCAACTCCAGTACACATTTAATGCACCAGTGTGACAGAGAAGTTGCATCACAGAATCTAATCCACTAGAGTAGTGTGTGTGTGTGTGGTCATGTATAGATATGATCAATGTGGTCATGTGGATCATCAATAATGACTATCTAGTATATATATATATCAATGTGTGGTTTAGGAAAAGAACACATGCAAATCACTCTAGGGGATGATCCATATATATATACATGTGTCAAACCATCATGGTCATATATATAGAGACAAAAAACACACTATTGTGACAGAAGTTGAATCACAGTATCCACTCGAGTGTGTGTGGTCATCACATATCAATGTGGTTTTGGAAAAGAACACATATGCAATATAATGTGCATGCAATGACTCTATGGGGGATCCAAGTGGAAAACCATGGTGTAGAAGAAGCAAAACGCACATAGGAAATCAACTCCTAGTACACATTTAATGCACCAGTGTGACAGAGAAGCTGTATCACAGAATATTATCCACTAGAGTAGTGTGTGTGTGTGTGTGTGGTCATGTATAGATATGATCAATGTGGTCATGTGGATCATCAATAATGACTATCTAGTGGAGATATATATATATATATCAATGTGTGGTTTAGGAAAAGAACACATGCAAATCACTCTAGGGGATGATCCATATATATACATGTGTCAAACCATAATGGTCATATATATAGAGATCAAAAACACACTAGTGTGATAGAAGTTGAATCACAGAATCCACTAGAGTGTGTGTGGTCATCAGATATCAATGTGGTTTTGGAAAAGAACACATGCAATATAATGTGCATGAAATGACTCTATGGGGGGATCCAAGTGGAAAACCATGGTGTAGAAGAAGCAAATCACACATAGGAAATCAACTCCCAGTACACATTTAATGCACCAGTGTGACAGAGAAGCTGCATCACAAAATATAATCCACTAGAGTAGTGTGTGCGGTCATGTATAGATATGATCAATGTGGTCATGTGGATCATCATTAATGACTATCTAGTGGAGATATATATATATATCAATGTGTGGTTTAGGAAAAGAACACATGCAAATCACTCTAGGGGATGATCCATATATATATACATGTGTCAAACCATCATGTTCATATATATAGAGACCAAAAACACACTAGTGTGACAGAAGTTGAATCACAGAATCCACTTGAGTTTGTGTGTTCATCAAATATCAATGTGGTTTTGGAAAAGAACACATATGCAATATAATGTGCATGCAATGACTCTATGGGGGATCCAAGTGGAAAACCACGGTGTAGAAGAAGCAAAACACACATAGGAAATCAACTCTCAGTACACATTTAATGCACCAGTGTGACAGAGAAGTTGCATCACAGAATATAATCCACTAGAGTAGTGTGTGTGTGTGGTCATGTATAGATATGATCAATGGGGTCATGTGGATCATCAATAATGACTATCTAGTAGAGATATATATATATATATATATATATATATATATCAATGTGTGGTTTAGGAAAAGAACACATGAAAATCACTCTAGGGGTTGATACATATATATACATGTGACAAACCATCATGGTCAGATATATAGAGACCAAAAAAATACTAGTGTGATAGAAGTTGAATCACAGAATCCACTAGAGTATGTGTGGTCATCAGATATCAATGTGGTTTTGGAAAAGAACACATATGCAATATAATGTGCATGCAATGACTCTATGGGGGATCCAAGTGGAAAACCATGGTGTAGAAGAAGCAAAACACACATAGGAAATCAACTCCAGTACACATTTAATGCACCAGTGTGACAGAGAAGTTGCATCACAGAATCTAATCCACTAGAGTAGTGTGTGTGTGTGTGGTCATGTATAGATATGATCAATGTGGTCATGTGGATCATCAATAATGACTATCTAGTATATATATATATCAATGTGTGGTTTAGTAAAAGAACACATGCAAATCACTCTAGGGGATGATCCATATATATATACATGTGTCAAACCATCATGGTCATATATATAGAGACCAAAAACACAATAGTGTGACAGAAGTTGAATCACGGAATCCACTGAAGTGTGTGTGGACATCAGATATCAATGTGGTTTTGGAAAATAACACATATGCAATATAATGTGCATGCAATGACTCTATGGGGGATCCAAGTGAAAAACCATGGTGTAGAAGAAGAAAAACACGCATAGGAAATCAACTCCCAGTACACATTTAATGCACCAGTGTGACAGAGAAGTTGCATCATAGAATATAATCCACTAGAGTAGTGTGTGTGTGGTCATGTATAGATATGATCAATGTGGTCATGTGGATCATCAATAATGACTATCTAGTAGATATATATATATATATCAATGTGTGGTTTAGGAAAAGAACACATGCAAATCACTCTAGGGGATGATCCATATATATATATACATGTGTCAAACTATCATGGTCATATATATAGAGACCAAAAACACACTAGTGTGACAGAAGTTGAATCACAGAATCCACTGGAGTGTGTGTGGTCATCAGATATCAATGTGGTAACACATATGCAATATAATGTGCGTGCAATGACTCTATGTGGGATGCAAATGGAAAACCATGGTGTAGAAGAAGCAAAACACACATAAGAAATCAACTCCCAGTACACATTTAATGCACTAGTGTGACAGAGAAGTTGCATCACAGAATATAATAATCCACTAGAGTAGTGTGTGTGTGTGGTCATGTATAGATATGATCAATGTGGTCGTGTGGATCATTAATAATGACTATCTAGTGGAGATATATATATATATCAATGTGTGATTTAGGAAAAGAACACATGCAAATCACTCTAGGGGTTGATAAATATATATACATGTGTCAAACTATCATGGTCATATATATAGAGACCAAAAACATACTAGTGTGATAGAAGTTGAATCACAGAATCCACTGAAGTGTGTGTGGTCATCAGATATCAATGTGGTTTTGGAAAAAAACACATATACAATATAATGTGCATGCAATGACTCTATGGTGGATCCAAGTGGAAAACCATGGTGTAGAAGAAGCAAAACACACATAGAAAATCAACTCCCGGTACACATTTAATGCACCAGTGTGACAGAGAAATTGCATCACGGAATATAATCCACTAGAGTAGTGTGTGTGTGTGGTCATGTATAGATATGATCAATATGGTCATGTGGATTATCTATAATGACTATCTAGTGGATATATATATATATATATATATATATATCAATATGTGGTTTAGGAAAAGAACACATGCAAATCACTCTAGGGGATGATCCATATATATATATATATATATATACTAGCTGAATGCCCGTGCGTTGCTACGACATATAAAAATAGTAAATACATTATGAAAAAGAAAATATTTACATATGTAATATTGGATCAAGTTTGATTATGAGATGGTTACCAAGCATTGCAACACGAAGAACTATCGATGCACCCTTGTATTAGTAGGTATAAAAATATTTAAAAATTCACCAATGAATTTTATACATTAAATAATGGCTCGTTCTAATGGTAAAAATATAGAAAGATATATGCACATATGATAATATGAATCTATGTGGCACACCGGATGATCTGTTCATGGGCAAATTTTATCTTGCATATGCTACTAAATCCTCGTTAGAGAAATTATTTATATACTGAAGTCCACGGAGATTAAAGGATAAAAGGAGCTACAAAAGGATGACACCGAGACGAACACCTGTACGCCTCACCGCACGCAACACACGCACATGATCTCGAGCCCCGAGCCCCCAAATCCTGCTTGCTAGTCTCCATGCCTGCAAAGAGCCCACGATCCCCGTTGCGAGCACCTCCTCCCTCTCAGGTCGTCGCCGTCTCCCTTCACCCCGCAGTGGCCGCTGCCGCCTGGACCTCCCAACTTCCGGCAATGCCGCCGACCGCCTCCCCTCTGCAAGAAAGTGTCAGCCGCGCCTCCTCTTCTCCTGCTCTGCCGTCGTCCATCCCAGGCGCTGTCGCTCGCCTCCCTAACGCCTGCGCGCGTGCACCCCTTGCCCCTCTCGACCCGGACCTTCCTCACCTCCAACCGCTGGCGCCGCCCTCTTCCTGCGAGCCACGGTTGCCTCCTGCTTCCACCATGACGTCGGCCGCTCCACGCTCCGTTCCGGACCACCTCACGCAGCGCCCTTCATCGCATCCCCTGCTTCTCCCTGACCCCGTGCTCCGCCCCCCCTTGTCTCCGTCATCAGCGTGTGTCGCCTGCGTCTTCCTCCTCTGTCCTCAACAGCGTCCAGGAAGGCTGCGTCTCTGCCTCCAGGCGCTGCCGCTCGCCTCCCCTACACTCGTCTAGGAAGGCTGCGTATCTACCTCTATCTGCAAGTGCGACCATGCGCCCGAGCCTGAGGTCGTCAAGACTGGGGCGGGGAGGACGCAACGGCTTGGGGTTGAACCCGACGGCCCTCACGCATGCGCGCGTCCCCGTCCAGGCCAGCAGACAAGCTCTCCCGGTGGTGCACTTTGTTGCGCCAGCGAGTCCGCCAGCAGCCGGCACCACCATCCGATCCCCTTCCCCGAGGCGTCCCGCCGCTCTCCTTCGAGCTCTACCCAACCCCACGCCGTCGTCGGCGGCCGCCCTCACGCATGCTCGCGTCCCCTGCCAGGCCAGCAGACAGGCATGCGCACAGGATCAGTGCTCTCCCAGTGGTGCACGCTGCTACGCACCGCCACGGCGCCGCTTTCCTAGCTCAGCGCCAAGGCCCGGTGAGCGTCGCTCCGTGCGGTCTCATCACACTAGCCCTGCCGCCTGCCGCACCAGCTCCGCCCGAAGAACTCCGGTGTGCCCAGTGCGCCGACCTGCTTCCCGTGCGAGAAGGGGATCGATGGGAGGAGCTAGCTTAGTGGGGATGTTTCATGTTTCCGATTGATTGACTTTGCAGTGGCAGCGTGGGTAAATAGATGACAACAGCCAGGGGCAAAATCGGCATTGAACGGCAGACAGAAATTTTCGTTGACGACGAACGTGGTGAATCTTTTTAATAGTATAGATATAGATATAAAGGTGTATCAACTCTGTTTTGAGAAAACAAAAATCATAATTTGTCTCCAACTATCATTCTCCTATCGCTTGCATACCCTTCTTGGAACAAACTCGTAGTTCCTCAAATTTAGCGATTTGAAGAATGGCGATCATGTGAAGATAAAAAAAAACATGTTTCAAATTCAGAATTTGAGATCACATGGAAAAATTGCAGGTTCCATTTCAAGATATGAAACCTAAAGGTGATCTGTACCAAAGGGTTATTACTTGTTACAGTTCACAGGCTATAACAATTCTACAAGTAGGAAACAACACTGAAACTAAATCAAATAGACGCATCTACTCAATAGTACACACAAACATATACTATGGTGGCCTCAAGTAAAGTTGTCTTTTTCTCTGCCAACCAATGTTGTTTTCTCCTTGCTCATTAAGATCTTCATATGGTATCGACTGAATTTTGTGATGCAATTGGGATGATGGAATTTTGTGATGCAATCCAGATTCTAGAGTAAAGCATTAAACCAATATCATCTTCCTTCTACTTCTTTCCCCTGCAACGACCACCACAAGATTCCATTTTCATTTCTTCTTACAAAGCAAGATTATGTTTTGATTTCTAATAGTAGTAGTATTGTTTTGGATGCTGTCCCACCACCATCAGTTCTGAATGATGTACTGAACGATTTGTGCTCTCTGAATCAATAAAGTGCGTTGTTTACCTTTAAAAAAAGATTACGGGAGGATTAGGGTGCCATGCTGGCCTAATGGTGGGACCCTCCCTTCCCATAAGCATTAAACCAATATCATCTTCCTTCTACTTCTTTCCCCTGCAACGGCCACCACAAGATTCCATTTTAATTTCTTCTTATAAAGCAAGATTATGTTTTGATTTCTAATAGTAGTAGTAGTATTGTTTTGGATGTTGTCCCACCACCATCAGTTCTGAATGATGTACTGAACGATTTGTGCTCTCTGAATCAATAAAGTGCGATGTTTACCTTTAGAAAAAGATTACGGAAGGATTAGGGTGCCATGCTGGCCTAATGGTGGGACCCTCCCTTCCCATGTTTGGCCTGCACGAAACAGAAACCTTCCCATTTAAAGGGAGATAACCATTCCGGGGCAAATATCATGTGCATGGACCCTGATGAATGCAGCTGAACCAAAAATATCCGGTGATCCGCAATAGGAAATTCTTTGGTTTCTTAGAAGTCGGTCTTGCAAGATAAGCCTATCATATGAGCATATTAAAACAACTAATATTTATAATTCAACCTGCGATCTGAAAGAGATAAGGAAAGTCTGAATAAATCCTCCTAGTCCACAAGCAAACAAAATGATTCCATTTGGGAACATTGAAGCTTAGAATTACAAGGGCATTCAAATCTCGATCAGCCAGAAAAACTACATCAAGTCAACCGGCAAAATTGCATCATTATTAGATTTGATAGGGCTTATGGGTTCTTAATTCAAGCATATACAAATGTTCCCGAATTGCGACAATCAGGCGACGGTAGAAAATATTATCCGACACTTTTTTAGAAAACAGTCGAATTACAATGTCACAAACTGAATCCTATATTGAGCATGTTAAAGAACTTTGCGAAAACATGACAAATGGTCCTAATGAATATGAAAGGCCAAAAGTACTTACAGTTAAGAGAATCTGAATCTTCAGCCAAGTACAGACTGAGCAGATGAAACTCCTATAATCTAGTAATGGTCATCCATGTTGTAATACCTCTCTACACAGCAGACCAAGAGTCTGTCACAAACTCCTGATCATTTTGCTCCCTCGGGTCATCCATAGGAAAAACGAATGTTGCTTTCCCTAAAACATTCTACCATTGCGTTCCTTCATGTTGCTTTGCCTAAAAATATTTGGCCATTGCGTTCCTTCTAGACTTGCCAAAAGACTATTATCAACATAGAGGAGCTTTGTCTATCGAGGATAAAATCTCCAGGCCCCAATTCCTGAATAGAAGAGCTAGCCGTCAGATAAATTGAGCTTCAGATAAAGATTAATTGGCTTCAGATCCGATCCGAGAACTTCACATAAAAGAATGGACGGGATTAAATTGAATAAAATCGATGGAAGCTAGGGCTTGGATAAAATGTTAGTAATCAGATTAGGATGGGGTTGGCTCTCGTGGAAGCTATGGCTTCGAACCCCTCCACAGCGAGGCCGCCAGAGAGGTCGAGCCGCCGCATGGCCGCCTTCCCGGGAGCACGCATCAAGGACATGGTGGAAGTGGAGCACGGATCCTAGACTGCACCTGTCGGGTGGAGCCGCCAGCGCCGATCTGTAGCAGGGTGGTCGCCTCGGGGCTTCCTGCCGGCGGCGCGGCGTCTCACGTCGGTGGCCGCCGCTCAGAGGAGGAAGGAGGGAGAGGATCCAGTGGATGGCTCGGCGTCGGTGGTGCTGTGGATCCGGGGAGGGGCGCCGCATGGAGGAGCTTCAGTTGGGGGAGATGAGGGGGAGGACGACGTGCGCGGGGACAGGGCCTATCCCTCCCCACCCGTGACGGAAGAGAGGCGCACGGGGGGAGCCAGGGCGGCGCAGGCAGGCAAGCGCGCAGCGCTCGATCGGGTTTGACTAAGCGGTGGCAGTGGCTGTAATATTTCGGAACTTTAGGGGCAAAGCCAGGCAGACGGATTTCGCACAATGCCCGTGCGTTGCCACGGTCCGGAAAACTCTCATGAGTCTAGAACACATCATCGCCGGAAAACTGATATTTTCCCGAGGGCTGGTCTCTTGTGCACAGTGGTTTAATCGACTACGTGGGAGTTCAACCAAACTACGAAACTAATGAAAGAATAACTTGAAATTGTATTCACATAGGTGAAAATAAAGTAAAAGGAAGATTTACCCAAGCGTTCGCCCTCCAAGCCGAGCGCTGTCCTGAGGTAGAGCATTCATCCTCCATGCCAATCGCTGACCCTGATCAACGTTTTCCTCTTGCAAACATATTTCGGTTTCTACTAATCTTTAGAAAATTGCAGTCAAGTGTTATTGCTCATTGGCAGGTAGCAAGCACAATATCTCCGTATAATCTGTCACGTTCGCTAAATCGGTATCCTGTAACCTAATAACCATGGAACAATCTGTTTTTTCCTTGAACAGACTATGCAACATTTGTGTTCAAGTGCTTACCAGCCGGCTGCAGACCCATAGCAATGCAGCTTCTGCCTCCTCTACTTCTCTAGATTAGCAAAAACTATCACAAGATAGCTATATCTTTTACAGAACTAAGATCATAAGATTACATAACTTAGTGTGTAAAGTATTAAAACATCTGCAGCTAGAAGCAAATTTACATGATTGCAGAACTCGGATCACTGCAAGAAACAAGGAATGCATCCAGACTACACTACTCCAGATTAGCATGCCCACGGTGCATACTCCAAAGACAACGATTCCATGTGTCGAATATATATTTTGCTCCGCTTGACACCATGTGGTTTCTATTCCTACTTGTTTAGCCGTCACTCGTCAGGCCTGCAGCTACATAACAGAGGCGTCCTGATTAGGATCAGTGTCACAGGTCCCTCGACCACTTTAGGACTTAGGAATTAATTTGCATCTCCCCATCTCCGCCCTGAACGCGAGCGCTAGAGCTCACCTAGATGGGACGGGCAGGCCACGGAGCTGCTCGAGGTCGGGAGTACTGGATCCACTCAAAAGAGATACCAAGGTTTCCAGTTTCAGACTGTGGAAAGGCGAACCTGCACGTCGGCTTCCTGGCCGGTGACCTCCGCAGGGCATCTATAGCGCCGCCTCCGCCCGTGTCCATCTCCTTGTGCTCGTCCACGCCGCACTCCTGACTCCTGACTCCCTTACGACACCGTCCCACGCCCTCTACTGCAGCAGGAAGGATCTAAGCTCGCACACGGACGCTGGGGTTGTGAGGCAAGTCACTGCCGCCGGCTGGTGGAGCTACAGATTGGAAAGGTGTCGGTTCAGGAGCAGGGAGTGGGGATGCGGCTAGGGATGGGGACAGGAGCAGAGGCAGAGGAGGGATTTCTCCATCGACTCCGTGGCTGTTGAGCTCAGCGCCGCTCCATGCGGTCTGCTGCGCCAACCCCGGGTCGCCCTGCTGCGCGAGCTTTGCCCGACGAACTCGGGCGCCGCCCTGATTCGCCAGCATGCCCACGCGCGAGAAAGGGACGACCCGTGCGTCGGCCTGCTTCCCGTGCGAAAAGGGGGTCGATGGGAGTGAGCGGGCGTCGTGGGGATGGGGGTGGGCAGGCCGTAGGGAGGGAAGTGGCCTCCTCCTCGTAGAGCAAATCTGAGCGCCACCCTCCAGATGTACTCCGCCTCCCCGTGGTATTGTCAGGCCACGAGTACCCGACGCCCCACCCCGTCGACCTCCCCTCGCTGGTTCCAGCCTATCGCCATCGGCCTCCATGCCCCTGCTCCGTGACTCTGCACGACTCCAACTACCATATAGGCGAGATGGAAGGAATAAGGGGAGGGGGAGAGGACGGCGGCACTGTAGAGTATGGGGGGAGGGTCTCCGACCGGCAGGGGTGGCAGAGAGCCCGGACAGATTGAGCGGAGCTGAGGCGAAGGAACAATCAACTTTTGACTTTGCGGTGGCAGATATGTAATATGTCTGAACTATCAAGGGCAAAAGGATCTTTTTACGGCAGATAGAAAAAATCTGGCGTGTTGACGAACGTACCATAAGAGAAATTAGTAGATAGATAGATACATGTGTCAAACCATCATGGTTATATATATAGAGACAAAAACACACTAGTGTGACAGAAGTTGAATCACAGAATCCACTGGAGTGTGTGTGGTCATCAAATATCAATGTGGTTTTGGAAAAGAACACATATGCAATATAATGTGCATGCAATGACTCTATGGGGGATCCTAGTGGAAAACCATGGTGTAGAAGAAGCAAAACACACATAGGAAATCAAATCCTAGTACACATTTAATGCACCAGTGTGACAGAGAAGTTGTATCACAGAATATAATCCACTAGAGTAGTGTGTGTGTGTGGTCATGTATATATATGATCAATGTGGTCATGTGGATTATCAATAATGACTATCTAGTGGAGATATATATATATATATATATCAATGTGTGGTTTAGAAAAAGAACACATACAAATCACTCTAGGGGATGATCCATATATATATATATATATATGTGTCAAACTATCATGGTAATATATATAGAGACCAAAAACACACTACTGTGATAGAAGTTGAATCACAGAATCCACTAGAGTATGTGTGGTCATCAGATATCAATGCGGTAACACATATGCAATATAATGTGCATGCAATGACTCTATGTGGGATGCAAGTGGAAAACCATGGTGTAGAAGAAGCAAAACACACATAGGAAATCAACTCTCAGTACACATTTAATGCACCAGTGTGACAGAGAAGGTGCATCACAGAATATAATAATCCACTAGAGTAGTGTGTGTGTGTGATCATGTATAGATATGATCAATGTGGTCATGTGGATCATCAATAATGACTATCTAGTGGATATATATATATATATATCAATGTGTGGTTTAGGAAATAAGAGCACATGCAAATCACTCTAGGGGATGATCCATATATATATATATATGTTGTGTGAAACCATCAAATGGTCATATATATAGAGACCAAAAACACACTAGTGTGATAGAAGTTGAATCACAGAATCCACGTACTGGAGTGTGTGTGGTCATCAGATATCTATGTGGTTTTAGAAAATAACTCATATGCAATGTGCAAACTCTAGGGGGGATCCAAGTGGAAAACCATGGAATGTGTGTGGTCATCAGATATCAATGTGGTTTTGGAAAAAAACACGTTAGAAATCTTTTTGGTCCGCATGCATGGAGTATCTAGAGTAACAATGATTTACTGAATAATTTAGAAGATATTAAATTGAGTGTGGGTTTTGCATTTTCCATTGACATGCCGAAAAATGATTAACTTCAAAAGAAATCGTGATATGTATACGTGCGTTTTGCATTCCCACTCGTGCGTTTTGCATTGACACGTGCGATGTACACGTCTCCCACCCCGCGTGCGCTCCCACCGCCCAACTGCCCCATCGTCTCCTAGTCATTTAAAAGACATCAGCCACACGGTCTTCCCATCGTCTCCCAGTCATTTCTCCACACTCCATCCCACTCTTCCCTGCACTCCAAAGAACAGAAGGAAACCCTAGCAACAAGTACGAGATCATTTTCTTGCAAAGATGAAGAGATCAAGAACGGTGGTCACCGAGGACGCCAAGGTCATCATCACCGAGGACGCCAATGCCATCATCCAGAAGCAAGCAAATAACAAGTTTGAAGAGGAAGCAATTGCAGATAACAAGGTGCACTATGATTACTTCGACAACAACGAGGATGAAGAACCTACGGATCCGTCCGTGTTCGAGCAAGAACCCAGCGACGGAGACTGGAGGTAGTTAGATCTGAACTGTGAATGGGGTTTTCAGATTTTACTGTTCATATTTTAATTTGTAGGATTTTCTGATCTTGTAGAGTTTGATTAATTAGTTTGTTCTTCGCCTAGTAATTCTATGCTCATCTTTTGTTGGTCATTTTGATCTGCCCCTAGTCATTCCAGTCGCACATTTTCTAGTTTGATTTGATAGCTAGTTGTTCTAGGCGCCTAGTAGTTCTATACATGCTCATCTTTTGTTGGTCGTTTTAATTAGTTTGTAGGGTTCAAAGATCTCTTATCTAGGTTGTGTTCATGATGTCCAATGTATAGTTTGATTTGTATGATAAAAGTCACATATATATATAGTATCCTGACTACATTAACAAAAATTTAATGTTCATCTCTGTTATAATTAGAGAAACAAATTATATGTACAGATGCATTAAAATGCAGATAAATGTCCATCTCTATTATATTTAGGGAAACAAATTGTTAAATTCCTAATTAACTGAGTATATTTAGGAGAAAGCAAATTTCTTTTCGTACCATGTTCTAGTCATAACTTCTTTTTGTTTTTCCAATTTACTGATAAGATGAGTGGAAATAATTACTCCATCTGTCCTAAAAAAAGGATATCTCAGATTTCTTATTAAAATTTGGATGTATCTTTATAAATACTGAAACTTGTATAGATATTCATTCAAATTATTTGAAATAAACAGTATAAATTTAACTTAAGTGGAGTGTATATGTTAAATACTGGATCATACATGTTTTATCCAATCTCTGTTATAGTAAGTTGTGTATTTATATGAACAGATGCATTAAAATAATGCTAATAAATTAAATTTCTCTGTGTAGTCCATCTCTGTTATTTGTTTAGGGAAGCAAATTGTTAAATTCATAATACACCGAGTATATATATTTAGGAGAAAACAAATTCCTATTTATACCATGTTCGAACTGAATAAATCTAGCTAGTCATAACTTCTTTTTATTTTACCAATTTACTGATAAGATAAATGGAAAGAATTACTCCATCTGTCCTAAAAAATGATGTCTCAGTTTTGTTAAAATTTGGACGTATATTTATATACTGAAACTTGTATAGATTCTTTCAAACTATATTTGGAAGAACAGTATAATTTTATATAGCACTTGTTTTATCATATATGAATGCAAAAAAGATATATGTTTGATGGACTAGTTTGTTCAAAAGCTGTGCGCACATGCTAAAATTAATCTCTCAACACAGTGCTTTTCTAGTTTGATCTCATGATCTTGGGAGAGTATTGTTTTTCATTCACTGACGTCTTCTCTCCACTTGCCAATTCGCAGGAACCAGATAGCAATGTCAGTGAAAGTATGTGGTCCAGGCACGCAAAAAGCCGCCACATCCTGAAGAAAATGAGGAATTGGAGGTTCCCCTTCCGCCCAGGTGCAAACAAGTACATGTGCCCCTTCTGCGCAAGAAGGATTGCAGAAGACCTGAACAACATCGTGCAGCATTCCCGAGGCATTGCCCGTGGAGGACAGTGGCGTGTGAATCATACGAAAGCCAAGCATGCTGCCTTCATGGTTTACCTAAGCAAGTATGCCAACCTCGGTCACATTGTTGAATGGCTCTAACTGCTTGTTCCTGCTGCCTCAGCTACCTCCTGCTGCCGCCTCGTGTTGCCTCTGTTGCCGCCTCTTGTTGCCTCTGCTGCCTGTTGCCTGTTGCTGCCTCCTGTTTATGTAATGGGTGTACTGTTATAGTATATCGTTTGGGTTGTGTAATTATTAAGTACTACTAGTAGTATGTGGTGGTTGTGATCGAACCTATTTAACTAGTACCTCTATATATTGCCAGTACCTTTTAAGTTGTTTGTTATGATTGTTCATGGTTCCACATATTTCCAACATTTCGAAATATTTTTTTAGTGTGAATCTTTCAGAAACACACATGCGATTGTTCCTGGTTTTGCAACAATATCGAAAATCCATGGTTATTGTTCCTGGTTGCACCATGCTTGAAATCAACAAAAGATAAATACACATTACTTTTGCAACCATGATATTCCTAGTTTCAACAAGTTTGGTACAACAAGTTAAATACATCTCATGAATACTGAAAACAACTGACTAGCTAGCTAGCTAACTAACTAAACATCCAACAAACTCATTCCTCTTACTGTTTTCTAAAATGTCAAAATAACCAAGAGGAAGCAGAATACATCCATAATTCAATACTTATTTCCACAATTGACAACAACAAAAAGAAGAACACACCCTAAAGTCACTGCCACACTAAGCATCATCATGAACCAAACATGCTTGCATTCCATTTCTTTTCTCATTTTCTTCAACCTCAGTTTAGATATCTGCAGATCCGTGTCTCTATCTGCCAACCTCAGCTCAATCATCATCTTATCATCTGCCTTCTTACATAGCTGGGCAAGCATGTGTGCTGGCCATGGGTTGTCCATCCAGTACAAGTAACAGCAAACCTCATCTGGACAACCTAAAAAAATTCTACCAATGTCTACACCATAGGAGGCAACCTTCCTAGCAGGAACATGGTTGCACTGGCATCTCCAACTAGGATCTGGCTCCTTCCCACCAATCTCTTGATCTAGGATGGAAATTGGCAGCTCCCCATCGATTCCAACCCAACTCTGTAGAACAAGTCATTGAAACAGTTAAATTTCCCTAATTGCTAGAACCCTAGGTAGAACAGATTCAGGGACGGAGCAATACCTAATTTACCTGGTCCACAACGTTGCCCTCTCCTGCCGGCTTGCGCATCCCCATGGCAGCCGAGATGTGGCAGCGACGGCAGCAACGGCGGTGGAGATGTGACGGCAGTGATGGTGGCTGTGCGGTGCGGTGCGGCACGGCGCGGTGCAGTGCGGTCTAGTGTGGTGCGGTCGGGGCAACGGCTCGTTATGGGGCCACTCGTTAGCTCCAGCGTGGGCCCTACCTATCGTTGGGTATTACAGGTCCCTTCCACACTCACCCAAATCCACTCACCTCCCAGCGCTAGGAAAACCCTCTCTAGCGACAACTGAATCCCCTCTCCGACCCTCCCTGGCGACAGACAAATCCCGTCCCCTCCCCTCCCCGGTGATGGACAAATCCCTTCCCCTCTCGTACCCTCCCCAGAGACGACCAATCCCCTCCCCTCCCCTCCCCTGCGACGGCCAAATCACCTCCCCTCCCCTTCTCGGCGATGACCAACCACCCTCCCCTCCCTGGCGACAACGGCTGCAACATAAGTGCTCCTCAACCTACTTCCCTTCACTGCGTCACCTCCTCGTTCTAGGTTCACCACGTCAGTGCTCCATCTAGGTCACCGGCGATGGATCTTGGCCTCAGTGTCACCGCCTCGTTCTAGGGCAGAGCGGCGGCGTTGTTGTCTATGTCACTGGATGATCTTGAAGTAGTCGCCAAATTAATGCCCCAAATTGTTGTTTTTCATAGCTATATGTTAGTGCTGATGGATAATCTTAGGATATTAACTGTTTACAACTGGCTAATGACTAATATGCGGCACTTAGCTTGTTGATGGGATGATCTCCATCTACTTAGTGTCTTTGTACAACCACTATGGCTCTACATCTCCTTGGTAGATACAGATTCATCTCATTGACTTGTGTGTGCTATCTTACTATGGAGCCCACATTATATATTGATGTAGGTCATTGTATTCTCTTCACATGCATTTGGCCAATGATTAAAGGGTGGCACTATCTCTGTCCATGGGATAATGTGCATATAACATGTGTTCTGTACAAACACATTTTTTGTGCATGCTTCTTGTTATATGTTCGATTATCTCATTGATTTATGTGTGCTTTGTTAGTATGAGGCCCAAATTGATGTTTTTCGTAGCTATGTTAGTGCTAAGCGATAACTCTTGTGATTTTCACTGTTTACAACTAGTCAATGATGAAAATGTGGCACTTTGACTGTTGATGGGATGATAGGCATCTACTTACTGTCTTTGCATGGCCACTATGGTTGTTCATGCTCCTTGCTATATACAAATTCATCTCATTGGACGATGCTTGTAGTTGTGACCAAACCATATGCTTTTAAATTTGATTTTTGTAGTTCACTAATTATTATTTGATTCTTCTAGTTAGCAAGTCTCCAAATGGCTGCACTGTTAAGGGAAGAATTAGAAAGAGGCGCCTATAGAAACTATGAATACTGCAAAATGGAAGGGCTGATGCAGAAGGAGCCTACTGTACAACATAGCATTGAAATGCAAGTTTTAAATTTTTTGCTAATGACTCTAAGATAGTAGTTAAACCTACTGTACAGCAGCAAAACAAAACATTAATTCTAATTACTGCAATATCCATTTAGGTTTCTAAAACCAACGCTGGCTTAATCGATGTCACGTCCAATGATGATGATGATGATGATGATGATGTGAAGCAACCTGTAGTCAAGAGACCTAAGAAAGCGAGGTTCATAGCATATGATGATGATGTGAAGCAACTAGTCAAGAGACCTAAGAAAGCGAGGTTCAGAGCACCTTATGATGTGGTTGTTAGAATCGCCAAATCTAAGAAAACTAGGATCCCAACTCGGGTGTTTAAATTATAATACATTTAATGTATATATACAGTCTATTTCTTTTGGGAGTTTAGTTCCATATATCATTTAGACATTCATCATTTATTGCCTAATAGGATCTAGCGTCGTGTCTAGTATGCAAGAGCAATTGTGAATCCAGGTTGTCATCAGGCATGTCCTTTTGTATCTACTTGTCAGAGTCAGAGGGGTTCCAGAACTCAGTGGTAAGTGGTAACAAGCAATTTTCTTTCAAACTACACTGTAAGCCTGTAACCGTGTGTTTAATGTCTGATTCTTTTGTTTTTGGTGCACAGACTGTGCCATGCAATTTAAGGTTCATGTTCAATCTAGCCATAGTTGAACGTGAGAGTGTGCCCTTCCAGGTGCTTGGGCGCACCTACAAGATTGACCTCGAGAAAAGAAAGAACATGACTATCATGGGAGGTGAAGGATGGAAGCAATTCATTACACAGAACGATCTTACCGGGGAAGAAATCTTATGTTTTTCTTTGACAGGACCCGTGCCGAGAATAACTGTTCTCTATATTTGTGGTCTTGGTGGCGAGGAAGACGTATATGAATTTACGGTTATCGCCCAAAGATGCCACCTTACCGATGATGAGAAGGAACACCTCCTAGCTACCCTACCGCCAAACAACACCTTCATCAGGGTTCCATTTGTGACCCATTTGACAAGGACAAATCTTGTCCAACATAAGATGGTGTGGCAACTACCTTTTGTTTGTTCCTTGTATGGCTCCATATATAACTTGTGGTGGTCGTTGTCTGACATGATTACTTCTTCTTTTTAATCCACGACGCGACATCGCAGAGATTACCTATGAAAGTGGTTTCCTCCATGGGCATCCCTGATGATGGCGTGGCTAGAGTATAGCTAGGAGATTATGACATCACCCCAATTGCATACAAGAATGACCCAGATGGTTGTGCCGTCTTCAGCAATCAGGGGTGGAAGAAATTCCACGAGAGTGAAGATGATCTAAAGGTTGGACAAGCTGTGCTAATCACTGGCAGGAAGACCATAGAAGAGATGTTGGACGTGAAGTTTGTGTTCGAGACCATCTAGAGTGTAGTTGTGGTTGGGAACTATTAAGCTTAACTAGTACGACATAGTCTACAACAGTTAATTAGTCGTTTGAAACCTAGTGTATATATATAATATATTTGCCTATTTAGTCTACTCTTGGAAGATTTTGCCGGGTATGGTTATGATTGTATGAATTGGAGCTAGTACAAATAATTATATGGAAGCTACTAGTACAAAAGAATTCTGAAAGATTTCCTATCCACATGCATTCCGGTCATTTGGGCTGCTCGCGAGAGAGTCCCTCGTCGCGAGTTCGAGAGATTTCCATGATGAGACTCAGATCTCCGTTAGATTTTTTGAATCAGTAATTACAACTTGAGTACTATGATTGTAAAAGTTGAAAGATAGTACTTACACATAATTCTGAAAGCTAACACAGAGAATTCTGAAAGAAGCTACTAAAAATAAATATTTTGAATTCTGAAAGTACTAAAATTAAATACATTAAAATTTTGTCTAAAAGGTAATACACATATTGTTGATCGAAATAATATAAATACAGTACAAATTTCTAGTTCAAAAAATAGATCTAAAAATGCTAGCAAATAACCTAGGATGAATATAGGATTCATTCTCCCCTATATTTTTCGTCGTCGTCAGCTCCCGCGTGCTGCAACACATGTTCAGAGAACTCTCTCCGTCTGCAGTGTGCTGCCAGTATCTTGTCCAGAGGGTAAGGCCTCGGTGTATGTTCCAGACTTAAGCCATATGTTACCATTGTTGGTTCCTCTTCCCAGGCTTGAACCTCATGATCATACAGTCTGATATAATTCATGTAGTATATGCAACCAGGTTTGACTGTGGGGTGTAACCTGGTGTTAATGGAGATAGACCGATGGTAATCAACGAAGAGGGCACGACTTCCAGTGTCACCGACGGCCTCGAGAGAGCGGTTCTCCCTGTCCACCTAGTACAACACCGGTTGCCCTTTGGCGAAATCCCCGTTCAACGCAAGAAGCAGATCACCATCTGACTCAACTAGGTAAAATCTGTAGCCTCCGTGTACCTTTTCAAAGACTGAGGCTGAAATTATTTTGTCTATCGTGACAGTGCTCGCGCGCTGCTCTAACTGGATGTTGGTCGACATGATGTCTCCATTCTCCAGTAATGCATATACTTCCCCTCGGAATACCATCATGCAGACCAGAAACATATCAGGAGGTGGCGAATACAATCCTTCTCCAAATGATTCATTGATTTTCCCCATTGGGGTGCTCTCATCGACCCATGCAATATGATCTGGATAATCTGTGCAAATGAACACCATCGTCGGGGACTTTGTCACGATGATAGATTGCAGAAGATCAGATGGTATGTATGCTTGAAACTCAGTGTTAGACTTATGAGTGATTGGGTTCAGAAGCTAAATCTTGTACGGCTCCACCCTTTGAGCAAGCACGATGACGCCATGAGAAACACCGACGAAGTAGAATCTTTTGGAAGAAGAGGGAATCAGTTAGCACTAAGATGTTTACAATGGAAAATACAAATAAATGAATGTTATATATATATATCGGATGTGAATGTGAACCTGCGGTGCACGTCCATTAGATTCGTCCTGAAGCAACGACCAATGGCGAGGTTAAGGAAGGTGAAGTCGCCAACGTCTGGAAGTGTGTGATCTATCATGATCCAGTTGTTGAGGTGGAATTCGGGCACCTTTAAAGTGCGGCGCCAACCGGTGTAGACTTACCGACAAGCAGCATAGGTGTCGACGTACTCCTCTTTCTCCAGCAAGTAGTCGGCGATCTTGTGAAGTGGGTCGGCCGGGAGATCGGACTAGTTCCTCTTCATCTGGCTACTGGCCATGGCTTACGTGCGGGAATGTTTTGATCGAGGAAGAAAGAAGAACTACCACTGCGAGGAGAAGAAGAAGAGGAGAACAGACGAGGGAGACGGGTTTCAGGCGCCATCGCGAGGAGACGAGGAGACGAGGGAGAAGAAGCGGAACTGCCACTTCAAGTTTGGATCAACGGGCTTTTTTCGGAACTAGCGCGTGAACTAGCCATGCACTGCATGCAAGTTTTGATCAAACAGACTGACATGTGGGACCGGCTAAAAAATTCTGTGAAGTGTTACCGTGCATAGTGCGCTGACAGGTGGGGTTGAAGCACGAAGGAGACTATCGATGGAAAAAAGTGTCGAATATGTGCCATGACGAATTCCACGACGAATTTTGCACCAGACGAAATGGCAAACTGGGCTTTAGGGCCTGGGACAAAATCTGTGACGAATTTGCCACGACGAAAACAAGGAACCTCATGGATAATCGGGCTAGAGGGGCTTGAAGCTCGTTACGACGAAACGTTCTAGAATGCCAGGAATCCACGACGTTTTTAGGTCGTGTCATAAAAAACGTCATAGATCGTCCAGATTCTTGTAGTGTATGTAGTTGAGACCATCGTATTATATGTCGTTTACTCTATACATGCATTCTTTTTTATGTGACTTTCTTCTCAATATATGTAGATTCGATTAAAGCGAAGAAGCGTGCAACAATTATGGTTAACATAGTTGGCATTGCATGGACAGGAAGATTACCATACCGCTCCCTGCGAACTTTGGTGTTAGGACGGTATGTTCTCTGGAATTCATGTGGAGAATGTAAATATATATATGTTCAATGAAAATCACGACTAATTGTTCTGTCCTATGATTTTACTCAGTCAATCCCTTGCGGTGCACGACAAGGCCTCATGGACATCTCCATAGAAGCATGGATGAGGTTGCCGTGTTTAGTGTCACTTTAACGCATCATAATTATCCCGATAGGACGTACCAGGTTAGGGTCACCAACGAGGAGGCCCGAATATATTTTAGTGGTCCTGGATGGAACGGACTCCTTATCTTGTACGACGACATGCAAGAGGGACGAGAATTCAAGTTTTTGCTCAGTCATACTTATGGCATCATCAATTTCACTTCTTTCCTCCCTACTCTTTCGACGGGGGTGAAGATGAGTGAACTCTAGATAATGCTATATGAACCAATGTCCTAGCTATATTGAACATTTGGTGGATACTACTACTATTTCCTGTGTTAATATGTATTTTGCTGTCATTATCCTATATACTGTGTATTCTTGTATTCATCTATGTATTCTATCTATTTTTTTGCTCGGATACATAATACCACCGGTGAACAAATTGTATTACCCCTAGCGAAGATATGTGCGCCAGTGTTAGGGGACATTATCCCCGGCAAATGGGTCTACTCGCTGGTGGTATGCTGAGTTATCGCCGGTGAATTATTTAGTTCGCCGGCTTTAATGCATTACCACCGGCGAGATGGTCACCAGCGAACATGTACTCGCCGGTGGTAGATGATGTTGGTGCGCCGGCGGTGATCTTTTCCCTACTAGTGACCTGACCTTGTTATTAACAACATCCAATATTCATGATCAGGACACCTTGATCATATGTTAATCAAAAAACTAGTGCAATGAGAGGCATTATTAGGAACATTTTTCTTTGTTTATTAAACACACATGTATTAATGTTTCCAGTTAGAACAATTATATCATGAGAAATAAACATCTATTATAAACTTGGAATAAAAATAATAATCACTTATTATTGCCTCTCGGGTATATTTCTCTTCGTATCCCACTTACACTAGAGTCAATAATCTAGTTTATATAGTTACGATTCTAACACCCATAGAGTTCTGGTGTTGATCATGTTTTGCCCTTGGGATTACTTTACTCAACGGGCCTACAATGTTCAGATCCTTGTGCACTTTGCAAATCTCAACATCACCATCTTGGACATCTTCCCGGATGGAGTTGAGTCGGCGTTTCATATGCTTGGAATTCTTGTGAGACATTGGTTCCTTAGCATTGGCTATGGCACCGGTGTTGTCACAATAGATAACCATTGGGTCCAAAGCACTTGGAACCACACCTAGTTTGGAAATGAACTCCTTCATCCAAACTGCTTCCACCACTGCTTCTGAAGCAGAGATATATCCTACCTCCATTGAAGATCTTGCAACCACATGTTGCCTGGAGATCCTCTATGTAATACCTCGGACCCTACGCTCTAAGTTCAAGCCTGGATGAACCCAAAAGTTGATAAGGGATTCTACCGCCGAGGCCCAAGGCCACCCACATGTAGGCCCGTAGAAGCGGAGCAAAGCACGGTACCGGCCAATCACCCTACCCACTTTCAAGAACATCAGAACAAGAGCGAGCGACATAGTCGATAGGTAAAGCGATCAAAAACATACACACATGAGTATGTATGTCAGCGACATACAATAGTCATTAGAGCCACACCATCTAAAATAAATAGAAGTATTGCAATGCCATACGGCAAGATCCAAATATCCTAGATATAGATAATATTTTAGGATACATCCTCATACATCACACATCAGAGTATCAAGTGGAAGCAGAAAACAAGATCCGAGTATGGATTAAGAAGCAAATCAGCAAAAGATGCCACAGAACTAAGCACATCCCGCCCATAGCTCTCACGGATCTCCATCTCCAGAATCTCTACACCTGACAGTCGTTGCCACCATTATCAGTCTCTTTGACCCAATAACCTTCCTGAGAGTATACCTGTCCATCTGAACCAAATATTTATCATGTGAGACCCTAGGGGTACTCAGCAAGTCTTAATACATCTAAAGGGAACAACCTAAGGGTGACGCAATTGCAGCTAAAGATAATATCTATCAGTTCTATAGAGACACGCTATTTATCCGCCCAACTAGAAATGGACGAATGCTCGTTAATTAGTAACAACAGTGATATAAGTAGCATAGATAAATAACGCTCGCCCTCCTCTCTTACCGACGAGAAAGCGGAAGAAAATCCCATCCATTGGAAATTTTATTAACCATTCCATTAGTGTTGCGCTATTTACTATCATTTCTTAGTCAAATTAAAGAGGTACTTTAGATATGCTTGTCTATGATCGAGAAACTGTGCTCCAAGTCGTCCATAACCGCGAACACGGCTTTCAGAAAGATTTACCCTACAAGGATGCATAAATAGCAACACACACACGATCAACCTTGGGAAGAATCAAATAAAACGCAACGAGGCCTCACGACAATGCATTCACAGGATTCATAAATTATTTCAGGGGGCCACCCCATTAAGCTACCCGCAATGAAGTTGGTCGGCTCCGAGACGGACCCAAGGTTTGTAACAATGGTTGTAAACGACTGGGAACCCGAAAATGTGACTGGGCTTGTTGATACCGCGAAAACATTCCACATCCCTAAACAGTACAGACTCTTCACGCGCAATCGTAAATAAAGCAGTAAAGCATGGCATAAGTACATGATAGTAATAAAGCCCCAAACTAGTTTGTGGTCCCAAGAAATAAAGTGTAAATCAAGCTCATGCGAAGGGGGATCCATAGAGTCTCCCGTATGTGGATAGTGTGAATAGTCAAGGAACATGAATCAAATACTCAGGGTCCTACAGGACACAAGTGAGCGTGGAAGAACCAAATAACAGCTATTGCCCACCGATGCCTCTTTTTTTAGTTATCACATTACTACTCAGATTAAGTTGTTAGGTACCTCGTTATCCAAAGACTCACAGAAACCCTACACATGCAATTCTACGACTCGCATGACTCAAACAACTCCTGCAGTAATGGCTCATGGGATTGATGTACAAGTTTCGGTGGGGTTTAAAAGTAAAGGCTGTGCAATACTTAGAATTCAAATTTAATGCAATTTGCGACTCAATGATGCAAGAATAAAGAAGAGGCATAGATACTATATGTATGCAAGCATGGGGAATTGCTTGCCTGTCATATCAGTAGTAGGGTAATCGGGATCCAGGTGATACTCTTGGGTCCCCTGATAGTTCTCTTGCTCGGCATCTGTCCGGAATAAAAGCCAAACACACAAAGAGCCATAATAAATAAAGTGCGCAATCATATGAATATATGCAACAAGCAAAACCGGTATGCCATGATGGAATGATGCACAATTACATGGTATAACATAGCATGGTATGGGTGAGATGTGGAAAAAATATTAAAGCAGTTAAATAATTATTTAGGCCTATTTTACTCACATATACCTTGAAGTAATTTAATACTTATATGATGCATACTTCAAATGATATCATTGAATGTGTAGATAGAACAGGCTCGTCGCACTGATCGATTTAGACATATTATTTGTTGAATTTTGAGTTATAGATTAAAAGATATGATTTATTCTATTTTAAATAGAAAAACCCAAAACTTTATTAGTTTAAGTATTTAGGATAATTATTATTATTATTAAAAACAAATTGGATATTATTATTGTTCAAAATATTTTGAACACTTTTCATGTTGGAAAATATTTGCAAATTCAAAATTTGACTAGTCAAACAAAGAGGTCGAAACAGTTGTTCAAATTTTGTATTTTTATTTGTCTTTACAGAAGTTTTCAGGGATCGTGCAAACTGACAAGAACCAATCGATGTATGTGTCTGATGAAACTGAAATTGATCAATACGAAAACTGCTAGTTGGACCAAACTTGGACTGAAGATTCTGGTTGTGTTTATCTCCGAATTGAGTGTAGTTTGTTTCTGGGTGTAGCTGGTACATTAGGTATGATATACTCCCTCCGTTTAAAAGAATAAGATGTTTTAGTTTTGTAAAAGAAATGTATCTAGATCCCTTCTAGTGTGTAGGTTCATCTCAAACCTAGATGAATCTACACACTAAAATGAGTCTAAATACACTTCACAAAGCTAAAACATCTTATATTTTGAAACGAAGGGAGTAGAAGTGAAAAACATCGTCGGATATAGACTGAGCTGGTCGGAAACTTGAGTGGATCAGATATGAAAAGCATGGCGTTAACTGAATTTTCGGTCAGCGTTTTGTCCGTGAAATGAACCTGTCTTCCTTCGGGGATGATTGCGAGTGCTCCCGACCATGGATTGGGGTGAGATTTGTGGTGCTGCAGAGAGGGATGTGCCCTCTTTGTATGAGTGTGATTATCAGCGCCGGATACAAACTGTGGCGGTCGTGAAAAAAACAGAAGAACAGAGGATGCTGCGGCGGCTGTGCTGCATGTTAACTGACGAACTGAACGTTCACGTGACTGAATCTCTGTCAGTTTCGCAGCACACCGGAGCCAGGTTGCGAGCAAGATTCTAGACGTGTTTCTTTAAGAAATCGAGCATGGGACGGCTCGTTGGAAAGCTGGGGCTACGGACTTCATAAGGACGCTCTTGGTTTCGCCGGAGGTAGGCTGTCCTGAAAAGGATGTTGTGATGAATAGAGGCATATATAAGCATCGTCGTGCGCGCTGCAACTGAAATTGCCGTGACAGAAAATCTAGCGATCTTCGCGGAAGGTTTCCGAGTGACTCCCTGCATTGTTTGAGGAGCAGTTTGAAGATGTAGGAAGCTGGGATGATGTAGAAGGACATCCCGTGGCCATTGGCGCAGGAGAATACCGGAGGAGGTCACGATCTTGAAGGGAACAGGGGGCTGCAGAAAGTTGTTGCTGCTGCTTGCACGCATGTCAGTCGGCATGTGTGTGTGTCTGCTGTGTGCGCGGACAGCATCGACACAGCGAGCTAGGAAAGATGGGGATGACGGTTGTGATGCGGAGATGCAGGGGACAGGCGCGCGCTCACCTTGGGCAAGTAGCTAGCCCCGCTAGCTCGAGCCGGTGGCAAGGACAGGAAGAAGACCGCGTCGGTGACTGCACGGAACGTCAGGGAGTGTCGGCGTGCGCTGGGACGGCGATGGCACCGCGAGATACGTGGCCTCCTCCTCCTCGCTCCCAGTACTATACAGTTCCTCGCGCTGCTACCGGACGCGATGGCCGGCGACGGTGGCCGTAGGACGACGACGGCCAGGGTAGACGGCGGCTAGTGTTTTAGGTGGTCATGGCCATGGTGGAGGCGTGGAGAGGAAGAAGATGTAGGGGATCTCGATCTGGGGTAGGATGGAGGATGAGGATGGGAAGGGGAGGGGCTGCCTCTACTTTTAGCAGAGAGGAAGAAAGGAGCACGGCTTCGGCGTGGGGAGGCGATCGAGCAAGTGAGCTAGGAGAAGAACTGTGCGGCACGCCGTCGGTGTCCATCTACGGTCAGGGTTCGGCTCGATCAAGACAAGGAGAGGTTCAGAGAGGGGTAGCACAGCCGACTGGGTAGGATTGAGGTTGGACCAGGTTGGGTCTGGACAGGGTTCAGAGAGAGGGGGAGTCCGGTGCAGCTGGTCTTGATCGAAGGTGATCTAGTAGCTAGCTTGGTTGGTTTTGATCAGGGAATATAGCTAGTCGCATGCACTAGGGGATTTTGACTAGCTAGAAAGCTAGGTACGGTTGGGGTTTTGGGGCTTAGCTAGTTTTTCTTCTCTTTTATTTTCTTTGTTTTATTTGTACCTTAGTTTGAAAATAATTTATCATGTAACCATGTTTAGGGATACAAGAGAAAAACAATTGGAGGACTAGAGAAGGCCTCGTGCATGGGGGTGTAGCATGTGTATGTGTGTAGGTGTGAGTAGATGTAGTGTAGGTTTATTTATTCTTTTTATTTTCCAAATTTTTGTTTTGAGTTCAAACCATATTAAAAATCAACTAGAATTTAAAATATAAAAGAAAAAGGAGTTGTGGCAATTTTGCATGGCCCATGCTGCATGCATCCTAGTTGTGAAAACACCAGATTTTAGAAAATGGCATTGTATTATGCAAGCATGAGGGGTAGTTAGATGAGTTGGTCATGTTTGAACAAATTCAAAAGAGCCCAAGGAAACAAATGGATTTTATTTAGGGAGGAACATGCACATATGGTTTATTATTGCATGTAACTAGATGGGGAGATGTTATTAGTGCATGTGTGTCTAGCAAGTGAAAACAAGTAGGCACCATGCATGAAGAAAGAAAGAAATAAAAATGGAGTGAGTGCAGAAGCACTAAAATGGAAGATGGAAAGTTAAATGATAGATTTGAGTTGATGGAGCCACATGTTATATGGGTATGAACCAAAATACAAATGACAAAAATACAAGAACCCATATGTATTATGTATGGTGGAAAGAAAATAGAGGACGATCATATGATAAGGTGTATTGATATGTTAGTGGACGGAATGAATTCAAAAGATATCCCCAACTCAATTTGGGCATCAAGCAATATATTAAGAACCAACTATAATTTATCAAGAGACAAATACAATTAATAAGACAAATGCATATGAGAGGAGAACCAAATGAAAAGGGGTTTTATATGATGCTCAAATACAATATGGCGTGGTGATATGAGCATGATATAATGCAATGCAATTAATTATATGTAGGAAGTAGCAATATATAGACTAGAAAAGTAGCATTACAATTATTAGACAATTGGGATGCTACACTCTAACTCACTGTTGCACCATTCATTAAAAATACATACCCGGATTGTGACTTAGAATCATCTGGATCGGTGTCGAAGCTATCATCGACGTAACACTTTGCGTTGAGCTCCTCTTCACCACCATATACTAGAAACATATCCTTCGTTCTTCTTAAGTACTTAAAGATATTCTTGACCGCCGTCCAGTGTTCCAAATCTGGATCAGATTGGTACCTGCTAGTTAAACTAACAACATGTGCCACATCCGGTCTTGTACACAACATAGCATAATATAGCCTATGGATGAGGCATGGGGGATCTTATCCATGAATTCTCTATCTACTACTGTAGCTAGACTCTGAGACTTGCTCAAAGTCGTACCTTGCAACAATGGTAAGAACCCTTTCTTACTTTCGTCCATTCTGAACTTTTTCAAAATCTTGTCAAGATATGTACTCTGCGACAGCCCAATTAAGCGTCTTGACCTATCTCTATAGATCTTGATGCCTAAAATATAGGCAGCTTCACCAAGGTCTTTCATTGAAATCTTACTATTTATTTAATCACTACAAGAAATGTGACAACCTATGACCTTTTGATAGTGACTCTGGACAAAATCGTTATAGAGTTATGACAATTTCGCACCACATGGTCATAGCATGTTTGGTGGGTTAAAACCTAGCAAACTTAAGATGATTTTGCTTACAAATGTCATAATTTCACAATATGAAATTGTCATAGTCCAGCGGATACATACTATGACCTTATTTTCAGCTGATAATGACCAATTTAAATCGTCATGGCGTCTAAACTATGATATATGAAAATGTCTAGTTGACCACATCACTAATTTTTCCTACGTGTTATGCCTATGTGTCAATTTTCGTATGCCATGTGTCAATTGCTGCTTAGGTGTCTCTACCAGGACACGTAGTGGGACCCAGGATTGACCCACCAATGTGGCATGTAGATAAGAGGGCCTGCCTATTGGCCTGGCATGTGGGGCCAGCTAAGCTGACTGGGTGACACATGGACCCGCCAGCATGACATGTAGATAAGGTACTCAGGTTTTTGAAATAATGCAAAAAAGTAGAAGGTCGGGGGCCTCGAACTCGCGAACACCCGCAGAGCACGGGGTGCTAACCACCACGCTACTTGATCTTTTTTGTTGTACTACTGTTGGTGCCCTCCTTTAACTCAATCGCCTCACTGCATCATCAGCTTGGGCCACAAATAGCTTGGCCCATTAGCTTGTGCAACTGACTTAGCCCGCTGCTAACGGAATGATAAGAAGTTTGTGGCCCTTTTAACGTGAGAGAATAACATGTGGACCGAGAGTAACTTCGGCCCAAAGAAAATTTGAAAAATCACATTTTTTCTTTTTATAAATGAATGGAACTAGTTATTTGAATAATTTTATTGTACATTTTGCATATGATCTCAGATTTAGAATCTATGAGCAGATTTTTTGTGAAGTAGCCTATTGTGAACTTAAAATTATTTTTACAAAAAATAATGCACATTAGATCATGTAACTGTAGTTCAAATCTGACCCATTTCCTACCAATTAGACAAGAATTTTTCTTTTTCACGAGGGGTGGATGGAAATGTTTAAGATACTCAAATTAGGGCATTGTCCATGTAAGGTGGTCTAGTATTTTTTAAATATGGTGGTACCATTTTCAATCTTTCATTTGGTGGTTGGTTCACAAAACACCCCCTTTTTGGCAGTCAGAAAATGAAAAATGGCTTTTTGGTGTGACGAAAAGGAAAATTTTCTCCTGTAACATTGTTCGCCATCCCAAGATGTACATGTGTGCAGGATATCCGTACATTAGCACAAACTATGTCATGATTCTAGCCATAATATTGGTCGTTTGGCCCGAAAGCCATAAAACCTCAAGCATGATAGCTCATTTCTGAGAAAGTTTTTTGAGATACTTGAAATATTTTAAATTTGATATTTTCCTTGCAAATATGTCACATAATATGACACCACATGGAGAATTTACATTGTTTGGATCGTTTTTGAATTTCTTATGCCCGTTTTAAACTATGGTCAAAACGGCGAGCATGAAGATTCTTAGCTAGGGATTGAGCCTCACAAAATATGAAGTGGATCTCTGATAAAAATAGCATATTGTGAACCTAAAAATAGTTTTTGCAAAAAATCATGAGCATTAGATCACATTTCCATCGAACCACCATGGACGATGTCGTGTTTGAGGTCACTTTGATGTCTGATGCTGATCTCGGCAGGAATTATGTGGTTATAGTGACCAACATAGCAATCAGGACATCTTTTAGTGGACCTGGTTGGATAAACTTTTTCAATGATCATGACATGCAATACGGAGACAAGATAAAGATCTTTCTCATCCATCAAGTAGTCGTAATCTATTACATGTACACGCCCCCTCACGATGATATCCAACAGTAAGCTAGCTATGTAGTTGAGACCATCGTATTCTATGTCGTTTACTCTATACATGCATTCTTTTTTTTGTGACTTTCTTCTCAATATATGTAGATTGGATTATAGCGAAGAAGCGTGCGGCAATTGTGGTCAACATAGTTGGTATTGCATGGACAGGAAGATTATCATACCGCTCCCTACAAACTTTGGTGTTAGGATAGTATGTTCTCTGAAATTCATGTCGAGAATGTAAATATATTTATGTTCAATGAAAATCACGACTAATTGTTCTGTCCTATGATTTTACTCAGTCAATCCCTTGCGGTGCACGACATGGCTTCATGGACCATCTCCATAGAAGCATGGATGAGGTTGTCGTGTTTAGTGTCACTTTGACGCATCATAATCATCTCGATAGGACGTACCAGGTTAGGATCACCAACAAGGAGGCCCGGACATATTTTAGTGGTCCTGGATGGAACAGACTTCTCATCTTATACAACGACATGCAAGAGGGATGGGAGCTCAAGTTTTTGCTCAGTCATACTTATCGCATCATCTATTTCACTTGTTTCCTCCCGACTCTTCCGACGAGGGTGAAGATGAGTAAACTCTAGATAATGCTATATGAACCAATGTCCTAGCTATATTGAACATTTGGTGGATACTGCTACTGTTTCTGTGTTAATATGTATTTTGCTATCATTGTCCTATATACTGTGTATTCTTGTATTCATCTGTGTATTCTATCTATTTTTTTTGCTCTGATACATAATACTGCCGGTGAACAAATTGTATTACCCTTGGCGAAGATATGTGCACCAGTGTTAGGGGATATTATCCCCGACGAATGGGTCTACTCGATGGTGGTATGCTCAGTTATCATCGGCAAATTGTTTAGTTCGCTGGCTTTAACGCATTACCACCAACGAGATGGTCACCGGCGAACAGGTACTCGCCGGTGGTAGATGATTTTGGTGCGCCGGCGGTGATCCTTTTCCTACTAGTGATATGACCTTGTTATTAACAACATCCAATGTTCATGATCAAGAAACGTTGATCATATGTTAATCAACAAACTAGTGTAATAAGAGGCATTACTAGGAACATTTTTCTTTGTTTGTTAAACACACATGTATTAACGTTTCCAGATAACACAATTATAGCATGAGAAATAAACATCTATTACAAAATTGGAATAAAAATAATTACCACTTATTATTGCCTCTCGGGAATATTTCTTTCCATCTCCCACTTGCACTAGAGTCAATAATCTAGTTTATATAGTTATGATTCTAACACCCATAGAGTTCTAGTGTTGATCATGTTTTGCCCTTGGGAGTACTTTACTCAACGGGTCTACAATGTTTAGATCCTTGTGCACTTTGCATGTCTCTACATCACCAACCCGGACATGTTCCTGGATGGAGTTGAGTCGGCGTTTGATATGCTTGGAATTCTTGTGAGACATTAGTTCCTTAGCATTGGCTATGGCACCATTGTTGTCACAATAGATAACCATTGGGTCCAAAGCACTTGGAACCACACCTAGTGTCAACACCCGGATTTTTAATCCCAGATGCATGTTATGCCATACCTCGCAATCCCAGGATAACCATTTTTGCGAGACATAACAGATTGGATATCATAGTACATCATCCATTACAAACCATAAATAAGGTTTTACACAAATAAGGATCTCATGATCCAGTCTTAGTACAATCAAGTAGCGGAATAAATAGCGTAGCGGTGGGGTCCATCTTCAGAGTCACAAGCAATGCTGATGATGGGAGATAGTCCTAGTTATCATAGCCGTCCTGTTGTCCTTCATCTTGGTAATCTCCTTCATAGTCTGGCCATCGAAATAGCCAGGGACAAAGCCATGAGTACTCTTTAAGTACTCACAAACTACCATTAACAAGTAGTATAGTTCTAGTAAGAATACTAACTCTAAGTTTAAATGTGAAGTTAAGTTTGAAACCTAAGATGAGTTCAGAAACAAAGAAAGATAAAATAAAGTTTGAAATCACCTAAGTGGGAACTTAATTGTCATAGTCACAACTCTGTTGTGGTCAAGTAATGTCATAATTCATTTCATAAGTTGTTTTGAAAACATCTGATAACTAACAAGATGGACATCTAAGCTGTCCATAATCATGAGACGCGGCTATTCGAATAGTTTGACACTCTGCAGAGGTGGTACACTTTCACCACAAGATTCGATACATCTGTCAGGGATAACCCTGAATCATCATACTTAGTATGGAGATAATCAAACATAACCTTTCCTTTATACACCCTAGTATAAGCACCTCTCCTATGAGCATGGCCTCCCAACCATGACCATCTTTCATCTTAGGCACTGCATAGGTGGACAACATTGAGAGGTAGCCTCAGCTCAAACCTCTCCCATGAGGGAACTAATACTAATGCATATAAACTTCCGGCTAAGCCTTACCCAATTCAGGTATTGTGGTTGTACGGTAAAATTGGAATGGTATCGCATCCAAACTCAACCATCAGTTTTATAAAAGGGCTAAGGCTCATGCCTCAACATTTTCATCATCATAAACCATTTGTGTTTCTCAACACATGTCAAAACATCTCAATGGAATGACTCATCATTCCAAGGTTTTCACAAGTCATTTTCACCAAGTATTCCCATCTAAAGTGAATCAAGTTTTGGGTTTTGTTCCAACTACTAAGTTAAGAGTGTTCACTAATGTGGGGTGCTAACCTCAATCTCATGCCATAGAATGACATCTAAGTCTAACTAGATAGGTCAGGTTTTATACTCTTTGTGCTACCTTTAAACAAGTAAAGGACTTTGGTAAAGTAAAGAAAGTAAAGCTTGGAAATAAAACTTGGAATAGGTATAAGTCAAAGTGGTATAACCAAAGCATGCCTAATGCATTTTCTTAAGTTATCTAGCTTAATTCTAACTTGCTAACAATAGCTTGCTCAGTTTACTTGAAGTGCTAGGCTTGCAAGTAATCACTTGCATGGTTAACTTGTATAATGCTAGCTTGCCTTGGGTAGTGCAGTGGTTGAAGTTTTCTTCCTCCTCCTCTTGGTAGAACTCCTCCTCCTTGTAGACTTGGTCGGTACTATCGTCTATAAATACATACAGAATACACAATCAGCAAACAATACTTAACTAGTCTACTTAGCACATTAAGGCGCACATTTGATGATCTAGTATCATCACAAACATCACAAGGTTTAATGAACTAGCTTCATCCTTTTTATTTGAGAAAAGTAATTTCTACTTATTAAAATTAACTAAGATTTAATATTCTCAATTAAAATATGGGATCATGTGGACACATGTCATCACCACATATTCTAACATGTGGGAATGTGATTTAAAGGTTGGATCATATTTTAATAAGTTCAAGTTTAATAATTAATGATTTAAAGTGACTAGAAATGCCTATATAGCATTATTTTGGTACTAGTCCAAACTCACTGCATGCAAAACTTAATATTATTACATACTCAGATATGTATGGTTAAATGTGATTTTTGAGAGTTGGAATCAACTCAAAAGCTATCATGGTTGATTTTATAAAAATGTTTGAATGTGCAAAAGCTTCTGTTTTGTTATTTTAACTAGGAGAGATCTCTAACTCTAAAAGATTTAAATCCAACGGGCTTGGATAGATATTTTCAGTAGCTTTCTAACAAAATTGGAATCACTCAATTTGGTTTAGTAAATCTTCCTGAAATGATTTTTAAACTAAGGGACATAATTGATTCTAAGTCTAAATAGAAAAACCTATATTTGAATTCTTCGGGTCGTGGGAAACTAAATGGGCGGCCCGGCACTCCAGAGTGAGAGGACGGCAGGAGGGTCCCGCATGTCAGTGGCACTTAAAACCCTAAGCAGTACGGGACGATCTGGGCCCCACGTTTAAAACACAGATCGACGGCTCACGGTCGTCGTCGACGACGGACTCGTCGCCAGCGAGACTGAACCCTAAATGGCCGGTGGGGGTCTACTGGGGACGTATCAGGGCTCCAGCTAGTGCGGCGAGTCGGGCAAACGAACTGGTGGACGACGGCGGACTCAGGCGAGGTCGCGTCACGGGCTGAGGTGGGCGGAATCGATAGGAGCTTGTCCTCCTCTGCAACGGCTACCTCCGGTGGAATTCCGGTGAACGGCGGCTCGAGCGGCTCCGGCAAGAGAGGGGAAACGGTCAGTGGAGAGAGGGAAGTGAGATGGTGTGAAGAAATGGAGCTGGGTGGCCTCCTTATATAGGCTCGACGGTGAGGTAGTGAGGCATGGGCGCGGCTCGTCGGTGAAAGTGAAACAGGGGGCTACCAGCGTGGGCGAGGTAGGCGGATGGTGGGTGGTCTGCTGGCGGTCAGCTACAGCGCAATGGCGTGGCTAGGGGCGGTGCCTAATGGTCGGGAGCTTCCCGCGCTCTAGGAGACAGAGGCGATGCTCGGCCGCTCTCGGCAATGTGGGTCGTGGCGGTGCGGCACGTGTCTCGATGGGTTCTTTGGGTTCAAAGCGGGCGGCGCGATGGTGGTGTCGGCGCTGATGCGAGGCGTCTTGGCGGCGATCGCGTGCTGGCGCGCTGGCTGCTGCGTGAAAAGAGAAAAGGCGGCTGACGCTGAGGTGGTACAGTGCCTGGCTGGGCATGGGGAAGGGGTAGGGAGTCGCGGTGTGGTCTGGTCTATCTCCTAGACATGGCGAGAGAGAGAGGGGTGGTCGGCTGGGAGCTGTCCATGCTCGACCGGCGAGCATGGCGCTTAGGTGGTGCGGCACTGCTGCTAGGGACTAGGGGATGGGGTGATTATGGTTTGGTTAGATCAAATGGAGACAGAGGGAGTAATTTGAGGTCAAATGGGTGGCAAAACCCTGTAAAAACAGTGAGCTAAAACTAGAGTGTGATTCATGCCTGCCAAGTGTTCGACCAAATGGCCGCATGAACAAAAGATTTGAATTTTTGAAAGATTTTTGGTGGGTGCTTTGATCTGATGCTTGGTAGACTGTGGTTGCTAGGATTTGTTAAATGGAATTCATTTGAGTGGTTTTTGCAAAAGTGGTATCTAGACATATGAACTAGATTCAATTTTCAAATGTCAATTAAATTTAGAGTTTGAAAGTTTTTGGGATGAAACAAAGTGGGCCTTGGTACAACACTACTTGTACTAGCAAGGGGTGCAAAGATCCACAGTTGTCTCTGTTTGAAATTGAGTGCTAGGAATAGCCAAAGTAGGCTATGTGATTAAAATGGCAAAAGTGACCATTTGCTTATTTAATTCTTTTTGATTTATTTTTCTTTGGTATTTGCTTAGGGATGATCTAGATGATGTGTAATTCACCTTAGAGTCATTTTACAATCAATAGATCACTCAAACATGGCAATTGAAAACAACTCCTATTTAAATGCATACACATATGAATGCTTAAAGATTTTTATATGGAAAAGTTTTTGTTAACCCTAAATTGGGTATATTTGATCTTGATCACTTGGATTAAAGTTTTGAGATGTTACAAACCTTCCACCCTTAAACAAAATCTCGTCCCGAGATTTAAGAAAAAAAACTAGGAACTAAAGAGATCTGGGAACTCAGTCCTAATGTAATCTTCTCGCTCCCAAGTGGCTTCCTCTTCAGTATGATTGCTCCATTGGATCTTGAGAAATTTGATACTCCTGGTCCTGGTGGTTCTGTAGGCTTCCTCCAAGATACGGATGGGCACTTCACGATACGTCAGGTCCTTGTTGATATCAACAGCTCGGTGATCGATGTTCTTGAAAACTTCGGTCTTGTCTGGCACTTCTAAGCATTTGCGAAGTAACAAGATATGGAACACACTGTGGATGGCTGACATCTCTTCTCGCAGTTCCAGTTGATACGATACTTCTCCTCGATGGTTCAGAATCTTGAAGGGTCCGATATATCTGGGGGCTAACTTTCCTTTCAGGCTAAAACACTGGGTTCCCTTCAATGGTGAAACCTTGAGATATACAAAATCTCCGACATTGAAAGTCAGGTCTCTCCTTCTCTTGTCAGCATAACTCTTTTGTCTGGATTGGGCGGTCTTGAGGTGCTCACGGACTTTGTGAACTTTCTCTTCAGCTTCTCGGAGAATGTCGGGTCCAAAAATCTGACTCTCTCCTACTTGCGACCAATTCAAAGGGGTACGCCACTTTCTTCCGTATAGGAACTCAAATGGTGCCATTTGCAAATTAGCTTGATAACTGTTGTATGAGAATTCTGCGAAAGGCAGGCAATCTTCCCATTTTGATCCATATTCCAACACACAATCTCTCAACATATCCTCTAGAATTTGGTTGACTCTTTCAGTCTGTCCATCGGTTTGCGGGTGATAAGCGGTGCTGAATTCAACTTGGTTCCTAATCCTTCTTGAACTTTCTGCCAAAATCTCAAGGTAAATTGGGTTCCTCGATCTGATACTATGGTCTTGGGGGTTCCATGCAGACTAACAATTCTAGCAATATACAGCTCTGCTAGCTTTGAACTCTGGTAGGTTGTCTTGACAGGTATAAAATGAGCTACCTTGGACAATCTATCAACGATGAACCAGATTGAGTCATTTCCCCTACTAGAAGTAGGCAAACCGGTGATAAAGTCCATTCCGACGGAATCCCATTTCCATTCCGGAATCTACAATGGTTGCAATATTCCTGTGGGTCTCTGATGTTCCTCTTTGACTCTTTGATAGATATCACACTTGGCGATGTAGCTTACGATTTATCTCTTCATCTTGTGCCACCAAAATTGCTCTTTCAAATCTTGATACATCTTTGTTCCTCCGGGGTGGATAGAATAAAGAGTATCATGAGCTTCCTGCATGATAATTTGCTTCAGCTCTGAATTTGCTGGCACGCAGATATGGCCTTTGTACCACAGAACTCCTTCTTCGTCTTCGGTGAATCCAGGTACCTTTCCTGTACCAATACGACATTTGATTTCGTCGATACTTTCATTTCCCTTCTGGGCTTCCTTGATTTGGCTAATCAACGTGGGTTGAAGTTCAATGCTAGCTAAAAATCCTTTGCTAACCAGCTTAGTCCTGAACTGCTCCAACTCTTCATACAAACTTGGCTGCTTCTCCTTGATTTCCACGAGTCATCTGAAGATTGAGGTAGATAAAGGGGTAAGAGGGAAAATTCTATGGTTTATGGTTTTGATTTCAAAGCTAAAACTTTGAGTTTGACTCAGGTTTTTGCAACTAACTTCTTTTCATTCATTCATTCAAACAAGGCACACGATACAAACACACGCACACCACAACATCAAAGGAAAACATATGGTTTTAGGAACCATTCTGTAAGCTACGATACAATGGGACCAATACATCTCATGCTATGATAGTGCTCTAGTGCATCTACTCATCATCGATGAAGTCGGAGTCGTCATCGTCGGTGTAGAAGTCCACGGTATCTTCCTCTAGAAAGTCATCATCATTGTTGAGGTAGGAGTCAATATCCCCTTGGATATCTTCACCTTCCTCTTCTTCTTCCTTTATAGCAAGCTGAGCTTCTTGCTCCTTGATGGTCTTCTCGAGGTCGGCCACCTTCTTGCGAAGACGGTCGATGGTGCGATCCTTCTTGGTGCGTTGACAGCATAGAGACTGACGATCCTGGACGAGCAGTGAGAAAGTCTGGGCCTTCTGGGCGGCAATGGCGAGGTTGTTGTTGGCAAGCTCTCTAGCATTGTCCAACTCCTTCTGTCTGTCATACAGTAGGAAGTCGAGGTTCTCCACTTGACGCTTCAGAATTGGGTGACTTGGCATCTCTAGCGGCATTCCCATGGAATCATGCCTTGCATAGTGAACAAAGCGGGTTCCTTGGATGAGGTTGACACTGAGGGCACACAGACGTGCGAGAGCTTCATGCATTGCCCTGGATAATCCATCTAGCCAGTTGTTCTCTCTCACCGAGAACTGAATCCTCCCAGATACGGGTGCTTCTATCTGGCCTCGAAGATCAGCGGTCACTAGCCATTGTAAATCTCCTCCTGGTGGACCCGGGAGTTGAGCTCCAAGGAATTCCGGATCAGGACGCTCCAAGAACTCAGACAGGGCATCCAAATCCCTCTCGAAGATCAGTTGGCCTCCGTTGCCCAACTGGTAGAACTTGCTGTATTGAACTTCCATCTATAAGAATTTAGGATGAGAAAGTTAGTGAAGTGATTAAATGTGTCAAAGTTTTATGTAGTAATGTAAGACTTTGGAGGAACATGAATTTTTTTGAAAGAAAGAATTCCCAAGGGTAAGAGAGGAATTAGTTTTCATAAGTACTCACTTTGGTTTTTGAAACTAAGTTTTTGTTCGGATGTCCATTCTAACTAGGGTCTCCTATGGTCGGGATGGCTATGATACCAACTTGTCAACACCCAGATTTTTAATCCCAGTGCCTATTATGCCATACCTCGCAATCCCAGGATTACCATTTTTGCGAGACATAACAGATTGGATATCACAATACATCATTCATTACAAACCATAAATAAGGTTTTACACAAATAAGGATCTCATGATCCAGTCTTAGTACAATCAAGTAGCAGAATAAATAGCGTAGCGGTGGGGTCCATCTTCAGAGTCACAGGCAATGCTGACGATGGGAGATAGTCCTAGTTATCATAGTCGTCCTGCTGTCCTTCATCTTGGTAATCACCTTCATAGTCTGGCCATAGGAATAGCCAGGGACAAAGGCATGAGTACTCTTTAAGTACTCGCAAACTACCACTAACAAGTAGTATAGTTCTAGTAAGAATACTAACTCTAAGTTTAAATGTGAAGTTAAGTTTGAAACCTAAGATGATTTCAGAAACAAAGAAAGATAAAATAAAGTTTGAAATCACCTAAGTGGGAACTTAATTGTCATAGTCACAACTCTGTTGTGGTCAAGTCATGTCACAATTCATTTCATAAGTTGTTTTGAAAACATCTGACAATGGAACAGTATGGCCACTCCAACTGTCCATAACCGCGGACGCGGCTATTTGAATAGTTTCACACTCTGCAGAGGTGGTACACTTTCACCACAAGATTCAATACATCTGTCAGGGATAACCCTGAATCATCATACTTAGTATGCAGATAATCAAACATAACCTTTCCTTTACACACCCTAGTATAAGCACCTCTCCTATGAGCATGGCCTCCCAACCATGACCATCTGGCATCTTGGGCACTGCATAGGTGGACAACATTGAGAGGTAGCCTCAGCTCAAACCTCTCCCATGAGGGAACTAATACTAATGCATATAAACTTCTGGCTAAGCCTTACCCAATTCAGGTATTGTGGTTGTATGGTAAAATTGGAATGGTATCGCATCCGAACCCAACCATCAGTTTTATAAAAGGGCTAAGGCTCATGCCTCAACATTTTCATCATCATAAACCATGTGTGTTTCTCAATACATGTCAAAACATCTCAATGGAATTAATCATCATTCCAAGGTTTTCACAAGTCATTTTCACCAAGTATTCCCATCTAAAGTGAATCAAGTTTTGGGTTTTGTTCCAACTACTAAGTTAAGAGTGTTCACTAATGTGGGATGCTAACCTCAATCTCATGCCATAGAATGACATCTAAGTCTAACTAGATAGGTCCGGTTTTATACTCTTTATGCTACCTTTAAATAAGTAAAGGACTTTGGTAAAGTAAAGAAAGTAAAGCTTCGAAATAAAACTTAGAATAGGTATAATTCAAAGTGGTATAACCAAAGCATGCCTAATGCATTTGCTTAAGTTATCTAGCTTAATTCTAACTTGCTAACAATAGCTTGCTCAGTTTACTTGAAGTGCTAGGCTTGCAAGTAATCACTTGCATGGTTAACTTGTATAATGCTAGCTTGCCTTGGGTAGTGCAGTGGTTGAAGTTTTCTTACTCCTCCTCTTGGTAGAACTCCTCCTCCTCGTAGACTTGGTCGGTACTATCGTCTATAAATACATACGGAATACACAATCACCAAACAATACTTAACTAGTCTACTTAGCACACTAAGGCACACATTTGATGATCTAGTATCATCACAAACATCACAAGGTTTAATGAACTAGCTTCATCCTTTTTATTTGAGAAAAGTAATTTCTACTCATTGAAATTAACTAAGATTTAATATTCTCTAATTAAAATATGGGATCATGTGGACACATGTCATCACCACATATTCTAACATGTGGGAATGTGATTTAAAGGTTGGATCATATTTTAATAAGTTCAAGTTTAATAATTAATGATTTAAAGTGACTAGAAATGCCTATATAGCATTATTTTGGTACTAGTCCAAACTCACTGCATGCAAAACTTAATATTATTACATACTCAGATAGGTATGATTAAATGTGATTTTTGAGAGTTGGAATCAACTCAAAAGCTATCATGGTTGATTTTATAAAAATGTTTGAATGTGCAAAAGCTTCTGTTTTGTTATTTTAACTACGAGAGATCTCTAACTCTAAAAGATTTAAATCCAATGGGCTTGGATAGATATTTTCAGTAGTTTTTCAACAAAATTGGAATCACTCAAGTTGGTTCAGTAAATCTTCCTGAAATGATTTTTAAACTAAGGGGATAGAATTTATTCTAAGTCTAAATAGAAAAACCTATATTTGAATTACTGGGTCAGTGCGGGAAACTAAATGGGCCGGCCCAGTGGCGCTCCGCGGTGCAGAGTGCGACTGACAGGGGGTCCCGCATGTCAGCGGCACTTAAAACACGAAGCGGTACAGGATGATCTGGGCCACACGATTAGAACACAGATCGACGGCTCACGGTCGTCGTCGACGACGGACTCGTCGCCGGCGAGACTAAAACCTAAACGGCCGGTGGGCGTCTACTGGGGACATAGCAAGGCTCTAGCTAGTGCGGGGAGGCGGGCAAACGAACTGGTGGATGACGGTGGACTTAGGCGAGGTCGCGGCAGGGGCTGAGGTGGACGGAATCGACAGGAGCTTCTCCTCCTCTGCAGCGGCTACCTCCTGTGGAATTCTGGCGAACGGCTGCTCGAGCGGCTCCGGCGAGAGAGGGGAAACGGTCAGTGGAGAGAGGGGACTGAGATGATGTGAAGAAATGGTGCTAGGGTGGCCTCCTTATATAGGCTCGACAGTGAGGCAGTGAGGCATGGGCACGACTCGTCGGTGACGGCGAAATAGGGGGGCTACTGGCATGGGCGAGGTAGGCGGACGGTGGGCGGTCTGCTGGCGGTCAGCTACGGCACAATGGCGCGGATAGGGGCGGTGCCTAACGGTCGGGAGCTTCCCGCGCTCTAGGAGACAGAGGCGATGCTCGACGCGGCTCCCGGCGACTGTGGGTCATGCGGCGGTGCACGGCCGTGTCTGGTGGCTTGCTGGGTTCAAGGCGGAGCAGCGTGCGCGAATTGGTGTAGGGGCGCGGTCTGAGGCGTGCTGGCGGCGATCGTGCTCTAGCGCGCTCTGGCTGCTCGCAGAGAGAAAAGGGTGGCGTGGCGCTGAGGTGGTCCAGTGCCTGGCTGGGCTTGGGGAAGAGGCAAGGCGTCGCGGTGTGGTCTGGTCTATCTCCTAGACACGGCGAGAGAGAGAGAGAGGGGTGGTCGTCTAGGATCTGTCCATGCTCAACCGGCGAGCATGGCGTGTAGCATCCCAATTGTCTAACAATTGTAATGCTACTTGGTCTAGTAATATAATGGCTACTTCTTATATATAATTGTTGCATCATCATTATATCATGCTCATGTCATCATGCCACCTTGCATTTGAGCATCATATAAAACCCCTTTTTGTTTGGTTCTTATCTCATATGCATTGTTAATTGTATTTGCCTCTTGATATTGTATTTGGGTCTTCATATATTGTTTAATGCCCAAGTTGAGTTGGGGGCATATCTCTTATTAACTCCACCACCTTTCTTTCACCACCTTATAATTCCACCATCCAACCAAATATGAGCTTTGCACTTTATTTGGGTTTTACCTCTAGCTCATGTGGGTTGGGATGGATCCAATTCTACTTCCCACATGCTCTCATCTTAGCATCATGTTGTTTTCACATCATTGATATATGAGAGCCACATGGCCACCTTTGCATGCCTTGTGAGTGGAACCCTTTTTCCTAGCTTCCATATGGATTATCATGGAATCATGCTCATGTTGGAATATTTTTGGCACTATTAAGCATCTAGTGGCACATACACACTAGCAAGTCCCAATTATAATCAAATGTGATCATCTCCATCTACTCCACTTGGAACTTTCTTTTAAATTCTTTTGCTTAGGCCTTACTCCACATTTTGGAATGCATAATAATAATGCCATGTAAATAATCTTGTTTCCACAAAAATAAGCATGGTATTACTTAGTTATGCATGGCCCATGCAAGTACCACCTTTTGCTTGTCCTTTGGATTTTTATTTGAATTTTAGAGTGGATCATACTCTACCTCTCCCCTCTTTTGCTTGATCTATTTGATCTTGCTTAAACCCTATCACCACATCCCTCTCTTTTCTTGTCTTGATCTTGTTGTAGCTTGGCATGTTCTTGCTTGATCTAAGTTGGGGCATGCAAGCTTCTAGAACCCTAAGCCATTACCCTCTTTCTCTTACCCCCCTATCTAGATCCTCCCTAATCACCTACCCCATCACCACCATACCCCCTAACCCTAAGCAAAACCCTAAACCCCCTCTCTCTTCTCCATCAAACCCTAACCCTCCCCTTAACCTCTCCATGATGAGCCCCTCCTTGCTGGCCCCACCTGGTTCCTCACCCTGGCCCACCTAGCTACCCCAACCCTGGTACCAAACCCTAGCCCGAGCCACCCGTCTACCCAACCCTAGCTCCAACCCGAGCTCCCTCTCTTCCTTCCTCTCTCTTTTCTCTCTCTGCCAAGCGGGTCCTACACCGAGCCTACCTCCTGGCCTCACCCTGCCCCCCCTGGACGTCCCCGATCACCTGCCCGTGCCTGCCCTGGCCCCCAGCTCGAGCACGTGAAGGAGGAGGGAAAGGTGGCCGAGCCACCTTTTCCATCTACCCCACCTCCCCACGACATCTCCCTCTCCTCTCTGCTATCTACCACCTCCTCTCCTCTCCTCCTCTCCAGATCTGGGCCCGAGGCTCGCCTTCCTTTCTTCTTCTCCACTACCGCCACGCCGGCATCACCCCCCCACCACCACCCGAAAGGTAGGGAGGCGGTGGTGGGACGTCGAGGAAGACCAAGTAGAACCCTCAGAGCCTGCACGCACCGGTCGAGAGGAGGAAGGGCGGAAACCACCGTAACCACCGACGCCACCGAAACCCTAGTCACGGCCGTCACCGCCGATCCTCTACGTTTCCGGCCGAACCTTCCCCACCGACAACCCCGCGGTGAGCGCCTGACCCTCCCAGACACCCCCGCGTGCCGATCCGTTGCCTGGTCGTGCCGTGCGTTTCATCGAGCACTCTCTGTGCACCGGCGAGCGCGAGCTTCTGCACGACATCGCGCCGCGCAACCGCTTAGCTAGCCTCCTTACGCCCTCCTGACAGCAACCCCCACCTACCGCAGCGGCTCCGCCCCTCTGCGCGCCCAGGTCGCGGGTTCGATTCCCCATCACGCCGCGTTGTTCTGTCGAGCACCGATCCGTCGATAGAACAGAGAAGAGAAACAGTAGCCGCTGCCACTTTACAAATACCCCCTCCGTTTTGTTTTCTGCTTAACCCGCGGTCCACCGAGCCCACCGTCAGCCTCTCTGCACGTTTCACAGAACACCCCCTGGCCTTTTAAAATCTCAACCCGCGCTCCCTGGATCCACCACGTGTCGCCCATTGGCGCGCCTGAGTGGGACAGTGCTCCGACCCCACCTGTCACTTGCTGTGGCTAGATCAAGCTGCGGTGAGAAAATGTTTTCTGCGCGCTGTGCTGCTGAGTCAGCGCTGGACCCACTGGTCAGTGTCTGTGGCTAGCTTGGGGCGAGTAACAAAAGTATTTTCTGTGATCTGTTTTAATTCAAATCTTTTTCAAATTAATTCAAATTCAAATTTTAATTCTGTTTTTAAATAACTTTTAAAATATAAATCCAAATAATACAAATAATATATGTTATGAAATCAGAAAAATGTGAGGATTTCAAATATGCCATTCAAAATATATTTTGGACACCTTAATTTCCAAGTTAATTAAAATTACAAGAAAATGCCCTTTTGCCTTAATTAATTAATAACTTTTGTTTTATAAGTCCAAATTTAACAAATAATATGTCTAAAATGATTAGCTCGGCGAGACCTTTCTGTTTATGCTTTCCATGTTTTGATTTGCAGCATGCATCATATAAATATAAAGTTTACAGCAACTTAATTGAGGTTAAAATGTGTTTAAAACTCAATAAAATGATTTATTCTTGTATTCCACACCTCACCCATGCCATGCTACATTATTGCCATGCAAATTGTGCATCATTCATCATGGCATGATTGTTTGCTTGATGCATTTTATTCCTATGCTTGCGCACTTTATTTATGTTGGCCCTTGTTTGTTTGGTGCTTCTTCGAATAGACGCTGAGCAGGGGATATATCAAGAAACCCAGGAGCACTACCCAGATCCTTCTCTCGCTTCAACTGAGCTGCCAGGCAAGCACTACCACATGCTTGCATACATATAGTACCTACTGCCTCTATCTTATTCTTGCATCATTGAGTCGCGATTGCATTAAATTGAATCCCAAGTATTGCATAGCCTTTACTTTAAACCCCACCGAAGCTTGTTCCTCCATCCCATGAGCCATTACTTTAGGAGTTGTTTGAGCCATGCGAGTCATAGAACAGCATGTGTAGGGTATGTGAGTGTCTGATGGATAACGAGGTACCTATACAACTTAATCTGAGTAGTAATGGGATAACTAATGAAAGTGGCATCGGTGAGCCATATTCGCTATTTGGTTTTCAGGCTCACTTGTGTCCCGTAGGACCCCGAGTACTTGATTCCTGTTCCTTGAATATTCGCGCTATCCACATCCGGGAGGCTTATGAACCCCCCTGAGCCAGAGCTTGATTCATTCTTATTTCTTGGGGCCACAAACTAGTCTGAGGTTTTATTTACTATCCTGTACTTATGCCATGCTTTACTGCTTTATTTAAATTGTGCGAGGTACTGCACACTGTACTATTTAGGACCGTGACCCATTTTCGCTGTATCGTCAAGTCCAGTCACACTTTCGGGTTCCCAGTCGTTTACAGTCGGCCCCACAAACCTTGAGTCCGTCTCGTAGCCGGCTAGCTTCGTTGCGGGTAGCTTAATGGGGTGGCCCCCTGAAATATTTCTGAATCCTGTGATCGCTTTGTCGTGACTGCCTCGTTGGTTTTGATTTGGTTTTTCCGAGGTTGATCGAGTGTGTGTTGCTATTTGTGCACCCCTGCAGGGTAAAACTTTCTGAAAGCCGTGTCCGCGGTTATGGAAGACTTGGAGCACAGTTTCTCGATCATAGACAAGAATAACTAAAGTACCGCTTTTAATTTGACTAAATAACTGACTAGTAAATAGTGCAACACTCATGGAATGGTTAATAAAACTGCCAACGGATGGGGGGGTTATTCGTCCGCTTCCTCGATGGCGGGGAGGAGGATGGATCCGTTAATATTACCGTTATAACTGTTGTTATTAATTCACGGACATCCGTCTATCTATGGTTAGGCGGATGGTTAGCGAGTATCTGTAGAATTGTTAGGGTTTATCTTTTGCTGCAATTGCGTCACCCCAGGATGTGTTCCCCTTTAGAGGCATAAAGACTTGCTGAGTACCCCTAGGGTCTCACCCGATATATTGTTTGATTCAGATGAACAGGTAAGCTCGCAAGATGGATACTGGGTGGAGGAGACGGACGATGTGGGCAACGATCATTCGGTGTAGAGATTCCGGAAACGGGGATCCATGCGATCTGTGGGCGGGATGTGTTTATTTATGGGGCATCTTATGCCGATTTGCTTCTTATCCGTACTCGGATCTTGTTTTCCGCTTCCGCTTGATACTCTGATGTTTGATGTATGAGGAGATATCCTAAACTATTATATCTATCTAGGATATTTGGATCTTGCCGTATGGCGTTGCTATATTTCCTTTCTTTTTAGATGGAATGGCTCTGATGTACTGTTGTATGGTGGCTTTCATACATACTCATTTGTGTATGTAGTTGATCCTTCTTTGCCGATTACGCCCCCGTTCTTGTCGATGTTTGGAAATGGTTAGGACGGCCGAAAGGTCTACCATGAGTGGCATTTGGGCCCCACTGTACTATTTTAACCATTTCGCTCATCCAGCTTGTAACTAGGAGCGTAATTCACCGAGGTAGTTACAATTGGTACGAGCCATCCCGCCTTCGTGGTCTCAGCCAAATGGTCGTTGTCTGTCTAGCAAATATTTTGGTAGTTATGTATACTAGGGAAAAACAAAACGCGAGAGTAGGACTGCTTCCACTTTTCTTCTTACCCACTCACCCACCCTTTTCTAGTAAGGAAGTGTAACGTTTTCTATCCTCTTCTTAAAATTCAAACTAGGATTCACGTGTTCTGGGTTTCCGTAGTACCATAGGTTGTGTATCTGTGTGTGTGTGTGTGTGTAACTCTTTGTCTATCTGTTGCATCCAACTTGTTATCACAATCTGCCTTTGGTTAACAACTGTTGGTACGTTCCATACCGACAGGCTTTTGCAAACCGACGCGATCTATCTGATTCGTTGTATACCGACGCGATCTGTCTTACTCTTTGTTATCCGACGTTATCTTGTTTGGGGGTTCGTTTCCGTAGTTACTAATCTTTAGGTTCATCGTGAGAAGAAGGTGTTGGGATATGTGTTTTACTTATTCATGTGCGGAGTAATGATTTGAGTGCGGGATGGAGTCGCGACCATACCACTACCCTTATCATTCGCTCTTGTATATTGAATTGGTAGAGTCACTAATCTCGATTCGTTAAGTGATTTTGCGCATCTATTGGTATTTTAATGCCGAAAATTGTGGAAAATTTTTCTTTGATATATTTGTGTACCACACTCCTTTTCAGTCGTGTGCGATATGCTTAATATCTTCTAGGTGCTTTGAACTTCGTTGATATCTTAATATCATCTTAGTAAATTGTATCCTTTAATCTTGATTAATTCCATCTTGGTACTATTTTGGATTATTATTATTCTCCATCATAGTACTGACTTGTGTTTTATATCAACCACAGGATGGAACCACCACGCCGTTCTGAGGAGGACATACTACCTGAACTGGGGGCAGCGTTGTCAAGCATCGCCAATGCCTTGGCAGCAATGCAGCAGAACCAGCAGCGTTTTGAAGAAAGTGTCAGGAGGAATGAGTTTGTTCCGCTACCTCCACCTCCCAAGCGAGGAGACATCAAAAGCTTTCTGAAGTTCAACCCACGCCAGTTTGATGTTTCTGATCAACCACTTGATGCTGATGATTGGTTGCGTGAGATGTCAAGGTTACTGGCAACTCTTGATGTTCCTGAGCAAGAATGGGTAAAGTGTGCCACTCACCTTCTGAAGGGAGATGCAGCTCTCTGGTGGGAGAATTACACAAGGCAACTGCACCGGTTTTCAGCCTACTTGGGGACAGTTCACTGGAGCTTTCAAAGAGCGATGTCATCGAGAAATTGTCATGGAGAGGATGAAGGAAGTGTTTCTCAACCTCAAGCAGGGCAATGATAATGTCAATACCTACATCAAAAACTTCATGAACCTTTCTCGTTATGGTGGCGATGAGATCTCTGATGACAAGAAGAAGCAAAAGAGGTTCAGGCAAGGGCTCAATGCATTGATTAAGTATGCAATCACACATGCAAGGCCGGCATCTTTTCTGGAACTTCAGCATACAGCTCTGCAGGAAGAAGCAAGTAGGCAAGTGTTTGAGGAGTCAAAGAAACACAGCCGTGATGCAGCAAGCTCTTCAGCTATGTCAGCTCCTGCTAAGGCCGTGGTCCGGTTCCTAACACCCCACCGTCGCCCCGGCTACACCAAGACCTTCAAGCTACACGGCAAGGCCACCAAACTTCCTCATCACGCTCCCAGGGGCTACAACCACCACTACCCTGGAGCGCCTGGCGGAGTCCCTGGCTACGTTGCTCCACGTCCACCTGGTGCTTGTTACACGTGTGGAAACACTGGGCATCAATACTGGAACTGTCCGATGAAGAACAAGGCTCTCCCTCCACCACCTCCAAGATCTGCGGCAAGCTCTCCTTTGGTTCGTGCACCACCACCTCGGGCTCTCAACATCAACACCAAGCCCGGTTCATCGTTGCTCGTGCCAACTGTGTCAACGCCGCTCAAGCTGAGCATGCACAGAGTTGTGATGGGTATGCTTCCGTTAACTCAGTTCTGCAAGAGTTTTGTTTGATTACGGTGCTTCGCATTCTTTTGTTTCGCATAAGTTTGCGCAAGAGCATGATCTGGATAAGGTTCCTTTATCACATCAATGCGGTGGTACAATCTCCTGGTTCAAACATGAGGGCTGCTCATATCAGCCATGGCAATCAAATTGAGATTGGTGGCTCTTCATTCTCGGCGTCCTTAATCTTTCTAGGCAACTCTGAGATTGATGTCATCTTGGGCATGGATTGGTTGACAGCAAATGCAGCTGTGATTGATTGTCAACGCTTTCGGTTTCTCTGAAGATTCCTGAAGGCCATATAGTCTATTCTCCAAGTCAGACTCCTGCTATCCAGCTTTTCTCTTTGGCGGCTCTGAATGATGATGCTATGGAAGCTATTCAGAGTGTTCCGGTGGTCTGTGAGTTCCCAGATGTCTTTCCTGAAGAGTTGCCAGGTATGCCTCCGGATCGTGAGGTTGAGTTTGTAATTGAGCTTGAACCTGGTACCGCTCCTATCTCCAAGCGGCCTTATAAAATGGGTCCTGCTGAGTTGGCTGAACTCAAATGTCAGCTTGATGAACAAGAGAAGTTGGGTTTCATTCAACAGATTTCTTCTTGGGGTAGCCCAACAATCTTTGTGAAGAAGCGAGACAAGACTGATAGACTTTGTGTTGACTATCGGGCTCTCAATGCTAAAACCATCAAGAATAAATATCCCCTTCCGCGGATTAATGATCTCTTTGATCAGCTAGCTGGAGCTGTGGTGTTCTCTAAGCTTGACTTGAGAAGTGGTTATCACCAAATCAAGATTCGTAAGGAAGATGTTCCTAAAACAGCTTTCACCACCCGCTATGGCCTGTATGAGTACACGGTCATGTCTTTCGGTCTCACCAACGCACCTGCCACCTTCTCGAGGCTCATGAACTCGGTTTTCATGGAGTATCTTGATAAGTTCGTTGTGGTCTATCTGGATGACATCCTAGTCTATTCCAAGTCACAGAAAGAGCATGAAGAACACCTTCGGTGTGTCCTAAACAAGCTTCGTGAGAACCGCTTGTATGCAAAGTTCTCCAAGTGTGAGTTTTGGCTGCCTCAAGTAACCTATCTTGGTCACGTCATCTCTGCCAAGGGCATTGCAGTCAACCCGGAAACCGTGAAGACAATTGTTGAATGGCTTCCTCCTGTAAATGTCAAACAAGTGCGGAGTTTCCTTGGTTTGGCTAGTTATTGCCGTCGCTTCGTTCAGAACTTTTCGAAGATAGTGAAGCCTCTTACCGATCTCCTCAAGAAAGGCAAGAAATACCTTTGGACTCCTGCATGTCAAGCAAGCTTTGAGACACTCAAAGAGAAGCTCACTTCCACACCAGTCTTGGTTCCTCCGGATACATCCAAGCCTTTCCAGATATTCTGTGACGCCTCTTTGCAAGGATTGGGTGCGGTCCTTATGCAAGAAAAACAAGTTGTTGCTTATGCCTCTCGACAGTTGAAGACGCATGAGATCAACTATCCTACACATGACCTCGAGCTCGCAACAGTTGTCTTTGGTTTGAAAGTATGGAGGCACTACTTGCTTGGCAACCGTTGTGAAATCTTTTCTGATCACAAGAGTCTGAAGTATATCTTCACTCAGCCTGATCTCAACCTTCGGCAGAGGAGATGGATTGAAGCAATCAATGATTTTGATTTGACAATCAACTACACTCCAGGAAAAGCTAATGTCATGGCCGATGCTCTTAGCCGCAAAGCTTATGTCAACAACCTCATGATGGAAGAACAACAGCCTCTCTTGTGCGAGGAATTCCGTCAGCTCAACCTTGAGATGGTGGAACAAGGGTATCTCCTGAACCTTCTAGCAACCCCTCTCTTGGAAGAAAAGGTTCGCTCCTTTCAGCTGGGTGATCCGTACACAAGAAAGGTCATCTCCAACATCCAGCTTCCGAAGTTTGAGTCCTTCCACGTCGATGATCAAGGCACGCTTTTCTTTGAACACCGGATGTTTGTTCCGAACTACCCGGGTTTGAGAGAGCAAGTTCTCAAGGAGGCGCATGATTCTGTCCTTTCTATCCACCCTGGCAGCACAAAGATGTACATGGACTTGAAAACACAATATTGGTGGCCTGGTTTGAAATGATATTGTGCCAAGTATGTCTCGGAGTGTGATGTCTGCCGCAGAGTGAAAGCTGTCCATTAGAAACCTTCCGGTCTTCTACAGCCATTGAAGCCCCCGGAATGGAAATGGGAGAAAGTAGAGATGGACTTCATCACTGGTTTCCCAAGGTCGCAGAAGGGCAACAATGCAATCTTTGTTGTCATTGACAGGCTTTCTAAAGTGGCTCACTTCTTCCCCGTCAAGGAAACAATTTCTGCAATTCAGTTGGCGGAGCTCTATATCAACAGAATTGTCTCTCTGTATGGGGTTCCTCTCGAGATCAGTTCAGACCGTGGAAGAATCTTCACTTCCAAATTCTGGGAGAGTTTCCAAAATGCTTTGGGAACAAAGTTGAACTTCAGCACAGCTTACCACCCTCAGTCGCAAGGACAAGTTGAAAGGATCAATCAGATTCTGGAGGATATGCTTCGTGCTTGCGTCATCTCTTTTGGCATGAAGTGGGAAGAATGTCTTCCTTATGCTGAGTTCTCTTATAACAACAGCTTCCAGAAAAGTCTAAAGATGGCACCATTTGAGGCTCTCTATGGTCGCAAATGCAGAACTCCGATTGGTTGGTCGGGTGCAAGAGAAAGAATATTGTTTGGCCCTGACATTGTGACTCAAGCGGAGGAGAAGGTTCACATCATTCTTGAAAATCTGAGGATTGCTCAAAGTCGCCAGAAGAGAAATTATGACAGGAAGCACACGGACATGGAGTATGTCCCTGGTGATCTCGTTTACCTTCGTGTCACTCCCATGGGAGGCACGCACCATTTTGGTATCAAAGGAAAGCTGGCTCCTAGATACATCGGTCCTTTCAAAATTCGTGGAAGAAGAGGAGAAGTTGCTTATGCTCTTGAGCTCCCGGAAAAACTCAAGGTCCATGATGTTTTCCACATCTCTCAGCTCAAGAAGTGCTTCAAGGATCCCGGCAGGACCGTGGATCATGAGCTTATCAATCTCCAAGAAGATCTGTCTTATCAAGAACACCCCACAAAAGTCCTTGAAGTCGCAGAAAGAAGGACTCGCAACAAGTCCATCAAGTTCTGCAAGGTGCAGTGGTCGCACCATTCTGTTGATGAAGCCACTTGGGAACATGAAGATGAGCTCCGTGCCAAGTATCCTACCCTCTTCGTGTCTTCTTCTTCTTCCTAGAATCTCGGGGCGAGATTCCTGTTTAGTGGGGGAGAGTTGTAGCATCCCAATTGTCTAACAATTGTAATGCTACTTGGTCTAGTAATATAATGGCTACTTCTTATATATAATTGTTGCATCATCATTATATCATGCTCATGTCATCATGCCACCTTGCATTTGAGCATCATATAAAACCCCTTTTTGTTTGGTTCTTATCTCATATGCATTGTTAATTGTATTTGCCTCTTGATATTGTATTTGGGTCTTGATATATTGTTTAATGCCCAAGTTGAGTTGGGGGCATATCTCTTATTAACTCCACCACCTTTCTTTCACCACCTTATAATTCCACCATCCAACCAAATATGAGCTTTGCACTTTATTTGGGTTTTACCTCTAGCTCATGTGGGTTGGGATGGATCCAATTCTACTTCCCACATGCTCTCATCTTAGCATCATGTTGTTTTCACATCATTGATATATGAGAGCCACATGGCCACCTTTGCATGCCTTGTGAGTGGAACCCTTTTTCCTAGCTTCCATATGGATTATCATGGAATCATGCTCATGTTGGAATATTTTTGGGACTATTAAGCATCTAGTGGCACATACACACTAGCAAGTCCCAATTATAATCAAATGTGATCATCTCCATCTACTCCACTTGGAACTTTCTTTTAAATTCTTTTGCTTAGGCCTTACTCCACATTTTGGAATGCATAATAATAATGCCATGTAAATAATCTTGTTTCCACAAAAATAAGCATGGTATTACTTAGTTATGCATGGCCCATGCAAGTACCACCTTTTGCTTGTCCTTTGGATTTTTATTTGAATTTTAGAGTGGATCATACTCTACCTCTCCCCTCTTTTGCTTGATCTATTTGATCTTGCTTAAACCCTATCACCACATCCCTCTCTTTTCTTGTCTTGATCTTGTTGTAGCTTGGCATGTTCTTGCTTGATCTAAGTTGGGGCATGCAAGCTTCTAGAACCCTAAGCCATTACCCTCTTTCTCTTACCCCTATCTAGATCCTCCCTAATCACCTACCCCATCACCACCATACCCCCTAACCCTAAGCAAAACCCTAAACCCCCTCTCTCTTCTCCATCAAACCCTAACCCTCCCCTTAACCTCTCCATGTCGAGCCCCTCCTCGCTGGCCCCACCGGTTCCTCACCCGCCCACCTAGCTACCCCACAGTACCAAACCCTAGCCCGAGCCACCCGCTCACCCAACCCTAGCTCCAACCCGAGCTCCCTCTCTTCCTTCCTCTCTCTTTTCTCTCTGCCAAGCGGGTCCTACACCGAGCCTACCTCCTGGCCTCACCCCTGCCCCCACTGGGCGTCCCCGATCACCGCCTGCGTGCCTGCCCCCGGCTCGAGCAAGTGAAGGAGGAGGGAAAGGTGGCCGAGCCACCTTTCCATCTACCCCACCTCCCCACGACATCTCCTCTCCTCTCTGCTATCTACCACCACTCCTCTCCTCTCCGCTCTCCAGATCTGCCGAGGCGCCTGCCTTCCGCCTTCTTCTCCACTGCCGCCACCCCTAACGCGCCACCGTCGGCATCACCCCACCACCACCGTAGCGAAGGAGGCGCGGTGGCGGACGTCGAGGAAGACCAAGTAGAACCCAGAGCCTGCACGCACGAGTCGAGGAGGAGAAGGAAACCACCAGAACCACCGACGCACGCCAAACCCTAGTCACGCCGCCCGGCCACCGCCGATCCTCTACGTTTCCGGCGAACCTTCCCACCGACAACCCAGCGGTGGCGCTCGACCTCCCAGACACCCCTCGTGCCGATCCGTTTGCTGGTCGTGCGTGCGTTTCATCGAGCACTCTGCACGGCGAGCGCGAAGCCAGACGACATCGCGCGAACCGCTTTAGCTAGCCTCACGCCTCCCCTCGACAAAGAACCCCCACCTACTGCGCGGCTCCGCCCTCTCAAGGCGCACTGTGTCACGGGTTCGAGTCCCCATCACGCCGTGTTGTTCTGTCGAGCACTGATCCGTCGATAGAACAGAGAAGAGAAACAGTAGCCGCTGCCACATTACAAATACCCCCTCCGTTTTGTTTTCTGCTTAACCCATGGTCCACGAGCCCACCGTCACCTCTACGCACGTTTCAGACACCCCTGCCTTTTAAAATCTCAACCCAGCCTCGGATCCACCACGTGTCACGTCCCATTGGCGCGCTTCCATGAGTGGGACCGTGTGCTCACCCCACCTGCTTTGTGGCTAGATCAAGTCATGGTGAGAAAATGTTTTCTTGTGTCGTGTCTTTGAAGTCAGCTGGACCCACTGTGGTCTGTGGCTAGCTTGAGTAGTAATAAAAAGTATTTTCTCGTGATCTGTTTTAATTCAAATCTTTTTCAAATTAATTCAAATTCAAATTTTAATTACTTTTAAATAACTTTTAAAATATAAATCCAAATAATACAAATAATATATGTTTTGAAATCAGAAAAATGTGAGGATTTCAAATATGCCATTCAAAATATATTTTGGACACCTTAATTTCCAAGTTAATTAAAATTACAAGAAAATGCCCTTTTGCCTTAATTAATTAATAACTTTTGTTTTATAAGTCCAAATTTAACAAATAATATGTCTAAAATGATTAGCTCAACGAGACCTTTCTGTTTATGCCTTCCATGTTTTGATTTGCATCATGTATCATATAAATATAAAGTTTACAGCAACTTAATTGAGGTTAAAATGTGTTTAAAACTCAATAAAATGATTTATTCTTGTATTCCACACCTCACCCATGCCATGCTACATTATTGCCATGCAAATTGTGCATCATTCATCATGGCATGATTGTTTGCTTGATGCATTTTATTCCTATGCTTGCGCACTTTATTTATGTTGGCCCTTGTTTGTTTGGTGCTTCTTCGAATAGATATGGCGAGGATATATCAAGAAACCGTGAGCACTACCCAGATCCTTCTCTCGCTTCAACTGAGCTGCCAGGCAAGCACTACCACATGCTTGCATACATATAGTACCTACTGCCTCTATCTTATTCTTGCATCATTGAGTCGCGATTGCATTAAATTGAATCCCAAGTATTGCATAGCCTTTACTTTAAACCCCACCGAAGCTTGTTCCTCCATCCCATGAGCCATTACTTTAGGAGTTGTTTGAGCCATGCGAGTCATAGAACAGCATGTGTAGGGTATGTGAGTGTCTGATGGATAACGAGGTACCTATACAACTTAATCTGAGTAGTAATGGGATAACTAATGAAAGTGGCATCGGTGAGCCATATTCGCTATTTGGTTTTCAGGCTCACTTGTGTCCCGTAGGACCCCGAGTACTTGATTCCTGTTCCTTGAATATTCGCGCTATCCACATCCGGGAGGCTTATGAACCCCCCTGAGCCAGAGCTTGATTCATTCTTATTTCTTGGGGCCACAAACTAGTCTGAGGTTTTATTTACTATCCTGTACTTATGCCATGCTTTACTGCTTTATTTAAATTGTGCGAGTCTTGTACCTTTGTCTTTATTTAGGACCGTGACCCATTTTGTATGTATCGTCAAGTCCATCCACACTTTCGGGTTCCCGATCGTTCTGATCGCCCCACAAACCTTGAGTCCGTCTCGTAGCCGGCTAGCTTCGTTGCGGGTAGCTTAATGGGGTGGCCCCCTGAAATATTTCTGAATCCTGTGATCGCTTTGTCGTGACTGCCTCGTTGGTTTTGATTTGGTTTTTCCGAGGTTGATCGAGTGTGTTGCTATTTGTGCACCCCTGCGGTAAAACTTCAAAGCCGTGTCCGCGGTTATGGAAGACTTGGAGCACAGTTTCTCGATCATAGACAAGAATAACTAAAGTACCGCTTTTAATTTGACTAAATAACTGACTAGTAAATAGTGCAACACTCATGGAATGGTTAATAAAACTGCCAACGGATGGGGGGGTTATTCGTCCGCTTCCTCGTCGGTAAGCGGGGAGGAGGATGGATCCGTTAATATTACCGTTATAACTGTTGTTATTAATTCACGGACATCCGTCTATCTATGGTTAGGCGGATGGTTAGCGAGTATCTGTAGAATTGTTAGGGTTTATCTTTTGCTGCAATTGCGTCACCCCAGGATGTGTTCCCCTTTAGAGGCATAAAGACTTGCTGAGTACCCCTAGGGTCTCACCCGATATATTGTTTGATTCGGATGAATGTGTAAGCTCGCAAGATGGATACTGGGTGGAGGAGACGGACGATGTGGGCAACGATCATTCGGTGTAGAGATTCCGGAAACGGGGATCCATGCGATCTGTGGGCGGGATGTGTTTATTTATGGGGCATCTTATGCCGATTTGCTTCTTATCCGTACTCGGATCTTGTTTTCCGCTTCCACTTGATACTCTGATGTTTGATGTATGAGGAGATATCCTAAACTATTATATCTATCTAGGATATTTGGATCTTGCCGTGTATGCTATATATTCCTTTCTTTTTAGATGGAATGGCTCGATGTCTTTGTTGTATGGTGGCTTTCATACATACTCATTTGTGTATGTAGTTGATCCTTCTTACTTTGCCGATTACGCCGCCCGTTCTTGTCCCGATGTTTGGAAATGGTTAGGACGGCCGAAAGGTCTACCTGTGAGTGGCATTTGGGCCCCACCGTACTATTTTAACCATTTCCGCTCATCCAGGCTTGTAACTAGGAGCGTAATTCACCGAGGTAGTTACATGGCGCTCAGGTGGCGCGGCACTGCTGCTAGGGACTAGGGGATGGGGCGATTATGGTTTGGTTATATCAAATGGAGACAGAGGGAGTAATTTGAGGTCAAATGGATGACAAAACCTTGTAGAAACAGTGAGCTAAAACTAGAGTGTGATTCATGCTTGCCAAGTGTTCGACCAAATGGCCGCATGAACAAAAGATTTGAATTTTTGAAAGATTTTTGGTGGGTGCTTTAATCTGATGCTTGGTAGACTATGGTTGCTAGGATTTGTTAAATGGAATTCATTTGAGTGGTTTTTGCAAAAGTGGTATCTAGACATATGAACTAGATTCAATTTTCAAATGTCAATTAAATTTAGAGTTTGAAAGTTTTTGGGATGAAACAAAGTGGGCCTTGGTACAACACTACTTGTACTAGCAAGGGATGCAAAGATCCACAATTGTCTCTGTTTGAAATTGAGTGCTAGGAATAGCCAAATTGGGCTATGTGATTAAAATGGCAAAAGTGACCATTTGCTTATTTAATTATTTTTTATTTCTTTTTCTTTGGGATTTGCTTGGGGATGATCTAGATGATATGTAATTCACCTTAGAGTCATTTTACAATCAATAGATCACTCAAACATGGCAATTCAAAACAACTCCTATTTAAATGCATACACATATGAATGCTTAAAGATTTTTATATGGAAAAGTTTTTGTTAACCCTAAATTGGGTAGATTTGATCTTGATCACTTGGATTAAAGTTTTGAGATGTTACACCTAGTTCAGAAATAAACTCCTTCATCCAAATTTCTTCCACCACTGCTTCTGAAGCAGAGATATATCCCACCTCCATTGAAGATCTTGCAACCACAGGTTGCTTGGAGATCCTCTATATAATACCTCAGACCCTATGCTCTAACTTCAAGCCTGGATGAACCCAAAAGTGGATAAGAGATTCTACCGTGGAGGCCCAAGGCCACCCACATGTAGGCCCATAGAAACGGAGCAGGGCACGGTACCGGCCAACCACCCTACCCACTTTCAAGAACATCGGGACAAGAGCGAGCGGTGTAGTCAACAGGTAAGCGATCAAAAACATACACACATGAGTATGTATGCCAGCAACATACAATATTTATTAGAGCCACACCATCTAAAAGAAATAGAAATATTGCAACGCCATACGACAAGATCCAAATATCCTAGATAGAGATAATATTTTAGGATACATCCTCATACATCACACATCAAAGTATCAAGCAGAAGCAGAAAACAAGATCCGAGTACGGATTAAGAAGCAAATAGGCATAAGATGCCACAGAACTAAGCACATCCCGCCCACATCTCTGACGGATCTCCATCCCCAGAATCTCTACACCTAACACTCGTTTCCACCATGATCGGTCTCTTCGACCTAGTAAACTTAGTATACCTGTCCATCTGAACCAAATATTTATCGTGTGAGACCCTAAGGGTACGCAACAAGTCTTAATGCATCTAAAGGGAACAACCTGAGGGTGATGCAATTGCAGCGAAAGATAATATCTATCCGTTCTATAGAGATACGCTATACATCCGCCCAATCAGAGATGGATGAACGCTCATTAATTAGTAACAACAGTGATATAAGTAGCATAGATAAATAACGCTCGCCCTCCTTCTCTCTTACCGATGAGAAGGCGGAAGAAAATCTCATCCGTTGGCAATTTTATTAACCATTCCATTAGTGTTGCGCTATTTATTAGTCATTTGTTAGTCAATGAAAGGCGATACTTTAGATATGCTTGTCTATGATCGAGAAACTATGCTCCAAGTCGTCCATAACCGCGGACATGGCTTTCAGAAAGATTTACCCTGCAGGGGTACACAAATAGCAACACACACACGATCAATCTCGGAAAGAATCAAATAAAACACAACGAGACCTCACGATAATGCATTCACAGGATTTATAAATTATTTTAGGGGGCGACCCCATTAAGCTACCCGCAACGAAGTTGGCCGGCTCTGAGATGGACCCAAGGTGTGTGCCAATGGCTGTAAATGACTAGAAACCCGAAAGTGTGACTGGGCTTGTCGATACCACAAAAACATTCCACATCCCTAAAGATAAAGGCCCATGATAAATAAATAAAGCAGTAAAGCATGGCATAAGTACATAATAGTAATAAAGCCCTAAACTAGTTTGTGGCCCCAAGAAATAAAGTGTGAATCAAGCTCAGTCGAAGGGGGATCCATAGAGTCTCCCGTATGTGGATAGTGTGAATAGTCAAGGAACATGTATCAAGTACTCAGTGTCCTACGGGAACACGTGAGTGTGGAAGAACCAAATAACAGCTATTGCCCACTGGTGCCTCTTTCTTTAGTTATCCCATTACTACTCAGATTAAGTTGTTAGGTACCTCGTTATCCAAAGACTCGCACAAACCCTTCACATTCAATTCTACGACCCGCATGACTCAAACAACTCCTACAGTAATGGCTCATGGGATTGAGGTACAAGCTTCGGTAAGGTTTAAAAGTAAAGGTTGTGCAATACTTGGGATTCAAATTTAATGCAATTTGTGACTCAATGATGCAAGAATAAAGATAGAGGCATAGGTAATATATTTATGCAAGCATGGGGAATTGCTTGCCTGTCATTTCAGTAATAGGGTAACCGGGATCCGGGTGGTACTCTTGGGTCTCCTGATAGTTCCTTTGCTTGGCGTCTGTCCGGAATAAAAGCCAAACACATAAAGGACCATAATAAATAAAGTACGCAATCATATAAATATATGCAACAAGCAAACAAGGTATGCCATGATGGAATGATGCATAATTACATGGTATAACATAGCATGGTATGGATTAGATGTGGAAACAATATTACATCACTTTAATTAATTATTTAGGCATGTTTTACTCACATATACATTGCAGTAATTTAATACTTATATGATGCATGCTTCAAATGATATCATAGAATGCATAGATAGAACGGGCTTGTCGCGCTGATCGATTTAGACATATTATTTGTTGAATTCCGAGTTATAGATTAAAAGATATGATTTATTCTATTTTAAATAGAAAAGTCTAGAAGTTTGTTAGTTTAAGTATTTAGGATAATTATTATTATTAAAAATGAATTGGATATTATTATTCAAAAGATTTTGAACACTTTTCATGTTGGAAAATATTTGCAAATTCAAAATTTGACTAGTCTAACAAAGAGGTCAAAACTGTTGTTCCAATTTTGTATTTTTATTTGGCTTTACAGAAGTTTCCAGGGATCAAACTGAGAGCCAGGGCTTTCAAAAAGCAATTAGCACACAAAGTGCAAGGGGCTTCATGCAAACTGACAAGAACCAATCGATGTATGCTTCTGATGAAACTGAAATTGATCAATACGAAAACTGCTAGCTGGACCAAACTTCGACTGAAGATTCTGGTTGTGTTTTATCACCGAATTGAGTGTAGTTTGTTTCTGGGTGTAGCTGGTACATCAGGTAATATATAGAAGCAAAGAACATCGTCGGATATAGACTGATATGGTCGGAAACTTGAGTGGATCAGGTATGAAAAGCATGGCGTTAACTGAATTTTCGGTCAGCGTTTTGTCCGTGAAATGAACCTGTCTTTCGAGGATGATTGCGAGTGCTCCCGACCATGGATTGGGGTGAGATTTGCGGTGATGAAGAGAGGGATGTGCCCTCTTTGTAGGAGTGTGATTATCAGCGCCGGATACAAACTGTGGCGGTCGTCAAAAAAAAACAGAAGAGCAGAGGATGCTGCGGCGGCTGTGCTGCATGTTAACTGACGAACTGAACGTCCACGTGACTGAATCTCTGTCAGTTTCGCTGCACACCTGGGCCAGCTTGCGAGCAAGATTTTGGACGTGTTTATTCAAGAAATAGAGCGTGGGACGGCTCGTTGGAAAGCTGGGCCTACGGACTTCACAGGGACGCTCTTGGTTTGGCCGGAGGTTGGCTGTTTTGAACAGGATATTGTGATGAATAGAGGCATATATAAGCATCGTCGTGCGCGCTGCAACAGCCGGAGAAGGTCACGATCTTGAAGGGAACAGGGGGCTGCAGAAAGTTGTTGCTGCTGCTTGCACGCATGTCAGTCGGCATGTGTGTGTGTCTGCTGTGTGCGCGGACAGCATCGACACAGCGAGCTAGGAAAGATGGGGATGACGGTTGTGATGCGGAGATGCAGGGGACGGGCGCGCGCTCACCTTGGGCAAGTAGCTAGCCCCGCTAGCTCGAGCCGGTGGCAAGGACAGGAAGAAGACCGCGTCGGTGACTGCACGGAACGGCAGCGAGTGTCGGCGTGCGCTGGGACGGCGATGGCACCGCGAGATACGTGGCCTCCTCCTCCTCGCTCCCAGTACTATACAGTTCCTCGCGCTGCTACCGGACGCGATGGCCGGCGACGGTGGCCGTAGGACGACGACGGCCAGGGTAGACGGCGGCTAGTGTTTTAGGTGGTCATGGCCATGGTGGAGGCGTGGAGAGGAAGAAGATGTAGGGGATCTCGATCTGGGGTAGGATGGAGGATGAGGATGGGAAGGGGAGGGGCTGCCTCTACTTTTAGCAGAGAGGAAGAAAGGAGCACGGCTTCCGCGTGGGGAGGCGATCGAGCAAGTGAGCTAGGAGAAAAACTGTGCGGCACGCCGTCGGTGTCCATCTACGGTCAGGGGTTCGGCTCGATCAAGAGAAGGAGAGGTTCAGAGAGGGGTAGCACAGCCGACTGGGTAGGATTGAGGTTGGACCAGGTTGGGTCTGGACAGGGTTCAGAGAGAGAGGGAGTCCGGTGCAGCTGGTCTTTATCGAAGGTGATCTAGTAGCTAGCTTGGTTGGTTTTTGATCAGAGAATATAGCTAGTCGCATGCACTAGGGGATTTTGACTAGCTAGAAAGCTAGGTACGGTTGGGGTTTGGGGGCTTAGCTAGTTTTTCTTCTCTTTTATTTTCTTTGTTTTATTTGTACCTTAGTTTGAAAATAATTTATCATGTAACCATGTTTAGGGATACAAGAGAAAAACAATTGGAGGACTAGGGAAGGCCTCATGCATGGGGGTGTAGCATGTGTATGTGTGTAGGTGTGAGTAGATGTAGTGTAGGTTTATTTATTCTTTTTATTTTCCAAATTTTTGTTTTGAGTTCAAACCATTCAAACCATATTAAAGACCAACTAGAATTTAAAATAATAAAAGAACAAAGCGATGCGGCAATTTTGCATGGCCCATGCTGCATGCATCCTAGTTGTGAAAACACTAGGTTTTAGAAAATGGCATTGGTATTATGCAAGCATGAGGGGTAGTTAGATGAGTTGGTCATGTTTGAACAAATTCAAAAGAGCCAAAGGAAACAAATGGATTTTATTTAGGGAGGAATATGCACATACGGTTTATTATTGCATGTAACTAGATGGGAAGATGTTATTGGTGCATGTGTGTCTAGCAAGTGAAAACAAGTAGGCACCATGCATGAAGAAATAAATAAATAAAAATGGAGTGAGTGGAAAAGCACTAAAATGGAAGATGGCAAGTTAAATGATAGATTTGAGTTGATGGAGCCACACATGTTATATGGGTATGAACGGAAATACAAATGGCAAAAATACAAGAACCCATATGTATTATGTATGGTGGAAAGAAAATAGAGGAAATACAAATGACAAAAATACAAGAACCGATATGTATTATGTATGGTGGAAAGAAAATAGAGGTCAATCATATGACAAGGTGTGTTGGTATGTTAGTGGACGGAATGAATTCAAAAGATATCCCCCAACTCAATTTGGGCATCAACCAATATATTAAGAACTAACTACAATTTATCAAGAGACAAATACAATTAATAAGACAAATGCATATGAGAGGAGAACCAAATGAAAAGGGGTTTTATATGATGCTCAAATGCAATATGGCGTGGTGATATGAGCATGAGATAATGCAATGCAATTAATTATATGTAGGAAGTAGCAATGTATAGACTAGGCAAGTAGCATTACAATTGTTAGACAATTGGGATGCTACACTCTAACTCACCGTTGCACCATTCATTAAAAATACATACCCGGATTGTGACTTAGAATCATATGGATCGCTGTTAAAGCTAGCATCAACGTAACACTTTGCGTTGAGCTCCTCTTCACCACCATATACTAGAAACATATCCTTAGTTTTTTAAGTAATTAAAGATATTCTTGACCGCCGTCCAGTGTTCCAAATCTGGATCAGATTGGTACCTGCTAGTCAAACTAATAACATGTGCCACATCCGGTCTTGTGCACAGTATAGCATACATAAAATAGCCTATGACTGAGGCATAGGAGATCTTATCCATGAATTCTCTATCTACTACTGTAGCTTGACTCTGAGTCTTGCTCAAAGTCGTACCTTGCAACAATGGTAAGAACCCTTTCTTACTTTCTTCCATTCTGAACTTTTTCAAAATCTTGTCAAGGTATGTACTCTGCGATAGCCCAATTAAGCGTCTTGACCTATATCTATAGATCTTGATGCCTAAAATATAGGCAGCTTCACCAAGGTCTTTCATTGAAACCTTACTGTTTATTTAATCACTACAAGAAATGTGACAACCTATGACCTTTTGATAGTGACTCTAGACAAAATCGTCATAGAGTTATGACGATTTCGCATGACATGGTCATAGCATGTTTGGTGGGTTAAAACCTAGCAAGCTTAAGATAATTTTACTTACAAATGTCATAATTTCACAATATGAAATCGCCATAGTCCAGCGGATACATATTACGACCTTATTTTCAGCTGATAATGACTAATTTAAATTGTCATAGCATCTAAAATATGATATATGAAAATATCTAGTTGACCACATCACTAATTTTGCCTAGGTGTTATGCCTATGTGTCAATTTTCGTATGCCATGTGTTAATTGCTGCTTAGGTGTCTCTACCAGGACACGTATTGGGACCCACAGTTGACCCACCAACGTGACATGTAGATAAGAGGGCCTGCCTACTGGCCTGGCATGTGGGGCCAGCTAAGCTGACTGGATGACACATGGACCCGCCAGCATGGCATGTAGATAAGGTACTCAAGTTTTTAAAATAATGCAAAATAGTAGCAGGCCAGGGGCCTCGAACTCGTAAACACCCACAGAGCACGGGGTGCTAACCACCACGCTACTTGATATTTTGTGTTGTACTACCGTTGGTGCCCTCCTTTAACTCAATCGCCTCACTGGATCATCAGCTTGGGCCATAAATAGCTTGGCCCATTAGCTTGGGCAACTGACTTAGCCCGCTGCTAACGGAATGATAAGAAGTTTGTGGCCCTTTTAACGTGAGAGAATAACATGTGGACCGAGAGTAACTTCGGCCCAAAGCAAATTTGAAAAATCACATTTTTTCTTTTTATAAATGAATGGAACTAGTTATTTGAGTAATTTTATTGTACATTTTGCATATGATCTTAGATTTAGAATCTATGAGCGGATTTTCGATGAAGTAGCATATTGTGAACTTAAAATAATTTTTCAAAAAATCATGTACATTAGATCATGTAACTGTAGTTTAAATCTGACTCACTTCCTACAGATTCGACAAGAATTTGTCTTTTTTCACGAGGGGTGGGTGGACGGAAAGGTTTAAGATACCCAAATTAGGGCATTATCCATGGAAGGCGGTCTAGTATTTTTTTAAATGTGGTGGTACCATTTTCAAACTTTTATTTGGTGGTCGGTTCACAAAACAACCCATTTTTGGCACTCAGAAAATAAAACAATGACTTTTTGGTGTGACAAAAAGGAAAACTTCCTCCCGCAACATTGTTCGCCATCCCAAGATGTAGATGTGTGCATGATATGGGCATATTATCACAAACTAAGCCTTGATTCAAGCCATAACATTGGTCATTTGGCCCGAAAGCCATGAAACCTAGAACATGATAACTCATTTCTGAGAAGGTTTTTTTAGAGATACTTTCAATATTCCAAGTTTGATATTTTTCCTTCCAACTATGTCACATATATGACACCACGCAAAGGATTTACATTGTTTGGATCGTTTTTGAATTCCTATGCCCGTTTTAAACTATGGTCAAAATGGTGGGCATGAACATTCTTAGTTTAGGGCTGAGCCTTGCAAAACTTGAAGCAGATCTATGATAAAATAGAATATTGTGAACCTAAAAATGCTTTTTGCAAAAAATTATGAGCATTATATCACGTAACTGTAGTTCAAATCTGACCCACTTCCTACCATTCGGCAGAAATTTGTCTTTTTCCCGAGGGGTGGACGGAAAGGTTTAAGATATCCAAGTTGGGGAATTGTCCATGAAAGGTGGTAGCATTTTGAAACTTTGATTTTGTGGTTGGTTCACAAAACACCCTATTTTTGGCTCTCGGAAAATGGAAAATGGCTTTTTGGTGTGACGAAAAGGAAAACTTGCTCCTGCAACATTGTTCACCATCCCAAGATGCACATGTGTGCAACCGATCATATCGATGTGACGAGTTTCGATGTGCACTCTGAAGCGAGCAACACTTTGCTAAAAAAACCATGAGATCGTCTACAACCCATCAAATTACATGAAACCACCACCCACGGATTGTCCATCTCATCCTAATCTGAACCGTTCAAGCACACATCCAATGGCCACTGTGAGATCCATGCACATGACTTAATAGGATTGATAGGATACCCATATCAACAAGTTGCAACTTCTTTTCCGGAAGCTCATTCGAAAAGAACTCTAAGGTTAAGCGTGCTTGGCCTAGAGCAATTCTAGGATGGGTGACCGACCGGGAAGTGGGTAACCGGGTGCGCACGAGTGAGGACAAAGTGCGCAGAAAAGACTAGTGTTGGTCTGTGGGGCCAGTCTAGATATCCTATTAAGCTGGCAGGAGTGACACTCCCCGGGCCCAGGAGTGGACGGGGTGTTTCAAGTGGTATTAGAGCCGATCCTCGCGGTTAAACGGGTGTGTGCAGGTCAGTGGCGGGACATGTGAAGCATGGCGCGTGTGGCCCAGAGTGGACACGGCATGGCACATGTGTCGGCACTGGACGCACAAACGCGTGCCAAGAGGGAACGTTCCTAGGGTGTGCTTGATCGATGAGGGCATCGATCTTCTAAAGGGTGGGTGTATGTGAGATCCAGGCACATGGCTTAATAGGATTGATAGGATACCCATATCAACAAGTTGCAACTTCTTTCCTAAGCTCATTCAAAAGAACTCTAAGGTTAAGCGTTCTTGGCCTAGAGCAATTCTAGGATGGGTGACCCCGGGAAGTGGGTAATCAAGCAAGCACAGTGAGGACAAAGTGCGTAGAAAAGACTAGTGTTGGTCTGTGGGGCCAGTCTAGATATCCTATTAAGCTGCCAGGAGTGACACCCCCCGGGCCCAGGAGTGGAAGGGGTGTTACAGCCACCAACCTACCTCCACCTGCACCATCCACCACATCCTACCAACTCTCAGTCCCGCCGCCACCACTCGATCAAACCCTAGCCTCCTCGATCCCATTCTCCACTCCTCCCTCTCTCCCACTCCACATGACAGAGGTGGCGGCTGCGGGCTTTGCTGGCCCACAAAGTAAAGTCGCTCCAACCAATCCATCAACCACTGTTGCTCAAACTCTTCGCGTCCTCTTGATCCGATTTGGCCGCAACCTGCTGATTCACGGCAAAATTCCGCCCCCGCCACTTGTGTGTCGTGTGTAGCGAGCAACATCCATGAGGAAGGTGTTCGAGGGCTACGAGCGATAGTACTGCAAGATCCCTGTCTCCCTCTCCCGCAAGTGCGCCACCACCGCTCTTGATGGAGGTATGTACGCCCCTCCCCTCATATTTTGGTTCTGGCCGCCATAGGTCAAGTTGTTCCCACATTTACCTCGTCAGGTCCTCCACCATTAGCAAATAGGTTTTCTTAGCGTCTTCGGAGTAGTTTCACCAGGGTTTCTTCATTTGCCAAGTTAATTTAGATTCAGTAAGTGTATTGCGATTCAGGAGTGAGTGATTGGAGGCTTCAGCTGAGGGTGGAGTGAGAAAGGTATGCTTTACATCCCCATTCCCCTGTTTCTTTGTGCTCCAGACCTAGGATCTGGTTTCCCTTTTCCTATTTCAAATTTAGGCATACTTCTCTGCTCTAGGCTAGTATTTCTGAATTGCTCAAATTATTTGTGAGTGCTTGGGACAAAAGTTAATACTATTTGAATCTCCATAAAGTCTAGGTTTTGTTCCGATTCTTTGCTCTGTGATGAGCGGAGCAGTCTAGCAGTTTTGTGAAAGTGGTTCATAGGGGAATTTATTTTGAAAATCCGTTGAATTTCTTAGACTGCCTAGTGGAAATAGCTGCTATGTTTAAGCATCCCCAATCTTGATTTCCAATAAATATGCATTATGATAGTTTTAATTACTGCGGCGGTGAACTGCCTACTCTGATGGAGATTTTCTTCAATCTAGATTGCAAGTTGTGCTCAGCTAGATAACCTTTATGGATTCTGGACAACTTGTACTATCTTTGCTTGTATTTCTCACAGTTTTCTGACACATTGGAACTACTTGTTCATATTTGTCGACTATTGAAGTGGTGATTCGACTAACATATCTCATTGCAGTTGAAGTACCAGTCTGTACTCAATAACTGTCTGTTCTTTGTCTATTTACTCCAATACATTCAGGTTAGCTCATTCAAGCTAGTACAGTTATGACTTGTCTTTATTTTAGGATAAGAACAACTGTTTCATTATGACTAGACTTTATTACTTGTGTAGATAAGACCATGCTGTATGTCAACACCCGGATTTTTAATCCCAGATGCCCGTTATGCCATACCTCGCAATCCCAGGATTACCATTTTTGCGAGACATAACGGATTGGATATCATAGTATATCATCCATTACAAACCATACATAAGGTCTTACACAAATAAGGATCTCATGATCCAGTCTGAATACAACCAACAGCGGAAATAAAAGATAAGCGTAGCGGTGGGGTCCATCTTCAGGGGCACATGCAATGCTGACGAAGGCAGATAGTCCTAGTTATCATAGCCGTCCTGCTGGCCATCATCTTGATAGTCTCCTTCATAGTCTGGCCATGAGAATAGCCAGGGACAAAAGCCATGAGTACTCTTTAAGTACTCGCAAACTACCACTAACAAGTATTATAATTCTAAGTTAAATTGCTAAATCTAAGTTTAATTATAAAGTTAAGTTTGAAACCTAAGCTGAGTTCAGAAGCAAAGAAAGATAAAGTAAAGTTCTAGAATCACTTAAGTCGGGAGGCTAATGTCATAAACACAATCCTGTTGTGGTCAAGTCAAGATTCATCCTTCATTTCAAGTTATTTAGAAAACATCTGACAACGAAACAGTATGGCCATTCCAACTGTCCATAACCGTGGACGCGGCTATTCGAATAGTTTGACACTCTGTAGAGGTGGTACACTTTCACCACAAGATTCGATACACATCCGTGGATAACCTGAATCATCATACTTAGTATGCAGATAATCAAACATAACCTTCCCTTTACACACCCTAGTATAAGCACCTCTCCTATGAGCATGGCCTCCCAACCATGACCATCAGTCATCTTGGGCACTGCATAGGTGGACATCATGAGGGGTAGCCTCAGCTCAAACCTCTCCGCGAGGGAACTAATACTAATGCATATAAATTTCCAGCTAAGCCTTACCCAATTCAGGTAATATGGTTGTACGGTAAATTTGGAATGGTATCGCATCCGAATCCAACCATCAGTTTTATAAAAGGGTTAAGGCTCATGCCTCAACATTTTCATCATCATCAACCATTTGTGTTTCTCAACACATGTCAAAACATCTCAATAGAATGACTCATCATCCCAAGGTTTTCATAATTCATTTTCACCAAGTGTTCCCATCTAAGGTGACTCAAGTTTTTGATCTACTCTAAATTACTAAGTTAAGAGTGTTCACTAAGGTGGAAGTAATGGGTTCAATCTCATGCCATAGAATGACATCTAAAGGTTTCTAAATAGGTCAAGTTTTATACTTTTTATGCTACCTTCAGAACAAGTAAAGAACTTGGTGTAAACTAAGGGAGGTAAAAACTTGTAAACAAAGACTTGAGGTAACTACTAGTTAAAAGGGGGTGTGATCAAAGCATGCTTAAGGCATCATTGCTAAACCATCTATTTTGATCCTAGCTTGCTAAGCACTAAACTTACAAGTGTTAGCTTGCACTGTTAATGGTGGCTTGCCTTGGTTGGTGCAGTGGTTGAAGTTTTCTTCGTCTTCGTCTAGATAGCACTCCTCCTCCTCGTAAGCTTGGTCGGTACTATCTTCTATAAATACATACGGAGTACACAATCACCAAACAATACTTAACTAGGCTAGATAGCATTCTAAGACACACAATTGATGATCTATGATCACCACAAGCATCTCAAGTTTAAATCTCTAGTTTCATTCTTTTTAATTTAGAAAAGTAATTTCTACTCATTGAAATATTAACTAAGATTTAATATTCACCACTTAAAAGATGGGATCATGTTGACACATGTCATCACCACATACTCTAATATGTGGGAATGAGATTTAAAGGTTGGATCATAATCACTTTGGTTTAAGTTCATTATTTAATAATTTAAAGTGACTAGAAATGCCTATATAGCATTATTTTGGTACTAGTCCAAAGTCACTGCATGTAAACCTTAATATTATTACATATTTAGATAGTAATGATGAAATGTGATTTTTGAGAGTTGGAATCAACTCAAAACCTATCTTGGTTGATTTTATGAAAATGTTGTAATTTGCAAAAGCTTCTGTTTGTTATTTTTATTAGGAGAGATCTATAACTCTAATTGAATTAAATCCAATGGGCTTGGATAGATCATCTCAGTACCTTTCAGACAAAATTGGTTTCATGCAATTTGGATTTATAAAACTCCTAGAATTGAATTTTAATCTAGTGGACAGAAACTAGATTCAACATAAAAAGAAAAATCCAGATTTAAACGGTTGGGCTAGCGCGGGAAAGAACTTGGGCCGGCCCAGTGGCGCTCCGCGGTACGGGGCTCAGCTGACAGGGGGGTCCCGCTTGTCAGTGGGTCTTAACACGCAAAATAGTACGCGCGCTGTGGGCCGTAGGATTAGAAAGGGGATCTGGTGAGGGTCGCTGACGACGAATAATCGCCATGAGCTCGAACCCTAGCGGCTCAGTGGGGGTCTGCTGAGGACGTACCAGGGCTCCAGCGGGGTAGGCAAGGCGGGCAAACAAACTGGAAGACGACGGCGAGGCGAGGCGCGGTTGCGGCGGAGCTTGGGGTGCCCTAAATCGCAGGCGCCCTTCTCCTCCTGCTGCGGCTGCTCCGGCTCCAATTCCGGCGAGGCAGAGCTCACTTGGCTCCGGCGAGAGGGGTGAAAGGATCAATGAGAGGTGGGGAGTGAGTGGATGTGGAGAAATGGTGCGGGGGAGGCCGGTTTATATAGGCCCGACGGTGAGACCGAAGGGTATGGGCAGGTGACTCCGGCGACACGGCTACGGGCGGCTAGCGGCATGGCGGAGGATGACGATCGACAGGTGGTCTCCTGGCGGTGCTCTAGGAAGTGAATGTGGGTGTAGGGGCGGTGGCATGCGGTCTGGGCGAGCTGGCACTCTGAGCGACAGAGGCGGCGGTGTGCATGGCGAGCGGTGGCTGGGGTGAGTTGGGCGGCCAGCGGGGGTGTCTAGGGTGTTCCCTAGGTCATGGCGGAGCGGTGGGCGCGAGCTGTGGCCAAGGGGCGGTTTGTGCACGCGGGGACAGAGCGTGCTCTGCGGGCGGCGTCGGCATGGTCGACCAACTCCGGGCGCGGCGGTTCCTGTCCGCTCTGCTCTCTGTTTCTGGCCTGGGGCTGGTTGGACGGTGGCGGTGGACCACTGGCAACGTGCTAGACAACGCGAGAGAGGCTGGAGAGGTCTGCTGCTACGAGTGCACGGTCGACCGGCGAGGAGTGGCTCGGCATGGCAAAGTAGTGCAGCTAGGAGGTAGGGGATGTGCTGGTGTGGGTCTGGTTGGGCTTGAGGGAGACAAAGATGATCAAAGCACTTCAATTTGCTATACAAGATCAACCCCAAAACAGTAATAGTTAGGCTACTTTGATCTTGCCAGCAAGGTGTTTGACAAAATGGCCGAAAGAGAAAAACTTTTGAATTTTGATTTCAAAATTTTTGAGTGTTCTCCACTAGTGCTAGGTAGTCTCTGGTTGCAAGGGTTTTGAAAGTGGAGCTTGTTTGAATGGTTTTTGAAAAAGTGGGATCTTCCCATATGAACTAGATTCAATTTTGAACTATCATTTAAAATTAGCATTTGAACAATTTTTGTAGATCACAAGGTGGGCCTTGGTACCTCATTATGTGTACTAGCAAGGGGTGCAAAGATCATGAATTGTTTCTGTTAAGAAATGAGTGCTAGGAACACTCAAAGTAGTGTAGAGGATTAAAATGGCCAAAATGACCATTCCTCCTTTTTAATTCTTTTTGATTTGATTTTCTTTGGTAAAAGTTTGGGAATGATGTAGATGTTGTTTAAATCACCTAGGAAACATTTTACAAGCATTGGATCACTTAAACAAGGCACTTCAATTCAACTCCTATTTTAAATGCACACACATATGAATGCTTTCATTTTTAATTTGGAAAAGTTTTTGTTAACCCTATTTTTGGATGATTTGATCTTGATAATCTTGGATTAAAGATTTGGGATGTTACACTGTATGACCTGTGTAGTTTTTGTTGTTGTGCTGGAGTACTAATGGCCAGAATAATTCTACTAATCATGGTGCTAGATTGCTTGTTCATCTGAAAAATACCCCGTCTTAACGAGTTCCGTGATAATTCTTCTAATATCGGTCCCAAGTATTATTTTGCTTGATTAGCTACACTGCTCAATGTTTCTTAGTGTGAAGTATCGTTTTCTTCATTTATATCTAGTTAGATAGTGATATCCAAGACAAAATGATGTTTCCTTCTTACTCATGTTAGCTCATAAACATTATGGCCATGGTCTTGCTTTCATAAACCAACATCACAATACATATCTTCTCATATGAATACTATTTGTAGTTTTTACCATAGGTAAGCTAACGAACGTGAATGAAGATTATGGAGAACTTTCTCTAATAGAAGGTATGTACTTATGTGTTATGTACCCACACCCCGTTTGTGCTCTATCATGTTTGTGATGTTTGCTTGATCATATAGCGCAACAATTGCACTTCATTTTACTAAATAATAATCTAGTGGACCCATGCCTTCTCTTTACTTATACTTCTTCTATCTGACAAATTTCAATGCAGGCAGAGTTGCGTTGTTGGGGTAGTTGCTTACTAAAGGATGATCTCCTAGGGTAGCTCACACTGGTTCCTAAGAAAGCAAGTCAAATAGCATATTAAGGAAAATTATCTTCATAGGCAGATCCAAACTACTGCTACGGATACCATCGAGCCTATCTTGAGATATAGAGAGGTATTTTCAAGGGTTGGGGGTTTTGAAGAAGGTAAGAGTCCCTTGGTACTTCTACTAAGAGTAGAAGTAAAAAAGTTTTAGAAAAGAGTTTTGGAAAAACAAGGGGTAAGGTTATTTGGCGGTTCTGTCTTGGAAACATAAGGAGATGGTATCATATAGATCTCCATAATTTTGGTAATAGAAGATACTAAAATATTTGGGTTTACAAAATTATCCGGGGTCCTATTTTGAAATGCCAGAATATTTGAGAATATGTAAAATAAGCCAGGATATTATCTTTTGTTAAATAGTTTTTGCAATTGATTCAAAGGTGAGGAAGTAATCTTAAATAGTACCTAAGTAGTAACACATGTACAAGCAAGCAAACAACTATCACCACTAGCTGCAAGAAAAAGTTCCCCCCCTAATTTTTGTATTCTGGACAACTAAACCAAGTGGGTGAAAATGGGGCGTTACATATTTCTAGTCCTTAGATAATGTCAATCACCAACACTGGAAGAGTTCCTTGATAACATCAAATGTCACACCGTAATAGCGTGACTATAAAGGAGGGTTCAGGTATTCTAAAAGTGTTATGTTGAGGCTCATGGATCAAGATGGGATTTCTCCATCGTAATGAAGGAGAGATATACTCTGGGCCCTCTCGGTGATATCACATCAACACTACTTGCAAGCACATGAATAGGTCACAGGGATGTTGTATCATAGAACAAGTAAAGAGTACTTGTCGATCGAACAAGGGTATGGTTCATACCTGTGATCGCATCTTGTACAAGTAAAGTATCGTGAGACAAAAGGAATTGGATACAACATTGATGGTTCACATGATCACAAAAGTTATAAATGTATGTGCAGGAGTCAGTACAAAACTCTAGGTCCCGCTTCTGATTATTGATAAGAGAGGTGTCTCTATCATGTCTGCATTATTCATGAACCGTAGGGTGACACACTTAAGGTTGTCTGACACTAAGTGGTAGATAAAACGTATCCGAGAATAATTTTGTTAGAGCTGAAATTATTTCAATGATCATACTACTAGGAAAACAGTTATAGATAGACGAGCTACTATGTGGCGCATGTATAGAACCATCCTCCATAGAAACATTTCAGTGGTGCATGCCAGAGAATGCGCCATAGAAACTTGCACAATTCTATGGCGCATTTCAGAAAACATGCGCCACAAAAATTATGTGGGACCCTCCACCGGGGTCGGGCGACCAACTAGACATATGCGCCACATAAATAATAAGTTCTATGGCGCATATGTCTATATGCGCCACAAAAAGTGGAGGCGGACCCCACCACAGAATCTTTTTGACCCACTTTCTGTGGCGCATATTGCGATATGCGCCATAGAGATGTTTGGTTTATGTGGCGCATATGCTCATACGTGCCACAGAAAGTTGACAAGAGTCCCATCGCGGAAATTGCACCGCCTTATTCGGCGGCGCATATTGCAATATGCACCATAGAAATTCGAACTTCTATGGTGCATAACTGCAATATGCGCCACAGAATAAGGCATCTAGATCCATGTGCAAAAACCTAGAAGCTCATCCCTCTCTATCCACCACCACCCATTTCACATATCTTCTTCCCTTCTCCACACCCAGCTCGTCTTTCTCCTCCCTCCCACCCCATTTTTCCCATAGTTTCTCCATTTTCTTGTAACTAAAACTACTCTAGTTCATAGATTGGTAAGGGGAAGCCTCCCTCCAACTTGTAGATCTAAAACACACTTACTTTTCTCCCCCACATCTTTATTTGTTCACTAATTTCCTCTCCACCAACTTGTAGATCTATTTGTCCACACTCTCTCATTGCGGCCTCGTCTCGCTATTATTGAATCTACTAAGTGAGTACTTGGCCATGAATATGCATGTTTTGTAGGTGAAGCTTGTCACGCGGGCGGTGTGTGCGATGCATGGTGTAACATCTGAAAAATATTAAAGGAGAATATCATTTTCCAATTAACCAAAATTAGGGTTAACAAAAACTTTTAATCTTAAACCCTTATGAATGCATGTGTGTGTTTGTTAATGATGTATGAATATATGCTATGCCATGTTTGTTTGTTATATATGATGAGGATTAGTTTAAGGATCAAAGCAAGACCATCTAGGTCAAATCCAAACCAAATCAAATCAAAAGAAAATCAAATTATAAGGCATATGATCTAATGGTCATTTTTGCCAAAGTTAACACCTAGCCCACTTTGGGCATCCCTATTAAATGATTTCAAACAAAAAGAATTATATTTCTGTTCTCACCTTACTAGACCAAGTGACAATGAGCACAAGTAAACTTTCAAAACTCACCAGAACATATTCAAATCCATTTGAGGAAATTTTCAAAATTGAATCAAGTGTATGCATCAAGATAGCCATTTTTCAAAAACCATCCAAACTTTCCCCACTTGACCAATCCTTGCAACCAGAGACACTCAAGCATATGACCAACACACCCACCAAAAAGAATTGGAAAATTCAAATGTTTATTTCATGCGGCCATTTGATCGAGCACTTAGCAGGCACAGTACAGATATACCAACTATACACTGTTTTGATCAATCTAGTGATCATCTTTGTACTTTACACAGCTCCACTACTACCCCACGATCACCCCCAGTACCATCCCGTGCAGCTGAGCATCGCTCACTTGCCCAAATGACTAGTGTCAGCCCGTACCCGAGCGTGCCATGCCGGCCAGACATGGACATGACGCCACAAGCCTTGCCGCCCTTGTCCACGGCCACTAGGAGATAGGCGTGACCTCACCGCACTCGCCAGTACATGCCTCGGCCAATGACAGCCAGTGGAGATGCCAGCACCGCCACACCTATTTATCTCTCTGCCATACCGAGCGCATGCCAGAGCGCCGAGCCGTCCTGCGCAACCACATCGCACCTCGCTCTCTCCTTGCATAAATGCAGTCGCCACGACACCAACGACCTCCCAGACATGCCTGTTTGATGCCGCGCGCCCCGTGACCACCGTACACCATGACGAACACCCGCGGTACTCGAGCGGAGCATGGACGTCCCTGTCCGATTAAGACCGTGCCTCGCCGTGCCACTATGCGCATGACGACTGCCAGGGAGCGCCGCGTCAACCTACACCCTCAGCCATGCCGATAGCACCCTGTAGCAATGTCACCGACGAGCGCGAGCCATGCCTCACCGCTCCCCTCGCTGAGGTATAAATAGACCCCTCCCCTGCCTCAAAACGCATACCATTCGACTCACCTCTCCCCCAGGAACCCCTCTGACCCATCCCTGGAGCAAGGCGAGCAGTGCAGTGCTGGAATTTCACCGGAGCTTGCCGCTGCTGTGGTGGAATGGAGCCAGCGATAGGAGCCACCCTAGGAGCTGCCACGACCACCATTCAAACCACCATCGTCGACCAGTTCATTCACCCCCATCATCGGACCTAGCTGGAGCCCTGGTAAGCCCCCGACGACCCCCGCCATAGAGCTAGGGTTGAAATCCCCCGCGCGCCGTATGATGGAGACGATGACGCTAAGCCGTTGATCACGCTCTAATCGTGCGGCCTAGATTAGCGCATACTGCTTCGCGTTAGAATAGCCGCTGACATGTGGGACCAGCGCTAGTGTAGCCCACTGCACGCGCGCCGCGTAGTTGGACCGACCCATTATCGTTCCCGCGCATTGCCCACGAATTCAAATTAGCTTTTCCTTTTATTCCAAAACCCTATTCTGTCAGTGACTTCAAAATTAAATTCAGGAAGATTTACTAAACCAAATTACATGATTCCAATTTTGTTAGAAAGGAAATGAAACTCTCTAAATACTCCCGTTGGATTCAAATAGTTTGAAGTTATAGATCACCCATAGTAAAAATAACAAGGCAGAGACTTTTACAACTTCAAACATTTTTCTAAAATCAACCATAAATGCTTTTGAGTTGATTCCAATTCTCAAAAATCACATTTGCCATGCTCTATCTGAATATGTAAAAATATTTAGTTTTACATGTAGTAGTCATGGGCTAGTATTAAAAGAATGGCTATATAGTCATTTCTAGTCATTTTAATTATATTAAATAGTATTATTCAACTTTGTAATATATGCCAACCACTTTAAATCACATTCCCAAGTATTGGAATATGTGGTGATGACATGTGTCCACATGATCCCATATTTTAATTGGAGAATATTAAATCTTAAGTATTTTTCAATGAGTAGAAATTGCATTTCTAAAATAACATAAATAAGAATATGTCCATATTTCATGTGATGATTGAGATGATGCTAGAGCATCTAGTGGGGGACTTTGTATGCTAAATAGAAGTAGTTAAGTATTGTTTGGTGTTTGTGTACCTCGTATTTATTTATAGACGATAGTACTGGCCCGGGCTACGAGGAGGCCGAGTTCTACGAAGAAGAAGAAGATCACTTCGACAACTGTACCAACCAAGGCAAGATCCACTATGCAAGCTGACCTATACAGGATACCCTATGCATACTATTGAGATGCAACTTTACCAATTCCAAGTTGTACCTACAAGCTTTACTTTTCCCTTTACTACAATTTCTTAAATAGTACTTATTGGTGATTAGCGGAAAATAAAATAGATGACCTCAAGAGCATAGAACTAAGCTTGAGTAGTTACACTTGATTAGAACCCCTCAATAGTGATACCCTCATTGATAGTTGCTAGTGCTAAACTAAAATTGATCACTTTAGATGGGAACACTTGGAGAAAATGATCATGAAAACCTTAGAATGATGAGTCATTCTATTGAAATGTTTTGACATGTGTTATGAAACACAATGATTTGAAGATGATACTGAATGAGGCATGTGCCTTGAACTTGATAAAAACTGATGGTTGGGTTCGGATGCGATACCATTCCAGCTTTACCATACAACCACAATACCTGACTTGGGTAGGGCTTAACTGGAAGTTTATATGTCTTAGTATGGGTTCCCTTGCGGAAAGAGGTTAAGCTGAGGCTACCTCGTGACTATGAATGTCCACCTATGCAGTTCCCGGGATGGCAGATGGCCATGGTTGAGAGGCCAAGCTCATAGGGGAGGTACCTATACTAGGGCGTGTAATTGAAAGGTTAGGATTGATTATCCGCATACCAAGTATGATGATTTAGGGTTATCCCTGACGGATGTATCGAATTTCTGGTGAAAGTGTACCACCTCTGCGGAGTGTCAAACTATTCGAATAGTCGCGTCCATGGTCATGGACAATTGGAGTGGCCATACTGTTCCATTGTCAGATGTTTTCAAAATGACTTGTGACTTGAACCATGAACTTGACTTGACCACAACAGGATTGTGGACATGAAAACTAGGTTCCCACTTGAGTAATCTAGATAACTAAAATAGGCTTTACTACTAAGTACTTCTGAAATAAAACTAGCTTATTGCAAACAAGCTTAGAGCTTAGGATTCCCACTAGAATTGTCTTACTTACATTAGTGATAGTTTGCGAGTACTGTAAAGAGTACTCATGGCTTTGTACCTTGCTATTCCCATGGCCAGACTATGAAGAGGAATATCCGGAGGACAGACAGCATGATTCTACAATAACTAGGATCATCTCCCATCGTCAGCGTTGCCTGTTACAATGAAGATGGAGACTCTACTACGTTTATTTCCGCTGCTTTGATGTGTATTAAGACTTGATCATGAGATCAACTATTTGTAAGACTATTATGGTTTGTAATGGATGATGTAAGGTGCTACCAATTCTGTTATGTCTCGCAAAAATGGTATTCCTGGGATTGCGATGTACGGTGTAACAGGCATCTGGACTTAAAAATCCTGGTGTTCACAAGTTGGTGTCAGAGCCATCATGACCATAGGAGACCCTAGTTAGAATGGACGTCTGAAAAACCTAGTTTCAAAACAAAGGAAGTGAGTATTTATGAAAACCTATTCTCACCCTTATCCTTGAGATTCTTTCAAAAAAGAGTTCACATGTTCCTCAAAATTCTTGCAATTCTACATAAAATTTGACACACTTGATCACCTCACTAACTTACTCATCCTAATTGCTTCTAAATGGAAGTCAAGTACAACAAGTCCTATCAGCTGGGCAACGGAGGAGAGCTCATCTTCAAGAGGGACTTGAGCCAGCTAGCGGAGTTTCTTGGACGCCCGCACCCGAGTTCTTTGGAACGCAACTCAATGATCAGCCAGGAGGAGAACTGCAGTGGTTAATAGTTGCAGATCTGAGAGGAAAGATGGAGCCACCCACCTCGGAGAAGATACAGTTCACCTTGAGGGAGAACAACTGGCTGGATGGACTAGCTAGAGCAATGCAGGAAGCACTTGCCCATCTGTGTGGGCAGAACATCAACCAGATCAATGGCACCCGCTTCACCCACTATGCAAGACGTGACTCTATGGGACAACCCTTGGCCATGCCAGGACATCAGGAGATGAAGCACCATGTGGATCCCTTGACTTCATGCTGCATGAGACTCATAAGGAGTTGGACAACGCCCGTGCCTACGCCAACCAGAATCACACTTTAGCAGCAGAGAAGAACCAAACCCTTGCCATCCTAGCTAAGGAGCGTAAGACACTTCGCCGCCAGCATGACAAGAAGGACCACATCATCGCTCGCCTTTGTTAGAAGGTGGCCACCCTTGAAGAAACCATCCATGACCAGGAGATTCAGCTTGAGGAGAAGGAAGAAGAGGGTGAAGATATTCATGGAGATATCACCTCTTACCTCCATGATGATGATGACTATCTAGAGGACATCAACACGGAGTTCCACACCGACGAGGGGGACGCAGATTTCCTGGATGACAAAGAACCCACCAGTTCTGATGATGCGTAGTCGCACTAGAGCACTGTCATAGGTGTGAGTTTGTATTCGGTCCCAATGTATCGTAGAATGATAGAATGGTTCTTAAAACCATCTGCTTGGTAGTTGTTTGGAATGTGGTTTGTATGTGTTGCTTGTAATGAATAAAAAGGAGTTGTGGTTTTCAAACCTTAGCAATACTCAAAGTTTAAAGTCTTTGAACCATACCCATAAGCCATAGAAATTTCCCTCTTGTTTTATGATCTATCTCAATCTTCAGATGACTCGCGATAACCCTGGTGGTAGCAGCTCATCCCAGGATCCAATGCTTCAGATTCTACAGATGCTTGTATAAGATCGAGAAGCCAGTAGAGCCGAGCGTCAAGCCAATCTAGCCACTCTTCAGCAGATCCCCCCAGATAGCGCACAACAACCAAGGCCATGGAAACCAGGATCACCATGGATCTAAGCCCAAGAACTTTCAAAAAAAACAATCCTCCTATGTTTAGCCAATCTGAAGATCCCTTAGATGCTGATGACTAGCTGCAGTCAATGGAGAACAACTTAGAAGTTGCAGGAGTAGATGCTGTGGAGAAAGTACTGTTTGCCACCCACTATCTGGTAGGTTATGCAAGATCATGGCGGAACATCACTCGTACAATGAACGGAGGACAAATGATGACTTGGGAGGAATTCAAGATCAAGTTTAGCAGGACTCATGTGCCCCCAGGTTTGATCAAGAGGATGAGGGATGAATTCAGGGAGTTGAAGCAAGGAAGGATGATCGTGGTAGAATACCATGACAGATTTTTGTCTCTGGATAGGTATGCCCCTGATGAGATTGACATAGAGGCAAAGAAGAAGGAAAGATTCCTGAATGGCCTACATGATGAGATGCAGACAGTGTTAGTCAACATTACTTTTGACGATCTAGAAGCTCTAGTGGATTCTGCTATCCAGATGGAAGGAAAGATCAATCAAGCCAGTGAGAACCGCAAGCGTCGTATGATGCACCAACCTGGACCCCACCATACCCCGAAGTACCGCCTAGCTCGTCTACATGATTTGCACCTAGAAACAACATGCCACAAATGTCCCGTCCGAACTTTCCCAATCGTGGAGGAGGAAACCCGAAGCCGGAGGCCACAACAACAACACCGGTAACCCCCATAACTTCAACCATGCACTGCCAAGGTCCACCAACCACAACAACAACAACAATACTATCCCAAGGTCTAGAAGTAATGTTGTGCCTATTGCCGGGAAGGACAAGTCAATGATAACCTGCTTTGAATGTGGAATCATGGGTCACTACTCCAATGAGTGCCCCAAGAAGCTTGTTGCAGCCACCAATGTCGCTGCACCTGCCTAGCAACAACGTTGTGTTCAGCCTGGAAAGAGGTTCGCCCCAGGCAACCTGCACAACCATACCGACCATCTATTCCACATGAATGCGGAAGAAGCCCAGGAAGCACCAGATGTCATGCTGGGTATGTTTTCTGTTAACTCAGTACTTGCAAGAGTGTTGTTTGATTCTGGAGCATTGCACTCATTTGTTACAGAAGAATTTGCATGCACTAGTAAGATTTAACCAACAAATTTGAAGCATGTTATGATAGTTCAAATACCTGGGTCAACCACCAAAGCTAGAAAAATTTGCAAGATCGTGCCTATCAAAATACATGGAATATATTTTATGCCAATTTAATAGTACTTGGAACCAAAGGTTTGGAAGTAGTACTAGGAATGGATTGGATGTCGAAACATCGGGGATTAATAGACTGTGCCAAGAAAGCCATAACCATGACCAGTAGCACCGGAGTATCAGTAGAGCATGTGTCGGAGATGCTGCCCCGTCAATTCAAATGAAACAAGAGTTTAGTCCAATCAACCATAGACCAAGTCAGAGTAGTTTGTGAATACCCCGATGTGTTCCCAGATGAATTACCCGGTATGCCCCTAGATCAGGATATCGGGTTTATCATTGAACTAGTTCCTGGAACTGGATCCATAGCTCAGAGACCCTATAGTATGAACCCAGTTGAATTAGTGGAGATAAAGAAGCAACTTGATGACATGTTGAGCAAAGGTCTGATACAACTAAGTGCATCGCCATGGAGATCACCTATTTTGTTTGTGGATAAGAAAGATGGTGCCAACCGTTTGTGTACAGAATACCGGAAGCTGAATGAAGTCACCATCAAGAACAAGTACCCACTGCTAAAGATAGAAGATCTATTGGACCAGCTGACTGGTGCCAGAGTGTTTTCTAAGATTGATCTTAGAACTGGTTATCATCAACTAAAAATCCACGCAACGGATATCCCAAAGACTGCCTTCACCATAGATATGGATTGTATGAGTACAATGTCATGTCATTTGGATTGGAAAATGCCCCCGCTTATTTCATGAATCTCATGAATAAGATTTTTATGAACTTCTTGGATAAGTTTGTCGTTGTTTTTATCAATGACATTCTGATCTATTCCAAGTCGGAGGAGGACCATGGGCAGCACCTAAGAACCATCCTTGAAACCCTTAGAGAGTATCAGTTGTATGCCAAGTTTAGCAAATGTGAGTTCTGGTTAAAGGAAGTAGGATTCCTAGGACATCTTGTCAGCAGGAGGAGTTGCTGTTGATCCCGCCAAGATTAAGGATGTTGAGGAATGGAAAGCCCCAACCACTCAAACCGAAGTCCGCGCATTTCTTGGATTAGGTGGATATTACCGCAAGTTCGTTGAAGGATTTTCAAGCATCGCAAGGCCGATGACCCAGCTGTTGAAGAAAGACAAGAAGTTTGAATGGACGGACAAATGTGAAGCAAGTTTTCAAGAGCTCAAGAAGAGATTGATTTCAACCCCGATTTTGATCATGCCGGATATCACAAAGCCTTTTGATGTATTTTGTGATGCATCCAAAATTGGTCTCGGATGTGTGTTGATGCACAAAGGCAAAGTAATATCATATCTATCCTGACAACTAAAGTAACATGAGCAGAATTATCCCACCCAAGACTTAGAACTGGCAGCCATAGTTTTAGCCTTGAAGACATGGCGTCATTACCTCATGGGTAACCGCTGTGAGATTTATTCGGATAACAAGAGTCTGAAGTATATATTCACCCAGAAGGAGCTGAATATGAGGCAACAGATATGGATAGAGTTAATCAAGGATTATGACCTTGACATTCACTACCACCCTGGCAAGGCCAATGTGGTAGCGGATGCTCTTACTAGACTGCCGTGTAGACTAAACACCATGATTAAGGAAGATCAGCCAAGTTTGCATGAGGAGTTGGAGAATTTTAGAATGGAGCTAGTTAGCGAAGGATTTCTAGCCAGTATTGAACTTCAACGCACTTTGATCAGTCAGATAAAGGAGGCTCAGAAAGGAAACACCAGTATCAACGGAATTAAGCGTCATATCGGTACAAGGAAGGTACCCGGATTCACTGAAGATGAAGAAGGCATTCTGTGGTATAAAGGACGCATCTGTGTGCAAGCAGATTAAGAGTTGAAGCAAGTCATTTTGCAAGAAGCCCATGTGACATGGGTATGCCTAATAGGCACCCAACTACAGCCTACCTGGTGTAGCACGACCAAATGCCCACTCGACGAATTGCCAAGGTCCACGACGCCTATGATGGTTCGAGTGGTATGAAGCCCATATGGACACCGACTCCCAACGTACAAGACAAGGAAAGCTAAAGACTAGAGTTCTAATCTAACTTGTAACCAACTCGTATTGGTACCTGAGACCTAGCCTCCCCATATATAAAGGCTAGGAGGGTCCAACGAGGAGGCAACTTCTCCCACAATACACAATAGATCGCAACTCCTACAATAGATCACCACAATAGACAATAGATCTAGACATCGATCTCTCGCACATACGCCAGGTCCAATTTGCGCAACACCGCCATCGGCAACATTGTAATCCTTCGGATTATCACCAATCAAGAGCAGACAAGCAGGAGTATGGTCCTCTACGAGGCCTGAACCTGGGTAAACCTTGCATTCCTGTGTGCTTGTTTGCTAGCTGATCGAGACTTCCAGTGCATTCCTCCTTCTCCAAAACCCAAGTCCATAACAATGGGCATTGATGAGTTAAACCCTCGTCAATTGGTGCCGTCTGTGGAAACTGGGAGCACTGATGTTGCGATCTCGATGGCCCCATCACCAACAATCTACAATTTGTCAGCTTCAACCTTGGCTGTCTGCGACTCGTGGATTCTCGAGAAATAATTCCACAACAACGGCAATCGCAGTGTATGAGGGCTTAACACCCAAGGAGACTTGGGCGCACCAGAAGAATTCTTCAGATCGAGTTGTATCGGATAAGTCTAGAATTGTTCCTCACTGACGCACGGGCAAAAATTAATAGTGGATAAAGTCACGATGATGAAGTTTATTTAATCAGCTAGATCGATCTGATCCGATCAGCCAGCAGCAATCGATTCGGTGCGTCACGACAAGGAGACTACCAGGAAAATAAGAAGTCAAGAAGCAGCAGCAGTCCAACTCGTGAGTCCGTGGCGATTCCGGGTGAAATCATCTCCATACTCCTTCCAAGAAGATAACGTGCTCAAGCTTGATTGCATGATTTGCATTGAGAAAGGAAATTTTAACACACGGATCAGTTTTCGAGGAGGAAAAGGAAACTTTGAGAGCAACGATCGTTGTTGCTATATACATGGCAAGCCAAGCAAAATTAGACCAATGCCTCTTTACGTGATTCAACAAAAAGGCAAAAGGAAAAACTCATGTCAGATTCTGTCGATCAGTCAAGCTGAACGAACAAGAGAGGATTAGAGAAATATAGACAGATGAGGAATCAATCAAAGTGTCCACCGGACTGGTGATCCTAGTTCCGTTCTAGTTGAGATCGACATGACATACCAGCATAATAGTCGTGCTCGTGTACAGTTCATCAGCAGCGTACATGTGGCTTGACGACACCGCGAACTTGACGTAGGCATACATCACAAGGCTAAAAAATAGTACAACTGGTTACAGAGCCGTGGAGACGACCCACTTGCCGCCATGTCAACTCCCTCGGCTAAACGTCGCGTGACTCGTCTTCCGCGACACTCGCCGTCACATCAACTCCCTCCAAACAAAAATCTGAGCACCTGCTGCGTCGAATCCCGTCCTCTGGTGATTGCCGTTCCGCTGACTCCGTCCGATTGCATCGGCTCCAAACTCGGGGGCTATGGCGCTTCCGCCATGCCGCTACGCTCTCGGGATATGGCGATACGCTACAATCTCCAACTCCATCGAGTGGTCTTCCAAAATCTTCGGCTGCGCTAACCCGCTATGGTCTTCGACTGCGGCGATCTGATACGGTCTTGGGCTCGTGCGGCCCGGGGGCTTCTTCGACTCTGGAGACCCGCTGCGATCTTCAGCTTCAGCGACTCGGGGGCTCCCTCCTCTACAGCGACCTGCCGCGTACTTCGACTTCGCCGACCTTCTGCGGTCTTCAGATGAGGCGACCTGATGCGGTCTTCGACTGTTGTGGCCCGTTACAGTCTTCATATGCGGCAACTCATCATCACCACACGATTTCGGTCTGCCGTGTCGACTACATCTGCCGCGTGACCTGCTGCCATGGAGACTCCTTCCACCGTATGACTCACCGCCATGTCGACTACATCTATAGGAGAAACGCCACATGGCTCGCCGTCGGGTCGAGTCCTTCAACCACGGCGACTACCAATAAAGCTAAGTTATCCTCTACTTAGAGTTGATTCCTTTATAACTATTTACTTTAATTGCACTCGATGCACTCGGGGGCTGCGTCCTCTTTGAGCAACCTAATGTGCTATCGATTACACGCACTCGAGCACCTCATACGCGACAGTCCAAGTAGCCGATTCTGCCTGATTGTCGAATCCTTAAACTCCGAGTGCCTCAGCAAGGTACTGAGACTAAGGGTAATCAGGCTAACGAAAAGGCCTAGCATGCAGTGCAAACTTGTCGACTCGTTTGGCACCAGAATCTTACTTTACAAACCGACATGCAACTATTCTTTATAAGATACAAGTACTTTACAATTGTTCATGTTTTATGCAGCTTATAAGGATGTCGACTTGATCGAGCTATTCTATCGGGTCCTCCAACAGGAGTCGACAAAACAACTGGCTATGACATACACTCAAGACCCGAGTTGAGTACCTCCTCGGATGGTTGCATCACGTGATGCTACACACATGCGACGTTGGTCGCGCACCCGATAGAAATGACTGTGTCGACTCCATCTGCATCGTCGACTCATCCGGCTAATCATCGCATGACTTTGACTACATCGTCGACTCTTGGCTCCTTATGTGTGAGACGCTGACTCGATGCACTTCTGGGTCAGTGGTTTCTCCTCGCGTGATTGTCGACTATGTCTACAAGATACAATACTCGAGTCTCTGCCCGAGTCTACGACTCCGCCAGACACTCGGGGGCTACTCCAAACTGGAGCGCTGGACGCGCATATACAATATCCTCGAGTGACACGCTCTGAATCCTCACTCAAATCAACGATTCGACTAAGGACTCAGAGGCTACTCCCATAGGGAGCATTGTCCGTGCACCTGAAGAAATTTGTGAAGATATCCAAGCATCATGAAAACCCTTCACTCGAATCTACGATTCGATTGTGGACTTCGGGTTACTCCCATAGGGAGAGCTGAAAACATATTCGACTGAAACAAGCAAAAGACGACAGCAGTTGCAAAATACTTATAGTCCCCACTCGAGTCTATGACTCAAATAGGCACTCGGGGGCTACTCCCATAGGGAGCGCTGGTCGCGCACCCTATGATTATTTTTCCTTGTACATCATACTGTGTGTTGATAACATCCACACTCGAATGCTATGGTGACTCTACCAAATATTTTCCCTACAAAGAGATTACATCTCCTGGGGCACCCGAATCATCTCCGCAATGACAAAAAATTCGGATGCCGCGCTTACAGCATGAAGATAAGACCTGAATAAGGCCTGGAAACGCATATGTTGCGCTCTACCAGAAATAATCCGTACCTACAGGTATGATGAATAAGCCTTGATGGACGCGTCGAGTGATCACATTTACACACTAGGATTCGACTCTATAAGACCTCCGCGGCCTGAGTCGAATTACACCAGCACTTTTCCGAATTCGAGTCCGGGGACTCGAGTTTGAGTAGGTAGCATTGTTTTTGCCCTAGAGCAATTAACTGGTCCCGATCCGTCGAGTGCACCAGGCACGTTTACCATCATCCCTATGAACTACTATAAATTCAACTGACCCGATGAACTTTCGGGTGAGTGCTTTGCACTCGACATAATTGTTGACTCTGACATCCTAATGCAAGACTCAAGACTTCTAAGTCTCCACCTGAATCTACGATTTGCATGGACACTCGGGGCTACTGACATGGGTATGCCCAATAGGCACCCAACTACGGCCTACCTGGTGCGGCTCGACCAAAGGCCCACTTGACGAATTGCCAAGGTCCACGGTGCCTATGACGGTTCGAGTGGTATGAAGCCCATATGGACATCGACTCCCAACGTACAAGACAAGGAAAGCCCAAGACTAGAGTTCTAATCTAACTTGTAACCAACTCGTATTGGTACCTGAGACCTAGCCTCCCCATATATAAAGGCTAGGAGGGTCCAACGAGGAGGCAACTTCTCCCACAATACACAATAGATCGCGACTCCTACAATAGATCACCACAATAGACAATAGATCTAGACATCGATCTCTCGCACATTCGGCAGATCCAATCTGCGCAACACCGCCATCGGGGACATTGTAATCCTTCAGATTATCATCAATCAAGAGCAGACAAGCAGGAGTAGGGTCCTCTATAAGGCCTAAACCTGGGTAAACCTTGCGACCCTGTGTGCTTGTTTGCTAGCCGATCGAGACTTCCAGTGCATCCCTCCTTCTCCAAAACCCAAGTCCATAACAATGGGCATTGATGAGTTAAACCCTTGTCACCATGATACTCTTTATTCTATTCATCCGGGAGGAACGAAGATGTATCAGGATTTGAAGGAGCAATTTTGGTGGCACAAAATGAAGAGAGAAGTCGGAAGCTATATCGCCAAGTGTGATATCTATCAGAGAGTCAAAGCGGAACATTAGCGACCCGCAGGACTTTTGCAGCCGTTACAAATTCTGGAATGGAAATGGGATTATGTTGGAATGGATTTCATCACCGGTTTACCTACATCTAGTACAGGAAATGATTCTATTTGGGTCATAGTGGATAGACTGTCCAAAGTAGCTCATTTCATACCCATCAAGACCACTTACCAAGGCCTGAAACTAGCAGAGTTGTATATTGCTAGAATAGTCAATCTACACGGAACCCCTAAGACAATTGTGTCAGATCGAGGAACCCAGTTTACCTCAAGGTTCTAGAAGAAAGTCTAAGAAGGATTAGGAACCAAACTGAACTTCAGTATAGCTTATCACCCACAGACCGATGGACAAACAGAAAGAGTAAACCAAATACTAGAAGATATGTTGAGAGCCTGTGTACTAGAATATGGATCTAAATGGGAAGACTGTCTGCCTTTCGCAGATTCTCATACAACAACAGTTATCAAGACAATTTGCAAACGGCCCCATTTGAGGTTTTGTATGGAAGGAAGTGTCGTACCCCCCTGAATTCGTCGCAAGTAGGAGAGAGTCAGATATTCAGACCATATGTCCTACGAGAAGCCGAAGAGAAGGTCCACAAGATCCATGAACACCTCAAGACCGCTCAATCTAGACATAAGAGTTATGCTAACAAAAGATGTCGAGACCTGACCTTCAATATCGGAGATGTTGCGTATCTCAAAGTATCACCCTTGAAAGGAATGCATCATTTTCAACTTAAAGGGAAGCTTGCACCCAGATATGTCGGACCCTTCAAGATTTTAAGTCGCCGAGGAGAAATATCCTATCAGCTAGAACTGCCTGAAGAGATGTCAGTCGTACATGATGTGTTTCATATCTCGTTACTTCTCAAATGCCTAGAAGTTCCGGAGAAGACCGAAGTTTTCAAGAACATCGATCACAGAGCCATAGATATCAACAAGGATTTAACCTATCATGAAGTACCCATTCATGTTTTGAAAGAAGCCTTCAGAACTACCTAGACCAGAAGTATCAAGTTTCTAAAAATCCAGTGGAGCAACCATACTGAAGAAGAAGCCACCTGGGAGCGAGAAGATTATATTAGGACTAAATTTCCAAATCTCTTTAGTTCCTAGTTTTTCTTGAATCTCGGGACGAGATTCTGTTTAAGGGGGGAAGGTTTGTAACATCTCAAAAATATTAAAGGAGAATATCATTTTCCAATTAACCAAAATTAGGGTTAACAAAAATGTTTAATCTTAAACCCTTATGAATGCATGTGTGTGTTTGTTAATGATGTATGAATATATGCTATGCCATGTTTGTTTGCTATATATGATGAGGATTAGTTTAAGGATCAAAGAAAGATCATCTAGGTCAAATCCAAACCAAATCAAATCAAAAGAAAATCAAATTATAAGGCATATGACCTAATGGTCATTTTTGCCAAAGTTAACACCTAGCCCACTTTGGGCATCCCTATTAAATGATTTCAAACAGAAACAATTCTATTTCTTTTCTCACGTTGCTAGACCAAGTGACAATGAACACAAGTGAACTTTCAAAACTCACTAGAACATATTCAAATCCATTTGAGGAAATTTTCAAAATTGAATCAAGTGTATGCATCAAGATAGCCATTTTTCAAAAACCATCCAAACTTTCTCCACTTGACAAATCCTTGCAACCAGAGACACTCAAGCATATGACCAACACAATCACCAAAAAGAATTGGAAAATTCAAATGCTTATTTCATGCGGCCATTTGATTGAGCACTTAGCAGGCACAGTACAGATATGCCAACTATACACTATTTTGATACATCTAGTGATCATCTTTGTACTCGACACAGATCCACTACTAGCCCACGATCACCCCCAGTACCAGCCCGTGAAGTTGAGCACCGCTCACTCACCCAAATGACTAGTGCCAGCCTGTACCCGAGCGTGCCATGCCGGCCGGACATGGACACGACGCCACAAGCCTCGCCACCCTCGTCCACGACCACTAAGAGATAGGCGTGACCTCACCGCAGTCGCCAATACACGCCTCGGCCAACGACAGCCAGTGGAGATGCCAGCACCGCTGCACCCATTTTTCTCTCTTCCATGTGGATCACACGCCAGAGCGCCGAGCCGTCCCACGCAACCATGCCGCGCCTCGCTCTCTCCTTGTATAAATGTAATCGCTACGACACCAGCGACCTCCCAAACACGCCCGTTTGACGCGTGCCCCGTGACCACCTTATGCCATGACGAACACCCGCGTTACCCAAGCGGAGCATGGACGTCCCTGTCCGATTAAGACCGCACCTTGCCGTGCCACTATGTGCATGACAACTACCAGGGAGCACCTCGTCGACCTACACCCTCAGCCATGCCGATAGCACCCTGTAGCGACATCGCCAATGAGCCCGAGCCATGCCTCACCTCTCCCCTCGCCGGGGTATAAATAGACCCCTCCCCTTCCTCAAAACACACACCATTCGACTCACCTCTCCCCTAGGAACCCCTCTGACCCATCCCTGGAGCAAGGCGAGCAGTGCAGTGCCAGAATTTCGCCGGAACTTGCCGTTGTTGTGGTGGAACGGAGCCAGCGATAGGAGCTGCCATGACCACCATTAGAACCACCGTTATCGATTAGTTTGTTCGACCCCATCGCCAGACCTAGCTGGATCCCTGGTAAGCCCCCGACGACCCTGCCCTAGAGCTAGGGTTGAAACCCCCGCGCACCGTGCGACGGAGACGATGACGCTGAGCCGTTGATCACGCTCTAATCGTGCGGCCTAGATTAGCGCGTACCGCTTCACGTTAGAATAGTCGCTGACATGTGGGATCAACGCTAGTGCAGCCCGCTGCGCGCGCGCCGCGTAGTTGGGCCGACCCATTATCGTTCCCGCGCGTTTGCCCACGAATTCAAATTTAGATTTTCCTTTTATTCCAAAACCTATTCTGTAAGTGACTTCAAAATTAAATTCAGGAAGATTTACTGAACCAAATTGCATGATTCCAATTTTGTTAGAAAGGAAATGAAACTCTCTAAACACTCCCATTGGATTCAAACAGTTTGAAGTTATAGACCACCCATAGTAAAAATAACAAGGCAGAGACTTCTACAACTTCATTCATTTTTCTAAAATCAACCATAAATGCTTTTGAGTTGATTCCAATTCTCAAAAATCACATTTGCCATGCTCTATCCGAATATGTAAAAATATTTAGTTTTACATGCAGTAGTCACGGGCTAGTATTAAAAGAATGGCTATATAGTCATTTCTAGTCATTTTAATTATATTAAATAGTACTATTCAACTTTGTAATATATGCCAACCACTTTAAATCACATTCCCAAGCATTGGAATATGTGGTGATGACATGTGTCCACATATCCCATATTTTAATTGGAGAATATTAAATCTTAAGTATTTTTCAATGAGTAGAAATTGCATTTCTAAAATAAGATAAATAAGAATATGTCCATATTTCATGTGATGATTAAGATGATGCTAGAGCATCTAGTGTGAGCCTTTGTGTGCTAAATAGACGTAGTTAAGTATTGTTTGGTGATTATGTACCTCGTATTTATTTATAGACGATAGTACCGACCCGGGCTACGAGGAGGCAGAGTTCTATGAAGAAGAAGAAGAGCACTTCGACAACTGTACCAACCAAGGAAAGCTCCACTATGTAAGCTGACCTATGCAGGATACCCTATGCATACTATTGAGATGCAACTTTACCAATTCTAAGTTTTACCTACAAGCTTTACTTTTCCCTTTACTACATTTTCTTAAATAGTACTTATTGGTGATTAGTGGAAAATAACATAGATGACCTCAAGAGCATAGAACTAAGCTTGAGTAGTTACACTTGATTAGCACCCCTCAATAGTGATACCTTCATTGATAGTTGCTAGTGCTAAACTAAAATTGATCACTTTAGATGGGAACACTTGGAGAAAATGATCATGAAAACCTTAGAATGATGAGTCATTCTATTGAAATGTTTTGACATGTGTTATGAAACACAATGATTTGAAGGTGATACTGAATGAGGAATGCGCCTTGACCTTGGGAAAAACTGATGGTTGGGTTCGAATGCGATACCATTCCAGCTTTACTGTACAACTATAATGCCTGATTTGGGTAGGGCTTAACTAGAAGTTTATATGTCTTAGTATGGGTTCCCTTGCGGAAAGAGGTTAAACTGAGGCTACCTCGTGACTATGAATGTCCACCTATGCAGTTCTTGGGATGGCAGATGGCCATGGCTGGGAGGCCAAGATCATAGGGGAGGTGCCTATACTCGGGTGTGTAATTGAAACGTTAGGATTGATTATCTGCATACCAAGTATGATGATTCAGGGTTATCCCTGACGGATGTATCGAATTTTATGGTGAAAGTGTACCACCTCTATAGAGTGTCAAACTATTCGAATAGCCACGTCCGCGGTCATGGGCAGTTGGAGTGGCCATACTGTTCCATTGTCAGATGTTTTCAAAATGACTTGTGACTTGAACCATGAACTTGACTTGACCAGAACAAGGTCGTGAACATGAAAACTAGGTTCCCACTTGAGTAATCTAGATAACTAAAATAGGCTTTACTACTAAGTACTTCTGAAATAAAACTAGCTTATTGCAAACAAGCTTAGAGCTTAGGATTCCCACTAGAACTATCTTACTTACATTAGTAATAGTTTGCGAGTACTTTAAAGAGTACTCATTACTTTGTCCCTGGATATTCCCATGGCCAGACTATGAAGAGGACTATCCAGAGGATGGGCAGCAGGATGTCTATGATAACTAGGATCATCTCCCATCGTCAGCATTGCCTGTGACAATGAAGATGGAGACTCTACTACGTTTATTTCCGCTGCTTTGATGTGTATTAAGACTTGATCATGAGATCAACTATTTGTAAGAATATTATGGTTTGTAATGGATGATGTACTATGCTACCAATTCTATTATGTCTCGCAAAAATGGTATTCCTGGGATTGCGATGTACGGCATAACAAGCATCTGGACTTAAAAATCTGGGTGTTCACACATGGCGAGACGATGTTTATTCATGAAGCTTGTGTGATGCATGAATGTTTGCATTGGGAGGAAGTTTTTTGTTGTTTGCTTGTTGTTGTCCTGGTGTGGCGCATGGATGTTTGCTGAAATGTTGATTCATTTCCATTTCGGCAATTTTTTGCACTACCCATATGTCCTACTTTTAGGAAAGGTCATGCCGAATTTTTCCGGCTACCATGCATGTGTGTGCATATGGTGTGTTTCTAACCCACTCTTTGTTGTGACTGCTCAGGCAACCATGGTCATCACAATGAGCAAAGGTCGAGTTGCTAGGTACAAGAAAGACTCGAAGGAGGACATGATTCTGAACAACAAGACCATGATAAGATGTCCATGTAGAACATGCAAACTCGAGTGCTGGATCGACCCTGATTCTGGACAATTGGAGGGTCACCTGCTCCGGCGCGCTTTCATGCGTGACCTCAATGAGGCGCCGGCAGTACATGGTGGTCATGAAGACGAGGGCGAGCGAGAAGACGAAGAGTCTCCCGGGCATGATCATCATGATAAAGGATATGCTGGCGGGCATGATCATCATGACGAAGGATATGCTGGCGGGCATGATCATCATGAAGAAGGAGATGTCAGCGGGCATGATCATCATGAAGAATGAGATGCCGGCAGACATGATCATCATGAAGAAGGAGATGTAGACGGGAATGATCATCATGAAGAAGGAGAAGACGCGAACACACAGATGCTGCTAACTTTGGCCTTGCAGGACCCTCATGTTCAAGAACTGCTCCTCAAGGAGATGAGCAACGCCAAAGCTACAGCCAGAGAGAAAGCCAAGCTGGCGCAAATGGAGATAGACGGGATGAATCTATTGTATCCTGGGTGTCACCCAGAGGATACATGATTGAGTGTAATGATCAAGGATCTAGAGATGAAGGTCGTACACAAATGGACCTATGTGAGCTTCAACGCGAACATGGAATACTAGCACAACTAGCTTCCTAAGGGGAACACATTGCCAACAATTATTGAGGAAGCCAAGAAAATTGTGTGCCCTCTCGACCTACCACACATTAAATACCACGCCTACATCAATGATTGTGCAATTTATTGGAATGAGTACGCAGAAAGAACCACATATCCGGTGTGCGGCCAAGGATGGTACAAGAGAGGGAACAAGAAAGTTCCTCGAAAAGTGGTATGGTACTTTCCTATCACCCCCATATGCAGCGATATTTCATAGATCCTAAGGAAGCAAAGCTCATGCAATGGCACGCGGAAAGGGAGAAACCTGAAGATGATCCAGAGAAGGGAAAGATACAGACACACCCTTCAGACACTAGCTAGTGGAATGCATTGGACATTGATTTTGAAGAATTTGGGGGTGATGCAAGGAACGTCAGGCTGGGTATGAGCACCGATGGACTCAATCCTTCTGGCAACCAGAGTAGCACGCATAGCACCTGGCCCGTATTTGTATGGCCGTACAACCTCCCCCCGTGGTTGTGCATGAAGCAAAGGTACGTACACATGAGCATTCTTATTCAGGGGCTGAAACAACCAGGTATCGATATGCATATGTATCTCGGGATATTGAGAGAGGAGTTAGCCATGTTGTGGGAGACGCCAACCCGTACATGGGATGCCTACACTAAAGAATATTTCCCTCTGAGAGCCGTGTTGCTCATGACGGTGCAGGAATATCCTAGTTACGCATATGTATCGGCCCAGGTGAACCACAAACACAATTCATGTGTCAAGTGCATGGATGAGACACCGCATCTCCAGCTACCAAGGGATCCCGGGTCTTCGAAAACCGTGTTCCAAGGTACTCGAAAGTGGCTCCACATGGATCACCCGTGGAGAAAACACGGTGACCTGTTCAATGGTAAAGATGAGCTCGAAACAACCCTGCATCCGAGGACTGGCAAAGAAATCGAGGAGCTTTTGAATAATTGGGTAGATTGCCCTGCGCTAGAAAAAAGCGACCGAGGACAAAGCCGCTGCCATGCGTATGGAAAGCAAGGTCTGTTTTCTGGGACCTGCCATACTGGAAGGTCCTCCACATGCCCCATAGCCTCGATGTAATGCACATCACGAAGAACATTACCGAGAGTCTGCTTGGCACTCTACTAAACATGCTGGAGAGGACCAATGATGAGCCAAAAGAAAGAAAGGACCTTAAATTGCTTGGCATCAAGAAAGATCTTTAGTACCCTGATAGTGATGATGATGATGATCAGACGGAAGGGACTCAAGGTCGCCGCAAAAGAGTTAAGAAGAATGAGGTGGTGCTTCGCACTGCCTGCTTCACTCTGAGTCCGGAGGAGCTCGAGCAGTTTTTCAGGTGCCTCGTAGGAGTGAAAGTTCCTCACAGTTACTCAGGGAAGATAAGCAGATATCTGGACATGGCGAAGAAGAGGTTCAGTGGTATGAAGTCTCACGACTGTCACATGCTGATGACGCAGATACTCCCCATTGCGATCCGCGAGATAATGGACGAGCATGTCCGTGAGACGCTGTTGGCCTCTGCAACTTTTTCGACATCATATCTAGGAAGTTGATCAGTGTGAAGCAGCTCGACAGGCTATAGGAAGTGATCGTGGTGATATTATGAAAGCTCAAGATTTACATCCCGCCCGCATTCTTTGACATCATCGTGCATCTGCTTGTACATGTCGTGGATGACATCATCCAGCTCGGGCCGACATTCCTGCACAACATGATGCCTTTTGAAAGGCTAAACAATGTCATCAAAGGATTCATTCACAACAGGTCCCGTCTAGATGTAAGCATAGCCAATGGCTTTCTGATCCACGAGTGCATCTCCTTCTACTAGAATTATCTAACCACCGAGAACCAGGATGTTGGAATACCCACCAACAAGCACCTCAGTAGGCTCGCTGGATATGGTCACCGCGAGGGCTACCGCTCACTGCATGTCGGCATTAATGGTCGACACGTCGACTTTGACAGGGCACACCGAGTCGCGCTAAAACACATTGAATTGGTCAGCCCTTGGGTGGAAGAGCACAGAAGCTTAATCGAGTAGGAGTACGTCGACCAGGGCCGACCGAGGAAGAAGGGAGACATAACCAAAGAGCGTAACTCCAGCTTCACGGGTTGGTTCAAGAAAAGGCTACTGGAAATCCCCCACAGACACCTTCTATAGAAGATCAAAAACTCATATTCTCCTTGTCATAGGGCCCAGGGCACAACCTAAGGAACTATTAGTCATACGACATAAACGGTTACAGATTCTACACCAAGGAAAAGGACATGAATAGCAAATATCAAAACTCAGGAGTAACTATGTTATCCTTCATCAATGACTAGACAATTGTCATGGAAATATTCTACGGAAGGATCGAGGAGATATGCGAGCTCGACTACTGTGGAGAGATCATACCGATGTTCCGTGTTAGATGGGCCAAGAACGTGGAAAAAGAAGGCCGGTATTTCACCACCATGGTTATACCAGATGCCAAATTGGCGAAGAATGCCTAAGCAAAAAATGAGCCTTGGATACTCGCTAGTGAAGGGTTCGCAGCATAGAAAACAAAAAATTTCCTACGATGGGAACTATACGCCAAGATCTATCTACTAGATACAAGCAACAGGTGGATATACATCCATAGAGAACATACCCTCGAAGACAACAAAGCGTTTGATATGGGGTGGCCCGATCTTCTCAGCAAGCACTTGTCGATGATGATGGTGGATGATAGATAACTAATGTGTAGCTATGATCTCTCCCGCTCGAACCCTGATGCCAATGCAACAACTCTCGAACCTTGTAGGATATTCACAAACACCACACTCTTGCGCATGCAGCCATCGACCATGAATGGTAGTTTGCAATCTACTAATTCCCAATGAAACAATAGATCACACTCAATTGCAATTGGTAGAATTCGATCACAAGTAATTCCAGAGGTTCTATAAAAGAAACAACTCCAAAATAATTTTAACATGGTCTTAAACCTAACTTGGATGGCGCCCCATCTATTTAAGAGTCTGGGGGCGGCGGCCTAGGTGGGATACGAGTTGGTCCCACCCAACTAAAAGATACAAACTGACCCAAAGTTGGGTTCAGCTCAGGGTTCTGCTGGCGTAGTTTAAGCATGTTTCTGCCGCAACTTGTCGTGGCGAAAGGACTCTATTTACGTCAGCCATGACGCCATGGCAGGAAAATGCGTTGTTTCTCTGCCGCGGCAGAGATCCTGCCATGTGTTGATCTTCTTCTTGGTAGCTCCTTGCGCTTCCCCCCTCTCCCCCTCGCGCATTCTTCACTGATCAACACGCCATGCTCAATATGCTTCAGCTCCTTGCTCCATGCTACGCCTTCTTCTCCCATGTACCTAATCATACAATAGCACAAAGACTTAGGCAATATAAAGTTCTTATAAATGAAAGCATCATGGTCAACTAGGAATGAATTCACCTGATAGTCATTATTGATTTGACTCAATATTTCCTTCCAGTTCAAGCAGTTAGAATCATCATAATCCCTATATATATCCTCATCATCCTCCCTTTCTTCATGAAAAGCCGTCCACGGCTTTGGGTAAGCTGAAAGTGGAAGAAACAAAAAGAACAACATGTACGCAAAGTATATGTATATATAACATGTTGTATTATTGTTGTTCATAGGAAAAGTATGTCCATTATACATCAAGTAACTTAAATTGCAGGTATAAGTGAAGTACAAAGAATCATGATCATGATGAAAAACAACTAAATAGATAGTCTTGTTCTTCAATATTAAATTCAGTTTTCTCAAAGAAGATCTATGATCAAATTTGTGAACAAGATCAAACCAATTCAATATGTGTGAAAACCAAATTGATTCATGCCATGCTTCAACTGCGCTACTCTGGTTATTATGAACATGATCATGTTGTCCAGTATGTAAGATGCAACTTAATTTGCAAATATCAGTGAAGTCTAAAGTAGTAACATAACTAGACAAAGACTTTTGGGACAAACACAATGAATATGAAAACTTGGGTTCTATCCTAGCAAGATTAAAACAATCCAACATAGGTAAAATAACTTGTGTTGGCTGCATTATATCAACTAGATCTGACTTTAGTTTCATACTATCACAAATTTTAGCATATGTCCCATAACACAAAGTCGTCGACACACAACATGTATGGCTGAAAACAACATGTTTCAGTTCAGCGATTCTACAACAAGTAATGCATATGTGATCCACAAGAAATTTTTCATGCATGCTATATTCACCAATTAGATTGAAAGTGAAACAAGGAGAATATGTGCTAGAATTTAGACATGAAATTTCAGAAATCTTGTCCATAGCACAACTCATACTCATAGGTTCATTTAGCATGATGGAATACACAATATCAGTAGGTGGTATTCGAGAAAGTATGTCTTTATGAGTAATCAGTACCACATGATCTAAATTTGAATTGGGTAAACTATCACATGATGTTGAAACATTAGTGCAAGGAAAATCACAAGGAGGCTTCAGTAAAGGAAAAGACTCACAATATGTCGCACATGTTGGCTGGAGCTCCAAATCAGTACCAATGTCATCAACAATCTCCTTAGTTGTAGTAGGTACTAACACGTCCTCCACAAGTGACAATGCACAGTCCAGTGATACAAGTTGTAAAATAGACGGCTCCCTTTCTTAAAAAGCAACCTGGATATCACAAGAAACACCACTAGGAGTAGAGATGATTACATTAGTAGAAACCTCATTTGTCTCATCAAATCTCACTCTCAGTTCTTCTACGACAGGATCAACATGTGGTTTGGCCGATGGTGCAAGATGGCTAGCAGCCGCTGCAGGTGGCGCCATAGGAGGCGGTGTAGATCTTGCCACAAATCGGCTGGTAGATGGAAAACATGCACGTGACTTAGCCTCCTCAGCTAGCTATGATTCGGCCTCTCTAGCATGGTGCAACAGTTCGTTCATAGTCTCATACTTGTGATGACGAACAATGCTCTTGATTTGAAGCTTCAAATTTTTGAGAAAACGCTACATAGTCATCTCAAGGGATTCACGAACTCTAGCACATTGCATAAGCATCTCCATCTCCATGTAGTACTCATCAACTAACATGTTACCTTGTCGCAACTATGTGAGCTTGTCAAAAACTGATCGCAAGTACCTTGGTTGAACCGCCGCTGTAAGGGCCTCAAATGAACGCTGCAAGGTGGACACATTTACATTGATTGCTATCACTTGAGTTTGAATATTAGTGACAGCAGTAGTATTATGATCCACTACCTCTTACATGTCCTTCATACTCCCATTAATAGACTCGCGCCAATTAATAAGCTCCTCAACCTGCTTTTTCTGTGACACAACTTCATCATCACTCAAAGACATGATTAGTAGGTTAGTGCAAAAATCAAAATCTATTTGGTGGAAAACTCTCATAACTCACTCACAACTGACAAGAAAGGAGATCTTACCGTTCCAAAGTGAATAGAGATGCTTTACCAAACATACTCAAAGACTTATGCACTGATGTGATGAAATGAATATCAAAGGTATAGAGAACGATCACAGGGCACATAGGTTATTGATACGTCGTAAACGTATCTATAATTTTTGATGCTCCATGCTTGTTTTATATCATTTGTCCTATGCTTTGTCTACACTTTGAGATATTTTTATACACTTTCTAGAACCAACCTATTGACAAGATGCCACAATGTTAGTTGCCTGTTTTCTATTGTTTTTGGTTTCAGAAAAGTTAAAAAATGAATATTCTCGGAATTGGACGGGACAAAAGCCAATATGCCTATTTTCCCGGAGCAACACGGAAACACGAAGCAGAGACGGAGTAGGACACCAGGGTGGGCACACCCTATGGTGGCGCGGGTCAGCCCTAGTGGCGCCATCAGGGGGTGTGGGCCCCCTGGCTGCCTCCTCGTCTCGCCTCTTTGCCTATAAGAAGCCTCCCGATGAGAAAACCCTAAATTATCCAGGAGAAAGCCACTAAAACCTCCACAGCGCCGCCGCCACTGAAGAGGACATTCGGGGGATAGAAAGTCTCTGTTCCGGCACCCTGCCGGGACGGGGAAGTGCCCCTGGAGCCATCTCCATCGATTTCCACCACCATCTCCATTGCTGTTGCTGACTCCCATGATGAGGAGCGAGTAGTTCTCTCTCGAGGCTAAGGGCTCTACCGGTAGCTATGTGTTCATCTCTCTCTCTATGCGTGATCTTATTGAGATCATGAGCTTTGTAATCTATAGATCTATTCTGCTACTCAAGTGCTTTAATCAATCTCTGCTTATCCCCACGTGTGTGAAGTTGACAGTGTGCACACCGTGTGGCACTTTGGCTAAGGTTACATAAATACTTGTCATGAGTATAATTTGAGTTGGATGTCTCTATGAGATTGTGGTGTTTGTTGGAACCATCTAGCGCTCAAGGTGATAGTGAGGGGTTATCTAGATGGGGAAAGCGAACTTTGAGGTGTGCTGTTATAGCCCTACCATGGATTAGAGCTATCCAACCGGAGAGTAGTTTAGAGTAGTATCATAAAGAAATGATATTTATATGAGAGTGTTCACTAGTGAAAGTATGATCCCTAGGCCTTGTTTCTAAGCACTGAAACACCGTTTGCAACTAGATATGTTACATGTTTGCTTGCTTCCATCTTTATTTCAGATTGCCTTTAGTCTCTTCCTACCCGTCAAGCTCTTTTCTAGCACCGTTACCACTTATAATTATCCATACCACTTGTATTTCACTATCTCTTTGCCGAACTAGTGCACTTATACACCTGACAAGTGTATTGGGTGTGTTGGGGACACAAGAGACTTCTTGTATCTTGATTGCAGGGTTGCTTGAGAGGGATACCTTTGACCACTCCTCCCTGAGTTCGATAATCCTTGGGTAATCCACTTAAGCGAAACTTCCTGCTGTTCTATAAACCTCTGCACTTGGAGGCCCAACAACTGTCTACAAGAATAGAAGTGCATAGACATCAGTTATTTATGGTGGAGCTATAGGTATGGTATCCTATCTACACCGCAAACAAGTCCTAGTGCTGATCGTACAAAAACCCAAGAAACACACATGTGGAGAACAACGTGGCAATGCAACTATGAAGGGTGTTGCACTACTCTCGAGAGACACTAGCAAAGCTCAAAGTAAACATGCACAAGATTGCTCAATCTACCGGTGCACGAAGATATCACTAGGCCTCTTGCTCAAATTCTCTTTTTTCTTTTTTCTTTTGTATAGCTTCTTTCTCTTTTTGCTTTTTCTTTTGCTATATGTTTTTTCTCTTTTTTTTTCTATATATATGACACACGGCCAAATTACAAAGCACAACACCAAAATCCTAGGAGCAGCCTATAGGAGCAGAAACTAGTCTCAATGGGCAAGTTCCTACACCTATGAAATAGAATAGTTGTGGCTAAGGTTAAGGAAAAGTGCAATTTTCACACTTTGCAAGAATTGCTGCCATGGCAGAAAAACTGATCAAAATTGTGCCGTGGCAGAAAAACGGTGCAAAACTGTGCCGTGGCAGAGAATCTGTACCTCGCGGCAGAACGCGTGTCGTGGCAGAAAAACGACAGGAAATCGGATCCGTGGCAGACACGGACTCGCGATAGAAAAAAGGGCGATTTCTATGCCGCGGCAGAGTCGACACCAATTTTTTTTTTTGCAATTCTGACTTGCCAAGTAGTACACAATGAGGACTCTTGTATGGATTGGATCTAGCTTTGGGGCAGTGGAAAAATAATGGTGGAAACAACTAGAACAACTAGAAAACAAATCTACGAAGAATAGATCTAGATCTAGACTAAAAGAGGAACACGACCAGCAACTATTACTCGAATGATGTAATCTAGGCTATGGCAACTCTTTTTGTGGGCCTTTTTCTATATAGGACGAATCAAACACTAATCTATGGATGGATTTGTGGATTGCTTACCGAGTAAACAAGGAAATCTGATACCAAGATGATATGGGGTGGCCCGATCTTCTCAGCAAGCACTTGTCGATGATGATGGTGGATGATAGATAACTAATGTGTAGCTATGATCTCTCCCGCTTGAACCCTTATGCAAATGCAACAACTCTCGAACCTTGTAGGATATTCATAACACCACACTCTTGCACACACAGCCATCGACCACGAACAGTAGTTTGCAATCTACTAATTCCCAATGGAACAACAGATCGCACTCAATTGCAATTGGTAGAATTCGATCACAAGTAATTCTAGAGGTTCTATAAAATAAACAACTCCAAAATAATTTTAATATGGTCTTAAACCTAACTTAGATGGCACCCCATCTATTTAAGAGTCTGGGGCGGCGGCCTAGGTGGGATCCAAGTTGGTCCCACCCAACTAAAATATACAAACTGACCCAAAGTTGGCTTCGGCTTAGGGTTCTGCCGTGGCAGAGTTTGGGCCTGTTTCTCTGCGCTTGACAGCCTCATGGCGTAAAAGGACTCTGCTTCGTATCGCGTAGCCTTTGTGACAGGAAAATGCATCGTTTCTCTACCGCGGCAGAGATCCTGCCATGTGTTGATCTTCTTCTTGGTAGCTCCTTGCGCTTCCTCCCTCTCGTCCCTCGCGCATTCTTCATAGATCAACACGCCATGCTCCATATGCTTTAGCTCCTCGCTCCATGCTACGCCTTCTTCTCCCATGTACCTAATCATACAATAGCATAAAGACTTAGGAAATATGAAGTTCTTATAAATGAAAGCATCATGGTCAACTAGGAATGAATTCACCTGGTAGTCATTATTGATTTGAATCAAGATTTCCTTCCAGTTCAAGCAGTCAGAATCATCATAATCCTGGTATATATCCTCATCAGATTTGTTAACAAGATGGAACTCGTGGATGATGTAGTCGTCCACTTGCCGATCTCAAGATTGTGATGAAGTCCTTCAGGTCCAGCAGTTCCAGCACCATCAAGTCCAGCACCGCAAAGTAGCGGTGCATCCATGATCACACACACGTCCGGTCCACCGAACAACCTCCGCCTCCTTGCTCCAGCGATGCAGCAGAAGCATCAACTCCTTTCTAGATAAAGCCACCAGGAACATGTATCTCGCTAATCATAGACCATGGGGAATAACTAGAGGGAGAAGAGAACCTTCACGAGGAGGTGGGGCAAGAGGAGAGGAGCCATGGGGATCCTTTTATAAGGGAGGGGGCGCAGCCCCAATTCCATGGATGGCCGGCCATGGTGGGTGCCCCCACCTCTCCCTCATTCATGTGGATGGAGCTTCCACTAAGCCCACTCACATCAATTTCAGCTCGACTCACTTTGCATTTAATGTCCACCAAATTAAATGCATTTTCTCTTTAAATAAAACACTTTTATTTATTTTATTCACAATTTTGTTAATTACTTTAATTAACAAACATTCACATAAAACTCCCTACAACATTTCAATATCACATGCAGAACCAGTTTCAACAATTTCACCCGAAATAATTCCGGTTTCCATCGAAATGATTCTAGCGCTTTCATAATCATTATATGAAACATATTTGCTCCTAAATGGTGTCGGTATCCCTTAAGTGTGTCACCCTACAGTTCGTGAATAATGCAGACATGATTGAGACCCCTCTCAGATCAATAATCAGAAGTGGGACCTGGAGATCCATACCAACTCCCACACATTCAACGATAACTTATGTGATCGTGTGAAACTTTAACTCTAGTAACTTAATCCCTTTGTCTCGCGATATATTGCATGTCCAAGATTTGATCATCAGTATCCAAATACCTAGTTTGATCTCGTTACCGACATGCACTCTTTTCTCGTTCCCGTGATATAACATTCTAGTGATCACATCACTTGCTTGCAAGCTATTTCAATGTGATATCACCGAGAGGGCCCTGAGTATATCTATCCGTCATCGGGATGGACAAATCCCAATCTTGATCCATGAGCCTCTACATAACCCCTTCAGAAAAATCGAACCCACCTTTATAGTCACCCTGTTACGGTGTGACGTTTGATGTTATCAAGATACTCTTCTGGTGTTAGTGATTAACATGATCTCATGGTCTAAGGACTAGGATTACTTTGTATGATGTTATAGCAATATAAACATAATGACTTTGATCGTAATGCTATACTTCGGACAAATGTTCATCACATTATTCCACCAATGTTATGACCTCGTTATTAACAACATCCAATGTCAATGATCAAAAAACCTTGATCATCTTGTTAATCAACGAGCTAGTTTATATGAGAGGAATTACTAGGTACTTTGTATTTTGTTTATTAAACACACATGTATCAACGTTTCCAATTAATACAATTATAGCATGCAAAATAAACATTTATCATAAACATGGAATAAGATAATAACCACTTTATTATTGCCTCTCGGGCATATTCCCTTCAGTCTTCCACTTGCACTAGAGTCAATAATCTAGTTTGAAAAACTTTGCATATTGAACACCTATGGATTTCTCGTGTTGCATATACGCGATTGCTAGTGGTTAACTTAATCTCCAAATCTGACAGTCTCAGGTCAGTGCGTGTTTGCATGTCTTTGCATTCTACGCATCACTCATTCTCAAATGAGATGGCATTATATAAATTTGGTCCTTTGGTGAGACCTTTAGTTCATTCAGGTTAAAATATGTTGATATTATTGTCATACAATATATCTTCATAGTATTAGCCCACTTTGAACCACACCTAGTTTGATAACAAACTACTTAACACAATGCCCTCCTTTGCTGCTACTACAGCAGTCATATACTTAGCATTTTGTTGTAGTATCCATCATAATGTCTCAACTTTGGAACTCATCCAAATCCATCATGGAACATCTTTTCCATTACATTGTGCCACCCATAGTCTAAATTGAGACAAATTTAATTTGTATCTTGTGACAAAACTAGTATCAATGTAACACTTTACAATGAACTACCTTTAACTATTTGTCACTTATACATGATATATTCTTAGTTCTTCCAAAGCTCATAAGAATATCTTTACTATCGTCTAATGATCATCTTATGAATCATTCTGGTATGTGCTCATAACATTTAGAGCATAGGACATATTTGGATATATACATATCACGGTATAATCGATCAAAATCTTCATGTGATTTTACTCACCAAGTGTTGAAACACTTGAATCTTGATACAATACTTTCCATGCAGCAAAACCTTTCTTATTGTTTCCATATTGAACCCTTTCAATATCTCATATATGTACATTTGGCACAACCATATTAGCGCTTCAATCTATCCATATAGATATTGATGCCAAATATTCCAGTTTTTCCCAAGTCTTTCATCGAAATCCTATTTTAATGAAATTCTTAACTTGTGTCAATAAAAGATACATTATTTCCAATCAATAATATGTACTCTGCATAATGTATTGGAAATTTGTCTCAGCGCTCCCACTTAATTTCTTGCAAATGAAAGCATCTTCATCATCTCCGATGAAATGAAACTCCTTTAACATTTTCATCATGGTGAAGATTCCAACTCTGCTATGCTCACTTCAACTATTGAAGTTTGCATGCCCTTTTAGCACCCTTTGCATTAACAAAACCCTTCGGGCCGTGTCTTATACACGTCCTAGGTAACCATTCTATTTGAAGAACATTTTTTTGTTTGTTCAACTATCATACACCAAATTATATGTAGTGGTTGCTACATTAATCCGTCAAGACTAAATATCGCTATGAAAGATCAAATCTTGTCATAGTCAACTCCTTGAACGTTGCCTATAAACTTCTTTCTGACATGTCAACTATTTCATAGATGTTAAACATCCATGTCTATTTCTTTATAGATCCAAACACGACCGATAGGCTTCACGCTGTTCCGGAGGGTCTTCCAAGTTCAGAAACTTGATTTCTCGTGTATGGATACTATCACGGATTCTATGACTTCTAGTCATTTTATGGAGTCAGGGCCCATCATCGCTTCTTTGCATGCAGTTGGTTCATAATTGTCAAAACAATAACGACTTGTTTATCAAATCTCACTATTTGATTCTTACCCGATGCATACGGTTCAAATAGGAACTCTAGTCTCCAAGATCACACCCTTTGTAATCACGAGAGCCATGAGCATTGTGGCGGCCACCGGGACACTTTCCGGCGCTGTGCTACTTAGCACATATAGCTAAGGTTCAACAACCTTATCAAAGTTATATTGTTCTCCCACTTAACTTTTCACGAAAAATTCCTTCTCAAAAAACTTTATGTTCCAAGCGACAAACTCTTTTGTCCTCGGTGTTTTGGAGGACTTCCCAACAAATTCTTTGGGATAACCTACAAAGATGTGTTTATCTGACTTTGGTTGTAAACATTTTACTTATGCATAGCACACCAAAACTTAAGAAAAGACAATTCGGGTTTTATCCCAAACCATAACTCATATGGTGTCATTTCAATGGATCACGATGGTGCTCTTTTCAGTGTAAAAGCGGTAGTCTCTAAAGCTTTAATCCTTAAAACATAATGGCAGTTTTATAAATGACACCTTTGATCTTACCATGTTAAACAAGGTTTGATTTGATCTCTCGAACATACCATACTCCTGTGGTTTATCAGGAAGTGCAAATTCATGGAACAATTCCTGAAATCTTAGGTGTTTTGCTAAACCTTTAACTCAAATATCTTCCTTTATGATCAAATCATAAACTCTTTTATTTTTTTGTTACAATGATTTTTCACTTCATCTTGAAAGTCTTTGAACAATTTTCAAATGTTTCATACTTCTTCCTTATTAAGTAAATATATAGATATATTCACTCAAATTTCTAGAGAAAGCATATGAAGCAAAAAGATCCATCGCATATGGCTACACATAATGGACTATGCACATCAGCATGCACAATTTCCAATAAGCTAGTCATATGTTCCTCTTTGGCCTATGAACGGAGTTTCAATTATCTCAAGGAAAGTTTGAGAAGCGTTAATTGATCAAAATCAAAAGACTCCAAAAATCCATCAACATGGAGTTTCTTCATGTTTACTTTCCAATATAATTCAAATAGCGATGTCACTTCATAAGTGATCTTCCAATCATTTGTCTTATGACATTTTAGCAATAATGTTTATGGATGTGATTTCTCCAACAACACTTGTAAAAGTTCATCCATCCTTTGAATACGGTAATTATTTGAACAACCATTGTTCTCGTAATACCGGAACAAAATAACAATTATTAAAACAAATCTTGAAGGCTAGGTTTGGCGACAACGAAAAACACAATAACACTTCATTTGTTTTTGATGAACATCATCACTTATTCTCTTGCTAGTTACTTAGGCCGTTGCAGTTCATGAATTGTGTTGTTCTGTATGACACTTCACACCAACCAATTTGATATCCAATACCTAAGAACCACATTGTTTAACAAGCAAGGAATACAGCCATAACATGTATATCTTCTATATACCTAAGTTGGACATCTCCAACCTTTTCTTTTCTGCCAAATATTTTATAGATTCTCTTTTAGCAATTCCTTTTATTTTAAAAGAATCTATCAACATCAATAGTGGTGTCATTCACATGACACATAGTACAAAGTGTATATAGTCAAATACTAATACCTTTGAACTTGCACTTTGAAGTGGATCACCATCATGAAATGTTTGGTGTTGTTTCAAAAATCCATTCTTTAGTAATCTATTAGTGTAGTAAACATTTTACTTACATCTTCTATTCATCCTTATCATGACAACTTTCATGATCAAGCTACTATAGCCTATAAGGAAGAATCGCGAGTATAATGTTAGTTCCCAAAATATTTTTGGGAGATCCGGATGCCTAGCATCTCCATCCTTAACAAATTATCATACAATATGAGAACATGTATTTTGATAAATTATACTCTATCATAATGCAACCAAAAACATTGTTTCAGATATCACAATATCTTCCACACATGATGGTTCCTGAAACAATTTTTTCACCTCTTAGATAATCTTGATATTAAAACAACTTTTGAATATCAATAATCATGGAGGCAAACATGATACTTTAGATACTAACATTGGAATTCTTACTCTTGATTTAATACTACTTATTAAACTTCATGGAGTAAATAGAGTTTGCTGAAAGTTCGCAATAGGACTTCTAAACTTTAAATTGACATTCAAAACAATATGATACCAGTTTGTAAAGTAAATATCTAGAATTCTATAGTTCTATTATCTCAATTAAAACTAAGCATATGGTAGTAAACAGATGCCAATGACTACAAAAAATTATGCAAATTCACTTTGATTTAGTTTATGACAAATTTGGTTCGACTAATCTAAATCAGAAATGAACTCCCACTCAAAAACGACATCCCTCGTGCCTTTTTGGTGATTACATGAACCAAATCCACTACACCAAGTCCGATCATCACGTGAGTCGGTGTAGCTTCAAAGGCGAGCATCAATATGGGCATCACATCAACTATATGACTCATGCTTAACCTTTCGGGTCCGTGTTTCGAGGCCATGTTTGTACATTCTAGGCTCGCCAATTAAGGACCTTAGTACTTGCGTGTGTAAAACTGTCTTACACCCGTTGTATGAAAGCGCAGAGTCGAGTACACCCAATCATCACGTGATGTCTCGAAACACAATCCATAGAACGGTGCATACTTAAGGAAGAACACATTTTATCTTGATATTTAAATGAGGGGTTATCTTATAACGCTACTAAAATGCCAAACTAGCAATATAAGATGCAAACATCATATGTGTAAAGTGGAATGATATGGTCCATGCATTTGATCACTATCATGTGCATCGTGATATGATCTATATCATTCCTTTGTGTGTAAGGCCAAGGTCTATGGAACTTACATGTTAGGTGTGTTGTAAGGGTATCAACTATACATCAACTTACAACATTTCCATATCATGACACTAGACTCGCAACGATCTAAACTAGACGCCTCTAATTTATCAATTGCAAGTTTTTATGTGGCTTAGGGCTTTCGAAGATAGAACCGGTGTTACCTACGAACATGGAACCACAACGATGATAACTAAGTTATTAGCAACTCATTGTAAATCAGATATTGACTATAGTAGGAGAGATAGACACCCACCAGCCACTTATGCAAAACTAGTTGCCTACCAGTCGTGGAACCGGTCTCATGTGCGATGACATGTAAAGTTGGTCTGGGCCGCTTCATCCCACTATGCCACCAATATCCAAAATACATGAAAGAAGCAATAACATGATCATCATATCCCACATACTCTTATGTGTTCTACCCTGCAAAGCACCTATGCATAGATCAGGCTCTGATACCGCTGAAGGGTTCGCAGTATAGAAAACAAACATTTTCCTACGATGGGAACTATACGCCAAGATCTATCAACTAGATACAAGCAACGGGTGGATATACATCCATAGAGAACATACCCTCAAAGACAACAAAGCTTTGTTAACGAGATGGAACTCGTGCATGATGTAGTCGTACACTTGCCGATCTCAAGATCGTGATGAAGTCCTTCAGGTCCAGCAGTTCCAACACCATTAGGTCCAGCACCATCAAGTCCTGCACCGCAAAGTAGTGGTGCATCCATGATCGCACACACATCCGGTCCACCGAACAACCTCCGCCTCCTCGCTCCAGCGATGCAGCGGAAGCAGCAACTCCTTTCCAGATAAAGCCACCGGGAACATGTATCTCGCTAATCATAGACCATGGGGAATAACTAGAGGGAGAAGAGAACCTTCACGAGGAGGTGGGGCAAGAGGAGAGGAGCCATGGGGATCCTTTTATAAGGGAGGGGGCGCAGCCCCAATTCCATGGATGGCCGGCCATGGTGGGTGCCCCCACCTCTCCCTCATTCATGTGGATGGAGCTTCCACTAAGCCCACTCACATCAATTTCAGCTCGACTCACTTTGCATTTAATGTCCACCAAATTAAATGCATTTTCTCTTTAAATAAAACACTTTTATTTATTTTATTCACAATTTTGTTAATTACTTTAATTAACAAACATTCACATAAAACTCCCTACAACATTTCAATATCACATGCAGAACCAATTTGAGCAATTTCACCCGAAACAATTCCGATTTCCATCGAAATGATTCTAGCGCTTTCATAATCTTTGTCTGAAACATATTTGATCCTAAATGGTGTCGATATCCCTTAAGTGTGTCACTCTATGATTCGCGAATAATGCAGACATGATCGAGACCCCTCTCAGATCAATAATCAGAAGCGGGACCTTGAGATCCATACTGACTCCCACACATTCAATGATGACTTATGTGATCGTGTGAACCTTTAACGCTAGTAACTTAATCCATTTGTCTCGCGATATATTACATGTCCAAGATTCAATCATCGGTATCCAAATACCTAGTTTGATCTCGTTTCCGACATGCACTCTTTTCTCGTTCCCGTGATATAACCTTCTAGTGATCACATCACTTGATTGCAAGCTATTTCAATGTGATATCACCGAGAGGGCCCTGAGTATATCTATCCGTCATCGGGATGGACAAATCCCACTCTTGATACATGAGCCTCTACATAACACCTTCATAGCACTGAACCCACCTTTATAGTCACCTTGTTACGGTGTGATGTTTGATGTTATCAAGATACTCTTCTGGTGTTAGTGATTAACATGATCTCATGGTCTAAGGACTAGGATTACTTCGTATGATGTTATAGCAATATAAACATAATGACTTTGATCATAATGCTATTACTTCGGATGAATGTTCATCACATCATTCCACCAATATTGTGACCTTGTTATTAACAACATCCAATGTCCATGATCAGGAAAACTTGATCATCTTGTTAATCAACGAGCTAGTTTATATGAGATGCATTACTAGGAACTTTGTATTTTGTTTATTAAACACACATGTATTAACGTTTCCAATTAATACAATTATATCATGCAAAATAAACATTTATCATAAACATGGAATAAGATAATAACTACTTTATTATTGCCTCTCGGGCATATTCCGTTCAGCTAGCCAAGTTTATCAATGCTTTTTTATTACCAACCCGTCAAAGCCCAACCGTGTTGTAGTTAGGAGGGGAAAGAGGAGCATCATTGGACTAGAAGGAGCCACCAACGAGCAAGACTTCGACAAGAATGGTGATCCAAAGATCGAAGAGGAATTTGACAAGTACTTCGACATGCCTGCTACTACTACAGTAAGAAGGAAGACCACACTACCTACTAAAGGTTGTCCATTCACAAGAAGAAATCTCAAAGTGCATGAGCTAAAGTATTCAACCACGATGAAAAAGGGCAAGAAGATTGTGAAGAGATGCTAGCAATTGTGTGACTTTTTTATGTATCAATTCACATGTGTGTTTGCAAATATATATTAGTTAGAGACTAAAACATACAACATGATATTCATGTGGATATACAAATTCATATTTGTTGGTGACAAGCACATATATATATATGATTCGGGGAGGTTTTTTTTAATAAATATGCATGTGTGTGTTCTTGAATTTTTTGAATAAATATGCATGTGTGTATATGTTCTTGCTTTTAAACATATATAGAATTAAAAATATTTTTTTAAAAAAATAAAAAAAGTCTGAGATAGCCAGGATTCAAACCTGGCTGCCCCAGATTGAGAGCTGGCGAGCAAGACCACTAGGACATGTATGTGATCTTGTCAAACTATGATGTTACGCTGTTTTGGATTATGTCCAAAAGTTCTATGGCACATATCATAGTAATGTGCCACAGAAGTTGAAAATTCGGTGGTGCATATTGTAGGAATGCGCCATAGAATTTTAACACTTATCTGAATAACGGGTTCAGCCTCCCCCTAATCCCCCTTCTTCTCTCGATCCATTTCTTCCCCTTTCTCTCGCCTGCGCGCAAACCCTAGCTATAGCACCCACCTTCGTCGCCAGAGACGCCGTGGAGGATAGCCCGTGGAGGAGGAGGAGAGCCGCCGTGGAGGAGGAGGCCCCGCCCCGCCTGTGACCTAGGAGGAGGCCTGCCACCGCCGTGCCAGAGCCTGTGGAGGAGGAGGCCTGCCCTGCCCCGCCTGCGACCTAGGAGGAGGAGGCCTACGCTGCCCGCGGCAGGAGGAGCTCTGCCTCGCCACTCGCGTCCGCTCCAGCCTCGCCACCTCGGCCTCCGCCTCCACCCGAGAGGTATCACTACACTCCCCGCCTCCGCCTCTGCTCCAGCCTCACCGCCTCGGCCACTCGCCTCCGCCTCCACACAAGATTGCCGTTTTCTTTGAAATCTAAGAATGTTAGTGGATCAAGCTTTAGGTGGCATAAGTTGCAATTGTTCTTTTTTTGCTTTCAGAGAAATAAAAGAATATTGCCTTGAATTGTTTGGCCACTGCTGTTCTAGCTAGGATGACCAAATGGTCCCTTGTATTATCTTTATTTTCGGGTGTGAAAGCAACATAGCAGTTATGACTCAGTTTCGAATCCAGTGGGTAGAAGTGTAATGCTAGTTTAGCACATATATTGCATATAGATAGCATCAAGGAGGTAAAGTTGTCTGCCATTTTATCTGAAATTTAATTACACTTGTTCGGCTGCTAGTGTTCTTGCTAGGATTAATAAATTGGCAGTTTCTAGGATCTTGTTGGTGTCTCAAAGCTGAATGCAATTAGGATCGAGTAGAGGCATTGTACACTATCGCATAGTACTGACTTTTTTTAGCACATATTGCATATAGGAAGCAGTCAGGAGGTAAAGTTTCCCGCATTTTCTCTGAAATTTTATTGTACTTGCTAAACTACTGGTGTTCTTGCTAGGGTTACTAAATTGGCACCTTGTAGGATCTTAGTTCTTTGTGTCCCAAAGATGAATGCAGTTAGCATTCAGTTTTCATTCTAATGGGTAGTGTCCAAATGCCAGTTCAGCTGCTGTCTTATTATGTATGAACTTCTATTGGTGTCTCAAAACTGACTATAATTTTCCATTACACAACTGAGTAGGAAGTAGGAATCTGTTTTCAATAGTGGGTACAAGTGAAAGTCTACGTAGGTTGATCTCTTATGATTGATATGGCAGTGTATACATTGCAAAACATCGCATACGTGTGTGGTTTGCTGGTTAATTGGTGTGTGACCATGTCTCTCTTGTTCCTAGATAGTAGTAGTTTATAACATTTATAGTATTTTCTTGGTTTATTCGATGCTAGGTTATAGCTACGAATACTCGGTAAAATCTTAAGTTCACTGACATGACATGGATGATTAATTCGTGCAATATCTGAATCAATTCATGTTCTAGGTTATCCTATATCCATTCTAGTCTGAATCAGAAAATTGCAGTAAACATGTGTTGTCTTGATCTGGCCATTCCATAGGGAGGAATGGCTACATGTATTTGACATTGTTCTAGTTATAGCCATGGAATGTGGTAAGAACAGCATCACACTAGGGCTGCACTGTTTTTGCACTAGAATTGGTCATCTTAAGGCTGCCTAGCACCATTTTCGACATTTTTGTAGATATATTGATGTTTATAATCTTGAAAGTCTGCAAATGGTGTAAGGATCATGTGATGGCCGACTTATTACTTTTGAAGCACATTCTCTATATGGTCATCTTGATGTTTGTACTGGTATGCTTGAACTTTTTTATATGCAGCCTAGAATACTGCATATAAAAAAAATCATGCATTGACATGGCAGTTACACAGCATCCTAAATATTGTTGTACCTTTCAAAGATTTTTAAGTTCTTATACATGTATCTATTATACTACTATGATGTGATGGTGGACTACTACATGGATGCTGGATGTTGGGGTCAATGCATGGTTCTGTGATGTGATGCTGGACTACTATATCTATTATATATATACTGCATGTGGATGATGGATGATGGATGCTGGGGTCAATGCATGGGTCTGTCAATATGGGGATGGGTTTTGTCTTGCATAGATTTCTTCAATTGAGTTGCCCATTTCTCCCGAAATGTCGATTCACTTCCGTTTCGGTTGAGAAATGGGCACTCCTAGGTCAAAAAATTAGCAAAGGTCATGCCGAATTTTTCAGCCGAGATTTGTCCTAACTTTTTGCCTCTTTTTAATAGAGTGCAAACATGTCGAGCAATGACGAGGCCGGCCCTTCTAAGCACATGAGTGTCGAAGAACAAGCTAGATAGGACAACGAGTTATTCTGGTGGGGGTCCCAACAGCAGCAGCAGCAGGAGGAGGAGGAGGAGATGAGGATGACACCACCACCAGAGGAGGAGGCGACCACCGCCAGAGCTACTAGGGGCAGTGAGGGAGATGCTAATTATGAGGGAGACAAAGAAGACTACGATGAAACTAGTAAAGGCGGCGAGGAGGATGCCACCACCGATGGCGGCGCTTGCACCGATGGCGGCGAGCGCATGGATGGCGGTAGCGGCAACCCGAACGCTATTCAGAAGAAGAAGGAAAGGAAGGATCGGAAGCCGCCAGTGGTCGCCACCGTATGTGATGAGTTCACTGAAGTCACAGAAAGTGGCCAACCCATTGTGCCTGAGGCGTTTTCCAAAGGGTACTGCCTGCAACTCGGGTGCATCATCCAGGAAAGCATGTCGATCAACACGAAGTACATTAGATGTGCTGCCAATGCGGCTTTGGTCGATAACCTCCTTAAGAAGCTTCACAAGTGATACACGTTCCTAGAGCGGTTTAGAAACCTGGAGAGAAAGAACCCGGTGAACAAACTACCCCTCACGAAGATGAGAACACCTTGAGAAGCTAGAAAACCTAGGTAAAGAATAGCATTGACAAAGGTGAAAGGTGGGAGGTTATTAGTAAGAAAAATCTGATGCTCGATGAAGATGAGTTTAAGATATTCAAGGAGGATATAGCTACCACTAGCACTATACATTGGAATAACTGGGGCAAAAGTATGCGGGAACATAACATAGGTAACCACCGGCTTGGAAGCGGCGGTTATAGAGGGAAACAACCCATTTGGTACAAGGAGGATGCCGAGCTTGAACGCCTGGGTAAATAGAACCCGTGGATTAAAATCATGGACTTGCAGCTTAGGAACTATGTCTGGGCCTGCTACTACCTAGACCCAATTACAGGGGAGTTCGTCACCGATGATCCGGAGGTGAAGGAATTCAAGAAGAAGCTAGTAAGGAATTTACCGACGATATCAAGTCTATTGCATTCTAATTAAAATAATGAAGCCAAGAATCTAAATGGGTTCACCTTTCCTTGTCTCTGTAGGAGGATGAACTGAACGCTCCTGCCGAAGAATTGTCCCAGGATTCAACGGAGCCATGGGACACAGTTTTCAACAGGGCGATAAACGCTTACAAGAAGAAGGACAAGGGGTTGCATGTCCTCAGCTGGTCGTGTGTCTGGCTTCGATACGAGCATGAAGTTTAAGGAGTATCAAGATCAAGTATCCTCTCCTGAGGATCAACGATCCTTTCGATCAGTTAAGTGGTGCCACCATAATTTCCATGATGGATTTGAGGTTAGAGTATCACCAAATTAAGACCCGAAAGGAAGACATTCCAAAGATTGCATTCACTACTCATTATGGTATTTACGAGTACATTGTCATGTGCTTTGGTCTTACCAATGCTCCAGACACTTTTATGCAGCTCATGAACTCAATCTTCATGGAGTATCTTGGCAAGTTTGTTGTGCCTACATCGATGATATTCTGGTCTACTCCAAGACTGAAGAAGAACACGCCGAACATTTGTGTTTGGTGTTGACAAAACTTCAAGAACATCGTCTCTATGCCGCAAGTTCTCCAAATGTGAGTTTTGGTTACAAGAACTCATATTTCTTGGTCATGTTGTCTTTGCAAAAGGGGTTGTTGTTATTCCAGACAAAGTTCAATCTATTCATGACTAGAAAGCTCCTAGATCCATAAAGTATGTCCTAAGGTTCCTCGGATTGGCTGGTTATTACCACCGATTCATTGAGAACTTCTCCAAGATTGCCAAGCCGATGACTCATCTTCTTAAGAATGATAATAAGTTTGAATGGTCTAAAAAGTCTAAAGAAAGATTCCAGGTTTTGAAAACTAAGCTAACTACTTCTCTGGTGCTAGTTCTTCCAGACACCCATAAAGACTTCGTGATCTTCTGTGATGCCTCTCATCAAGGTCTCGCATGTGTGCTAATGCAAGATGGTCATGTGGTGGCTTACGCCTCTCAACAGTTGACACCAAATGAGAAAAATTATCCAACTCATGATCTCGAGCTTGCAGCTATTGTTCATGCTCTTAAGAAGTGGCGACTACCTCATTAGTAGCCGTTGTGAGTTATACTCGGATCATCTGAGTCTGAAGTATCTTTTCACACAACCTAATCTGAATCTCGGGAAAAGACGATGGTTGGAACTCATAAAAGAATATGATTTGGGTCTCAACTATCAACCCGACAAAGCCAATGTCATTGTTGATGCGCTAAGTCGGAAGTCTTACTGCAACAACCTAATGATCAAACAAGCTCAGCCTTATCTTCATGAGGAATTTGCTCGACTTAATCTTGAAGTTGTTCCTCGTGGATTTCTCTCTATCCTGAGGGGAAGGCTTCTGTAGAGGATGAAATCAAGCTTGCTCAGAAGACTAATTCTGAAATTGCTAAGACCAAAGAGAATATTGCTAGCGGAGTTGCTAAGAGTTTATCTATTGATGACCAAGGTATTGTCTACTTTGGTAACCGTATGGTAGTGTCGAAGAGAACAAATTTAAGGGATTTAATTCTCCAAGAGGCTCATGAATCACCTCTTTCCATCCACCCTAGAGGTACCAAGATGTATCATGATCTCCATCAAAGATTATAGGGGTCTGGTATGAAGCAAGATATCACTCGTTTCATTGTTGAATTTGACGTTTGTCATCACATCAAGGCGGAACACCAAAGACCCGCTGGTCTCCTACAACTGCACCATATTCTTGAGTGGAAATGGGATGAAGTTGGAATGGATTTCATCACTGGACTTCCTAAGACTCAAAAGGGAAATGATGCCATATGGGTAGTCATCGACTATCTGTCCAAGGTTGCTCACTTCCTCCTTGTTCCTAAAAGCATTTGAGCCAGTGAATTGGCTAATCTCTAAATATCCTAGATCATCGTTCTTCATGGTGTTCCCAAGAAGATAGTATCTGATCGTGGGAGTCTTTTCACCTCTAGGTTCTGGGAAAGTCTCCAAACTGCTATGGGAACTCATCTTTCCTTAAGTACAACTTATCATCCTAGCAGTGGTGGTCAGATCGAAAGGGTGAATCAAACCCTTGAATACATTCTCAGAGCGCGTGTCATATCTTTTGGCAAGAACTGGGAGAAATGCCTTCCTTTTGCTAAATTCTCCTACAACAACAGTTATCAGTCCAACACATGGCACATTTCTAGTTCTTATACGGAAGAACATGTCATACCCCTCTGAACTGGTATGAAACCGGTGAAACAAAGTTATTTCAATCGGATATGATCAAAGAAGTAGAAGATCTAGTTCGCATCATTCGAGATTGTTTGAAAACTGCTCAGTCTCGCCATAAGAGTTATCATGACCGTCACCATCAACATGCTGAATACGAGTTGGTGATCAAACTTATCTTTGGGTCACCATCAACTGGCTCCTCGCTATGTTGGTCATTCCCGTGTTCTCTCCAAGCAAGGTAAACTCGCATATCAATTGGAGCTGCCTGCAAACTTCCTTGAGATACATGTTGTCTTCCATGTGTCTCAAGTCAAGCATTGCTTCAAAGACCCTGTTCATGGTGTTTATCACCAAACTCTTGACTTCCAAGAGGATATGACTTATAGAGAGTATCCTTGATGAATTCGAGCACATGACTCGTCGTCAAAGCATTAAGTTTTTGAAAGTTTAGTCGTCACATCACTTCGTGGACGAAGCAACCTAGGAACTAGAAGGTCATATTTGATCTGAGTACCCTGATTTTTTTTCTAAAACTTAGGAATCTCAAAACAAGATTCTTGCAAGGGGGTGGAGCTGTAACAACCCAAGTTTGTAATATATGTATTTAGTACCTAAGCATGATATGCATTTAATTAAATCAACTAAAAACATGCTTGTGAGCAACAAAGTAAGAACAAATGCAATATAAAACCTTAGCTATTTGCAAATGTTTTCAAAATATACCCCAAATTCAAATTTTGGAATATTCTGGTATTTACCAAAATGCCCCTACCTTTTCCCTAATTAAAATGGCTTTAAAAAATTAAAAAGAGCCTTTAATACTAAAAATCAGGGTTTTAATAAAGGGATTTCTATTTTCGTGCCCCTGGTTCGTTAGTTGTACTCAATTTTCCCCAACCGCTTAGTTTTTCCTCACTTGTCCCCTCCCTCCATTCCGAAACCCTCACATGCGCTCGGACAGGGGATGCCGTCAGGTCAAAGGCTTGACCATTACATGCTGACCGGTGGGACCACGTTGGGGCGGGTCGTGCATTGAGCATTACGTTACGTCGCCTCGATCGTTACATGCTGACAGGTGGGGCCAGGATACATGGTGGACTAGCCATCCGTCTCTCGCTAACTTGTGGGCCCCGTTTTTCCTGATTGTGTGGCCGGTGCAGCCAATGACAAATGGGGCCGTTATGTGGGGCCGTCGAAGCCAATGAACAATGGGGCCGCTATGTGGAGCCGTTCTGTGGGGCCTTCGTAGCCAATGACCGGTGGGGCCATCATGTGGGGCTGGAGGGGGATTTGCATATTTGCCACGCTTTACTTTGCAACTTGCATATTTGCCATTTTGTGTGTCACTAGCATGTGGTGGTCATGTGGCAAATATGCAAATTTCAAAGAAAAAGTTTGGCAGATATGCAAAATTGGCATATCCCGCTTCTTAACAAAGATTGTAGGACATCCTCAAGAGGAAGTGCTAGGATAAATATAACCTTTTATCTCCAGCTCCTCTATTTGCTTCTTTGACTCCACTTGCTCATGAGGAGGCATACGATAGGGTCTCTTACAAATAGGAGCAGCTCCATGAACCAACTTGATGACAAACTCCACACTTTGATCCGGTGGCATGCTAGGCAACTCTTCGGGGAATACATCTAGGAATTCACATACCACGGAAACATCTTGAATCTCTAATGGAGGTAGAACTTCGAGAGCATAAAACTCTGCTTGAGGAATAGAAACAGTTGAAGGAGATAGTGACCCTATAGTCCAATACTTGACTATTATGCCAGCAGGACTGGTCAGAGTCACAGACTTAGTTGCATAGTCAATGGTCGCTTGGTATTGAGACAACCAGTCCATGCCCAAGATGACGTCAATGTCAGTTGACTTGAGGGCAATAAGATAAGTGGGGAATAACTAAGAGGCAACATTAATTAGGTTTCCATGACTAACAATGGTGGTCTACCATCTAGAACCAGGGGAATGAACCTGCAAAGGAATGGGCAACCCCTCAAAACTTATCTCATGCATTTCAACAAAATCTTGTGACATGAATGAATTCGATGCTCCAAAATCAAACAAAACTTCAGTTGGAATTTGATTGATACGAAGCGTAACAATAAAGACTTTGGATATTCCTAAGCCTCTTCAGCAGAGATATGGGTCAGTCGACCACTTATAGTAGCGTGAGGCTTGGTATTCTTCTTTGGTGGCGGTGCTCTCTCAATAGCACTCTTTTGAGGACACTCCCTTGCAAAGTGGCCAGGCTAGCGACAACTAAAGTAGATAATACCTTTTGCAGTACCAGTAGCATGGTAATTTGTCCTACCAGCACTACTTGAAGTAGCATTTGGGCGAGGAGCATATCTAGAAGACCTTGGGGTGTAAGGAGCATGTGGCACAGTACTGTAAGGAATGAAGACACGACAGTGCTTGAACTAGCTTTGTTGAACCCTTCATGAGAATGCTTGCGAGTTTCTTCATATTCTACTTTTCCACTCTCTGCTTTCATTGCCTTGTTAATAAGAGCTTCAAGATTTCCAAAATCCAGCAGATGGATATCACGGCGAACATCATGATCTAGCCCCTTATGGAACAAAGCTTGCTTCTTAGCATTAGTGGAGACCTCTTCAGGAGCGTAGCAAGCAAGACGATTGAAATTGCATTGATAATCATACACAAAATGAGTGCCTTGTTTCAGCTTGATAAACTCCTCCATCTTTTGATCCATCAGACCCTTTAGAATATGGTAAGCTCGGAAGGCTTCGGTGAACTCTGGCCAGGTAACATCATGGTGGGTAGCTTGCATTGCCAAGAATTTTTCCCACCAGGAGCCAACTGCTCCCTCCAGATGATAGGCAGCAAAGGTCACCCAATCATCTTGAGGACCATGACCAACCTGAAGTTTTCTCTCAATAGTGCAAAGCCAGTAGTTCGCATCAAGTGGCTCGGTGGAACAACGGTAGACTGGTGGAGTGAGACATATGAACTCCTTTATACCGACTTGGTTGTTCTGGCATTGTGTGTTGCGCTCAATCCTTTCAAGGAGCCCGATATTGTCGACACGGTTGGCCTCATACATAGCCATGAGTTTAACCATTGATGGTGGTGGAGGAAGATTGGTAGGTTCATTCCCATTTCTAGCACCATGGTCAAGGGAATGAGTGCGAGCTGGAGAATTGTCACCCATCCTGTATTAACAGAAGGAGTCAGTCAAAGGATCCACAGGCGAAAGATACTTGATATAAAGCATATCATCTCATCAAGCATGGTAGTATCCAAGCATACTAGAGTATACACTAACCAGCTGACTTAAAATCCATAACAATGGAGTGCTAAGATGTCATACATCAAGCAGACCTAAGATATCCTGATAACTCTGAGAGTAGTAACCAGTTACAGAGTACTTAGAAAAACAACCCCGAAACCATGATCCTAAAAGTTTGAAATGAAAGATAAAGAATGGAAACCTTTTCAAACCAAATAGGATAAGAAAACTCCAACAATAGAATCACACCAGAGGAGGAGCAAAAAGAATCTGAGTTAGAATTTTTGCAAATAACTTTCAACTTTTAAATAGTTTTCTGAACTTCTAGATTCAACATTGACCAATAAAAGGGTTTCCTATAGGCAGTCTTGCTCTAATACCAAAACCTGTAACACCCCCAGGATTAGGGTTAAACAAACCATAGATCGATGCCTGAGATAAACTTAACTCCAAACTCGGAAGGTCACCGTGTAAGATTCGGTAACATCATAGAACACAGGGATTCAACAACATAAGTTTAAACTCCTATCAGAGTACAATATTAGATTATTACAAACCATAGGTCATAAACCAACATTACACCAAACAGCAGAAGCAAATTATGTTGTTCTACACAACAAACTTAGCAAAGGGCCTAAGAGGCCATAAACATAAGCGACGTCCATCCCATATTCCACAGGGATGCTACCTCGGAACCCCAACTACTTGTCGATATCAACGTATAATCCACCTTCAGTCGCAAATAGATCATCTATAAAAAAACAAGGGCGCAAGGCTGAGTACGAGAATGTACTCTGCAAGACTTAGATAACCTAGTATCTACATGCTCTGGGTAGAAAAGATTTATCTAGATTTACTTTTGTGTAAAGCGATCTTTGGTTATAAACAAGAGAGAATAGAGGCTCGATTACACAGAATACTTTAAAAGGGGTAAGAGAGCGACAAATCCATCTTGAGCATCAGAGCTTATTAACCAAGAACATCAGAACTCCTCATCTAGGATCACCCCCGGGGAAGCATCCTTGGGCACACGTGGATCACCAAGTTTTATAATTAGTTAATGTTATGTACAGTCATCATGTTTGTTCCCAAGTATTTCATAACCATGGACATGGATTTTAGAAAATATTTAACCCTGAGGGGTGTACAACTTTACCCACACGTACTACCAACTCCTAATGCCAAATATTATTAGCCCTCTTCTTTGGAAGGCTGGTAGAGGGTGGTTGACCATGACTTTTACCTTGCTTTCACCGAGACCATGAGTCAATCCCTAAGGAGGGTTCCACCGTAACGGGTCAAATCCCGAAGCCAGTTCCTTGAGATGTGAGGCGAGGTTGGTTTACCAGGGGCTCTATCCACCCCAAGCAACACGGTCCACTCTTCCCTACTTATTATGATGCACCTCCTTCTCCTCCTCTTTCGAAAACATTTTCAATGCGTATGCCGAACGGAAAGTCCAAACTATGTGACTCTTGGAATCTACTAGGCAAGTTAGTTAGTCGAGGGGTTGTCCATGCCATGTGTGGTTGTACACTCATTCTTGGTTCAATAGGAAAGAAGTCGGTTCCTAGTGGTGGCGATCATGGTACTACAAAAAACACACCCAATGTGGCCTCCCGTACAAGCCTTATCACGTTCAGTTGTCACCTCCGATCATATCGCCATCTCTTACCTTTCTAGATTATTTGGAATCTCCGATTCATCATATGGATGGATCAATCATAATCGCATGAGCTCTAGCAACGCTCACTTGCCAGACCTAGGTATGCTAGGAGCATTGGGTCAGCTGTATAAGGCTACAACAGGGAAACTACGCAGCAGATAGGTAGCTCTAGATACTGACAAAATATCACATTGGAATCGTATGCACCATAGAGATAAAGTAGATACTTTGTCAAACATAGGTTCAGAATAAGAGGCTACACTTGCCTTGTCCTTCAGTATACAAGTATGGATCTTCGGTGATGTTGACTTTAGCCTTGGGCTCAGATCCTATCGCGAAGAAGTAATACCAGAAAGAAAGGCAACATTCAAGACATGGCATAATGCAATGCTCAAGTAATATGTATGACATGTCATATTTATGATTATATAGTAACCCTAGGTGCAACATCAATTTAAGAGGGTTCGGGATGTCCTGGTAAAGGCACATCGCCGAACCCACATGTATTTAAGGGGGTTTGGTGTTCCTATGATAAAACTATGGTTTTAGGTTGCTTGACAATGTATGCTAGTAGGTTTAATAGTTAGATTTCATTTTCTCAACATTTTCATATATTATACATATTTTTCTAATATACAGATTAAAAGTTATTAATTTTATAAAATTAATACAATTTTTGCAATTTCCGTGACGGGTAGGTCCTGGTCCACATCAGCATGCCACCATGGCAAACCTTTCGAGGCACTAGCATCAGCGCCATGTCGGTCCACGCGGCAGTCACGCGGGGCCACATAGAATCCACACAGACTCCAGGTCGAACTCGTCGGCGGGTGCGGTAGATGGTCATCACTGGTGGCGAATGCGGCGGCTCTAGCAAGCGCGGTTAGGTGCGTTCGATGCACAAGAGCGAGGTGACCCTAAAGCATCTAGCATCGCTAGCTAAAGGTCACCGGAGCGAGAGCAACAACAAGCAGCGGCGACGTCACTCTCGGGTACACGGCGAGGAATGACTACAGGAAGCAAGTGATGAAGCGGGAGGGTCGGGAGCACCGATAGATCATCCTGACATGTTTGGTGACGACGACAAGGTGAGGCAAGGGCCGTAGTGACGGCGAGGCAAGCAGTGGAGCTTGATGGCTCAATACACGGCGCCCAGAAAAGTGCTTGGTGCGTGGTGTTGATGTAGAGCTCGTTGGGAACCCTAAGAGGAAGGTATGATGAGCACAGCAGCAAGTTTCCCTCAGTTATGAAACCAAGGTTTAATCGAACCAGTAAGAGCAAGGAAACACCTCAAAGGTGTTACTAACTGAGCTTTGGCAGGGCGCACTATCGGTGCTAGTAGCAACGTGGAGACCTGCACAACACAACCACAGAACTTTGTCCCCAACTTGCGATGAGGTTGTCAATCTCACCGTGTTTTGCGGAAAACAAAGGATTAAACGTATCGAATGGAAAGAAGTAAAAGTTTGCAGAAAGTAAACACAAAGCAGTAAAAGATTGTAGATTGTATGTAAACAAAAGGACCGGGATCCATAGTTCACTAGAGGTGGCTCTCCTTAGATAGATAACATGCTGGGTGAACAAATTACAGCGGGGCAATTGACAAACACCGAGAAAGCAATACATGCATATACTAATCATCTTGACTCCTCTGAGACTTGATTGGGCAATACAACATAATACATAGACCTCCATCCAACTGCATCTATGACTAATAATCCACCTTCAGGTTATCATCCGAATCCCCTCCAGTATTAAGTTGCAAGCAACATATTATTGCTTTACGAACTGCGTGTAAGGTAAACAATACAATTGTTCTATGAACAAAGGATCGTTGTTTTCTCCCTAGTAGCAACATCACATCTAGTACCTTAGAGATTTCTGTCACTTCCCCAGATTACCAGAGGCATGAACCCACTATCGAGCATAAATACTAACTCTTGGAGTTGCTAGCATCTACTTGGCCAAGATAGCTACTAACAACGGAAAGCATGCAAGATCTCAAATAACAAAGACATGATAGAATCAATAATCAATCTGAAATAGCATCCCAATATCCATCGGATCCCCGCAAACACAACATGTATGGATTACAAATAGATGATCTTGATTATGAATGGAGCTCACAAGATCTAAACATGAAAGCACAAAGGAGGAGAAACCAGCCATCTAGCTACTACATTGATCCGTAGTCCAAGGATGAACTACTCACGCATCACACCGGAGGCTTGCATGGTGATGAAGAAGGCCTCCAGGGTGAATTCCCCTCTCCGTGGGTGCCGAAGAGCTCAGATCCCTCCCAATCTAGGGATGGAGATGGCCAGTGACTCTGAGACTCTTCGTGGATTTTTGATAGGGTACTTAGGGTTTTCGTCCGAGGAAACTTATAGGCGGAAGGAGGCCGAGGGGTCTTGGGTCAGCCAGACCACCTCGGCGCTGGGCCAGCCTGCCACCGGCCGTGGTGGTGTGGCCCTCGGCCCTCTCCGTCTCAGATACGGCACTTGATCCCTTCCGGAAAAATAGGCACTTTGGCTTTTGTCCCGTCCAATTCCGAGAATATTAATTTTCTGACTTTTCTGGAACCAAAAACAACAGAAAACAGGCAGCTGGCACTGTGGCTCTTGTTAATAGGTTAGTCCAAGAAATCATAATAAAAGTACTCCAAAGTTGGAACAAAACACAAGAAAGTGGATAAAACCAAGCATGGAACATCAAAAATTATAGATACATTTGCAATGTATCAACATCCCCAAGCTTAACTCCTGCTCGTCCTCGAGTAGGTAAGTGATAAAAAGAAAGAATTTTTGAGGTGACATGCACCATCAAAGAATTTATCAAAGTATTTGCAAAACATTCAAGGCTGGGATCATAGTACTTCAATCATAACATGAAAGACAAAGTTCTAGCAATAAGCAAAGAAGCTAAGAGGCAACATGAAAAGGCACAAACAAAAGATTCATGAATAACATGCTTTGCAAGACATTTGTTGTTTCACATAAAGAAAACACAGCATAAAAGTATTCAGCTTGTCCCTCAACAGAGTAGCAAATATAAATGCATAGGACACCTTCAAATTTCATAAGAATGACTAGATACAATAGTTTCAAACAAGCAATAAGTTATGCATCAATCAACTAGTCTTGGGACAATGCACATAGAACTAAGAATGGCCACTATGCTCTCAAAGTAGGTGCATAAAGATAGAAGGTGGAGACTCAATATAATGGTGGAAGAAAGGCCTTTTGTAAAAGGAAGTAGGAATTCAAGTCTCATAAAGAGCTTCCAAAAATTATGATACTTATAGCTTTCAGCTCTCATTGCCCCTGTCATAAGCATCTTGAAGTGATTAAGGTTAAAGTGAACAAACTATGGTGTACATGCTTGACGAAGTATAAGTCAGAAATCTCATGTCCCTTGTATACGAGGGTCGCTCCTCATGCTACTCAAGTTTAGTTACCGGTAAGTTCTTGTCATCGTAAGTACATGTGTATCATTGAGAACTGCCAACGGGGTACCCCTTGCCCGATGATATGGAAAAATCCCCATATCAAAATGACAAGGCAAGCAGACAACGAGCATCTCAGCATTCTTCTTATTTACCATGGGAATATGGTGCTTTTTTCTCTCTTTCCTCTTTTCATAGTATCTCTTTTTTTTCTTTTTCTCTTTTTTTTCTCAATAGGACTCTTTTTTTTATAAGAAGAATGCGTCATAGACAACTCATTATGGTTACGCTGCAGGTTTCCACCATGTCAGCATGGATTAGACCAGCGGCCCAGGCGTTTCTCTAACACATATACATAACTCCATGGACTTACAAGCTCCCCTTTCATTTCACACCGACGACATCCATATACAAAAGAGCATGATATCAACTAGGTACAAGTACCAAGTGCAATGTTGAAAGCGTTCCCCATGAAAGCATGGTTCTGATAATTCCCAACAAATAAGTGCAAGCATATACAACATAGACGACACAATGGTTCAAGTTTATTAGAGGCAACAAAGTAAAGTGTGCCTTCAAGTTCATGAGAGCGTTAATCACTAGTTTTCTCATAACAAGTGGAAGGTAAACAAAAGCATGAATATACTTTGGAATAGCATAAGCTAGTAGGTAGGTATGGTGGACTCTTTGGAATAACTTGGTTTAGGGAGTTGGATGCATGAGTGGAACTCATACTTTGTTGTGGAGGCTAGCAAAAGACTAGGAGCGACAAACTAAGAGAGCAATAATAGCCATAATCATGCAGAGCGACAAAACATCATTGATTAAAGCATAAAGTCATACTACAAGTTGAAAACTAAAGGATCATAAAGGCTATGGTGACTTTGTATAGTCATAACATGGTGTGAGCATGTGCCAAGTCAACCCAAATAAAGCATCAAAGGAGAATACCACTATACTATGCTTTAATATGCTAAAACAACGCATGATTCATCCAAGGCACAATAAGCAATCTCAATTGTTTATAACAAGTCATGCTACAGCAAAGAATACTAAGCATAAAGCCAAAACAATATCAAGCATGGCATGACAAAGCATAGCCACAGTCAAAAACGAGCTCTTTTTACCACATAAGCATGAACTTTCCTACTCTTTTCCAAACCAAACCAAACTATTTGCAAACCAAAGTGTGAAAGAGGGGGTCCAACCAACTTATTCAGAAAACTAAGCAAACCAAACAAACTAAAAACCAAAAAAAAACTAAAAAGAAGACGCTCCAAGAGAAACACAACTGTGCACGAAACAATAAAAATGAAGCGTTTGAAAGAAACCTGAAATTTTTATTGATGAAGAAGGGGATGCCTTGGGCATCCCCAAGCTTTGACGCTTGTACTTCTTGGATATTTCTTGGGGTGACACGCGTGACATCCCCAAGCTTGAGCTTTAGTCCATCCTTCATCTCATTACTCATTCCTTCCATACACCTGAAAGTTTTCCTTCACACAATCTCATTAGCAACATTAGTGCACTTAAGATAAATAAGTCTCAAGGTTCAGTTCTAACACCAAATAAACTTCCATTAGAACACTATATACTGTAGCACTTCCCTCAAAAAGCTCAATTCCCCAAAGGAACTCAAGAAGGAACTAACAAAAAGCAAATGCAGAAAATAGCAGAAATCTGTCAAAACAGACCAGCAGGTAAATACGAATTTTTTCGAAGACCTTCTGTTGCTCAAATCAAAAAGTGTTTAACTAACGAAAGTTATATAACAACCTGGGGCAGAAGCAAAAAAAATTACAGCTCAATCCGACGTACAGAGCTCTCTCAGGAATTTTTACGGTGAAGCACAGAAATCTGTTTCGGGACAGCAACTTTCCCAATCATTACTTCACTCTCATTAGAGGTTACTTTTGGCACAAAAAGCAAATAAAAAGGATAAGGAGAGGTTATTACAGAGGTAATAACTTCCAAGACTCAACTAAAACTCTTGGGTTATCTCCCAACAAGTACTTTTCTTTAACGCCTTTAAGTTAGGCATAAGAACCAAAGAAAGAATCAAGTGTTCTCAAATGAAGAAGCATTAAAACCAACTTTCTTGCCCTTACCTCTCTTATTTTTATTCTTATCCTTTGGGAAAATGTGATTGTTTGGTGGAGAATAAAGGTGCATGTTCCCCTTTCCCACATCTATTATTGCTCCAAGGAGTTCTAATAGGTACCTTCCAAGTGTAATTTGTCCTTTTCCTGCACATTCAATAACAAGATAATCAATAGAAATCATTTTCCCAAGGATCTTTGTAAACACTCCTTCAGCTATTCCAATAGGTAAAATGGTAGCATTATTAGCAAGAGATATTTCTCTTCCTCCTTCAGCAAGCCCCCAAAGATTCAAAGATTCATAAATATCCTTGGGCATAAGACAAAATTCAGACATGATATCGCAGCGGGCTTGAAAAGTTTCAGTATTTATCTCAATCTTTACTGTAGGCAGCCACTTTGATGGTTCAGAATTTATTGGAACATAATTGTGATGCTCCATAAGCGTATTATAGCAACTTTCTAAGCTAGTAGTGCTAGCCTCAAGAGTGTTCAACCTAGCAAATATTTTTGCAAAAGAAATATCAGTTTGGCTAGGCATAGTGTAAGTGAGGATCAATTTCTTTATAGCATTAATGGCATCATCCTCATTACATTGGAGGAAATCTCCTCCCACAATAGCATCTAAAGCATATCTATAGCAAAGAGCAATCCCAAGGTAAAAACTGCTAACGAACAAGCCTTGAATCATTTTAGGCTCAGTCTTTTCATGTAGATCAGAGATTCTAGACCAAGCTTCCTTAAAACTTTCCTCAATTCCTTGTTTAAAAGTGAGAATCATTTCCTCGGGTGACATAGTAATTGGAGCAACGCTAGACATAGTGGCAACTCAAGATAGGCACTAATTTTTTTGTGTTTTTCAAATAAGAAAGCAAACAAGTAAAACTAATTTTTTTGGATTTTTGAAGAACAAAACAAGCAAACAAAGCAAAGAAGGAAACTAAGCAAAACAAAAACAACAAAGTAAAGAGATTGGTAATGAGGGACTCCCCTTGTGAAGATGTCCTTGACTCCCCGGCAACGGTGCCGGAAAATCGCTTGATGGCTCAATACACGACGCCCAGAAAAGTGCTTGGTGCATGGTGTTGATGTAGAGCTCGTTGGGAACCCCAAGAGGAAGGTATGATGAGCACAGCAGCAAGTTTCCCTCAGTTATGAAACCAAGGTTTAATCGAACCAGTAGGAGCAAGGAAACACCTCAAAGGTGTTACTAACTGAGCTTTGGCAGGACGCACTACCGGTGCTAGTAGCAACATGGAGACTTGCACAACACAACCATAGAACTTTGTCCCCAACTTGCGATGAGGTTGTCAATCTCACCGTGTTTTGCGGAAAACAAAGGATTAAATGTATCGAATGGAAAGAAGTAAAAGTTTGCAGAAAGTAAACACAAAGCAGTAAAAGGTTGTAGATTGTATGTAAAGAAAAGGACCGGGATCCATTGTTCACTAGAGGTGGCTCTCCTTAGATAGATAACATGCTGGGTGAACAAATTACAGCGGGGCAATTGACAAACACCGAGAAAGCAATACATGCATATACTAATCATCTTGACTCCTCTGAGACTTGATTGGGCAATACAACATAATACATAGACCTCCATCCAACTGCATCTATGACTAATAATCCACCTTCAGGTTATCATCGAACCCCTCCGATTATTAAGTTGCAAGCAACAGATTATTGCTTCTGAACTGCGTGTAAGGTAAACAATACAATTGTTCTATGAACAAAGGATCGTTGTTTTCTCCCTAGTAGCAACAGCACATCTAGTACCTTAGAGATTTGTCACTTCCCCAGTTACGGAGGCATGAACCCACTATCGAGCATAAATACTAACTCTTGGAGTTGCTAGCATCTACTTGGCCAAGATAGCTACTAACAATGGAAAGCATACAAGATCTCAAATAACAAAGACATGATAGAATCAATAGTCAATCTGAAATAGCATCTCAATATCCATCGGATCCCCGCAAACACAACATGTATGGATTACAAATAGATGATCTTGATCATGAACGGAGCTCACAAGATCTAAACATGAAAGCACAAAGGAAGAGAAACCAGCCATCTAGCTAGTACATGGATCCGTAGTCCAAGGATGAACTACTCACGCATCACACCGGAGGCTTGCATGGTGATGAAGAAGGCCTCCAGGGTGAATTCCCCTCTCCGGCAGGGTGCTGGGAAGAGCTTCAGATCCCTCCTGATCTAGGGATGGAGATGATGGCGGCTATAGACTCTTTCGTGGATTTTTGATTGGGTACTTAGGGTTTTCGTCCCGAGGGCAACTTATAGGCGGAAGGAGAGGCCGAGGGGGTGCTGGGGTCGGCCAGACCACCCCCTAGCATGGGCCAGGCCTGGCCGTGCGGCCAGGTGGTGTGGCTGGCCCCTAGCCCCTCTCTGTCTCTAATTCTGGCACTTGACCCCTTCCAGAAAAAAGGCACTTTGGCTTTTGTCCCGTCCAATTCCGAGAATATTCATTTTCTGACTTTTCTGGAACCAAAAACAACAGAAAACAGGCAGCTGTCTCTGTGGCTCTTGTTAATAGGTTAGTCCAAGAAATCATAATAAAAGTACTCCAAAGTTGGAACAAAACACAAGAAAGTGGATAAAACTAAGCATGGAACATCAAAAATTATACATACATTTGCAATGTATCAGAGCTCATCGGTGTCTAGGAAGACACAGTTGATGCAGCGGCTCTCGAGCTTCCCGACTTGATTCAGACAGTGAGGAGGAAGCTAGCGTCAAGGCAGAGCTTACAACACGGCTAGCTGGGCGTGGGGACAACGGTAGTGATGGCTAGTCGGCGTCCATGGTGGGCTAGGGATTGAGGATTTCGCGGGGAGAGAGAGAGGCACTGGGGCGAGTGAGGGGATAAGAGAAGAGGAGCGCATCTCGGCGGGGTCTTATCCCTTCTCAAAAGTGGTGGTCAAGTAGGAATCACGGCGCGGGCATCGACGGTGGCGGCACGCAGGTGCTTCCACCTGGAGGAAGACAAAAACACTTTTGTGGATAACCCCCTAGAAAACCAAAGAATCAACCTGCGGTCCAGATCTCACGGTCCAGGGGCTGAATCTTGCAGGAGACCCCCTGGGATTTATTAAAACCTTGATTTTTAGTATTAAAGGCTCTTTTTAATTGTTTTTAAAGCCATTTTCATTAGATAAAAGGTAGGTGCATTTTGGTAAATACCAGAATATTCCAAAATTTGAATCTGGAATATATTTTGAGAACACTTGCAAATAGCTAGGGTTTTATATTGCATTTGTTCATACTTTCTTGCTCACATGCATGTGTTTTAGTTGATTTAATTAAATGGATGCCATTTTTAGGTACTAAATACATATCTTACAAACTTGGGTTGTTACAATGGTGCTCGGGTTCCTCGTCAACTCGCTCTCGCCGGAAATTGGCGCCCACGTGGTTAGGCTACAAAACCCCACCGAGGTGTGGACGGTCATCAGCAACAGGTTTTCCACTCCCTCTTAGACTCAGATCAACCATCTGAGGGGGAGCTGAACTCCACCAAGAAAAATGACATGACTGACGTGCAGTTCTTCTCCAAAATGAAAGGGTTCTCCTCGGAACTCGCTGCTGCAGGAAAAACCGTCAAAGAGCATGAGATGATCGGCTACATCCTGAACGGCCTTGATGCTACCTACAACGACCGCGTCTCTTCGGTCAATGCAAATACTAGTACTACTCTTGATGATTTATTTAATCAGATTTGTGCTCACGATTTGCATCGAGATATGCTTGCAGAATTAGGATAGGATAATGTCTTCACTCCTCCACCAACACCTCCACTTGTCGCGATAACAATAGTGGCCATGATTACCATCCGCGTTGCTATCACGGGCGCTCTACAGATCATGGAGGAGATCATGATCGTGGAGATCGTGACCACGGGTATCATGGTGACCGTGACCACGGCTACGACCGTGATCGCGGATATGACCGAGATTGTGGCTATGATCGCCGTGATGGTGGGAATCACCATGATGACGGCGACCACCACCATGATGATCGTGGCCGTCATGATGACGGCGACCGTCGTTGTAATGATGGTGCATGCAGAGATGATGGGGGTAGAATCGTCGCTGCCATGGTTGTGCCCCTACCCCTTCATTAATGTGACCTGCCAAATATGCAAGATACATGGCCAACCCGCCTCAGACTGCTGGTAGCGCAATCAAAACAACTCAGACAGTGATGATGACAGAGAGGATAAGGGTGCCCACGTCTCCTATGGCGTGGAGATGATCTAGTACCCGGACTCGGGCTCCACCAACCATCTCACAGGGGAGCTGAGCAAGCTCTCTACTCACGACAAGTACAAGGGTCGCGACCGTGTTCACACGGCTGATGGTAACGGTATGCACATTAGTCACATTGGTCATTCAGTTATTCGCACCCCACAATCTTTTTTACACCTTAAAAATGTCTTGCATGTTCCTAGTGCCACTAAAAACCTCATATCTATTCACAAACTTACTCTTGACAATGATGTATTTATTAAATTTCACCTATTTTTCTTTCTTATAAAGGACTGGGTCACAAGGAGAACTAAACTTAAAGGTCTCTGTCATGGTGGTCTCTACCCATTAGTCTCTATGTCTACTGGATCTTCCAAGCATACTTTTGTTAAAATAAAGCCATCATCATCTACATGGCATCGTCGTTTAGGACATCCTTCATTGTTTGTGGTGCAACAAGTTCTTAGAAAGAACAATATTTCTTTTACTCCAGAAACAAATCCTTATATATGTGGCTCTTGTCAACTAGCTAAGAGCCATCAATTTCCATATCCTATCTCCACCAGTGTTTCCATTGTTCCTTTGGATCAAATATTTTCTAATGTGTGGGACCAACTCCTATTTCAGTTGGCAAGCATTCATATTTTGTAAGATACATTGATGATTTTGGTAAATTTACTTGGATATATTTGCTTCAAAAGCGTTCTGATGTTTATCAAGTCTTTCTTAATTTCCAACAACTAGTTGAATGCAAATTTAATAAAAAGAACATCACAATGCAAAATAATTGAGGAGGTGAATATGAAAAAATCCATAGTTTCTTCCAGAAAATTGGTATCACACATCATGTTTCTTGTCCTCGTGCTCACCAAAAAAAATGGTTCAGCTGAGCACAAACATCCTCATATTGTTGAAGTTGGCTTAGCCTTGCTTTCTCATGCTTCTATGCCTCTTAAATTTTTGGGATGAAGCTTTTCTTACAGCTACCTTTTTGATCAACATGCTGCCTAGCAAAGTTATCAATTTTGAAACCCCTATCCAGCACCTCCTCTATACTACACCAAATTATGACTCCCTGCGCATTTTTGGGTGTGCCTACTGGACTAATCATCGTTGCTATAACAAAAGAAAACTTGCGTTTCGTTCAACTCAGTATTTGTTCCTAGGCTATAACCCTCGTCACAAAGGTGTAAAATGCCTTGATACTAAAACTGGTCGTGTCTACATCTCAAGAGATGTTGTTTTCAATGAAAATGTGTTTCCTTTTGCATCCCTACATCCAAATGCTGGTACACGCCTTTGCCATGATATTCTCCTTCTTCCACATGATACTCCTTCCACACCATCACATGTTGGGGATGCATACACTAATGATCATATGATTGTGCCAATCATACCTATTGATACTAATTCCACTCAACAAACTACAGAAAATAACCTTTCAGATGATAGCTCTTATAAAGATGGAAGTGCAGAAGAAAATTCTACTGAAAATGGTTCTCAAACAACTGAAAATAGTGAAGAACAACAAATACCATACACCAACGAATCTGGCACCAGATCCGATGTCGATCCTCTTGCCAGTTCGGAAACAGCGGGCCATGCTGAAGCGGATCCTCCCGGCTCAACCTCTCTGCCTCATCGTATGTCGCCACGCGTGCGGACCTGTGCCCGGTAGCTGTCGCCCTCGCATGGCACAGCGTCCCTCGCTCAGGCCTCTTCATGTCACTCTGTGTCCCCCGAGCATACCCCGTCTCCTGGTGGACATATGTCCTCCACCGACACATCTCCTACTAGGGCAGATTGCTCCCGCTCCATGTCGCCAACTCCTGAGCTAGGCAGGCATGCACGCTCACGTCCCCGCTCCACCTCGACACGGCCAGCATCTGGCAGGATCAGCTGCTCCCTCCTCAGGTGCATCCCTACATGTGCAATAGTCATCACATCCTGGCGTTCGAACACGCCTACAAAAAGGTACCAAACATCCAAAAATTTATACAGATGGAACCATTCGCTATGGCTTATGAGTCTCTACATGTGAACCTAGTTCTCTCTCGGAGGCTCTTCATGATCCCAACTGGCGCAAAGCAATGGAGGAAGAGCATAGTGCTTTACTCCACGACAAAACATGGCATCTTGTTTCACTAAGTTCAAACAAAAATCTCATTGACTACAAATGGGTTTATCGTATCAAAAAACGTGTGGATGGTACAATTGATAGATACAAAGCTTGTCCAGTTGCAAAAGGATTCAAACAAAGGTATTGCATTTATTATGAGCACACCTTTAGTCCTATTGTTAAAGAAGCCACCATCAGAACCGTGTTAGCTGTCTCAATTTCTTGTGGTTGGAGTTTGCGATAGTTAGATGTCAAGACCGCGTTTTTGCATGGTGTTTTGGAAGAGCGGGTTTACATGAAACAACCTCCTAGTTTTGAAGATCCTAATGTGGGGGTTCCGCGTATGAAAACAATAAATTTTACCCTACGCCCCTGAACCCCTGAAGCTGCCAGGACCTATCTATTACTAATACAGTAACGGGAGGGGCTTTTCGTGAACTTACCCTTGAAGACCGAAAAGTGTTGTCAACGCTCAGGAGAGCGTGGTTGATGTAGACGAGCCGAAGCCGGCCTCAAGGTCGTGATGAAGTCCTTGCGCTCCAACGGCTCCAACGACTTGAGTGCCTCAAGTGCGACACCTCGTGGGAAGTTACACATGTCCGGTGCCTGACGATGACTCCCGCTTCCCCAATCCAGCAGCAGTTGCGGAAGTAGAGCTCCTGGATCCGAATCCCGCAGCGCGATGGCGCTCCGCGGTGAAGATGTCTCTCATTCGCGCAGTCCGAACTTGGGACCACGGTCACGAGAGAGAGAGAGGGAGAGAGAGAATATCAATTGGAGGTCCTCCCAAAAGTGAGAAGACCTTTATTGATTATTCGGTGTGTATTTATCTGGCCAAATACCCCCACTATATATAGGGGGGGAGGTACTACCTCCCTCAAAGTCCTGGGGTGGGACTAAAGGAGAGCAGGGGCAGGGGAGGCTGCCGACCAGCCCTAGTGGGCCCCGCGCAGGGGGGGCGGGGGGCTTGGCCCAGCCGGCCAACCCCCTTTCCCCTTCTCCCTCTCTCCTTTCCCTAATGGGCCCTCTCCCCTTCGGGAATTAGCCCATTAAGCCTTTTGACCATTTAAATTGATTTTCTCTTTATTAAATAATTATGAATAAATTATTAAATCAATATTTAACATTCATTCACATATTATTCAACCTCCGTGGCTATGGAACACTTCCACCTCCACTCTGGACATCCTCCGGACTTACCGAAACCCTTCAGGTTTTCTCTCTACTATTCTTCGGCGATTCTACCGATCCTATAAACACTCTCTAAGCATCATCAAGACCTTAAGCATGATACCCCATGGTTCGGGAAAACTCCAGACATGGTCGGGACACTCCCGCACCAATGATCGATAGAGGGACCTAGATGGCCATGTGACCCCTGTGCGTTCTACGAAGATCTTTCATTATTTGAACCAGGACAGTCGTGTCTTATTCCCTTTGTCTCTCGATACTTGCATTGCCCGATATCTGATCAATGACATCACCATGTCGTGTTCAATCTCGTTACCGAACAATGCTACTTGACTCGTTCCGACAAGTGATATCCCCGTGATCAAATCACATGCTGCGCAGCTATTGGATATAACCTCTCTGAGTGGGCCCTTGAGTATCTTCCCGTCACATGGACGGACAAATCCCGCTCTTGACATATATTGCCTCAACGATTTCCTCCGAGTTCCTGAACACACCTTTATAATCATAGTTTTACCAAGTGGCGCTTGATGCTATCAAAGCACTCTCGGAAGACAGTGATTGATATAGGCTGACGGTCTAAGGAACAGTCTACGAGGATCCATTTCTAATCATCGTAAGTTGAACTTCATGACATGATCGGGTCACGATGTTTAGGTTGGGTATTGGTTCATCATCTCATTCTCCGAATGAGTTGACTCCATTTCCAACTGGCATAAATGCCACATGATCAGGAAACATGATCATCTGTTAACCAATGAACCAGTGACTAGAGTTTCACCGGGAACCCCTGGTTGTTTGTATATCACACGTGTATTGATGTTTCCACTTAATACAGTTATAGCATGATATAAAACTTAATCATAAACTATATGAAATATGATAATAGTCCTTATAACTATTTTTCTCTAGGGCATATTTCCAACAGTCTCCCACTTGCACTAGAGTACAAATACACTAGCTGCATTTGTTCTTTAATCATTGGCACCATATCCGGTACCCTGAACATGCTTGCTTATGGAAGAGGTTGAGTCTTGGGTCTGTACTTTATAGTCCCAAATGCTTTGCAACTTACTAATGTCACCTTGATTGACATTAATACTTTTATCATCACATGATAACATCTGTGTGTATGCATCATCGCTATGGCAGCAGAACGAGGCCTAATTCCAAGAGCCTACAGTGACTTTAGATCAACCTCGAGGGCTTTCTCATGGGCATTATGCAACACTTTAGATGGTACCCTTATCTATTATTATAAATGTATTTATCGAAACACTAGTGCACTCTGTGCAACTTTCGATGTTTTTGTTCACCTCGCTTCCTACTTGACTTCAATCGGTATTTATGGGAGTTTCCAACATATTCCCTTATAACATAACTCTTTTTTAAGATATGTCATCCTTTATGGATTTGAAAAATATATCCATAGTTCTCTACTAGACACTGCGGACAAACTTAGCTCAACGTTCCGTGATTCAAACTTAATCACTTTTAAACGTTCCTTATTGGATCACATATTATGTTAAGTTATCATCATGGTTTTTTAAGATAGAACCTATGTCTCAACATAGTGGATGATTATCATCCTTTTCTTTCTTTCAACCATTGATGTTAAACTTAATGATATTCCTAACTTGAGTTATTAAGGATTAGTTCCTTAATTAACTTCTATTCTGAAACCCTTTTCAGAATCCCTTAAGGAATACTACATAATATCATAATACACTTATTATCAACTCCTACACCTTATAAATCATTATTTATAAGTATTTGCGCTTTTATTCTTAACACACTTAAGAATCACTGTATAAGCTCCCACTCAAAAATATGTCATTCACATATTGTTTTAGGAAGACTTTCATAGCTCCTACTCAATTTCATGCAAATTGCATATCCACTCACTATTTTGAATAACTTCAAAATCCTTTGATCAAATATCAAACTTGGAGATTTACTATGAGATACTAGTACTTTTACTAGTTTTAAATCCACTAGACATTAAGCACTCTTGAATCAAATTCATTTGAATTCGTCCAATACTTGACAAATTGTGCCTTTGCCATTCACCCCCTCTTTCCACTATGGCTTTGCAGTCATTTGGCAAAATTCAAGTAACCCCTTTTACTTGTGAGATTCAGCAACGAATTGCTTTCTAATCTCAAGTGAATTTCGCTTATAGGATTTCTCATAATTTTAGTTTACCATTATTTCCTTAGTAGTCCGTAGGTATGTCATATTCCAAGAATCATGACAAATGATTCACAAATGTCTCCATACAAGATATGGATTACATTTTGAATCCTACTTCATGTAGTGAAAACACCAGTGGGGAAAATACAATGATCATTATCATTGATTATTTCCTTTGTGAAGAGAATCATTCAGGAACATTTTCCGTTGCACTTCTTAACACTCTGATGCAGGGTTTTGAATCCTCATCGTGTTTTTCACTATCTTCCATTTGCTCCATAATCGAGAAATATCACTGAAAGTGAGCTTTCTCAAGAATGCACCAAAATCCAAGCAATACTAGTTTTGCTTCTCTTTTAGTTTCAGCTATGGATTTCGTATTCAAAGTTACCAATGAATACTCTACAAGGACTTATTCGCTATTGTTTTGGTTATATCGAATAACCCCAAAACTTTTACGAAATCAAATGGTTCACTACATTCTAATTGAGTGCTAACTATTTCTTAACTAATGGTCTCTATATCTACACTACAACAATTTATTTGGTGCCATCTATTTACCCACTTTGATATCTAATATCATATTGTGATGCTTTGTATTTGGACATTTCAAAACACTTTGCGTTTCACAATTTCTTTTATGCCATTCTCATAAAGTCGAATTTCATTACTCTTGATCAAATCATAGTAATTAGATTCTCTTTTATATTTATACCCTTTGTTGATGAAACACTTTGATCAAATCAAATAGTTTCATATTCATGTTTCCTTTGGTAAACTTCTTTACACATTTAAACAATCATATAATGATAATTACCATTTTGTTAAAACACAATACATCGAATATGTATTTAGTTTTAACAATTCATTAAACACTTTGTATTCAAGTAATACTCGGTGTTCAAGTTATATTGCTGAACTTAGGCATGATTTATATGTGATAAGAAATCGAATGACTTTCACATATTATCAACCTATCTTCGAATTTATACAATGGTTTCATTCATTAATGAATATATCATTAAGTTGGGTATTTTTAAGGCATTTCAATATTTTACAAATGTTCATGCATTATAAATTAGTTTCAAACAACAAGGATAATTCACATATAATCAAACAAGATATGAACACGAATAGAAATCATTCATAAAAGTAGAACAACTGTTTGTTACAAACTCATATGAATAACCGTCTCACAAAGTGTGAGACACACTAAAAAATTTCATAATATTTTGATTACAATAACTATCCAAAACCATAAACTAAGTGATAAATGTCGAGGGAGAGCATCGTTGGACATCATCGTCATGCTCGCCATCAACACGCAATGTCACCTCCTCTCCAGCAAGCACCTCTCATGCAAAAGGATCTGTTTTCAGCAAAATAGAACAAGTATCAAATATACTTAACACTGCAAATGTGTTTGAAAGATTATAACATTTATAAAATTGTATATCAAATATATACCTTTGTCATTGATGACCTGAGCGACATCTGGTTCAACCAACACATTCCTGAGATGTGTTACGAACCGGTGGAACTCCATTGATTCCGCGTCGCCTCTCATAATGCAAGTCCTGACTTGTGCTTGGTATCTTGGTGGCAGTGACCGCATCATAATGCCATTTGCAAAAGAGCCCGTCATCCAGCTATCCAGGAAGTATGCATGCCTCATGTACACATCATGCATGCGCTCCAAGTGGTCAAGTGATGAGTTATCCTCCATCTTAATGGAGAGGAAGTCTCCCATCAGCTCATGCTCCCATATGCGTGCTTGTTCCACGAAATGTGTCCTAAGATGTAGCATTACGGTACGAGGGTTGATATCACCCATGAAAGGCCATAGCTCGTCCACCATTCTGAAACGCATTGTAACTGAAATGAAGGAGGCCATCTCCCGACAGAGATAGCGGTCTTCCCGCTGCCCTGGGGTCTCTGGGTCAATGGGCTGATCCAAATCCATCTTGTCGAGTATGTAGTCGACCATGTCATTCTCGCTAAGGAGAACGTGGAGACGCGCAACCCATATAGAGAAGTTTGATCCATCTAATCTGAGCTTCTCTCCTTCTAACCAATCAATCGTCAACAGGAAAGGTGGCATCGGGGAGAACTTTTCTACATTTACAATTGCAAAAGGAATTTAGACTAAGTTTATAATTAAATGAGTTAATAATAACTCCACTCAGAAACACCTATCCCTATAAGGGTTCCTAGTGATAACACGACCCCTATCAGCCACATCTCCCCCGCTTAACACGGCCATCAATGTGGGTTCAAAGGTGGACGCTAAACGTCGGTCACATCATTCATGCGACTCGAGCTCGATCTTTCCACCATCTGTGATCCGAGGCCATGCTTCTATGGCATGCTAGGCTCGCCAACTCAATCTTAGTGTATTCACTGTGCAACATGGCTTACACCCACTGTATGTGAACGTAGATATGTCTGACACCCATGCCTGTACCATGGATCGCCTCATACCGAAGAACTTTCTTGGTGGTGCACACTAAGGGGGAACACAATCGTTGGTAATTTTAATAGGGATCATCTTATTAGGCTACCGTCGAGTATCTAATACTAGCACACAATAAGACATACAAACAATAGCATTGAATGTAAATGTGATGTGATATGGTCCTTCACGTCGCGATCTCTATCTGTCATCACCGGATTCTGGTGCCAGGGTTCCGGCGCCGTAGACACCAGGGTACCGGTGTCATTCCGGCGTGGTAGTCTGTCACCTCCGTGACTATCTACTACTACGTAACATAAGGTAATCACTTTACCTTAGCCACAACCATATCACAAAGCAACGCCCCCCTGCAAAACAAAGTTAGACACCTCTACTTTATCTTTGCATGTTTTACGTGGCTGAATGGGCTTTCACACAAGAACCATTCTTACCTACGAACTTTCAGCACACCGTTGGTCAAGTAGTTGTCTCTACTACACCCCTTTCGGGGCCCTCCGTTACAAATGGCATACCAACTAATGCGAGAGAGACATACACCCCCCCTAAGCCACTTTATACGGTACAAGCTGTATGTCAAGCATGGACCAGTCTCGCGAATGAACGCGTAAAGTCAGTTGGGGGCCGCTTCATCAAGCATTAATGGGTCGTCTCAGAGGAAAAGAAATTGCACGTGCCGAATGCATCAAAAAGGGTAGACTCCCCCTCCAAACAATTCGCGCTAAAATTGATTATTGCTTCTATCCAATTCGAACTATCAATGGAGTATTAGGTGTAAAAATTTGGATATTCGTAGACGAAGAATAACTAATCTTGTCTTTGCATTCTATCCAGTGATAGAATCAAAAATGACAAGAGACTTTTTTTACTGAAATCCCTGAAAAAAACAATAAATTCTACCTCTTTCTTTCTATAAGATTTAATGAAAATTGATAAATCATTTAATATAATTGCTATGCTTAGTGTGTGACTCGTTATTTTTTTTCTTTTTCTTTAAAAAGGAAAAAACTTAGTAATTATAGAAAATTAACTAAGGTATACACAAGTACACGTGGGAGGGTAACAACTAAAATATCAATGCCCACACGCTACATCTCGTGTGTTCTACCCATAGTAGCATTACTACGCATAGATCTAGCTCTGATACCACTGTAGGGGTTCCGCATATGAAAATAATAAATTTTACCCTACGCCCCTGAACCCCTGAAGCTGCCAGGACCTATCTATTAGTAATACAGTAACAGGAGGGGCTTTTCGCGAACTTACCCTTGAAGTCCGAAAAGCATTGTCAACGCTCAGGAGAGCGTGGTTGATGTAGACGAGCCGAAGCCGACCTCAAGGTCGTGATGAAGTCCTTGCACTCCAATGGCTCCAACGACTTGAGTTCCTCAAGTGCGACACCTCGCAGGGAGTTACACACGTCCGGTGCCTAATGATGACTCCCGCTTCCCTGATCCAGCAGCAGTTGCGGAAGTAGAGCTCCTGGATCCGAATCCCGCAGCACGACAGCGCTCTGCGGTGAAGATGTCTCTCATTCGCGCAGTCCGAACTTGGGACCATGGTCACAAGAGAGAGGGAGAGAGAATATCAATTGGAGGTCCTCCCAAAAGTGAGAAGACCTTTATTGATTATTCGGTGTGTATTTATCTGGCCAAATACCCCCACTATATATAGGGGGAGGGGAGGTACTACCTCCCTCAAAGTCCCGGGGTGGGACTAAAGGAGAGGAGGGGGAGGGGAGGCCGCCGGACAGCCCTAGTGGGCCCCGCACGGGGGGGCTTGGCCCAGCCGGCCAACCCCCTTGCCCCTTCTCCCTCTCTCCTTTCCCTAATGGGCCCTCTCCCCTCCGGGAATTGGCCCATTAAGCCTTTTGACCTTTTAAATTGATTTTCTCTTTATTAAATAATTATGAATAAATGATTAAATCAATATTTAACATTCATTCACATATTATTCAGCCTCCGTGGCTATGGAACACTTCCACCTCCACTCCAGACATCCTCCGGACTTACCGAAACCCTTCTGGTTTTCTCTTTACTATTCTTCACCGATTCTACCGATCCTATAAACACTCTCTAAGCATCATCAAGCCCTTAAGCGTGATACCCCACGGTTCAGGAACACTCCAGACATGGTCGGAACACTCCTGCACCAATGATCGACAGAGGGTCCTAGATGGCCATGTGACCCCAGTGCGTTCCACGAAGATCTTTTGTCATTTGAACCGGGACAGTCGTGTCTTATTCCCTTTGTCTCTCGATACTTGCATTGCCCGAGATTTGATCAATGACATCACCATGTCATGTTTAATCTCGTTACTGAACAATGCTACTTGGCTCGTTCCGACAAGTAATATCCTCGTGATCAAATCACACGCTGCGCAGCTATTGGATATAACCTCTCCGAGTGGGCCCTTGAGTATCTTCCCATCACATGGACGGACAAATCCCGCTCTTGACATATATTGCCTCAACGGTTTCCTCCGAGTTCCTGAACACACCTTTATAATCATAGTTTTACCAAGTGGCGCTTGATGCTATCAAAGCACTCTCGGAAGACAGTGATTGATATAGGCTGACGGTCTAAGGAACAGTCTACGAGGATCCATTTCTAATCATCGTAAGTTGAACTTCATGACATGATCGGGTCACGATGTTTAGGTTGGGTATTGGTTCATCATCTCATTCTCCGAATGAGTTGACTCCATTTCCAACTGGCATAAATGCCACATGATCAGGAAACATGATCATCTATTGACCAATGAACCAGTGACTAGAGTTTCACTAGGAACTCCTGGTTGTTTGTATATCACACGTGTATTGATGTTTCCACTCAATATAGTTATAACATGATATAAAACTTAATCATAAACTATATGAAATATGATAATAGTCCTTATAACTATTTGTCTCTAGGCCATATTTCCAACACCTAATTTTCCACATCACATTTGCAAACTTGATAAAGCTTTATATGCTCTGAAACAAGCCCCTCGGGCATGGTTTTCCCGTCTTAGTTCTGCTTGGTTTTACATCCTCCAAGGCTGACACATCTTTGTTCCTCTATGAAAGGTCAGGTATAACTCTGTTTGTCTTGATATATGTTAATGACATTTTAGTTATAAGTTCTTCAGAATAGGCCATTCCTTCCTTACTTTGAGATCTCAATGATGACTTTGCTATCAAAGATCTTGGAGATTTACACTATTTCTTAGGGATTGAAGTGAAGAAAATAAATGATGGGTTAATTTTAACACAACAGAAATATGCTTCAGATTTGCTTCAGAAAGCTGGTATTGTGTAGTGTAAGTCTGCCCCCACACCATTATCATCCTCAGAACCACTCTCTCTTGCTGATGGACAGTCGCTTGGTACTAAAGATAGTACAAGGTACCACAGTATTGTTGGTGCCCTCCAATATCTTACATTGACACGCCCAATTTTATCTTTCTCTGTTAATAAGGTATGCCAATATTTACATGCTCCCACAACTACACACTAGACAGTAGTCAAGTGCATATTATGTTATGTTAAATATACTATACACATTGGAATAACTTTTCAGTAGTCTTCCTCTACTCTCTTGAGTGCCTTTTAGATGCAGATTGGGCAGACTTTCTTGATGACAAACGCTTCACAGGTGGTTTTGCCATCTTTCTTGGTCCAAATCTGGTATCTTGGAGTGCTAGAAAAATCCATTGTTTTCACGCTCCAACACTGAAACACAATACAAATCTTGGGCCAATTCTACAGCATAATTCATATGTATAGAAGCACTACTTGTTGAGCTTCGTAGTACTCTCAAGAAAAAGTCTTGTTTATGGTGTGACAATCTTAGTGCTACATACTTATCAGCAAATCCTGTGTTTCATGCCCATACAAAACACACAGAGATTGATTTTCATTTTGTTAGAGAAAGAGTAGCCAATAAACGTATGGATATTAAGTTTGTGTCCAGTAAAGGTCAGGTTGTTGATGGCTTTACAAAGCCTCTTCCTGTAAGAGAATTACATGAGTTTAGACGTAATCTAAATCTTCTTTGAAGTTCAGATTAAGGGGGCTGTTAAATGTAATACCCCTATACAGTACGGTGTAGTACACCGCCTGTATAGGGCTCCTTTGTACGCCACTGTGAGGGTTATTCTCACCCCCTATATAACACGTAACACGAGATCACAAAGGGTCATCATTTCCACCCATGCTGATAACATTAAGCGCCACCAAGGATCTACAAGTTCAAGATTAGGAGTAGTTTTGTTTCCCTAGCAAAGCTAAAAGAGCATGATGCATATAATACTACTAGTAGACAACTCTTTGGTTTCCAATTGTGAGACTTTCAATCCTAATATCTATCCTAGGTTGAGGATTGCATAGACAGGCTACTACGTACTACTTGGACCTGGTCTTAATCAATTGCAAACTCAACAGTCTATCCATCTTTTATGGAGACCGTGGAGGTGGCTTGGTATTCGGTGTCGGTGGTCGCTAATCCGTTTAAGCGGCTCGCGGCTAAGTTGACAACCACGGCGAAGGTTCTGACCAGCTAGAGTAATAGGATTATCGGCAATAACAAGAGGCTGATCATGTTGGACAACGAGTTGATTCTAAGACTGGATATTGCAATGGAGGCCGGGGACCTATCCCCAAGCGAGCAGGCCTTCCATAGGCTCCTCAAGAAGAAGTTGTTGGGTTTGGCCTCGCTGGAGAGGATGATTACTAGGCAAAAGCATTGGCTGCTTTGGCTTAGTGAGGGGGACGCTTGCACCAAGTTCTTTCACCTACATGCCAATCATCGGAGAAGGAAGGAATTACATTGCCTACCTCAAGATTGAGGGGGTGTTGGTGGATGATCAACTGAGTAAGGCAAATGCCGTGGATTCGCATATGCTAGGGCCCTACCCCAAGCACGAGTCGGCCTTGGACTTGGACTTTCTAGGGCTACTGTAGCACGATCTCTCTGAGCTAGAGCTTCCCTTCTCTAAAGAGGAAATGTGGGGGGTGATCCGAACTCAGGAACTAGACAAGGCACCTAGTCCTGATGGCTTCACATGCAGGTTCTACACTTTGTGTTAGCAGATTATTAAGGCTGATGTGTTGGCTAAAGGAGATATACCCTAGAGGCAAATAATAAACAGGTTTTTATTGTCATATCTCAATTATTTTATAATAGTTTCATATTATGCTATAACTGTGCCAAGTAGAAACATTGGTACAGGTGTGGTATGAAACAACCAAGTCCCTAGTAACCTCTATTCATACTAGTTCGTTAGTCATGAGGATGATCTGGGTTTCAAGATTATTGGTGTAGGGGTTCGTAGCATGGAAAACAAAATTTTTCTACCGCATACAAACAAACAAGCCAAGATCTATCTACTAGATTGTAGCAACGAGTCGATAGAGGAACTCACCCTCGAAGATTCCAAAGCGGTTAACGAGAGCAGATTCTCGTGGGTGATGTAGTCGTACTCTTTCCGATCTCAAGATCGCGTAGACGATCCTTCCAGCGCCACGTTCCGGCGCTCCGCAATCGGTCACACGTTCGGTACTGACGAAGACCTTCCTCTCCTTGTTCCGGTGGCAGCGGAGGTTGTAGCACTCTCCTCGCGATTCCGTGACAACTGTGGCGTGGTACAGGAAGTAGAGGGAAATCCAGGCTTCGCCTTAAGCGGTCTTGAGTATGGTGGAGCTTATGAGAGAGGCTATTAGTGGTCCAGTAATTAGACACACCAATTAGAAGGCTCTAAACCAATTAGAAGGCTCTAAACCGCTGGCTAAAGCAATTAGAAGCTCTAAACCAAAACGGCTCTAAACCGGAGATTAGAGGTGGAAACTTGTGTGTCCTAGGAGGAGCCCTGCCCCTCCTTATATAGGTGGGAGGGCCGCCAAGGGAGGAGAGTCCCTCCCAAGTCGGCTTGGTGGGCGCCGCCAAGGAGGAACCCTCCTCCAATTCGGCCTCCACCAATCCTCCTTCCCACTTCCCAAAATTGCCGTTTGACTTTCAAACTAGCCGTTTGACTTTTCAATTTAGGATTTAAATAAACCCTTTATTTTGGATAGCAAGAACACCTAGTACATGATGCAATCATTCCAACTTACAATGACACATTCATGTACCCTTCCCCCAGAGCGGGACATTCCGGAACCTTCTAGAACATTCTCGATGAAAACACCGGAACCATTCCCCAACTCCAAAACAGGACTTTCCTTATATGAATCTTATTCTCCGGACCATTCTGGATCTCCTCGTGATATCCCGGATCCCATCCGAGACTCCGAACAACATTCGGTCTCTTTCTCATAATACCATAACTACTCAAACAACGTCGAATCCTTAAGTGTGTCTCCCTACGGTTCGTGAATTATGCGGACATGATCGAGACACTTCTCCGAACAATAACCAATAGAGGAATCTGGAAATTCATATGGCTCCCACATATTTCTACGATTACTGCGATCGAATGAACCACTTACATACGATACCAATTTCCCTTTGTCTCACGATATGTTACTTATCCGAGGTTATGATCGTCGGTATCTCTGCATACCTAGTTCAACCTCGTTACTGATAAGTACTCTTTTCTCGTTCCCGTGATATGTGATCCCTTGTGAGCCAGTCACATGCTTGCAAGCTAATTGGATGACATTTCACCGAGAGGGCCCAGAGTATATCTATCCGTCATGTGGATGGACAAATCCCTCTTGATCCATGTGTCTCAACCAATACTTTCCGAACACTCAATGCCACTTTTATAGCCACCCTGTTACGGTGTGGTGTTTGATGACATCAAAGCATCCATCCGGTAAAGGTGATATGCATGATCTCATGGTCGAAGGAATTAGGTTACTATGTATCAGAAAGCATATAGCAATTGAACTATTGAAATGACTTGATCTTTATGCTACGCTTATCTATAGGAGTATGTCCATCACATCATTCTCCTAATGATATGACCCTGTTGTTAATAACATCTCTATGTTCATGATCAGGAAACAATGATCATATATTAACCAACAAGCTAGTTTAACAAGAGGCTTTACTAGGGACTCTTTTATGTTTACAAATCACACAAGTATTAATGTTTCCTGTTAATACAATTATAGCATGGTATGTAAACATTTATCATAAATATGAAGATATGATAATAACCACTTTATTATTGCCTCTTGGGCATATCTCCAACAGTCTCCCACTTGCACTAGAGTCAATAATCTAGTTTCAAACCTTTGTGTATTCAACACCTATGGCTTTACGGTGTTGTATGTACACGATTGCTAGTGGTCAACTGATCTCAGGATCTGACACTTCCGGTCCGTGTGTAATTGCATATCTTTGCGTCTCTCGCATCACTCATTCTCTAATGAGATGGCTTTGTATAATTTGGTCTTTCGGTGACCTTTAGTTCTTTGGGGTTAAAACATGTTGATAATATTGTCGCACAATATATCTTCATAGTATTATCCTGTGAACTACACCTAGTTTGATAACAAACTACTTGACACAAATGCCCTCTTTTGCTTCTATAATAGCAGTCATATACTTAGCCTTTTGTTGTAGTATCTGTCACAATGTCTTAACTTTGGAACTCATCCAAATCCATTATGGAACTTACTTTCCATTATATTGTGCCACCCTTAGTTTAGATTGAGATAAAACTTAATTTGTACTCTGTGACAAAACTAGTATCAATGTAGTACTTTTACAATGAACTAACCATCTATTCGTCACTTCTACAAATAATATACTCTTAGTTCTTCCAAAGATTATAAGAATATCCTTACTATCGTCCAATGATCATCTTATGAATCATTACGGTATATGCTCATAACATTTAGGCGTGGGACATATCTGGATTTGTACATACCACATATGATTGATATAAACACTCTTTGTGATTTCATACATCAAGTATCAATCTATATTTGAATCTTTGTTTCACTTACCAAATGTCAATACATTTGAATATATCATCAACATTGAACTCATTCAATCCTTTACGTACAAGAACCTTTCTTGTAGTTTCTATATTGAATTCATTCAATATCTAGTCTATGTACGGCACAACCATATTAGCGTCTATTGATGCCAAATATTTGGGCTTTGCCTAAGTCTTTCATCGGGATGAAATTCTTAATATGTGTTAATAAAAGATACATTATTTCCAATCAACAATATGTCTTCCACATAATGTATTAGAAACATGTCTTAAGCGCTCCCACTTAATTTCTTGCAAATGCAAGCATCTTCATTGTCTCCGATGAAATTAAACTCTTTTAAGTTTCATCATAGTGAAGATTCCAACTCCGCTATGCTTACTTCAACCATTGAAGTTTGCATATGCTTTTAAGCATCCTTTGAATTAACAAAACCCTTTGGACCGTGTTATGCACCGTCCTAGGTAACCATTCTATTAGAAGAACTTGTTTTGTTTATTCTACCACATAACAAATTATATGTAGTGGTTGCTACATTAATCCGTCTAGACTAAAAATCGCTATGAAAGATCAAATCTTGTCATATACAACCTTTGAACATTGTTGTGAACTCTTTCCCAACATGTCGACTATTTCATAGATGTCAAACATCCATGTCTACTTCTTTATAGATCCAAACACAACTGTAAGGTCTTACACCTTTCTCGAGGGTCCTTCAAGTTCAAAACTTGATTTCTCGTGTATGGAACTATCACGGATTTTATGGCTTCAAGCCATTAGGCGAGTCAAGGCCCATCATTGCTTCTTTGCATGTAGTAGGTTCATTATTCTCAAATAATGATTCAACCCTCAAATCTTGGTATTTGATTGTTCATCAAACCTACTTGTTTCAATAGGAACTTGGATCTCCGTGACCACAACCTTTGATGCGTGAGCCATGAGTTTTGTTCTTGCCTCGGAACACTTTTTGTCATGCAACTCTGCACATATAGCTAAGGTTCCTTTAACCTTATCAAAGTTCTATCGTCCTCCCACTTAACTTTTCACGAAAAATTCCTTCTCAAAGAAACTTTGACGTTCTAAGCGACAAACACTTTTGTCTCCGGTGTTTATGGAGGAATACTTAACATTTATACAAAGACAGGTTTATCCGACTTTGGTTGCACACATCTTTCTTATGCATAGCATACCAATGTTTTAAGAAAGGACTACTTGGGTTTTATCCCAAACCATAACTTTATATGGTGTCATTTCAGCGGATTATGATGGAGCTCTTTTTCGGTGGAAGCGGTAATCTCAAAGCTTTTAATCTTTAAAATATAATGGCAGTTCTATGAATTACACCTTTGATCTTACCATGTCAAACAAGGTTTTAATTACATATCTCGAGCGCTCCATACTCTTATGGTGTTTGAAATGCAAATCCACGAAACGATTCCTTAAATCTTAGGTATTATGCTAAACTTGTAATTCAAATATCTTCCTTTATGATCTTATCATAAACTATTCATATTCTTGTTACAATGATTTTGCACTTCATCTTGAAAGTCTTTGAACTTTTCAAGTGTTTCATACTTTATCCTTATTAAGTAAATATTCATATATTCACTCAAATTTTCGGAGAAAGCATATGAAGTTGAAATTCATCGCTTTTGACTACACATAATGGACTTTGTACAACAATATGTACAAGTTCAAATAAGCTAGTCATTCGTTCCTTTTGGCCTATGAGCGAAGTTTTAATTATCTCTAGGAAAGTTTCACAAGCGTCATTTGATCAAAAATCAAAAGACTCCAAAATCCCATCCACATGGAGTTTCTTCATGTTTTCTTTCCAATATAATTCAAACGGCGATGTCACTTCCTAAGTGATCTTTCAATCAATTTGTCTTTCGACAAATTTAGCACTAGTTTTATGGATGTGATTTCTCCAGCGAGATTTGTGAATCATCCATCTTTTATGGATTCTGGCAATTATTTGAACAACCCTTTTGTTCTCATAATACCTGATAAAACAAATCTTGAAGGCAAGCGTTGATGTTTAACGAGCAACAAAATAACCCTTTATTTGTTCTCGTGAACATCATCACCTATTCTTTGCTAGTTACTTAGGCCATTGTAGTTCATGAATTGTGTTGTTTAGTATGACGATTCACACCAACAAATTCAGTATCAAATACTTAAGAACCACATTGTTTAATAAGCAAAGAATATAGCCATAACACATATATCATCTATATACTTAAACTGAACAATTCTAGTCTTTTCTTTTCTGCCATATACTTATGAGATTCTCTTTCAGTATTTCCTTTTACATTTGAAAGAATCTATCAACATCAATAGTGGAGTCATACTTATGACACATAGTCCAAAAGCGTGTATAGTTAAATACCAATGTCTTTGAACTTGCACTTTGAAGTAGATCACCATTATCAAATATTTGGTGTTCTTTCAAATTCCTTTCTTTAGTAATCTCTTGGTGTAGTAAACATTTTACCTACATCAAATATTCACCCTCATCATGGACTTATCCATGATCTAGCTACTTTAGCTTGTAGCGGTGAATCATGAGTATAATGTTGCTCTCCAAAACCTTTTGGAAGATTAGGACAACTAGTGTCTCCAACCTTTTGCAAATTCTCATCCAAATATGAGAACATGAACTTTGCCATATTATACTTTATCATGTTGCAGCAAAACTTTGTTTGAGATATCACAATATCTTCCACACATCATGGTTTCTGAAACAACTCTTTCAGATCCTAGATAACCTTGATATTAAGAGAATCTTTTGAATATCAAGAATCATGGAGACAAACATGATACTCAAACACTAACACTTGGAATTGTCACTCTTGTTTTAATACTAATTATTAAACTTTATGGAGTAAGGAACTTCTTGAAAGTTTGCAATAGGACTTTTAAACTTTAGATTAACACTTCAAAACAATACGATACCGATTAAGTAAAGTAACTAACCAGAATTCTATAGTTCTATCATCTCAATTAAAACTAAGCGCAAGGTGGTAAGCGGATGCCAATGACTACAACAACTATGCAAATTCACTTTGATTTTAGTTTATGATAAATTGAGTTCTAATTAATAATTAAATTAATCTAGGTGAACTCCACTTAAAACAACATCCCTCACATTGTTTTAGTGATCACATGAACCAAATCCACCACATCAAAACCGATCATCACGAGAGTTGATATAGTTTCAATGGCGAACAATCAACATGTTCATCATATCTACTATATGACTCATGCTCTACCTTTCGGTAATCCGTGTTCACGAGGCCATATGCGTACATGCTAGGCTCGTCAAGATCAAACCTTAGCTACCGCATAAGCAAATCTGGCTTGCTTACGTTGTATTCACCAGCGGAATCAAAGACACCCGATCATCACGTGGTGCTTGAGCGACAAGCTTTGTAGCAGTGCATACTAAGGGTGAACACTTTAGAACTTGAAATTTATGTGCATGAGGGATCATCTTATAATGCTACCGTCGTCTACTAAGCAATACAAGATGCATAAAGGATTAACATCACATGCAATTCATAATATGTGATATGATATGGCCTTTCTTCTTTGTGCTTGATCTCCATCTTCAAGCGAACATGATCTCCATCATCACGGCATAGCATCAAGGTCAATGGCGCTTCTTCATGGTTGTCGTCCACCAGCTTCAACTATTACAACTATTTTGAATAGACACGCGGTCTTAACAGAAATTAAAGACAACCATATGGCTCACGCGGTTGCCAACTTACAATAAGGAACATTGCATACATCAAATATAATCACAATCATGGCCAAATCACATCACTGCACCTGCAAAACAAAGTTAGGCGCCTCTACTTTCTTTGCATATTTTACGTGGTTTGGGGCTTTCAATAAGTGTCGTTCTAACTTACGAACAAGAACCACAACATTGATACTAGCATTGTTGATCACCCGTTGTAAATTGGATCTTTACTATGCTAGGAGAAGCGAGGCACCATAAAGCCACTTATGCAATACAAGTTGCATGTCAGCGTGGAGCAAGTCTCATGAGCGATGTCATGTAAGGTTAGCCGGGCCTTCATCCCAACATACCGCAAGATGCAAAGTACACAAAAGCAATCTACAATAAAAGCATCAATGCCCACAATGACCATTGTGTTCTACTCGTCTGTGAGATCTACATATAGACACGGCTCTGATACCCTTTGTGGGGTTCGTAGCATGGAAAACAAAATTTTCTACGCATACAAACAAACAAGCCAAGATCTATCTACTAGATTGTAGCAGAGTCGATAGAGGAACTCACCCTCGAAGATTCCAGCGGTTAGCGAGGCGATTCTCGTGGGTGATGTAGTCGTACTCTTTCCGATCTCAAGATCGCGTGAGCGATCCTTCAGGTATCACGTTCGGCGGCGCTCCTTGATCGGTCACACGTTAAATTCGACGAAGACCTTCCTCTCCTTGTTCCAGCGGAGGCCGGAGGTTGTAGCACTCTCCTCGCGATTCCGGCAATGGCGTGGTACAGGAAGTAGAGGAAATCCATGAGCTTCGCCTTAAGCCGGTGCGAGTATGGTGGAGCTTATGAGAGAGGCTATTAGTGGTCCAGTAATTAGACACACCAATTAGAAGGCTCTAAACCAATTAGAAGGCTCTAAACCGCTGGCTAAAGCAATTAGAAGCTCTAAACCAAAACGGCTCTAAACCGGAGATTAGAGGTGGAAACTTGTGTGTCCTAGGAGGAGCCCTGCCCTCCTTATATAGGTGGGAGGGCGGCCAAGGGAGAGTCCCTCCCAAGTCGGCTTGGGGGCGCCGGCCAAGGGAGGAACCCTCCTCCAATTCGGCCTCCACCAATCCTCCTCTCTTCCCACTTCCCAAAATTGTCGTTTGACTTTCAAACTAGCCGTTTGACTTTTCAATTTAGGATTTAAATAAACCCTTTATTTTGGATAGCAAGAACACCTAGTACATGATGCAATCATTCCAACTTACAATGACACATTCATGTACCCTTCCCCCGGGCGGGACATTAGGAACCTTCTAGAACATTCCGATGAAAACACGGAACCATTCCCCAACTCCAAGCAGGACTTTCCTTATATGAATCTTATTCTCCGGACCATTCCGGATCTCCTCGTGATATCCCGGATCCCATCCGAGACTCCGAACAACATTCGGTCTCTTTCTCATAATACCATAACTACTCAAACAACGTCGAATCCTTAAGTGTGTCTCCCTACGGTTCGTGAATTATGCGGACATGATCGAGACACTTCTCCGAACAATAACCAATAGAGGAATCTGGAAATTCATATGGCTCCCACATATTTCTCGATTACTTTGCGTCGAATGAACCACTTACATACGATACCAATTTCCCTTTGTCTCACGATATGTTACTTATCCGAGGTTATGATCGTCGGTATCTCTGCATACCTAGTTCAACCTCGTTACTGATAAGTACTCTTTTCTCGTTCCCATGATATGTGATCCCTTGTGAGCCAGTCACATGCTTGCAAGCTAATTGGATGACATTTCACGAGAGGGCCCAGTATATCTATCGTCATGTGGATGGACAAATCCACTCTTGATCCATGTGTCTCAACCAATACTTTCCGAACACTCAATGCCACTTTTATAGCCACCACATTACGGTGTGGTGTTTGATGACATCAAAGCATCCATCCGGTAAAGGTGATATGCATGATCTCATGGTCGAAGGAATTAGGTTACTATGTATCGTAAAGCATATAGCAATTGAACTATTGAAATGACTTGATCTTTATGCTACGCTTATCTATAGGAGTATGTCCATCACATCATTCTCCTAATGATATGACCCTATTGTTAATAACATCTCTATGTTCATGATCAGGAAACAATGATCATATATTAACCAACAAGCTAGTTTAACAAGAGGCTTTACTAGGGACTCTTTTATGTTTACAAATCACACAAGTATTAATGTTTCCTGTTAATACAATTATAGCATGGTATGTAAACATTTATCATAAATATGAAGATATGATAATAACCACTTTATTATTGCCTCTTGGGCATATCTCAACAGTCTCCCACTTGCACTAGAGTCAATAATCTAGTTTCAAACCTTTGTGTATTCAACACCTATGGCTTTACGGTGTTGTATGTACACGATTGCTAGTGGTCAGTGATCTCGGATCGACACTTCGGTCGTGTGTAATTGCATATCTTTGCGTCTCTCGCATCACTCATTCTCTAATGAGATGGCTTTGTATAATTTGGTCTTTGGTGTGACCTTTATTTCTTTGGGGTTAAAACATGTTGATAATATTGTAGTACTATATATCTCCATAGTATTATCCTGCTGTGAACTACACCTAGTTTGATAACAAACTACTTGACACAAATGCCCTCTTTTGCTGCTATAATAGCAGTCATATACTTAGCCTTTTGTTGTAGTATCTGTCACAATGTCTTAACTTTGGAACTCATCCAAATCCATTATGGAACTTACTTTCCATTATATTGTGCCACCCTTAGTTTAGATTGAGATAAAACTTAATTTGTACTCTGTGACAAAACTAGTATCAATGTAGTACTTTTACAATGAACTAACCATCTATTCGTCACTTCTACAAATAATATACTCTTAGTTCTTCCAAAAGATTATAAGAATATCCTTACTATCGTCCAATGATCATCTTATGAATCATTCTGGTATATGCTCATAACATTTAGAGCGTAGGACATATCTGGATTTGTACATACCATAGTATGATTGATATAAACACTCTTTGTGATTTCATACATCAAGTATCAATCTATATTTGAATCTTTGTTTCACTTACCAAATGTCAATACATTTGAATATATCATCAACATTGAACTCATTCAATCCTTTCTGTGCAACAAGAACCTTTCTTGTAGTTTCTATATTGAATTCATTCAATATCTCGTCTATGTACTTCTGGCACAACCATATTAGCGTCTATTGATGCCAAATATTTGGGCTTTGCCTAAGTCTTTCATCGGGATGAAATTCTTAATATGTGTTAATAAAAGATACATTATTTCCAATCAACAATATGTCTTCCACATAATGTATTAGAAACATGTCTTAGCGCTCCCACTTAATTTCTTGCAAATGCAAGCATCTTCATTGTCTCCGATGAAATTAAACTCTTTTAACAGTTTCATCATAGTGAAGATTCCAACTCCGCTATGCTTACTTCAACCATTGAAGTTTGCATATGCTTTTAGCATCCTTTGAATTAACAAAACCCTTTGGACCGTGTTATGCACACGTCCTAGGTAACCATTCTATTAGAAGAACTTGTTTTGTTTATTCTACCACATAACAAATTATATGTAGTGGTTGCTACATTAATCCGTCTAGACTAAAAATCGCTATGAAAGATCAAATCTTGTCATATACAACCTTTGAACATTGTTGTGAACTCTTTCCCAACATGTCGACTATTTCATAGATGTCAAACATCCATGTCTACTTCTTTATAGATCCAAACACAACTGTAAGGTCTTACACCTTTCTCGAGGGTCCTTCAAGTTCAAAACTTGATTTCTCGTGTATGGAACTATCACGGATTTTATGGCTTCAAGCCATTAGGCGAGTCAAGGCCCATCATTGCTTCTTTGCATGTAGTAGGTTCATTATTCTCAAATAATGATTCAACCCTCAAATCTTGGTATTTGATTGTTCATCAAACCTACTTGTTTCAATAGGAACTTGGATCTCGTGACCACAACCTTTGAGGTACGTGAGCCATGAGTTTTGTTGCTGCCTCAGGAACACTTTTGGTGCTCGCAACTCTCTGCACATATAGCTAAGGTTCCTTTAACCTTATCAAAGTTCTATCGTCCTCCACTTAACTTTTCACGAAAATTCCTTCTCAAAGAAACTTTGGCGTTCTAAGCGACAAACACTTTTGTCTCCGGTGTTTATGGAGGAATACTTAACATTTATACAAAGCAGGTTTATCCGACTTTGGTTGCACACATCTTTCTTATGCATAGCATACCAATGTTTTAAGAAAAGGACTACTTGGGTTTTATCCCAAACCATAACTTTATATGGTGTCATTTCAGCGGATTATGATGGAGCTCTTTTTCGTGGAAGCGGTAATCTCCAAAGCTTTTAATCTTTAAAATATAATGGCAGTTCTATGAATTACACCTTTGATCTTACCATGTCAAACAAGGTTTTAATTACATATCTCGAACGCTCCATACTCTTATGGTGTTTCGGGAAATGCAAATCCACAGAACGATTCCTTAAATCTTAGGTATTATGCTAAACTTGTAATTCAAATATCTTCCTTTATGATCTTATCATAAACTATTCATATTCTTGTTACAATGATTTTGCACTTCATCTTGAAAGTCTTTGAACTTTTCAAGTGTTTCATACTTTATCCTTATTAAGTAAATATTCATATATTCACTCAAATTTTCGGAGAAAGCATATGAAGTTGAAATTCATCGCTTTTGACTACACATAATGGACTTTGTACAACAATATGTACAAGTTCAAATAAGCTAGTCATTCGTTCCCTTTTGGCCTATGAACGAAGTTTTAATTATCTCTAGGAAAGTTTCACAAACGTCATTTGATCAAAAATCAAAAGACTCCAAAATCCCATCCACATGGAGTTTCTTCATGTTTTCTTTCCAATATAATTCAAACGGCGATGTCACTTCCTAAGTGATCTTTCAATCAATTTGTCTTTCGACAAATTTAGCACTAGTTTTATGGATGTGATTTCTCCAACGAGATTTGTGAATCATCCATCTTTTATGGATTACGGCAATTATTTGAACAACCCTTTTGTTCTCATAATACCTGATAAAACAAATCTTGAAGGCAAGCGTTGATGTTTAACGAGCAACAAAATAACCCTTTATTTGTTCTCGACGAACATCATCACCTATTCTTTTGCTAGTTACTTAGGCCATTGTAGTTCATGAATTGTGTTGTTTCGTATGACGATTCACACCAACAAATTCAGTATCAAATACTTAAGAACCACATTGTTTAATAAGCAAAGAATATAGCCATAACACATATATCATCTATATACTTAAACTGAACAATTCTAGTCTTTTCTTTTCTGCCATATACTTATGAGATTCTCTTTCAGTATTTCCTTTTACATTTGAAAGAATCTATCAACATCAATAGTGAGTCATACTTATGACACATAGTCCAAAGCGTGTATAGTTAAATACCAATGTCTTTGAACTTGCACTTTGAAGTAGATCACCATTATCAAATATTTGGTGTTCTTTCAAATTCCTTTCTTTAGTAATCTCTTGGTGTAGTAAACATTTTACCTACATCAAATATTCACCCTCATCATGGACTTATCCATGATCTAGCTACTTTAGCTTGTAGCGGTGAATCGCGAGTATAATGTTGCTCTCAAAACCTTTTGGAAGATTAGGACAACTAGTGTCTCCAACCTTTTGCAAATTCTCATCCAAATATGAGAACATGAACTTTGCCATATTATACTTTATCATGTTGCAACCAAAACTTTGTTTGAGATATCACAATATCTTCCACATCATGGTTTCAAACAACTCTTTCAGATCCTAGATAACCTTGATATTAAGAGAATCTTTTGAATATCAAGAATCATGGAGACAAACATGATACTCAAACACTAACACTTGGAATTGTCACTCTTGTTTTAATACTAATTATTAAACTTTATGGAGTAACGGAACTTACTGAAAGTTTGCAATAGGACTTTTAAACTTTAGATTAACACTTCAAAAACAATACGATACCAGTTAAGTAAAGTAACTAACCAGAATTCTATAGTTCTATCATCTCAATTAAAACTAAGCGCCAAGGTGGTAAGCGGATGCCAATGACTACAACAACTATGCAAATTCACTTTGATTTTAGTTTATGATAAATTGAGTTCTAATTAATAATTAAATTAATCTAGGTGAACTTCCACTAAAACAACATCCCTCACATTGTTTTAGTGATCACATGAACCAAATCCACCACATCAAAACCGATCATCACGAGAGTTGATATAGTTTCAATGGCGAACAATCAACATGTTCATCATATCTACTATATGACTCATGCTCTACCTTTCGGTAATCCGTGTTCACGAGGCCATGTACGTACATGCTAGGCTCGTCAAGATCAAACCTTAGCTACCGCATAAGCAAATCTGGCTTTACGTTGTATTCACCGCGGAATCAAAGACACCCGATCATCACGTGGTGCTTGAGCAGCAAGCTTTGGCAGTGCATACTAAGGGTGAACACTTTAGAACTTGAAATTTATGTGCATGAGGATCATCTTATAATGCTACGTCGTCTACTAAGCAATACAAGATGCATAAAGGATTAACATCACATGCAATTCATAATATGTGATATGATATGGCCTTTCTTCTTTGTGCTTCGATCTCCATCTTCAAGCACGAACATGATCTCCATCATCACCGGCATAGCATCAAGGTCAATGGCTTCTTCATGGTTGTAGATCCAGCTTCAACTATTACAACTATTTTGAATAGACACGCGGTCTTAACGAAATTAAAGACAACCATATGGCTCCTTGGTTGCCAACTTACAATAAGGAACATTGCATACATCAAATATAATCACAATCATGGCCAAATCACATCATTTGCACACCTGCAAAACAAAGTTAGCGCCTCTACTTTCTTTGCATATTTTACGTGGTTTGGGGCTTTCAATAAGTGTCGTTCTAACTTACGAACAAGAACCACAACATTGATACTAGCATTGTTGATCACCGTTGTAAATTGGATCTTTACTATGCTAGGAGAAAGCAGCACCCATAAAGCCACTTATGCAATACAAGTTGCATGTCAAGCGTGGAGCAAGTCTCATGAACGATGTCATGTAAGGTTAGCCGGGCGCTTCATCCCAACATACCAAGATGCAAAGTACACAAAAGCAATCTACAATAAAAGCATCAATGCCCACAATGACCATTGTGTTCTACTCGCAACAGATCTACATATAGACACGGCTCGATACCCTTTGTAGGGGTTCGTAGCATGGAAAACAAAATTTTCTACCATACAAACAAACAAGCCAAGATCTATCTACTAGATTGTAGCAGCAGTCGATAGAGGAACTCACCCTCGAAGATTCCAAAGCGGTTAACGAGGCGATTCTCGTGGGTGATGTAGTCGTACTCTTTCCGATCTCAAGATCGCGTGACGATCCTTCCAGGTATACGTTCGGCAGCGCTCCGCAATCGGTCACATCGTTGATTTTCGTGAAGACCTTCCTCTCCCTTGTTCCAGCAGGCAGTGGAGGTTGTAGCACTCTCCTCGCGATTCCGGCTGACTGGCGTGGTACAGGAAGTAGAGGGAAATCCGCAGGGCTTCGCCTTAAGCGGTGCAGTATGGTGGAGCTTATGAGAGAGTCTATTAGTGGTCCAGTAATTAGACACACCAATTAGAAGGCTCTAAACCAATTAGAAGGCTCTAAACCTGGCTAAAGCAATTAGAAGCTCTAAACCAAAAGCGGCTCTAAACCGGAGATTAGAGGTGGAAACTTGTGTGTCCTAGGAGGAGCCCTGCCCTCCTTATATAGGTGGGAGGGCGGCCAAGGGAGGAGAGTCCCTCCCCAAGTCGTCTTGGTGGGGCGCCGGCCTAAGGAGGAACCCTCCTCAAACTAGGCCTCCACCAATCCTCCTCTCTTCCCACTTCCCAAAATTGCCGTTTGACTTTCAAACTAGCCGTTTGACTTTTCAATTTAGGATTTAAATAAACCCTTTATTTTGGATAGCAAGAACACCTAGTACATGATGCAATCATTCCAACTTACAATGACACATTCATGTACCCGTCCCCGGGCCGGACATTCGGAACCTTCTAGAACATTCCCGATGAAAACAAGGAACCATTCCCCAACTCGAAGCGGGACTTTCCTTATATGAATCTTATTCTCCGGACCATTCCGGATCTCCTCGTGATATCCGGATCCCATCCGAGACTCCGAACAACATTCGGTCTCTTTCTCATAATACCATAACTACTCAAACAACGTCGAATCCTTAAGTGTGTCTCCCTACGGTTCGTGAATTATGCGGACATGATCGAGACACTTCTCCGAACAATAACCAATAGAGGAATCTGGAAATTCATATGGCTCCCACATATTTCTACGATTACTTTGCGATCGAATGAACCACTTACATACGATACCAATTTCCCTTTGTCTCACGATATGTTACTTATCCGAGGTTATGATCGTCGGTATCTGCATACCTAGTTCAACCTCGTTCTTGATAAGTACTCTTTTCTCGTTCCGTGATATGTGATCCCTTGTGAGCCAGTCACATGCTTGCAAGCTAATTGGATGACATTTCACCGAGAGGGCCCAGAGTATATCTATCCGTCATGTGGATGGACAAATCCCACTCTTGATCCATGTGTCTCAACCAATACTTTCCGAACACTCAATGCCACTTTTATAGCCACCCTGTTACGGTGTGGTGTTTGATGACATCAAAGCATCCATCCGGTAAAGGTGATATGCATGATCTCATGGTCGAAGGAATTAGGTTACTATGTATCAGAAAGCATATAGCAATTGAACTATTGAAATGACTTGATCTTTATGCTACGCTTATCTATAGGAGTATGTCCATCACATCATTCTCCTAATGATATGACCCTGTTGTTAATAACATCTCTATGTTCATGATCAGGAAACAATGATCATATATTAACCAACAAGCTAGTTTAACAAGAGGCTTTACTAGGGACTCTTTTATGTTTACAAATCACACAAGTATTAATGTTTCCTGTTAATACAATTATAGCATGGTATGTAAACATTTATCATAAATATGAAGATATGATAATAACCACTTTATTATTGCCTCTTGGGCATATCTCCAACAATTGGCATTTATGCCAATTGACAACAGGGTCATATCATTGGAGAATGATGTGATGGACATTCCTCGAAGGATTGCAACACGATCAAGTCATATAAGTTCATTGTTGCAACAGCTATACCTAGAATCCTTTTCCTTAGACCGTGAGCTCATATTACTCACTGTTTCCTGAGGCTACTTTGACTGCATCAATCGCCATCTGGTAATACGGTGGCCATAAAGGTGTATGTTGGGTATTCTGAAGGAACAGTAGATGACATGTGACTGCAAGACCGGGATTTGTTCACCCACATGACGGGTAACGATACATACGGACGGCTTGGTGAGATTACATCCATAAATGTTGCAACATGTGACTCGGTCACGGGGATGTAATATCATGGTAACAAGAAAACAGAACTTGTTGTGAACGAGATTGAAAAAGGTATGTGATACCAATGATCGGGTCTCAGACAACTAGTATCAAGAAACAAAAGGAATTGGATGCTACATTTAGCGGTTCAAACGACATTGTCATCAGGAATGCGTAGGGGTCACATGCATATCCCTGGTCCCTCTGTTGATCATTGATACAGATCATGTCTAGAGCATTCCCAAGCCATGAGAGGATACACTTAAGGGTATGATGAGAGCGATAATTCGTAAGACGGAATCAAGTAGAGAAAGAGAAAGCCAGAATTGTTCCGCAGAGAGATCCGAAGTTGTTCGGAGAAAGAATAAAGGACCGGAATCATTTTGGGAAAGATCTGAAGTCGTTCAGAGGAAATCGAAAGGGAACCGAAAGGTGTTTCGGGTCAAGACAGATTTTGTAATATGTATTTACATATTAATTAATGTAATTAATATTAAATATAATATTAAAATCTAATTTGAAGGGGTATTCCACTAATGGTCCAAACTTTCTAGGAAAAAAGGGCCCATGAGGGAAAACTGAAGGAGGGAAGGGCCAAGGCCTAGGCACCTCAAGGGGGCCCACCCGGCCAGCCTAGGGCAGTGCGCGGGGTGGGGCCCACCCCTGGCCAGCTGGCCCATGGTGCCCTAAGGGCCCATGCGCCTCCCCCTCTCCCTTGAATAGTCCCACATGGGAAACCCAAAGGAGAGGGCACACCCCCTCCCCCTATATAAAGGGGTGCCCATGGGTGGGATTCAACACACCAATATTTGGAGAAGTCCTTTGGTTGACTTCCTCCTTTCCTCTCTCTCTAGCCCTTGTGACCATGGCCCCAAGTCTGGGCTGTGTGAACAAGGCACACCTGCAGTATGCCGTTGCACTGCAGGGATTCCTAGCCGGATATCAACTTCCGCACTCCCAGCGGGATTGGGGAGCCGGAGGTATCATCATGCACCTGATGTGTAGGAAGACACGAGGCACAACACTTGGGGCACTTAAATGTCATGAGCCGGAGCTGCTGCACGATGAAGAAGGAGCAAGGGGTGACCTGCGAGGAGCTCCGCGACCTTGAGGTCGGCTATGAGTACGACTACTTCAACCACGTTCCCCGCAGAATGTTAACCGTGTACGGTCTACAAGGGTATGTATTCTATACGCATCGGCTGTTACCGCATTACTACATAGATAGATCCTAGGCAGTTTTGGGGTTCCAATGTAGGAAATTTTTTGTTTTCTGTTGTGGATCCCCTTCAGTGGTATCAGAGCCGATCTATGCATAGAAGTGTTGTACGGCCAGTACGCATAAGTATTGTGCGGGCATTGATCCCTTAGTTGTTACCCTCTAACATGTACTTGTTTATATCGTGGTATTGTTTGATGAAGCGGCCCAGACCGACCTTACGCGTATTCGTATGTGAGACTGGTTCCACGCTCAACATACGGCTTGTACCGTATAAGTGGCTAGCAGGTGTCTGTCTCTCATTCGATAGTTGATATAGCATTTACAACGGAGGGCCCCGAAAGGGGTCTAATAGAGATAACTCTTGGATCCATGTTGTGGTTGGAAAGTTCATAGATTAGAAACGGTTCTATTGCGAAAGCCCTAACAACCACGTAAAACTTGCAATAGATAAAGTAGAGGCGTCTAACTTTATTTTGCAGGGGGCATATGATTATGATATGGCATTGGTCGTTGCGAAGGTAAAATAGTTTACTTTTCTGTTACTACATAGTATAGTAATAGTCATCGTTCCGATGAACGACCTGGTGGAGGCGTCGTGGACTTGGCGTCAAACCAAGGGCAAGATGGAGATCATGCCGGAGTGCTCGATGGAGATCAAGGCGCAAGAAGAAGCACCATATCATATCACATTATACATATGATGTTGATATCTGTTTTACATATTATTGTGTGCTAGTATTTAGATACTCAACGGTAGCAAATAAGATAAACCCTATTTAATTCCAATGTTCCGTGTTCCCCTTGTGTGTGCACCACCAAGAAAGTTCTTCATTATGAGGCACCATGTGGTGAGTAGAGGTCAGCCATATCTACATTCGCATACAGTGGGTGTAAGCCATGTTGCACAGCGAATACACACAAGTTATATTTGGCGAGCCTAGCATGTTACAGAGACGTGGCCTCGGAACACAAGAGATCGAAAGATCAAGCATGAGTCACATGGATGATGTGATTGGCATTATTAAATGTCTACCTTTGAGGCTGCACTGATGGCCGTGATGATCGGGGGAGGTGCAGAGGATAGGGATCATGCGATCACTAAAATCGTCCAGGGGATGACAATTTTAGTGGAGACCAATTATAAATTGATATCTTATTATGAACTTAGTCTAGATGTCTGTTTGCAAATATCTTAGTAGATCTTGGCCTATCCCATTGAGGTCCTTTGCAACCATGGGAATATATTGCTTAATTTGGAACTTAGCAAAAGGGTCCAACTTCATAGATTAATACCCATGCCTGAGGGATATCCTCGTAAAAGGTGATCTTCTATTCTTGATACAATAACCATTAGGAGATAATTCGATGACTTCAGAATGTTTGTATTTTCTCCATAATCATCCAATAAGCCATTCTCCATTCGATGGAGAGTTGGGCTACATTTTGTAGTCTACAGAATAAGGCACATAGAGTATGAGCAGTTGGATGGGTTTTCCTCCATCATGGATGAAAAGAGATTGTTTGGAAAAATCACTTGGCGATCTTGCATTAGAGTTTGAGAACTCTTAGAAGGGCTTGATTGCAAATGGAGGTCATGGATGAAAAGGTATATGTAAGATATACAAATTATAAATGTGGTTCTTGAAAAACTCATTGTAGTTCGCAAAGTATTTGATACTTGTCCCATTTTGTGAAAACAGGAGGATCTGCTTGAGAATTGTTGGTTTTGAGGCAACGTGACTTGATGATGGCAAGCAAAACAGTTGATGGCCGACATGACCTCTTTCCTCAAAGTTTGTCATTTGGATTAGTAGACTTGAATACGAATTTGTAATCCATGTTTGTGTGTCTTGCTTTTGGTGAGACGATTATTCATATGAACAAGTTACAAGCCAGTTTGTACTATTCTTATGAACAATACCGTTATGGTCACATTACGATTACGAACAAGTTATTCTCATCACTATGTTAATGATAATGGTTTAAACATTTATAAGAGGATTATAATGCTAAAAGATATCCAAAGTTTAATAATGGAATGACATTATAGTTTAAGTCATTTTGGTTATTGCATGTTCTTAATGAAGATTGGGGTCCTAGATGCTTAATCTAGAGACTTTGCAAAACCATGCCTCTTAGGCAAAATGACTAAAACTCCGCATTCTGGTAAAACGGTGATATGCGAAGAAATGTTGAATCTTATACATAGTGATGTATCGTATTTTCAACAAGTAGTGGAAATCATTTAGTGTGGACTTAAGTGAATAAGCGTATTTACTTAATGAAACATGAGTTCGAAATGATTTGAATTGTTCAAATGAGTTCACAATAATAAGAGGATATTGAAATTAACGAGAATACGAAGTCTCTTCAATTTGATCGACACGACTAAAATATTCAAGTTAAGTTTAGCATAAAAGGGACTTGTGAAAGATGTTTCACAAATTGTGATAATTGGACAAATTCAAACTATGTTGAAATATCTAAACATCATAATCATTATGTATTAAGGCACATATGGTATAATATCATCTCTTATAGGGGTTATAGTTATCATTTAGAGTTAAAGATCAAAATAAGCAAACACTCATTTGAAATACAAAGGAACATATAAAAGATTCGTGGAAACAACACCATAAGTGTTATGGCAAGTTCGAGTTTCTGGAGATTTTGATAAGTCGAAATCATGGCGAATAAACAAGTCTTTGTAGAGCATTCTTAGGAAGCTATGAATGCATCTTCCAAAAAAAGGGGCAAACATGTTGTTGTCCAAAGTTGATGTGTCATGATGAAGATACAGGTGGAAGAAAGTAAAAGATCAAAACAAGGTATTAGACCTTACCTCTGGATTGTTGAGTGGCGCAGCGGAATTTGTTTCGTGGACCAAACTCTTCAAGTAGAGGAGAAACTAATGATAATAATCATAAAGTTTCATCGAATACTTTTACTGAGGTAAGTAGGATTCAACTATATATTCTACAAGTTTGTGGAATTATATTGTTGATTCACTTGTCATGTTTTGAACAAGACATACCTACAAATTACAAAGAAGCGTGATGGACCTGAGTGCGAGAAATGACTAGGAGTCATAAAATCCTATATTAAGTTACATTTAAGATTGCAAAGTAACATGTTATTTGATCTTATTAATGTAAAGAAGTTTACTTGATATTTCTGAATGACTGCAAAGTCATAAGAAGGGAATGAAACTTAATGAATGACAAAAAACTCGATTTGTCACAAGTTTGGACAAATTCAAGGAGTTGACTACAATAGTAGTGATGCTTAAGTCTTTTGGATTTACACTAGAAATATATGGATAGTGAAGTCTCGTAATTGGAATTCTCAAATTGATGATGATCAAAGAATTTTGAAATGTCAAAGAAATATATCGAGAGGACCTGGTTTTGAGTGGGAGCAAATCAACTTGGCTAATTCATAATATGTAGCTGACATATTTTGAGTGAGAGCTAAGTGAAATCCCTGGATCTCAAACATGAATGTCATATTTGAGTAGGAGCTAAGTGAAGTCCCTAGATCTCAAACATGAATGTCATATTTGAGTGGGAGCGTGAAATCATTATGGGATATGTGGACGACATATGTGAATGATGTGATTGGTGTTAATAATATTTAAGTTACATAAATAAGGATGAAGTTGAAGTTATTAAACAATAAGATCTATCGAGATAGATTGGTGAGTTTAATAAACACTGAATGTCGAATGCTTCCTGGACTTGATTCTGAAAGATGTTCAGAATGTCCTAAGACAAGATTCTGAAGAAGCTCAGAATGGAACAAGGTAAGAAAGAAGTTCTTACTGCATGAAGCATTGAGTTAGTATTGCAACTATGGTTGAAAGAAAGAGATGTGTTGCATCTCCTATGCCTCAATCATAGGTTCTTCCACATAACCATATTGTATACTCGACGTAATGTTACCCGAGGTTCTGGTTGGAAGGACAAAGTCTTAACTATAAGAGCATGTCTTTAAGTGATTCCTAAGTTGATCACTGAACCAGAATTAAGTTTGTACATAAATGGCAAGAAGCAATGTAAGTGGCATAGTTGCATTTCATGCACTAGGATCTACATAGATATAGAAGTATAAAGGCTCCATCTAATGTGATGTATAATGTTATGGCGGGGCTAGTTCACTTTTAACATAGAATGATGTGTCTCAGGGCCTAGTGCCCATGAGAAAGCCCTCGAGGTTGATCTAAAGTCACTATAAGCTCCTGGAATCCGGCCTTATTCTGCTGCCATGACTACAGTATATACACAAAGTATAACAAAGTGTGTTTTGAAGTTTAGATGACAACAGTGAAAACAACCTTCATTATAAACACTAGAAACAAAGTCTCACTTTGTCACCAAACAAATGCTTCGACCCATTATAGGATAATGGAGTGAATGTCAAAATTAGGAAGACATTAACGATTTGCAAAAGACATAATGATCTGGTAAAACAGAACATGGACATGATGTTTCCCATGAGCATGCATGATCTGTAAACTCATATGGTATATGGTTTATATGAGTAAAATGCGAGCTAGATTATTTGTACTCTAGTGCAAGTGGGAGACTGAAGGAGATATACCCTAGAGGCAAATAATAAACAGGTTTTTATTGTCATATCTCAATTAGTTTATAATATTTTCATATTGTGCTATAACTGTGCCAAGTAGAAACATTGGTACAGGTGTGGTATGAAACAACCAAGTCCCTAGTAGCCTCTATTCATACTAGTTCGTTGGTCATGAGGATGATCTGGGTTTCAAGATCATGGGCATTTATGTCGATTGACAACGGGGTCATATCATTGGAGAATGATGTAATGGACATTCCTCGAAGGATTGCAACACGATCAAGTCATATAAGTTCATTGTTGCAACAACTATACCTAGACTCCATTTCCTTAGACCGTGAGCTCATATTACTCACTGTTTCCCGAGGCTGCTTTGACTGCATCAACCGTCATCTGGTAATACGGTGGCCATAAAGATGTACGTTGGGTATTCCCGAAGGAACAGTAGATGACATGTGACTACAAGACCAGGATTTGTTCACCCACATGACGGGTAAAGATACATACGGACGACTTGGTGAGATTACATCCATAAATGTTGCAACATGTGACTCGGTCACGGGGATGTAATATCACGGTAATAAGAAAACAGAACTTGTTGTGAACGAGATTGAACAAGGTATGTGATACCAATGATCGGGTCTCGGAAAAGTCGTATCAAGAAACAAAAGGAATTGGATGCTACATTTAGCAGTTCAAACGACATTGTCATCAGGAATGCATAGGGGTCACATGGATATCCCTGGTCCCTCTGTTGATCATTGATACACATCATGTCTAGAGCATTCCCGAGCCGTGAGAGGATACACTTAAGGGTACGATGAGAGCGATCATTCGTAAGACAGAATCATAGTAGAGAAAGAGAAAGCCAGAATTGTTCCGCAGAGAGATCCGAAGTTGTTCGAAGAAAGAATAAAGGACCGGAATCATTTCGGGAAAGATCCGAAGTCGTTCGGAGGAAATCAAAAGGGAACCGAAAGGTGTTTCGGGTCAAGACGGATTTTGTAATATGTATTTACATATTAATTAATGTAATTAATATTAAATATAATATTAAAATCTAATTTGAAGGGGTATTCCACTAATGGGCCAAACTTCCTAGGGAAAAAGGGCCCATGAGGGAAAACCGAAGGAGGGAAGGGCCAAGGGCCAAAGGGACAAGGCCTAGGTGCCTCAAGGGAGCCCACCCCGCCAGCCTAGGGTTGTGCGCAGGGTGGGGCCCACCCCTGGCCGGCCAGCCCATGGTGCCCTAAGGGCCCATGCGGCCCCCCTCTCTCTTGAATAGTCCTACATGGGAAACCCAAAGGGGAGGGCACACCCCCTCCCCCTATATAAAGGGGTGCCCATGGGTGGGATTCAACACACCAATATTTGGAGAAGTCATTTGGTTGACTTCCTCCTTTCTTCTCTCTCTCTATCCCTTGTGACCATGGCCCCAAGTCTGGGCTGTGCGAACAAGGCACACCTCCAGTACGCCGTTGCGCTATAGTGATTCCTAGCCGGATATCAACTTTCGCACTCCCGACGGGATCAGGGAGCCGGAGGTCTCATCGTGCACCGGATGTGTACGAAGACACGAGGCGCAACACTTGGGGCGCTTAAATGTCGTGAGCTGGAGCTGCTGCATGATGAAGAAGGAGCAAGGGGTGACCTGCGAGGAGCTTCGCGACCTTGAGGTCGGCTATGAGTACGACTACTTCAACCACGTTCCCCATGGAATGTTAACTGCGTATGGTCTACAAGGGTATGTATTCTATACGCATCGGCCGTTACCGCATTACTCCATAGATAGATCCTAGGCAGTTTGGGGGTTCCAATGTAGGAATTTTTTTGTTTTCTGTTGCGGATCCCCTTCATTGGCGATGTTCCACACGCTGTGGAAGGCTTCACATTGCTCCCGAAACATGCTGACGCGGTGGAGGTGAAGGATTTCCGCCCTATTAGCCCGATCCATAGTGTGGCAAAGTTGGTGGCTAAGGTGCTCTTAGTTTGTTTCGCTCCCAAAATACCGCAGCTGGTGGGTCCCCATCAGAGCACCTTTATTAGGGGAAGATGCACAAGAAGCTTCACCGGCTCAAGACAGTGGTGGTCATGCTAAAGCTTGACATTACAAAGGTGTTTGACATGGTGGATTGGGCATTCCTGCTCGAGGTCTTAGCAAAGCTTGGCTTTGGGGAGATATGGATCTCCATGATCTATGGGTTGCTAAGCTCGGCTTCGACACTGGTCCTAGTGAACGGCTCCCCAGGAGCGATGATCTACAACCAGAGGGGGCTGAGGCAAGGGAATCCACTTTCTCTCTTCTCTTTGACACGGTGATGGATGTGCCCCATCATCTCTTCGTACAGGTGACGACTGATGGTCTCCTCTCGGAGCTAGCAATCAGTGGTTTGTGCCACCGCACCTCCATGTATGCAGATGACGTCATTACCTTCATACGCCATTGTTAGAGTACTGTATGCACACGGTTATTATGGTAGTTTATGATAGTTAGGATTCTAGCCTAACTCGTCTTGCACTCTATCCATGTACGCCTATATATACTCACCCATGAGTCTCAATAATACATCCATCATATCCCGCCAATCTCCCTCTCTATCGTTGTACATGGTATCAGCCCTAAATTCGATCCTAACCTAGAGTTGCCGCCGCCAAAACCCTAGCATCATCGCTGCCTCTCCCAACATTGCGCTGCCCCCACCTATGGCGTCGCGCTAGCCGAGCAACACGCTTCTGCCGCACCACCCCCAGGGAGGTCGATCTCCATGATCTCCTTGGGGGGCTGCGCAAACCCGTACGTAGGGCCCATCCGCCGATCTGTGATCAGTTGCCTCGAAAGTCTTTTTTTCTGATCTCTTGATTGGTTTTATTTTTTGGTTTACCGATCTTAGATCGGATTGAGTCGCACACCGACGTCATCATCGCTGTGCCTCTACTCCGACCATCGGCATCGATGATCTACACTGCGCCTGTGCGCCTGCCCTCTCTGCTGTAGTGCATGCCTCAGCAGGCTGTTGCGGCCTCACGGCAGGCTGCCACGCACCGCGGATGGCTGCTACACCTTCCTTGGAAGGCTGTCGCGGCCGCCCCGGATCCTCGGATCGTCTTCGTTGTCATCGCCCGGGACTTCACCAACAACGCCGCCATTGACTCTGATCTACGCGTCATCCACACCATGGCGCATATGGAACATCATCGGTCTAATCAACCAATCTCGCGCCTGTCTATGTCAAGCACGTCATCGAGCACACGCCTACCACCAATCGAGCTATGGGCTGCCGCTGCGTCGCCCCTTTGGGCCACAGCGTCGCCGCCTTTGGTCCATGCTACCGGCTTCCAACGTGCCTTCCTTGGCGTGTACGTCACTGGTGGTCTCCCAACCACTGCACCGACTTGCGCCCTGCAGCAATGCCGCCCCCTCGGGTTGTAGCATTGTTGCACGCAGTCTACTTTGCCGTCCCCGCACATCGACACCCTCGGCTTCCACTGCGTCATCTCCTATGGCGCGGATCGCCGCTATCTACGCATGATCTTCGTCACGCCACCGGGTTCTTCCTCGCCTAATTTGAGTACCGTCTCCGCACTTCACAAGGTAACCTGCAAGGCGCCCTCTTGCCGTCGCAGGTCCCGCTGACTACCCCATCGCCACTCTAGGCATCCAGCATGACCACCCCAGCTCACCGTTGTTTTCACCGCCCTCTACATCTTCGTCCACTACAACTTTGTTGCCAGCATCATCGCCTCGTCCCCGACTACACCACCTGCTACTCTACTCCAACAACCGCTAACAGCATCAGCATCTCTCCCTTCGCCGCTCTATGCCTCACAACCGCTCTGGAGGCCTCCTATGCTAGTCTCTCTGACATGGCGATAAGTTCATGATGGTCCCTGCCCCTCGCACGCCTGATACTAGCAACACCGGGAGTGCCTTCATCCCCGACATGTTCCTGAGTCTGGCAAGTTCGAATCAGCGCCTCATCTTCATCGGCTTTGACATGGTCTTCTTCGGCATCGCTCCCCTCCTCTACGACTACCTCAACCGTGTCACCAACGAGTTCTTCTTTCCATACTCGGTTCTGGCAAAACCGAAGAGTGCGTTCGTCCCCGACGAGCGCCTAGTTCAGGCAAAACTATGACCGACCTCGTCCACGACGGCTCAGACTGCATCGACCCCCGGCAAGCCTCCACGGACCCTCGGCAAGCATCCTCAGCAAGCCTCCGTGGACCCTCAGCACGCCTCTGGGGACCCTCGACGCGTCTCCGTCGTTCTCCTCACGCACTATGCGCTTGCGGCTTCACGTGCGACTACCTCGACATTGGCATCCCCGACCACGACATCAATCACGGTGACCCCTCGCACGGCTACCTCGACCATGGCACTGCCCAATGCTCTCGGCTCCCTCGACATCAGCACAAGGGCTACCACCTCACTTGAGCATCATCAGCTTCCTCTACAGTTCAAGCTACCGTGACATGACACCATCCGCGATGTTCCCGCTCCTACTATAGGGGGATGTCAGCCTACTGGATGCTACTTTGGTTTCTCTCTGGTCTGACCGTCCGTGATCTTCCAGTTGTTCACGATGCTACCGCTACGACCGTGGGGGGATGTTAGATTATTGTACGCACACAATTATTATGGTAGTTTAGGATAGTTAGGATTCTAGCCTAACTTGTCTTGTACTCCAAGATGATCCTTGTACGCCTATATATACTCGCCCATGAGGCTTAATAATACATCCATCATATCCTGCCAATCTCCCTCTCTATCATTCTACAACCATGCATCGTTGGACCTACATGACTGTGCACCAATTGTGGCTTTGGAGGGGCATCCAGCATGCGCATCAATCTGGCAAAATGATAGATCCGATCCGGTGCACCCTTGAGCGGGTGGAGTTAGCTCGAGGCATCCTGGGCTTCTAGATTGGAAGCTTCCCTTGCAAGTACATGGGCCTTCCTTTGGGCCTCCGCGGGCTAACAAAGGTGCAGCTATGGTTTGTGGTGGATAATGCAGCTAACAGACTACAGCTGTGGTGTGCAGGTCTAATGAACAGGGGAGGGCACACCACCCTGGTGAAGACCATGCTCTCGGCCATCTCGGTCCATTCACTCATGTCACTGGACGTCCCGCCCCAGATGCTAGTGGCATTCCGCAAGATTGTCCGGGCCTTCCTGTGGAAGGGGAGGAGAGAAGCAAAGGGTGGCCACTGCCTATTCACATGGGAGAATGTGTGCTCACCGAAAGAGTATGGCGGCCTAGGCATTCCCATCCTCTGCTTACTGAACTTCGCACTGAGGTGTCGTTAGGACTGTCTCTAGAGGGTAGACCCCTATAAGTCGTGGGAAGAATTTGAACTTGGGCTATCCTGACATTCTATGGAGCTCTTCCATGCCACCAAGTGCTACACGTTGGGCAACAGAAAGAAAGCTAAGTTTTGGTAGGATCGGTGGATCAATGCACGTCAGGTCACGGAGATTGCCCCAAACCTCCTAGCGGCGATCCCTTAGAGCAAGGTGAAGGCCCGTTTGATCAAGGAGGGGCTTGCTGGGACTTGGCTCAAGGAATGTGAGCCAGACTTGGGGGAAGCGGTAGTTCCTGAGTTCTTCTTGTGGTATGCACTACCTGGGATAAGTCTTGTCCTAGAGCGCGAGGATGTGCTGACCTGGTGTTGATCCAACAATGGGGCTTATTCTACGAAGTCGGCCTATGGCGCCTTCTTTGCTGGCACTACCCGAGCACCGGCAACTACCCAGATCTTGCACTCACGAGCCTCGCACAGTTGTAAGTTCTTCGCATGGCTAGCGGCGAGAGACCATTGTTGGACGGCGGACCGCTTGGAGCGGCGTGGGCTTCCTCGCCCACCCAAGTGCCCGCTATGTGATCAGGATACGGAGAGCATCCAACACATTTTACTTGGATGTGTGTTGGCCCAGGAAGTCTAGGCATGGACGCCGCTTAGGTGGGACAGACCACATTGGATGCCCGCTCCAGACACGGACCTCCTCCATTGGTGGACAACAAGGCCATGCACAAATGCCCACCGGCGCGACCTATGGATGGCGATCATCTTGGTTTTTTGGGTCCTTTGGAGGCACCAAAACAACGTTGTGTTCAATGGAGTGTGCCCCACGGTGAAGACCATCAAAACGAGGATCAAGGGCGACTTCGAGCAATGGCGCTTAGCTAGGCTTTTTTGTTTGGATGTTTTTGGCTTTCCGGAGCCAGTGCCCTTGGTGTTGGATAGAGAGTAGGCTTAGGTAGTAGGGGAGCTACCACTCCTATGTTGGTAGCCTTAGCTAGCCGCCTTGCAGTGTTTTAACCACAGTCGGCAGCCTCTTCTATATGTTTGGTACACCTCCCAGGGTGTATCCTAGAAAAAACAGTCTATCCATCTACTACTAGTAGTACAAGCTATCTACTTTTATAGACTGGTTAAATGGTTTAGTATATCTTATTGGCCCTTAGCAATTAACATGAAGAATGTAAAGCTTACTTGCAAGTGTTTTTTCGGGTAGTAGGAACGCGATGCACCTAATAGTGGGGCAAGCAGATGTAAATAACGGTTGGGAAAAAGTTAAAATAAGAAAGTATAAGTTTATACTACATTATGCATTTGAGAAGTTTTAGTCACATTGCTTTGTTTATCACCAAAAATTACTGAGTGACATACCTTTTTTTTAATAGAAGGCATTTATTAATTTAAGCATATTTTACAGATAGCAACGTGAACGGAGCCACGCTGATTACAGAGATGTCCCTAGCTGGACATTGACCACCTGTTGAAGCACATAGACATCTAACTACCAGGTTTCTAGACTGAATTTTCAGTGCTAATCTTGCCTGATGATGGGCTTTCACATTACAACTTCTATGAAGGTGAAAGATATTGCTAGCTTGAAAAGAGTTGCTTTGTTGAATGTCTGCAATTAGTGGCCTAATCTGGCGCCTTGGTAATGTCATTAGTCGTCACAGCCGACGCCAACACTAGACAGTCCGTGTAGAATTGAGGCCCACGTAGCTGTAGTATCTCTGCTAGCTTTGTGGCGAGAAGAAGACCGAAAGCCTCAGCCTGTAAAGGTGTATAAGCGGGAGGGGACAGAGCCGAGACAAATAGATGTTTGCAGTGTTGAACGCCGCCTGTCTGGATGAAACGCCGATACCTGCAGGAGCCTCCTAGGAGTCGGGACCTGATTTCCAAGCTGCATCTCAAAAGACGACATCACCTGCAGTATTGGAATTGGACTGAAAGTTCAAGAGTTGAAGCCCGTCGCACAATAGAAGTAGCCAATGGAGGTTGATCTTCAGACTTAGTCGTGTCCTCAAATTTGAATCCCTACATAATAACATTGGACATAGCAAAGACCTGGAAAGGCCTTGTGCATTTTCTGTTAAATAGACAATCATTTCTTGCTTTCCATAAACACCATAAAAAGGTGTATAAGCTTGTAAGATAATTTGGGGATGACCATATGAAAGTAATGCTTGTATCATGTCAGCAACATTATGGTGCAAAGTAGCAACGGATTCAGTTCTAAGATACCAAGGATGAGAGAACCAAGATGCTTTAGAGAAAGGGCAAAGAAATAAAATGTGCATTTCATTTTCCATTGAACCGCACCTAGAGCACTCAGATTTGATATGCTTTGAAAGTTTAGTAGCTCGTTTACCTGTAGGTAGTGCCCTGTGAAGGAGTCTCCAAGCAAAGGTTTGAACACGAGGTGCCATAGTTCTGACCTGCCAAACTTGATTAAGAAGAGAGATAATCTGAGGGTTTACAACCTTGGGTTGTTGGTTGGTTGGCAGAGCAAGGTTAGCAAAGCAATGCTTGTAGACACTCTTGGAGTTATATTGGCCTGTCAGTGTTAATTTGCAAACCAAAGTGTCTTGGCCATCTGAGTTTATAATAGGTGTTTGAATGATGGCATTAGCTGTAGGAGGACTAAACAGAGAACGAACTAGTTGAACATTCCAAGCCTTGCGGTTTGGAAGCCAGAGATCTTTTACAACAGCGGGCTAAATAAAAGGAGAGGGTTGAATAATAAGATTATCATAAATTGCTTCCCATTCAAAGAACCAAGGAGTGCTCCATATTGAACTACCACCATCAAAAATCTAATAAAAAGCGGCAGAGATTAAGAGAGGTCGTACCTTTAGAATGGCAGTCCAAAAAGCAGATTTGGGCTTATTTGGCCTCGCTCTCTAGATTGTAGTGTCATGGTGATACTTTGCCTTAAGAATCAATGCAAGATGGCTCTATGGTTCTTTTGCCAGTCTCCAGGCAGCTGCAAGAACAAGGCTCTGATTTACTGCTTGTAAATTTCTGACTCCTAGGCCACCAATATTCTTTTCAATGCAAATGTCAGCCCATGCCCTAAGGCACAAGCTTTGAGTGTCATACTTTGAGACCAGTGATATTCTTAAATGTTACTACCTTTGTTCCACAATATAAGCCTTTTTAGCAAACTAAAACAACTTGCTAAAAATGCTTACATTTCGGAACGGAGGTAGTATATGGCAGTAAGAAGCATATTGTTTTGTAAATAGCGAATAGCTTGAAAGGTCATTTGAGTGACATGATATATAGATACACATACATAATTAGAATTGTGACTTGACACACGCTTGCCGTCTAACAATGTGCAATTTGTGAAGTGCAAACATTTTAAAGGATAAAATATACAAATGGATAGTAACAAACACTTCATTGTGCCTTAAGTGATGACACACATAACATATATTACATTAACAGGATTATGAGTACGAACACCTACGCTCCCAAGAAGATAAGGTACTATAACGCCGAAAATACCACTTCGGCTCCTCGTGGGCGATTAGGGTTTCGAGTGGTTTTGGAGGCGATCGTCGGCGTTTGGCGGTGCGCGAGGGTTTTCCTTGGTGCTGTGTTGCCAAGGCTGAAGCGGGACGTCGGGGATGGCGTCTCTGGTGGGGACAGCGGGAGATGGTGGATCGGCGGAAGCACCACCGGGGCCTTCCCGGGCGGACGACGCTGGATCCATGGGAAAGGGTTCGGTTGAGGAGATGATGAAGAATCTGAAACTTACTTCTGCGGAGGCAGATTGTTTAGTGGTGGATGAGGAGGAGGATCAGGGTAAACAATTGTGGGCTCTGGCTAGTAAGATCTTGGCTCCATAACTGTTTTTTTTCACATCAACACGATTTCAAGTTCTCTGCGACCGACTTGGGGCAACCCTAAGGGGTTTTCTTCCGCGATGGTGGACTGAATATGTTCATCATTGAGCTGGGTTTAGAGAGAGATCAGGACAGGATCTGGGAGAGATCGCCTTGGATGGTATCAAAATTTGCTGTTGTTTTGGAGAAGTTTGATTTCCGTAGTCGCCCGTCCGATCTGAAGTTTGAGAGTTTGCTGATTTGGGTCCGTGTTTTGGACTTACCCTATAACAAGTTGAACGAGATCTGGGGAGAGAAGATTGCTGGTAAAGTGGGGAATTTTGTGAAGCTGGATTCTAATAAGAATGGTTTGATTAGCGCTCAGTATCTTCGCGCTAGAGTCTTCATCAAAGTCAAGGAGCCTCTCATGCGTTGGGTTGGCCTGGATTCTAAACGTCTGAATAAAACTTTCTGGTATGCCATCCAGTATGAGTTTCTTCCATACTTTTGCTTCTCATGCGGTTTGCTTGGTCATTCTGATACGAGGTGTCCTACACCGTCTGAGAGAGATGTGAATGGGAATTTGCCATGGGGACCAAGTCTGCGAGCACCAAACGATAAGAGGAAGAAGGCTGGTTTTCTAGTGGTTGATGAAGGTTACGACGATTTTTCATATTATTATGATCAGGAATATGCAGAGAATGAGCACACTGAGAATGATCTTGGAGCAACTGCATCCTCTGATAAGCACCAATCATTTTGCCCATATCATGGTGGTGGTAGGGGAAGAGGTGGTTTCCAAGGAACAAGAGGGGGCAAACCGGTTCAGGTTTATCATCGGTTGAACATGAGCCCGGTGGTGGCAACTGGTGCAGATGCTACTGATAATAGGGATAAGGATCTGGCGATGGTTGACCCTTCTGTCTCTGGGAATAAACGTGATGAGGCAGAACATAGGGAGAAGAAAGAGGGGTGTCTCCTAACCCCAAGAAGACACGCACTGTTCATAACACAAGCTCATCGGCGCAGGCTGGGTTCTAGTCGTGCCGAGGACAACGAATTGCAGAAGTTTGAACTGTCGGGGGCTTGGGAACTCCGAGGCAGTTTGAGAGCTTCGCGATATTGTGAAGCAACTAGACCCTGTTCTGCTGTTTGTGATGGAAACGAAGATTAGAAGCAAGAGAGTGGAGAAACTTGTTGGCAACCTCAGTTTCACGGGGTGTTTTGCAGTTGATAGTGTTGGCTTGAGTGGTGGCATTGGTTTGTTCTGGTCATCAGCTGTGGAGGTCGATCTGAAAAGCTTTGACTCCCATCATATTGACGCTTTGATTCAATGTAAAGATGATTCGGTCCCTACGTGGCATTTCACTGGAATATATGGTGAACCACCGCGTGAACAACGACATTTGACGTGGACATTGTTGAGACATCTTCATGGGCTCTGAGATCTTCCGTGGTTATGTTGTGGTGATTTCAATGAAACCATGTATAGCATGGAACATTTCAGTGAGAATACTCGGGAGGAATGGCAAATGAGAGCTTTTAGGGAGGTTGTCGAGGACTGTGATCTCCAAGACCTAGGCTTCTTGGGCCTACCTTTTACATGGGACAACAGACAGGATGGTGTGGCCAATGTAAAAGCACGTCTTGATAGAGCCCTAGGTAATGAGTCTTTCAGACAATCATTCCAAGTGGTTAGACTTAAACATTCTCATGTGGTGGAGTCAGATCATTGTATGGTCGTCACTGAGCTAGTTAAACATATGCAGTTTTGGCAGCCAGGGCGACGTGGTTTTCATTATGAGAACGTGTGGCAAACTCATGCCGGCTATGACAAAGTGGTCTGCGATCTTTGGAATAGGGCAGACAGGGAGACAGGCCTAGAAGGTTTTGCTAGAACTTTGAGATCTATGCAATCTGGTCTAGAATCCTGGATACCGCTACTTTCGGAAATTTTAAGAAGAAATTTTCAAATCTTCAGAAGGAACTTGAAAAAGAGTGGGGTAAATCTGTGGGGCGTGGCCCATCTAGTCTTGAGAAAAGACTAATGGAAAGAATACAAGAGGTTTTATACCAAGAGGAGATATGGATTAAGCAGAGGTCCAGAGTAAACTGGTTGAAACTGGGGGACCATAATTCAGCTTACTTTCATGCATGTGCGGCACAAAGGAAACATATCAATGCAATCACCTGTTTGCAGCGATTAGATGGTTCTGTTTGCGAAGATGAGGTAAAGGGAGAAATTCAGAATTTTTACACCGAGTTGTATGCTTCGGAAGGCACACCGAATTTTGGGGGGGTCTTCTGAATCTGGTCTAGCCAAAAGTTAGTGTGGCAGATCAGAATATGCTTGAAGGAGAGTTTACAAATGAGGAAATCAAATTTGCTCTGTTTCAAATGCATTCGTCCAAAGCCCCTGGAGTAGATGGTTTCACGGCTGGCTTTTATCAAAGGCATTGGGATCTCATTGGCCCGGCCCTTTGTGAAGCAGTGCGTGGTTTTCTGAATGGAGGGGATATTCCTTTATCTCTTAATGACACGGCTATCACTTTGATTCCCAAGGTCAGAAATCCCTAGTCTATTAAACAGTACAGGTCGATCTCTTTGTGTAATGTGCTATACAAAATAGGTACTAAAACAGTCGCTAACAAAATGAGACCGGTGCTTGAAGAGACTATAAGCCAGGAGCAGAGTGCTTTTGTTCCAGGTCGATTGATTACAGATAATGCCCTAGTAGCATTTGAGTGCATCCACTCAATGAAGAGGAAAAAGAAAGGCAAGAAAGGTTAGTGTGCTATAAAATTAGACATGATGAAAGCATATGACCGGGTTGAATGGCCTTTTCTAGAAGCTATGATGTTGAAGTTGGGTTTTCTGTAGAGATTGGTCCAGCTCATTATGAGATGTGTTTCTACTGTCAGATTTTTAGTTAAGGTGAATGGAGGATTACTAGAGCCTTTTTCACCGTCTCGTGGAATTAGACAGGGAGACCCTATTTCCCCTTATATCTTCCTATTTTGTGGAGAGGGATTAACTGCTCTTCTACACCATTTCAACTCTGGTTTTGTAGATAGAGGAGTGAGAGTTTGCCATAGATCGCCTTGGATCTCTCACTTGTTGTTTGCGGACGACGGTCTGATCTTTATAAATGCAAATGGTGTGAGTGCTCGAAGACTGAATGATATCATGTAAATTTATGATGGAGCAACAGGCCATGTACCCCATGTACCCCTGATGCTCACAAGAATGAAGTTGAATCTGTTTTGAATATACAGGTGGAGGCCTTTAATTAGAAATACTTGGATTTGCCTACGGCAGTAGGGAGGTTGACTAGTGAAGCTTTTGAATATACTGAAGATAGTTCGAGAAGTAAAATTAATGGCTATGCTGAGAAGGGGCTGGCTTATCTGGGTAAGGAGACTCTTATCAAGTTGGTGATCCAAGCCAAGTCGACATATAGCATGAGCTGCTTCTTGTTATCCAAAGGTACTTGCAAAAGACTGAATTCTCTCAATGCCAAATTTTGGTGGGCTGGTAATTTGGATAGAAGATCCATGCATTGGATTGCATGGGATAAATTGGCTATCCCAAAATGCCATGGTGGCATGGGTTTTAGGGGTATGCATTCTTTCAATATTGCTCTTCTTGGGAAACAAGCCTGGAGGTTATTGATGAATCCAAATTCTTTGTGTTCCCAAGTTCTGCTAAGCAGATATTGCCATAATCAGAATTTTATGGAGTCAAATGCGCCAAGGGCAGCGTCAAGAACCTGGCGGGCTATTTTGGCGGGAAGGGAGGCATTGAATTCTGGCCTCATTAAAAGAGTGGGGTCGAGCCAGTCTATCTCAATCTAGGAGGACAAATGGATACCGACGATGCACTCAATGAGGCCCATTGGCCGGTTGAAAGAGACTAATCTAACCACTGTCGATGAACTGATCACGACAGAGCATCAGTGGAATGTGACCTATGTTAGAAATCTGTTTTTGACACCCGATGCACAAGAAATTTTGAAGATTCCGTTGAGTAGTGTTGCTGGAGAAGATTGGATGGCGTGATCAAAGGAGAAGAGTGGCATTTACTTGGCACTTCTACTTCTGATAATAATTCTGAAGTTTGGAAGCGAGTTTGGAAGCTGCGTGTAATTCCGAGAGTGCAGGTATTTTGGTGGAGAGTTCTTCGTGGAATTTTGCCCGGTTATGGAACTCTATCACGGCTGCATGTCAAAGAGAATAGCACTTGTGGAATTTGCAAAGCAGAGTCTGAAACATTGCTGCATGCACTTATTGAGTGTGGCCATGCACAACTGTTTTGGATGGCAGCAAAAGAGATTTTGCTTGTCAAATTACCCAGATACACCCCTCGACGTGGACTAAAGACATCTTGTGTGATCAGCAGTTTACAGAGAGGGAGCATGAAATCATCATTACAATGATGTATTCGATCTGGACGTCGAGAAATAACGTGACCCATGGAGAGTTAGATTACAACCCAGCCAAGACAATGAAGTTGGCTATCGAGTCTTTGCAAGTCCTTGGAGCTTCCTAAAGAATATATTCAGAGGAAGTTAACAAGGCCGAAGTGCAAATGGATGTCCCCTCTTGATGGTTTTATCAAACTAAACTCTGATGGTGCTCTTAGCCTGGATAAGGGGGTGGCGGCTACTGAAGTTGTAGCAAGAGATGGTGGATCTTTCCGAGGTGCAGCAGCTAAAATCTACAGGGGTATTCAGGACCCTCTAATTATTGAAGCTCTGGCCCTTCGTGATGTTGTAACTTTTGCGGTTGCAAAGGGTTTTGTTAATGTGATCTTCAAAGTGGACTATGAGGTTTTGGTTCGTCATTGGTCTGGTCGACATAGAGACCGATCAGTCATTAAGCCTGTTCTAGATGACATTAGTGAGCTTAGCTCCAGTTTGTCTTCTCTTTCGATTGTTTTTGCTCGGCGCGAGGCTAACCAGGTAGCACATTGTTGTACAAAATACGCCTCCATTCATGAGGTGTCGGTTACCTGGGAGGCTGAGCCACCAGCGTTCTTAGTTTACAGCCTTGGAGCTGATTTTACCCCTGTGATTTCTGATTAATAAAGCGTGTGTTTCTGTCAAAAAAAAGGATCAGTATGAGTACGTAGGTAATATTAAAGTGAATTAACGATAGCTAACTGGCAGGTACTAAGATTGTGGCGTCGAACTGAATGTGGTCATGACAATCATGTTGATTATTCAACTCATCTCCTGGACAGGGGCTACAAGGAATAAACGGTTAATACAATATCATATGCAAAAGCGGGTGATAGAGGGGTTTCTCCTCGCCGAGAAGTGTTTCTGTCGAGCATTTTCTTGGTCATGTTGGCCTTATGCACAAGATAAACCAATGCTAGACCACCTCCTACCTGGATTCTATTAAGGAGTAGGTGTCCTAAATATAAACATTGTGAAAATAGGTAAACTATAGTCCCTCCGTCTCCTAAAAAAGATGTCTCAACTTTATTTAGATTTGTATATATCTACATATTAAAGTGCATCTCGAAATGTCTAGATACATGTGTATCTAGACAAAGTTAAGACATGCTTTTTAGGATGGAGAGAGTAATACAGCTGGAAGCAGATCTTTACATATGGTAATTGTATACTACTCCCTCCGTTTCAAAATATAAGATGGTTTAGCTTACGGAAGGAGTGTATCTAGATTCTTTTTAGTGTGTAGGTTCATGCCAAAACTAGATGAACCTACACGCTAAAAGGGGTCTAGATACATTCCTTTCACAAAGTTAAAACATCTTATATTTTAAAACGGAGGGAGTATATTCTATCAGCAGCCAAATAGGAAGGATGATAAATTCTCACGCCTGGTTCCTTTGGGGATGGATCCTAAAGGTGTGTCCACTGCAGTACTATATAACTCTCTTATAGTGTAAATCAATAGTTATTGCGCATTGAAATATAATTCTAACAAAAAAACAATCCATGATTGCTAGATCAATCCATATGGATCAATGAAGAGTGAGCTGATAATAAAATTTTTCTTTGATAAATAGGAAACTTAAGATTAAGATGTTCCGGAGAGGGAATGTCTATTGGGCACTGGATCCCTTCGGACCTCGAGAACGTGTCACACTGGGTCAGGGTTTGGTGAACCAACAGGTCGCTCATGCTAATTCAATATGAATAATCATTTTGAAAGATAAGTAAAGCTAAAATGCTACTCCCTTCGACCCAAATTAATTGACTTGAAATTGTCTAGATTTGGATGTATCTAGACATGTTTTAGTGCTAGATACCTCTGAATGTAGGCAAATCCAAGTCAATTAATTTGGGTCAGAGGGAGAGTACAACAAAGTTGGCTGAAAGTGTATAGGAAAAAAGTATAAGTTGCCAATACTAAATAAAACTGAATTTGGAAAATGGGGAGTCGAAGAAAACACGTATGCATTGCATGCTTATCTAGTGAATATCATAAGCAAGAGCAGTAAGCACATACGCAAGGATGGGTATGTGCAGAGATCCACTGGAATTAACCATTTTTACCAGAACTTTGTCAAAGACACTGCATGCATTATATGAATCATCTACTCCCTCTGTTTCAAAATATAAGATGTTTTAGCTTTGTGAAGGGAGTATATCTAGACCCGTTTTAGTGTGTAGGTTTACTTAAAACTTAGATGAACTTACACACTAAAAGAGGTCTAGATACGCTCCTTTCACAATGCTAAAACATCTTATATTTTGAAACAGAGGGAGTAGAAGGCACTGTGCTAACATATTTTCTTCTGCAACTGACAAATAATTTCCTGGAATGACATCTGACAATAGACCTTCCCATCAGTACAGAAACTATAGTTAGCTAGTTCCATAAGATGTCCAGAAAATCTCGGTACTACAACTGCTTATGTCCTGACGATTTATGTCAACAACAGCCAACTAAGATGGTTCACCTTCTCTATCATATACTCTCTCCGTTTCAAAATATAAGATGTTTTATGTTTGTGAAAAAAGTGTATCTAGTACCCTTTTAGTGTGTAGGTTCACTCCAAACCTACACAGTAAAAGATGTCTAGATACACTCCTTCACAAAGCTAAAACATCTCTAGTACTCTCTCCGTTTCAAATTATAAGATGTTTTAGCTTTGTGAAGGAAATGTATCTAGACTCTTTTTAGTATGTAGGCTCACTCCAAACCTAGATGAACCTACATACTAAAAGTGGTCTAGATACACTCTCTTCACAAAGCTAAAACATCTTATATTTTGAAACGGAGGAAGTATGTGCTTGCAGTAAGCACAAAGAACTGATCAGAAGTTCACCTTAAAGCCAGTCTATCAAAAGGTAGGTCTCATGGTCAATTGGAAACCACTCGGCATGAACTTAATGTTGCAAGAGAATTGAGTGGATCATTGTGATTAAAAATATAAGATGTCCAATATTCCGGGGATGGCTTGATAGATGTGCAAGTAAAAGATGGCCTCCTAACTCCTAATTCCAATCAGGTTCTTTACGTGAAAACAACAGTGATGTTGTAAGATATGTGCACTAAGAGGAGTTGGAACTCCCCGGGATCCTAAAGAAGTCACACAGAGCACAACAAAGTCTTATAAATGTTTCGACACTCATTGACACACAGACAGATTACCTAAAAACCAGCAAACACTTCCACGTGCTTGCAGTACAAATCTCACGTAGTACCAGAGGCATATGCATGGACAATTCAAGTTGCAGACATGAATCACAATATCAAATTCTGACATATACATGGTGATAGTAATAACAAATCATATGACATATCAAAACAATACGCCCTATGCAATACTTGTTTTACAGAAACATTGATCAAGTGAATGCCTTTGAAGTATTTAGTTGTTTTTACAGCAAACTAATATCAATATAGAGGGTTTCATAGCAGCAACGATCATAACGGAACTTGATTTACAGAATTTTTCTATTGTTATACCTCCTTCCAGAGATACTGTTTTGCTTACAAGTCTATACTTTCCATAACTGAACTGAGAAAATAAAGAGAGATGAAAAAATGGCATTCTTTTCTGTTGGATGCTAGCATTAAGCAAAATTTTAGTTCAGATCATTCACAGGATGAATTATCTATCTAAGACAACATAAAAGCTAAACCAATATAATGGTTGCACCAAAAAATCCTAGCAAAACCGTAAATTTAACTCTACATTTGGAGCAAAGTACAAGGGTAGCTCAGCAGTAGGCATCACAAAATAGGAGTAGCTCATGTAGGCGTTAGGAATGCTGATCATCACCGTGCAAAATCTTTCTATCAGGGAGTAGACACGTCCTGGTCGCAACCGGCGTTCTTCTTTCCTGACCTGATACACACGCACACCTGTAAGTATGAGTTGTAATACAGATAAATCTACTTGTGACATGACTCTCCGGTTGAATTAGTTGTATGCTGCTCCATAATTTGATAAAATTTCAGTAAAGGGAGGGTATACTTTATTCACCTAACATACACAAAAAATCATACGATGATTCCAGCATTTCAAAGAAAGGATATATGACGCATCATGTGACAGGATACTCAAACCTATATCTTGTGCACTAATTCTAAAATCTACTGAAGTCTAAGATGCCATCTTTTTGCTATGTCAACCCAGGATGAGTGGTATTAGAACTCACACGTAATACAGAGCATGATTAAAATAAAATATATATTAATGATCAGCTAAACCCAAAAACATGTGCCATCACCAGTTATGCAGAAGTGTTTCTATCCACGCATAGGAGAAAAGTCCATTTTTTTAATAGGCTAAAATAGAAAACAAGGTCTATTTTTCTCCCTAGAAATATCTCACTTCACATATATGAATGGACCACCCCCTTGATAAAGTGTTTTAGAAGGTATGGCTACGATGTAGTCCGGCCTAACTTATGACATATGTGGTTTATAATCATAGAGAAGTGCATCAAACCAAGGTGGATCTGGATAAAGGATATATGGGTTTGCGTATCGCAAACTAACACCGGTTAAAAAAAATCTAGAGATGCGCGAGGGAAGTTGTAATGTTGCTACCATCATGTAGGAAAATCAGACCGTAAGGTCTTCCAGGAAGGCCAATCTTACCTAAAGAAATAGTGGCCATAAAACAGTAAGTGATGATGGATCGTATCAAGCTGAATCATACAAGCTGGAGATATCTTTTCATTACAAAAATCAAGACATTTCAGGAAAGACTGATGACAATTGATTGTATAAAACTGAATCATGCAAGCTAGAGGTATCTACTTACAAACAAAAATCAAGGCATTCCGAGCAAGATTGAGTGAAGATGGACCTACATGAGGGGGACATGAGGCTCTTATTACCTTTGACGTGCCTAAAACACTCAAGTAAGGAGTAATCAAATATAGAAATCTGTACACAATAATGGCGAAAAAACTGAATACTGATTACATCTGTGCATCATAATTATTATCACAAAGGCTATGGTCCAGTTATAATCTAACTTATTTATAAATAAGCTTTCCACTCATGCTTTGACAATACTACATCAACAGATTAATAAATGAAATAGGAGCTTAACTTAGCTTATTTGAAAATGCATAATACAGATTTACTTAGGCTACAATCATTATTTTGGTTGTGTGTGTTTCACCTGAAATTTTCAATAGAGTGTTGCTTCTGGATTCTATCACGAACTTGATTGCATATGACAGCGTCCAGAATGGCAAGTGAAAGATACCTCAAATGCTTCTAGAAGCACTTGCACGCATCTAGCATTAAACAGCATCTCACAAGGAAAAATTTGTAAATTGTTGGTTCTAAAATATAACATACAAGCTGCTTAGCTAAAATGAAGCACAAACTTATTTATACTTGGTCACATGGTTCTAAGCTTCAGTACAGAACCTCCAATACTACATAGCATTGTCACTCTGGTCCACCATGTAAGCCACATTGGGTTTACTTTTTGCTGCTTTCAGGTATCAAGCAGGTTGAAGGGCCACTCCTTTTGGGCTTCTCAGCCAGCTTCTAGGTTCCAAACTGCCGAAGCCCAAAAGAAGTCAAAATTCCTAGAAAGCTTCTCCCCACGGCCGGGCTTCTCCCTAGTGTAAATTTGGCGGCCTGGAGAAACTGGGAGAGCGCGGTTTCCCGAGCTTCTCCGCTGCTAAATGAACCGTTATTTCCCAGTAGCCCTATTCTTTCAGTTAATTACTCAAATATGCCACCGCGGCACAACCGGTCAGCAACACAACCGAGCCGGCACAACCTGACCGACACGCTCGTTCTCTCCAATGCTTTTTTTTCTTCCGCATAGAAACAAGTGGATTTTTCGTCGCAACAGGCGCAGCTCGTTAATTAGTCTTCCAATCCAATTATCCAAGTAACTAACGGATGGAACCCCATGTTCCCATGCACTCCATCTACTGATCTACTTCAGTTATGTTACGTGGTTTCTGAAAAAAAGTTACGTTACACGGTAATCAGATTGGTGAGTCCACCTGAAATAATTTAAAGTCCTCCCTTCGATTCAAATTAGTTGACTCAGATTTGTCTAGATTTGAATGTATCTAGCAAGTCTAGATACATTCTTTTTTTCGCGAAAATGCAAAAAGCTTTGCGTTTCAATTCATTGATAGATCAAGAAAGAGTCAATTTACAAGTCCAGAGAGGACCAACACCCGCGCCATACAACTCGACCCAGGGATGCATGGCAAAGCAGCCAACACTATACTAAGGGAGTATCTGACGCACCCCTCGCGCCCCAGCCTCAGCCCACGACCTAGCCTTAGCTTTGATCATGCCAACTAGGGGAGCCACCGAGGGGGACTCGTTGTCGAAGATGGCCGCGTTCCGATGCTTCCAGATCCACCATGCCGTAAGCATGATCACGGACGAGGTCCCTTTGCGCATCTGGCTTGGGCTAGAGCGCACCACCAGCTCCCACCACTCCGTGAAGGGTCCATCAACAACTGGAGGTCCAGCGGTAGATCGGATCCAAGACAGGACCTCGTGCCAGATAGTCCGAGAGAACGGGCATCCGGTGAGGATGTGTGACATGGTCTCCACAGATTGGTCGCACAATGCGCAGAGCGGCCGGTGGGGAAGCCGCCGGCGCTCCAGCCTCACACCCGTCCAACATCTGTCCTGGCAAGCGAGTCAGATGAAGAACTTCACCCTAGGTGGCGCCCATGATTTCCAAGTCAACTTCCAAGAGCCGGAGACTATGGACCCCTGGAAGAGGGCATAGTAACAGGATTTGGATGAATACTGACCATCAGTCGTCCACCGCCAGACCAGCCTATCTGGCCCACCCTCCAGGTGCATGCCCCGCAGCTTGTTCCACGCTTGCACGTCTTGCCACAGCCAGCGAGGACGATAGCACGAGATGTCGGAAATCCAGCTGCGGTCGGTACCGCTTTGTTACCTTGTCAATTTCACGGCATGTCGTCGTGGGATTAGCGCTAGAAGATCCGGCGCTATCTCCGATAGACTTCCCATCCACCCACTGTCCCCAAAAAGCGTCGTCCCCTCGCCCACTATCATAGCGGTGGAGGCGAAGAAGATCTCGCTCATTCTTGGTGAAGCGCATGTCTAGCCAGCGCCAAGGTGTCGCAAGGTCCGTATCGACCTCCACATCCATCGGGTCCGGAGGCTAGTGGCCGTCTTGACGAGGTCTATCCCAAGTCCTCCAAAGCGGTCGGCTGCACCTTCGCCCGATTGACATGGCGGTGCCCACCTCGGCCTCCTTCCCGCCCCGCCACGTGAATCCGCGCAGAATCTTATTCACCTGCTTGAGTGCCTTCTTATTGAGAGAGAGCACGATGAGCTGGTGAAGTGGGATCGCCGCGAGTACCGCACGGATCAAGGTGAGCCTGTCCCGCTTTAGGCATCATGGAGGCCTTCCAAGTGGGTAGCTTATCCGCGATCCGGTCAACGACTGGTTGGAAGGCTTCAGCCGGCAGCCGGCGAATGGCCAGCGGTGTACCAAGGTACTTGACGGGGTAGGGTGCCAGCTGGCACCCCATTACAGCCGCCGCACCGTTGCTCACCTCCTCCGAACAAGCGATCGGGATCTTGCCAGCGAAGTTGGTGCAGAACGAATGCTGTCCAAAGATGTCCAGGATGCCCCAGATCGCACGCAACTCATCCTCATCCACAACTCATCCTCATTCGGGTGACAGAATATCACCACATCATCCGCGTAGAGCGACACCGAGGTCGTCAGCTCCTGTCACGCTAAACGCCACAACACACCCCACTCCACGGCCCTGGATAACACCCTACTAAGAGTATTCATCATGAGGACGAACAGCGTAGGAGATAGGGGGTCCCCCTGTCTCAGGCCCCTCCTATGCCAAATGGGGAGGCCTGGTTCACCATTGAGCATCACCCTCGTGCTAGCCGTAGAAAGCAGGATAGCGACCAGCTCGCAAAACCTTGGACCGAGCCCAGCCTTGCGGAGAACCTGGAAAAGGAATCCCCAGGAGACCGAGTCGAAGGCCTTAGCAATGTCCAGCTTCAACATCACCCTAGGTTTCTTCATGCGGTGAAGGAACCTCACCGTCTGCTGGACCAACATAAAGTTGTCATGGATGTTGCGCTTTCGGATGAAGGCGCATTGGTTGCGATCCACCAGTGATTCCATCCTGGGGCTAGCCTGTTAGCCAAGGTCTTCGCTACCAGCTTAGCGAAAATGTGAATCAGGCTAATGGGGCGGTCCCTAAGCGGCGTTCAGCGTCCGGGACGTTTAAGCGGCCGAGAATGGCGGGCCTGGTTAAGACCCTGAAAACCACGCCCGCACATCGTGAACAGCTTGGCGAACGCCACCATGAAATCATCCTTCACCGTAGCCCAACGGCTTTGGAGAAACTCCGATGCGAAGCCGTCCGGGTCCGGTGCCTTCCCATGGGGGAGGTCTTTCACCACCCCCCAGATCTCCTCCTCGGTAAACGGCTCCTCAAGCTCAGATAGATCCTCCGAGGGCAAGCCCAAGAATTCCAGGTCGAGTGTGTGCTCGCGGTCTAGCGAGGTGCCTAGGAGGTCCTGGAAGTGGTTGAAGGAGGCCTCAGCCATGGCCGCATGGTCCGATATGACCGCGCCATCAACCAGAAGACTGTGGATCACATTCTTTTGTCTCTGGTAGGAGGCATGCTGGTGAAAGAATGCCGTGTTGGCGTCACCCTCACTGAGCCAGGCGATCTTCGCCCGTTGTCGCATCATCGTGCGCTCCAGGGAAGCAAGCCCCAGGTAGGTCCGTTTGAGGAGTGCCCGAAGTTGGCGCTCATCCGGGGAGAGCTGCCTGGACTCCCTAGCCAAATCTAGCCTCAGGACCACCTCCCGCGCTGTCATTAGCTGCAGTTTAATACACCCCACCTTCTTGTCGCTCCAGCTCATAAGCTGACGCGCCGTGCGTTTGAGCTTGGCGGTGAGCCTATGGAAAGGGTCTGGGTCCCCGTCGATCACACCCCATGCTGACTAGACCACCTCGCTGAAACCATCAAGTTTCAGCCAGTAGCGCTCAACCTGGAAGCGTTTCACCTTGCCCACTCGTCGTGCAACAAGGAGTAGGGCGTGGTCAAGAACCATCGAGGCCGAGCGGCGGAGAGCGATTGTTGTATAGCTCCTCCCACCCTGCCGTGACGAACACCCTATCTAGCCTCACGAGAGTGGGGTTCTCGCGCTCATTTGACCAGGTGTAACGGCGCCCATGCAGGTAAACTTCTTTGAGTTCACAAACATTAAGGAAGCGCCGAAACCTCCCCATCATCCTCCGATCCAAATTGCTATTGTTCTTATCCTCATCCTTGTAGATCAAGTTGAAAACCCCGCAGAGTGCCCAAAATCTGAGTCGACTAATTTGAATCGGAGGGAGGACTAGTTTCTCACGAGTAGGTTTAGTTAGATAGATAATATTGTATGTGATAATTCAGGGGCATTATAGACCTTACACTTCTCATGCCCCAAAATCCATAAGCCCAAAATAAGTGAAATATCAGCTTCTAGGAGCATCTCTTCACCGGAGTTTTTCCCCACCGAAATTCATAAGCGGGCTTCTTCATAAGCATAAGCCTAAAAGAAGTGGCCCGAAGGCATAGCTCTGCATCTGCACCAATAGACATATACAATTAAGAATGAGTATGAATGCTGAAATTATTAATTTAAACATATAATCAGATAATAACATGTCCATATATCAATATGGCATCTCATCATCTCTTAGACGACCATCAAACAATGTCCAACTATTTAGTTGCCGAGCGTGTCAATGTCCATTTTTTTTAACGAGCCCATACATTTAATCATGGGTTGTATAAGATATGTGAAGTAAGATATGAAGCAACATGATCTGCTAACAAGAGGACAAACATACATTCAAAGTTCAGAAATCACAATCATCTTACATGGCACTATAAGAACGATAGCAGCTATTTGGGACCAGAGAAAAAAAAGAACAATAGTAGCAATTGGGACCGGAAAAATACAGGACGTTTTAAAGCCATCGGATAATGCATGCCAGCAGGAAACTCAGAATCTTCAAAATGCATCAATATTACAAATAACAGGCGACAATGCACATGCATTAGACACAGTAGGCCTCGCTTTGCCGCTCGGTAGCCATGCCACCACAACCTCCATGTGCCCCCACCAAGGTGCAAGTATCTTATGGAGAGAAAATATTTAAACATGTTAAAGCAGTAAATACCACCTAGGGAAATTATATACGCAGGCTTCACTGTTCATGAATTTTTTATGAAGATGGTGTCCAAATGTTACAGATAGTTCAGAATGTCACATCTAGATATGCAATCTCATGAAGAAAATACGTACAGACTACACAACAACGTTGAAGATCTAAAATCTAAAAACACAACATTACAAGGACCTCTTTTGATAGGCATGTTTCCATAGAGAATGCATTAGCGAGTACTCCCTCCATTTCAAAATATAAGATGTTTTAGCTTTGTGAAAAGAGTGTATCTAGACTCCTTTTAGTGTGTATGTTCATTCTAAATCTAGATGAACCTACACACTAAAAAGGGCCTAGATACATTCTATTCACAAAGCTAAAACATCTTATATTTTAAAACGGAGGGAGTACATTTTATTTTTTAAAGGAACTTTATGTGTAATTAGGGATCAAATACCACTCTCCATATACGATTGTCACAGGTGTCCGTAGAAGTACAGGGCTACAAATGAGAAAAATAAACCTGAAACTGCTCTAGTATTGTAACTTCAGATCACTGGCCGCAGTAACACCCTCACTGGCCTCTCCATTGCATCATCAAAACTTTGCAGGTATATATGTAAAAGTTACATTCATTTTTCTGTCCACATTAATGGTAAAGAGTATTTTATAAGAAAACATGAAAAAGAAACAATAACCCAGTCTTCTGTAGATGTCCTAGTGAGATAACATGTCAGCGAAACAACTGTAATCATGACATCTATTCTAATTTCTGAATTTAATTAACAGTGCCATTTGTTCATATGTCCAGACTAACAAAGATTACTTTTCAATGGAGAAACTCAAAAGCATACCATCCACTTCACATGGCAAATTTTGAAACCAATAAAGAGGACAGATATTCGTGTAAGAAAATTCGGAAAAGAATCCTCAAAGAAAATAATGCCATATAGCAGGCCTTGTAGATTCATGCTCTTTTCAATCGACACTCAGGCATGCCATCTCCTAAAGCTCCAATGCTATGTACAAATGGATCATTAAGTCCAGAAAACCATCATAGTTCAGTTTCTCAAGCTAGATCTGGTACTATTTTAGTATATTATACACGGAGATAGCTACTTATTGAACATTCTCATCTAAATAGCACATCAGTTAAGCAGCAGATTTTATTAGCAACTTCTGATTACTTCACAATTTTGTTGTTACATTCTGCCACAATGAGTCAATTCCTGATGTCTTAAATATCAAATAACGTTAAAAGCACATTCACAATACCATTTAATAGAAGTTTGCTTACAAGAAGATAACTTCATTTGTTCAGTGTAGCCCACCCATCATGTTGAGCTGTTGAGATGTCAGGACAACCTACTGGAAGTATTTGAGGAGCCGGCCATTCAGCTGGCCATGCTTTTTTTGTATCCATTCAAAAAGAAACTAAGTAATGAATGAGAACAGGCTAAAAAGACAGAGAGAACACCTGGTTGATTCTCAAGCTTTTACAAAAAAAAATTAGCTAGCATTTAGCTGATAAACTTTAATAGAAACATTTAACCTAGCTGTAACCTGGAATCACTGCATGAACATGGATATCAGATTGACTTTAAAGATCAGTAAGCAGCACATCTAGCCTCCCAGATCTCATCATAATCTCGGCTAGATCATACTGTAAATTTAAAAAGGACAAAGGCAAAGGATCCTTTGGTACTGTTGTTAAACTTAATATTAATATGTGTGGTGTTCTATGTAATAATTCAACGATACTATTAGGAATGCATTGGATATTTTTAGAAATAGTTGGCACCTTGATGGTGCAAGTTTAGAAAGAATACACCAAAATAGATTCACAATCAGGAAGTTGTTTCTTCTACATAATTAGACAAAGCTTAGGTGGTTCTCATGTATGAGACGGTGGCACAACATATTTTGATCTGGTAAATGGAACAAAAAAATATCAGAATTCATAGAGAAAATGAGAATAATGCGGCACCTAGTATGTCGGCATGGAGCCAAGTGACTAGCAGCAACATGCTTAGCAGCAAGGAAAGTGGTCCTTCAGTTACTTATATTATAAATATTTCTGGGAGTATTCTCTGAATAGTATACATTGAATTTCATCACACTGAAGATGTTATGACCGGCCTGGTCTATCGCCGGCAGAGGCCCACCGGCCAGGCCTAGTTAGGGGCTTAGCCCAATTATTCTATTTCTATTATAAATAAGAGTTGTAATTGGATTTTCAGAATTAAGCAATAAACAATCTATTTGTTGCCGACTCCTCAAGGAGTCGGTCTTGCAACCCTAGCCGCCGCCTCCTTCTTCCCTCGCGACGGCGCCAGCACGCCGGCGTCCTCGCCTCCACGCCTGCATAGCCCTCTCCTGTCCCTATAATCTACGCCCTAGACCGGGTAGGCAAGCTGTTCCTACCAATTTGGTATCAGATTGTCCTCGTTCGGTCATGTCGTCTTCTCCAGCCACCACCGCCGCCCAAACCGCCCTTGTCGCAGCCGCCGCCCTCCACGGGAGTCGCGGCGCCCATGGCGGAGGTCTCGGCGGCCATCCGCGATCTCGCCGCGCAGTCCACGGCATCCGCCTCTTCACGCAAGGGGCGCGAGGGCTTCCGTGCCGCCCAGCCACCGGCCCACCCCCCACCTCCCCATCGGTGGCAGCCTCCCGCGTGTCCGCCCGACCCAGCGTCATCCCCATGGACGCCGTGGCAGCCGGCCCCCAGCGTCCTCCCCCAGGGCCTCCCCATCCAGCAGGTGCCGTTTCCGCCATCGCCCTCGCCGCTTCCTGCTTGGGTGACGGCGACCGATCCTCCTCCGAGCTACACGCGCCGTCGAACGCCGCCCGTCTATCGACCGCGGGGACCTCCGATGCCCTTTCCGGCGCCGGCCTACTTCAGCGCGCGAGACCTACACGGTCATGCGGTCCGCCAAGGCGCGCCGCGCGACTCCCGCGCTACGCCAAGATCGAGTTCGCCACGTCTGACGGCGTGGGCGACCCGCTAAGCTGGCTCAACGGTCGAGCAATTCTTCCATGGTCGGTATGCTCGCGTCGGATCGTACATGGCTCGCCTCGTATCACCTCCGTGGCGCCGCCCGACGTGGTACTACTCGCTCGGCGGGGCGAGGCGGCATGCCCCATGGGACCGTTTCGCGACCTCGCCTCCTCCGTTTGGCCCGATTCGCGGCGGCCGCTGGCGGTAGGCTGCCTTTCACCAACACGGTGCAGACTTCGCCGACCGCTTCGAGCCCTCGCGTGCCACGCTCCGGGGTGACGGACAGCAGCGGAGCTTCGTCGGCCTCCCGACTACATCCGCGTGGGCGTGGAGCTCGAGCACCGCAGACCTTCAGACGGCGATGCATGGCGGCGCTTCTGGCGGCGCGCTTCAGCGGTGCAACCGGCGCTCCCGCTGCCTACGGTCGCGCCGCCGCCCCATGCGCCCGCGCCGGACCAGCGAGCCCGCCGCTGGCTACCCGCCGCGTTCGCCCGTCACACCGGCCGAACAGCTCGACGTCGCCGCTGGCCTTTGCTTCAATTGCGACGAGCAAGACGCTTTGCGTGTGCCGCGCCTCTTCTACACAGAGGCGGTCGACGCGACGGCGTGGAGCCGGACCACCGGCGGCCAGCGTTGGCCCGCGAGCAGCCGATCCGCCACGAAGCGGACGATGCTTCTCGTCACTATTCATGGCGAGACCACGGTGGCATTGCTGGACACAGCTCGCTCATAATTTCATGCCCGCCGCTACCATGCGCCGCCTCGCCCTTCAGCCGACCGGGGGGGATCACCTCCGCGTGACCGTGGCCAACGGTGACCGCCTTCAGTGCCACGGACTGGTCCAGCATGTGCCCCTCACCATCGGCGACGAGCACTTCTCCATCACGTGCGCCGGCATCGACTTGGGCTGTTTCGACTTCATCCTTGGCGTCGACTTTATCCGGACGCTCGGTCCCATCCTTTGGGACTTAGACGCCCTTACGATGAATTTCTGGCGCCCGGGTCGCCGCATCCGTTGGGAGGGCCTCGGGGAACGCTCCAGCCCACTTCTGCTCGTCTCGGGGAGGCGACGCCAGCACCCTCGCCGACCCATCTATTGCAGCAGCATGGCGACATCTTCGAGGAGCCGCAAGGGTTACCGCCCCCACGGGAATGTGACCACCGTATCCACCTCCTGCCAGGCACGGCCCCGGTGGCGGTGCGACCCTACCGCTACCCACGGCTGCGAAGGGCGAGTTGGAGCGGCGGTGCGGCGCTCATGCTGGCAGCATCATCAGATCTCCACGTCGCCGTTCTCGGCACCGGTCGCTTGTCCGCAAGTCGGATGGCACGTGGCGCTTCGCATTGACTACCGCGCCAACGCCGTGAAACTCAAGGATAAGTTCCCGATTCCGGTGGTCGACGAGCTCTTCGATGAGCTCCACGGGGCTCGGTTCTTCACCAAGCTCGATCTTCGGTCGGGCTATCACCAGGTGCGCATGCACCCGGAGGACATTGCCAAGACGGCATTCCGGACACACCATGGCCACTTTGAGTTCGTGGTGATGCCTATCGGACTCACCAACGCGGCGACCTTCAGCCACGATGAACGACGTCCTCCGCCCGTTACGCCGGTTCGTCTGGTGTTTTTGATGATATATTGATCTACGACGCGTCGTGGCGGAGCACCTCCAAAGATATCGCCATCGTCTTCAACGAGCTTGAGCGCATCACCTTCACCTCAAGCGCTCGAAGTGCTGCGTTCAGACGACTTCGATGCCTACCTCGGCCACGTCATCACCGCCGGAGTCGCGATGGATCGCGACAAGGTGGCGTCCGTGGCTGCTGGCCGACGCCGCCGCGCCGCGCGCATCTCCGAGTTCACAGGCCTCGCCCGGCTAGTACAGAAGTTCATCCGGACTTGACCTCATCGCCTCGCCGCCGCGCTTTGCTGCGCGCGATGCCTTCACTGGGACGACGAGGCTACCACGGCGTTCGAGGCTCGAAGGGCCTCACGACGGCCCGTGCTCCGAATGCGGACTTGACCGCCATTCGTCGTCGACTACGACGCGTCGGGATCGGGGTTCGGTGCTGTTCTCCACGGCAGCCCTCTACCGCCTTCAAGAAGCCGTTCGCTGCCCGCCACTCAGGAGCTCATTGGCCTCGTCGAGCCGTGCGCCCATGGCGACCCTACTTATGGGGCGTTCTTTCCGTGCGCGCGACCACTCGACCTCAAGTTCCTCTGGATCAGCTGCTCGACGGTGCCGCAGCAGATGGATCAGCAAGCTCTTCGGCTTCGACTTCACGGTGGAGTACCGCCCGGGACGCCTCAACACCGCGGCCGACGCCCTGTCTCGCCGCGACGCCGAGCCCGATGACGCTGCGGTCGCCTCGGAGGGGCGGTTGCTGTGCATCCGTTCGGGGCCCTCCTTCGCCCTTTTCGACCTCATCCGTCAGGCTACATGCGGCGCGGATGCTCCAGCTCCTGCGGCAGCTGACACAGCCGGGTGGCTGGCCGAGCCATGGCGCCTCGCCGACGATCGCTTCTCCATGGCGCCGTGTTCGTGCCCGACCACGACGACCTCACGCCACGAGTGCTGTTGATGGCTCACTCTGCGGGTCATGAGGGTGTCCAAAAGACCCTTCACCGCCTCCGCGCTGACTTCTACCTCCCGGGAGATCGTGCCATGGTCCAGGATTGGGTGCGCTCGTGTGAGACGTGCCAGCGCAACAAGACGGAGACACTGCGTCCGGTAGGCATGTTGCAGCCGCTCGGCGTGCCAGCGCAGGCCGACATCTCCATGGACTTCATCGAGGCCTCCTAAAGTGGGGGCAAGTCCGTCATTCTCACGGTGGTCGATCGCTTCTCCGTCGCCCACTTCATCGCGCGCTCAGCCATCCTACGGCCGCGGCGTCGGTGGCCGCGTTCTTCGATGGCATCGTCCGTCTACGGGTTCCCGTCGATCGTATGTGATCGGGACCCGGTGTTCACGGGCATGTCTGGCGGGATCTCTTCCGCATGGCGGGGTCAAACTCCGGTTCAACGGCGTTCCACCTCGAATCAGACGGCCAGTCCGAGGTGGTTAACAAGGTGATTGCGATGTATTTGCGCTGTGTTACAGGTGATCGACCCCGTGCTTGGGTGGATTGGCTTGCGTGGGCGGAGTACTGCTACAACACCTCCTACCACTCCGCCCTGCGCGCTACACCATTTGGTGGTCTATGGCCACCTCCGTCGATCCGGTGGGCGCGGCCACGCGCGGACGGAGGTTGCCGGCAGCTCCTCCGTCAGGATGAGATGCTTGCCGAGTGCGGCGGCGTCTTATCGAGCCAGCAGTCGCCAAGCACTACTATGGCCACCATCGCGAGCGAGTACGCGGTGCGGCCCATCGGGGCGTTGCGCCCCGCACCGCCACACCATCCTTGATCCGCATGCGGCGCAAGCTCGGCTAGGTACGGGCCCTTCATCATCCTGGGCGTATTGGGACCACGGCCTATCGTCTTCAACTGCCGGCGCGTATTCACGACGTCTTCCATGTGGGGCTGCTCAGCCCCTACTGTAGCGCCACCATTGCCTGCCACACCACCGCCAAACGAGGGCCGCCTGCTTCCCAGCCGGCCAAGGTGCTTGAAGCCTGCGTTGGATGCTTGGTATTTGTTGGTGCGATGGGAGGCCTTTCAGAGGAGGCGACTTAGGAACCACGCGATGACTTCCTACATTATCTGCACTACCATCTCGAGGACGAGCTTTGCATGCGAGGAGAGATGTTATGACCGGCCTGGTCTATCGCCGAAGAGCCCACCGGCCAGGCCTAGTTAGGGGCTTAGCCCAATTATTCTATTTCTATTATAAATAAGAGTTGTAATTGGATTTTCAGAATTAAGCAATAAACAATCTATTTGTTGCCGACTCCTCAAGGAGTCGGTCTTGCAACCCTAGCCGCCGCCTCTTTCTTCCCTCGCGACGGCGCCGGTAATCTACGCCCTAGACCGGGTAGGCAAGCTGTTCCTACCAGAAGATCAGGTAAAACTTTCAAACCATACACACAGTACAAATTTTAACAAAAAAAGTACCATTTACTAAGCTTACCTACAAAGAGATAAGAGGACCGTATCAGGCAAGCGAAGAGGACGTGATAAGAGAATAATACAACTTGAGAAGCAGAACCTGCATCCAATAGGACATGAACATGAGTATATTAGCTCAAATCAGTGTTGCTTCAAATCTATTTCAAGAAATACTAACTGACAAACATACAGCCATATTCATAGCAAGTACATACCAGTTCAACTATGAACTATGTAACTGCAAACATAGGACATGCATCATCTAACAGATAAAATTAGTTATAATTCTGACAGATAAAATGAGATGTAATCATGTACCCTTCATGGAAAAATCCAGCCTCGATACATGATAATCATTAAAAAAAAAGCTATATGCAAGAATCATCAGTGAAAGATTGTGTGCTTTGCCCTATCATCGTTTTATTACAGAGTACCATTTTGACTTATATTATCTCACGGATCTGAATGAGCAGGAATGCATGTATCGTGGCAATCTGAAGTGTTTCCCCCATACTTGTCATGTACTTCTGTTAATATTAAGTTGTTGACCGAATCTGCAGATGTACAATCCTGCATTATTAACCAAGACAAAGTTATGACTCATAGCAACTTAATAACTGCAATAGTTGTAGGTATAGATATAGCAATATTATATCTTAATTTGTGATGGTAATATTAGCTAGAACACAAATGGCATCTCTAACAACAATTTTGATATAAAATAACTAAATGGTATCATGGCAAAGAAAAAATTACATCTAAATAGTATGACCTGCAGCGTTGTACAATAATTCAGCTTGCCCCTTTGCTCACATTCGTCCCCTTACTTCACTTCACTTTTGACTCATTCTCTTAGACCGTAGTATCTTACATGATGCATTCTAGCTAATTAACACGTGTGTATGCATTGATGGTGCAAATAATAGGCGAGACGTGTCTCTCTGTATTTCTCAAAAGCATCTCAATTATCAGATGAGTTAGACTAATCTAACTTGCATGAAGTGCTCCGGCACATGCAGATGTCTTGTAGCACCTGCACATGAGTAACCTCTCCAGCAGTGTGGTGGACCACTTTAAAGAATAGATGGATAATCTTGTTATGGATAAACAGCTGCATCTTCTCTCTGCGGTTTGTTAAGTTGCAAGGCACAAATATGTAGGCAGATAATTTGCTTCAGTTCGGTTGCAATAAGAGAATGTATGTAGAACTATATATGAAATCATCTCCATGCTACAACAAATTTTCAATTAATAATTTAACTCTACAGCAGGTCTAGAAAGAAGAATCTAATTTATTTAACAGAAGAATCAATCTTCACGTATTAGACAATGTGCATTTTAGAGAGAAACCTTGTGCCACCTCGACCCTATCAATACTACTCTGAAAATCCCACACGACGTCTCCCTTGTCCTTAAGCGCAACAGGTTTATACATGTATATGGCAAAAAGAAATTATATCAAGTCAATGCGTACAGAAGTGGAGACTTGTGTTCTATCTACATGCAAGAGCAGAGGCAATTTAAGTGTGATAAATAATAAATAATTAGACCATACTGCATTTGGGGTAGCTAAAATCATGTAAATACCCAATATGAAAAATCCAAATCCTAATTGCAATTAGGATAAATAATTAGGTTAGTGCATACATCTCTAAATTCAGGAGAGCAAAATTTATAACACAAGAACTCCCAAAAAGAGCCATTACCTGCTGTTTTTTGGACAAATCTTCTGTAGAACTTCTTCATCTTATTCTATAAAAGAACTTAACCAAAAGAAATAGAGAAATGGCCAACCCTACAGCAATAGAACAATAGGTGCATCAAATTAGGTATTACCTATTTCAAACTCACACGGAAAATAAAAGAGAGCTAGCAGAGAGCATCATACATCATCTTGCTTTAGATGAGGAGAATGGGAATGAGAGGTTCCACGTGGTCGCCTGCGGCCAGATGCCACTGCTGCCGGTCGCCATGGAGCCGGGACAGAGGGAGAGGCCAGGAGCAAGGAGGTTGAGCTCCTCGCGTGCGCTACCTCTGCATCGTCCCTCGTCGGCTGCTTAGAGACAGAGGGGATGTGAGACACGAGAGAGACCAGAGACCAGGGAGGGAGAGGCTGAAGGAGTTGGAGAGGGAGAGACGTACCTACCCAGCAGGTTAGTGCCGTAGTCAAGGACGAGAGTGTCGCCGCGTTTTCCATGGAGCAGGCGGCGGCCATTCCGTGCTCTTCCCACCGGACGATGACGAGGGAGAGATGGATTTTTTGTTTCTTTTAACAAAACCGGCAATTTGTCTCGTTTTATTTAAAAAAGTCGAAGAGAGTTGACCAGTTTATTTAAAGGAACCGGCCCAAAAACACGTATAAATGCACCAATCTTGTCACGAAACATGACCACATTGAATACACCATCACAGCCAACCTGGCTACCAACATAAAATACAGACACACAAGCAAGACCCACGTCGAGGTTGACACATAGTGTCATCGTCATCACTCCTCCGCGAGCCAGCGACTCCGACTTCACCAACGACTTCCAAAACAGGACCTCCCAGACGACGCCAACCATGTCGGTCTATGCCATTAATTGGCCACACGCGTCAAGGAGAGACAGCTCGCTCAGACGACGAGTTTCACAAGGGAATTATGTTGATCTTGCGCCGACTGAGTACCTACAGAGACCACCGACGGCCGGTCATCGTCGCCGCTTGGACACCATCCACCGCAGCTCAGACTCCACAGCGAAGCAGTAAAACCCATCGAACACACCGGGAATAACCGACTACCGAAGATCAACCGCAACCCGACCTCAGCCCGAGTCATCATCTTTGCCAAACTTCACCCCTTGGACCTTACACATCGGCCCAGCAACAACCATCTCCACAGAACCCTGACCATAGGCAACTCCGAGACGATGCCCTCAAGAAGGAATGAGACAGAGTAGCGCCTCCATCGCCCGATCCCGGATCTGAGGTTTCCCTCTAGAGTCAGGGCCGCTGGAGGAGGGGTGAGCACATCACCCAGCGATGCTTCCAGGAAAGTCTGCGACACCCGCGGGCATCACCATCGCTGGCTCCGGCCAAACCAGAGCGAGGATTTCTCCCGGAGGTGCTCAACCCCAACCACCTGAATCGGCCGCCCACGAACCACCGCCACGCGCCGAGCTCACCAACCAACCCTCTGCCGAAGACCGCTCCGCACCACCAGGCCGAAAACACCGGCACATCCCAGAACCGCCACCAGAAAGCCTTGTCGCAGCTTGTAGCAGCACCGAGTACTCGCCGCCCCCATGGCCAGAAATGACCGGACACCGCCTCCAGACGGGCGGAGGAGAGCCGCCATAGCCAGATCTGGGGCCGCCGCCCGAAGCCCACGAGGCCAACACCCCGCCACCACCAGCCACCGGCCGCTAGCGCCGAGCCAGAGACCTCGACGCCGCGCCCACACCCCGTCTCCACCGGTCGACTCCACCCCAGCAGCCGCCACACGCCCTGATCTGCCGCCAACTCAGGCCATCCTGCACAAGAAACTGCCCCGCCGCCACCTTCTCCGGGGCGCGGCCGGCTTTGCCAACGGCCCCTCCAGCAGCGGCGACACGGGGAGGGCGGAGGGAGACTGCTAGAGGCGGCGGCGATGTTTCCCCCGTGTCGCCAGAGCAGCGGCGGCGTGGGGGCGAGAGGACGCGGTCGGAGAGATGGATTTGCAGAGAAGGGTGAAAGGAGCTCGCGGTGGTAGCTAGCGACGGAGGACGTGGATGGAATTGACCAGGATAAGGAGAGATGGATTTGCAGAGGAGGGCGAGAGGAGCTCGCGGTGGTAGCTAGTGGCGAAGGACGTGGCTGGAATTGACCAGGATCTGGAGAAAAACAATGGCGGCTAGGGTTCTGAGGAGAGGACGCGGGAGAAGAACTAGGTACGGGGAGGAGGAGGAGGAATAAAGGAGGGATGAGGAGGGGACCCTACCCTCTCTCCCCATGAGAAGGAAGGGCCCAGGCGCCCAGCCATGGCCGGCGACGCGAAGAGCCCCGTACAGGCGACGAAGCCCCGAGCGCCACGCGCGTACGACAGACCCCCACGATAGAGAGAATGGAGGTGGAAAGACGATTCTACCCTCGACCAGTAGCCAAATTATAGGCCGCCACCGCGTCTCTCTCCTCTCTTTTCATCTCACACACATCGCCACGCACCCACACTCTCCGACGAGCGGGACCCGGAAAATGCATGCCCTCAAATCAGTGAAGGAAGTGGAGTTAGTGATGGATGCAGACGGCTAGGATTGGTTTGGACACCCAATCAGACGACTGGGCTATTTGTTTGGGTTGTGGCTGGCTAGGTATGCTACTGTGTAGAAAAATCTATTGTGCAAGGAAAACTGCTTTTCTGAATTTAACCGTTTGACAACTTGAATGGCTGTTTAACTGTATGCTATGAAATTGTCTGAAATATCCCTAGATTTATAAGAACATGTATAATCAGTGATTGAAGTGTATAAGTGTATCTATCACTATTAAATACGATGAATTTTCAATAATAAACACAAGAATAATTGATCAGATATAGCTTTGTCCAAAATATATGTACTACGTATCTATAAATATCTACAAAATGTATAGCATGTAGCACGAATCTTTTCCATTCAAGTAACTAGAATCTACACACGTAGCAAAATCATGTTTTCCATCCAAGCACCAAGCTGCAAGTACTAGAAAGCCAGCTCCCAAGATCGCTCATGGCCAGGCCCAGGCGGCAGAGTACCTGTCCGCGGATTGGCCTACCGTAGAGCGGCGGCGTGTGCGATTTTGGACTTTGCCCTGTTCACTGGAAGTGGGCAATGAGAGAATAGGGTCAACAGATAGCGGTTACGAAAAAAAAACGTTCGGTCCACCCAGGGTGGCAATCTGCCGTAAATATTTGTAACGAAATGGGCAATTCAAGATAACGATTCGATTGCTTTGGAGGAAGCTGTGGGAAGCACCTCAAAACGTGCTTACTGATTTCTGCCTAATCGCTCCTTCAGCTTTAGCAAAGCCGGTGCCCAAATCCCAGCTGTTTGTTTCGTTTCGCTGGTTTTTTCCACCGAAAAGCCACCAAAAGCCCAAACAAACATCCCTAGGATATTAAGTGGCTTCTAAGACCACGTACAATATAAGGGTGTTTATATAAGTGCTTAGCAAAATAAACCAAACAGTTTCTTTAGCATCAGTATTTATCTGTATAGGAGAGGTGTCTAATTAGACATCTACCTAGTATAATTAAGCACCATCGCTTAGTAAAAACGGCATTTTTAAGCACCTTGCGTTGTAGATGCCCTAAGAACTTCCTTAGGGGGCTACAATATTTCGTTTAGATGTAGACAAGGACGGGTTTTATCGAAAGTACCCAAGAATAAAACTTTGTAACACCCTCGAATCGACCATATGCAAGTTTTAGCGATTCTCGCCAAACCTGCGTAGAAACGATTCAAAGATGTCCACCAGGCACTTGCGAGTGGGTGGAAAACGAAGTAATATCATTATACAATAGTTCACGATGGAACCATAAAACATATATAAACAACAACGACTCAACGAGTCAAGAATACAGATATACAGTACCAAGATCCAAATCACTTAAAAACGATACACATCCGAGTATGGATAAGAAGCAAATGAGGCTAAGAGCCCTGAAGAATAACCAATAATGTCCATAACCCTGTCCAGACCAATCCAGAAGGATAACTCTGCTAATGACGTCGAACTTATACCTGTCAAAACAAAAGGGGTGCCGACGAAGATCAAAGGAAAAAAGGCAGCGATCAGTACTGAGGCCAGTACACGGCGAGTCTAGAATTCGGCGGCTCTCGCCTACGTAGGTATGATGGGCTAAAGCCGCAGCGAAGACTGCACTAAACAACCTATAGAGACTCGATACAACTATCGGCTATTGGCGAGAGATAAGAAAGACCTATGCGGAACCAATCTGATAGTACCACCAAACGTACCATCCTAGTATTTCCCCCTCGAAACCAAACAAAGAAGTCCTGCTGAGGAAGCTCACACGGTTGGCAGTTTTATTCATTCTTTTCATGGTGGTTATCCAACTTACTAGTTATATCAGATACGAGTCAAATTATAATAGTAAACTTTAGTTATAGTTGTCTATGATTGAGAAATTGTGTTCCAAGTCGTCCATAACCGTGGACACGGCTTTTCGAAAATATTTAACCCTATAGGGGTGCACCAAAATTTCCACACGCACTTCCAGCCTTTTGCCAGATCCATTAACATACTTTCATCGGTATGTCGGTGGGGCTTAGGACACGACGCTTTCTCAGACTCAAAGCAAGTACATGGGGGGCACCTGAAAGAGCTACCTATACGAGGTATAGCTAATCCTCCTCGTACGGACCCTGAGGTTGCGTGCACTTGTCACACGAGTAGAGGCCATAGACAATATATTCCAATGACAGAGTGCCGCACCTATGCAACAGTAATAAACGCTCATCGAGCAACATGTAATAAACATGGCATACATAGCATAGATACAGTAGGTAACGTATAAAGCCCAAACTAGTTTGTGGCCCCCAGTACAGTACTTTGAAATCATGTTATAAGCCGATAGGGGTGTCCAAACACCCCACATGTGGTTAGCGCGCTTAGTCTCGGAACATGTGTCAAGAACTCGGGTCCTAGGTGGACACAAGTGGGCAGTTAAAAACCTAATATTGAATATTACCTACTGGTGCCTCTGCATTATATCTATTTTCAGCATTTTAATTGACAAGTTATATTGAAATCCATGATCATCTCCACCATTAAGCATGTGCCAACCTTCCCACAATGGTGGAACAACAACGACACGAAGCAGCACCTGAGCCAGCAACTACAACTCGTAAGGCCGACTGTCTATCAAACAACGGGCAATAGGATGTGTCTAAGGCCAGATAGAGGCTGCAAGGGATATAAATGGTGCATGGAAACTAAAGCATCGCAACACGGATAGCAATAGAGCAACATGAGGAAGTAAAGACTATAAAGACAAAATAGATAGAAAGCAGGAGAATGCTCGCCTGGAAAACATAGCCGAAGGTTCATATTCGAAGCACTTGTCGATAGTCGCATCAACTCAACGGCCTAATCCGCGAAGAACCAAAGCACTAAAATAAACACTGGATGCACTATTTAATACTATAGTAGAAGATCGGGCATGTTCATGATATGATGCATGACATGGCGAATATGCGATACAATTAGACAATATTAAGCGGAACCGGGGTCCCTACAATTAATCAGAAGGTTCATATTAGTTACTCCGCAATTTAAATGTTGTATTATCAAGGCAAAACATGGCATCGGTGCTCTACATAAATTTAAATGGAGGCGAGAAAAGACAAATATAGCCCGCATATAGTGTCCATATTTAATTATGAGGTGAATCAACAAAATACCCCCAGCCCACAAAATATGTATGCGATGAACAATTTAATATGCATCAAGATATACATAGCATTTATAAAATAGGGGCTCGGAAAGGGGATCACACATTAGGGTTTGGAACCGGGGGTCTTGGGGTACGGCGGGATCGGGAATCGGATCCGCGAGGGAGAAGAACACCTGGTACGGTCTCCGGGTTCTAGATCGAGATCTCGGCCATCGGATCCATGATGAAGATCTTGATGGTCCGAAGGGGTTCAGGTTTGACAAGGTCTTCGGCTTCCGGGAGCATCGCCTTCGGATTCCGTAAGGAGGAACTTGGAGTTCGTGATAGACGTCTTCTCGCTCGTCCGTTAGTGTGGACCTACTTGGTTTGGATCCCTCGTGCTCATCTGTCGATCGTGTTGGGGCATTGTAGAAGGGCCCACATCACCACCACAACAACATCTGCCACCGATTCGCATACATACTCATATCAACATCTACACCATAGGAGAAAAACATTGTGTCAAGCCTCAACAACACTTCGGTGGCTTACATGGCACACAAAGACAACCTGGCTGACTTCTTCAGGCATCACAACATACTGTAGGTACGGCAGGGGCCTGGAGGAGGGGTCGCGCACTCGCGGAAGGGCGACGAGGTCGGGGTGGCAGCGGCCACGAGAGGCGGACGCAGCGCTCGCATCGGCAGCCAGAGAGGCACGCGGGGCGACAAGGTCGCACAGCGGCGCCCAGCGATGGCGCGGGGAAGAGGTGGGACGACACGAGGTTCACGGGTCGAGCTCGAACGATGGAAGCAGGGAGGGAGGCTCGGAGAGCTTGGCGCGAGGTCAACGACGGCCAGGTCATGCAGGAGGCGAGCGATGGTGGTGGGGCGATGGTTCCGGGGCGGGGGAGAAGGTACTGGCTCGCGGAGGAGCTCGAAGGAGCCTCTGCAGCAGGGAGAAGACTCGAGGCGGCCGGCTCCTGGCAGCGACGTCGATCCAGGACAGGGAGCTGGAGTGGGACGACAATGCGATGGGCACGGTAGCGAGGAGAGCTTGGCGCGGGGCAACCGAAAGCGCGTGGGCGAGGTCGTTCGGACGAGGGCCGCAGGGCTTGCTGCGGAAGGCAGCTCGGGCGGAAGCAGGGGCGCCGGCGAGAGGGGAACGCAGGGGCGGCGACGCTCGCGGGACGAGATCGAGGAAGGAGACGCGGGATTGGTGGGGATCGACGCGAGCGGGGCGGTTTCGATCGGGGAGGGGCGCGTGGTAGGTGGAGATCGAGGCTGCATGGTGTGTGAGCGAGGCGCTGGCGTCACATCGCTGCAGGTGGGGCGGTGCGTGGATTAGGTAGCATGGCAGGGGTCGGGTCAAGGTGTCTTGGTGTGGGTGCGGTGTCGTGTACGAAGCGTGGTAGGTGTACCAGGTGTGTGTCGATCATCTTTGCATTACAATGGGTCTAGGTGGTGGGTGTGCACAGATGGGGTAGGTGGGTATGGTGTGGGGTGGTTTTAGGGTTTAGGGTTAGGCGCCGGGTAGGCTAGGGTTTGGCCAGGATAGATATAGGGTTTGGCTTAGCCGATTAGTCGGGGTGGTAAGGTGCTGCCAGTTAGGCCCTTTGCGCGTGGCCGGTGGCAGCCTCCCCCTGGAAAAAACATTTTTATTTACCCCTTTTAATTTAAAAGACTTTTGTAAATAGTTTTTAGACAAATAAAAGATCCGGAAAAGATCAGGGTTTTGATTTGAAATAAAGATGGAAGATATTTATAAAACAAAGGCTTTTCGAAAATAGTTTTAGGCAAATAACAAACGCAGACATGAAGATGCTCAAATGCAATGTGGCATGATGATGTGAGCATGCAATCATGATGATGCACAAAATAAAAACAACACACGATTTTCTAGTAGTGGTTTTTCCCAGGTGCTATAATTTGACACCACTAATAATAGATCTCGTCCTCGAGATCCGCCTCATGGTACGGGGAAGAAGGCCAACGGTCTGAATCTTCTCGCTTCGTGTAGATCTTCATGACACCACTAACAGAGATTCTTTCTCCGTCTTGAAATTGGCGACACCACCAACAAGGGGTCGTTGCTCACGTTCGTTGAGGGAACACTCCGGATAAATAAAGGACGAAGATAAAGGTTTCAAAAGATAAGGTCACCTTTAGCTTCGATAGAAGGAGAGAAAAGATGCAACCTAATCCGCTTCAATGTACAAGAGCGAATAGAATGAGTAGTCGGCATGGGAGCCAATCCATCACGTACCCAAACTATTACTCTGTACATGAATAAGAAAACCGTGCAACCCATTCTTGAATTTAGACTGGAGATCTTCACAAGCGATGTTCGGAAACAAAGGAGTGATGCAGGCTCTTCATCGAATCTGACGTAGATGACGTCGTCATGCTGGAAAACACCAGATGATAGAAAGAATTTTTTTAGTGAATTTTGGGTCACTGAAAGATACATCAGAGGAAAAATCCTCAGATAGCATGAAGACCGGATGTAACAACACCGTTACAAGAGGAAGGAGCGAAACCCTGAAGGTACAATGAAAACCGAACCACGAGAATTCCTGGACTTGAAGAGTGGTAAGATAACAGATTCAAACATGCCAAGGTAAGAGGAGAATAGCATAGAGGTAAGGAATAAAAGCAGACCTAATCATATCTATCCAACCGATTTTGCAAAATAGTTTTGATACTCTACATCGGCCGTTAGCTAGGTTATCCTACAGGCTGGACCAATGGGGTATCGCAACTGCTGAGCTCTGATACCACTTTGTAACACCCTCGAATCAACCCTATGCAAGTTTTAGCGATTCCCGCCGAACCCGCATAGAAACGATTCAAAGATGCCCACCAGGCACTTGCGTGCGGGTGGAAAACGAAGTAATATCATTACACAATAGTTCACGATAGAACCCACAAAACATATATATACAACAACGACTCAACGAATCAAGAATACATATATACAGTACAAAGATCCAAATCACCTTAAAACGATACACATCCGAGTATGGATAAGAAGAAAATGGGGCTAAGAGCCCTGAAGAATAACCAATGGCGTCCATATCCCTGCCCAGGCCAAGCCGGAAGGGTAACCCTGCTAACGATGTCGAACTTATACCTATCAAAATAAAAGGGGTGCCGACGAAGGGCAAAGGAAAAAGGCAGCGGCCGGGACTGAGGCTAGTACACGGCGAGTCTAGAATTCGGCGGCTCTCGCCTACATATGTGTGGTGGGCTGAAGCGACAGCGAAGCCTACAGTAAACAACCTATAGACACTCGATACAACTATTGGCTATTGGCAAGAGATAAGAAAGACATGCGAAACCAACCTGATACTACCACCAAACATACCCATCCTCGTATTTCCCTCTCGAAACCAAACGAGGAAGTTATGCCGAGGAAACTCACATGGTTGGCAGTTTTATCCATTCTTTCCATGGTGGTTATCCAACTTACTAGTTATATCAGATACAAGTCAAATTATAACAGTAAACTTTAGTTATAGTTGTCTATGATCGATAAACTATGCTCCAAGTCGTCCATAACCGCGGACATGGCTTTTCGAAAAGATTTAACCCTGTAGGGATGTACCAAAGTTTCCACACGCACTTCCACCCTTTTTGCCAGATCCATTAACATACTTCCATCGGTATGTCGGCGGGGCTTCCGACATGACGCTTTCCTAGACCCAAAGCAAGTACATGGGGGTCACCCGAAAGAGCTACATGTACGAGGTATAGCTAATCCTCCTTGTACATACCCTGAGGTCGCGTGCACTTGTCGCGTGAGTAGAGGCCATAGACAATATATTCCCGTGACAGAGTGCGACACCTATGCAACAATAATAAACGCACATCGAGCAACAAGTAATAAACATGGCATACATGGCATAGATAAAGTAGGTAACGCATAAAGCCCGAACTAGTTTGTGGCCCCCAGTACAGTACTTTGAAATCAGGTAATAAGCCCATAGGGGTGCCCAGACACCCCACATGTGGTTAGCGCGCTCAGTCTCGGAACAGGTATTAAGAACTCGGGTCCTAGGTGGACACAAGTGGCGGTTAAAAACCAAATATTGAGTATTACCCACCGGTGCCTCTGCATTATATCTATTTCTAGCATTTTAATTGACAAGTTATATTAAAATCCATGTTCATCTCTACCATTAAGCATGTGCCAACCTTCCCACAACGGTGGAACAACAACGACACGAAGCAGCACCTGAGCCAGCAACTATGACTCACAATGCCGACTGTCTATCAAACTACATGCAATAGGATGTGTCCATGGCCATATAGAGGCTGCAAGGGATATAAATGGTGCATGTAAACTAAAGCATCGCAACACAGATAGCAATAGAGCAACATGAGGAAGTAAAGACTATAAAGACAAAATAGGTAGAAAGCGGGAGAATGCTCGCCTGGAAAGCATAGCCAAAGGTTCATATCCGAAGCACTTGTCGATACTCGCATCAACTCAACGGCTTAATCCACGAAGAACCAAAGCACTAAAATAAACAGCGGATGCACTATTTAATACTATAATAGAAGATCGGGCATGTTCATGATATGATGCATGGCATGGTGAAGATGCGATGCAATTAGGCAATATTAAGCAGAACCAGGGTCCCGACAATTAATCAGAAGGTTCATATTAGTTACTCCGCAATTTAAATGTTGTATTATCAAGGCAAAACATGGCATCAGTGCTCTACACAAATTTAAATGGAGGCGAGAAAAGACAAATAGAGCCCGCATATAGTCTCCATATTTAATTATGAGGTGAATCAACAAAATACCCCCAACCCACAAAATATGTCTACAAGGATGAACAATTTAATATGCATCGAGATATACATAGCATTTATAAAATAGGGGCTTGTAAAGGGGATCATACATTAGGGTTCGGAACCGGGGGTATTGGGGTACGGCCGGATCGGGCATCAGATCCGCGAGGGAGAAGAACGCCGGGTACGGTCTTCAAGTTCGGGATTGGGATCTCAGCCATCGGATCCATGATGAAGATCTTGATGGTTCGAAGGGGTTCAGGTTTAACAAGGTCTTCACCTTTCGGGAGCATCGCCTTCGGATTCCGTAAGGAGGAACTTGGAGTTCATGATAGACGTCTTCTCACTCGTCCGTTAGTGTGGACCTACTTGGTTTGGATCCCTCGTGCTCATCTATAGATCGTGTTGGGGCATTGTAGAAGGGTCCACATCACCACCACAATGTAACACCCTCAAATCGGCCCTATGCAAGTTTTAGCCCTTCCCGCCAAACCCGCATAGAAACGATTCAAGGACGCCCACCAGGCACTTTTGTGCGGGTGGAGAACGAAGTAATACCATTACACAATAGTCCTCGATGGGACCCACAGAACAGATATATATACAACACGACTCCATGAGTCAAGAATACAGATATACTATACAAAGATCCAAATCACCTTGAAAACGATAGAGCGTCTGACTACGGACAAGATGCAAATGGGGCTAAGAGCCCTGAAGAATAACCAATGTCGTCCATAACCCTGCCCAGGCCAAGCCGGAAGGGTAACCTTGCTAACGACGTCGATCTCAAACCTGCTAAAACAAAAGGGGTGCCGACAAAGGGCAAAGAAAAAAGAGGCGTCGATCGAGGCGATTACATGGCGAGGCTAGAATTCGGCGGCTCTCGCCTACATAGGTATGGTGGACTAAAGCGACAGCGCAACATGCACTAAACAACCTATAGAGACTCGATTACTGTCGGCTATTAGAGAGAGATAAGAAAGACCTATTCGGGTCCAACCTGACACTAACACCAAACATACCCATCCTGGTATTTCCCCCTCAAGACCAAACGAGGAAGTCGAACCGAGGAACTCACACAGTTGACAGTTTTATTCATTCCATTATAGTTGCAACACTTACTAGTCAGATATAGATATCATGAGTCATCCTGATGACATAAGTAGTGGGCAGTTTTAGTTAACCATTCAATTGTAGTTGCAGCACTTACTAGTCAGATACAATTAGCATGTGACATCCCAAACCCAGCAGTTGTTGGCACTTTTATTTCATTCCATTGGATTTGCGATACTTACTAGGCAGGTATGACATGACACGATACACCCTAGTTCCACCAGTTGTTGGCACTTTTATTATCCATTCCATTGTAGTGAAGCTGATTACTAGTCACATATTAAGTCAAATTTATAGCACTACTTTAGTTATGCTTGTCTATGATCGAGATACTGTGCTCCAAGTCGTCCATAACCGCGGTCACGGCTTTCAGAAAGATTTACCCTACAAGGGTGCACAAATAGCAACACACACACGATCAACCTCGGAAAAACCAAATCAAAACCCAACGAGGCTTTCACGACAAAGCAATCACGGGATTCATAAAATATTTCAGGGGGCCACCCCATTAAGCTACCTGCAACGAAGTTGGCCGGCTCTGAGACGGACCCAAGGTTTGCGCCAATGGTCAGTAACGATCGGGAACCCGAAGTGTGGATGGGATTGTCGATACATGAAAACACTCCATAATTCCTAAAAGCGATGATGTTCCACGCACAATCGTAAATAAAGCAGTAAGCATGGCATAAGTACAGGATAGTAATAAAGCCCCAAACTACTTTGTGGCCCCAAGAAATAAGAAATGAATCAAGCTCTAGCTAAGGGGGATTCATAGAGTCTCCCGGATGTGGATAGTGCGAATAGTCAAGGAACGGGTATCAAGTACTCAAGGCCTACGGGACACAAGTGGACATGAAAAACCAAATAGCATATATTTCCCACCGGTGCCTCTTTCATTAGTTGTCCAAGCAATTTAATAGTTGTATTTATAGTCATGATTCTCTCCACCATTAAGCCTCTCCACCATTAAGCATGTGCCAACCTTCCAATAACGGTGGAACAACAACGACGCGAAGCAACACATGAGCAAGCAACTATGACTCGCAAGGCCGACTATTTATCAAACAACAGGCAATAGGATGTGTCCAAGGCAATATAAAGGCTGTAAGGGATATATCTGGTGCGGAACACTAAAGCATCACGTCACAGATAGCAATAGATCATCAGGAGGAAATAAAGACTATAAATGCAAAATAGGTAGAAAGGGGGAGAATGCTCGCCTGGGAAACACTGTCGAAGGATCATATCCGGCGAACTTGTCGATACTCGCATCAACTCATCGGCCTAATCCGCGAAGAGGCAAACACTAGAAGAAACACTGGATGCAATATTTAATACTATGGCAGAAGACCCGAAATGCTTATGATATGATGCATGGCATGGCACAGATGCGGTGCAATTAGGCAATATTAAGCGGAACCGGGGTCCCGACAATTAATTAAACTGTTCAAGTTATTTAACAACCTCGCAATTTAAATGTTGTCTTAACAAGACAGAACATGGCATCGGTTCGCTACACCAATTTAAATGGAGTCCGGAATAAGACAACAATATTTCGCATAAACACTCCATATTAATTATGAGGTGAATCGGCATAATGCCCCAACCCACAGACAAGTATGCATGCATGAACAATTTAATATGCGACAATTGGTAATGTCATATTATAAAAATAGGGGCTTAGGGTCACACATCTGGGTTCGGAAGATCTTGGTTCTGGGAGTTCGGGTCTGGGTCTCAGGGCTCCGGGATCTAGGGGTTCGGTTCGATGGGATCGGTCTTCAGAGATCGTCGTAGGACTTGGTTTGGCGTCGGAGGATCCTCGGGTTCGCCCTGGTCGGTGTCAATCTTGCCGTCGCGAAGATCTTGTCGGGTCCGCGTATCGGGTCGATCTTGGTGTTCAGGAAGAAGAACTTGGCGTTCTGTATCGGCGATCTTGGCGTCTGGGTTCTCGGCATCGCATCCGGGAAGGAGGTCTTGTCGCATCCGTGGAGATCTTGGTTCGGCCTCGGTCAAAGCATTCGGAAGCAGATCTTGGTGTTTCGGGCACCTTCCGGTCGGGGTCTCGGCGTTCATGAAGAAGATCACGTCGATCCACGCGGTTCGGTCTTCGGGGATTCGGCTTCGGGACCGATAAGGAGATCTTGAGGTTCCACTCGTTGGTCGGTGATGGACTCAGGTTCTGATGCCGAGGTTCTCGGGATCATCACCATCTCCCTGAAGGAAGCCTTGACGGCAAGTGGACTCGGGTCGGAACAAATGGCAGGTACGTCCCTTGGGATGATCTTACGGTGACATCAGAAGACGGTCTTGGCGTCACGAACTCTTGACAGGGCCTCGGGTACACGACACCAGCAGAGAAGATCTTGTGTTCAACGAAGCACATGAAGGTAGCTTCACATCGGCACCCGCCGAACTCATCGCCACAAGGACACACACGCGTGCACGTGGTTGGGCTCGATGGCGCCCCTAACGGCATGGTGCGAGGTCAGCGATGCGGAGGGAGCCGGAATGGCGGCTTCACGGACTATAGTGGGGCGAGGAGGACGAGGCAGGGGGGCCGACGACTGCTGGGGTCGGGGCGGCTTGGAGACGTGCTCGGGGAAGGAGTGAGGACGGAGGCGACCGCCGGAGGAGGCGCGATAGAAGATGGCGTCGACGGCGCGGGACGCGACCGTGGGGAGGCGGAAGGAGCTCCGGGCAGCGGCGGCCCACGAACAGGAAGCGACACGCGGGGATCGAGCCGAGAGGAGGGAGGAGGCGTGTGGCGGGGTCTCTCGGGAGAGGATGAGGCAGAGATGGGGACGATCATTGGTGGGGGGGCGTCTTGGAGGCGCAGGGGAATTTTGTCGGGAGCGGGCGGGAGATGGTGGTTGCATGCGGTGTGTGGGGGTGGCGGCAGGTGGCCAGGTGGCAGGCGCGAGGGGGGTGGGGAGTGAGGTGGCGAGCCAGGGTTGGCTTGGGTGAGGTGGCGGCTAGGAGGGAGATAAGATGGAGGGGGGTTCGGTCGATGGAGGGATTAGGCCAGGGGGAGAGCTGGTCGCACGCGGGATCCAAGGAGGAGCGGGGTAGGCATCGGGCGCGTGAGTGGGGCGCGGAAGGAGAGGCTGGGAGATGTTGCGTGCGGTTGGGTGTGTGTGTCTGGGTAGTGGGCCAGGCGGGGTGAGGTGGCTGTGGTTTAGACTGAACTGGTTTTGTTTTATTGGGTGGCCGGCTGGGTCGGTCCGGCCCGGTTTGGTTGCCCCCTAAAATAATATAAATATTTTATCTATTTAAAACGAGGCTTTTGAAATCCGTTTGTAGACGAAATAAAATATTCCGGACAGCCTGGGGTTTTAATTTGAAATAAAGACATAGCGTTTAGAAAACAAAACCAGGTTTTCGAAAATAGTTTTTAAACAAACCATGCATGATGATGACGATGCTCAAATGCAATATGGCATGATGACATGAGCATGCGGTCATGATGATGCAATGCACAAAAACACAGTGATTTTCTAGTAATGGTTTTAGCGGGATGCTACACACAACAACATCTGCCATCGATTCGCATACGTACTCATATCAACATCTACACCATAGGAGCAAAACATTGTGTCAAGCCTCAACAACACTTCAGTGGCTTACATGGCACACAGAGACAACCTGACTGACTGCTTCAGGCATCACAGCATACAGCCGATACAACAGGGGCTTGGAGGCGGGGTCACGTGCTCGCAGAAGGGCGACTAGGTCGGGGTGGCAGCGGCCACGGGCGGTGGATGCAGCGCTCGTAGTGGCGGCCAGAGAGGTACGCAGGGCAACGAGGTCGCGCGGCGGCGCCCATCGACGGTGTGGGGAAGAGGCAGGAAGATGCGAGGGTCACGGGTCGAGCTCGAACGGTGGAAGTAGGGAGGACGGCTCGGCGAGCTTGGCGCGAGGTCGACAGCGGCCAGGTCATGCGGGAGGCGAGCGATGGTGGTGGGGTGACGGTTCCGAGGCGGGAGAGGAGGTGCTGGCTCGCGGAGGAGCTCGGAGGAGCCTCTGCAGCAGGGAGACGACTGGAGGCAACTGACTCCCGGTAGCGGCGTCGATCCAAGACAGGTAGCCGGAGTGAGACGGCAGTGCGACGAGCACGACAGCGAGGAGAGCTTGGCGTAGGGCGATCAAAAGCGCGCGGGCGAGGTCATTCTGAGGAGGGCCACGAGGCTTGTTACGGAAGGCGGCTCGGGGCACAAGCATGGGCGCCGGCAAGAGGGGGATACAGGGGTGGCGGCGCTCGAGGGACGAGATCGAGGAAGGAGATGTGGGATTGGTGGGGACTGACGCGAGCGGGGCGGTTACGATCGGGGAGGGGCACGTGGTAGGTGGAGATCGAGGCCGTGTGGTGCACGGCGGTACCGCATCGTGTCACGGTGGGGCTGCTGGGTTAGGTAGCATGGCGGTGGGTCGGTGCCTGGTGGTCAGCGGGTGGTGCGTGTACGCGAAGTAGGTGGGTATGGTGTGGGGTGGTTTTAGGGTTTGGGGTTAGGCGTCGAGTAGGCTAGGGTTTGGCCAGGATAGATATAGGGTTTGGATATCCGAGGTAGGTCACTTTGCCACTAGGCCTTTGGCTGGCCATGACCTCCCGGAAAAAACATTTTTATTTAACCCTTTTAATTTAAAAGACTTTTATAAATAGTTTTAGACAAATAAAAGATCCAGAAAAAAGATCAGGGTTTTGATTTTAAATAAAGATGGGGGATATTTATAAAATAAAGGCTTTTGGAAAATAGTTTTAGGCAAATAACAAATGCAGACATGAAGATGCTGAAATGCAATGTGGCATGATGACATGAGCATGCAGTCATGATGATGCACAAAATAAAAAACAACACGCGATTTTCTAGTAGTGGTTTTTCCCAGGTGCTACAAACTTGTTGGCTATGACACACTCTAGCTACTCTCCAGGCGATATCCACAAAATTCTTTAACCATGATGAATCCCTTCAACTTATCCATCTAGCAAAATCTCTCGAGTTGTAGAAAGTTTCAATAAGGGGAAAGATCTTAGAAAATAATCAAGAAGGGGCATAAGCGTGAAAGTGGCCAGGGTTCCCTAGAGACTTAGGGCGTGTTTGGTATGGTGCAACCCCGTTCTCGCATGGGGCAGGAAGAAATAAGGGCATTTGGTTGCACACGTGGTAGAGAATCTTTGCACCGCACTAGTTCTAAAGTAGGTCTCATCCTGGCCCTGGAGGAACGCCGAAGTAGGGCGTTTCCATGGAGCCAACTCCTTATCGCGCTCGCGGGAGAAGAAGATGCACGTGCTCATGCAATGGAGGGATGGTGGGAGCTCGTATGCGTGTGGCAAATTCTGGCAAGAGAAATTGTGGTGACTGCCCGCCGATTCGCACCACCTATTTAGACCGCTTCACCTCACCTGCAATTTTTGCGCCACAATTTCTCCCCTATTTCAAGCTCCCCTCCAAATCTTCTTCTTCACTGACGAGCAGGTAAGCAGTACCTCCTACTCCGATGGATCTAGCTCATCTCTGGCAAGCCTTCGTCCTCGGCTATCCCCGACATGTCATCCTCGTCGGTCGAAATTGAAACCATGGTAAGAGACACATAACCCTAGCTCATGCAGCTTAGATATGTTACCATGTTCTCGCCCATAGTTCATGTGTTCGCCTGTGCTTGCTCCTAGTAGATCTGGACCTTTTGTGGTCATTATTCATGCTATACTATGAGGATTGTCACGTGCTTCACGTTGGATTAGTGTTACAAGTATAGTTCTTCCCCTAGAACTAAACACATTGCGTATCTCTCGTGCCGTAGGAGTTCATTATGTCCACTGATCTGTCGGTAACCTCTGCGCTGCCTCTACATTATGTGTCGATGCCTGATGGGATGTGAAATAAGAAGTTGGCCATGTCATGGCCAACATCTTTGTCCACCTTCGTCCAGAATCGGGTCTACTAGTTGATCTAGAAAGGGGTTCAGTTGTTCGAGGATTCAGAGAGGCAGACATGTGCTTAATTGTAGACGATGTATTCAAGTTTTATGGTCGAATAGTCTCTGTGAACCAGGTGTACAACCACATGAGGCATTGGAAAGTTAGGTGGATTCAGGTGTTGAGGATCAAGAGGCTTGATAACGTGTGCTAGGTTGAGGTGACCTCTGCTATCATGATGGACAACGATGATTACTATGCACACATCAAAGTTCGATATATTTGCACTTGCATCAGTACGTTGAGTAGCTATAAAGTTCACATATGAACTACACGTTTTGAACTAACTGTGATTCTCGTGTTGCTCAACCAAAGAACACCGAGTTGATCAACAAGCCCATTGAGAACTATGCTCAGATGAAGATGATCTAAGGTCCTCGCATTCCCATTGCGCCCATCTCTCCGACCGTGATACACCGTGATCTTAGCCACTTGATGGAGCATAGTGGACATGCGACCATGTATCTTGCCATGACCCCTGAGCATAGGATGAGCTAGTTCATGGCCTTCCTGAACAAGCACTACCTCTGAGTAGCGGACTGAGCTGTTCGAGGAAGTGATGGTAGCCGTGTTGATGATGTCTGATGTGTATTTTGGAGTAGCTATGCCCATGAAGCTTGGTTGCGATGACCCTTGAACGATGGTATGTATATTTTGGGAGGCGGTATTCAGTTATAACCCCTCAGTTTGTGACAATCTTGATGGGGTTCGTTGCATAGAATACAAAAAATCCTATGGTTTGCAACTGCCAAGATCGAATCTAGGCGATACTTTGTAACGGTTACAGATGGACTCTCCCTCGTAGACCGTAAGCGGGATAACATTCCGGCAAACAAGCGTGGTTGACGTAGAAGGTACATGACCGTCCTCAAGGATGTGCAGACGGTCAATGCCATAGACAGGCAACGCCTCCATAATCGGTCACATGTTCGGTGTGCTGATGACTCCTGATCCCTTGCTCCAACCGGGCAGCAGAAGTAGCGGATCCCCGGGAACTCCAACAACGCTACGCCATGGTAGTGGTGGTGGAGGGGATGTTTAGAGCAGGGATTCACCGAGCACCTTTTCTAGTGGAAATGGACAAGGCAAGCAAGGGGGAGAAAATGCCAACCTTGGGGCATATGAGAGAGCTTGTGAGAGAGTGTGTGGAGAGGAGGAGGAGGCCACCTCCTTTTATAGGCATCATGTGGCTGCCCCCTCCCCTCCTCTCATTCAATCTCCATTAAAGCACATTAATTCCCTTAAAGGTCTATCCATTAAAGCACTTTAATTCCCTTAAAGGTCTTTCCATTAAAGCACTTTAATTCCATTAAAGCACTTTAATTCCATTAAAGCACTTTAATTCCCTTAAAGGTCTTTCCATTAAAGAACTTTAATTCCATTTTAATGCAACTCAATTTAATTAAACTTCATTTAATGAACACATTAACATTTTGATCCCTTGCTTTGTTTCGATACTTCGAAACTATTTTGGCAGAATCGGCAGAACAATTTTATGTGATGTCCATTGACTTCCCCTATGTTCCCTATCCGCTCAAACGCGTCGGTTAACCTTAAGTGTGTCTCCCTACAGGTTCGAGAACTATGTAGACATGATCGAGACTTTCTCCGATCAATAATCATTAGTAGGACCTGGAGATCCATAACGACTCCCACTAGTTCCACGAAAATCAGATGATCGTCTGAACCTCTTTCGCTGCAATCAAATTCCTTTGTCTCGTGATATATTACTTTTCTGAGATTCGATCATTTAGTATCATCTATACCTTGTTTAATCTCGTTCCTGACAAGTACTCTTTTTCTCGTTCATGTGATATGACATTCTAGTGAGCAAATCACTTGCTTGCAAGGCTATAGCAATGTGATATCACCAAGAGGACCCTGAGTATATCTATCTGTCATCCAGATGGAAAAATACCAATCTTGATCCACAAGACTCAACTGACACTTTCCAAATACCTGACGACGCCTTTATAATCACCCTGTTACAGTGTGACGTTTGATGTAATCAAAGCACTCTTCCGGTGAAAGTGATTGACGTGATCTCATGGTCTAAGGACATTGAGTTACTACGAATGTGATATCAATTTAAACTTGATGACATTATCTCATGGTTCATCATATCTCTAATGATATGACCCTGTTATTAACAACATCCAATGTTCATGATCAGGTAACCTTTGATCATCTGTTAATCAACAAGTTAGTATAAAGATAGGCTTTACTAGGAACCTTATCTGTTTATAATTCACACATGTATTAATGTTTCCTTATTAATACAATTCTAGCATGAAAAATAAACATCTTTATAAACCTGGAATAACATAATAATCACTTTATTATTGCCTCTCGGGTATATTCCTTTCAGTCTCCCACTTGCACTAGAGTCAGTAATCTAGTTTACATAGTCATGAATCTAACACCCATAGAGTTCTGGTGTTGATCATGTTTTTCCCTTGGGAGAGCTTTAGTCAACGGATCTGCAACATTTAGATCCGTGTTCCCGGACAGAGTGAAAATGATGCTTTATATGCTTGGAATTCTTGTGAGACCTTGGTTCCTTAGCATTGGCTATGGCACCATTGTTGTCACAATAGATCACCATAGGATCCAAAGCACCTGGAACCACACCCAGTTTGGAAATGAACTCCTTCATCCAAATTGCTTCCGCCACTGCTTCCGAAGCAGATATATATTCTGCCTCGATTGTAGATCTTGCAATCACTGGTTGCTTGGAGCTCCTCCAACTCACTGCTACACCATTCATCAAAAATACATATCCGGATTGTGACTTAGAGTGATCCATATCGGTATCGAACATAGCATCGACGTAACACCTTGCGACGAGCTCTTCTTCACCTCCATATATGAGAAACATGTCTTTTTCTTCTTAAGTACTTAAAGACATCCTTGATTGCCTTCCAGTGTTCTGAACCTGGATCAAATTGGTACCTGCTAGTCAAACTAACAGCATGTGCCACATCTGGCCTTGTACATAACATAACATACATAAGAGAACCTATGGCCGAGTCATACGTTGCTAATGTATCCATAATTTTTGATATTCCATGCTTGGTTTTATCTACTTTCTTATGTTTTGTTCCAACTTTGGAGTACTTTTTATACACTTTCTTGGACTAACCTATTAACAAGAGCCACGATTGCACATTTTCTGCTTTTTTGGTTCCGTAAAAGTTAGAAAATGAATATTCTCGAATTGACGACAAAAGCCATAGTCAGCTTTTTCACCGAGAGACACAGAGCTGAATACGAGATTTAAGAGGGGCGAGGCCGCCACACCACCTGGCCCGCGCCAGGGGGTGGTCTGGCCGCCTCTGGCACCCCCTCGGCCTCCCCTTTCGCCTATAAGATGCCTCCGATATAGAAACCCTAAGTATCCGATCAAAATTCCACGAAATAGTATGTAGCCACCGTCATCTCCATCCCTAGATCGAGAGGGATCTGAAGCTCTTCCCGGCACCCTGTCGGAGAGGGGAATTCACCCTAGAGGCCTTCTTCATCACCATGCAAGCCTCCGGTGTGATGCGTGAGTAGTTCATCCTTGGACTACGGGTCCATGTAGTAGCTAGATGGATGGTTCTCCTCCTTTGTGCTATCATGTTTAGATCTTGTGAGCTCCGTTCATGATCAAGATCATCTATTTGTAATTCCTACATGTTGTGTTTGCAGGGATCCGATGGATATTGAGATGCTATTTCAGATTGATTATTGATTCTATCATGTCTTTGTTATTTGTGATCTTGCATGCTTTCCGTTGTTAGTAGCTATCTTGGCCAAGTAGATGATAGCAACTCCAAGAGTTAGTATTTATGCTCGATAGTGGGTTCATGCCTCTAGTAATCTGGGGAAGTGACAGAAATCTCTAAGGTACTAGATGTGCTGTTGCTACTAGGGAGAAAACAACAATCCTTTGTTCATAGAACAATCGTATTGTTTACTTTACACACAATGCATAATGCAATTATATGTTGCTTACAACTTAATACTGGAGAGGGTTCGTATGATAACCTAAAGGTGGATTATTAGTCATAGATGTAGTTGGATTATGGTCTATGTATAATGTTGTAATGCCCAATCGAGTCTCAAAGGAGTCAAGATGAGTAGTATATGCATATTGCTTTCTCGATGTTTGTCAATTGCCCCGCTATAATTTGTTCGCCCAACATGTCATCTATCCTAAGGAGAGCCACCACTAGTGAACTATGGACCCCGGTCCTTTCTTTTATCATCAATCTTCAATCAACTTTTTACTGCTTTCTGTTTACTTTCTGCAAACTATTACTTTCTTCCACACAATACATTTAATCCTTTGTTTTCAGCAAAACCGGTGAGATTGACAACCTCACTGTAAGTTGGGGGCAGAGTTCTGTGGTTGTGTTGTGCAGGTTTCCATGTTGCTGCTGGCACCGATAGTGCGCGCTGCCAAAGTTCAGCTAGCAACACCTTGGAGGTGTTTCCTTTCTCCTACTGGATTAATAACCTTGGTTTCATAACTGAGGGAAAACTTGCTATTGTTCTCATCATACCTTCCTCTTGGGGTTCCCCAACGAGCTCGATATATTTTGGGCCATCAAGCACTTTTTCTAGCACCGTTGCCGGGGAGTCAAGGACATCTTCGCAAGGGGAGTCCCTCATAACCAATCTCTTTTTATTTTTGTTTTGCTTAGTTTGCTTTTTCTTTGTTTGCTTGTTTCTTTATCAAAAACACAAAACAATAGTTTTACTAGTTTGCTTTCTTTATTAAAAACACAAAAAAATGACTACTCTTGAAAACACTAAGTTGTGTGACTTCACTAGCACCAACAACAATGATTTCATGAGAACACCTATTGCTCCACCTGTTCCTAAAGATACTTTCTGTGAAATAAAACCTGCTTTACTCAATCTTGTTATGAGAGAACAATTTTATAGTATTGGCAATGAAGATGTTGTTGCTCATCTAAATAACTTTGTTGAACTTTGTGAGATGCAAAAGCATAGGGATATAGATGGAGATATCATTGAGCTTAAATTGTTTCCTTTCTCTTTGAGAGGAAAAGCTAAAGAATGGTTGAATTCCTTAACTAGGAATAGTATTGATTCTTGAACTAAATGCAAAGATGCTTTCATTGGAAAATACTATCCTCCTACTAAGATTATATCTATGAGAAGTGAAATAATGAAGTTTAAACAATCTGATAATGAACATGTTGCTCAAGCTTGGGAAAGAATGAAATCTTTGGTAAAGAATTATCCCACTCATGGACTGACTGCTTGGATGATTATCCAAACTTTTTATGCAGGATTGAACTATTCTTCAAGAAATCTATTGGATTCTGCTGCTGGAGGTACCTTTATGACCATTACTTTGGGTGCTGCAACAAAGCTCCTGGATAATATGATGGTTAACTATTCTGAATGGCACAGTGAGAGAGCTCCACAAGGTAAGAAGGTAAATTCTGTTGAAGAAACCTCTTCCTTGAGTGATAAAATTGATGTTATTATGTCTATGCTTGTTAATGGGAAGGCTCATATTGATCCAAATTATGTTCCCTTAGCCTCTTTGGTTGCTCAATAAGAGCAAGTTGATGTGAACTTTATAAGAAATAATAATTTTGGCAACAATGCTTATGGTAATAACAATTATAGGCCTTACCCTCCTAATAATACTTATGGTTATAATGGCAAACCTGGAATACCTAGTGAATGAAGAATTTTAGAAGTTGAAAGAGCCACTAAAAACTTCATGCAAATGCAATATGAACAAAATAAATTATTTACTAAAACTATGGAGGAACAATCTACCATTTTAAAGAATATTAGTCATCAACTTGAGAGTTTAAATAAGGAAATTCCTAGTTTGCAATTTAAACTTTCTAATGCTGAAAGAAATATATCATCTTTGTCTGAAGCACAATCCTCTTTGATTAATAAAATGGCTGCTAAACCTGAAACTATTGATAATCCCTTTGCTGCTACTAATGCCATACAAGTTAGAATTGATGAAAATGTTAGACTATTAGCTGAATTGCATGCTAAGTGGGAAAGAGAAGATGAAATTGCTAGAAACATTAGTGTTTCTACTATCACTACCACTAGTGTTGAGGCTAGTAATAGCTCTATTACTTTAGATGATAATCATGATTTTGATCTTGATGGTTGCAATATCACTAAAGTTATTAAGTTCCTACAAAAGCTTGCTAAAAGTCCTAATGCTAGTGCTATGAATATGGCCTTTACAAAACACATTACTGATGCTCTCATAAAAATTAAAGAAGAAAAGATGAAACATAAAGCTTCTATTCCTATGAAACAAGAAGATGGTTGGGAACCCATCATTAATATGAAATTTAATGATTTTTATTTCAAAGCTTTATGTGATCTTGATAGTAGTGTTTCTATTATGCCTAGAAGGATTTATGATATGCTTGATTTGCCACCATTAGAAGATTGTTATTTGAATATCCAACTTGATGATAATGCTAAAAAGAAACTCATGGGGAGTATTAATGATGTTATTTTTATGGTTAACAATGCCTATGTCCCCATTGATTTCTATGTTTTAGATGTTGAATGCAATGCTTCTTGTCTTATTACTTTGGGAAGACCTTTTCTTAGAACTGTTGGTGCCATTATTGATATGAAAGAAGGCACCATTAAATATCAACTCCCACTCAAGAAAGGTATAGAACACTTCCCTAAGAAGAGAGAGAATATTTCTTTTGTCTCTCTTATGAAAACAAAATTTGCTCTTAATGCTTCTTCATTTGAGAACACTTGATTTTTTTTCTTGCTTCTTATGCCTAACTTAAAGGCGTTAAAAAAGTACTTATTGGGAGATAACCTAAAAGTTTTAGATGAGTCTTGGAAGTTATTACTTCAGTAATAACCGCTCATTATCCTTTTTATTTGATTTTTGTGCCAAGAGTAACCTCTAATGATAGAGAAGTAATGATTGGGAAAGTTGCTGTCCCGAAACAGATTTCTGTGCTTTACCGTAAAAATTCGTGTAAAATCTCTGTACGTCATTTTGAGGCGTGAATGTTTTTGCTTCTGCCCCAGGTTGTTATCTAACTTTCGTTAGTTCAAATTTTTTTGATTTGAGCAACAGAAGGTCTTCGAAAAAATTCGTCTTTACCTGCTGGTCTGTTTTGACAGATTTCTGCCATTATTTGCATTTGCTTCTTGTTGGTTCCTTTTTGAGTTCTTTTGGGGAATTGAACTTTTTGAGGAAAGTGCTACAGTATCTTGTGTTTTAATGGAAGTTTTATTGGTGTTGGAACTGAACCCAAAGACTTATTACCTTGAGTGCACTAATGTTGCTAATAAAGATTGTGTGAAGTTTTGTATGAAGGAAAAATTTCAGGTGTATGGAGAGAATGATGTAATGAGATGAAGAATGGACTAAAGCTCAAGTTTGGGGATGCCGCGTGTCACCCCAAGAAATATTCAAGAGGTACAAGCGTCAAAGCTTGGGGATGCCCAAGGCATCCCCTTCTTCATCAATAAAAATCCCAGGTTTCTTCCAAACACTTCATTTTTATTATTTCATGCACAATTGTGTTGTTCTTGGAGCGTCTTTGTTTTTTGTTTTTGGTTTTCGTTTGCTTGGTTTGCTTAGTTTGCTGAATAAATTGGTTGGAACCCCTCTTCATACATTGGTTTTCAAATAGTTTGGTTTGGATTGGAAAGGAGTAGGAAAGTTCATGCTTAAGTGGTAAAGAGAGCTTGTTTTTGACTGTGGCCTATGCTTTGTCATGCCATGCTTGATATTGTTTTGGCTTTATGCTTAGTATTCTTTGCTGTAGCATGACATGTTATAAACAATTTAGATTGCTTAATGTGCCTTGGAAGAATCATGCGTTGTTTTAGCATATTAAAGCATAGTATTGTGGTATTCTCCTTTGATGCTTTATTTGGGTTGACTTGGCACATGCTCACACCATGTTATGACTATCCCAAGTCACCATAAGCCTTTATGATCCTTTATTTTTCAACTTGTGGTATCACTTTATGCTTTGATTAATGATGTTTTGTCGCTCTGCATGATTATGGCCATTATTGCTCTCTTAGTTGGTCGCTCCCAGTCTTTTGCTAGCCTCCATAACCAAGTATGAGTTCCACTCATGCATCCAACTCCTAAAACCAAGTTATTCCAAAGAGTCCACCATACCTACCTATTAGCATTTGCTATTCCAAGTATATTCATGTCTTTATCTACCTTCCGAATTAAACTTGTTATGAGAAAACTAGTGATTAAAGCTCTCACGAACTTGATGGCACACTTTATTTTCTTGCATTTATTAAACTTGAACCATTGCGTCCATCTTTGTTGCCTATATGCTTGCGCTTTATAAGTTGAAGTTAGCAGAACCATGTATCATGGGGAACGCTTTCAACATTGCACTTGTACTTTGTACCCCGTTGATATCATGTTCTTTTGCTTATGGATCCCGGCGGTGTGAAATAAAAGGGGAACTTGTAAGATCATGGAGTTTGTATTTGTGTTAGAGAAAAGTTTGGGCCGCTAGCCTAAGCCATGCCTAATCATGGTGGAAACTTGCAGCATAACTATAATGAGCACTCTATGAAGCATGCTCAATAAAACCCTATGCAAATAGCAAATAAAAAGATCGCTGAGATGCTCATTGTCTGCTTGCCTTGTCATTTTGATTATGGGATAGCTCTTGTATCATGTGCAAGGGGTACCCCATTGGCGGTTCTCTATGATACATATGTACTTACAATTACAAGAGCTTACTTGTGACTGAAGTTGAGTAGCATGAGGTTCGGTCTTCGTAAATAAGGGGCATGAGATTTCAGCTTATAACTTGTCAAGCATATCCTCTTAGTTGTGTCACTTTAACCTTAATCACCTAAAGATGCTTATGATAGGGGCAATGAGAGTTAAAAGCTAATAAGTACCATAATTTTTGGAAGCTCTTTATGAAACTTGAATCCCTACTTCCTTATATGAAGGCCTTTCTTTTACTTTTATGTTGAGTCTCCACCTTCTATCTTTATGCACCTACTTTGAGAGCATAGTGGCCATTCTTAGTTCTATGTGCATTGTCCCAAGACTTGTTGATTGATGCATAACTTTGATATTGCTTGTTTTAAACTATTTGTATCTAGTCACTCTTATGAACTTTGAAGGTGTCCTATGCATTTATGTTTGCTACTCTATGAGGGATGTAACATCCCAAAACTTTAATCCAAGATTATTAAGATCCAAATCATCAAAATTAGGGTTAACAAAAACTTTTCCAAAGTAAAAATGAAAGCATTCATGTGTATGTGCATTTTAATTTAGGAATTGAATTGAATTGCCATGGTTCTGTGATCCATTGTTTGTAAAATGTTTCTTAGGTGAAATAAACATCATCTAAGTCATTCCCAAACTTTTCTCAAAGAAAAATAACTCAAAATGAATATTTGAAGTGAATGGTCATTTTGGCCAAATTAACTCTCATGCCTACTTTGGCTATTCCTAGTATTCAAAACTTAACAGAAACATGTGTGGATCTTTACACCCCTTGATAGTACACATAATGAGGTACCAAGGCCCACTTTGTGATATGCAAAAATCTTTCAAATACTAATTTTAAATGCCAGTTCAAATTTGAATCTATTTCATGTGGGAAGATCCCACTATTTCAAAAACTACTCAAACAAGCTCAATTTTCAAAACCCAAGCACCCACAGAGTCTCAAGCTTCTATCTAGCAAACCCACCAAAAATCTTTTCAAAATTCAAAAGTTTATTTCTTGCGGCCATTTAATCAAACACTTGGCATGCATGAATTACACCCTAATCATAGCTCACTGTTCTGCACAGGGTTTTGCCCCATTTGATCCCCATTTAATCCATCTGTCCCCTCTTGATCTAACCAGGCCCTTAGCACCCCTCTCCCTTGTCCCTAGCAACCATGCCATGCCAACCCGAGCACCTAGTCGCCGGCCAAACCATACCCCGCTGCAGCAGACCACTTCCCCCTCTCTCGGCATGTCTAGGAGGTGGCCAGGAGCTCACCGCCCCCCTCTGTCCCCTGCCCAAGCCAAGCCCCGCCGTGGACCACTGAGGAAAGCCCGCGCCCAGTGCCACCGCACCATGCCGAGCACGCGCCAGAGCACCGCACCTGGCACGCGTGCACAGACCTCCGCTCGACCGCAACCCACGCCCACCGCTCCGCCACGACCCAGGGAACACCCCAGACACCCCTGTTCGCCGCCCAACGCACCACAGCCACCGCTCGCCATGGACATTGCCGCTTCTGCCGCTCAGAGCGCCAGCTCGCCCCGACCGCATACCACTGCCCCTAAGCCTGCATTCACTTCCTAGAGCACCGCCAGGAGAACGCCTGTCGATCGCCACCCTCCACCATGCCTCTAGCCGGCCGTAGCCATGTCGCCACCATCGCCTGCCCATCCCGCTCGGTCTCACCGTCGGGCCTATAAAAGGAGGCCACCCCCAGCCATTTGAAGCACACCACTCCACTCCCCTCACCTCACTAACTGTCCCACACCTCTAGCCGGAGCAAGGGGAGCAGCAGATCGCCGGAATTTCACCGGAGCAGGCCGCCTGTGGAGGAGAAGGGCGCCTACGATTTAGGGCACCCCAAGCTCCGCCGCAACCGCGCCTCGCCTCACCGCCGACCACCAGTTTGTTTGCCCACCTCGCCGACCTTGCTGGAGCCCTGGTACGTCCCCGATAGACCCCCACCGAGCTGCTAGGGTTCGAGCTCGCCGGCGACCTGTTCGTCGTCGACGACGATCCCCAGCCGTAGATCCCAGTTCTAATCCTACGGCCCACAGCGCGTGTAATGTTTCACGTATTAAGAGCCACTGACAAGCGGGACCCCTGTCAGCTGAGCCCCGCTCCATGGAGCGCCACTGGGCCGGCCCATGTTCGTTCCCGTGCTAGCCCAGCCGTTCAAAATTGGATTTTTCTATTTAGTTTAAATCTTAGTTCCGTCCCCTAGTTTGAAAATCAATTCAGAGAGATTTATAAATCCAAATTGCATGAAACCAATTTTTCCTAAAAGGTATTGAAATGATCTATCCAAGCCCGTTGGATTTAATTCAATTAGAGTTATAGATCTCTCCTAATAAAAATAACAAAACAGAAGCTTTTGCAACTTACAACATTTTTATAAAATCAACCAAGATAGGTTTTGAGTTGATTCCAACTCTCAAAAATCACATTTCATCATATCTATCCAAATATGTAATAATATTAAGGTTTACATGCAGTGACTTTGGACTAGTACCAAAATAATGCTATATAGGCATTTCTAGTCACTTTAAATCATTAAATAATGAACTTAAACCTAAGTAATTATGATCCAACCTTTAAATCTCATTCCCACATGTTAGAATATGTGGTGAGGACATGTGTCCACATGATGCCATATTTTAAGTGGTGAATAATAAAGCTTAGTTAATTTTTCAATGAGTAGAAATTACTTTTCTAAAATAAAAAGAATGAAACTAGTGAATTAAACTTGTGATGCTTATGATGATAATAGATCATCAGATATGTGTCTTAGAATGCTAATTAGACTAGTTAAGTATTGTTTGGTGATTGTGTACTTCGTATGTATTTATAGACGATAGTACCGACCAAGTCTACGAGGAGGAGGAGTTCTACCAAGAAAAAGAAGAAAACTTCAACCACTGCACCAACCAAGGAAAGCTAGCCCTATCCAAGTTAACCCTTGCAAGTTGTACTTGCAATCCACCATTACCAATGCAAGCTAACACTTGCAAATATAATGCTTAGAAAGCTAGGATTAAACTAGATAGCTTAGCAAGATGCTATAGGCATACTTGAGTCATATCACTTTGACTATTAGATACCCCAAGTCTTATTTACAAGCTTTACTTCCTTTACTTTACCCAAGTTCTTTACTTGTTTTGAAGGTAGCATAAAAAGTATAAAACTTGACCTATTTAGAACCCTTTAGATGTCATTCTATGGCATGAGATTAAACCCATCTTTTCCACCTTAGTAAACACTCTTAACTTAGTAGTTTAGAGTAGATCAAAAACTTGAGTCACTTTAGATGGGAACACTTGGTGAAAATGAATTGTGAAAACCTTGGAATGATGAGTCATTCTATTGAGATGTTTTGACATGTGTTGAGAAACACAAATGGTTTATGATGATGAAAATGTTGAGGCATGAGCCTTAACCCTTTTATAAAACTGATGGTTGGATTCGGATGCGATACCATTCCAAGTTTACTATACAACCACACTACCTGAATTGGGTAAGGCTTAGCTAGAAATTTATATGCATTAGTATTAGTTCCCTCGCGGGAGAGGTTTGAGCTGAGGCTACCTCTCAATGTTGTCCACCTATACAGTGCCCAAGATGACTGATGGTCATGGTTGGGAGGCCATGCTCATAGGAGAGGTGCTTATACTAGGGTGTTTAAAGGGAAGGTTATGTTTGATTATCTACATACTAAGTATGATGATTTAGGGTTATCCCTGACAGATGTATCGAATCTTGTGGTGAAAGTGTACCACCTTTGCAGAGTGTCAAACTATTCGAATAGCCGCGTCCGCGGTTATGGATAGTTGGAATGGCCATACTGTTTCGTTGTCAGATGTTTTCCAAATAACTTATGAAATGAATGATGAATCTTGACTTGACCACAACAGGGTTGTGTTTATGATAATAGCTTCCCAACTTAAGTGATTCTAGAACTTTATTTTATCTTCCTTTGCTTCAGAACTCAACTTAGGTTTCAAACTTAACTTTATAGTTAAACATAGAGTTAGCACTTTAACTTAGCACTATATTACTTGTTAGAGGTAGTTTGCGAGTACTTAAAGAGTACTCATGGCTTTTGTCCCTGGCTATTCTCATGGCCAGACTATGAAGGAGGCTATCAAGATGATGGCCAACAGGACGGCTATGATAACTAGGACTATCTCTCACAAGATTGCCTGTGCCCCTAAAGATGGACCCCACCGCTACGCTTATCTTTTATTTCCGCTGCTTGTTGTATTAAAGACTGGATCATGAGATCCTTATTTGTGTAAGACCTTATGTATGGTTTGTAATGGATGATGTACTGTGATATCCAATCCGTTATGTGTCGCAAAAATGGTAATCCTGGGATTGTGAGGTATGGCATAACGGGCATCTGGGATTAAAAATCCGGGTGTTGACAAGTTGGTATCAGAGCCATCCTGACCATAGAAGACCCTAGTTAGAATGGACGTCCGAACAAAAACTTAGTTTCAAAACCAAAGTGAGTATTTACGAAAAACTATCTCCTTTCTTATCCTTGGGAATTCTTTCTTTCTCAAAAATTCATGTTCCTCAAAATTCTTACATTAATACTTAAAAGTTGACACACTTGATCACTTCACTAATTTCCTCATCCTTAATTCTTGTATATGGAGACTCAGTTCAGCAAGTTTTACCAGTTGGGAAATGGAGGTCAGCTGATCTTCGAGAGGGATCTGGATTCACTGTCAGAGTTCTTGGGATGCCCACATCCGGAGTTTCTTGGAGCTCAACTTCCAGGACCCCCAGGAGGAGACCTACAGTGGCTAGTCACCGCGGATCTTAGAGGAAGTATCGAAGCACCAACTTCTGGGAGAATTCAGTTCTCCGTGAGAGAGAACAACTGGCTAGATGGATTAGTTAGGGCAATGCATGAAGCTCTCGCACGTCTATGTGCTCTCAGCGTCAACAAGATCCAAGGAACCCGTTTTGCCCATTATGCAAGACATGAATTCATGGGAATGCCGATGGAGATGCCAAGTCACCCAGAGTTGAGGCGTCAAGTGGAGAACCTTGACTTCTTGGCCGCATGACGACAAGCAGAACCGGACAATGCCAGGAGTTAGCCAACCGTAACCATGCCATTGCCGACTGTAAGGCCCGGACTTTCGTGACCGCTTCGTCCAAGATCGCCAGTCTCTTTGCCGCTAGCGTGCAAAGAAGGATCGCACCATCGCCCGTCTTCACAAAAAGGTGACCGACCTTGAGAAGACCGTCAAGGAGTAGGAAGCTCAGCTTGCCACCAAGGAAGAAGAAGATGAGGGTGAAGACATCTAGGGAGACATGGATTCTTACCTTAGCAACGATGATGACTTTCTGGAGGAAGATGACGTGGACTTCTACACTGATGATGAGGACTCCGACTTCATCGACGATGAGTAGATGCACTAGAGCCCTGTCGTAGCATGAGTTGTATCGGTCCCACTGTATCGTAGCTTGCAGAATGGTTCTTCAAACTATCTGCTTTCCTTTGTTTGTTGTGGTGTGTGTTGTATCGTGTGCTTGCTTGCATGAATGAAAATGAAGTTAGTTGAAAAACCTAAGTCTAACTCAAAGTTTTAGCTTTGAAAACCCCAAAACCATGAACTTTAGAATTTCCCTCTTACCCCTATATCTATCTCAATCTTCAGATGACTCGTGGAAACTAAGGAGGGAGTAGCTCGTCGCAAGACCCAATGTTGCAGATCTTGCAGAATCACATCGCCGACCGTGAAGCAAGCAGGGCAGAACGTCAAGCCAACTTAGCAACACTTCAGCAGATCGCCCAGATGGCTCTCAACAACCAAGGGCATGGACAGGATCACCATGGATCCAAACTATTTTTTTTTTAGAATACCAATCCCCCAATCTTCAACCAATCTGAAAACCCATTAGATGTCGGTTACTAGTTACGCATTTATGGAAAACAACCTCAAGTTGCAGGAGTTGATGAAAATGAGAAAGTTCTTCGCCACCCACTATGTGGCGGAGATGCAAGAGCTTGGTGGAATAGCATCCGCAATATGAACCATGGTCAGTTATGACATGGGAAGCATTCAAAGTCAAGTTCACCGCACTCCACGCGCCGCAAGGTCTCGCCAACAGGATGAGAGATGAATTTCGAATTGAAGCAAGGAAGAATGACTGTGGTGGAGTACCGTGACAGATTCCTGTCACTTGCCAGATATGCACCGGATGAAATCAACACAGAGGCCAAGAAGAAGGAGAGATTCTTGAACGGACTACATGATGAGATGCAGACTGTCCTCATCAACATCCATTTTCAGGATCTCGAAGAGCCAGTCGACTCTGCCATTCAAATGGAAGGGAAGATTAACCAGGCAAACGACAACCTCAAGCGTCGTATGATGCAGCAGTCTGGATCTAGTAGTCACCAGAAGTACCGTCCCAACCCTTTACCAGGATATGCACCAAGGAACAACCGACCCCCAATGTCTCGCCCAAGCTACCCCAACTGTAGCAGAGGCAATGTGAAGTCCGGAGGAAACAATCACAACTCCGGCAATGCCAACAATTTCAACCGTGCACCTCCCAAGAACACCAGTAACAACAACAACACTGCACCCAGAACTGGCAGCAATGCTGTACCTGTCGCAGTCAAGGACAAGTCCCAGATCACTTGTTTTGAGTGTGGAGTGAAGGGTCACTACTCCAACGAGTGTCCCAAGAAGACTGCAGCCAATACCAATGTGAATGCCCTAGCTCAGCAGCAACGTCGTGTTCAACCAGGAAGAAGATTTGCCCCAGGGAACCCTCACAACCGCAACGGTCGTCTCTTCCACATGAACGTAGAAGAATCCCAAGAAGCGCCAGATGTAGTGCTGGGTATGTTTTCTGTCAACTCAGTTTTAGCAAGAGTATTGTTTGATTCGGGAGCATCGCATTCATTTATCACCAAAGAATTTGCATGCACTAGTAAGATTCACCCAACCAACTTGAAGCATGTCATGATAGTTCAAATCCCTGGTTCAACTACAAAAGCTAGAAAAATTTGCAAAGCTGTGCCTATCAGAATACATGGGATAGATTTTTATGCCAACCTAATTGTACTTGGAACCAAAGGATTGGAAGTAGTACTAGGTATGGACCGGATGTCAAGGCATAAAGGATTGATAGACCGTGCTAAGAAAGCCATCACCATGACCAGTAGTTCCGAGTGATGAGAGCATACCTCCAAACATTACCCCACAATTCAAGTGCAACAAGAGTGTAGCCACCCCACCATAGACCAGGTCAGAGTAGTCTGTGAATACCCGACGTATTCCAGATGAATTGCCGTGTATGCCCCTTGATAGGGATATTGAGTTCATTATCGAACTAATCCCCGGAACCAGACCCATAGCCCAGAGACCCTATAGCATGAACCCCTCAGAGTTAGTGGAACTGAAGAAGCAATTAGATGCCATGTTAGCAACAGGCTTGATTCAACCAAGCACATCGCCATGGAGATCACCAGTGTTATTCGTTGACAAGAAAGATGGAGGCAATCGTCTGTGTACAGATTACAGAAAGTTGAATGACATCACCATCAAAAACAAGTACCCCTTGCCAAAGATAGAGGATCTATTTGATCAGTTGACTGGAGCCTAGGTATTCTCAAAGATTGATCTTAGGACTGGTTATCACCAACTTAAGGTTCGTGCAATGGATATTCCGAAGACCGCCTTTACTACTCGCTATGGTTTATACGAGTATACGGTTATGTCTTTTGGATTAACCAATGCCCCTGCTTATTTCATGAATCTCATGAATAAGATCTTTATGAATTTCCTAGATAAGTTTGTAGTTGTGTTTATCGACGATATCCTTATCTACTCCAAGTTAGAAGAAGAGCATGAGCAACATCTGAGAATCATCCTAGAAACCCTGAGAGAGCATCGGTTATATGCCAAGTTCAGCAAGTGTGAGTTTTGGCTGAAAGAAGTAGGATTCCTAGGACATATTGTGTCTGCCGGAGGAGTCTCTGTTGATCCCGCCAAGATCAAAGATGTCGAAGAATGGGAAGCCCCAACCACTCAAACCCAAGTTCGTGCATTTCTCGGATTAGCGGGATACTACCGCAAGTTCGTAGAAGGATTCTCGAGCATCGCCCGACCCATGACCCAATTATTGAAGAAGGACAAGAAGTTTGAATGGACAGACAAATGTGAAGCCGCCAGAGTCAAGAAGAGATTGATATCAGCCCCAATATTGATCATGCCAGACATCAAGAAGCCATTTGATGTATATTGTGATGCATCCAAGAGTGGTCTAGGATGTGTATTGATGCAAGAAGGCAAAGTCATCGCGTATCTGTCTCGACAACTGAAGCAGCATGAACAGAACTATCCGACCCATGATCTTGAGTTAGCAGCCGTAGTGCTGGCATTAAAGACATGGCGTCATTATCTGATGGGTAATCGCTATGAGATTTACTCAGATCACAAGAGCTTAAAGTATATTTTCACTCAGAAGGAGCTGAATATGAGGCAAAGGAGATGGATAGAGTTAATCAATGATTATGACCTTGACACTCACTATCACCCCGGCAAAGCCAATGTGGTAGTGGATGCTCTTAGCAGATTGCCGTGTAGGCTAAATACCATGATCAAGGAGAAACAACCAAGTTTGTATGAGGAGTTGGAGCAATTTAGGACTGAATTAGTTAGCAAAGGATTCTTAGCTAGCATTAAACTTCAACCCACTTTGATTAGCCAAATCACGGAAGCCCAGAAGGGGAATGAAAGTATCGACGGAATCAAACGTCAGACAGGTGCAGAAAGGTACCTGGATTCACTGAAGACGAAGAAGGAGTAATGTGGTACAAAGGACGTATCTGTGTGCCAGCAGATTCAGAGCTAAAGGAAATTATCATGAAGGAAGCTCATGATACTCTTTATTCTATCCACCCCGGAGGAACAAAGATGTATCAGGATTTGAAAGAGCAATTTTGGTGGCACAAGATGAAGAGAGAAATCGGAAGTTACATGGCCAAGTGTGACATCTGTCAAAGAGTCAAAGCAGAACATCAGAGACCTGTAGGACTATTGCAACCATTGCAGATTCCGGAATGGAAATGGGATTCCGTCGGAATGGACTTTATCACCGGTTTGCCTACTTCTAGTAGGGGAAATGACTCAATCTGGGTCATAGTCGATAGACTGTCCAAGGTATCTCACTTCATACCTATCAAGACTACCTACCAGAGTGCGAAGCTAGCAGAGCTGTATATTGCTAGGATTGTTAGTCCGCATGGAACCCCCAAGACCATAGTATCAGATCGAGGAACCTAGTTTACCTCAAGATTTTGGCAGAAAGTCCAAGAAGGATTAGGAACCAAGTTGAACTTTAGTACCGCTTATCACCCGCAAACTGATGGACAGACTGAGAGAGTCAACCAGATCCTAGAAGATATGCTTAGAGCTTGTGTGTTGGAATACGGATCAAAATGGGAAGACTGCCTGCCTTTCGCAGAATTCTCAAATAACAACAGTTATCAAGCTAGTTTGCAGATGGCACCATTTGAATTCCTATACGGAAGAAAGTGTCGTACCCCTTTGAATTGGTCGCAAGTAGGAGAGAGTCAGATCTTTGGACCCGACATTCTCCGAGAAGCCGAAGAGAAGGTTCACAAAGTCCGTGAGCACCTCAAGACCGCTCAATCCAGATAGAAGAGTTATGATTACAAGAGAAGGAGGGACCTGACTTTCAATGTCGGAGATTTTGTATATCTCAAGGTTTCACCATTGAAGGGAACTCAACGCTTTAGCCTGAAGGGAAAGTTAGCCCCCAGATATATCGGACATTTCAAGATTCTGAACCGTCGAGGAGAAGTATCGTATCAACTGGAACTGCCTGAAGAGATGTCAGCCATCCACAATGTGTTCCATATCTCGTTACTTTGCAAATTCTTGGAAGTGCCCGAGAAGACTGAAGTTTTTAAGAACACCGATCACAGAGCCGTAGAAATCAACAAATACCTGACCTATCGGGAAGTGCCCATCCGTATCTTAGAAGAAGCCTACAGAACCACCAGGACTAGGAGCATCAAGTTTCTCAAGATTCAGTGGAGCAACCATACCGAGGAGGAAGCCACTTAGGAGCGCGAAGATTACATGAGGACAAAGTTCCCAGATCTCTTTAGTTCCTAGTTTTCTTTGTAAATCTCGAGACGAGATTTTGTTTAAGGGGGGAAGTTTTGTAACATCCCAAAACTTTAATCCAAGCTTATCAAGACCCAAATCATCAAAATTAGGGTTAACAAAAACTTTTCGAAAGTAAAAATGAAAGCATTCATGTGTATTTGCATTTTAATTTTGGAATTGAATTGAATTGCCATGGTTCTGTGATCCATTGCTTGTAAAATGTTTCTTAGGTGAAATAAACATCATCTAAGTCATTCCCAAACTTTTCCCAAAGAAAAATAACTCAAAATGAATATTTGAAGTGAATGGTCATTTTGGCCAAATTAACTCTCATGCCTAATTTGGCTATTCCTAGTATTCAAAACTTAACAGAAACATGTGTGGATCTTTACACCCCTTGATAGTACACATAATGAGGTACCAAGGCCCACTTTGTGATCTGCAAAAATCTTTCAAATACTAACTTTAAATGACAGTTCAAATTTGAATCTATTGCATATGGGAAGATCCCACTATTTCAAAAACCACTCAAACAAGCTCAATTTTCAAAACCCAAGCACCCACAGAGTCCCAAGCTTATATCTAGCAAACCCACCAAAAATCTTTTCAAAATTCAAAAGTTTATTTCTTGCGGCCATTTAATCAAACACTTGGCAGGCATGAATTACACCCTAATCATAGCTCACTGTTCTGCACAGGGTTTTGCCCCCATTTAATCCCTCTGTCCCCTCTTAATCGAACCAGGCCCTTAGCACCCCTCTCCCTTGTCCCTAGCAACCATGCCATGCCAACCCGAGCACCTAGTCACCAGCCAAAATTTGCCCCACTGCAGCAGACCACTTACCCCTCTCTCGCCATGTCTAGGAGGTAGCAGAGAGCACCGCCCTCTCCCCCCCTAAGCCAAGCCCCCCGCCAGGACCATCGAGAAAGCCCGCACCCAGTGCCACCGCACCATGCCGAAAGCACGCGAGCACCGCACCAGCACGCTGCAGACAGACCACGCCGACTCAGCGCCCACCACTCCGCCACGACCCAGGGAACACCCTAGACACCCCCGTTCGCTGCCCAACGCACCACATCCATTGCTCGCCATGGACATTGCCGCTTCTGCCGCTCAGAGCGCCAGCTCGCCCCAACCGCATACCACTGCCCCTAAGCCCGCATTCACTTCCTAGAGCACCGCCAGGAGACCGCCTATCGATCGCCACCCTCCGCCATGCCTCTAGCCAGCCGTAGCCATGTCGCCACCATCGCCTGCCCATCCCGCTCGGTCTCACCGTCAGGCCTATAAAAGGAGGCCACCCCCAGGCATTTGAAGCACACCACTCCACTCCCCTCACCTCACTAACCGTCCCACACCTCCTAGCCACAAGGGGGGCAAAAAGCAATTTGACGGATTTCACCGGCCTCAGGAGGAGAGAAGGGTGCGACGTTTAGGGCACCCCAAGCTCGCCGTCGACCACCAGTTCATTTGCCCGCCTCGCCGACCTTGCTGGAGCCCTGGTATGTCCCCGATAGACCCCCACCGAGCTGCTAGGGTTCGAGCTCGCCGACGACCTGTTCATCGTCGATGACGATCCCCAGCCGTAGATCCCAGTTCTAATCCTATGGTCCATAGCGCGCGTACCATTTCGCGTATTAAGAGCCACTGACAAGCGGGACCCCCTGTCAGCTGAGCCCTGCGCCGCGGAGCACCACTGGGCCGTCCCATGTTCGTTCCCGCGCTAGCCTAGACGTTCAAAATTGGATTTTTCTATTTAGTTTAAATCTTACTTCTGTCCCCTAGTTTGAAAATCAATTCAAAGAGATTTATAAATCCAAATTGCATGAAACCAATTTTGCCTGAAAGGTATTGAAATGATCTATCCAAGCCCGTTGGATTTAATTCAATTAGAGATATATATCTCTCCTAATAAAAATAACGAAACAGAAGCTTTTGCAACTTACAACATTTTTATAAAATCAACCAAGATAGGTTTTGAGTTGATTCCAACTCTCAAAAATCACATTTCATCATATCTATCCAAATATGTAATAATATTAAGGTTTACATGCAGTGACTTTGGACTAGTACCAAAATAATGCTATATAGGCATTTCTAGTCACTTTAAATCATTAAATAATGAACTTAAACCTAAGTAATTATGATCCAACCTTTAAATCTCATTCCCACATGTTAGAATATGTGGTGAGGACATGTGTCCACATGATGCCATATTTTAAGTGGTGAATAATAAAGCTTAGTTAATTTTTCAATGAGTAGAAATTACTTTTCTAAAATAAAAAGAATGAAACTAGTGAATTAAACTTGTGATGCTTGTGATGATAATAGATCATCAGATATGTGTCTTAGAATGCTAATTAGACTAGTTAAGTATTGTTTGGTGATTGTGTACTCCGTATGTATTTATAGACGATAGTACCGACCAAGTCTACGAGGAGGAGGAGTTCTACCAAGAAAAAGAAGAAAACTTCAACCACTGCACCAACCAAGGAAAGCTAACCCTATCCAAGTTAACCCTTGCAAGTTGTACTTGCAATCCACCATTACCAATGCAAGCTAACACTTGCAAATATAATGCTTAGAAAGCTAGGATTAAACTAGATAGCTTAGCAAGATGCTATAGGCATACTTGAGTCATATCACTTTGACTATTAGATACCCCAAGTCTTATTTACAAGCTTTACTTCCTTTACTTTACCCAAGTTCTTTACTTGTTTTGAAGGTAGCATAAAAAGTATAAAACTTGACCTATTTAGAACCCTTTAGATGTCATTCTATGGCATGAGATTAAACCCATCTTTTCCACCTTAGTAAACACTCTTAACTTAGTAGTTTAGAGTAGATCAAAAACTTGAGTCACTTTAGATGGGAACACTTGGTGAAAATGAATTGTGAAAACCTTGGAATTATGAGTCATTCTATTGATATGTTTTGACATGTGTTGAGAAACACAAATGGTTTATGATGATGAAAATGTTGAGGCATGAGCCTTGACCCTTTTATAAAACTGATGGTTGGATTCGGATGCGATACCATTCCAAGTTTACTATACAACCACACTACCTGAATTGGGTAAGGCTTAGCTGGAAATTTATATGCATTAGTATTAGTTCCCTCGTGGGAGAGGTTTGAGCTGAGGCTACCTCTCAATGTTGTCCACCTATACAGTGCCCAAGATGACTGATGGTCATGGTTGGGAGGCCGTGTTCATAGGAGAGGTGCTTATACTAGGGTGTGTAAAGGGAAGGTTATGTTTGATTGTCTGCATACTAAGTATGATGATTTAGGGTTATCCCTGACAGATGTATCGAATCTTGTGGTGAAAGCGTACCACGTTTGCAGAGTGTCAAACTATTCGAATAGCCGCGTCCACGGTTATGGAAAGTTGGAATGGCCATACTGTTTCGTTGTCAGATGTTTTCCAAATAACTTATGAAATGAATGATGAATCTTGACTTGACCACAACAGGGTTGTGTTTATGATAATAGCTTCACAACTTAAGTGATTCTAGAACTTTATTTTATCTTTCTTTGCTTCAGAACTCAGCTTAGGTTTCAAACTTAACTTTATAGTTAAACATAGAGTTAGCACTTTAACTTAGCACTATATTACTTGTTAGAGGTAGTTTACGAGTACTTAAAGAGTACTCTTGGCTTTTGTCCCTGGCTATTCTCATGGCCAGACTATGAAGGAGACTATCAAGATGATGGCCAACAAGACGGCTATGATAACTAGGACTATCTACCTTCGTCAGCATTGCCTGTGCCCCTAAAGATGGACCCCATCGCTATGCTTATCTTTTATTTCCGCTTCTTGTTGTATTAAAGACTGGATCATGAGATCCTTATTTGTGTAAGATGTTATGTATGGTTTGTAATGGATGATGTACTGTGATACCCAATCCGTTATGTCTCGCAAAAATGGTAATCCTGGGATTGCGAGGTATGGCATAACGGCATCTAGGATTAAAAATCCGGGTGTTGACAAGTTGGTATCAGAGCCATCCTGACATGTGAGCTCCGTTCATAATCTAGGTCATCTATTTGTAATTCCTACATGTTGTGTTTGCGGGGATCCGATGGATATTGAGATGCTATTTCAGATTGATTATTGATTCTATCATGTCTTTGTTATTTGTGATCTTGCATGCTTTCCGTTGTTAGTAGCTATCTTGGCCAAGTAGATGCTAGTAACTCCAAGAGTTAGTATTTATGCTCGATAGTGGGTTCATGCCTCTAGTAATCCGGGGAAGTGACAGAAATCTCTAAGGTACTAGATGTGCTGTTGCTACCAGGGAGAAAACAACAATTCTTTGTTCATAGAACAATCGTATTGTTTACTCTACACGCAATTCGTAATGCAATTATATGTTGCTTGCAACTTAATACTGGAGGGGGTTCGGATGATAACCTGAAGGTGGATTATTAGTCATAGATGCAGTTGGATTATGGTCTATGTATAATGTTGTAATGCCCAATCGAGTCTCAAAGGAGTCAAGATGAGTAGTATATGCATATTGCTTTCTCGATGTTTGTCAATTGCCCCGCTGTAATCTGTTCACCCAACATGTCATCTATCCTAAGGAGAGCCACCACTAGTGAATTATGGACCCTGGTCCTTTCTTTTATCATCAATCTTCAATCAACACTTTACTGCTTTCTGTTTACTTTCTGCAAACTATTACTTTCTTCCACACAATATGTTTAATCCTTTGTTTTCAGCAAAACCGGTGAGATTGACAACCTCACTGTAAGTTGGGGGCAGAGTTCTGTGGTTGTGTTGTGCAGGTTTCCACGCTGTCTTGCACCGGTAGTGCATCGCTAAAGTTCAGCTAGCAACACCTTGGAGGTGTTTCCTTGCTCCTACTGGATTGATAACCTTGGTTTCATAACTGAGGGAAAACTTGCTGCTGTGCTCATCATACCTTCCTCTTGGGGTTTCCCAACGAGCTCAATATATTTTGGGCCATCACCGAGGCATAGGGGACACGGTCCATTATTTCTCTATCTGTTGTTGTCGCTGGATTTTGAGTCTTACTCAAAACCGTTCCTTGCAACATTGGTAAGAACCCCATCTTACTTCCGTCCATTTTGAACTTCTTCAAAATCTTGTCAAGGTATGTACTCTGTGACAATCCTATTAAGCGTCTTTATCTATCTCTAAAGATCTTGATGCCTAATATGTATGCAGCTTCACCAAGATCTTTTATCGAAAACTTACTATTTAAGTAATCCTTATGCTTTTCATAAGTTCTATGTCATTTCCAATCAACAATATGTCATCAACATACAAGATTAGAAATACAATAGAGCTCCAACTCACTTTCTTGTAAATACAAGCTTCTCCGATGGTTTGGACAAATCCAATACCTTTGATTACTTCATCGAATCAGAGATTCCAACTTCGGGATGCTTGCTTTAGTCCATAAATGGATCCCTGAAGTTTGCATACCTTGTTAGTATCCTTAGGATCGACAAAACCTTTTGGTTATATCATATACAACTCTTCCTCAATGTTTCCATTAAGGAACACTGTCTTGACGTCCATCTGCCAGATTTTATAATCAAAAAATGCAGCAATTGCTAACATAATCCTAACAGACTTTAGTATCACTACAGGTGAGAAAGTCTCATCTTAGTCAACTCCTTGAATTTGTCGAAACCCTTTTGCAACAAGTCGAGCTTTATAGACGGTCACATTACCGTCAGCGTCCGTTTTCTTTTTGAAAATCCATTTATTCTCAACGGCCTTTCGGTCATGAGGTAAGTCTACCAAAGTCCAAACTTGGTTATCATACATGGAATCCATCTCGAATTGCATGGCTTCTAGCCATTTTTTGGAATTTGGGCTCATCATCGCTTCATCATACGTCGCAGGATCATCACTTCCATCTATCATCAAATTGAGGACTGGATCACCATATAGTTCCGGAGCTGTACGTATCATGCCTGACCTGCGAGGTTCAGTAGTACTCTCTATTGGAGTTTCATGAGGAGGGGTGGGTACCTCATCATCATTTCCTTTTTCCATGGGTGGAGTCAACACTAGAACAGATTCTGGCGCTATGCTACTCGCTACTTCTAGAAGAGAAGGTTGAATAACCTCGTCGAGTTCTACATTTCTACTACTCACACCTTTCAAGAGAAACTCTTTTTCTAGAAAGGATCCATTCTTGCCGATAAACACTTTGCCTTCAGATCGGTGATAGAAGGTGTACCCAATTGTTTCTTTTGGGTATCCTATGAAGACGCATTTTTCTGCTTTGGGTTCGAGCTTATCAGGTTGAAGTTCCTTCACATAAGCATCGCATCCCCAAACTTTTAGAAATGACAGCTTAAGTTTGTTACCAAACCATAATTCATACGGTGTCATTTCTATGGATTTTGATGGTGCCCTATTTAAAGTGAATGCAGTAGTCTCTAATGCATGATAGATTGTACCATATCCAATAAGGTTCGATTACGATGTTTGGATACACCATTACACCGTGGTGTTCTAGAGGGAGTGAGTTGTGAAACAATTCCACATTGTCTCATGTGTGTGCAAAACTCATAATTAAGATATTATCCTCCACGATCAGATCGTGGAAACTTGATCTTACGGTTGATTTTCTACTTCACTCTGAAATTCTTTGAATTTTTCAAATGTTTCAGACTTGTGTTTCAATATCCTTTGATTTAACAAAACCCTTCGGACTGTGTCACGTACATGTCCTAGGTAACCATTCTTTTTGAAGAATGTTGTTTTGTTTGTTCTAAAAGAACATATTCTAAAACAACATTTGTTTGAGTTGCGCAGTACTGGAAAGTGTCCTGGAGGGTTACCTAGGATGTGTCACGTACACCTTGCGCATATACAACAATTAACATATGTACTGGTTGCTAGACTAATCCGTCCATACTACATATCATTATGAAAGATCGAATCTTATCGTATTAAACTCCTTGAACATTGTCGTAAACTCTTTACCGATATGTCAACTATTTAATAGATGTAAAACATCCATGTCTGTTTCTTTATATATCCAAATACGACCGATATGCTTTATGCCTTTTAGAGGGTCTTCCAAGTTTAGTAACCTAGTTTCTTGTGTATGGAACTATTACAGATTTTATGGCTTCAAGCCATTTGATGGAGTCAGGACCTATCATTGCTTCTTTGCATGTAGTCGGTTCATCATTGTCAAACAATAATGATTTAATCTCAAATTTTAGTATTTAATTGATTATCCGACATGCGCGGTTCACTAGGAACTTAGATCTCCATAACCACAACCCTTGAGGCACGAGAGCCATGAGCATTATGGCTGCCTCCAGGACACTTTCCAGTACTGCACAACTCAGAACATATATCTAAGGTTCAATAACCTTATCAAAGTTCTATTGTCCTCCCAATTAACTTTTCGTGAAAAGTTCCTTCTCAAGAAACTTGACATTCTAAGTGACAAACACTTTTGTCTTCGGTGTTACGGAGGAATACCCAACTGTTTCTTTGGGATAATCTACAAAGATGTTATCCGACTTTGGTTGTAAACATTTTACTTATGCCTAACATACGGATCATTGGTGTCATTTCATCGGATCACGATGGAGCTCTTTTCCGTGTAAAAGCGGTAGCCACTAAAGCTTAATCTTAAAAATATAATGGCAATTTTTATAAATAACACCGTTGATCCTACCATGTCAAACAAGGTTTGATTACATCTCTCTAATACTCCATACTCCTATGGTTTTTTGGGAAACATAAATCCATGGAACGATTCCTTAAATCTTAGGTGGTTTTGCTAAACTTGTAACTCAAATATTTTTCTTTATGATCCAATCATAAATTCTTTATTTTCTTATTATAATAGTTTTCCACTTCATCTTGGAATCATTTGAACATTTTCAAACGTTTCATACTTATCCCTGATTAAGTAAATATACATATATTCACTACAATCTTTGGTTAGAGTATATGAAGTTTGAATGATCCACCACGTACGGCTACACATAATAGACTATATGCATCAATATGCACAATGTCCAATAAGTTAGTCATTCGTTCTTGTTTGGCCTATGAACGAAATTTAAATCATCTCTAGAAAATTCTCACAAGCGTCAATTGATCAATAAATAAAAAGACTCCAAAATTCCATCAACATAGAGTTTCTTCATGTTTTTCTTTCCATATGATTTAAATTGCAGTATCGCTCATAAGTGATCTTCTAACCATTCGTCTTACAACACTTTAGCATCGGTGTTTATGGACGTGATTTATCCAACTAGATTTGCAAGAGTTCATCCATATTCAATGGAATCCGATAATTATTTAAACAACCATCATTCTCATAATACAAGAACAAAATAAAAGTTATTAAAAACAAATCGTGAAGGCAAGCTTTGATGTCAACGCGAAATACAATAACACTTTATTTGTTTTCAATGAACATCGATAAACACAATAACACTTTATTTGTTTTCGATGAACATCATCACATATTTTTTTGCTAGTTACTTAGGCCATTGTAGTTCATGAATTGTGTTGCTTTGTGTGACATTTCAAACCAACCAATCCGGTATCCAATACCTAAGAATCACGTTGTTTAACAATAAAGAATACAACCATAATATGTATATCATTTATATACCTAAGCTGGACATTTCTAGTCTTTTCTTTTCCTGCCAAATATTTTCTAGATTCTCTTTGAATGCTTCATTTTCTTTTCAAAATAATCTATCAACGTCAATAGTGGTGTCATACATATGACACATAAGTCAAAGCGTGTATAGTCAAATACTAATACCTCTGGACTTGCACTTTGAAGTGGATCACCATCATCAAATATTTGGCATTCTTTCAAATTTCTTTCCTTTTAGTAATCCTTTTAATGTAGTAAACATTTTACCGACATCTTCTATCCATCCTTATCATGACAACTTCCATGATCAAGCTGCTATAGCTCATAATGACGAATCATGAATATAGCGTTAATTCCCTAAACCTTTTGGGTGATCAGGACGCCTCACGTCTCCAACCTTTTCAAATTCTCATACAATATGAGAATATATATTTTATTATATTATACTCTATATTGCAACCAAGCATTGTTCCAAATATCATAGTATCTTTTACATATGATGGTTTTTAAAACAATTTTTTTAGCTCCTAGACAACATTGATATTAAAAAAAATTCAATATCAAGAATCACGAGGAAAGCATGATCCTTAGATACTAACGGTGGAATTTGTTACTCTTGATTCGATACTATTTATTGAATTTCATGGAGTAAGTGAGGTTTGGCTGAAAGTTTGCAATAGTACTTTAAACTTTAGAATGACACTCATAAAACAATATGATACCAGTTTGTAAAGTACAATTCTAGAATTTTATAGTTATATTATCTCAATTATAGCTAAAAACAAGGTAGTAAATGAATGCTAGTGACTACAACGAACTATGCAAATTCACTTTGATTTAGTTTATGATAAATTGAGTTCATATTAATCCAAATTACTAAATGAACTCCTACTCAAAACAATATCCCTCGAGTCAATTACATGAACCAAATTCACTGCACCACATCCGATCATCACGTGAGGTGGTACAGCTCCAATGGCGAGCATCATATGGACATCATATTATTCATATGACTCTTGCTTTACCTTTCGATTCATGTTCCGAGGCCATGTCTGTACGTGCTAGGCTCGCCAAGTAAGTACCTTAGTACTCGCGTGTGTAAAACGGTCTTACACCCACTGTATGCAAACATAGAGTCTATCGCACCCGATCATCACATGGTGCTTCAAAACAACGAACTTTCTTAACAGTTCATACTAAGTAAAAACATAGTATTACCTTGATATTTAGTGAGGGGGATCATCTTATAATGCCACCGCCAAGTTTTAAGCTAGACATAAGCAAAGTAAGATGCAAAGAAACATCATAAATATAAAGTGACATGATATGGTTTTTGCACTTGATCTCCCACTTATTTTGTTATAATTCCTGAGAGTATCCTACCATACTAAAATTATAACATCTACCATATCATGACACATGCCTAGCAAAAATAAAACTAGATGCTCTAATTTATCTTTTGCATATTTTACGTGGCTTTGGGCTTTGAAGATAGAATCGATCTTACCTATGAACATGGAACCACAATGATGATAATCAAAATATTAGTAACCCTTTGTAAATGAGATATCAACTATAGTGGGAGATATAGATACCCGCTAGCCAATTATGCAAAACTAGTTGCATGTCAAGCGTGGAACAAGTCTCATGTGCGAGGACATGTAAAGTTAGTCCGGGCCGCTTCATCCCACTATGCCACTAATATCCAAAATACATGAAGGATGCAATAACATGATCATCAGCACCCACATAGTCATATGTGTTCTAACCGTACAAAGCATCTCTAATTGGTTCTGCATGTAATATTGAAATGTTGCAGGGGGTTTTATGTGAATGTTTGTTAATTAAAGTAATTAACAAAATTCTGAATAAAAATAATAAAAGAGTTTTATTAAATGAGAGAGCATTAAATTTGGAGAAATTTAATGCATTTAAAGTGGAGACTTTAAAAGAGAATGTGAAGGGGCATTTTAATGTGGAGGGGTTACCACCACATGAATGGAGGAGGTGAAGGTTCACCCCCTCCATGCGCCGGCCATGAAGGAGGGGCACCCCCTCCTCCTATAAAAGGCCACCCCTCCTCACTTCTCACTCACACCTCCTTGTGAAGGATCTCTCTCCCCCTCTAGTATTATTTCCCCATGGTCTCGGATTAGCGAGATACATGTTCCCGGTGGCTTTATCTGGAAAGGAGTTGCTGCTTCCGCTGCTTTGCTGGAGCGAGGGACAGAGGTTGTCGGGGTACCGGACGTGTGTGCGATCACGGATGCACCGCTGCTGAGTGCTGGACTTGGTCTTGGAGCTGGATCGATGGGCGTCTTTGGGCGGACCTGCTGGACTTCATCACGATCGTGAGATCGGCAAGTGTATGACTACATCGACCACGAGTTCCTACTCGTTAACAAAGCTTGTTGTCTACGAGGGTAAGTTCTCGTTAGATGTATGTCCACCCGTTGCTTTGTACCTAGTAGATAGATCTTGGCGTGTAGTTCACACCGTAGGAATTTTTTTGTTTTCTATGCTGCGGACCCAACAGTGGTATCAGCTTTGATCTATCGTGGGTTCTTAGCGGGTAGTACACATATGTTGATATGTGGGCGATGATGATCATGTTATTGCATCTTCTATGTATTTTGGATATTGGTGGCATAGTGGGATGAAGCGGCCCGGACCAACCTTACATGTCATCGTACATGAGACCGGTTCCACAACTAACATGCAACTAGTTTTGCATAAGTGGCTGGCGGGTGTCTGTCTCTCCTACTATAGTCAATATCTGATTTACAACGAGTTGCTAATAACTTAGTTATCCTCGTTGTGGTTCATGTTCGTAGGTAAGAACGGTTCTATCTCCGAAAGCCCTAAGCCACGTAAAACTTGCAATTGATAAATTAGAGGCGTCTAGTTTAGATTGTTGCTAGGCTAGTGTATTGATATGGTATTGTTGTAAGTAGATGTATGATAGATACTCTTACAACACACTCAACGTGTAAGTTCCATAGACCTTGGCCTTACACACAAAGGAATGATAGAGATCATACCACGATGCAAGTGATAGAGATCAAATGCATGGACCATATCATCTCACTTTACACATTAGATGTTAGCATCTTATACTGCTAGTTTGGCGCTTTCTGTAGCATTGTAAGATGATCCCTCTTTTAGATATCAAGATAAAAATGTGTTCTTCCTTAAGTATGCACCGTTTTGTGGATCGTATTTCGAGACATCACGTGATGATCGGGTGTACTCGACTCTACGCTTTCATACAAACGGGTGTAAGACAGTTTTACACATGCGAGTACTAAGGTTCTTACTTGGCAAGCCTAGCATGTACAGACATGGCCTCGGAACACGGACCGAAAGGTTAAGCATGAGTCATATAGTTGATATGATGCCCATATAGATTCTCGCCTTTGAAGCTACATCAACTCACGTGATGATCGGACTTGGTGTAGTGGATTTGGTTCATGTAATCACCAAAAAGGCACGAGGGATGTCGTTTTTGAGTGGGAGTTCATTTCTAATTTGGATTAGTCGAACCAAATTTGTCATAAATTAAATCAAAGTGAATTTGCATAGTTTGTTGTAGTCATTGGCATTCGTTTTCTACCTTATGCTTAGTTTTTATTTGAGATAATAGAACTATAGAATTCTGGATATTTACTTTCTGATGGTATCGTATTGTTTTGAATGTCAATTTAAAGTTTATAAGTCCTATTGCAAACTTTCAGCAAACTCTATTTACTCCATGAAGTTTAATAAGTAGTATTAAATCAAGAGTAAGAATTCCAATGTTAGTATCTAAAGTATCATGTTTGCCTCCATGATTATTGATATTCAAAAAGTTGTTTTAATATCAAGATTATATTGGAGCTGGAAATTGTTTCAGAAACCATCATGTGTGAAAGATATTGTGATATCTGAAATAATGTTTTTGGTTGCATTATGATAGAGTATAATTTAGCAAAATACATGTTCTCATATTGTATGAGAATTTGTGAAGGATGGAGATGCTAGGCATCCGAATCTACCAAAAAGGTTTTGGGAACTGGTATTATACTCGTGATTCTTCCTTATAAGCTATAGGAGCTTGATCATGAAAGTTGTCATGAGAAGGATGAATAGAAGATGTAAGTAAAATGTTTACTACACTAATAGATTACTAAAGAATGTATTTTTGAAAGAACACCAAACATTTGATGATGGTGATCCACTTCAAAGTGCATGTCCAAAGGTATTAGTATTTGACTATATACGCTTTGTACCATGTGTCATGTTGATGACACCACTATTGATGTTGATAGATTCTTTTAAAAGAAAAGGAATTGCTTAAAGAGAAATCTATAAAATATTTGGCAGAAAATATAAGGTTGGAGATGTCCAACTTGGGTATATAGAAGATATACATGTTATGGTTGTATTCCTTGCTTGTTAAAAAAATGTGGTTCTTAGGTATTGGATACCGGTATTGGATACCGGTATTGGATACCGAATTGGTTGGTATGAAGTGTCATACAGGACAACGCAATTCATGAACTACAATGGCCTAAGTAAACCAGCAAGAGAATGAGTGATGATGTTCATCGAAAACAAATAAAGTGTTATTGTGTTTTTCGTTGTCATCAAACCAAGCCTTCAAGATTTGTTTAAATAATTGTTATTTTGTTCCGGTATCATGAGAACAATGGTGTTCAAATAATTACCGTATTCCATAAAGGATGGATGAACTTTTACAAGTCTAGTTGGAGAAATCACATCCATAAACACTATTGCTAAAATGTCGCAAGACAAATGATTGAAAGATCATTTATGAAGTGACATCGCTGTTTAAATTATATTTGAAAGAAAACATGAAGAAACTCCATGTTGATGGATTTTTGGAGCCTTTGATTTTGATCAATTGACGCATGTGAGACTTTCCTCGAGATAATTGAAACTCCGTCCATAGGCCAGAGAGGAATGGATGACTAGCTTATTGGAAATTGTGCATGCTGATGTGCATAGTCCATTATGTGTAGCCATATGCGATGGATCTTTTTGCTTCTTATGTTTTCTCCGAAAATTTGAGTGAATATATCTGTATATTTACTTAATAAGGAAGAAGTATGAAAAATTTGAAAATTGTTCAAAGACTTTCAAGATGAAGTGGAAAATCATTGTAACAAGAAAATAAAGAGTTTATGATTCGATCATAAAGGAAGATATTAGAGTTACATGTTTAGCAAAAACACCTAAGACTTGAGGAATTGTTCCATGATTTGTGTTTCCCGATAAACCATAGGAGTATGGCATATTCGAGAGATAAAATCAAACCATGTTTGACATGGTAAGATCAAGGGTGTCATTTATAAAACTGCCATTATGTTTTAAGGATTGAAGCTTTAGAGACTACCGCTTTTACACTGAAAAGAGCACCATCGTGATCCATTGAAATGACACCATATGAGTTATGGTTTGGGATAAAACCCGAATTGTCTTTTCTTAATTTTTGGTATGCTATGCATAAGTAAAATGTTTACAACCAAAGTCAGATAAGCACGTCTTTGTAGGTTATCCCAAAGAATTTGTTGGGAATTTCTCCATAACACCAAGGACAAAAGAGTTTGTTACTTGGAACATCAAGTTTCTTGAGAAGGAATTTTTCGTGAAAAGTTAAGTGGGAGGACAATAGAACTTTGATAAGGTTGTTGAACCTTAGCTATATGTGCTAAGTAGCGCAGCGCCGGAAAGTGTCCCGATGGCGGCCACAATGCTCATGGCTCTCGTGATTACAAAAGGTGTGATCTCGGAGATTAGAGTTCCTATAGAACCGTGTGGGTCGGTAAGAATCAAATAGTAAGATTTGATAAGCAAGTCGTTATTGTTTTGACAATGATGAACCGACTACATGCAAAGAAGCAATGATGGGCCCTGACTCCATAAAATGACTAGAACTCATAGAATCCATGATAGTATCCATACACGAGAAAACAAGTTTCTGAACTTGGAAGACCCTCCGGAAAGGCGTGAAGCCTATCGGTCGTGTTTGGATCTATAAAGAAATAAGACATGGATGTTTAACATCTATGAAATAGTCGACATGTCGGAAAGAAGTTTACGACAATGTTCAAGGAGTTGACTATGACAAGATTTGATCTTTCATAGCGATATATAGTCTTGACGGATTAATGTAGCAACCACTACATATAATTTGGTATATGGTAGTTGAATAAACAAAACAAGGTTCTTCTAATAGAACGGTAACCTAGGACATGTACATGACATGGTCCGAAGGGTTTTGTTAATTCAAAGGGTGCTAAAAGGGCATGTAAACTTCAATAGTTGAAGTAAGCATAGCGGAGTTGGAATCTTCACCATGATGAAACTGTTAAAAGAGTTTAAATTCATCGGAGATGATGAAGATGCTTGCATTTGCAAGAAATTAAGTGGGAGCGCTGAGACATATTTCTAATACATTATGTAGAGGGCATATTGTTGATTGGAAATGATGTATCTTGTATTGTCACAAGTTAAGAATTTCATTAAAATAAGATTTCGATGAAAGACTTGGGTAAACCTAGAATATTAGGCATCAATATCTATATGGATAGATTAAGGCGCTAATATGGTTGTGACAGACATACATATATGAAATATTGAAAGGGTTCAATATGGAAACAACAAGAAAGGTTCTTGCTGCATGGAAAGGATTGTATCAAAATTCAAGTGTTTCAACACTTGGTGAGTAAAATCACATGAAGATTTTGATCGATTATACCATGATATGTATATATCCAGAATGTCCTATGCTCTAAATGTTATGAGCATATACCAGAATGATTCATAAGATGATCATTGGACAATAGTAAAGATATTCGTATGAGCTTTGGAAGAACTAAGAATATATAATGTATAAGTGACAAATAGTTAAAGGTAGTTCATTGTAAAGTGTTACATTGATACTAGTTTTGTCACAAGATACAAATTAAATTTATCTCAATTTAGACTATGGGTGGAACAATGTAATGGAAAGGATGTTCCATGATGGATTTGGATGAGTTCCAAAGTTGAGACATTGTGACGGATACTACAACAAAAGGCTAAGTATATGACTGCTATAGTAGCAGCAAAGGAGGGCATTTGTGTTAAGTAGTTTGTTATCAAACTAGGTGTGGTTCAAAGTGGGCTAATACTATGAAGATATATTGTGTGACAATAATATCAACATATTTTGAGCCGAACAAACTAAAGGTCTCACCAAAGGACCAAATCTATACAATGCCATCTCATTTGAGAATGAGTGATGCGTAGAGACGCAGAGACATGCAAATACACACGAACCTGAAACTGTCAGATCTAGAGATTATGTTAACCACTAGCAATAGCGTATATGCAACACCAGAAAGCCATAGGTGTTCAATACGCAAAGTTTTTCAAACTAGATTATTGACTCTAGTGCAAGTGGGAGACTGAAGGGAATATGCCCGAGAGGCAATAATAAAGTGGTTATTATCTTATTCCATGTTTATGATAAATGTTTATTTTACATGCTAGAATTGTATTGATAGGAAACATCAATACATGTGTGTTTAATAAACAAAAAGGGTTCCTAGTTATGCCTCTCTTATAGACTAGCTTGTTGATTAACAATATGATCAAGGTTTCCTGATCATGGACATTGGATGTTGTTAATAACAAGGTCACACCATTGGTGGAATGATGTGATGAACATTCATCCGAAGTATAGCATTACGATCAAATTCATTATGTTTATATTGCTATAATATCATATGAAGTAATCTATATCCTTAGACCATGAGATCATGTTAATTGCTAACACCGGAAGAGTATCTTGATAACATCAAACGTCACACCGTAACAGGGTGACTATAAAGGTGGGTTCAGTTCTACGAAGGTGTTATGTTGAGGCTCATGGATCAAGAGTGGGATTTGTCCATCTCGATGACGGATAGATATACTCTGGGCCCTCTCGGTGATATCACATTGAAATAGCTTGCAAGCAAGTGATGTGATCACTAGAAGGTTATATCACGGGAACGAGAAAAGAGTGCATGTCGGTAACGAGATCAAACTAGGTATGGAGATACCGATGATTGAATCTCGGACATGTAATATATCGCGGGACAAAGGGATTTATTTACTAGTGTTAAAGGTTCTCATGATCACATAAGTCATCGTTGAATGTGTAGGAGTCAGTATGGATCTCCAGGTCCCGCTACTGATTATTGATCGGAGAGGGGTCTCGATCATGTCTGCATTATTCGCGAACTGTAGGGTGACACACTTAAGGGATACCGACACCATTTGGAGCAAATATGTTTCAGATAAAGATTTAAGAAAGTGCTAGAATTATTTCAATAGACACCGAAACTGTTTCGGGTGAAAATGCTGAAATTGGTTCTGCATGTAATATTGAAATGTTGCGAGGGGTTTTATGTGAATGTTTGTTAATTAAAGTAATTAACAAAATTCTGAATAAAAATAATAAAAGAGTTTTATTAAATGAGAGAGCATTAAATTTGGAGAAATTTAATGCATTTAAAGTGGAGACTTTAAAAGAGAATGTGAAGGGGCATTTTAATGTGGAGGGGTTACCACCACATGAATGGAGGAGGTGAAGGGTCACCCCCTCCATGCGCCGGCCATGAAGGAGGGGAACCCCCCCCTCCTATAAAAGGCCACCCCCTCCTCACTTCTCACTCACACCTCCTTGTGAAGGATCTCTCTCCCCCTCTAGTATTATTTCCCCATGGTCTCGGATTAGCGAGATACATGTTCCCGGTGGCTTTATCTGGAAAGGAGTTGTTGCTTCCGCTGCTTTGCTGGAGCGAGGGACGGAGGTTGTCGGGGTACCGGACGTGTGTGTGATCACGGATGCACCGCTGCTTTGCGGTGCTGGACTTGGTGGTGCTGGAGCTAGATCTGATGGGCGTCTTTGGGCGGACTGCTGGACTTCATCACGATCTTGAGATCGGTAAGTGTACGACTACATCAACCACGAGTTCCTACTCGTTAACAAATCTCATTGTCTACGAGGGTAAGTTCTCGTTGGATGTATGTCCACCCGTTGCTTTGTACCTAGTAGATAGATCTTGGCGTGTAGTTCACACCGTAGGAAATTTTTTGTTTTCTATGCTGCGGACCCAACACTAGTACCTTAGAGATTTCTGTCACTTCCCCAGATTACCAGAGGCATGAACCCACTATCGAGCATAAATACTAACTCTTGGAGTTGCTAGCATCTACTTGGCCAAGATAGCTACTAACAACGGAAAGCATGCAAGATCACAAATAACAAAGACATGATAGAATCAATAAGCAATCTGAAATAGCATCTCAATATCCATCGGATCCTCGCAAACACAACATGTATGAATTACAAATAGATGATCTTGATCATGAATGGAGCTCACAAGATCTAAACATGAAAGCACAAAGGAGGAGAACCAGCCATCTAGATACTACATGGATTCGTAGTCCAAGGATGAACTACTCACGCATCACACCGGAGGCTTGCATGGTGATGAAGAAGGCCTCCAGGGTGAATTCCCCTCTCCAGCAGGGTGCCGGGAAGAGCTTCAGATCCCTCCTGATCTAGGGATGGAGATGATGGCGGCTACAGACTCTTTCGTGGATTTTTGATCGGGTACTTAGGGTTTTCGTCCCGAGGGCAATATATAGGCCGAAGGAGAGGCCGAGGGGGTGTTGGGAGCGGCCACACCACCCTGTGGTGCGGGCCAGGCCGGGACGCGCGGCCAGGTGGTGTGGTGGCTCCCTGGCCCTTCTCCGTCTCGTATTCTGGCACTTGATCCCTTTCAGAAAAATAGGCACTTTGGCTTCTGTCTCGTCCAATTCCAAGAATATTCATTTTCTGACTATCCTGGAACCAAAAACAGCAGAAAACAAGCAGCTGGCACTATGGCTCTTGTTAATAGGTTAGTCCAAGAAATCATACGTAAAGTACTCCAAAGTTGGAACAAAACACAAGAAAGTGGATAAAACCAAGCATGGAACATCAAAAATTATAGATACATTTTCAATGTATTAGTGTGCCGATGACTTCCGTCCCTCGCTTTAGCTTGGCATCGTAAGTAGCGGATCCTCGGGAACTCCAGCAGCACTATGACATGTTAGTGGTTGTGGTGGAGAAGATATTGAGCATGGCTTCGCTTAAGCACCGTACTCGTGGCAATGGACAAGCTAGCAAGGGGAGAATATACCAACCAAAGGGCATGTGAGAGAGATAGAATTGTCTGAGATGAGAGGAGGAGGAGATGGCCTTCTATAGGGGGAGGGGGACGCTTCCCCAAGGGGTGAGCATGCCCAATAGGTGCCCCCACATCTCCCCTCATCAAGTGGGTGGATGCTCCACTCACATAAATCCATCTCCACTCAAACCTCCACTCACTTGCATTAATTTTCCACCAAAATTAATGCCATCTCTAATAATTCTCCACTGAAATGGTTTAATGCCACTCAATTTAATGAGTAGTTCATTTAATGAACACATTAACATTTTATCCGCTTGCAATATTTCGATACACCAAAACTATTCTAGTAGTTTTTATCAGAATAATTTATGTGTTGTTTAGTATTTTCTCCTGCGTTCCTTATCCATGCAAATGCATCGACTACCCTTAAGTGTGTCTCCCTACGGGCTCGTGAACTACGTGGACATGATCGATACTCACTTCGATCAACAATCATTAGCGAGAACTGGAGATCCATGATGACTCCCACTAATTCAAACAATGAACTAGTGATCGCATGAACATTTTTCGTAGTAACCAATTCCTTTTGTATCACGATATTTTACTTGTCCGAGATCCGATCATTTGGTATGATCCATACCTAGTTCAATCTCATTACCGACAAGTACTCTTTTCTTGTTCTCGTGATATACCATTCTTAGTGATCTTATCACTTGTTTCCAAGCTATGTTAATGTGATATCTCCGAGAGGGCCCTGAGTATATCTCCCCGTCATCAGGATGGAAAAATCCCACTCTTGATCCAAGAGCCTCAACTAAGACTTTCCAATTACCCGATAACATCTTTATAATCACCTTGTTATGGTGTGACGTTTGATGGAAACAAAGTACTCTTCCAGAGTTAGTGATTGACGTGATATCATGGTCTAAGGATTAGAGTTACTTCGAATGACTTTATAGCAATGTAAACATAATGGCATGATCATGTTACTATACTTTGGGAGATTGTTCATCACATCATTCCACCAATGTTGTGGCCTCGTTATTAACAACATCCAATGTCATGATCAGGAAACCTTGATCATCTGTTAATTAACAAGCTACTATAATGAGAGGCATTTCTATGAACCTTTTATTTGTTTATTAAACACACATGTATTAACGTTTCCGGTTATCACAATTATAACATGAGAAATAAACATTTATCATAAACATGGAATATAATATAGTAACCACTTTATTATTGCCTCTCGGGCATATTCCCTTCAAAAGGAATAGCTTCAGCACTTATTGAAGAAAATAAAGTAGACATTCTTCAAGCTTATGTAATGGAAGATGAAATAAATCTTGTAATACAAAAGTTTAGATATCAACATAAACAATTCCATGAGAAATATTATAAATGTCTAATGACTCAAGAAAAGAATATAAAAGATTTAACTGAAGTCTTTGATGACTTAGGACATGCCACGCAGAATTTGGATAGATATTTGAGTATGGTTAAAACATAGTGTGATCAAATAACTGAAACTCAAAATATGATTTTAAACCAAGGTAATTTTAATATTCTTTCTACTAACATTATCACTAGACATGTTACAAAGACGCAGGAACCCCAAGGGGAACCTTGGTATCAAGAAGAATAAGCTCGCAAGGCAAGAGAGACTCAAAATATGAGTCGAGAAGAAGATGACCTCTTAGATCCTCAAGATGATATTGATTATGAAGCTCGGAAAAGAGAACTTGAGACTTCTAAAAATAGAGAAGAAGAAGCAAGAGATAGACATAAACAATATGATTCAGATGCTGAGACAATCGACTCAAGAGAAGAGGTATACCAACTCTCTCTTGCGCAATTGGAAAAACTAATATCATTAATGTTCTATGTGATTTAGGGGCAGGTGTTAGTGTCATGCCTTATTCCCTGTTTAAGAAGTTGAACCTTGAAGAGTATTCTCCCACTTCAATTACTTTGCAAATGGCTGATAAGACAACTAAACAACCTATCGGTATGATCGAATATGTTTTACTTAGAATTGACCAACATGTTATACCCACTGATTTTATCATACTAGATGTTCCAGAAGATGACAAACTTTCAATCATCCATGGAAGACCTTTTCTTAGCACTGCTGGAGCTAATGTTGATTGTTCTAGCGGTTAGATTGTTTTCAATATTTATGATGATCAGATGGTTCGTTATTTTTCAAAGAAACAGGAGCATAGTGGCAAATATGTTCCACCACCTAAGCGTATCCAAGCGGTGAAAGACATCAATAAACGGCAGTTTGAGGTAAACGCTAATGACATGGAGGTTGGTTGATAAGCTAACTCTCCTTAATAAAATGCTTAATGGGAGTCAACCCATTTTTAATAATTAAAGTTTTATTTTGTTTGTGTGTATCTTAATAAATTTGTTCAAGCTTTTAGACTTGCAGAGAATTTCTACCTTACTGAAGTTTAAAGAAAAGCGAAAAAAAGCGAAAGGAAGAATTAAACAGGGTTCAAATTGCGTAACAAGTAGTGGTACGGCCGGAGGTACCCGTACCATGCGCTCGTACCATCGAAGAAAATTCAGTCAGAAAAGTTTATTTTATTAAGTACTCATAACGAGCACCAGTACCGTCAGAGGTACCCGTACCGTCTGCCCGTACTGAACTTTCACAATTTTCTTCAAAACTCAGTACCTCGATAACGAGCACTGGTACGGCCGGGATGGGCCCGTACCGTTTGTCCGTACCAAACCTCCAAGTTTGATCTCAGAACACTAAACTTGATCCAACGGTGACGACCACTGGTACGGGCGGGATGCGCCCATACCACCTGCCCATACTGACTACATCGCTAAGTAATGGCTAACGACAGCTGGCTCATAGCCAACCCCCTTTCTTCTTCCTCCTCATTTTTTCTTTCTCTTTCTCTTTCTCTCTCCACCTCAAACCCTAATCCCCTAAAACCTTTGATTCTTCATTGATTTCGTGTTTTTGAGTGGGAGAATCTTCACATCGATAAGTTTCTCATCTGATCCATGCTTTATTTTCTGAAATCCATGGTTGAATTCCTCACATTGACTATTTGGATGAGTTCATCATATTTTTAGATTATTTTTGATTCCTCACGTTAGGATTTGTAATTTCTTCATGTAATCGTTTGTTTATATGATAGAAACCTAATGCCTATAGTTTTCTTTGAAAATTTCACAGCACAATGCATAACATTGGAAGGAGTACTGCTCGAGCAAGGGCTCGGGAGCTATAGGGGCCTCGGGCTCCACTAGACTATGAGAGGGTGAGCCAACTCAAGGTTTTACCCACTAAGTGGGTAAGCCATGAGTTCCTCTCCCACCAAGGTCTATTGGAGGACTTCGATCATATGACCGTGCAAGTTGGTATGGTCCCTTTCTCCCACCTCTCTACCGACACCTACCATCTCACCACGTATGAGTTCCTGTCATCATTTCACGATGACCTTGAGGCCTAGGAGTGTAATCGCATTGTAAGTTTTATGCTCAATGGGCAACCCCATAGCATCTCTTTCCAACAATTTTGTGATTGTTTCGGGTTCTCCTATGAGGGGGAGCTTGATATTAATGATAATGTCTACATAGAGGCAATGCATGCTTGGGAGCAGATTTCTGTTCACAGGAACACCGATTATTTGCGCAAAAAGAGCGCCACCATCCAGAATCCCACTATTCGTTACTTCACCACCTTCTTGGTGAATTCTATTTTTGGGAAGGGAGATGTCGGGGCAATCATGCTCCGAGATAAGTGTAATTTTATGGCTCTACATCCTGAGATGGAGCACAAGGTAAACTTGGGTGCGTTGATCATCCAACACTTTCGCCGCCTAAGGTCGGCTTCCTCGGGTGACATCCGCTGTGGTGGCTTGATCACATAGATCGCCTACGCAAGCGAGTTTGTCATACCCCAGGAAAGAGATGTACCTAGTAGTAAGATTTTGGATGACATTCACATGTCTAGCACCAAATTCATGGGGGGTATATAAACCCCAACGCTCCCTCCATGCTTATCAATTTTATTTTGAGCCTAATGGTGATCTCCACCAAGTTTTGCTTCCTTTTTTCCAAGCTTTTGGTTTGCCAGGTAAACAGAGTTATGTACTCAATTAGGAAGAATTACAACAAACATTGATCACCTCAGGGAGGATTACACCACCGGAAGGTCATCCCAGCTGGGAGGATGCAGCCGTTGGCCAATAGCAGCAGGAGCAAGGTGGAGAGGACTGGAACGCAACATGCTGGGATGACTACGGTCAGCACCATCATCACCACAACCTTTTTCCTCAGCACTAGTAGCAAGGTATGCCTCCACCTCAGCCAGGAGTCAACTATGTCCCGAGGAGTGATTTTGACCAGGTGGTGCATCAAATCGACAATATAGAGAATACATTGCATGATGTGAATGTTAACATAGTCAACCTCACCCAAGACTTCACCTCCTTCATGAACAACTTTCCTAGGAGCTATCTAAACTTCCCATACCAGCAGCCGCCACCCGATGATGGCGACGACTTTTGTATCTAGATAGGCCAAGAGCCTAAGCTTGGGGAGGTTGAACTCCTCCCCACATGTTGTATTCATATTTTTCGTTCTTCTTTTGATTTATTTGTTTTCATTCTAGTGCATGTTTACTTTCAGTTTGCATTGATAAAAGAAAACCCAAAAATATTAGACTAGCTTTTATCTTGATTTGTGCAAAGTTCTCTCGGCTCTCGTTGATTTTTCTATAGGTTATTCACTTCTAGTGATTTAGCTATGGATAGGAACGCGAGGAGTTGACCCAAGTGTGAGATGAGCAAGCACGAGGAGGTACCACATTCTTATTTTCCTTCTTCCTGTAAGTTTATTCATGAACATTTTGTGTCTCTTTGGTTACACTTGAGTTCTACTCCACGCTTAGCTCGTTATCTTTTAGGACATGATCTTAAAAGGTTATTGTCACTACTTTGGTTTAGACTTATGACAATTACTATCAGTTAGGAAAACAAACCTTTGGATTAAGTTCCAAACTTTTGAGAACAAGAGAAAGTGTTTGTTGATAACTTTGGTGCCATGTTTTTGTCTTAAGGGTTTAATATTAGTAGTACTCAACCCGCATACTAATCATTGACTTGATAATACCTTCTGAAAAAGAATTTTTTGATGGAATGAAAATTTTACGGTGGTTGAGGGAGATGCCAAACTTGTTTTTGATCAGCTAAAAAGAGATACTTTATGAGAAAAAGAACTATGAGAGTACCCAGACTTCATGGAACTAACAACTCCTATGGCCTACGAACAATCTTGAGTTCATCTCAGATTTCGGTTACGAGTTGGTTAGACATTGGCAGCATTCCTGAGCTAGGCAAAATTTTAGTTCCATGGGCCAAGTACTTGAGTAAAAAAAAGAGAACTACCGTCAAGATATGAGTTGAGAATATTCAATACTTATAAGAGCATTGGTATTACCTCACCACCTAAAATGAAGAAACTAGAGTTCTTGAAAAACAAGGAAGAGATGGGGTGTTTGATAGCCGTGATTATCGAAGTGGGTGCTAATGAAAAGTTCTAAGTTCATCCTTCTTTTGATATCTACTTGTGCACCCTTAATTCTGGCTCAAAGCGTCCTTGCTTGAAAATATTCTTACTCTCATAAAAGAGGGGCGCTGAAAAGAATTGATTCGCGAGCCTAGCCAAATTTTTGACAGTCTCTTTTGAGTTTAAGAACTATTAGCTAGCGAGTTATTTGCGGTTACGAAGCAAACTTAAGTGCAATTGTTTAGATATATTTATGCTCATGTTCAAGTTTACAGGATTTGAGACAATGGAATATGATACAACCTCGAACTTGTGAGTCTTTCCTCTTGATTCAATTTCTTGCTATTACTCATTGTAGCTTTGTCACTCGAGGGCGAGTAACAACTAAGCTTGGGGAAGTTGATAGCTCCAAATTTCAACACTTTTTATCATTGTTTTTCCTCTTGTTTATTGTCGGATTTCACTGAAGTTTACCCTTTTTACTAATGTTGACATCGCAATTAGCGAATCCTTGGTTTCTTGTGATGGTTTTCAAGAAATGAACATTTTTGGAAGATTTGATAGCATTTATGGGATAATTACACCTAAAGAAGCAAATCCCCAATTGGAACCTCTTTCATTGGAGGCGTTCAGAGTGCATAACGACCACGGGTATGATCGGGGTGCACTCGTACCATCCGCCTGTATTGCCTGCCGCCAGCTCCATTATATCAATACAAGTAACTTTCATGAAGGGGAGACGAAAAAAATAGAACACAACCGCCACAAACTCATCCAGAAGGGGAGAGATCAGATCTAAATAAAGAGAAGAACACTGTCTCATTCTTCGATGATCTCTAGCCTCTAAACTATTCACTCCACCATCATTCCCATTGGTACTTAGAGAGAGAGATTGGCACTTATAAGATTAGGGTTCGACACTTTGATCTACCTTGGTTTGTATTTGATTCGACCTTCAACCGGTATTGTGGCTTGCTACAATAACTTTGAGATGATTTCCATTTGCAATACAATTATGCCTTTGGTTTATCTTCCTCTTATGTCCGAGTAAATCCCCATTGGCGTGGGAGATGTAGGGATTGGTGAGATGTGTTGTGCCTTCTTTAATTCCATCCATTTGTGATTGTTGTAGTGTTTATTAAATTGTAAGAATGAATATCTATGTTTGTCTAATGCTTGTTATCTAATTTAAGGGCCCAGGTAACATGATCCAGAGATCTCATAGGTATGAACTTGTATGCTAGCAAATCGGTGATCCCCAAGTGACACGACCGATATAAATGAGGAGCTAGTACTACTCGAGGACAACAAGGAACCATCAAGATTAAATCCTTGATCCGGTCGAAAGACCTTAATTAATGTGTTAACCATTGTCATGGTAACAGGTACACGGATCATTGGGATTATGAAGTATTGTCCATGAGGACTCCCAGTTGGTATATGGGTTGCTTGCCTACTCACTTATAAATAAGAAATATCACAATCACTTATTCTATCGTATTCATCTGGCACCTTCACTATTACCATGAACCGTTTCTCTCCGCGCCTAACTTCTCATCTGCAGGAACCTCAAACACCTTTCTCGTCTTTACTTTTATGTTATTTAATTCTCGATTTTTCCTTACGCATGTTTCCTCTATTATTCACTCACCTCCCTTCCACCTTTAACAATCGTAATCAATTCACTCAAGACAAGTGACACCTTGAGTGCGATAGAAACATTGCATAAAACACTCGATATAAACACTGGAATTTAATACTTCCATGAAAACATGCTCTGACGAACCTGTGCACGGGCCATCAATATACAACAACACTACCAATCTTGTTATCAGGCAACAAAATCACTTTACCAAAGGGAGGATGTTATCCAGATGGGCACTGGCAAATTCAACCAGGGATCTCCGAGAAGGGAGGTGCTACCAAGGCTATGCATAGTCTGGTTCTGGATGTTCCACATGCCGATTTCCCGCTTGTTGGATTTACAGAGATGGACATATTCGAAAGAATCATCGATAACGTAGGCACAGTTTGGCTTCAACCCGGGAAAATCCTTGATCAGAAGGCACATGGAGCCATTATAACCGAGGAAAAGGGCATGATCTCCCACACTATCTACTTTCACCAGGCTATGTACATGAACGTCGACCTTGTAAAGCAACAACTCAGTCATGTTCAGCTCCACCCGAGGAGGATCAACATAGTTGGAATCTTCTAACCTATCTACGGGATCAAAGTAATCCCTAAATCTACATCCTTGCAAGAGATCGCCCCATGGCGTCTAGACGAGGTACTTGCAGGGCTCATCTGAGTTCTTGGCCACCCCAGGCATGATCTTGTTGATCACCGGATTGGGCCCATTAAGGTCCAATGGAACCATCGGACCTCACCACATAGAAGAGACAGTCGGCCGTGATGTCTGCGACGTTGCTGTGAAGGTTACGGCGGTGGAGGCATGTGTTGTCCCCTCCGGGATCCAAGTCCAATGCTTCTCGCCAAACCCGGTGAACAAGATCTTGCGAAACATCAAGTGCATGAGCAGGACGATACACGCATTGCCAGTAGAGGGACTACACGAGAGGACCGCCTGCTCATACGTATCCCATGACTCGACTGCAGGTATGGTGTACGACTCGTGGGATCTCCTAGTGAAGTTGCAAATGAGTTTGCCCTGGTCATCCAAGGATCTCTCGACGAATTGGAATGTGGTGATGGGCGGGAGTGTGACATGTCCTCCGATGAGGGGGTTAAGGAGGTGGAGGTTGCTGATCTCGTCAGCGACTACCAACCAGCCATGCACCGAGCCGATGGGCAACAAGATGCGGAGGCGTAGGTCCGGCTCCCGCATCGGGATGTGGAAGGTGGAGCCGGTAGAGGGAAAGTAGAGTGTCGCGCCATCAGGTTCGCAGGCTTCTCTGGAGTACATAAGGCACGATAACTGCTTCAGAGATGGGAGGTGGAGCACTAGTAGGTACAGATGGCGCTTGAGCGGAGGAGATCGGGGATCTCTAGCTCCCCGGAGATGGCAATAAGGAGATCATACGGGAGTCGCTTCCAATCTGGGAAGGTGGATTTCACAACTGGTTGCATGGTGTGGTGGTGGCGGCTCCGGTGCCGTGGCGTCGACGAAGGGGAATCGACAAATCTTACTACTCCTACATGTCTGTGTTTGTGCTCGGGGCCTCTATTCTACAGTAGAACGGACTGGCCCAAGCAAAATTATCTCCGAGCCGAAAACGGGTTCGGGATGTTCAGCCCAGTCAAAAATGGAGTAAGATCTACTAATTGGGAAATGCAACACTTGCATGCTTTGTAGAAAGTATATGACCTAGTGCGCCACTGGCGCGAAAGCCGAATGTGAGACAAATATTTTAGTCATAAGTCTTATCTTCCATAAACTTGATCAATCTTAGTTGGAAAGAATGTACAATTATAATCCTAAATCAAATCATATTCCCTAACATGAATATAACTGGTGCTAAAGTGAGCAGTATTCAAGCAATAAGTTCTACTCATGTTAATATCCATTATTGATTGATCTTAGAAGTGTGAGGCATGTTGTGGACTCTAAGCACAGTGGCTTCACACTACTCAAATTATGTTGGTTTGTACCGGTACCTGAAGCAACAATATAGAACAATTCTTGATGTGTGTATCGCAAATGTAAGTATTTGTAATGATGCCGTGTTTGTGGATCGTATATTTCATTTGCAGTAGTTAGATTGAGCATATGTGAAATAGTATATATCATTTTAGTCGAAAGCCGTTAAATTTTCCAATCTTAAATTGAACTGAAGAAACGAAGAAACCGCCTGATACAATAGAGGATTCTTTGCCGGTGATGGGGTTACAAGACCCAATACTACAAGCCTTGTTGAGAACAATAGCGTCATCATATAAACATTGGAAGTTGAAGAAAATTTCTAAAGGAGGCTGATAGTAGATTATGTGAACCATCTATGCTGTGTTTTTTCATGGTTGTAATATAAACTTTGGCTATGACAATGTAGATTCCGGTGAACATAATATTATTGCCACTTCTCTTTATCTTTGTGGTCTTATAAAGTTTCCATGAAATTAAGACCAAAGTGTATGGCTGGAAGCCATCAAGTTGTATGGATTTTCCTTATTCTATAGTTAAAAATAAAGATTTGCATGGCCAGTGGTAACACAATGATAAGTATGAAGCAGATACATTATTCCCGAATCATTGTTCTTCTCATGCTTTTAAAACATAACCATCACCGCATACAACCTTCTTATATATATATATGCTACCGAGGTATGGCTATGACCGAGATTTACATAAGTGAGTGATCCATGGCATCTATACAAAGTATCGGCAAAACAATGGTAAATTCTCTACTGTATTTTCAGAGATGTACCATCATCCATCGGCTAGTGTTCTGAGGTACACATGTCCCGATGCACACTAAAAAAATGATACAAAATAATAGGCCAGCATTTCCGGTGCTCATGAAAACTAAATACAAAATAACAGATAGAAAATTCACTTGAAGTAGAAAATAAATCATACTTCCAGCAAGGCATTACAAACTGTAGACATCAGCTGACATGTCAGATCGAGATTAATTTATCAATACAGAAATAAAGAGAGAAGAAGGGGAGTTGTAGATAGCCTATGGTGAGTAAACTTGCACTTCTCCCACCCAGACTTAATTCATTTTAGCAAAGAAATACGAAGTGCTCGAAAATTAATATTGTTCCCTATTTCATTGTCAGTAAAAAGAGATGACAACATCTGATAGCTTCTCATCACAACAACATTCACACTTCCAGGGACCTCTCACCCGTGGGATTTATCCTACTCCGGTAGCAATCAAAGTGGGCAGCAAACTGCTAAACATGCAGGGTTAGTATTCAATGGAAGTGCAACCTGAGAAATAGTTAAACTAAATACAAAAGAATGATATATAGAGCACCTTGTAGCTTGCGCTGAGAAAAATTTGGTTATGTAAAGTTTCATGTCGCATGCACACATCATATGAAAGACAATACAACCGATAGTAAAGAAAAAAGACATGAACTCTTAATCCAAATTTACGTTCAATAAATAATAAATAAGATAAAGAACTGCAAACTGAATGGGGTATTTTATTTAATATATTTACTATGGTGACATAACAGATCCCACAAATTTTGACTACTTGTTGTCCATAACAATACCAGCAACTTTAATAGCAAATCAAAGAGCATTCGCTATTTTCTGAGATATAGATAATCCACTGGCCAATAAAGGGATATTAAAATCACTTTCAATACTCAAACAGTCCCAAAATGATCCGAGCTTCTCGAATTATGAAAGGATAAGAAATAAGACCTCAAAGAGACCATTACACACTAACAATTTAATATGTCGGCGGTAAGAAAAAGGGATACTAATTTTAAATACGAAGCATTGAAGTGCATTTACCTTGCTCCAAAATATAAGGTTTAGGCTACACATGTTGACTGTTATTCAATTGAATGATTTTGATAACCTATCAAAACACGGTTTCCTTCCTTCTTTCCCAATGCGTTGGAAGGCAAAATGAGCAAACAATCCACATAAAGGTGAAACCGAAGAAACCGTTTGTACAAATGATTAACTTTGTAGAGAATGGTATATCAGTTAGTTTTGAATAAAGATAAAAATCATGTGAGTGAATAAAGAGACAAAACATGTGTCGAACTAACAGATCAAAATCTGTTACTTTTAGTGTTCAGCCCTGTTAAAGATCTGAACACGTTAAAAATATTTTAGTGAATAAAGATCTGAACACGTTAACGAGATCTTTTAGTGTTTAAACCTATAAAAACTGAATATAATATCGCATTATCTGATCCTAAGAACACATTTTAGTCAGAATTTTTTGTGGTACCTTGTGGATGATAAGGTCATCAATGATGGAGCAGCTGATCTTTTTGTAGAGTTGGAACAACACCTCAACCTCGTTCATTGAGACTTCATTCAACTGGAAAAGTAGATAACTGGATAACCTGATACTACTACAAGATTAGGGGATAACATGGTATTGGGAATACCAAAATTTCCTAATTCAGGAAAGTTGGTGATACAAAAAGAAACGCATAAGCAACACACGCAGTGCTTCCAAGTTTCTTGGATCAAGCAGTATAGGAATAATCACTGGTTCCATCAAGAATGTGGCAAGAGACCAGGAAACAAAGAAAGAGCCAAACCTGAAAAATAAGAGAGAAATTAGCATAAAAAATTGATCATATCGATGTATTTTCTAGAGCCAGAAGCTATGTGCGATGTTGTCGCCGCCACCTGCTATTCCTATTCCGGCTGTCATCGACCAAATCTGTCGCTGATGTTCGCCAGCACAACTCTGCCACTTTATTCCACTCTCAGTTCCTAGCCTCCGTGCCTAGCTCCAGCACCCACGTGTGTGCACCCGCGAAACCCTAGTCGTGGGCTCGGACTCGCAGCATGGTTATACGTGCATTTTGTATCATCAAAATAGTGACTTATATGGTATGTTTAGAATGATATTTTCTATGATCCATCATTATTTATGCATGTTTAAATGATTTATGGGACTTTCTTACTTTCTTACAAAGTCCCCTTGATTGGTATTTAATTTCTGAGAGGCAGAAAATCTCTTTTTTCGTATTTTGCTGTTTTAGGGACCTTTTGGATGTCTAAAAATACGAGAAAAATATCTGATAAGTTTTTCACGAGGAGAAGGAGACTGGGCCAAAGAAGAAAGAGAGGGGAGCCATGATGCCCAAAAGAGCACTGGTGGTGCGCCCTCCCTTACTAGGTGCGCCACCTAGGCCCATTTGGCCCTCGAGCATCGTCTCTCCCCATCCTTTTACACAGAACTCTGTCTCGACTGAAAACCTACGCCACATTTTCCCCAAGATTTACGGAGGCGGCAACAAAGGCGAAAGTCCTCTCTTACTCCTAGAGAGGGCAGATCCTGTTGCACCGGAGCCTCCGGTGAGGGGGAAATCAACGCCATCGTCATCACCACTCACTATAAGAAAAGTTGGCTTTTACAACAGACGATTTTCGTGGTTGAAGGCCTATTTTTCGTGGCAAAAAAATCTTCCGCGATGGATGACCTTCGTGGTAAAAGCCCTGTCACAAATGAATCAACCATATTTTTTTACGACCGTGGCGGATCACACCCTTCAGCCACAAAAACTTATTCCATCATAGATCTGTTCACCAGCCGTGTTGACTGCTGACGTCATGCAAACTGCCACGTGGTAGCCACTGTTCGCGACCGGTTACTGCCGTTAACGGTCACAGAAACCGTGGTAAAAGCCAGGCCCAGCCAATGCCTGCTAAATACTAACTGGGCCGGCCCATGAGGAGAGCCCAGTAAGAAGACGACCACTTACTGTTTTCTCGTGCACTGCTTGAAATGGGCCTAACAATGTAGCCAGCAGCGGCCCGTGAACTTTCAGGCCCAATATTGTTTCAGCCTACAGAAGGCCCATGTTGGTCCAACACTATGCGACCCATTAGCAGCCTGCGCCAAGTCGCTCATGTAGACTTAAGGCATGCGGTCAGCCCATCAATGTTATCGCAGCCCATCGTGGGCCGCCTACTAACGGCCCTTCTTTGAGATGGTCCGTTACTGTTCTGGCTTTTTACTCTTCCGGTCATTAACTTCTCAGGCCCACAAGCGACATGTTACTGTTCTAGCCTCGTAAATTTGTCAACCTGTTACTACCTTCGTCTAGAAATTTCTCGGGCCGTTACTGTTTAGGCTCGTCACTATTCTGGCATTTTACTGCTTCGGCCCTTTACTGTTGAGGCCCGCTGATACATTGCAAATATATCTATAATTTTTGATGTTCCATGCTTGGTTTTATCTACTTTCTTGTGTTTAGTCCATACTTTGGAGTACTTTTCATATGATTTCTTAGCCTAACCTATTAACAAGAGCCACAGTGCCAGCTGCCTGTTTTCTGCTGTTTTTGGTTTCAGGAAAGTTAAAAAAATGAATATTCTTGGAATTGGACGGGATAAAAGCCAAAAATCCTATTTCACCAGAAGACTCCCGGAGCCCGAATATGAGACGGAGTGGGGCTGGGGCCCAACCACACCACCTGGCCGCGTGAGCTGGCTCGCCCAGACACCCCCTCGGTCTCCCTCTTCGCCTATAAGATGCCTTCTGACCTAAAAACTCAGGGGGTTTTCATTTTTCTAGAAGGAGTTCCGCTCCGCCGCCACCACCAGATTCCACGAAACAGACCGAAACTCCGCTCCGCACCCAAATGACGGGAATTGGAGGAGATCATCGCCATCATCATCACCATCACTTCTCCATCGACAATTCATGTTTCCCCTATCTATGAGTGAGTAATCCCCCGCTGTAGGCTATGGGGATGGTAGGGATTGGATGAGATCGTTCATGTAATGGCATCAGATTGTTAGGGCATGGTGCCTAGTATCTTCTATTAGTGCTTTATGACCTTGTTGCGACTTGTTATGCTTAATGTTTGTCACTAGGGCCCGAGTGCCATGATCTCAGATCTGAACATGTTATTGATTCATTATGATAGTATTGTTTATGGTCTTATCTGCAAGTTGTATACACACGTTGTTGTCCGGAACCAATGGCCCCGGCGATGTAAATCGGGATAACCGGAGGGAATGGCTTTGATGTGAGGATCACATGTGTTCACGGAGTGTTAATGCTTTGCTCCGGTGCTCTATTAAAAGGAGCACCTTAATTGCCAGTAGTTACCTTGAGGCCCCGCTGCAAACGGGCTGGCAGGACAAAAGATGTTGTGCCAGTTCTCATTGCAAGCACGTATGACTATATATGGAACACATGCTTAGGATTATCTAGTACTTGGATGCTTTATCTTATTTATCTGCAATTGTCCTATGTTCTGATTGCTATGTGAATTGTCTTGTCCATGCAACGCCCGTCCATCCATCCCTATGCCTACCATAGTCGAATCCTACTGTTTACTGCTATTGTTACTGCTGTCTTTACTTTACTACTGTTGTTACTTTACTATTCCTACTACAAAACTATTGCTACTGATAAACTGCTGTGAGCAAGATTGTTTCCAGGTACAACTGAATTGACAACTCAGTTGTTAAGGCTTATAAATATTCTTTGGCTCCCCTTGTGTCGAATCAATAAATTAGATTTCACTTCCCTCGAAAATACTGCGATACACCCCCTATACTTGTGGGTCATCAAGACTATTTTCTGGCGCCGTTGCCGAGGAGGATAGCTTTATTTATTAAGTTCACTTGGATTCTCTATTGTTCGCTGTTATCCATCCATCATGGGTAAGTCTCGTGATGGCAAGGTTCCTATTTTACCATCCACTACAAGAAGAGGTACGGTTCTGAACACCTCTGTTGCTCTTGATTCACCATCTGTTATGAGTAAGCTCGTTACACCACCACATACACATGCTACACACACTGCTACTACTGCTGAATCTGAAACTTCTGATACTTATGATGCTGCTTCTACTGTGCTTGATAAGAGTGGTTCATTAGGTCCTTTCCTAGATGCTACGATTGCTAGAACTATAGCTGGAAATACTGAAACTCCTAATGAAGACACTACCACACCTGTTAGTTCACCTGAGTCTAGTGAAAGTTATGATATTGAAGATGGTTATGTTGAGATGACCGATGAATTCATTAAAGAATGTAAAAACACCATGATAGGAGCGCTGCTAAGAGTCTCCTTGAGAGGCGTACTATTAGACCCAAATTGTCTCCTATTGCTAAGTTTGCTGCTTCTCCCATAAACATTATAGATGAAGATTATGATTTCTCTCTCGATCTATCTTACATAGCTATTATTGAGAAAGAACCTTTTTGTGGGACTAAGAATGAAAGTGCGGTAGCACATATGAATGAGCTTTCTACCATGAGTGGCTTGTTTTCTGATGATATTAAGATGCGTACTTACTTTGTTGCTAAGATTTTCCCCTTTTCACTGAAAGGAGAAGCTAAAACTTGGTTTAGTAATTTACCTCCTGGATCTATTGATAGCCCTGATTGCTTGATTAGTACTTTCCTGCAGAAATATTTTCCTCCTAGTGCTAGACATGCTATTTTGAAGGAACTTTTTGATTTTAAACAGGGAGAAAAAGAGATATTGCTCGAATCTTGGGCAAGGTTTTGTGCTTTGATTCATGCACATGCTAGAAGTCCATTACCTAAGAATGAGCTTCTTGATATATTTTATAATGGACTAACCGAGGAATCTAGGACGTACCTAGATAGTTGTGCTGATTGTGTTTTCAGGAATAGGACTCCTAAGGAAGCTGAGGAATTAATGGCTAAAATAAGTAAGAACTATGAAGATTGGACTTCTCCTGAACAAGCTATACCTGAAGTAATTGTACCTGAACCTACTATACCTGTGCCTATTCCATCACCTAAGAAGAGGGGAATTATTGAATTGAATGATGAAGTAATGAAGGAAGCTAAGAAATGTCTTAAGGAGAAGGGAATTAAAGCTGCAGATGTCAAGAATTTACCTCCTATAGAAGAATTATGTAAGCCTATTCCCTACTCATCAACTATCAAGGTACACTATCTCCAAGACTTTGATGAAGGTGATATCCCTTACTCTAAACCTCCTGATCAATGCTTAGAAGAATTCGATATCTTTATTGTTAAGCAGGAAAATTTTAATAAAAGGGTGCAAAATCATCTAATGGAAAACACTAGAGCTATTGTTGAGTTGAAAGATATTGTGGAAAGAACCTCTAATGATGTTAAAATGATTGTTAAACACTTTCAAATGGTTCGAACTCAAATAAATCAACTCATTAAAGTGCAAAAAGACTTGCTAGTTAATGTTGCTAAAGAAAAACATGCTTATGAAATTAGAACTAGAAGTGGTGCTGCTACCCAGGATCCTCTATATCCTGAGGGGCATCCCAAAAGAATTGAGCAGGATTCTCAACAAGATGAAAATAGTGGCTCTACTCGTAAGAAAAGGAAAAAGAAACATAAAACTGTTGTAGAACCCTCTGAACCTGCTATAGATCCTAATAGTATATCTATTTCTGATGCTAAAACTGAAAGTGGTAATGAAGAAAATAAAGTTCCTAATGAAGAAAAAGTTGAAGAAGAACTTGAAAAGCATACTAAGAATTCTAAATACACTAAAGAAGATTTTATTGCTAAGAAACATGGTAGTGAAAGAGAACCTTGGGTCCAAAACCTATGCCTTTCCCTGATAAGAAACACAAGTCAAAGGAAGATGAACACTATAATAAGTTTTGTGAGTGGATGAAACCTTTATTCCTGCAAATTCCTTTGACTGATGCTATTAAATTGCCTCCTTACTCAAAGTATATGAAGGATATTGTCTCAAATAAAAGGAAGATCCCTAATGAAGAAATTTCTACTTTGCTTGCTAATTATTCCTTTAATGGTAAGGTTCCTAAGAAACTTGGAGATCCAGGGATTCCAACTATCACTTGCTCTATTAAGAACAGTTATGTTAGAACTGCTTTGTCTGATTTGGGAGCTAGAGTTAGTGTTATGCCTTTTTCTCTCTATAAGAGACTTCAACTTGAAAAACTGATACCAACTGATATATCTTTGCAAATGGCTGATAAATCTACCACTATTCTTGTTGGTATATGTGAGGATGTACCTGTTCAAGTGCCTCATAATTACTTGATATTAACTGATTTTGTTCTGTTTGAAATGCCTGAAGATGATAATATGTCTATTATTCTTGGGAGACCTTTTCTTAATACTGCAGGAGCTGTTATTAATTGTAATCAAGGAAAGGTGACCTTTAATGTTAATGACAAAGAGCATACTGTCTTTTTCCCTAATAAGATTGATAGGACTTATGGTTTAAATTCAATTGAACATGTTGAGGGCATTCAAGTTGGAGAAATATATTGTCCCATACCAAGAGAAAAATTTGAAACTATTATGATTGGGACCATTGCTATTAAGGTTGAGGTAACATAATCATTAGTGGAACACAAAGTTTTGTTTTATATAAAATTGTTTTGGTAACAAGACCTGATCAACCTTGTTAACAAAAGGATTTCAATGAACAAAACAATGTTTTCACCATGATTATCTTTGTTTACTTTTATTTTTATGCCTAACTTAAAGGCGTTAAAGAAAAGTACTTATTGGGAGATAACCCAAAAGTTTTAGATAAGTCTTGGAAGTTATTACTTCAGTAATAACCGCTCCTTAGCCTTTTTATTTTCTTTTTGTGCCAAGAGTAACCTCTAATGAGAGAGAAGTAATGATTGGGAAAGTTGCTGTCCCGAAACAGATTTCTGTGCTTCACCGTAAAAATTTGTGTAAATTCTCTGTATGTCCTTTTGAGGCTTGAATTTTTGTGCTTCTGCCCCAGGTTGTTATCTAACTTTCGTTAGTTCAACACTTTTCGATTTGAGCAACATAAGGTCTTCGAAAAAATTCATCTTTACCTGCTGGCCTGTTTTGACAGATTTCTGCCTTTATTTGCATTTGCATCTTGTTGGTTCCTTTTTGAGTTCTTTTGGGGAATTGAGCTTTTTGAGGGAAGTGCTACAATAGCTTGTGTTTTAATGGAAGTTTTATTGGTGTTGAAACTGAACCTAAAGACTTATTATCTTGAGTGCACTAATGTTGCTAATAAAGATTGTGTGAAGTTTTGTATGAAGGAAAAATTTCAGGTGTATGGAAGGAATGAGTAATAAGATGAAAGATGGACTAAAGCTCAAGCTTGGGGATGCCACGCGTGTCACCCCAAGAAATATCCAATAAGTACAAGCGTCAAAGCTTGGGGATGCCCAAGGCATCCCCCTCTTCATCAATAAAAATCCCAGGTTTCTTCTAAACGCTTCATTTTTATTGTTTCATGCACAATTGTCTTGTTCTTGGAGCGTCTTCTTTTTCGTTTTCGTTTTGGTTTTTTGTTTGATTGGTTTGCTTAATTTTCTGAATAAATTGTTTGGACCTCCTCTTTCATGCATTAGTTTTCAAATAGTTTGATTTGGATTGGAAAAGAGTAGGAAAGTTCATGCTTAAGTGGTAAAGAGAGCTTGTTTTTGACTGTGGCCTATGCTTTGCCATGCCATGCTTGATATTGTTTTGGCTTTATGCTTAGTATTCTTTGCTGTAGTATGACTTGTTATAAACAATTGAGATTGCTTAATGTGCCTTGGATGAATCATGCGTTGTTTTAGCATATTAAAGCATAGTATAGTGGTATTATCCTTTGATGCTTTATTTGGGTTGACTTGGCGCATGCTCACACCATGTTATGACTATCCCAAGTCACCATAAGCCTTTATAATCCTTTATTTTTCAACTTGTAGTATTACTTTATGCTTTGATCAATGATGTTTTGTCGCTCTGCATGATTATGGCCATTATTGCTCTCCTAGTTTGTCGCTCCCAATCTTTTGCTAGCCTCCACAACCAAGTATGAGTTCCACTCATGCATCCAACTCCCTAAACCAAGTTATTCCAAAGAGTCCACCATGCCTACCTACTAGCATATGCTATTCCAAGTATATTCATGTTTTTGTTTACCTTCCAAATTAAACTTGTTATGAGAAAACTAGTGATTAAAGCTCTCACGAACTTGATGGCACACTTTACTTTTCTTTCCCTTAATAAACTTGAACCATTGTGTCGTCTATGTTGTATATGCTTGTACTTATTTGTTGGGGATTAGCAGAACCATGCTGTCATTGGGAACGCTTTCAACATTGCACTGGTACTTTGTACGTAGTTGATATCATGCTCTTTTGTCTATGGATGTCGTCAGTGTGAAATGAAAGGGGAGCTTGTAAGTCCATGGAGTTATGTATATGTGTTAGAGAAACGCCTGGGCCGCTGGTCTAATCCATGCTGACATGGTGGAAACCTGCAGTGTAACCATAATGAGCTGTCTATGAAGCATTCTTCTTATAAAAAAAGAGTCCTATATTGAGAAAAAAAGAGAAAAAAGAGATTATGAAAAGAGGAAAGAGAGAAAAAAGCACCATATTCCCATGGTAAATAAGAAGATTGTTGAGATGCTCGTTGTCTGCTTGCCTTGTCATTTTGATATGGGGATTCTTCCGTATCATCGGGCAAGGGGTACCCCGTTGGCGGTTCTCTATGATACACATGTACTCAAGATGACAAGAACTTACCGGTGACTAAACTTGAGTAGCATGAGGAGCGACCCTCATATTCAAGGGACATGAGATTTCTAACTTATACTTCGTCAATCATATACACCATAGTTTGTTCACTTTAACCTTAATCACTTCAAGATGCTTATGATAGGGGAAATGAGAGCTGAAAGCTATTAAGTACCACAATTTTTGGAAGCTCTTTATGAGACTTGATTCCCTACTTCCTTCTATGAAGGCCTTTCTTCCACTATTTACATTGAGTCTCCACCTTCTACCTTTATGCACTTACTTTGAGAGCATAGTGGCCACTTAGTTCTATGTGCTTTGTCCCAAGACTTGTTGATTGATGTATACCTTGATATTGCTTGTTTTAAACTATTTGTATCTAGTCACTCTGGTGAACTTTGAAGGTGTCCTATGCATTTATATTTGCTACTCTATGAGGGATAAGCTGAATACTACTATGCTATGTTTTCTTTATGTGAAACAAACAAACGTCTTGCAAAGCATTGTTATTCATGAATCTTTTGTTTGTGCCTTTTCATGTTGCATCATAGTTTCTTTGTCTTATTGCTAGAACTTTGTCTTTCATGTTATGATTGAAGTACTATGATCCCAGATTTGAATGTTTTACAAATACTTTGATCAAGTTTATGATGGTGCATGTCACCTCAAAAATTATTCTTTCTTTTTATCACTTACCTACTCGAGGACGAGCAGGAGTTAAGCTTGGGGATGTTGATACATTGCAAATGTATCTATAATTTTTGATGTTCCATGCTTGGTTTTATCTACTTTCTTGTGTTTTGTCCACACTTTGGAGTACTTTTCATATGATTTTTGGACTAACCTATTAACAAGAGCCACAGTGCCAGCTACCTGTTTTCTACTGTTTTTGGTTCAAGGAAAGTCAGAAAATGAATATTCCCGGAATTGGACGGGACAAAAGCCAAAAATCCTATTTCACCAGAAGACTCCTAGAGCAAAAATATGAGACGGAGTGGGGCTGGGGCCCAGCCACACCACCGGCCGCTGAGCTGGGCTCAGCACGCCAGGTGGTCCGCCGCCTGCACACCCCCTCGGTCTCCCTCTTCGCTTATAAGATGCCTTCTGACCTAAAAACTCGGGGTTCGTTTTCGAAGGAGTTCACTCCGCGCCACCACCGTAAACTCCGCTTCCGCACCCACCGGACGGGAATTGAGAGATCATCGCCATCATCATCACCATCGCTTCTCCATCGACCATCCATGTTTCCCCCATCTATGAGTGAGTAATCCCATGCTGTAGGCTATGGGGATGGTAGGGATTGGATGAGATCGTTCATGTAATGGCATCAGATTGTTAGGGCATGGTGCCTAGTATCTTCTATTAGTGCTTTATGACTTTGTTGCGACTTGTTATGCTTAATGCTTGTCACTAGGGCCCGAGTGCCATGATCTCAGATCTGAACATGTTATTGATTCATTATGATAGTATTGTTTATGGTCTTATCTGCAAGTTGTATACACGTTGTTGTCCGGAACCAATGGCCCCGGCGATGTAAACCGGATAACCGGAGGGAATGGCTTTGATGTGAGGATCACATGTGTTCACGGAGTGTTAATGCTTTGCTCGGTGCTCTATTAAAAGGAGCACCTTAATTGCCATAGTTCCTTGAGGCCCCGCAAGCAAACGGCAGGACAAAAGATGTTGTGCAAGTCCTCATTGCGAGCACGTATGACTATATATGGAACACATGCCTAGGATTATCTAGTACTTGGATGCTTTATCTTATTTATCTGCAATTGCCCTATGTTCTGATTGCTATGTGAATTGTCTTGTCCATGCAACGCCCGTCCATCCATCCCTATGCCTACCGCACTCGAATCCTACAGTTAACTGCTATTGTTACTACTGTCTTTACTTTACTACTGATGTTACTTTACTATTCCTACTACAAAACCGTTGCTACTGATAAACTGTTGTGAGCAAGATTGTTTCCAGGTGCAGCTGAATGGACAACTCGGTTGTTAAGGCTTATAAATATTCTTTGGCTCCCCTTGTATCGAATCAATAAATTGGGTTTCACTTCCCTCGAAAATACTGCGATACACCCCCTATACTTGTGGGTCATCACCCGCTACTATTTTGGCCCGTTAATTTCCTAGCCTATTATTGTTCTTCCATTTTATAGTTTCTTGCATGTTACTGTAATGACATGTTTTACGTCCGCTCTGCTATCGGCACGCTTTCTTTATCACATGACATCTTCATCATATGGCTGTTACCACATGTGGGTCAGCCCATTACATTTACCGCCTTTTACAGTTTTGGCCTTTCTTAAAACATGTATAATTAGCGAACATCTTTTACTGTTCATGGTAGGCCTAATACAAGACGGGCCAATAACAAAGCCATGTATTGTTCTCTAATCGACCTGGCTGGCGCGGTTATGGTGCCACCTACCGCTATGTGTGGACAACGTCAACGAAATGTCTAAATGGCCTATGTGAGTTATCCAGATATTACGTGAGCTGCAAACTTCTTAAAATTATTACATATCATCAACTCAAGGGAAAGAAAATTCAGCATTTCAGTTGACAATCAAGTTGATAGCATAGTCCTCAATTTGTTTTCTCAATCTATCACCCGCATCTTCCTTTGAGTGTGAGAGCTACATTGGAGGATACATGATCTTGCAGCCCCCCTCATTGGTGGTGATAACAATAATTACAATCTGAAACTAAGTAATAACAAGTTAATACATCAAACAAGATAAACTACTCATTTGATTGATATGATAGGAGCTATGAACTGGAGTTTACAACCGTTCAATGGTTCATATATTGACCAACACGTCAAACAAACATGACAAGCAAGCACACATTAAACAAATGTGCCTACCGTGAAATGAGGAATCAAAAAATGTGTGTGTGCGTGACTTATAATTTCAGCAAATATAAACTAGCCAGGTCATTTCAACAAATATATATGGAAGCAGTTGTATACCCTAGAATGCAAGAGATGTTGGGTGACTCGGAATTTGCGCTGAGCTACACAATGGTATGTAGTTACTATTGTAGCTAAGAATGAACAAGATAGAAATTATAATCGCATCATACGAGAACTTGTAGATCAGGAATGCAAACCACGAATGAACTATATTAGTAGAGGATAATTACGTCGTTGCTTAGGATGAACCAGAACCAGATGCGAGATATAGTAGCGTCACACGTGAACCTGTAGAACAAGACAAACAATCATTAGACAAGTGTGCCTATAGTGAAATGAGCAATCAAATAAAGTGTTTTTTAGAATTTCAGCAAATATAAACTAGCCAGGTCATATAAGCAAATATATATGGAAGTAGTGGTATTTCCTGGAATGCAAGATACATTCGGTGACTTAGAATTTATGGTGAGCTACACAATGGCATGTAGTTACTGTCATAGCTAAGAATCAACCAGATAGAAATATAATGGCATCATAAGAGAACTTCTAGAGCAGGAATGCAAACCACAAGTGAACTACATAGTAGAGGATAGTTATGCCACTTCTTAGGACGAACCAACACTAGATAAGGAAATAATGGCGTCGCTTGTGAACCTGTACAAGAGGCTATGCAAACCATCATGTTCATTATTCTATTTTGGGCTCTATGCAAGAAAAATAAAATAGTTAGTGTTGCAACTTTTGAAGAACCAGATGGCAATAACAAAATTATAATTGAATTAGTATGAAGAGTCTAAACAGGTACTACAGGATAGCAGAACGATGCCAAGGAGGAAATAATAATAGGAACTTATCTTAGGACGAACCAGATAGATTCAGACATTCAGTAACTGTGGAGCAGGGAATCCACACTAATATTTTCCACTGATTTTACATTTTGCAAGAACTACACAACAACAAGCAATTACTGTTGCTCGGAGTAGCTAAGAACATGTGCATGACTTTAAAATTTGTAGAGAAGCGAATGCAAACCAATATGTCTAGTGACCTACTCTGTAGTATGTAGCACGAAGAACAGGCGCGCGCTTTGACTGGGTGTACATCACGATTACAAAAATGCAGTTCACTACGACAGGCTTGAACCTGATGTACTGCTGACAAAACAAAAAAAGAGTTGGAGATTTGGTTACCATGGTCGGATAGGCTTCTAAGCATCATCCGTACCGGCACGGGTGGCATCCTTGTCACCCAGGGTGCTGCGGTTGTGCCGGCTGTTTGCGTCGGGGAAGCAGATCTTGGGTGTTCGATGTCAGCTTGAGCGCGGTGGAGGAGGGAGAATCGGTGCACTGCACGGCGGCTCCGGTACGGTACGGGTGCGGAGGATGCCGACAACGTTGATGTAGATCTTGGGCAGTCGTTGACGAATTCGGCACCATGGACGGGAAAGTGGGAAAAGGAAATCAGGTGCGATGGACAACGATGGACTTAGTGACCTTGGTCGGGTGCGGTGGACATCAGTGAAGCGGCAATGGTGTTTTGGATGAGACCGCAACTGATGTAGCTCCGGTATACTGTTGGGTGAGGAGTGCATGGTGTCAAGTTCTGGTGGGCAAAGCCAACCGGAGAAGTGCCGCGGGAGGTTCCGGGCGCGAGAAATTTCGCAGTGTTTGAAATGGAGGGGCGCAAGGGAGTGGGGACCACATGATTTTGGTATGGTTTGAAACGGAGGGGCGCGAGAAATTTCATAGTGTTTGAAATGGAGGGGCATGAGGGAGTGGGGACCACGTGATTTTGGTATCGTTTGAAACGGAGGGGCGCGAGAAATTTCGTAGTGTTTGAAATGGAGGGGCACGAGGGAATGGGACCACGTGATTTTGGCCGTCTAGTAATCTTGTCCATCCATCCCAAATCAACGGGCTAGAGGGGATACCTTCCCTTCGAAGGCTCTGGCGTGGACACCTATGCAAGCAATCATTGGGTGTCCCAGAGTAGACTATAGGGGTAGATGTGTAGGTTAATATAGTAGCATACCATTAATCAAGCTAGTTGGGGCACATGTCATTTTGGTGCTCCATGAGTTCAAACTTTTACTTATGGTGTTCAGGAGTGAATGCATGCAACTCAAAAAAAAGGTACTTACGTGATTACGTGCATGATATTATTAGGATACTGAGTTGCATGTATCGTATAGTAATGAGTGGATTCTATTGGGTTGATCATTGCATTACTCATATTTTGTTTCCATATATGTACGTTGATCATAATCTAGTTACTGAGTTGCATGGATGTGCACACAAGCTCCATCTCTTTTATTGAGTGACAAACCTTTTTTGTGTGGTCGAGGCTCCTATCCACTGATGACTCTCGCTAATCAACCCAACTCACATATACTGTAGTTTGCAGTCATAACCAGACTTCTAATGAAATTAGACTAGTAACTCATAAGCACAGTTACATTTGTTGTTTTAGAAGTGTATTTTACGTAGTAGTAGTAGAACCATCATCCAGGGAGATAGAGTTCAACGTCTAGTAATCTTGTCCATCCAATCCAAAATCAATGGGTCAAAGCGGATACCTTCCCTACGAAGGCTCTGGCGCGAATGCCTATGCAAGGAATCATTGGGTGTCCCTGGGTAGACTATAGGGGTAGTTGTGCTTGTGACCCAAAGTACTTCAGACAATAGGTGTCCCTGATGCTGATTGTGCATTTTCTTTTCTAGATAGACACCGTGCCTCCTGATAGTATATATGTCTAAACAGTGGAGCAGTTGAGTAAGAAAAAGATTCCTTGAGGTGAGTCTAGTACTACTATACACAATTTCTACTGCAATAAACAAATGAAAAAGGAACCAGATAAGAGAACAAGGTTGAACACAACTTGTAAGTTAAACATAGACTATAACATGCATAAGTTATTAGTCTATGTTAATACAAGAGTAGTTCATTTATTAGGTAATAGACTCATTTCAGCTTGCTATGTGTGAATAACTCGCTGCCACATAAGCAATTTTACGTTTACGGAGTTGGACCCTTAGTTACTCATGAAGTTATTTTCACTATGACTAGCCTAAAAAGATTCTTCCCCTAAATTTTTCTTATCTCCAGCAGCAACCCTGTATTATCTCCCCTATGTCATAACCACAATATTTTAATAGGGAGGAGCAAAAAAATCACCCAATAACCCACTCATCGACGTAGGGGTCACATATAGGGGAGACAGAATAGTTGATAAAGTATACTAGACATTGGATCCCTACACATCTGACAAAGTAGAAAGTATGACCAAATTTAAAGATCACTCATTGACGATTTAATTTTTTTTATCAGATATACTCTCCCTCCATCCAAATTTTTCTGAAAATGCCCTCCAACCTAATTAAAAAAGGATGTCACATATTTGACTAAATTTGAATGTATATGTACAATAAACAGTGACTACTAAACAACAAGTATATTGTTACAAAAGCTCCATAGAGCGTATTCGATTATTAAGAGTGCAATATAATTATGCAAAGAAGGATGAGAAAAAAAGATCCATGCACCCAAAAGAAAGAAAAAAGAGGGCCACGCCGGGAAGTCCTCTCCCTTCCTAGTTCCTACTCCAAGATTCGGCGATTGCAACACTTTGGCCACCCTGCGGAGGCAGGGCCTCGACGACCTCCGCAATGGTCGCGACCTCGACGACCAACATGATATGGCTTCTCTCTTCCTACTTAGCAGGGCGTGACCTGTACGATCTCCGCAATGGTAGCTGTAACATCCCAAAACTTTAATCCAAGCTTATCAAGATCAAATCATCCAAAAATAGGGTTAACAAATTTTTTTCCAAATTTAAAATGAAAGCATTCATATGTGTGTGCATTTAAAATATGATTTAATTTGAAGTGCCTTGTTTAAGTGATCCAATGCTTGTAAAATGTTTCTTAGGTGATTTAAACATCATCTACATCATTCCCAAACTTTTCCTAAAGAAAATCAAACCAAAAAGAATTAAAAAGGAGGAATGGTCATTTTGGCCATTTTAATCCACCACACTACTTTGGGTGTTCCTAGCACTCATTTCTTAACAAAAACAATTCTTGATCTTTGTACCCCTTGCTAGTACACATAATGAGGTACCAAGTCCCACCTTTTGATCTACTAAAAACATTCTGTTAACTATTTTAATCGGCATTTGAAAATTGAATCTAATGCATATGCATAGATCACCACTATTTCAAAACCCCATCTATTTGAGCTCCACTTTTAAAACCCTTGCAACCAGAGACTACCTAGCACTAGTGGAGATCACTCAAAAAATTTGAAACCAAAATTCAAAACTTTTTCTCTTGCGGCCATTTCATCAAACACTTGGCAGACAGATTTCAAACAAAACAAATTTCACTATTTCAAATAGTATTCTGGCCAAACTTGTCTCCCATTTGGCCCCTTTTTACTCCCTTTGTCTCTAAATGATCTAGTAAAGCCATTTAAACCCACTCCCCTAGCCCCTAGTGTCATTGCCATGCCATGCCGAGCCACCTCTCGCTGGCCGACCATGCACCCGCTGCAGCAGACCACTCCCCTCTCCCTCGCCATGGCTAGGAGGTAGCCAGCACCTCACCGCCACCCTCTGTCCCCTGCCCGAGCCGAGACTCGCCGTGGACCACCGAGGATACCACGCGCCCAGTGCCACCGCACCATGCCGAGCCCGCGAAGGCCAGCACCAAGACGCTGCAGCATGCACCACCGCTCGACCGCAGCCCATGCCCACCGCTCCGCCATGACCCAGGGAACACCCCAGGCACCCCCGTTCGCCGCCCAAAGCACCACAGCCACCGCTCGCCGTGGACACCGCCGCCTGTGCCGCTCAGAGCGCCACCTTGCCCAGACCGCATGCCACCGCCCCTACGGCCGCATTCACTTCCCAGAGCACCGCCATGAGACCTCCCGTTGATCGCCACCCTCCGCCATGCCTCTAGCCGGTCGTAGCCATGTCGCCACTGTCGCCTGCCCATCCCGCTGGGTCTCACCATCGGGCCTATAAAAGGAGGCCTCCCCAGCCTCTTCTCTCCACACCACTCCACTCCCCTCACCTCACTGAACCTCACCACCTCTAGCCGGAGCAAGGGGAGCAGCAGATCGCCCGAATTGGAGCCGGAGCCACCGCCTCTAGAGGAGAAGGGCGACGCTGATTGCGACCACCCCAAGCTCCGCCGCAACCGCGCATCGCCTCGCTGTCGTCTTCCAGTTTGTTTGCCCGCCTCGCCGACCCCGCTGGAGCCCTGGTACGTCCCCAGCAGACCCCCACCGAGCCGCTAGGGTTCGAGCTCGCCGGCGACCTGTTCGTCGTCGACGACGACCTTCAGCCGTAGATTCCCCTTCTAATCCTCATTACCACAAGGTACTGCGTTTACGTATTAGGACCCACTGACAAGCGGGACCCCCTGTCATTGAGCCTGGCATGAGCAGCCACTCCCAAGTTCTTTCTCATGCTAGCCCACCCGTTCAAATCTGGATTTTTTTCTTTTTAGTTAAATCTAGTTTCTGTCCACAAGTTTAAAATTCAATTCAGAGAGTTTTATAAATCCAAATTGCATGAAAACAATTTCGTCTGAAAGGTATTGAGATGATCTATGCAAGCCCGTTGGATTTAATTCAATTAGAGTTATAGATCTCTCCTAATAAAAATAACAAAACAGAAGCATTTGCACCTTGCAACATTTTTATAAAATCAACCAAGTTAGCTTTTGAGTTGATTCCAGCTCTCAAAAATCACATTTCACCATATCTATCTAAATATGTAATAATATTAAGGTTTACATGCAGTGACTTTGGACTAGTACCAAAATAATGCTATATGGGCATTTCTAGTCACTTTAAATCATTAAATAATGAACTTAAACCAAAGTAATATTGATCCAACCCTTAAATCTCATTCCCACATGTTAGAATATGTGGTGATGACATGTGTCCACATGATCCCATATTTTAAGTGGTGAATATTAAATCTTAGTTAAATTTTCAATGAGTAGAAATTACTTTTCTAAAATAAAAAGAAAGAAACTATTGAATTAAACTTGTGATGCTTGTGATGATAATAGATCATCAATTGTGTGTCTTAGAATGCTATCTAGCCTAGTTAAGTATTGTTTGGTGATTGTGTACTCTGTATGTATTTTTATAGACGATAGTACCGACCAAGTCTACGAAGAGGAGGAGTGCTATCAAGACGAAGAAGAAGAAAACTTCAACCTCTGCACCAACCAAGGCAAGCTAGCACTATCCAAGATTAACCCTTGCAAGTTATACTTGCAAGCCACCATTAACAATGCAAGCTAACCCTTGCAAGTTTAGTGCTTAGCAAACTAGAATCAAACTAGATGGTTTAGCAAAGATGCCTTAAGCATGCTTTGATCACACCCCTTTAACTATTAGTTACCCCAAGTCTTTGTTTACAAGATTTACCTCCCTTAGTTTACACAAAGTTCTTTACTTGTTTTTAAGGTAGCATAAAAAGTATAAAACTTGACCTACTTAGAAACCTTTAGATGTCATTCTATGGCATGAGATTGAACCTGTCACTTCCACCTTAGTGAACACTCTTAACTTAGTAGTTTAGAGTAGATCATAAACTTGAGTCACTTTAGATGGGAACACTTGGTGAAAATGAATTATGAAAACCTTGGAATGATGAGTCATTCTATTGAGATGTTTTGACATGTGTTGAGAAACACTAATGGTTGATGATGATGAAAATGTTGAGGCATGAGCCTTCACCCTTTTATAAAACTGATGGTTGGATTCGGATGCGATACCATTCCAAATTTACCGTACAACCACATTACCTGAATTGGGTAAGGCTTAGCTAGAAATTTATATGCATTAGTATTAGTTCCCTCACGGGAGAGGTTTGAGTTTGCGAGTAGTAGTTTGCGAGTAGTAGTTTGCGAGTAGTAGTTTGCGAGTACTTAAAGAGTTCTCATGGCTTTTGTCCCTGGCTATTCTCATGGCCAGACTATGAAGGAGACTATCAAGAGGATGGTCATCAGGACGGCTATGATAACTAGGACTATCTGCCTTCGTTAGTATTTCCTGTGCCCCTGAAGATGGACACCACCGCTACGCTTATCTTTTATTTCCGCTGCTTGTTGTATTAAAGACTGGATCATGAGATCCTTATTTGTGTAAGACCTTATGTATGGTTTGTAATGGATGATGTACTGTGATATCCAATCCGTTATGTCTCACAAAAATGGTAATCCTGGGATTGCGAGGTATGGCATAACGAGCATTTGGGATTAAAAATCCGGGTGTTGACAAGTTGGTATTAGAGCCATCCTGACCATAGGAGACCCTAGTTAGAATGGACGTCCAAACCAAAAACTTAGCTTCAAAACCAAAGTGAGTATTTATGAAAAACTATTTCCTCTCTTACCCTTGTGAACTCATTCTTTCTCAAAAATTCATGTTCCTCAAAATTCTTACATTATGACTTAAAACTTGACACACTTGATCAATTCACTAACTTCCTCATCCTTAATTCTTGTAGATGGAGACTCGGTTCAGCAAGTTTTACCAGTTGGGAAACAGAGGTCAGCTGATCTTCGAGAGGGATCTGGATTCACTGTCGGAGTTACTGGGACGCCCACATCCGGAGTTTCTTGGAGCTCAACTTCCAGGACCCCCAGGAGGAGACCTACAGTGGCTAGTCACTGCAGATCTTAGAGGAAGCATCAAAGCACCCACTTCCGGAAGAATTCAGTTATCCGTGAGAGCGAACAACTGGCTAGATGGATTAGCCAGGGCAATGCACGTCTATGTGCCCTCAGCGTCAACAAGATCCAAGGAACCCGTTTTGCCCACTATGCAAGACGTGACTTCATGGGAATGTCGATGGAGATGCCAAGTCACCCCGAGTTGAGGCGTCAAGTGGAGAACCTTGACTTCTTGCTACATGACCGACAGCAGGAACTGGACAATGCCAGGGAGTTAGCCAACCAGAACCGTGCCATCGCCGACCAGAAGGCCTAGACTTTCGCACTGCTCATCCAAGATCGCCAGTCTCTTCGCCGCCAGCATGCAAAGAAGGATCGCACCATCGCCCGTCTTCGCAAGAAGGTGGTCGACCTGGAGAAGACCGTCAAGGAGCAGGAAGCTCAGCTTGCCGCCAAGGAAGAAGAAGATGAGGGTGAAGACATCTAGGGAGACATGGATTCTTACTTCAGAAACGATGATGACTTTCTGGAGGAAGATGCCGTGGACTTCTACACTGATGATGAGGACTCCGACTTCATCAACGATGAGTAGATGCACTAGGGCACTGTCGTAGCATGAGTTGTATCGGTCCCATCAGAGTCAGAAGTAATGGTTCTTCAAACCATCTGCTTTCCTTTGTTTGTTGTGGTGTGTGTTGTATCGTGTGCTTGCTTGCATAAATGAAAATGAAGTTACTTGAAAAACCTGAGTCTAACTCAAAGTTTTAGCTTTGAAAACCCAAAACCATGAACCTTAGAATTTCCCTCTTACCCCTATATCTATCTCAATCTTCAGATGACTCGTGGAAACCAAGGAGGGAGTAGCTCGTTGTAGGACCCAATTGTGCAGATCTTGCAGAATCTCATCGCAGACCCTGAAGCAAGCAGGGCCGAGCGCCAAGCCAACTTAGCCACATTGCAGCAGATTTCCCAAATGGCTCTCAACAACCAAGGACATGGAAATCAGGATCACCATGGATCCAAACTCAAAAATTTCAGAACACCAATCCCCCAATCTTCAACCAATCTGAGAACCCATTAGATGCTGATGACTGGTTACAGACCATGGAAAACAACCTCGAAGTTGCAGGAGTTGATGAAAATGAGAAAGTTCTCTTTGCCACCCACTATTTGGCGGGAGATGCCAGAGCTTGGTGGAATAGCATCCGCAATATGAACCATGGCCAGGTTATGACATGGGAAGCATTCGAAGTCAAGTTTAGCCGCACCCACGTTCCGCAAGGTCTCGTCAACAGGATGAGAGATGAATTCCACGAATTGAAGCAAGGAAGAATGACTGTGGTGGAGTAGCGTGACAGATTCTTGTCACTTGCCAGATATGCACCTGATGAGATCAACACAAAGGCCAAGAAGAAGGAGAGATTATTGAACGGACTACATGATGAGATGCAGACTGTCCTCGTCAACATCCGTTTCCAGGATCTCGAAGAGCTAGTCGACTCTGCCATTCAGATGGAAGGGAAGATTAACCGGGCAAACGACAACCGCAAGCATCGTATGATGCAGCAGTCTGGATCCAGTAGTCACCAGAAGTACCATCCCAACCCCTCACCAGGATATGCACCAAGAAACAACCGACCCCTAAATTCTCGCCCAAGCTACCCAACCGTAGCGGAGGCAATGTGAAGTCCGGAGGAAACAATCACAACTCCGGTAATGCCAACGATTTCAACCGTGCACCTCCCAAGAGCGACAACAACAACACTGCACCCAAAACTAGCAGCAATGCTGTGCCTGTCGCAGTCCAGGACAAGTCCCAGATCACTTGTTTCGAGTGTGGAGTGAAGGGTCACTACTCCAAGGAGTGTCCCAAGAAGACTGCTGCCAATGCCCCTGTGAATGCCCCAGCTCAGAAGCAGCGTCGTGTTCAACCAGGAAGGAGATTCGCCCCAGGGAACCCTCACAACCGCAACGGCCGTCTCTTCCACATGAATGCAGAAGAAGCCCAGGAAGCGCCAGATGTAGTGCTGGGTATGTTTTCTGTCAACTCAGTTTTAGCAAGAGTATTGTTTGATTCTAGAGCATCGCATTCATTTGTCACCGAAGAATTTGCATGCACTAGTAAGATTCACCCAACCAACCTGAAGCATGTCATGATAGTTCAAATCCCCGGTCCAACTACAAAAGCTAGAAAAATTTGCAAAGCTGTACCTATCAGAATACATGGGATAGATTTTTATGCCAACCTAATTGTACTTGGAACCAAAGGATTGGAAGTAGTACTAGGTATGTACTGGATGTCAAGGCATAAAGGATTGATAGACTGTGCTAAGAAAGCCATCACCATGACCCGTAGTTCGAGTAATGAGAGCATATCTCTGAAACCTTACCCCGTCAATTCAAGTGCAACAAGAGTGTAGCCCTGCCACCATAGACCAAGTCGAGAGTAGTCCGTGAATACCCGACATATTCCGGATGAATTGCCGTATGACCCGGATAGGGATATTGCGTTCATTATCGAACTAATCCCGAAACCGGACCTATAGCCCGAGACCCTATAGCATGAACCCCTCGAGTTAGTGGAACTAAAGAAGCGGTTGGATGCCATGTTAGCAACAGTTTGATTCAAAGCGCATCGCCATGGAGATCACAAGTGTTATTCGTCGACCGGAAAGATGGAGGCAATCGTATGCAGATTACGAGAAGTTGAATGACGTCACCATCAAGAACAAGTACCCTTTGCCAAAGATAGAGGATCTATTTGATCAGTTGACTGGAGCTCAGGTATTCTCAAAGATTGATGTTAGGACTAGTTATCACCAACTTAAGATTCGTGCAATGGATATTCCGAAGACCGCCTTTACTACTCGCTATGGTTTATACGAGTATACGGTTATGTCTTTTGGATTAACCAATGCCCCTGCTTATTTCATGAATCTCATGAATAAGGTCTTTATGAATTTCCTAGATAAGTTTGTAGTTGTGTTTATCGACGACATCCTTATCTACTCCAAGTCAGAAGAAGAGCATCAGCAACATCTGAGAATCATCCTAGAAACCCTGAGAGAGCATCAGTTGTATGCCAAGTTCAGCAAGTGTGAGTTTTGGCTGAAAGAAGTAGGATTCCTAGGACATATTGTGTCTGCCGGAGGAGTCTCTGTTGATCCTGCCAAGATCAAAGATGTCGAAGAATGGGAAGCCCCAACCACTCAAACCCAAGTCCGTGCATTTCTCGGATTAGCGGGATATTACCGCAAGTTCATAGAAGGATTCTCGAGCATAGCCCGACCAATGACCCAATTGTTGAAGAAGGACAAGAAGTTTGAATGGACAGACAAGTGTGAAGCTAGTTTCCAGGAGCTAAAGAAGAGATTGATATCCGCCCCAATTTTGATCATGCCAGACATCAAGAAGCCGTTTGATGTGTATTGTGATGCATCCAAGATTGGTCTAGGATGTGTATTGATGCAAGAAGGCAAAGTCATCGCGTATCTGTCTCGACAACGGAAGCAGCATGAGCAGAACTCAGAAGGAGTTGAATATGAGGCAAAGGATATGGATAGAGTTAATCAAGGATTATGACCTTGACATTCACTATCACCCCGGCAAAGCCAATGTGGTAGCGGATGCCCTTAGCAGATTGCCTGTAGGCTTAACACCATGATCAAGGAGAAGCAACCAAGTTTGTATGAGGAATTGGAGCAGTTTAGGACCGAGTTAGTTAGCAAAGGATTCCTAGCTAGCATTGAACTTCATCCCACGTTGATTAGCCAAATCAAGGAAGCCCAGAAGGGAAATGAAAGTATCGACGGAATCAAACATCGTATTGGTACAGGAAAGGTACCTGGATTCACGGAAGACGAAGAAGGAGTACTGTGGTAGAAAGGACGTATCTGTGTGCCAGCAGATTCGGAGCTGAAGGAAATTATCATGAAGGAAGCTCATGATACTCTATATTCTATCCACCCCGGAGGAACGAAGATGTATCAGGATTTGAAAGAGCAATTTTGGTGGCACAAGATGAAGAGAGAGATCGGAAGCTACATCGCCAAATGTGACATCTGTCAAAGAGTCAAAGCAGAGCATCAGAGACCTACAGGATTGTTGCAACCATTGCAGATTCCGGAATGGAAATGGGATTCTGTTGGAATGGACTTTATCACCGGTTTGCATATTTCTAGTAGGGGAAATGACTCAATCTGGGTCATCGTTGATAGACTGTCCAAGGTAGCCCACTTCATACCTATCAAGACAACCTACCAGAGTGCAAAGCTAGCAGAGCTGTATATTGCTAGGATTGTTAGTCTGCATGGAACCCCTAAGACCATCGTGTCAGATCGAGGAACCCAGTTTACTTCAAGATTTTGGCAGAAAGTTCAGGAAGGATTAGGAACCAAGTTGAACTTCAGTACCGCGTATCACCCACAAACTGATGGACAGACTGAGAGAGTCAACCAGATCTTAGAGGATATGCTTAGAGCTTGTGTTTTGGAATACGGATCAAAATGGGAAGACTGCCTGCCTTTCACAGAATTCTCATATAACAACAGTTATCAAGCTAGTTTGCAGATGGCACCATTTGAATTCCTATATGGAAGAAAGTGTCGTACCCCTTTGAATTGGTCGCAAGTAGGAGAGAGTCAGATCTTTGGACCCGACATTCTCCGAGAAGGAGAAGAGAAAGTTCACAAAGTCCGTGAGCACCTCAAGACCGCCCAATCCAGACAGAAGAGCTATGATGATAAGAGAAGGAGAGACCTGACTTTCAATATCGGAGATTTTGTATACCTCAAGTTTCACCATTGAAGGGAACTCAACGCTTTAGTCTGAAGGGAAAATTAGCCCCCAGATATATCGGACCTTTCAAGATTCTGAACCATCGTGGAGAAGTATCGTATCAACTGGAACTGCCTAAAGAGATGTCAGCCATCCACATTGTGTTCCATATCTTGTTACTTCGCAAATGCTTGGAAGTGCCCGAGAAGACTGAAGTTTTCAAGAACATCGATCACAAAGCTGTGGAAATCAACAATGACCTGACCTATCGGGAAGTACCCATCTGTATCTTAGAAGAAGCCTACAGAACCACCAGGACCAAGAGCATCAAGTTTCTTAAGATTCAGTGGAGCAACCATACCGAGGAGGAAGCTACTTGGGAGCGAGAAGATTATATTACGACAGAGTTCCTAGATCTCTTTAGTTCCTAGTTTTCTTTGTAAATCTCGGGATGAGATTTTTTTTAAGGGGGGAAGGTTTGTAACATCCCAAAACTTTAATCTAAGCTGATCAAGATCAAATCATCCAAAAATAGGGTTAACAAAAACTTTTCCAAATTTAAAATGAAAGCATTCATATGTGTGTGCATTTAAAATAGGAGTTGATTTGAAGTGCCTTATTTAAGTGATCCAATGCTTGTAAAATGTTTCTTAGGTGATTTAAACATCATATACATCATTCCCAAACTTTTCCTAAAGAAAATCAAACCAAAAAGAATTAAAAAGGAGGAATGGTCATTTTGGCCATTTTAATCCACTACACTACTTTGAGTGTTCCTAGCACTCATTTCTTAACAGAAACAATTCTTGATTTTTGTACCCCTTGATAGTAAACATAATGAGGTACCAAGGCCCACCTTTTGATCTGCTAAAAAACATTTTGTTAACTATTTTAATTGGCATTTGAAAATTGAATCTAATGCATATGCATAGATCACCCCTATTTCAAAACCCATCTATTTGAGCTCCACTTTTAAAACCCTTGCAACCAGAGACTACCTAGCACTAGTGGAGATCACTCAAAAATTTTGAAACCAAAATTCAAAACTTTTTCTCTTGTGGCCATTTCATCAAACACTTGGCAGACAGATTTCAAACAAAAAAATTTTCACTATTTCAAATAGTATTCTGGCCAAACTTGTCTCCCATTTGGCCCCTTTTTACTCCCTTTGTCTCTAAATGATCTAGCAAAGCCATTTAAACACACTCCCCTAGCCCCTAGTGGCATTGCCATGCCATGCCGAGCCACCTCTCGCCGGCCGACCATGCACCCGCTGCAGCAGACCACTCCCCTCTCCCTCGCCATGTCTAGGAGGTAGCCAGCACCTCACCGCCACCATCTGTCCCCTGCCCGAGCCGAGCCTCGCCGTGGACCACCGAGGATACCACGCGCCTAGTGCCACCGCACCATGCCGAGCATGCGCCAGAGCGCCGCACCCGGCACGCGTGCACAGACCGCCGCTCGACCACAGCCCACGCCCACCGCTCAGCCATGACCTAGGGAACACCCCAGGCACCCCCGTTCGCCGCCCAAAGCACCATAGCCACCGCTCGCCATGGACACCGCCGCCTCGCCAGGCACCTCGCCGCCTAGCATGCCACCGCCCCTACGGCCGCATTCATTTCCTAGAGCACCGCCAGGAGACCGCCCGCTGATCGCCACCCTCCGCCATGCCTCTAGCCGGCCGTAGCCATGTCGCCACCGTTGCCTGCCCATCCCGCTCGGTCTCACCGTCGGGCCTATAAAAGGAGGCCTCCCCAGCCTCTTCTGTCCACACCACTCCACTCCCCTCACCTCACTGAACCCCACCACCTCTAGCCGGAGCCACCGCCTTTGGAGGAGAAGGGCGCCGCTGATTGCGACCACCCCAAGCTCCGCCGCAACCTCGCCGTCGTCTTCCAGTTTGTTTGCCCGCCTCGCCGACCCCGCTAGAGCCCTGGTACGTCCCCAACAGACCCCCACCGAGCCGCTAGGGTTCGAGCTCGCCGGCGACCTGTTCGTCGTCGACGACGACCCTCAGCCGTAGATTCCCCTTCTAATCCTACGGCCCACAAGATACCGCTTTTTTGATTAAGACCTGATCGACAAGCGGGGCCCCCTGTCAGCTGAGCCCCGTGCCGCGGAGTGCCACTAGGCTGGCCCAAGTTCTTTCCCGCGCTAGCCCATCCGTTCAAATCTGGATTTTTTTCTTTTTAGTTAAATCTAGTTTCTGTCCACTAGTTTAAAATTCAATTCAGAGAGTTTTATAAATCCAAATTGCATGAAACCAATTTCGTCTGAAAGATATTGAGATGATCTATCCAAGACCGTTGGATTTAATTCAATTAGAGTTATAGATCTTTCCTAATAAAAATAACAAAACAGAAGCATTTGCACCTTGCAACATTTTTATAAAATCAACCAAGTTAGCTTTTGAGTTGATTCCAACTCTAAAAAATCACATTTCACCATATCTATCTAAATAGGTAATAATATTAAGGTTTACATGCAGTGACTTTGGACTAGTACCAAAATAATGCTATATGGGAATTTCTAGTCACTTTAAATCATTAAATAATGAACTTAAACCAAAGTAATATTGATCCAACCCTTAAATCTCATTCCCACATGTTAGAATATGTGGTGATGACATGTGTCCACATGATCCCATATTTTAAGTGGTGAATATTAAATCTTAGTTAAATTTTCAATGAGTAGAAATTACTTTTCTAAAATAAAAAGAAAGAAACTATTGAATTAAACTTGTGATGCTTGTGATGATAATAGATCATCAATTGTGTGTCTTATAATGCTATCTAGCCTAGTTAAGTATTGTTTGGTGATTGTGTACTCCGTATGTATTTTTATAGATGATAGTACCGACCAAGTCTACGAAGAGGAGGAGTGCTATCAAGACGACGAAGAAGAAAACTTCAACCACTGCACCAACCATGGCAAGCTAGCACTATCCAAGATTAACCCTTGCAAGTTATACTTGCAAGCCACCATTAACAATGCAAGCTAACCCTTGTAAGTTTAGTGCTTAGCAAACTAGAATCAAACTAGATGGTTTAGCAAAGATGCCTTAAGCATGCTTTGATCACACCCCTTTAACTATTAGTTACCCCAAGTCTTTGTTTACAAGATTTACCTCCCTTAGTTTACACAAAGTTCTTTACTTGTTTTGAAGGTAGCATAAAAAGTATAAAACTTGACCTACTTAGAAACCTTTAGATGTCATTCTATGGCATGAGATTGAACCTGTCACTTCCACCTTAGTGAACACTCTTAACTTAGTAGTTTAGAGTAGATCATAAACTTGAGTCACTTTAGATGGGAACACTTGGTGAAAATGAATTATGAAAAAACCTTGGAATGATGAGTCATTCTATTGAGATGTTTTGACATGTGTTGAGAAACACCAATGGTTGATGATGATGAAAATGTTGAGGCATGAGCCTTCACCCTTTTATAAAACTGATGGTTGGATTCGGATGCGATACCATTCCAAATTTACCGTACAACCACATGACCTAAATTGGGTAAGGCTTAGCTGGAAATTTATATGCATTAGTATTAGTTCCCTCGCGGGAGAGATTTGAGCTGAGGCTACCTCTCATGATGCCCACCTATGCAGTGCCCAAGATGACTGATGGTCATGGTTGGGAGGCCATGCTCATAGGAGAGGTGCTGGTACTAGGGTGTGTAAAGGGAAGGTTATGTTTGATTATCTGCATACTAAGTACGATGATTCAGGGTTATCCCTGACAGATGTATCGAATCTTGTGGTGAAAGTGTACCACCTCTGCAGAGTGTCAAACTATTCGAATAGCCGCGTCCGCGGTTATGGACAGTTGGAATGGCCATACTGTTTCGTTGTCAGATGTTTTCCAAATAACTTGAAATGAATGATGAACTTTGACTTGACCACAACAGGGTTGTGTTTATGACAATAGCTTCCCAACTTAAGTGATTCTAGAACTTTACTTTATCTTTCTTTGCTTCAGAACCCAGCTTAGGTTTCAAACTTAACTTTATGGTTAAACTTAGATTTAGCACTTTAACTTATAACTATATACTTGTTAGTAGTAGTTTGCGAGTACTTAAGGACTACTCATGGCTTTTGTCCCTAGCTATTCTCATGGCCAGACTATGAAGGAGACTATCAAGAGGATGGTCATCAGGATGGCTATGATAACTAGGACTATCTGCCTTCGTGAACATTGCCTGTGCCCCTGAAGATGGACACCACCGCTACGCTTATCTTTTATTTCCGCTGCTTGTTGTATTAAAGACTGGATCATGAGATCCTTATTTGTGTAAGACCTTATGTATGGTTTGTAATGGATGATGTATTGTGATATCCAATCCGTTATGTCTCGCAAAAATGGTAATCATGGGATTGCGAGGTATGGCATAACGGGCATCTGGGATTAAAAATTCGGGTGTTGACAAGTTGGTATCAGAGCCATCCTGACCATAGGACACCCTAGTTAGAATGGACATCCAAACCAAAAACTTAGCTTCAAAACCAAAGTGAGTATTTATGAAAAACTATTTCCTCTCTTACCCTTGTGAACTCATTCTTTCTCAAAAATTCATGTTCCTCAAAATTCTTACATTATGACTTAAAACTTGACACACTTGATCACTTCACTAACTTCCTCATCCTTAATTCTTGTAGATGGAGACTCGGTTCAGCAAGTTTTACCAGTTGGGAAACGGAGGTCAGCTGATCTTTGAGAGGGATCTGGATTCACTGTCGGAGTTACTGGGACGCCCACATCCGGAGTTTCTTGGAGCTCAACTTCCAGGACCCCCAGGAGGAGACAGTAGCTGCTGGCTGCAGAGCTTCATGAATTCCTTCTTCAAATTTTCACACTCAGCGCGAAGCATCGAGGAGTCATGCTCGTAAGATCGTGCGAGCTTCATTTGAAAAGCCAAATTGGCTCGGAGGCGATCACACTCTAGGTTGAGCTCAAAGTTTTTCTGCAGAATGTTGATGTTATGGCTGTTGATTTTATCTACTTTGGCCATGATTCTTGCCCTGACTTCCTGCATGGAAAATGCATCATCAGTAAGAGAGCATGGAGTGCATGCACAAAAGAACATAAAATGCCAATACATGTATAGTGACTATAGTACCTGCCCGGCAGCTTCAACCCCCTTGGTATGATGGGGAGAGCATTTTCATAGCCACCTAGAGCTGGAGCAGTCCTGTCAAGAATGTAGTCTAAGTTCGGCATTACAACTGGCCCGTCCTACATGAAAATTACCATTGCGTCAGTCCTTTGGAATTACCAAACACCACAATGCATTATATAAATTTACTAAAGATCACAATGCGTCATTGCACCATCAAAATTACCTAAACAGCACAAGGTATCAGGTAAATTAAATTGCCTACAGAGCACAATGCATCACCAGAATCACTTAACCCGATGGGTCCTCAAAATTATCTGAACAACTACTAGAAGGCATGCCATTTAATTAGATTGATTAAACAACACAATGCATAATGTGAATGGATAAAATAGTACAATGCATTAGATAGACAAACAACATATATGCAGTGCATCATCAAAATTACCAAAACAACACAAGGTAGCTTGTAATTAAATTTAATAAATAGTGTCTGTACAATCAAAATTACCTAAACTGATGGGTCGTTGAAATAATATGAACAGCTAGAAGGCATATCATTTAATCCTAAACAGCAGAACGCGGATCAAAATGGACGAAACAACACAGTGAGGAGACATGACACAATGCACCATAAAAAATACCAAAATAGCACAACGTGTCATGGAAAATTCCTAAACAGCACAATGCATCATCTAAGTACCAAAACAGAACCCTGCATCATCATCATTAAGAATATTCCAGAACTAAGCAAAACATCACAAAAGACAATTATCAAGAATATGACATATAGAGAATAACACAAAAGACAATTATCAAGAATATGACATATAACAAAGCAGTTCAACAAAGGACCTGCAGTACACGTTACAAAAATCTGACTAGATGCACGTTGGATTTGGATTAAAGCCCCAATCCTCTAGATCTAACCTCGTTGCAGTTGGGGGGAGCGAACTTGCACATGGGTTGATGGGTTGAGTAGATGAATAGGGCGCCACTGACGAAGAACCAACCATGTACACCGAAGAAGCACGGACAATCGCTGATGAAGGGGGAGCCATCGATAGGGGTTTCACGCGTACACTCTAAAATTTGGCACATTGGTAATGCGATTCCAACCTGCAGACGAAAAGGACGCGTCCGCCGCCACCACGAGCATTCGGTCCCAACGCACGCGGCGCCAGAGGCTTGGACAACCGCTCGGCGGGCGATGAGAAAATTGCACGATCCACCATCTTTTCATCACACTTTTGCACAAAACACTTGGTGGACGTTATTTTTGCATATTTAATAGTTTTTGGCCTAATATGCATAAATTTGGCCAGTTAGTCCTGTATGACCGATTTAACCTCATTGGTAGCATTATTGACAAGTGGACCCCGAATGTCATTGGTCACAGTCACACACAAAGATTGAATGATGCTAAAAACTGGATACTAATGATAGTTATCACCCATAATACTTTTTGGATACATGTAGCTGTGATGTAAGAGACTTATTTCATATGAAATGTCAATGTTTACACAAAGGTACCAAAATATTAGTCTGTCGCACATTGAATTTGTGAAGGCTTTATTTGGTCGTAATAAACTTGTTTTTGAACATAAGATTTAACGTTTCATCCCATAACCAAATGTCCATTGAAGAGTTTCTTTTAAAGTGTTGGATGAATAATATATGTCTAAATATTACACCACACACAAAAAAGCACCCTGATTTATCATAAACTTTAAGCAGATAATTATTTTGCCAGGATTTATTTTCTTGAGAGTAAGCACGGTGAATATGCCTCGGAATGCCATAAGCCAAGTTTCCAGACAAAGTTTATACATGTTTCACTTATTATTACGATTTTTTTTTGAGTTCACAAGGTTTCGTAGCAAACTTCACACTCTTAAACCAATTTAAGTTGATTTATCAATGTTAGATAAAATTTGAACTATGAGTAAGTAGTAGATTACTCTTAAAGTTATACATGTATCTTTTGAAGGTACCCACCTAGACTATCAATATATCAGAAACCAATGAATTTGTTGAATTCAACTTCTTGCTAAGAATTTACATGTACAAAATTTGACTTTTATTTGAAAACAATAAAAAACATTGCACGATGACCTCTGACTTGTAATACTTGTCGTGAAAAATGATTATTATCAAGAGAGTTCACATATAAAAAACAAACTAATTGAAATTATGGCCTACCATGTATGAACATATCATAAGGCCGAAAGACAAGCTAAATGGCATTATATATGTACAACATACTTTATGGTAATGTTCCCATACTTGGTAGATGAGTTTATCTTAGCATGGTGAATAATAATGCTACCAGTACTAGGAGTTTCCAAAATTTAGGAATAAAAAAATCATTTTCAAACATGAACTACAAGTAAATATGATAGAATGCTCTTAAAACGTTACAAACATCCTTTGAGTCTTTATGGTACCGACGCGGTCAATACTTCAAAAACCAATGAAAGTTCTATAGGATTAAAGTTCTTGCTACGAATATGCATGTTGACAATTTGATCATCACTAGCTATGAACGAAAATAAAGAAAACCCTAAATGTGAAGCCTTCTTCATGGCGTCCTCTTGCGTGTACTACTATTTGCACTGAAAAAATAATAACCGTGAGTCATCATAAATTACAAAAAATTAGTTACACAATATATGACCCACCGTGTATGAACACTCTTGGGTTTCAAGCCGAACGACAAAGGTAACAATATGCACATCGTATTGTACTATATTGTTCCCATATTTGGTAGATGTGTGCATGTTGGCAAGGTAAAAATGGTGGCAACCACAGTTTTCAACTTATAGGAACAATAAAACTTTTTCAGTTTTCGAAGCGACAAGATTTTTTCTGTAAGCAAGTACGAAGAAAAATGGCTCACAGTACCATAACAACAATCCTAGTTTTCAGAAAAAGCATGGACCTTGATACACTTATGATTGATTACGAAGTTTTATGAGTTCTCAAGCTTCCCAGCCAACTGTTTTCCTTGCTTAATTTTCGGGTGCTTCATGCTAAATGTATGGACATCGATGTAATTTTACCTTTTTAGGTTCTTGATGTAAAATATACTCCCACCGTTCGTATAAAATTCAAACCTAGAAGCAAGTGGTAAAATTTAAACATATTTAAGATTATTAGTTGGCAATGAGTATGAACATTCTTGGAGTTTCAAGCCGAACGACCAAGGTCATGGCCATATCAACATCATACTTTATGCTGATGATGATCCCATATCCAATAATTTGCATGCCGCTAAATTTGGCCATATATTTTGAAAACAAACAAAAAGGAAGTAGCGGTATGAAGAGTATGGCTCGACCAGCCGCTCTCTCGAGAAGGAGCCAAACCCGAATGTTTTATTTCCTTGCTTAATTTTGGGGTACTTCATGCTAAATGTAAGGACCTCGACGTAATTTCCCCCTTTTAGGTCCTTGATGTAAACTGTACTCCCACCGTCCGTGTAAAATTCGAACCTAAAAGCAAATGGTAAAATTTTAAACATTTTAAGATTATTAGTTGTCGATGAGTATGAACATTCTTGGATTTCAAGATGAACGACCAAGTCATGGCCATATCTACATCATACTTTATGCTGATGATTCGTTATCCCATATCCAAAAATTTGCACGCCGCCAAATTTGGCCATATTTTGAAAACAAACAAAGAGGAAGTAGTATGAAGAGTATGGTTCGATCAGCTTCTCTCACGAGAAGGAGCAAAAACATGACTATTTCCCTGCTTAATTTTAGGGTGCTTCATGCTAAATGTCTGGACTTCGATGTAATTTTACCTTTTTAGGTCTTTGATGTAAAATGTACTCCCACCGTCCGTACGTGTAAAATTCGAACCTAAAAGCAAGTAGTAAAATTTAAACATATTTAAGATTATTAGTTGTCAGTGAGTATGAACATTCTTGGATTTCAAGACAAACGACCAAGGTCATGGCCATATCTACATCATACTTTATATAGTATATACGTGTGTGGCACGTGCCTTTTACTAGTACTACTATAATGGAGTAGTTTTGAATTGGATCCATATCACCAATCCTAACCGTTGGGCTGTTAGATCCAATGGTTCAGAGCAGCTGGATTCGTGTTGAATAGTACCTAAAGAAAACTCCACCATGTTCTAGAACCATCATGTCACCACCCCCAAAATTTTATAGCGTAGTAGGTTGTATTCTCAATATGTGTAGATAGTTATTATTAATAGACTTAATGTATGCATTTGTTCTCTAACATGACTATTGATTGATAACAACTTAATGTTTGTTAAATCACATTTTCTATAGTATATACGTGTGTGGAACATGCCTTTTCCTTGTGGAAGTAAATGGGTGTGAATCATGGAATGGTAACGATGTTGCCACTCGGAGTTCCCAACCATTAGGAAATGAAAAAAAACAATTTTCCAAGTGACAGGAGTGTATTTTCTGTAAAGCAAGTAGGAATAATATGTATTGTCTATAGAAAATAAACAAAGAGAAAGAATAGAAACTATGAGCACCGGGGAAGCAACTAGAGAGAGCAGCGAAGAGGAGGAGTTGAAGGCGGTGTGATATCAGAGCAAAGGTGTGATGGCTTCCTGACACGAGGTACAGTGTATAATCACCTAGTAGTACTAGTAAATATCAGGACCTTTACTATATACTGTATGCACGCAAAATAAATTGTGTTTTCTCTCTCCTTCACTGCCTCATCACCATCCCCACACCCCGACTAGCTGATCTCTCCCTCGTCCAAAACGTGGCGCTGCGCACATGTGTCGACCTACCTTGTCGGCGGCTCTCTGTCAGTATCAGGCGTGTTGCGTTGGTGTGCATAAGAAGGAACCATTTTGGGGCATGGTGACAAAAGGTACAGTACTCATACTATTATTAGATTAGAGTCAGAGTTCAAACTTTTGCAGTTTCGAATTTTTCACTTCCTTCGCAAACATCCGGAGAGAAGGTATTCAAAAGATAGTGGTGCACAAGGGATTGTTTATACTGTCTGCAGTACGTCCCATCGCATTCGATGCACTTCATTATGATCTGGCCAACTTTACCACTACTCTATAGTAATCCATTATTGTTCCATTTCACACCCTGTGAAGAGGAAGCCACCAAGCACACCCGCAGCACGCTGGACCGAAAGTACAGTAGGAGTAGTACAAAGGGTATGGCTCGGCCGCTTGGTTAAGAAGGACCAGCACCCGACTGCTTTTCATTGCTTCATTTTAGAGTCCTTTGTGCAAAATGTATGGACCTCTATGTATATTTCTATTTTTTGAGGTCTTCGATATAAATTGTACTCCCACCGACCTTCTCAAATTTTAACTAAACGTAAGCGCGATAGATTGCTCTTAAAATTTTCCAAAAATCTTTTGAAGCTAAACAGGAATTCGGTACATTGAAAACCATCGAAAGTTCTGAAAAATTCATGTTCTTGCTATGCATCCGCATCCCAACAAAGTTGACACGGTTTTGATAACATTTCAGATAAACAATAAAAAATATAATATTTTTTGTGGCATCATGGTACGTGTATCTATAAACACGCATTATAAAAATTATAATACAAACATTATTAATTATTCTTTGGTTTTGGTAATACTTTATATTGATGATTCCATATCCAAGAATTTTCATGCCGCCAAATTTGGCCATATTTTGAAAACAAAAGAAGATGAAGTAGTATGAAGAGTATGTCTCGATCAGCTTCTCTCTCGAGAAGGAGCCAAACCTGACTCTTTACCATGCTTATTTTTAGGGTGCTTCATTCGTGCTAAATGTATGGACGTCGATGTAATTTTACCTTTTTAGGTCCTTGATGTAAAATATACTCCCACCGTCCGTGTGAAAGTCGAACCTAAAATCTAGTGGTAAAATTTAAACGTATTTAAGATTATTATTTATCGATGAGTATGAAGATTGTTGTATTTCAAGCCGGACGACCAAGGTCATGGCCATATCTGCAGCATACTTTATGCTGATGATTCATGATCCCATATCCAAGAATCTGCATACCGCCAAATTTGGCCATATTTTGAAAACAAATAAAGAGGAAGTAGTATGAAGAGTATTGGCTCAATCAGCTTTTCTCTCAAGAAGGAGAAAAACATGAGTGTTTTCCCTGCTTAATTTTAGGGTGCTTTGTGCTAAATGTATGGACCTCGATGTAATTTTACCTTTTTTAGGTCCTTGATGTAAAAGGTACCCCCATCATCCGTATGTGTTAGATTTGAACCTAAAAGCAAGTGGTAACATTTAAACTTATTTAAGATTATTAGTTGTCAATGAGTATGAACATTCTTGGATTTGAAGCCGAACAACCAAGGTCATGGCCATATCTACATCATACTTTATGCTGATGATGATCCCATGTCCATGAATTTTAATGCCGCCAAATTTGGCCATATATTTTGAAAAGAAATGAGGAGAAAGTAGTATGAAGAGTATGGCTCGATCAACTTCTCATCTCTCTAGGAGTCAAAAGTGACTATGTTCCCTACTTAATTTTAGGGTGCTTTGTGCTAAATGTATGGATCTTGATGTAATTTTACCCCTTTTTAGGTCCTTGATTTAAAATGTACTCCCACCATCCGTGTAAAATTTGAACCTAAAAGTTAGTGGTAAAATTTAAATAAATTTAAGGTTAGTTGTGAATGAGTATGAACAATCTTGGATTTCAAGCCGAACGACCAAGGTCACGACCATATCTACATCATACTTTATATCGATGATTCATGATCACATATCCAAGAATTTGGATGCCACCAAATTGGACCATATTTTGAAAACAAACAAAGAGGAAGTAGTATGAAGAGTATGGCTCGACCAGCCGCTCTCTCGAGAAGGAGCTGAACCCGACTGTTTTCCCTGCTTAATTTTAGGGTACTTGTGTTAAATGTATGGACATCAATGTAATTTTAACTTTTTAGGTCCTTGCTATAAAATGTACTCCCACCGTCTTTGTAAAATTTGAACATAAAAGCAAGTGATAAAATTTAAACGTATTTAAGATTATTAGTTGTCAATGAGTATAAACATTCTTGGATTTCAAGACGAACGACCAAGGTCATGGCCATATCTACATCATACTTTATGCTGATGATTCATGATCCCATATCCAAGAATTTGCATGCCGCCAAATTTGGCCATATTTTGAAAACAAACAAAGAGGAAGTAGTATGAAGAGTATGGGTCGATCAGCTTTTCTCTCGAGAAGGAGAAAAATATGATAATTTTCCCTGCTTAATTTTAGGGTGCTTCATGCTAAATGTATGGACCTGATGTAATTTTACCTTTTTTAGGTCCTTGATGTAAAATGTACTCCCATCGTCCGTGTAAAATTTGAACCTAAAAGCAAGTGGTAAACATTAAACGCATTTAATATTATTAGTTGTCGATGAGTATGAACATTCTTGGATTTCAAGACGAACGACCAAGGTCATGGCGATATCTACATCATACTTTATGCTGATGATTCATGATCCCATATCCAAGAATTTGCATGCCACCAAATTTGGCCATATTTTGAAAACAAACAAAGAGGAAGTAGTTTGAAAAGTATTACTCGATCAGTTTTTCTCTTCAGAAGGAGCAAAACATGACTGTTTTCCCTACTTAATTTTAGGGTGTTTCGTGCTAAATGTATGGACCTCGATGTAATTTTTCCTTTTTTAGGTCCTTGATGTAAAATATACTCCCATCATCTGTATGTGTAAAATTCGAACCTAAAAGCAAGTGGTAAATTTAAACGTATTTAAGATTATTAGTTGTCAATGAGTATGAACATTCTTGGATTTCAAGCCGAACGACCAAGGTCATGGCCATATCTACATTATACTTTATGCTGATGATGATCCCATGTCTAGGAATTTGAATGCCGCCAAATTTGGCCTTATATTTTAAAACCAAACTAAGAGAAAGTAGTATGAAGAGTATGGCTCGATCAGCTGCTCTCTCGAGAAGGAGCCGGACCTGACTATTTCCCTTGCTTAATTTTAGGGTGCTTCGTGCTAAATGTAAGGACCTCTATGTAATATTCTCCATTTTTAGGTCCTTGATGTAAATTGTACTCCCACTGTCTATGATGTTCCCATATTTGGGAGTAAATGGGTAAATCATGGCATAGTAACAATGATACAACTCGGAGTTTCGAACCATTAGATAAATATAGCACTAAAACATGACTATATACATTCTAATCTAGATAATTTAAGAACATTATATGGATCCGAGGGAGTAGTATATATGCACTCAAAAAAATTGTGTTTTCTCTCTCCCTCGGTGCCTCATCACCATCCCAACACGCAAAACAAATTTTAGGACATTTCGAACTTTTTTTCTTCGTCATGGTGTGATTTGCTATCCCTAGCTACCGACAGGGAAAAACAGTAGCGCCTCAAACTAGGGGCTAGCATTGCGGCCTGGAGCATTTAAGAAATATATCTAATTTTCTGGTATTATTCCTTTTTGCATAAGTGTCTATGTTAACGTACCGCATTAGTTTTGGCCTAATATACCGGGTCGGAGGAGTCGATCCGATAATCGGAGGAGAACCACCCACCCCTCCATCTTTTTTTGGATGAGAAACCGCGCGCCCCTCATCATCTTCCTCTGCCGCTCTGGCCGTTTGTGCACCATCATAGCCCCTCTCCTCTCTTGCAGAAACCGCCAACCCATCCCGACTAATCTTCCGTAGTACTCTTCCCCGGAATGACATCTGGAGCGATGAAGCGTAACATATCTGAGTGCTACAGCCAGGCAATGGGATTTGGCAACCTCCACTACGGACCACTGAGCAACATCACTGGTCGTGCTGATCTTCTAAGCACCGCTTTCCTGGCTTGCGGCATGGTTGGCATGTGTCGAGGGATTGCAGAAGATCCTGATCTCCCATTTGGTTTGCCCTCCCTACTTCACTCTAACCCACAGACATGGCCACTAGACCGTGACGAGCAGGTAAAATCAGTTTTGCATGATTTTTGTAGGATTCAAATCCTTAGATTCTTTCCTATGGATTGCATTTGGATCAAATGAATCGTGGTACCCAATTTCTTTTGAACTGCAACCCCCCACCCATGCTTAAATCCCGTAGGAATTGGAACATCTACTTGAGCCTCAACTCTCATCGCGTGCGTAGGATCGAAACATGCCATTCACGTAGGTAGGTTTCCTATGTTTTATAATTGCCTATTTTCACCGGAAAACCTGTGAAATTCCTGTGTTCTCAATCCTGTGATCCAAAGAGGCCCAAGACTTTTGCTTCACTATCCTTCCTCTCCTCCAAACATACTAATCTGAAAACACAAGAACGACCAGGATTGTTGATACCCGTAACGGAAGGTGTATTGGCCAATCAAGGCTAGCGTTATATTTAAGTTTCATGTGTTTTACAAACACAAGATTTCTGTAAAAAGTTGGTTGTTTGGTTTACATGAATACAAAAACATAGGATTACTTTAAAACATGGTAAAATCAAAGTCAAACCTCATGGGAGAGTATATTTATGATGTTATTGTGTCTCTTGGGACCTCGTTCTTGTTCTTTGCGCGCGTAGGAATTTCAAAATGAGGTCCAAGTTGGATATGAAGAATTGCATATGAGTTTTGGAGGACTCTAGCCCATAGGATTTTTGAAGATATCAAATTCCTATGGAGTCCCTTTTAGTTCCTATGCCCTCCATTCCATAAAAATCTGAACATGAGCTCCAACCTCATTCTATTTCTCCTTTGAGAAGTCCAATGCGCTCACACTACATTCTTGCAAAACTCCTGTGTTTGTTTCCTCTTCACCATCCAAAGACACTTGTTACAAAATTTCTGTGTTTTTAATTCCTAATATGAATTTACTATACCTACCATGTCAATCCTGTGTTTTTCCTATTCCTATGTTTTTTAAAAACCATTGATCGAAAGAGGCCCCTAATCTTGTTAATCAATCATAGGAAAATTACCTGAATTTTTTCCTCTGGTCCATTCCTCTAAACCAAATGGCTGAATAGTGTCAGCATAGGAAACTTAACTATTCTTACACTTTTTCTTTAATGCAAACAAGACCTTATTCCTTGGTGTGTTTGTCTGCATGCATTCACGATTTATTCATCATGTTTCTGCATCTTTCAGATAGTAGTTTTTCCGCAAAGCTAGCTAGCAGTCCCCCCTTTGTCAAACACCTTGCATGCCCCTAGATATGACGAAAATCTATTGCAGGGCATTGACGCGTTGCTGATACCACTAGACAATCCAACAGTAGAAGCATGTGTACCAGTTGATGATGACATACCCGGAACATGGGATGATGAAGGATTTGAAAATAAAGGTCGCTGAGTTGGTGCCAACAGAGAATGGATTGCGATTGCAAAGAACCCGGGGCGTTGGTACCTCTAAAACGTCTACAGTATGACATGTATCGAGCTGTCAAGTGTGCAGCATGTTGATATTTATCCATTGGGTAACCAGTGTTTCCCCGCCCCCATGCACTTACAGCTACAAGCACGCGATTATCGAGCTACTGAAGATACAAATAGTAAAGAGACCGTACAGATTTGACAACTAATGGCACTACAGCGTGATGGTGGTGTTTGACAAATTCATTGCTACCATAGATTTTCCTAGTGACAGAGACTGGATTATCCTTCGAAATGACTATCTTGCACTAGCAACGTATGTCGATTCCATTGCCATGAGTCTAATTAGTGGTACTATTGATCACATATGCGCGGTGACAAAACCACGAGAAGATATTCTTGTCTAGGAACCAAACAAGTGGAGTGAGTCCTGTTATTTAAAAGTAAAATTTATAAATTACTTACAACTGCATTGTTCGTGATACTTTAACTAACTGAAATGCACACACAGGTATACTTGCAGGCCCGCGTGTCATATAGGCTCCAGTAATTGAAGAGTCAGCAAACATCCAAGCCGATGACAATGCCGAGGCTAGAGATATTGCATTACGCAGCTGGTACTTGGCAGAGTTTGGCTAGGATATCGTGTGGATTCACACCAGGGGTGCACGAACCAGCAACCATGGTGATCCTGTATCATACATGGGTAGAGAACTACTCTCTTATCCCTCGCTCTGCTGCCACGTTTCCTAGAGGATCCTTAATTTGGATGACGTTGTAGCACCAGACTGGATTAGAAGGGATAATCTTGAAGGGAGGTCAGTGTTTGTGGGAATCAACCATCCATTCATCCTCGAGCCCCCTACAAACCCCGAACCGGTGCTACCGATGTTGACGAAGCTCTACCACTGTTCAAAGGAGACTGTGTGTTTGATACGCACGTGCGCTGTGAACATCACCCACAGCCAGTTCTAGATTGGAGCCACATGCACGTCAATGGGGGGTTGCCATAGGTTCATCACTTAACTACAGTGGAGCAGAACATAGGGAGCAAATGTTTGAGCCGCCAATGTGGTTTGTGCCAATCCTGCCTCGTTAGAACTATATGAAGTTTGACCAAAATGCAGAGAAGCTGATTATGAGCAATCGCAACATTATTTCTATAGCTAGTACTTGTTACCATGTAATGTACAATACTACGTATGTAGTACTTTCATATTGTATTGTAGTATCAGCATTTGCAACATCATTTCTACTATTGCTTGTACTGTACCATGTATGTAATAATATACTTTCATAGTATGTGTTTGATGTTTCCCTATTCAAGCACTCAAGCTATCGTGCCCAATTTTCTAGGCTATAATAAAGGCAAGATTTGCTTTGTCCACAGCATACGTCTGACCTCGCTGCATTTATTCCCTCACCTACCCCAGCTCTCTCTCACACAACACTCCTTAATCGCCATTGTGCTTCCCTCCATTGATGACCACCACCGCCACAACTTACTCGTCTTAGGCGGGTCGGCGGGCCCTGCAACCTCATCTATAGAGCTGTTGCATCCCTCAGACATAGCGGTGGCAGTGCGGTATGTACATAATCCCTGAAAACCTTGATATTGATGATGAGATGCGGTCAATCTTTTATTAGTGTTTGGTTAACATTGGGTTGGTGTTGAGTATAGTTCTCATCTAGTGCATTTAACCCGTTTGTATACTACAGTTCAGTTTTACACATGCAAGCTAGTTCTGGGGCTAGATCTTACGGGGAATTGTAATAATAATTTCAAATTTTATATTAATTGATCCACGATTGATGATGATTTGGGAGGCCACTCGACATGTTTTGCTTGATTGGTCTCAGGGGCGGAGGTCCCTTTAATTTTGGCAAGTTAGGGCAGCTGCTGCCCTACCCTGATTTTTGCCAAAATTTCAAGTATATGTATGCATCTCTAGCATCGACAACAGATAGAGCTCATCATGTTCATCCGTTCATCTGTCCCTGGGTGTTCGGTATCTGTACTGCTCGATAATGAACTGCACTAATGTGATGCCTAGACCTTGGAAGTAGTACTAATCTAACCGGCGTTCATGCTAGATAGAGTTAAAACTTTAATTTGTGTACTTCGACAAGAAAGTTGCTCCACTTTACTTTCTTAGCTGATCTTGTATTGTACTCAACACTGTACTATTTCACAATTATTGATAGCTGGTAGAGACATTATCTGTCTACGGGATTTTTTTGCTGTGTTCGGGCAAGAAGATCAAACTTGGAGAGACTCATCATCAAAGAAGACAAGAGATCCCTGTGCAGTCTGGATGGAGGGCAAGCCAGGAACACCCACGTGGAGAACATATGTGACGAGTTCTGCAAGATGCTGTTAATACTGGGAGGGTTAGACATGCGGAGAATACCCAGTTCCTTTTTGCCAACGTTTGGCGGTGAGTATCCAGAGGCCATCAAGCTGAAGATATGCAAAGCCTGCAGCTGGGACGTCGACCTAAAGAGGCAAGATGGCAAGGTAATCCTTGACGAAGGATGGCTCGATTTTGTCAAAGCACATGACTTGAAGGTAGGATACTTTATGGTATTCAAGAAGCTTGCCACCACTTCCTTTAAGGTGATAGTATTAGATCATGATAACTGCGAGAAGGTGATCAGATGTGCAGATTATCACCCATCATTTGATGGATAATTTACTATATCGTAGGTGTATTAATATAGTGACTGTTCGCTTCTAATTATAACTATTCTGTAAAGAGGTGTTTGAACACCTTCCATTATCATGCATCGTGTTGGAACGCCGTGGTACTTGATCGCTAGGATCCAATGTGGAGGTATTTACTATACTATGTTTGCAGCAAAACTGCAAAACAAATATCTAGTATACTATTGCTAGTATTGTATTACCTCTGTTCTATAGTATAATCCTTTTTAGCAAACTAAACAATCATCTTGTTAGTTCTGCCGCATACAAGAGTTGTGCCGTGTTAGTGTACCTAACAATCAAGTTGGTAGGTGTAGTATAACTACTGTATGTAGCGGAACTAATGAGATGATTGTTCGTTGTACTCTACTGCTAGTAGTAGTACGTATTGTACTAGTACAAGTGTATTACTACTAGGTATAGGAGTACTATTTTTTAGGAAAATTAGAATCTGTAATTAAACATCATCTGATCAAACATGACTGTAGTAGTAACTCTAATCGGCGTACACGACAGCATGCCGGCCTAGCTGTAATGGGCCAGGTTGTGATATGGTTAATTTAGTGCACGGCAGTGTGCCGACCTAGCTATAAAATACGCCAGGATTTTAGATGGTTAATTTAGTGCACTGCATCGTGCCAGCCAAGCTAGTCAGCATCCTAGATGCAGATCCAGAGGCCTTGCGAAAAAAACCTCCTTCAAAGAGCCATCCCATCTCCTCCATCTCGGCTGTTTTTATCCCCACTCGCCAACACCGCCTAGCCCCACATTTGGGATCGTCTCCAGTGCACGCTTCGCACATTTTCCTCGCCATCTCGCCCGCTGCATTGGATCTTGCAGGCCACACCACCCCTCTCCAAAAGTCCCCGACAGTCATACTCTGGTCCGACCTCTTCCCCCAATCCATCCCGGTGTCGCAATCGACGCACAACCCGCTGCATGGCATCTCGAGCAAGGTCGATGACGATGTTTTCAACAAAATCGCTATGCGTCTGGACACTACCAGTGTCGTCTGGCTGGCCGCATGCTCCAAGGAGCTATACCTCCAAGTCGCAGGGAGAAAAGGTAGCAAATGCCCCAACGGTAACTACGGGACATTCGTCCCCTACAACAACATCTACGACCACATAATCTTGTGCTTTCGTGGCCATCAAGTATGCATGGAGCCTAGATGCGAGTTCATCACCTCGTCGTTAGAGGTAACACCTATGGTAGAGCTCGTTCGCCACCTCAGAGTTTCCCACTCGAGGACTGCACCCATAATGCCCTATAGCCACAAACACTGGGAGCCGTCTAAGACGGTGCCCACAAGAGGCTCACAGAGAGCAGATATCATCGGCATTGGGAAAGAGGGCACCATGTTCATCACCCAAATTGATGGCCACACCACGAACATCGTCATATCCCCCAAGTTCGTCAGTTCAGGGGCGTGCGAATCGCCACGGTACAAGGTGAAGCTTTGGCCGCTGTCTCTATGGCATGAGCTCCATGCGGTCGAAATGGTGGCGACATCTGAGTTGATAAGCAGGCCGTTGTTGGCCGAAGTCGCCCTGGAAGGGCTCAGGTCGTACCTGTCGCAGCCGCGGTGTTACCTGGAATCTTCTGAACCATTCATCAGAATTCCCTGTGGATTAGGAGTATTGCATCGACAAGTTTCAAAAGTGAGATAAAACATCTAAATCTTCTTGTGATGATCCCAATGTTAAGATATGTAACGTCATACTAATTAATTACTACCTTATGTTGGTGATAGATTCAATTTGTATGGGGAGAGGTGGAACAAGATTGCGGCAATGTATACCTATTTCCAATGTATGCTACTGACATAGTGGGCCCACAGGTGACGGTGTGACAAGGAAAGTGTAACATGCAGGAAAGAAAGCGCTACCCGCTAGCACTTGACACACTGTTGCGTTATGCTGAGTATTTTGTGTGGAGGTCTTAACTTGCTACTTCTAATCTATTTTGTAGTAATACTTGTTCAGATCGACCGATCGAGTGCTGAATATGAACTCTCTTTCCTTTTGAGTCATGGCCTTGCTACAACTATTGAATTTCAATGTCTGCATTGCTAAATCTGTCATTTCTTTTGGACATTGTCTGTACTGCTGAATCGGTCACTTTGAAATGCTACTGAATCTGTCATGTGGTTCTGAATATGAACTGGGAATCTATGGATATTTTTTCTGTCTTATTCTATACTGCTCAATCTTCAAATGCTACTCAATCTGTCAAGTATTGTATCGTTACTATTACTAAGGTATTTTCTAGAAATAATACTGATGTATTGGTACTTTTTTAGATCAAGTGCACTAGATGGTCTTTCTTTCCTTTTTAAACTTGGCCTTGTCACAATCTAGATGAGGCTTGGGCATTTTGGGATGCACATATGGGGGTCACACTAGTATTGATGTGAACAGGAGGTATGCACATAAAAGCATACTTGATTGTCAGTTTTGCTTGCTCCAATGATCGAGTGTGTTTGGAGAAAAGGGCAAACTGATCATGTGACAAGGTTTTTAGCGCTGAAATGAACGGGTTCTCTCTGTCAGCAACAGCCGCGCGCCGCCTGGGCCTTACTGGCACCGCCCTACAATCTCGCTATCGGTCATGCCCCCTCGGTCCCCTGCATCCCCGCGCTGTGGCTGCCCCGTGTGCTCGCGACCGTGGGTTGCCGGCCCTCCCGCGCCAGGAGCTCCGCACCGTCACGTCGCCGACCTCAATGGCTCTTGTGTCCTTGTTCTGTTGGCCGTGTTTCTGCCTCTCCACTACACTCCTCCTGTGGCCGCGCCTTGATGCTCTATATCTCGGGTTCCGGGTTTATCATCTCAGGCTTGTTGATGGTGTATCCATATCTAAGCGTGAGCATCTCCGGTGGCTATGGGGCTACTGTTTCTGGTGATTGATGAAAAGATGGGGTGTTGGTGACCTGACCATGCGGTGTTGGTGATGTTGTGGATCGTCTTTGTTACCACATGATGAAGTTGCGTTCGGCTACAATCAGTGAGATGCTAGTGGACAAGATCGACAAGCTAAAGAAGCCTGATGCATAATGCCGCTAAGATCTCCGATGTCACATTTTGCCAAGATCAAAGATGACATATGCACCGCCGAGTTCTACAGTTGTGATGCACCGCGTGTCCGTGACCAATGTTTGCAAGAGAACTCAAAAGACCATCGACACCGAACCTGAGTCTATCACCTTCAACCAAGAACTTCAACATGGACCCTCAAGATCTTCTTCCCAGATCCGAACCCGGACCTCTCAGAACGTCAAGTACTTCATCACAGATCCGATGTTCAAAGCCCCGACCAGAAGACCGAACCCGAACCCCTTTGAACCAAGATATTTGACCCTGATGTGTGACCCCTACCTAACCCACCCCTATTTTACAAATTACCATCTATATATCTGGTTGCATATTAAATTGTTCATGCTTGCAACATCTCATGTGGTCTGGGGAATTATGCCGATTCACCTCATAATTAAATATGGAGACTATATGCGGGCTAATCTAGTCTTATATTGACCCCATTTAAATTTTTGTAGCGAACCGATGCTATGTTTTGACTTGTTAAGCCAACATTTAAACTCCGGGGTACCTAAACGACTTGAACCTTATAATTAATTGTCGGGATCCCGATTTCTCTTAATATATTGCCTAGTTGCATCATATCTTCGCCATTTCATGCATCATGTAAACATAATGAATACAACGATGTTTATGGAAGTAAAACATGCATAAATATTTAATTAGAGTGCTTTATTATTGTTCTCACACCTCACCCATGTCATGCTACGTTCTACCATGCAATTATGCATCATTCCATCATGACATATCTTGATTACTTGTCGCATATATTTATATGATTGTGCACTTTATTTATTATGGGCTTTGTCTGTTTGGCTTTTATTCCAGACAGACACCGAGCAAGGGAACTACCAAGAGAACCTAGAGTACTACCCGGATCCCAGTTACACCACTAATGATCCGTCAGGCAAGCAATTCCCCATTCTTGCATACATATAGTACCTATGCTTCTATCTTATTCTTGCATCATTGAGTCGTGATTGCATTAAATTTGAATCCCAAGTATTGCATAGCCTTTACTTTTAAACCCCACTGAAGCTTGTATCCTCAATCCCATGAGCCATTACTATAGGAGTTGTTTGAGCCATGCGAGTCGTAGAATTGTATTTGTAGGATTTGTGCGAGTCTTTGGATAACAAGGTACCTAAAAAAATTAATCTGAGTAGTAATGGGATAACTAATGAAAGAGGCATCGGTGAGCATTATCTGTTATTTGGTTCTTTAAGCTCACTTGTGTCCCGTAGGACCCCGAGTATTCTTGTTCCTTGACTAATCGCACTATCCGCATGTGGGACCATGAATCCTCTTCGCTTGAGCTTGATTCACACTTTATTTCTTGAGGCCACAAACTAGTTTGGGGTTTTATTACTATCCTTTACTTATGCCATGCTTTACTGCTTTATTTACGATTGTGCATGGAGCACCTGTACTGTTTAGGAATGCGGAATGTTTACGCGGTATTGAGAAGCCCAATCACACTTTCGGGTTCCCAGTCGTTTATAGCCATTGTCGCAAACCCTGGGTCCATCTCGGAGCCAACCAACTCCGTTGCGGGTAGCTTATTGGGGTGGCCCCCTGAAATGATTTATGAATCCTGTGAATGCTTTATCGTGAGGTCTTGATGCATTTTATTTGGTTCTTCCTGAGGTTGATCATGCGTGTGTTGCTATTTGTGCACCCCTACAGGGTAAATCTTTCTAAAAGCCGTATCCGCGGTTATGGACAACTTGGAGCACAGTTTCTCGATCATAGACAAGTATAACTAAAGTACCGCCTTTAATTTGACTAAGACATGACTAGTAAATAGTGCAACACTCATGGAATGGTTAATAAAATTGCCAATGGAATGGATGTTCTTCCTCCTTCTCGTTGTTAACCAGGAAGGAGGGCGAGCGATGTTTATTTATGTTGCTTATATAACAGTTGTTATTAATTAATGAGCGTCTATCCATCTCTGGTTGGCGGATGTGTAGCTTGTCTCTATAGAACTTTGTAGATATTATCTTTGCTGCAATTGTGTCACCCCTAGGTTGTTCCCTTTAGATGCATTAAGACTTGTTGAGTACCCCTAGGGTCTCACACAATAAATATTTGGTTCAGATGGACATGTATACTCTTAGGAAGGTTACTGGGTTGAGGATACGAATGATGGTGGAAACGATTGTCTGGTGTAGAGATTTCGGGGATGGAGATCCATGAGATCTGTGGGTGGGATGTGCTTATTTTTAGGGCATCTTATGCTAATTTGCTTCTTATCCATACTCAGATCATGTTTTTCGCTTCTGCTTGATACTCGGTTGCGTGATGTATGAGGATGTATCCTAAACTATTATATCTATCTAGGATATTTGGATCTTGCCATATGGCGTTAAATATTTCTGTTTCTATTGTTTTAGATGGTGTGGCTCTGATGTCTATTGTATGTCGCTGACATACATACTCATTTGTGTATGTTTTGATCGCTTTACCTATCAATTACGTCGCTCGCTCGAGTCCCGATGTTCTAAAAAGTGGGTGCGATGGTTGGCTGGTACCATGCCCTGCTCCATGAGGTGGGCCTACTGTGTGTGGCTGCACGGCCCCATGGTAGTACGTCCTGTCCACTTTTGGTTCATCCAGGCTTGAGCTTAGAGCGTAAGGTTCGAGGTATTGCACAAGTTCTCCCCTTTCTCTTCTTCATTAATTTCTTGGCTTGGGGAGCCTTATCTTGATTCTTCTTGGGAAGTGGCCTAGCTTCAACTTGAGGTTGAGATTGGGCTTAACCTTGAACTTGTGGCCGGTTCCCTTGTAGCTTCTCACTCAAGTTCTTTTTCTTTAATGGACAAGATCTTACATGATGTCCTACAACCTTGCACTTGAAGCAAATAATCTTGGCTAAATTCTTGACTTGATATTGGACTTATTATTATTATTGGTGTTGAATCCAAGTCCACTTTTATCATTAGGGGATTTTTGCACACTCAAAATATTATCGAGTGTGGATTTGCCTTCATGACTCTTTTCAAGATCATTTGTAACTACCTCGGTGAATTACACTCCTAGTTACAAGCCTGGATGAGCAGAAATGGTTGAAATAGTACGGTGGGGCCCAAATGCCACTCACAGGTAGACCTTTCGGCCGTCCCAACCATTTCAAACATCGGGACAAGAGCACGGCGTGTCGGCAAGCGAAGGGATCAACTACATACACAAATGAGTATGTATGCAAGCCACCATACAATAGTACATCAGAGCCATTCCATCTAAAAAGAAAGGAAATATAGCAACGCCATACGGCAAGATCCAAATATCCTAGATAGATATAATAGTTTAGGATATCTCTTCATACATCAAACATCAGAGTATCAAGCGGAAGCGGAAAACAAGATCCGAGTACGTATAAGAAGCAAATCGGCATAAGATGCCCCATAAATAAACACATCCCGCCCATAGATCTCACGGATCCCCGTTCCCGGGATCTCTACACCGAGTGATCGTTGCCCACATCGTCCGTCTCCTCCACCCAATATCCATCTTGTGAGGGTACATGTTCATCTGAATCAAATAATTTATCGTGTGAGACCCTAGGGGTACTCAGCAAGTCTTTATGCCTCTAAAGGGGACACAACCTGGGGTGACGCAATTGCAGCAAAAGATAAACCCTAACTATTCTATAGATACTCGCTAACCATCCGCCTAACCATAGATGAGCGGGTGTCGTGAATTAATAACAACAGTTATAACGGTAATCTTAGATCCATCCTCCCCTAAACTACCCGAGGAAGCGGACGACAACCCTCCCATCCGTTGGCGGTTTATTAACCATTCCATGAGTGTTGCACTATTTACTAGCGATTACTTAGTCAAATTAAAAGCGGTACTTTAGTTATGCTTGTCTATGATCGGAAACTATGCTCCAAGTCGTCCATAACCGCGGACACGGCTTTCGAAAGTTTTACCTGCGAGGGTGCACAAATAGCAACACACACTCGATCAACCTCGAACAAATCAAAACCCAACGAGCGATCACGACAAAGCGATCACAGGATTCAGAAATATTTGAGGCCACCCCATAAGCTACCAGCGAAGTTGGCCGACTTTGAGACGGACTCAAGGTTGCGTCGATAACATGGCTGTAAACCAAAATGTGGTGGGCTTGTCGATACCACAAAAACCGCTTCCTAAGCGATGCGATTGTCTACCGCACAATTTAAATAAAGCGATAAAGCATGGCATAAGTACAGGATAGTAAATAAAACCTCAAACTAGTTTGTGGCCCCAAGAAATAAGAATGAATCAAGCTCGGCTCAGGGGTTCATAAGCCTCCGGATGTGGATAAGCGAATATTCAAGTAACAGGAATCAAGTACTCGGGGTCCTCACAGGACACAAGTGAGCCTGAAAAACCAAATAGCAAATATGGCTCACCGATGCCACTTTCATTAGTTATCCCATTACTACTCAGGTTAAGTTTAGATACCTCGTTATCCATCGACACTCACATACCCCTACACATGTTTCTCACTTCGCATGGCTCAAAACAACAGTAATGGCTCATGGGATGGAGAGGATCAAGCTTGGTGGGGTTTAAAAAAAGTAAAGGCTATGCAATACTTGGGATTCAGTTTAATGCAATCGCGACTCAATGATGCAAGAATAAGATAGAGGCAATAGGTACTATATGTATGCAAGCATGTGGTAGTGCTTGCACAGCAGCTCGATTGAGCGAGAGAAGGATCTGGGTAGTGCTCACGGTTCTCTTGGTATATCCTCCTTTCGTCTATTCAAGAAGAACCAAACAAACAAGGGCCAACATAAATAAAGTGCAGCATATGAATAAATGCATCAAGCAAACAATCATGCCATGATGAATGGTGCACAATTTTCATGGCAATAAAGTAGCATGGCATGGGTGAGGTGTGGCATACAAGAATAAATCATTTTATTGAGTTTTGACCACAATTTAACCTCAATTAAGTTGCTGTATACTTTATATTTATATGATGCATGCTTCAAATCAGATCAAGGAATGCATAAACAGAAAGGTCTTGTCGAGCTAATCATTTTAGACATATCATTTGTTAAATTTGGAGTTATAAAACAAAAGTTATTAATTAATTAAGGAAAAAGGGCATTTTCTTGTAATTTTAATTAACTTGGAAATTAAAGTGTTCAAAATATATTTTGGATGGCATATTTGAATTCCTCACATTTTTCTGATTTCAAAACATATATTATTTGTATTATTTGGATTCATATTTTAAAAGTTATTTGAAAACAGATTTAAATTTGAATTTGAATTAAGTTGAAAAAGTTTAAATTAAAACAGAGTTACAGAAAACCTTTTTATACTCGGACAGACCCAACCACAGTCACTGACGGGTGGGACCGTTGCTGACTGGGTAACACAGCGTGCAGAACAGGCTTTTCTCATCGTGGGGCTTCCTAGCCTATGCGACTGACGGGTGGGGCTGGCGGTCTCGCGGGTCCACTGCGCGCACGACCAGCTGGTGGTCGACACGTGGTGGATCCGGGGACTGCGGGTTGAGGAGTACAAAACTCCGGGATCCTTTTTGCAAAAACGCCACGGAAGGCTGACATGTGGGCCTAGAGGGAGCGCGGGTTGAGCGAAACGAAAAAGGAGGGCTAAGCGCAAAAAATGCGCCAGCATCGTGGATCTTCGTCTCCACGGTCGACGGAAAAGATCGCCTTGTGCAGAGCGGGATTGAACGGACTGGCGTGCGGCTTGAGGCGGCAACCACTGCGGTGGGCTAGGGTTAGTGTCCGGAGGGTGGACGGGGCCTAGATAGGGTTTCTGCGCGTCGCGGGAGCGAGTAGACGCTGCGGCCGATGGCGCGCATAGGGCGTTCGACGGTCGGTCAGGCGGCAGTAGACGGTGATGGTGAGGCGGACCATGTCGGGGAGGGAGAGGGGCTCACCGCGGGCTTGACGGTGGGCTCGGATCGGGCAGGCGTGCAGCGGATCGGCGGTGACGCTGGCGGCCGGCGAAGCTAGGGTTTCGGGCGGCGCGTCGGTGGTTCTGGTGGTTTCCGACCTTCTCCTCCTCGACTCCGGGTGCAGGCAGGCTCCTGGGGTTCCACTTGGTCTTCCTCGACGTCCAGTCACCGCGCCCTCCTTCTGCTACGGTGGTGGTGGGGTGATGCCGACGGTGGCTGGCGTTGGGGTAGCTGGCGGCGGTGGAGAAGAAGGGGGGAGGCCAGGGCGCCTCGGCCAGAGCTGGATAGGCAGAGGAGAGCCGGGAGTGGTGGTAGATAGCAGAGAGGAGAGGGAGATGCCGTGGGGAGGTGGGGTAGATGGAAAAGGTGGACTCGGTGCCACCTTTCTCTCCTTCCTCCTCACGTGCTCGGTTTGGGGGGCCAGGGCAGGCACGAGCAGGTGATCTGGGACGTCCAGGTGGGGTAGGGTGAGGCCAAGGGGGTGGTTCGGTGTGGGGATCGCCAGGCAGAGAGAGCAAGAGAGGGAGAGAGGGAGCTCGGGTTGGAGCTAGGGTTGGGTAGGGGAGGCTCGGGTTAGGGTTTTGTGTGGTGGAGGGGGTAGCTAGGTGGGGCCAAGGAGAGAGGGTGGCTAGGTGGGGCCAGCTAGGTGAGAGAGAGAGGCCGAGAGAGAGGGTGGCATGGTAGCTAGGGTTTGGTTTAGATGGGGGTGTGGGTTTAGATTAGGTATAGATTAGGAGAGAGGTTTAGAGAGAGAGGAAAGATGTGGTGTGGTAACCTTTGACAAGATCAAGCATGGTCAACACAAGCTCAAACAAGAAAGCCAAAAGAGAGAAAGAAGAAAAGGTGGTGATGGGTGGATAGAGATGGTGATGAGGTTAAAGCAAGATCAAACTAGATCAAGCCAAAAGGGGGGAGGGAGAAATTAGAGATGATCCACTCAAAATTCAAATAAAAACCAAAGGACAAGCAAAAGGTGGTACTTGCATGGGCCATGCAAAATGATAATTGCCATGATTAAATCTTGTGAAAACAATAATATTAACATGGCATCATTCTTATGCATTCCAAAACATGGAGTAAGGCCAAGCAATAGAAAACAAGTGAAAGTTTCAGATGAATTAGATGGAGATGCTCAATTTGATTATAATTGGTACTTGCTAGTGTGTTTATTCCACTAGATGTTTAGTAGTCCCAATAATACCCCAACATGAGCATAAATCCATGATAACCCATATGGAAGCTAGGAAAAAGGGTTCCACCCACAAGGCATGCAAAGGTGGCCATGTGGCTCTCCTATATCAATAATGTGAAAACACCATGATGTTAAGATGAGAGCATGTGGAAAAGAATTGGATCCATCCCAACCCATATGAGCTAGAGGTAAAACCCAATAAAGTGCAAAGCTCATATTTAGTTGGATGGTGGAATTACAAGGTGGTGACAGAGAAAGGTGATGGAGTTGAATAAAAGATATGCCCCCAACTCAACTTGGGCATTTAAACAATATATTAAGAACCAAATACAATATCAGGAGGCAAATACAATTAATAATGCATATGAGATAAGAACCAAAAGAAAAAGGGTTTTATATGATGCTCAAATGCAAGGTGGCATGATGACATGAGCAAGATATATTTATGATGCAACAATTATATATAAATGAAGTAGCCATTATATAGACTAGGCTAGTAGCATTGCAATTGTTAGACAATTGGGATGCTACAACTCTCCCCCACTAAACAAGAATCTCGCCCCGAGATTCCTAGGAAAAGAAAACAACACAAGGAGACGGGTGTTCGGAACGAAGGTGATCCTTGCGTTCCCAAGATGATGAAGAACGGAATGGTGCGACCACTACACCTTGCAAAACTTGCTAGACTTGTTGCGAGTCTTGCGTTTTGCTTGAGAAACAACGGTTTAGAAGAGTTGAAGGATTGTCGTGAGACAAGAAGGATAGGATGAACATAGCTCCGGTTTTCTCAAGAAACAAGATAAAAGACTAGAACCACTTGTGAGAGAAAAGGAAAAGATGATGTATCATGGATAAAGAAAGATACGCCGTTAAGATTAAAGATTTACTGATACGAGAGAGGATGAAAATTTGTGTCGCCGGGAGAAAAAGAGCTAGATTGGAGAGGTTTGAACCACTATGACAATAGCATCGTATCTTCTCTCGGATTTGAGAAATGAAGCACGGAAACAATATTGCCTTCAAACAATAGAATCCCTTGATATCAAAAGAAAGATTTAGTTAGACATCGTCGGATTAGATTATTGTTGCGCCGGTAAGACCAAGGATCACGCAATTGAGGTGCTCGGATATAACTTCTAGAGACGGATGTGAAGCCAGATCATGGTGGAATCCCGAGAGGCAAAGAATAAGGAGGATCTGGAGTTTATTGTGGAATTACTTATTGCTTTCTTTAGCCTTGAGGCTAACGCAATAGTTTTGCGGCTGATGGCATCAACCATAATTGGCTTTACCACAACAAAAGAATTGATGAAACAAAGAGAGAGATAGTTTCCTTTCATCTTGTTTGAGGATGTAGAGCACCGGTAGAAAGACGAGGACAGAAAAGAGTTTGCGTCTGTTTCCACCAGATAATTGAGGATTTTGCTCCGTGTAGAAAGGGCGAGATCACCAACAAGAGATTATTGATTACTTTCTTCGAGAGAGCACTCCGGAAAAAAACAAGGACGGAAGTAAAAGTATCGAGGGATAAAGGCCACTTCTAACTTCCGTGGAATGAGTGAAGTCACATTAATTCACCAATTCGATGTACGAGAGCGAATGATAAGAGTAGTGGTATGGTAGCTACTCCATCCCGCACTCAAAGCATTACTCCGCACATGAATAAGAAAACCATGCAACCCAACTACCGAAACAGACTGAAGGTATTGACAAAAACTCATGGAACTTCGTTAGAAAACAAGGATAGATGCAAACGATTCGCCGGATTCATAGATAGATAAAGATGATGATGTTGTCATCATGTCTGAAGTACCAAGCCACCGAAAAGATATGAAAGAAGATTGCGGAGAACAACTGCAAGATTCAACAGCTATAGAAAAGATAGCACCAACTTGAACCGAAGGAATACAAGATCTGGAAGGTCTTCATGGCCTCCGGTGGATTGAGCATAGATGATAGAATGAGAGGGTTTCAAGAGATTACTTAACGAGATAGAGGCGAAAGAACTCCATGTTCTTCTTGAAATGATAGAGAGAGATTTAGCAGTCTTGAGGAAATCTTCGGCGGAACAACGATGATAACTTGCCAACAAGGAACAACTCCGGATTTGATTGAAGATGGGGGATGGAATTAACAATGGACTTGCTAATTCCAGAATTGAAGCAATGTATTTAGCAGAAGGACGTGGTCGAGATAGGTGACTTCAAGAAGCCAGAATTTCCACTTTGAGACTTTGCACACAGGCAGTGCTTACGAAGCTTGAGAGAAAGAGACACAGATGATCTTCCATGTCCTTCCATTGATATGGAATAGGCAAGCATATTATCAACATATACCACCATGGATTAACAAGATATTCCCCAGAATACCAAGTTCAAGAGGCGGGAGAAACGAACAAATGCTCGAAACACTTTCTGAGCTCAACGCTCTTAGAAAGAACAATATTAAGAGCACGGGTTCGTGTTGAAGAAGATGTACTGGAAGAATAGATTATCTGGTCCTTCAGAAGAAAAAGAGGTGTCACCTGGTTCACATGGTCGATCGGATCACCGGTTACAAAGATAAAGAGATCTTGGAGGAAGAAAAGATGATGGATCATACCTTAAGCAAGCTACCAGAGACGAAAAGATGCAATTCCCTCGTTTCAGAGAGAATTTTGCAGATATGGGGTTCAAAAAGATGTGCAGCATGATGGACAGATGGTAGACCGCCGTAGTGCTTTGAGAAACTCCGGATTGCCAAAGATGCTTGAATATGCATAGATATGATCACAGTGTACTCAAAATCACAGGAGATAACCGTTACCATTTGGAGGATAGTGGTGATTGCATTTTCCATATTCCACTCATGATAAGTGTCATATAGCTATGCCGAGAACCAAATTACATTCACCAGCATCGGATCGACACATGTTATGTAATTAGCCCAAAATAATTGGAGATGAAATTAAACTCCAGGATTAAGCGCCGGTGACAAAAGAATGAGTTAGCATGGGCATGCTGATAAAAGGGAGATAGATAATGTCTCGCACACGACTGAAAAGGAGTGTGGAAACACAGATGTATCAAAGAAAAATTTTCCGCATTTTTCGGCATTAAAATACCAATAGATGCGCAAAATCACTTATCAGGGAGAGATTAGCAACAGATGGTTTCACAGAATGTGGAGTTGCTAGAAGGAAGGACACCCTTAAGAAGATGGCACCGGTTAACAAGGAGTCAGGTAGATCGCGCCGGTTTTCAAAAGCCTGTCAGTACGGAATGTACCAACAGTTGATAACCAAAGGCAGATTGTGATAACAAATTGGATGCAACAGATAGACAAGGAATTACACACACACACACACACTTTCTATGGTACTACGGAAACCCAGAACACGTGAATCCTAGTTTGAATTTTTAAGAAGAGGATTGAAAACGTTACACTTCCTTACCAGAAAAGGGTGGTGGGTGGGTAAGAAGAAAAGTGGAAGCAGTCCTACTCTCACGTTTTGTTTTTCCCTAGTATACATAGCTACCAAAAATATTTGCTAGACTGACAACGACCATTTGGCTGAGACCCTGAAGGGCGGGATGGCTCTGATACCAATTGTAACTACCTCGGTGAATTACGCTCCTAGTTGCAAGCCTGGATGAGCAGAAATGGTTGAAATAGTACGGTGGGGCCCAAATGCCACTCACAGGTAGACCTTTCGGCCGTCCCAACCATTTCCAAACATCGGGACAAGAACGGGCGGCGTAATCGGCAGGCGAAGGGATCAACTACATACACAAATGAGTATGTATGCAAGCCACCATACAATAGTACATCAGAGCCATTCCATCTAAAAAGAAAGGAAATATAGCAACGCCATACGGCAAGATCCAAATATCCTAGATAGATATAATAGTTTAGGATATCTCTTCATACATCAAACATCAGAGTATCAAGCGGAAGCGGAAAACAAGATCCGAGTACGGATAAGAAGCAAATCGGCATAAGATGCCCCATAAATAAACACATCCCGCCCACAGATCTCACGGATCCCCGTTCCCGGAATCTCTACACCGGTGATCGTTGCCCACATCGTCCGTCTCCTCCACCCAATATCCATCTTGTGAGGGTACCTGTTCATCTGAATCAAATAATTTATCGTGTGAGACCCTAGGGGTACTCAGCAAGTCTTTATGCCTCTAAAGGGGACACAACCTGGGGTGACGCAATTGCAGCAAAAGATAAACCCTAACTATTCTATAGATACTCGCTAACCATCCGCCTAACCATAGATAGACGGGTGTCCGTGAATTAATAACAACAGTTATAACGGTAATCTTAACAGATCCATCCTCCCCCTCGCTTACCGACGAGGAAGCGGACGAACAACCCCTCCCATCCGTTGGCAGTTTTATTAACCATTCCATGAGTGTTGCACTATTTACTAGCCAGTTACTTAGTCAAATTAAAAGCGGTACTTTAGTTATGCTTGTCTATGATCGAGAAACTGTGCTCCAAGTCGTCCATAACCGCGGACACGGCTTTCAGAAAGTTTTACCCTGCAGGGGTGCACAAATAGCAACACACACTCGATCAACCTCGGAAAAACCAAATCAAAACCTTGGCCCACGACAAAGCGATCACAGGATTCAGAAATATTTCAGGCCACCCATTAAGCTACCATGACGAAGTTGGCCGACTTGAGACGGACTCAAGGTTTGCGTCAATGGCTGTAAACGACTAGGAACCGAAAATGTGACTGGGCTTGTCGATACCGCGAAAACACTCCGCTTCCCTAAAGACAATGCGAAGACTCGCACAATTTAAATAAAGCAAGAAAGCATGGCATAAGTACAGGATAGTAAATAAAACCTCAAACTAGTTTGTGGCCCCAAGAAATAAGAATGAATCAAGCTACGCTCGGGATTCATAAGCCTCCCAGATGTGGATAGCGCGAATATTCAAGGAACAGGAATCAAGTACTCGGGGTCCTACGGGACACAAGTGAGCCTGAAAAACCAAATAGCAAATATGGCTCACCGATGCCACTTTCATTAGTTATCCCATTACTACTCAGGTTAAGTTGTTTAGATACCTCGTTATCCATCAGACACTCACATACCCTACACATGTTCTCGACTCGCATGGCTCAAACAACTCCTGTAGTAATGGCTCATGGGATGGAGGATCAAGCTTCGGTGGGGTTTAAAAGTAAAGGCTATGCAATACTTGGGATTCAGTTTAATGCAATCGCGACTCAATGATGCAAGAATAAGATAGAGGCAATAGGTACTATATGTATGCAAGCATGTGGTAGTGCTTGCCTAGCAGCTCAGTTGAAGCGAGAGAAGGATCTGGGTAGTGCTCCTGGTTCTCTTGGTATATCCTCTGCTCAACGTCTATTCGAAGAAGAACCAAACAAACAAGGGCCAACATAAATAAAGTGCGCAAGCATATGAATAAATGCATCAAGCAAACAATCATGCCATGATGAATGGTGCACAATTTGCATGGCAATAAAGTAGCATGGCATGGGTGAGGTGTGGCATACAAGAATAAATCATTTTATTGAGTTTTGACCACAATTTAACCTCAATTAAGTTGCTGTATACTTTATATTTATATGATGCATGCTTCAAATCAGATCAAGGAATGCATAAACAGAAAGGTCTTGTCGAGCTAATCATTTTAGACATATCATTTGTTAAATTTGGAGTTATAAAACAAAAGTTATTAATTAATTAAGGAAAAAGGGCATTTTCTTGTAATTTTAATTAACTTGGAAATTAAAGTGTTCAAAATATATTTTGGATGGCATATTTGAATTCCTCACATTTTTATGATTTCAAAACATATATTATTTGTATTATTTGGATTCATATTTTAAAAGTTATTTGAAAACAGATTTAAATTTGAATTTGAATTAATTTGAAAAAGTTTAAATTAAAACAGAGTTACAGAAAACCTTTTTATACTCGGACAGACCCAACCACAGTCACTGACGGGTGGGACCGTTGCTGACTGGGTAACACAGCGTGCAGAACAGGCTTTTCTCACCGCGGGGCTTCCTAGCCTATGCGACTGACGGGTGGGGCTGGCGGTCTCGCGGGTCCACTGCGCGCACGGCCAGCTGGTGGTCGACACGTGGTGGATCCGGGGACTGCGGGTTGAGGAGTACAAAACTCCGGGATCCTTTTTGCAAAAACGCCACGGAAGGCTGACATGTGGGCCTAGAGGGAGCGCGGGTTGAGCGAAACGAAAAAGGAGGGCTAAACTGCAAAACAGCGCCGCGGTACTGTGGATCTTCGTCTCCACGGTCTGACGGAAAAGATCGCGCGCGGTGCAGAGCGGGGGATTGACAGCGGGACTGGCGTCTTGCGGAGGCGGCAACCACTGCGGTGGGCTAGGGTTAGTGTCCGGAGGGTGGACGGGGCCTAGATAGGGTTTCTGCGCGTCGCGGGAGCGAGTAGACGCTGCGGCCGACGGCGCGCACAGGGCGTTCGACGGTCGGTCAGGCGGAACTAGACGGTGATGGCGAGGCGGACCATGTCGGGGAGGGAGAGGGGCTCACCGCGGGCTTGACGGTGGGCTCGGATCGATGCAGCGGATCGGCCGTCAAGGCGGTTAGGGTTTCGGGCGGCGCGTCGGTGGTTCTGGTGGTTTCCGACCTTCTCCTCCTCGACTCCAGGTGCAGGCAGGCTCCTGGGGTTCCACTTGGTCTTCCTCGACGTCCAGTCACCGCGCCCTCCTTCTGCTACGGTGGTGGTGGGGTGATGCCGACGGTGGCCGGCGTTGGGGGTAGCTGGCGGCGGTGGAGAAGAAGGGGGGAGGCCAGGGCGCCTCAGCCAGAGCTGGATAGGCAGAGGAGAGCCGGGAGTGGTGGTAGATAGCAGAGAGGAGAGGGAGATGCCGTGGGGAGGTGGGGTAGATGGAAAAGGTGGACTCGGTGCCACCTTTCTCTCCTTCCTCCTCACGTGCTTGGTCTGGGGGGCCAGGGCAGGCACGGGCAGGTGATCGGGGACGTCCAGGTGGGGTAGGGTGAGGCCAAGGGGGTGGTTCGGTGTGGGGCTCGCCAGGCAGAGAGAGCAAGAGAGGGAGAGAGGGAGCTCGGGTTGGAGCTAGGGTTGGGTAGGGGAGGCTCGGGTTAGGGTTTTGTGTGGTGGAGGGGGTAGCTAGGTGGGGCCAAGGAGAGAGGGTGGCCAGGTGGGGCCAACTAGGTGAGAGAGAGAGAGAGAGGCCGAGAGAGAGGGTGGCATGGTAGCTAGGGTTTGGTTTAGATGGGGGTGTGGGTTTAGATTAGGTATAGATTAGGAGAGAGGTTTAGAGAGAGAGGAAAGATGTGGTGTGGTAACCTTTGACAAGATCAAGCATGGTCAACACAAGCTCAAACAAGAAAGCCAAAAGAGAGAAAGAAGAAAAGGTGGTGATGGGTGGATAGAGATGGTGATGAGGTTAAAGCAAGATCAAACTAGATCAAGCCAAAAGGGGGGAGGGAGAAATTAGAGATGATCCACTCAAAATTCAAATAAAAACCAAAGGACAAGCAAAAGGTGGTACTTGCATGGGCCATGCAAAATGATAATTGCCATGATTAAATCTTGTGAAAACAATAATATTAACATGGCATCATTCTTATGCATTCCAAAACGTGGAGTAAGGCCAAGCAACATAAAACAAGTGAAAGTTTCAGATGAATTAGATGGAGATGCTCACATTTGATTATAATTGGTACTTGCTAGTGTGTTTATTCCACTAGATGTTTAGTAGTCCCAATAATACCCCAACATGAGCATAAATCCATGATAACCCATATGGAAGCTAGGAAAAAGGGTTCCACCCACAAGGCATGCAAAGGTGGCCATGTGGCTCTCCTATATCAATAATGTGAAAACACCATGATGTTAAGATGAGAGCATGTGGAAAAGAATTGGATCCATCCCAACCCATATGAGCTAGAGGTAAAACCCAATAAAGTGCAAAGCTCATATTTAGTTGGATGGTGGAATTACAAGGTGGTGACAGAGAAAGGTGATGGAGTTGAATAAAAGATATGCCCCCAACTCAACTTGGGCATTTAAACAATATATTAAGAACCAAATACAATATCAGGAGGCAAATACAATTAATAATGCATATGAGATAAGAACCAAAAGAAAAAGGGTTTTATATGATGCTCAAATGCAAGGTGGCATGATGACATGAGCAAGATATATTTATGATGCAACAATTATATATAAATGAAGTAGCCATTATATAGACTAGGCTAGTAGCATTGCAATTGTTAGACAATTGGGATGCTACATCATTCTTCAAAGCATTGCAAATACAAATAGAATGTTTGATTTCCTCTATATTGTTAGATAAATAACTAGAGGAAATAGAAGCATTTTGTTCATGGGAACAAGGCAAATCAAGCATATCATCTACACTAGTACTCAAATAATTTCTAGACGATATGCAAGGACTAGCAACACAAGAGGATATATCATCATTGTTGCAAAAAGTGTTTAAGTCCGAATAAGAACCATTCCAATGGGATAGAGATGACGGATCATAATTAGTTAGCACAATATCAACATTGCAATTTCGAACACCACTCACCATATCGTTACCTTGTGTCTTATTGCACGTTGGTGAAGTGGATGAAGATGAGAACTCATCGCAGCCGGAGGTGGACGAAATTTGGAGCTCTTCATGATGTGAAGGATAAGACCACCGACAATATAAGAAATGGAACCACAAAATATTTATTTAAGCTTGGTCCACTTCCCATGAGACAACTTGCGCTTTATAATCGTCAAGAACAAATTAACTGTGGGGCTCAAAGAAAAACTAAGCTCATTAGATACTTGATCTTTGAGATGTAAATTTTTATCATCCTCTAAAGATAGATTTTGAGGATCCATCGGAGGAGAAAAACCTACATATAGAAATTGCTCAATATTTGGACACAAGGTCCGAAGATTACAAAGCAATTAATTTCTCCACAAAGCATAATTTGTGCGATCAAAGATAATTGTGTCATTGTGCACTATACTACTAGCCTACATCTTTACACTCTAGGCGGTGAAGCCTAAACAAGGAGATACCTTACTCCGATACCAATTGAAAGGACAGAGATGTCACCTAGAGGGGGTGAATAGGAAATTTCAAAACTATTACGGTTTTGGCCTGATAGAATGTGGAATTAAACTAACGTTTATTTTATAAGCACAAAACCTAAATACACTAGGCTCAACTAAGTGCACCAACAACAAGTTAAGCTAAGCAAGATAGCACGAGATAAATATACCACAAGTGATAAGCAATATATAAGTACTTCACGCTCGATGGCTATCACAAGGAAAGTAAGCTCGGGTATAGAGATAGCCGAGGGACACGGAGACTAAGATGTATTCCCGTGTTCCCTTACAAGAAGGTACATCACATTGGAGATGCGTGGGATTCCACGAAGGATTTCCCAATGCCACGAAGGCTCACCTTCTTCTCCGAGTCTATCCCATGAAGGAATAGACCCTTTCCTTATGGCTAGCTTTTCCTCCACTCCGTAGATGGCAAGCTCCACAACCACTTCACAAGCTCCATGAAAGGAGAAGCCCGGGGCTCTTCACAATATTCCACGAAGAGGACACCGTGGCACCAACGGCCAAGCCAACTAGGAGGTCACCATCCAAGAGTAACAATCTCACGGTATCTCACTCTAACAAATCGTAGTGGAGAGCTCAATACTTATGCAAGAATGCAAAGCAAGAACACCAAGGGTGTTCAAATCCCTCACTCTCAAATCCCACCAAAGCAACAAATTTTAGGAGGAATTAAAGAGTAAGAAGAATGGTGGAAGTCAACCAATGACTCCAAGATATAGATCCAAAGGGTTCCCCTCACTTAGAGGAGGAATTGATTGGTGGGGATTGTAGATCTAGATCTCCTCTTCGAAATCCCTCAAAAAGATGCAAGAATCATAGGAGGGAAGGGAGAGGAAGCAAGATCAAGAGGTTCAACAATGGAAGTCAATTTCGTGGTCAAGAACACCCAAAAACGTTGGGGGAAGAACTCCCTTATATAGGGGAAAGCAAATATGGCAGTTGGGAGGATTCCTACGAAAACACGATTTAAAAGTTGGTTAGACTGGCCCCGGGACCGTGAAAATCGGTCCCTAGGCCGGTGAACCGGCCTACAAACCGGAACGGCTTTGTTTACCAACTTAGAATAGACTCGGTCACGAAAACCGGAAAATCCGGTCTAAGATCCGGTCTACTGGCACTGCCGTCGGACCGTCCGGTGTGGGAACCGGTCGAACCGGATCCACAACCGGGATGAAACGGACTTCACCAAAAACGCAATAACTTTTGCATCCGGACTCCGATTTCGATAATCTTGGGCTTGTTTTGACGAGGAAAACAAGATCTAGAAGATGGTTTGTAAAAACATCATAGTACAACAAATGAGGATAGAACCAAATGAATAAATGTATGAAACCTCCCTATAAGAAGAACCGGTAAAACCTCTAAACTCGAAAATGCAATAGAAGATGCATACGAATTCCGTTTTCGATGAATTTGGGCTTGTTGAAGAGCTAGCAACAAGCTAAAGAACCTCACATAGAGAAACACCAAGAAGCAACAAAATAGTAAGATGCAAAGTATGCAAAGGATTGAGCTCCCTAAGACGATGTGATCAAGTTACCCAACCGAAAGCGCCTCTTGATAGTGCGTCTATCCTATAACCCGATCTCCCAACAACCACCTTCATACCTGTAAAAGGAAAACCTAGCAAGTCCATACCTTTGATTTGCACATCCCGCTTGATCTTGATGACAATGCTTCAAGCTCCAACCAAGCCGGAATGCATCACTTGATCATTGTTGCTTCGTGAAGACTCATAATTTGCTCCCCATACACCACTATGGGATAGCTTCATTAAGACACGTCTTCACATGTACATTATCATCAATATGGACGACAAGCTTCATGCAAATGATCTTCTTGAGATGCTTATCTTGAACTTCCCCTTCTCAACCTTGATGACGATCACCACTTGATGTCATCCTCTCATGGGCTATATGAGATCTTTACTTTTGAAACATACCCATGGAAAGATACCTATCCCATATAGAAAACACAAAGACACATATATAATGGGTTAGTTCATGTTGCATAATTGACAAGGCTTACCATACCACAAGATCCATGTGGTACATTCTTTATGCTTCATGTGTTGACCAACTTGAAATCACTCTTCACTCTTTGTATTGGTCAACCAAGTATCTTCTCATGCTCCATCTCAATATCTTGAGGTACATAAAGAACTCTTCATTTGATTACATGCTCTAAATCTTAGTAAATCATAGCTCAACTAATGAGGCTATCATGACACTGACTTAGAGCCATATCTTGAATTCTTCTATTGAGATCACACTCTCAAGATCTTGATCATATCATATTCTTCTCTTCAACTGGATGATCTTGATGTCAATACTCAAGGTATATCTTTATATTCATGGCGTCCATACTTGAATCCAACACATGGACTACAAGCATGACTTATGAAATATTCCTTCATATAAAACTCAATGAAAACATTAGTCCATAGGGATTGTCATTAATCACCAAAACCACACATAGGGGCAATTAATTATGCTTCATGATCCTCGGGTAGAGCTTAGTTGCTCCCGTCTAAGTCGGCTAGCCTTTTTTTTGTCGAGTTGTCTTTGCATCCTGAGAAAATCCCTCTTCTTGTGGTGGAGTTCGTATTGGTATACCATGAGGTCCTCACGCGTTGCTTCTGATGTCATGGGAACTGCTCCCAAAACTGCGTCTCTTGCTCTTTTCCACATTTCCATGAATAATCATAGAGTTAGCCATTCGCCATCGCGTGTTCCTTCTCTTCCTTGTGTGTCATGATTTTTGGCTTGGTTTCCTTCGTTTCCATGGTTTCCTGCATTATCATCCGATAAAATGTCATTGGGATCAAGGATAGGGTTACCGTTGGAGTCTCGTGGTGTAGATGTTTCCCCGAGGATCACACACACTTGATGGTGTATTATATATGAGCTGTCGGCGTTGTTGTCTGATCCGTGGGAGACACTGTTTGAGAGATCAGTGAAATCCCTTGGTTTCTGTTCTGGGTAAATTTCGGCCATCCTGATTCCGAAGTCTATACTTTCGTTTCTTTCTTCGGGTTCAATGTTTGCTAGACTCGGGCCGCATGGTGGCGTTAATTGGGTATCTAATCTGAAGGAGAGGCCATTACGTAGATCGGCCAGATCCCCCAGATCTGTGGAGTTTCTGAATTTATCCCCGTCGTTTGTCGGCCGTGGCACAATTTCTTCTGATGAGCTAATAGAGGATGCATGTATCGCTATAGGCATTGCTGTTATGATTGATGGGCCCGAAGATATCTAGGCCGGTAGGCAAAAAAAATTGGGTTCCTCCACCTGGAAGTGGAAAATTCCGATGATGAGATCGGATCCGCTGTTGAAACTGATGGGAACCGAAACAGGGGTGGTGGGCATGGATCTGCCGCTACCGTTGGATTGTTGCTTGATGGAGAGGGGGCCGCCGAATCCATGGCTCTAGCTTCTAGATTTCCCACAGATGCCGCTAATTGACGAGGGGTAACCTCGACAATTCCCGTTGTCATGGACTTAGGGTTTCGTGGAAAAGGGAACGCTAGGATTTCGTTGGCTGATTAGAAAACAAGTTGTCTGACAGATTATGGTCAAATCGATTATAAATCGCTCAAGGCTTTTTTGGCGCCTCTCCGTTGGATCCTCCCAGCCTATATATAATAGGCTGGGTCCCGAGGTCGTATACGGATATGTTACAATCTTACAATTACAGCACTAATACATGATACCTTCGATCCGGATTACGGATGTAGTATAGCTTATTTTCCCTAGTAGACCTAGGTTATCGAATCCTCAGGAAGCGAATGCATAGTGAAGTTACTTTAATGGACCTTCAGGAGTTTTAGAATTCCTTTTGTGTTTTTACCGGACCAATAGTTTGCATATTTTTGTTGTTGTTGTTGATAATGGAGAGAGAATAAAAGATATGATGAGAATAAAAGATAAAGATAAAGTATGATGAGAATAAAGGACCTAGGGCATTCGGTTTCACCTGTAGTTGTGCAAAACATATGATGAGAATAAAAGATAAAGATAAAGTATGCATGTAATTGTTAGAGCAATATAAATTATATGTGGGCAGTGCATCCATAATTTCTATTGCCTCTGCAACCGCTTATAGCAATAACCTACTAGTCTCATTGATAGAAGAAAGAGAACCAATGATATGCATAGTGATGTCATAGTTAATCCCAAGTAAATCCCTCACATACAGCCGTACTACCCCTTTTGTCACTGGGGTTCCCAACTTGCAGATCAGTCATTACTCATACTCCCTATACCTAGCTCAACCCTCGGGGTCTTGGGTACCTGACAAGTCCTTAGATTGAGGCAAGAGAGGACACAATAATCATCATGTCATACAAACTAATACATCATCCCATATATTATAATTAACATGCACAAATGCTACATGGCTAGGCCGAAGCCCTTAGCCCATGGAGAATTACTCACACGTAGATATGAGATCAACAACATTGTATTGAAAATCATAAGATTGATAACAATAGTCTTACAATGTCACCAATCGAAGAAGAGATCTACTATTACAAGTGGTGGAATATGGCTTATGGAGATGGAGAAGGGTTTTGAGATCTGGAGGCAGCTGATGATCTGTGGCAGGCGAGGTCGGACGTGTCTGGTCATCTGGGGCTTGTTTTCTCGTCGCCCGAGGCTTCTTTATATAGGGATCGCTTCACGAAATTTGTTCTGTTTGACCTAACGGTGGCGGTGCCAACTATATAGCCAGAATTTTGCTCCGGTCGTATAGTTGGTCGTTAAAGCGTGTGCCTCCGCTTCACGGCTCCTAGTTTCTTCTAGTTGTTAGAAATCTCGTGTCTTTGATTATAATGTAGTGATTCCCATCTTCAAACGACATTATCTGCGTAGGAAAAATATAAAAAGAAAGGATTGCATATCCCTTTGAATATTAGGCATTAGTGGCAGGGTTGGAGAGATATTTCATCAAAAATATGAATGATATCTTAAATGTGGACATAGATAGCTGTATTTCAGAGCCATCAACCTCCCCAAGCTTAAACTTGATCGTCCCCGAGCAACAAAACCAAAATCAAAAAGGAACTCAACATTTAAACATAAATAACGAGATGGTGATCTTACTCATGATTGGTAATCTCATGTTTCCTCCACTTCATAAATCTGAAAAACTTCAGCATAGATAGAGTAATGGCAAGCATATCATATAAGTTTTATGCATCCTTATAATGCAGCAAAATTATTGTTAATATGGATGATTTAAATGAGTAAACTTTATTCCATGTCATGTAATCAACTCATAGGCTTGCCTTTGAACAATAAAATATAGGGATTTCTATTTTCGTTCCCCTGGTTCATTAGTTGTACTCAGTTTTCCCCAGTCGCTTAGTTTTTCCTCACTTTTCCCCTCCCACCATTCCAAAACCCTCACATGCGCTCAGATGGGTGGATGGCGTCAGGTCAAAGGCTTGACCATTACATGCTGACAGGTGGGACCGCGTTGGGCGGATCCTGCGTTGAGCGTTACGTTACGTCGCCTCGACCATTACATGCTGACGGGTGGGGTCATGATACACGGAGGACCAGCCATCCATCTCTCGCTGACTTGTGGGCCCCATTTTTCCTGATTGTGTGGCCAGTGCAGCCAATGACAAATGGGGCCGTTCTGTAGGGCCATCGAAGCCAATGAACGATGGGGCCGCTATGTGGAGCCGTTCTGTGGGGCCTTCGTAGCCAATGACCTAGGGCCGTCATGTGGGGATGGAGGGGGGATTTGCATATTTGCCACATGTGGTGGTCATGTGGCAAATCTGCAAATTTCGAAGAAAAAGTTTGGCAGATATGCAAAATTAGCAAATATGAAATAATTGACAGGTGGGGTCATGTATGAGATGTCAGCTCTCTCTCATCTGCTCCCAGCCCCCAGCCCCGAGCAGCTCCTATCCCACCAGCGGACAGAGCAGCCATCATCAGCGTGTCGGCGCGTCACCGGATCTGTCCTAAGGCAGTATCAGACAGACTGTCGCACTGCACCTCAACCATGGCTCTGGCACCTGTTTCGTCCACACGCATTGTACATTGGGCAGTACCGACCGCAGGCAGGTCCACCGCCCACGAAAACCGGGATTTGGTTCCACCGCCATAGCTCGACGAACAGTCGCAGCAATTTCTAGTAGTGCTTGCTAAGACCTCCGTTCCTGCTCCGCCCATCCTAATCGATTCAGTTCCCATAATTTCCTCGATATTGTAGGTGCAAATTAGTCCTCAATGTCTGGTCGTAGCGGGTACACCGGCAAGGGTGGGGAATCGATCATGTCATGGACACATTCTCCTTCTCCTACCATGTCGGAAGTGCATGTAGATCCTTCTCTTTATACTACCATTGAATTTGAAGTGCTGACATGGCTTGTCGGACTGATTCCAATTTAGTTTGTTTTGGGATTGTTACAGTGTGCTATGCAGGCCGATGATCCATGGTACATTGCATACCAAGATGAATCAACTCAGTGGTCTATCCATAGGATGGATTTGGAGGAGATGGTTGCCAAGTTAGGTGATGAATTGGCCCGTAAAAACCTGTTGATATTTGAGCAAAAGTGTACCATCGAGGAAGAATTCAGAGCTTATTCGCAAAGATAAGTTGACACCTGAGGTTGATCTTGCCGTATCTAATCAAGTCGTAGAAAATCTAAAACATGAACTTCAAGTGAAGCGCGTGGGGGGGGGGGGGGGTAGTAGAGAGTAGAATTGTTATTCAATAGATGGTTGTTAGTTCCTGCTAATTTAGTCACCTTGCGGTCCTAGAGTTGTCGAGAGAATGCATTGCGGTGCCCGAGTTGCTTGCCATTAGATCTAGCGGTCCCAAAGTGGTCGAGAGAATGCATTGCGGTACCCAAGTTGCTTGCCATTGGATCTAGCGGTCCCAAAGTTGTCGAGAGAATGCATTGCGGGGCTCGAGTTGCTTGCCATTGGATCTAGCTGCCCATAGTTGAAGTGCCAAATGCCTAGAGGGTCAAGTTGGGGCCTATCAGTTTTGACTGTTCTGGCGCTGCCATCGTGGCTGCCAGGTAGAGTTGCAGTGTTGGCGGCAGCATCCATTCCCTGCTCCAAATTAGTGGCTGAGATTGTCAATCCAAGTTAGTTAACTCAAATTCCTCAAGATACAATCGAATCTAGTCAAATCTAAATTAACTAATTTGGGTCGGAGGGAGTACTACTTATGAATCAGCTTTAGAGCATATCCATCGTCCTCACTGCTCAAATACATATCAATTTTGATTCAAATCATACATATTTCGATCAGATTTATACAAGCCCACCGGAGATTGTCAAAGCAAGTACTACTACTTATGAATCAACTTTAGAGCATATCCACCGGTCTCACGACTCAAATACATGTCAAATTTATTAAAATCATACATATATTTTAAGTCACAGAATTTTGGTTCAAATTGGGCTTAAATTTGTCCCAATTTTAAGTGGACAGTGAGCTAGCCGCCCTCCCTGCCGTATGTGTACTCCAAGAAGTACGGGCAAAGTGCTACCATCCGGCCTTCACCGTAAAATGCACTTCGACGTGCCGGCCGTGGCCGTGGCCTACCTCCCACAGCTTCGGTTCACGAGGGCTTGATCTGCACCGGTGTAGTGATGTTGCGGATGATGGATTCAATCGTCTTCGCATCGATGACCACTGTCGGCACCACAGCCGTAGATGTTGCGGATGATGGCTTCAATCATCGTTGCAGCGATGACCACTGTCGGCACCACAGCCATAGATGTGAACGGATGATGGCTTCCATCGGTGTCTTTCATCGATGGCTACTATCAGCACAACTGCCATCGCACTAATATTGCGGATGATGGCTTCCATCGGTGTCTTTCAGATGGTTAGATCAGCACCACCGCACGCTGTTCTAGCAGCCGCGCTTAGATCTGCACCGCCGCAAGCCGTTCCGACCCCCACGCGTAGGTCCGCGCCGCGTACATCGATAGGAGGGGAGGAACATGCGGCTGGTATACGTGCGACATGGAAAGGGAGGGAGACACTTCCAGCCCGTCGGATCATGATGTATCCAATGGTGGTTGTCCAAGATCCGTGTGACAGACATCTCGACCAATCAGAGCGCAGCAAAACTGAGTGCTAGTTGATGTGGCTGGTATAAGTGCGACAGGGAAATGGAGGGAGAGACATCCAGCCAGTCGGGCTCTCCTCGCCGTACAAGGTTAGGTGCGCCCGTCGGGAGAGAGAGACCTCTAGCCTGTCGGATCATGATGTATCCAACGGTGGTTGGCCAAGATCCGTGTGACATACATCTCGACCAATTAGAGCGCTAGCCAAACTGAGACATAAGAGAGTGGAAAAGTGAAGAAAACTTTAGCGGGAGGGGAAAACTGATTAGAGCTAAGGAAAACAAGGGTGCTCAAATAAAAAATGACTAAGAGAAATTCAAGCTTTTGGCATAACGAATGGAAAATGTGTTATTTGAACAAAATAATCCATCTTGGCCGACATTATATTGTTTGCAACTCAAAGATACACAAGTGTGCCAAATTTAGCCTCATTTAGACAAAATATGTTTTGGGATGGGTTATCTTGGAGGTTAACTGAGTAGAAAGCCATGCATCTTCATAGCTAGTAGCTCATTTCAAGAAGTGGTTTAGGGTAGAAGTCCATTTCTCTTTATTTCCTTTTCCTTTATTATTCATGCTAGGTTTTAGTTAACATAACAACACTCCATGCGAAGGTTACACTATGTTTTGACTTCTTTTTTGAATTTAAATAAAACCCTAAAACCATTTATTTGAATTTAATCACTTAGAAAAATAAAAATGTGGCTGATTACAAGTAAATCCAAAATTTCCAAATTCATATGTTAAATCAATCCAGGATACACAAGTGTGCAAAATTTTGGATTAATTGGTCAACGTTTGTTATGGTTTAAGCCATGAACTAGCTAAACCCCATGTGTTGACCACATGTCGAGGGCAAAACTGAGCAGTGCTAAGCAACTAGGTGCATGACAATATAAACTTGCAATAACACATACATTATGGGGTTATCCAACATATAAACTTGGAAGCGTCACAAACATTGACAGTAGTTCAAATTCAATACAAACATTGATAGTAGTTCAAATTCATCATACAAATTCAAATTCATTTTTTCTTGCTCCTAGTGTTTTTTGCTGGAATATTCTTCAAGTTCACCACCTTACTCCGGGTGATCCTGGCTGGAATATTCTCGGAGTCCACCATTAGCTTCTTTCGTTTGTTCCCTTTGTTCTTTTTCTCTGCATCAAATGAATCAAGTGCTTCAGTCTGTCGTACAATGGGTTCAACCACATTTTGATTCATTGGTTCATACGGTTCAAAATGCATTGGCATCATTTCTTCAATATCCTCTTGTGTAATTCCTTTACTTTTGAACTCTGCTTCTAATGAATAAATTGCTTCAATCTCCCATGCATTTGGTGCAATCTCCCATTCATTTGGTTCAATCTCCTCTCGATCTATTGGTTCAATCGCCCCTGCATATGGTTCAATCTCCCCTACACTTGGTTCAATCTCCCCTGCATCTGGTTCAATCTGCAATGTATCCATTGCTTCATTCTCCTCTCGTTCAGATACTTCATTCTCATCTGCATTTGCTGCTCCCGCCTGATCATCCATTCTATAAGCTGGGTCCACTACATTTTTACAAAGCCTAGCAATGTGCCCTAGGATCCCACCACATTTGCACTTACGTCGTCGAGGTGGTGCACCACCCTATGCACTAGCTCTCATTCTATTCTTCCTTGGCATACCTGCTGGTCTAGTAAAAACTGGAGGGTATAGCTTGAAGCCTGGATTCACTTCCATCCATTGGTCTTTTCCCAACAATGCTGGAACATTCTAAGCATATGCTACCCTAAATTTGGCAACGGAGAAATACTCCGATACGTACTGATTAACTTCACCCTCTTCACCTCCTAGAACACCCATGAAAAACAATGAATGTATGCAGGGTTTCCCACGGAGCTACCATTTCCTGCAATGGCATGTCCTGTCAGCCAAACTCACTAGATACCTCCATTGCCTATCTTTACTATCAGTGTATGTTAACTCAGCCTCCATTCTTTTTCTAATGCATTTCATCTTCAATTGTTTTTCCCTGGCATGCAATGCCTTAATCAAAGATGGGAGGATGAGATGGCCAACATATACCATTGATGCAATTCTTTGACGCAAATCGATCTTTATCATGATCATTTGCCTAATCTTATCAAATATTTGATACAGCATAAGCCCTTTCAATTACTTGACCTTTGCATTGAAACTCTCTGCAAGGTTACTTGTCACATAGTCTACCTTCAAATTTCATTAAATTGGCTTCTTGACCACACCATTCCATGATGTGCATCCAAGTACTCCTTCACCGCAGGTTTTTGTTTATACAACACGTCCAAATGATACAGATGCTTCCTCAAACTGCATGTGTATGAAGCTGGCCAAAGGCTGTTAGTATAAACTTTACCCTTGAATTTCTTTATAAAATTATGCACTAAGTGTCACATACATTCCCTATTCTCTACTCCGGGGAATACTGCTTCTACAACTTTCTCCAAACCTTTGCAAGCGTTCGTGTAGATAGTAAGTCCTGGTGGATGACCTATAAGGTCACGCAAATTCTCCAGAAACCAGGTCCAACTTTCCTCTAACTCAATCTCCAAAACTCCAAAAGCAACAGGGAACATCCAATTGTTTCCATCAACTGTAGTAGAAGCTACTAACAGTCCTTTAAATCTACCATGAAGAGTTGTTGCATCCACGGCCAAATAAGGCCTGCAACCATCCATAAACCCTTGCCAGTAAGCTTTGAAACAAACAAAAGCCCTTCTAAAGCACTCCTTCTCCATTGTCTTCCTTCTTATTTTGTACTGAACTGTATTCCTGTCTATCTGTACAACACTATCTGGACTAGCCATCTCCACTTCAGCTTTGAAGTTGTAAAGCAACTGAAAACTTTCATTCCATGGACCATTGATCCTATCAAGAGCCATTTCCTTTGCATAGAACAACCTCATGTAAGGTACTATAATATTAAACTTTTCAGAAACTTTTTTTATGAGCGTTGTTGCACCAGGTGATGGGTTCGCTCTCATCCATTCCATGATTGCATCTGCCAACCACCTAGTCTTTGCTAGTTTTGTTTTGTCCTTTTGGATGTCCCCCTTGAGATGGACAAGAATGTTCGAACTGGTTACCTTTTATCTGAAACATAATGAAAATGTCAGGTATAGTTAACAAATTCTACCCAATGATCTAAAATACACAACTGGTTGTAATATCTAAACCAAACTGCTCCTGAGCATAGTGGATGTGTGCATCCTCCACCTACACCTCTTGTATGGGCACTTCACTGTGAACCTTGCTGGCTCACTCTTAATAACAACATAATTATTATTAGTGCATATGCAATATGTAGTAAGGGCATTACGACAGTCCCGCATCGTTTCAAATACGGTGCCTTCTGAAATCTTAGGATCGTTCCTGTCCCACTCAATTACTAGCAAATCATCACCATCGTACTCGGCTAAAACGAGACTGTCATTATTCTCCTCGTTCTCTTCTTCATCGGTGTCATAAAATCTGGCACCATGGGCCAATTCCTCCGTGTATTGATCCTCTAGTGCCTGTTTACTGAATCTATCTACCAATTCAGGAAACATCAACTCATCCTCATCATCTAGTGGAGGCGCTCCCTCGGCAAGCTCTGTTTCATCCTCCATATCGGCCACACGAGTGATTTGGCTTACACTCGTAGTGCCAACAGATGGTACTGCTGTGGACCTACAAGGAGCACAGGGGCGCACACTATTAGCAGAGACAGTAGAGGCACATGATGCCCGACCACTTGATGATGCCTGACCACCGGATGATGCTTTAGCCCTCTTTTCCATGTGTTCAACTTTAGGTTGCAGATGAAGACGAATTCGACCAAAACGTTCGGCAGCATTCAAAGAGAAAAGCATTACCAGATTAGCTTCGCTAGTTAGTGGGAGAAATCTTTGCTCGCTAATGTTGAAATATTGCAAATCAACTGAATCGCTATTGCTCCAGGGGAATTTAGAATATATTTTATCTTTCAAATCTCTGAGAGTTATGGAGGTTGCAACTATCGCTGGAAAGTAAAATCCATAGAGATACCGTTCACAACCATGACTTATGCTAGTATCCAGTTTAACTGCCAGCCGAAATGCCAACGCTGGATCAATCCTATTCGAAAACCAAGGCAGTTAGCTGAGCACCAGCGATTCACGCTCAATTACTACCTATAATCAATCCACAAAGGGAAACAATACTTACCTAGATGGAATCCATGCGTTAGATCCCTCCGATTCCACCCAATCTTCTCCGCGCTCGACAGGGAGGACCGGTACACCCACCGGCGTCGCATACTATTCCGTGAAAGGGGTAGATCTAGCGGGGGAGGAAGCCGAGCCGGAGTGGGCTCTGCGACTAGGGGGAGGGGGCGGCTCAGGGGCCGAGGACGACATAAGGTAGGAGGGGCTCTCAGGTAGGAGGGCACGATGGCGGCAGAGCGGAGTGGAAGGGCGATGTGGGAGCTGTTCCAGGCTCGGAGCAAGAATGGCCGGTCCGACGTGTCTCCATGCGGCCCCACCCTTCACCACGTAGGCAAGACCCGTCCCAACGCGGCCCCACCCTTCACCATGTATGCAGGACCCATACCAACATGGCCCCACCTGTCAACATGTAACGGTCGAGGCGACGTAACGTAACGCTCAATGCAGGACCCGACCAACACGGTTCCACCTGTCAGCATGAAACGGTCAAGCCTTTGACCTGCCGGCATCCACCCGTCCAAGCGCATCTGAGGGTTTTAGAATGGAGGGAGGGGGAAAGTGAGGAAAAACTAAGCGGCTAGGGAAAACTGAGTATAACTAACGAACCAAGGGCACGAAAATAGAAATCCCTAAAGTATAATCATGTAAATTGAGAGTGTGAGAGTTGTCATGAAAATAATATACACTAGAGTATCTCAATTCTCCCACATCAATAAATCAAGACTTTTCAAGCACTATTTTTTATTCATTGTCCTTCAAAAATTTCAGTTCTTGAGTAATTGAGAGCATGCCAAAGATTTTTATTAGTTTATCGGGCTGTGATGGACACTCGTGGCATCACTAAGGTTTTTATTCCTTTTGCATAATGATTACTCATAACAGCCAGTGGAGTGATTCCATCATGATTATAGCTACCCGGGAGTGCCAAGAATCTTACCCACTATAGCATTGCTGCTACAAGTGTTTAATCAGCTCATAGCCGAAATCTAGGAGTTTCCCCCATGAAGATCGTTCGTAGGCCAGCGGAGTTGTTGGCATCCCATGAAGTTTGACACGGATAATGCTATATCATTCTTATGATTAACAAGTAATACTTTGGCATACTCATAAAAACCGCTAAACATTAATTCAATCGAACAAATCCTTTTAAAGAGAGCTATCAAGTCAATCAAAATTTCCAGTGGTGTTCAGTGTCTCTAGAAATAAACCTTCAAGACTAAGCACTACAACACCCAAGCCTTCAATTTATGAGACTTTTTCTTATTACAATTGTTTAGCAAATTTTTAGTCAAGACTTGGTTAATTACGGGAGCTAGAACAAAATGTACCCAATTAAATACCCATGCAAACGAAAATCTACTACAGTACAAAGACTCACTCCACCAATATAATATCTCAACATTTACTACTAACTAGCATGGGTTTCTCGAACTTCAAAAGTGGGGAGTCATAAGGCATACCTCTCATGTTTGGTTCCACTTCTCTCTTCCTTTTTTATTTGTTTCTTGGAAACTCGAAGTCGGTCACTCTCCTGCAAACATATGAACCTCGAGGCGAAAATAAAACAAAGAGGGAAGATAAAGAAAAATGGAGAAATCTTTTTTGTTGTTTTAAGAGAGGGAATTTAATGAATAGAAAATTGGTGGCAAAGTTCGGCTAGAAAATCATGAAAGCAAATAGAAAGAACTAAAAAATAAAGTGTCAGGGAAACCAACACGAGTGCTTATAAACTCAAATAAAAACACAACCTCGAAATAAATAAAAGCAAATGAACGCCAAATAAAGATACATGAGGAAACTTCTCCAAACTTAGGATTTTGCAAGCCCTTCAAATCATTATGGTGGTGGGAAAAGTCATTACTCCAGTTCGCAAATTGAGTTGGGAGGTTACTAGTTGATTATCGGAGGTTCAAAGAGAGGCTATGCATCCTGTCCACAGTCCCTCCAAGTACTTGGAAGTCTTGGTATGTAGTGAACCGGGTTTGTGGATGCTCCTCTTGAAAAGGAACTTCTTGCTCCTCCTCTTGGTCCTCATCCTCTTCCAGAATCTCCTCCTTGGGTTGGTGTTTCTCAACCTACAAATCATATAGCAAATGTCCTTCCTCGATAGAGAAAAGACCATTAGGCATAGGAGCGGGGTAGAGACGCCCAGCTCTAGTAGTATGCAGGTAATAAACACCACCTATCCTAGTGAGAATTACACAAGCTTTCAAAGTGGAGAAACCAACACGTCTCTCACCTAGTACGGTTTGTAGCTCACTTAGGTCGACGCCTAGGGCAGTGGCAAGCACGGTGATGACGCCTCCACCTGTGATTGGTCATTGGCTTTGGGAGGCTTGGTGCTCCAAGTAGCGCACAAGGATGGCGCCCAAGTTGAGTGACAAGCCGCAGTTGATTTAAGCATCCTTTGCAAGGACTAAGATGTCCTCCTCGTTGAGTTTTGTGAACTCATTACGTGCCTGCAAGGTGTTACAATAACATAGAACAAATAGCGAATTGCAGGATGTTGAATATTCTTCCCCTTGCTCACTCTAGTAGTAAAACTCATTCCATTATAGTATTGTTTAGGGGTAGGTTATAAAATAGTAAAGGATGCACGCAAAGCATTAACATCATTGTTTGGCAAATTAAAACATGCACACCATTCATCTAATGTTAAAGTGTAGTTATTATTCATAAGTCGGAAAGAAATAGTGTCCTCTCCTTGCCATTGTTTAACGGTGCTTTGCAACAAACTTAGGAATTCAATGGTTAAGTGGCGATAAGTAGGCACATCATTGTACACAAAGTTTTGCAGGCCATCTCTATTGCAAAGTAAATTGAAGTCATCAGAAATACCGAGTTGGTTCAATATAATGGGGCAGGCCCACTTGGTGGCCTTCACTTTGTGGTTCTTGATCTTGTTGAAGCGATCACGTTGGGGCTCATCCTTGAACCGTATCCCCATGCGTTCTTGAGCAATAGCCCGAGAAGCGCTAGCGATGGCACAAGCACGAGTTTGGCTCCTTGTGTTCATCATCTAAAGCATTGAAGAAAGACAAAAATAAAACTTTTTGATCCAACAATAGTAAGTATAACATGTTCCTCATTATAGCACACTAAAGAATCTCCTCAAAATAATAATCTAGGCACGAAAATCATGGCAATTGGTTCATAGTATATCTCACCCTATATTGATAATGACAATAGATCGAAGATGAATTTGCAAAAAGTAATTGGAGGATCGGAGGAGAAACATACCGTAGATCACTTGTGTGCGAGGAAATCAAATGAAATTGAGTAGAGATGAAGATCTCTAGAGGTTTTGAGAGAGTTTGGAGGTAAAAGAGAGAAAAAGGATTGAAGTTTTGGAGTTGGAGGTACCTTCCCGTGTGATTTTTGGTCGGACGTAACTATATGGGCGCAGCTATATGGCCAGAACAATGCGTTCCTGCCGTATAGTCGGCCTTCTGTCAAATTTTAGGGTTTCCTCCTGGCGGCGCAGCTATACGGGCGCAACTATACGGCTGGAACAAAATGTTCCTGCCGTATAGTTGGTCTTCATACTGTCTGTCCCTGGGAAAGAAAATATATAAAGGCATAGATATCTATACGACCGGAACTATACGGCCAGAATTTTTATTCCCGCCATATAGTTGGTCGTTAAACTCTTAGTACATTAGAAAAGAATTTGTACGGAGGCACCGATATCTATATGACCGGAGCTATACGGCCGGAATTTTTATTCCCGCTATATAGTTGGTCATTAAACTCTCAGTACATATGAAAGAAAAAAATTGATGGCAAAGATATCAATACGACCAGAACTATTCAGCCAGAATTTTTATTCCCACCGTATAGTTGGTCGTTAAACTCTCTGTATGCATCAAAAAAATTATGTTTCTTTGAAAATTATTTATTTTCCTGTAACTTAGTGATATACCTTGTTTATGATAGAAAATTGACAGTTAAAATTATTGACCAATAACAGCATGCATATAGCAGAATTTTAAGTACTACCGAACTTCTTCTCCTCAAATGGAGTTTTCTAGCACTCTTTATTAAACATAAACTAAAACTAAAACTTAAAACTTAACTCAAACCTTTATTTAACATGGGTTGCCTCCCATGGAGCGCTCTTTTACGGTCAATAGCTTAACCTTGGCGTTACTCACTTGGGCCAGATGAGTGGAACACCCACTCCAAAGTAGTTGGCCTTCAAGGTGATGGCCTCCTTCTCGTCATGTTTGGCTTTATTTTTCCTAGGGAAATGGATAACAAAAGGATCCCGCGAAGGCAATTGCAGCTTCACATTCCCTTCATGGAGGTTAATTAAAGACTTTATAGTTCTCAAGAAAGGACGGCCTAGTATGATAGGAGCAATAGTATATTTAGGCATGTCACCAATAACAAAGTCAATTAGAGCAGGACAACCTTTAATGTATACTAAAGTGTTTTCCTTAATTCCTACAACTTGTTTATAAGTGGAATCTGCAAGATGTAGTGTTAGTTCAATGATTTCAAAAGAGCCAAGGTTTAGCTTGTTAAAAAGACTCTTTGGGATTGTTGAGACGCTTGCACCTAGATCACAAAGTGCAGCTATCTCATTAGTCCCAACCTTAATTTTAATCATGGGCTCAAATATATCATCTAGTTTAACAGGTAACTTTTCAGCGAATTTCTTGTATTCCTCGTCAAGCTCGCGTACCTTAATTGCTACTTGATCAACAAAGTGTTGATACATGGCTTCATTGTTACCTTCACTCATCGGAATTTTGATGTTAATCCTCTTTACGAGGTCTTCGATGGTGTAGCTTGGTGAAGGGGCATTGCTATAATCAAGCTCTTCAGGCTCCTCCCTTTGGATCCTCATCATTTTGAGTTCTTCAACAAGGTTGGGCTCAGCTTTACCTGCAAATTTAGCTAGAATGAGAGTTTGACTCTCGGTTATCTTACCTAGATGTGCCTCAACAATCTTCGTTCTTTCTTGGAGGGCCTGCAAATCATTTCTCAAACTTACAGCTTGGTTAGATAATTTACCAAGCATAGCATCATGGTTCTCTATTATTTTACCAAGAATATTGTTTTGTTCATTTTGTGAGTCTATAAAAGACTTAAGTGTTTCTTGGAGACTACCATTACTAGTTCCCATATTATTATTAGGATTACCTTCAGGATTAGAATAGTGTTTTTGAAAATTAGGATTATAATTCTTCTTCCAAGCAGGGTTATAATCATTACAAGCTATGAAGTCTATTTCTTCAATATTTGTTTTGGGATAGCTCTTACCTGGGTTTCCTTACCTTTCATGGCTAGTATGAGCTCATCCAACTTAGCATTGAGTTCTTCATTTTCTTGTGGTCATATGGAGTTCACCTTCTTCGTGTTCGATCTATCCACATGCCACTAGGCATGGTTGTCTTGCATATTGTCTAGAAGCTGCTTTGCTTCCGTAATATGTTTACCCATAAATGTTCCTCTAGCTGCAGTATCAAGCATAGACTTAGGCACAGGTTTAAGAGTATTATAAAATAAATGGATAATTAACAAATCTTCCATCCCATGACTAGGATAGTTTCTTAAGCATTCTTTCATCCTCTCCCATGCAAGCGCTAGTGGATCACGCTCTTCCTGTCTAAAACCAGTAATATTAGATCTGAGTTGCATAGTCTTTGCAAGTGGGAAAAATTTAGTCATAAATAAAGAAGTACATCCCACTTCTTTTGCTCTTCCTCTAAGAGAGAAAGGAAATAGATGCAATTTGATCCCACCAGGGTCAACGTCTTTTATACGCATCATATCACATATTTTAGTGAAATTATTCAAGTGCATACCTGTGTCTTCAATAGTAGAGCCTCCAAATTGATTCCGTTGAACCAAACTTAAATAATGGGGCTTGATTTCATAATCATCAGCAGCAATTGCTGGCTGAGTAATAGGAGTACGCAAATAATCATTGTTGGGAGTAGCAAACTCCCCAAGCTTCTTTTTAGCCATATTTTCTATGTTTTTGGGTTTTCTTAAACAAAGAACTATAATAGTAAAATCAAGAATTTAAAGACTAACTATTTTTTTGGTTTATCAAATAAAGACTGAAAGCAAACTAACAAAATTAAAAACAAGAATTAAAACTAGCAATGTTCCTAATAACCTCACCAGGGTAGCTATTGCTTCCCCGACAACGGCGCCAGAAAAAGGGTTGATACCTTTGATCCGGATTACGTATGTAGTATAGCTTCTTTTTCCCTAGTAGACCTAGGTTATCGAATCCTCGGGAAGCGAATGCATAGTGAAGTTACTTTAACGAACCTTCTGGAGTTTTAGAATTCCTTTTGTGTTTTTACCGGACCAATAGTTTGCGTCCTTTTGTTGTTGTCCATGATGGAGAGAGAGGTCCTAGGGCATTCAGTTTCACCTGTAGCTGTGCAAAAACATCTGATGGGAATAAAAGATAAAGATAAAGTATGCATGTAATTCTTAGAGCAAGATAAATTATATATGGGTAGTGCATCCATAATTGCTATTGCCTCCGCAACTGCTTATAGCAATAACCTACTAGTATCATCCATAGAAGAAGAAGAACTAATGATATGCATAGTGATGTCAACGTTAATCCTAAGTAAATCCCTCACATACAGCCATACTACCCCTTCTGTCACTGGGGTTCCTAACCTGCGGATCAGTCATTACTCATACTCCCTATACCTGGCTCAACCCTCGGGGTCATGGGTACCTGACAAGTCCTTAGATTGAGGCAAGATAGGATACAATAACCATCATGTCATACAAACTAATACATGATCCCATATATGATAATTAACATGCACAAACGCTACATGGCTAGGTCGAATCCCTTAGCCCAAGGAGAATTACTCACACATAGAGATGAGATCAACAATCACAAACATTGTATTGAAAATCATAAGATTAATAGCAATAGTATTACAATGTCGCCAATCGAACAAGAGATCTACTATTACAAGTGGTGGAATATGGCTTATGGAGATGGAGAAGGGTTTTGAGATCTAGAGGCGGCTGATGATCTGTGGCAGGCAAGGTCGGAGGTGTTTGGTTGTCTGGGGCTAATATTCTCGTCGTCCAAGGCTTATTTATATAGGGTTCCCTTCACGAAAGTTGTTCTGTTTGACCTAACAGTGGTGGCGCAAACTATACGACCAGAATTTTGCTCCGGTCGTGTAGTTGGTCGTTAAAGCGTCTGCCTCCGCTTCATGGCTCCTGGTTTCTTCTAGTTGTTGGAAATCTCGTATCTTTGACTTTAATATAGTGATTCCCATCTTCAAACGACATTATATACATAGGAAAAATATAAAACGAAAGGATTGCAAACCCTTTGAATATTAGGCATTAGTGGTAGGGTTAAAGAGATATTTCATCAAAAATATGAATGATATCCAGTTTAAATGTGGACGTAGATGGCTTTATTTCAGAGCCATCAATACAATGTCGATTTCTATTTCCTTATCTAGCAAGTTATGCTTTCCGTTGGATGCTTCCTGGGCCTTCTTCTTGGGCTTCGTGGGCTATGAGCCATCATATAACTAGGGTAACTAATCGTAAGGACCCGAGTAGTTATACGCATGTCACTAGTTGAGTTTCATCTTCGGCCTTATAAATTTTAAAGTAGTCTAAAGCCTCATCTTTAGTTTGCAAAAGGTAAACTTAGCCTAATTTAGTAGCATCATTAATCAACATCATGAAATATCTCCGTAACACCCCAAATCTTTAATCAAGGTTATCAAGTTCCTAATCATCTAATTTAGGGTTAACAAAAACTTTTATTAAGATAATGAATATGAATGCACGTGTGTGTTTGCATTAGTGTAGAATTGTTTTAAAATGCCATGCTTGATTGTTCTAGATGTTGTAAAATGGTTTAAAGTTGAATGCCACATCATCTAGAATATTTACAAACAAAATCCAAAGGAAAATAAATCAAATAAGAATAAATAAAGCAAATGGTCATTTTGACCAAAGTTAACCACTAGGCCACTTTGAGTGTTCCTAGAAGAGAATTTCTAACCAAAACTTTTCTACTTCTTTTCACCCCTTGCTATACCAAGTAAAAGTGAACCCAAGCCCACTTACAAACTGGTAGAAACTATTTTCAAATTCAAATGAGAGACATTTAGAAATGGAATTAAGTTCACATGTATAGATGGCCATTTCTCAAAAACCAACCAAACCAGTTCACCTTGGCGAACCCTAGCAACCACAGATGCCCAAGCTTGTGACCAACTGATGACCCACAAGTATAGGGGGTGTATCGCAGTATTTTCGAGGAAAGTGAAACCCAATTTATTGATTCGACACAAGGGGAGCCAAAGAATATTTATAAGCCTTAACAACTGAGTTGTCAATTCAGCTGCACCTGGAAACAATCTTGCTCACAGCAATTTATCAGTAACAACAGTTTTGTAGTAGGAATAGTAAAGTAGCAGCAATAGTAAAGTAAAGACAGCAGTATCAATAGCAGTAAACAGTAGGATTCGAGTGTGGTAGGCATAGGGATGGATGGACGGGCATTGCATGGACAAGACAATTCACATAGTAATCAGAACATAGGGCAATTGCAGATAAATAAGATAAAGCATCCAAGTACTAGATAATCCTAGGCATGTGTTCCATATATAGTCATACGTGCTCGCAATGAGAACTTGCACAACATCTTTTGTCCTGCCAGCCTGTTTGCAGTGGGGCCTCAAGGGAACTACTAGAAATTAAGGTCCTCCTTTTAATAGAGCACCGGAGCAAAGCATTAACACTCCATGAACACATGTGATCCTCACATCAAAGCCATTCCTTCCGGTTATCCCGATTTCTGTCCCTTCGGGGCCATTGGTTCCGGACAGCAACGTGTGTATACAACTTGCAGGTAAGACCATAAACAATACTATCATAATGAATCAATAACATGTTCAGATCTGAAATCATGGCACTCGGGCCCTAGTGACAAGCATTAAGCATAACAAGTCGCAACAAAGTCATAAAGCACTAATAGTAGATACTAGGCACCATGCCCTAACAATCTGATGCCATTACATGAACGATCTCATCCAATCCCTACCATCCCCATAGCCTATAGCGGGGGATTACTCAATCATAGATGGGGGAAACATGGATGGTCGATTGAGAAGCGATGGTGATGATGATGGCGATGATCTCCTCCAATTCCTCGTCCTCGCAAGGTGCCAGAACGGAGTTTCTGGTGCTGTTTCGTGGAATCTGGTGGTGGCGACGGAGCGGAACTCCTTCTGGAAAAACGTCGAACCCCCCGACTTTTTAGGTCAGAAGGCAACTTATAGGCGAAGAGGGAGACCGAGGGGAGTCTGGGGCAGCCAGACCACCCCCTGGCGCGGCCAGGCCCAGCCCGCGTGGCCAGGTGGTGTGGCTGGGCCCTAGCCCCACTCTGTCGCATATTCTGGCTCCGGGAGTCTTCTGGTGAAATAGGATTTTTGGCTTTTGTCCCGTCCAATTCCGAGAATATTCATTTTCTAACTTTCCTGGAACCAAAACCAACAGAAAACAGGCAGCTGGCACTGTGGCTCTTGTTAATAGGTTAGTCCAAGAAATCATATGAAAAGTACTCCAAAGTGTGGACAAAATATAAGAAAGTAGATAAAACCAAGCATGGAACATCAAAAATTATAGATACATTTGCAATGTATCAACATCCCCAAGCTTAGCTCCTGCTCGTCCTCGAGTAGGTAAGTGATAAAAAGAAAGAATAATTTTTGAGGTGACATGCACCATCATAAACTTGATCAAAGTATTTGTAAAACATTCAAAGCTGGGATCATAGTACTTCAATCATAACATGAAAGACAAAGTTCTAGCAATAAGACTAAGAAACTATGATGCAACATGAAAAGGCACAAACAAAAGAGTCATGAATAACAATGCTTTGCAAGACGTTTGTTTGTTTCACATAAAGAAAACATAGCATAGTAGTATTCAGCTTGTCCCTCATAGAGTAGCAAATATAAATGCATAGGACACCTTCAAAGTTCATAGGAGTGACTAGATACAAATAGTTTAAAACAAGCAATATAAAGGTATGCATTAATCAACAAGTCTTGGGACAATGCACATAGAACTAAGAATGGCCACTATGCTCTCAAAGTAGCTGCATAAAGGTAGAAGGTGGAGACTCAATATAATGGTGGAAGAAAGGCCTTCATAGAAGGAAGTAGGGATTCAAGTGTCATAAAGAGCTTCCAAAAATTATGGTACTTAATAGCTTTCAGCTCTCATTGCCCCTATCATAAGCATCTTGAAGTGATTAAGATTAAAGTGAACAAACTATGGTGTACATGCTTGACGAAGTATAAGTTAGAAATCTCATGTCCCTTGACTAGGAGGGCTGCTCCTCATGCTACTCAAGTTTAGTCACCGGTAAGTTCTTATCATCGTAAGTACATGTGTATCATAGATAACCGCCAATGGGGTACCCCTTGCCCGATGATACGGAAGAATCCCCATATCAAAATGACAAGGCAAGCAGACAACGAGCATCTCAGCAATCTTCTTATTTATCATGGGAATATGGTGCTTTTTTCTCTCTTTCCTCTTTTCATAATCTCTTTTTTTCTTTTTCTATTTTTTCTCAATATAGGACTCTTTTTTTATAAGAAGAATGCTTCATAGACAACTCATTATGGTTACGATGCAGGTTTCCACCATGTCAGCATGGATTAGACCAGCGGCCCAGGCGTTTCTCTAACACATATACATAACTCCATGGACTTACAAGCTCCCCTTTCATTTCACACCAACGACATCCATAGACAAAAGAGCATGATATCAACTAGGTACAAAGTACCCATGCAATGTTGGAAGCGGTCCCCATGACAGCATGGTTCTGCTAATCCCCAACAAATAAGTGCAAGCATATACAACATAGATGACACAATGGTTCAAGTTTATTAAGGGCAAGAAAAGTAAAGTGTGTCATCAAGTTCGTGAGAGCTTTAATCACTAGTTTTCTCATAACAAGTTTAATTTGGAAGGTAAACAAAAACATGAATATACTTGGAATAGCATATGATAGTAGGTAGGTATGGTGGACTCTTTGGAATAACTTGGTTTAGGGAGTTGGATGCATGAGTGGAACTCATACTTGGTTGTGGAGGCTAGCAAAATACTGGGAGCGACCAACTAAAAGAGCAATAATGGCCATAATCATGCAGAGCGACAAAAAATCATTGATCAAAGCATAAAGTGATACTACAAGTTGAAAACTAAAGGATCATAAAGGCTTATGGTGACTTGAGATAGTCATAACATGGTGTGAGCATGCGCCAAGTCAACCCAAATAAAGCATCAAAGGAGAATACCACTATATTATGCTTTAATATGCTAAAACAATGCATGATTCATCCAAGGCACATTAAGCAATATCAATTGTTTATAACAAGTCATGCTTAAGCAAAGAATACTAAGCCTAAAGCCAAAACAATATCAAGCATGGCATGACAAAGCATAGGCCACAGTCAAAAACAAGCTCTTTTTACCACATAAGCATGAACTTTCCTACTCTTTTCCAAACCAAACCAAACTATTTGAAAACCAGTGTATGAAAGAGGAGGTCCAACCAATTTATTAAGCAAACTAAGAAAACCAAGCAAACCAAAAACCAAAACGAAAACGAAAAGAAGACGCTCAAAGAACAACACAAATGTGCATGAAAAAATAAAAATGAAGTGTTTGGAAGAAACCTGGGATTTTTATTGATGAAGAAGGGGATGCCTTGGGCATCCCCAAGCTTTGACGCTTATACTTCTTGGATATTTCTTGGGGTGACACGTGTGGCATCCCCAAGCTTGAGCTTTAGCCCATCCTTCATCTCATTACTCATTCCTCCCATACACCTGAAAATTTTCTTTCATACAAAACTTCACACAATCTTTATTAGCAACATTAGTGCACTCAAGATAATAGGTCTTTAGGTTCAGTTCCAACACCAATAAAACTTACATTAAAACACTAGCTATTGTATCACTTCCCTCAAAAAGCTCAATTCCCCAAAAGAACTCAAAAAGGAACCAACAAGAAGCAAATGTAGAAAATGGCAGAAATCTGTCAAAACAGACCAGCAGGTAAAGACGAATTTTTTCGAAAACCTTTTGTTGCTCAAATCAAAAAGTGTGGAACTAACGAAACTTAGATAACAACCTGGGGCAGAAGCACAAAAATTCAAGCCTCAAAAGGACGTACAGAGATTTTACACGAATTTTTATGGTGAAGCACAGAAATCTGTTTCGGGACAGCAACTTTCCCAATCATTACTTCTCTCATTAGAGGTTACTCTTGGCACAAAAAGCAAATAAAAAGGATAAGGAGAGGTTATTACTGAAGTAATAACTTCCAAGACTTATCTAAAACTTTTGGGTTATCTACCAATAAGTACTTTTCTTTAACGCCTATAAGTTAGGCATAAGCAAAAACTAAAATGGATAGAATAGAAGTAAGCGGAGATAATCATGGTGAAAACATTGTTTTGTTCAATGAAATCCTTTTGTTAACAAGGTTGATCAGGTCTTGCTACCAAAACAATTTCATATGAGACAAAACTTTGTATTCCACTAGTGATTATGTTACCTCAACTTTGATAGCAATGGTCCCAATCATAATAGTTTCAAACTTTTCTCTTGGTATGGGACAATATATCTCTCCAACTTGAATGCCCTCAACATGTTCAATTGAATTCAAACCATAAGTCCTTTCAATATTATTGGGGAAATAGACAGTATGTTCCTTGTCATTAATATTGAAAGTCACCTTTCCTTGATTACAATTAATAACAGCTTCTGCAGTATTAAGAAAAGGTCTCCCAAGAATAATGGACATATTATCATCTTCAGGCATGATAGTTTGAGAGGATGCTCACATAAGAAATATGAGTTGAAGTAAAAGAGAGCATCAAGAAGCAAATTCAAAACACATTTAAGTCTAACCCACTTCCTATGCATAGGAATCGTGTATGCAAATAAATTCACAAAGAACAAAGTGACAGGCATAGGAAGATAAAACAAGAGTAACTTCAAAACTTTCAGCACATAGAGAGGTGTTTCAATACCATGAAAACTTCTACAACCATATTTTCCTCTCTCATAATAATTTTCAGTAGCCTCATGAATAAACTCAACAATATAACTATCACATAAAGCATGCTTTTCATGATCTATAAGCACTAGAGCTTTATTATAAACATCTTCAAAAGAATCCTCAGGAACATAACATTCATCCTTCTTTAGTAAGCATGGGGGACAATCAAATAATGTAAGGGATAAAGAGTTACTCTCATTAGAAGGTAGGCATGGGTAGCTAATCCATTCTTCCTCCTTTTGTTCATCACTCTCCTCCTCTTTTTCGTCTAATGAGATTTCAGGTTCATCAATTTCTTCTTCCATAGGATCCTGCAAGGCATTAGTCTCTTCCATTTGTGGAAAGCATATATTAATATATTTAAGAATATAGCCATTTTCTTCCTTGTAATTATCAAAGCAAAATTTAAGTATATCATAAACCTCATGTTTATAAGGTGAACCATCAATATTTTCAAGCAAACTAGCAAGTTCAAATGCACCCTTCCAAGCAATAAATTCCTCAATTTGTTCCACATCATAAAAGTCATAATTCCCTTTAACATAAGAAGATATGGTAACATTATCATTATACTCACATTGAAAAGGGAGGTGTTTGTACCTCCTACATCAACAAGATTTATCAAAGCAATAAGTAACATTATAAGTAGAGCACACGTTTCTAGCAATGGTATACAATTTATCAATTTGTTCCCATAAGTGTTTCCCTTTTTGTGACAAGCGGTGTTCCTTATAATAATATTTTTGATGTTCCATGAACCCACCTTGCCAATAAGATTCAGTTTCAAAGAAACCAACCATTGACCACAAGCATGATAAAGCAAGACAATAACAGACCAGCGAAAATAACAACTAGAGTAGGAACTAATTTTTGTATTTTTGATAAAGAAATAAGCAAACAAGGCATAAATAAACTAAGCTTGAACAATAGTGATTCCAAGTGGACTTGATAAATAAAGCTATGCTCCCCGGCAACAGCGCCAGAAAATAGTCTTGATGACCCACAAGTATAGGGGTTGTATCGCAGTATTTTCGAGGGAAGTGAAACCCAATTTATTGATTCGACACAAGGGGAGCCAAAGAATATTTATAAGCCTTAACACCTGAGTTGTCAATTCAGCTGCACCTGGAAACAATCTTGCTCACAGCAGTTTATCAGTAGCGATAGTTTTGTAGTAGGAATAGTAAAGTAGCAGGAGTAGTAAAGTAAAGACAACAGTATCAATAGCAGTAAACAGTAGGATTTGAGTGCGGTAGGCATATGGATGGATGGACGGGCGTTGCATGGACAAGACAATTCACATAGCAATCAGAACATAGGGCAATTGCAGATAAATAAGATAAAGCATCCAAGTACTAGATAATCCTAGGCATGTGTTCCATATATAGTCATACGTGCTCGCAATGAGAACTTGCACAACATCTTTTGTCCTACCAGCCCGTTTGCAGCGGGGCCTCAAGGGAACTACTGGCAATTAAGGTCCTCCTTTTAATAGAGCACCGGAGCAAAGCATTAACACTCCGTGAACACGTGTGATCCTCACATCAAATCCATTCCCTCCGGTTATCCCGATTTCTGTCACTTCGGGCCCATTGGTTCCGGAGAACAACGTGTGTATACAACTTGCAGGTAAGACCATAAACAATACTATCATAATGAATCAATAACATGTTCAGATCTGAAATCATGGCACTCGGGCCCTAGTGACAAGCATTAAGCATAACAAGTCACAACAAAGTCATAAAGCACTAATAGTAGATACTAGGCACCATGCCCTAACAATCTGATGCCATTACATGAACGATCTCATCCAATCCCTACCATCCCCATAGCCTACAGCGGGGGATTACTCACCCATAGATGGGGGAAACATGGATGGTCGATGGAGAAGCGATGGTGATGATGATGGTGATGATCTCCTCCAATTCCCTGTCCCGGCAGGGTGCCAGAATGGAGTTTCTGGTGCTATTTCGTGGAATCTGGTGGTGGCGGCGGAGCGGAACTCCTGCCGGAAAAACATCGACCCCCCGAGTTTTTAGGTCAGAAGGCAACTTATAGGCGAAGAGGGAGACTGAGGGGGAGTCTGGGGTGGCCAGACCACCCCCTGGCGCGGCCAAGTGGTGTGGCTAGGCCCCAGCCCCACTCCGTCTCATATTCTGGCTCCGGGAGTCTTCTGGTGAAATAGGTTTTTTGGCTTTTGTCCCGTCCAATTCCGAGAATATTCATTTTCTAACTTTCTTGGAACCAAAAACAGCAGAAAACAGGCAGCTGGCACTATGGCTCTTGTTAATAGGTTAGTCCAAGAAATCATATGAAAAGTACTCCAAAGTGTGGATAAAACATAAGAAAGTAGATAAAATCAAGCATGGAACATCAAAAATTATAGATACATTTGCAATGTATCACCAACTCACCCACCAAATCTCAGCCAAAAATTCAAATTTAAATCTCATGCGGGCACTATGTCGAACACTTAGTGAGTACAGTAAAACCTGCTGATACATTGCAAATGTATCTATAATTTTTGATGTTCCATGCTTGGTTTTATCTACTTTCTTGTGTTTTGTCCACACTTTGGATTACTTTTCATATGATTTCTTGGACTAACCTATTAACAAGAGCCACAGTGTTTTCTCGCTATTTTTGGTTCCAAAGTCGAAAATGAATATTCTTCAATTGACGGACAAAAGCCAATATGCCTATTTTTCCCGGAGACTCACGGAGCCAGAATACGAGACGGAGAGGGGCCATAGGGTGGCCACACCACCCCTAGGCGCGGGCAGCCCTAAGCCATGCCAGGGCATGGTGTGGACCCCCTGGTTGGCCACTGACCTTGCCTCCTTCGCCTATAAAGTCCTCCCGAGGCAAAAACCCTAAATCATTAATCACAAATCCACGAAAAGTTCCGCTGCGCCGCCACCACCGAAGGGGAGATTCGGGGGACAGAAAGTCTCTGTTTTGGCACCCTGCCGGGATGGGGAAGTGCCCCCGGAGCCATCTCCATCGATCTCCACCGCCATCTCCATCACCATTGCTGATTCCTATTATGAGGAGGGAGTAGTTCTCTCTCGAGGCTAAGGGTTCTACCGGTAGCTATGTGTTCATCTCTCTCTCTATGCATGATCATATTGTGATCATGAGCTTGTAATCTATAGATCTACCTTGCTACTCAAGTGCTTTAATAGATCTCTACTCTCCCCATGTGTGTGAAGTTGATAACGTGCATACCATGGTGGCACTTAGGCTAGAGATTACAAATACTTGTTATGAGTTATATTTGGAGTTGGATCTTTTTACGAAATTGTGGTGTTTGTTGGAACCATCTAGAGCTCAAGGTGACAGTGTGGGGCTATCTAGATGGGAAAGATGAACTTTGAGGTGTGCTGTTATAGCCCTACCATCGATTAGAGTGTTCAACCGAAGAGTAGTTAAGAGTAGTATCATAAAGAGAAGATATTTATATGAGAGTGTTCACTAGTGAAAGTGTGATCCCTAGGCCTTGTTTCTAAGCATTGATACACCGTTTGCAATTAGATCTGTTACATGTTTGCTTGCTTCTATCTTTATTTCAGTTTTACTTTAGTCTTTTCCCACATCAACCACATGCCAGCAAGCTATTTTCTCGCACCGTTACCACTTATAATTATCTATACCACTTGTATTTCACTATCTCTTCGCCGAACTAGTGCACCTATACACCTGACAAGTGTATTGGGTGTGTTGGGGACACAAGAGACTTCGTGTATCTTGATTGCAGGGTTGCTTGAGAGGGGATACCTTTGACCACTTCCTCCCTGAGTTCGATAAACCTTGGGTGATCCACTTAAGGGAAAACTTGCTGCTGTTCTACAAACCTCTGCACTTGGAGGCCCAACAACTGTCTACAAGAATAGAAGTGCATAGACATCAAGCTATTTTTTAGCACCGTTGTTGGGGAGGTAAGGTAAAAGGTATTCACACCGGAGGATTAAAGAAGAAGAACCTCCCACGGCAAACGCCTATTTTCTGTCGCCGTTGACGGGGAGGTAAGGTAAAAGGTATTCACACCGGAGGATTAAAGAAGAAGAACCTCCCATGGCAAACGCCTATTTTCTGGCGCCGTGCGGGAGGTATAGAAAAGGTACTCACATCCTCCGGTGTGAGTGCTCGAAGTTGTTTCCTTTAGATTCTGCAATTTTTTCTTTTTGTTTCTTGTTTTCACTAGTTAGGCTTAATGGAAAACAACAACAAAATTAGAGAGCTTTATAGTATCTATCTTGAGTTAGGACATGAAGTGTTTGAAGAGAAAATTAAAAAACCTATGGAACTTTATTTGCATGCTAATAGCAATGTTATTAGTATGAATTCTTTGAACACCATTATTGCTAATGCTATGGAAAAGTCTAAGCTTGGGGAAGCTAGTTTTTATGAAAATGATCTTTTTAGTCCCCCATCTTTAGAGGAGAAAATTTGCTTTGATGATACTATACCTCCAATATATGATGATTACAATGATGAATATGATATTTTCAGTCCACCTACTATTGAGGAGGAAATTAATTATGACTACAATATGCCTCCTATATTTGATGATTATGGTGATGAGAATAATAATGATAGCTATTTTGTTGAATTTGCTCCCACTATAATTAATAAGAATGACTATGCTTATGTGGAGAGTAATAATTATGTGGATCATGATAAGAATGTTTTATGTGATAGTTATATTGTTAATTTTATTCATGATGCTACTGAAAGCTATTATGAGAGAGGGAAACATGGTTTTATGCATCTCAATAATATTAAGTTTCCCCTCTTTATGTTGAAAGTCTTGAAGTTGCACTTGTTTTGCTTTCCTATGCTTGTTGCTTTCTGCTTTCATGACTTATTTCTTTACAAGATTCCTATGCATAGGAAGTGGGTTAGACTTAAATGTGATTTGAATTTTCTTCTTGATGCTCTCTTTTACTTCAATTCATATTTCATATGCGAGCATCTTCTCAAACAATCATGCCTAACTTAAAGGCGTTAAAGAAAAATACTTATTGGGAGATAACCCAAAAGTTTTAGATGAGTCTTGGAAGTTATTACTTCAGTAATAACCGCTCCTTATCCTTTTTATTTGCTTTTTGTGCCAAGAGTAACCTCTAATGAGAGAGAGGTAATGATTGGGAAAGTTGCTGTCCCAAAACAGATTTCTGTGCTTCACCGTAAAAATTCGTATAAAATCTCTATACGTCCTTTTGAGGCATGAATTTTTGTACTTCTGCCCCAGGTAGTTATCTAACTTTCGTTAGTTCAACACTTTTAGATTTGAGCAACAGAAGGTCTTCGAAAAAATTCGTATTTACCTGCTGGTCTGTTTTGACAGATTTCTGCCATTATTTGCATTTGCTTCTTGTTGGTTCCTTTTTGAGTTCTTTTGGGGAATTGAGCTTTTTGAGGGAAGTGCTACAGTAGATTGTGTTTTAATGGAAGTTTTATTGGTGTTGGAACTGAACCTAAAGACCTATTATCTTGAGTGCACTAATGTTCCTAATAAGGATTGTGTGAAGTTTTGTATGAAAGAAAATTTTCAGGTGTATGGAAGGAATGAGTAATGAGATGAAGGATGGACTAAATCTCAAGCTTGGGGATGCCACGCGTGTCACCCCAAGAAATATACAAGAAGTTCAAGTGTCAAATCTTGGGGATTCCCAAGGCATCCCCCTCTTCATCAATAAAAATCCCAGGTTTCTTCCAAACGCTTCATTTTTATTGTTTCATGCACAGTTTTGTTGTCCTTGGAGCGTGTTTTTTTCGTTTTCATTTTGGTTTTTCGTTTGCTTTGTTTGCTTAGTTTGCTGAATAAATTGGTTGGACCCCCTCTTTCATACATTTGTTTGCAAATAGTTTGGTTTGGATTGGAAAAGAGTAGGAAAGTTCATGCTTATGTGGTAAAAAGAGCTTGTTTTTGACTGTGGCCTATGCTTTGTCATGCCATGCTTGATATTGTTTTGGCTTTATGCTTAGTATTCTTTGCTGTAGCATGACTTGTTATAAACAATTGAGATTGCTTAATGTGCCTTTGAAGAATCATGCGTTGTTTTAGCATATTAAAGCATAGTATTGTGGTATTCTCCTTTGTTGCTTTATTTGGGTTGACTTGGCACATGCTCACACCATGTTATGACTATCTCAAGTCACCTAAGCCTTTATGATCCTTTAGTTTTCAACTTGTAGTATCACTTTATGCTTTGATCAATGATGTTTTGTCGCTCTGCATGATTATGGCCATTGTTGCTCTCTTAGTTTGTCGCCCCGATTTTTGCTAGCCTCCACAACCAAGTATGAGTTCCACTCATGCATCCAACTCCCTAAACCAAGTTATTCCAAAGAGTCCACCATACCTACCTACTAGCTTATGATATTCGAAGTATATTCATTCTTTTGTTTACCTTCCAAATTAAACTTGTTATGAGAAAACTAGTGATTAAAGCTCTCATGAACTTGATGGCACACTTTAGTTGTATTGCCCTTAATAAACTTGAACCATTGTGTCGTCTGTGTTGTATATGCTTGCACTTATTTGTTGGGAATTAGCAGAACCATGTTGTCATGGGGAACGCTTTCAACATTGCACTTGGTACTTGTACCTAGTTGATATCATGCTCTTTTGTATATGGATGTCGTCGGTGTGAAATGAAAGGGGAGCTTGTAAGTCCATGGAGTTATGTATATGTGTTAGAGAAACGCCAGGGCCGCTGGTCTAACCCATGCTGACATGGTGGAAACCTGCAGCGTAACCATAATGAGCTGTCTATGAAGCATTCTTCTTATTAAAAAGAGTCCTACATTGAGAAAAAAAAAGAGAAAAAGAAAAAAAAAGATATTATGAAAAGAGGAAAGAGAGAAAAAAACACCATATTCCCATGGTAAATAAGAAGATTGCTGAGATGCTCGTTGTCTACTTGCCTTGTCATTTTGATATGGGGATTCTTCCGTATCATCGGGCAAGGGGTACCCCGTTGGGTGGTTCTCTATGATACACATGTACTTACGATGACAAGAACTTACCGGTGACTAAACTTGAGTAGCATGAGGAGCGGCCCTCGTATTCAAGGGACATGAGATTCCTAACTTATACTTCGTTAAGCATGTACACCATAGTTTGTTCACTTTAACCTTAATCACTTCAAGATGCTTATGATAGGGGCAATGAGAGTTGAAAGCTATAAGTACCATAATTTTTGGAAGCTCTTTATGAGACTTGAATCCCTACTTCCTTCTATGAAGGCCTTTCTTTTACTTTTATGTTGAGTCTCCACCTTCTATCTTTATGCACCTACTTTGAGAGCATAGTGGCCATTCTTAGTTCTATGTGCATTGTCCCTAGACTAGTTGATTGATGCATAACTTGATATTGCTTGTTTTAAACTATTTGTATCTAGTCACTATTATGAACTTTGAAGGTGTCCTATGCATTTATATTTGCTACTCTATGAGGGACAAGCTGAATACCATTATGCTATGTTTTCTTTATGTGAAACAAACAAACGTCTTGCAAAGCATTGTTATTCATAAATCTTTTGTTTGTGCCTTTTCATGTTGCATCATAGTTTCTTTGTCTTATTGCTAGAACTTTGTCTTTCATGTTATGTTTGAAGTACTGTGATCCCAGATTTGAATGTTTTACAAGTACTTTGATCAAGTCTTTGATGGTGCATGTCACCTCAAAAATTATTCTTTCTTTTTATCACTTACCTACTCGAGGACGAGCAGGAGTTCAGCTTGGGGATGATGATACATTGCAAATGTATCTATAATTTTGATGTTCCATGCTTGGTTTTATCTACTTTCTTGTGTTTTGTCCACACTTTGGAGTACTTTTCATATGATTTCTTGGACTAACCTATTAACAAGAGCCACAGTGCCAGTTGCTGTTTTCTACTGTTTTTGGTTCCAGAAAGTCAGAAAATGAATATTCTCGGAATTGGACGGGACAAAAGCCAATATGCCTATTTTTCCCAGAGACTCACGGAGCCAGAATACGAGACGGAGAGGGGCCACAGGGTGGCCACACCACCCCTAGGCGCGGACAGCCCTAGGCTGCGCCAGGGCATGGTGTGGGCCCCCTGGCTGGCCACCGACCTTGACTCCTTCGCCTATAAAGTCCTCCCGAGGCAAAAACACTAAATCATCAATCAGAAATCCATGAAAAGTTCCGCTACGCCACCGCCACCGAAGGGGAGATTCGGGGGACAGAAAGTCTCTGTTCCGGCACCCTGCCGGGACGGGGAAGTGCCCCCGGAGCCATCTCCATCGATCTCCGCTGCCATCTCCATCACCATTGCTGATTCCCATGATGAGGAGGGAGTAGTTCTCTCTCGAGGCTAAGGGTTCTACCGGTAGCTATGTGTTCATCTCTCTCTCTATGCATGATCATATTGTGATCATGAGCTTATAATCTATAGATCTACCTTGCTACTCAAGTGCTTTAATAGATCTCTACTCTCCCCATGTGTGTGAAGTTGACAGCGTGCATACCATGGTGGCACTTAGGCTAGAGATTACAAATATTTGTTATGAGTTATATTTGGAGTTGGATATTTCTATGAAATTGTGGTGTTTGTTGGAACCATCTAGAACTCAAGGTGACAGTGTGGGGTTATCTAGATGGGAAAGATGAACTTTGAGGTGTGCTGTTATAGCCCTACCATCGATTAAAGTGTTCAACCGGAGAGTAGTTAAGAGTAGTATCATAAAGAGAAGATATTTATATGAGAGTGTTCACTAGTGAAAGTATGATCCCTGGGCCTTGTTTCTAAGCATTTATACACCATTTGCAATTAGATATGTTACATGTTTGCTTGCTTCTATCTTTATTTCAGTTTTACTTTAGTCTTTTCCCACATCAACCACACGCCAGCAAGCTATTTTCTGGCACCGCTACCACTTATAATTATCTATACCACTTGTATTTCACTATCTCTTCGCCGAACTAGTGCACCTATACACCTGACAAGTGTATTGGGTGTGTTGGGGACACAAGAGACTTCTTGTATCTTGATTGCAGGGTTGCTTGAGAGGGGGTACCTTTGACCACTTCCTCCCTGAGTTCGATAAACCTTGGGTGATCCACTTAAGGGAAAACTTGCTGTTGTTCTACAAACCTCTGCACTTGGAGGCCCAACAACTGTCTACAAGAATAGAAGTGCGTAGACATCACCTGCCTAACAATCACTGTTGATGATCAAGGTTTTGTCCACCACTTGGCTCAATCTTTGTCCCCTGGTCACCCCAGCACCAACCAAAGCATCAAAGCCTCGCCCCTTCACTGTTGGCGCTAGTGCCATGCCGCCCGAACCTCACCATGCCGGTCGATCAAGCTTCGCTCACAGCAGACCGCCCCGAGCTCGCCCATGATGTCTAGGAGGTAGCTGTGACCACACCGCCGCCCCCTGTCCACTCCCCGAGTGAAGCCAAACCATGGACCACCCCAGCAAAGCCACGCCGAGAGCATATGCACCATGCCGAGGACGCGCCACGCCCGACCAGCTCGCACATGCCGCGCTTCGACCTCACCCTGCGCGCACTGCTCCGCCATGACCCCAGCAGCCGCCCAGACATCCTCGTTCGCCGCCGCTCGACCCGTAGCCACCGTGCGCCGCATCAAACACCGCATGTGCCTCGCAGAGCACCGCACATTCCCGACCGATGTAGACCGCACCTTGCCACACCATCAAGCCCGTGAGAACCGCCTTGAAGCACCGCATCGACCGCCGCCCACAGCCATGCCGATAGCCGCCCGTAGCCATGTCGCCAGCACCGCCTGACCATGCCGCTTTGCCCCTCTCGCCGCAGTATAAAAGGAGGCCACCCCCAACCTCCATTTCCACACTACCTCACTCCCCTCTCTCTCAGAACCACCCCACACTTCTCCACGGAGCAAGGCGAGCACCAGTCCGCCGGAATTTCGCTGGAGTTCGCCGCTGCAGAGGAGAAGAGGAGCCGTTGATTGCGACCACCCCAAGTCCTGCCGCAACCGCGCCTTGAACCGCCGTTGTCTACCACGCTATTTACCCCCATCGCTGACCTTAGATGGAGCCCAGGTGAGCCACAACGCACCCCCACCGTGTCGCTAGGTTTCGTTCTCGCCGGCGAGCTGTTCACCGGGGACGACGAGCCTCAGCCGTTAGATAAGGTTCTAATCGTAGCGCCTAGATCGCTCGGTACCGCTTCGCGTAGTAACAGCCGCTGACGCATGGACCCCGCCTGTCAGCAGCCCGCGGCACGCGTGCTGTGCCGAATGGGCCGGCCCATTTCTTTTCCCGTGCGTAGCCCAATGATTCAAATTGGTATTTTCCAATTTAGTTGAAACTAGATTCTATCAGTAGATTCAAAAATCAATTCAAAGAGTTTCACTTAACCAAATGACATGATTCAAATTTTGCAAGAAAGGTAATTAAAATATCTATCCAAGCCCATTGGATTTAAATCATTTGGAGTTAGAGATAATCTATAGCAAAAATAACAAAACAGAGACTTTTGCAACTTCAAACATTTTTCAAAAATCAACCATAATAGCTTTTGAGTTGATTCCAACTCTCAAAAATCACATTTGATAATACCTATCTGAATATGTAATAATATTTAGGTTTAAATGCAGTGACTTTGGACTAGTACCAAAATAACGCTATATAGACATTTCTAGTCACTTTAAATCTATTAAATAATAATCTTAAACTTTATAAAATGTGACCAACCCTTTTAAATCACATTCCCATGTATTAGAATATATGGTGATGACATGTGTCCACATGATCCCATATTTTAATTGGGGAATATTAAATCTTAATAAATTTCAATGAGTAGAAATTACTTTTCTCAAATAAACTAAATAAAACTAGTTCTTTATTTCATGTGATGATTGTGATGATTGTGATGATGCTAGATCATCAAGTGTGAGCCTTAGTATGCTAAATAGACTAGTTAAGTATTTGTTTGGTGATTGTGTATCCTGTATTCATTTATAGATGATAGTATCGACCAAGTCTACGAGGAGGAGGAGTTCTACCCCGAAGAAGACGAAGAAAACTTCAATCACTGCACGAATCAAGGCAAGCCATCATTATTAGGCAAGCTAGATCTATGCAAGCTAACACTTGCAAGTTCTTAACTATGCAAGCTTTAACCTAAGCAAGATGCATTAGGCATGCTTGGTTATACCTTTTGATTTATACCTATCCCAAGTTTTACTTGCAAGCTTTAATCTTTCACTTTACCAAAGTATCTTTAATTTTAGTAATGCTTTGTGAGATTTTGGAAAGTAGTATAGATAGCATAAAGAGTATAAAACTAGGCCTATACTAGATGTCATTTTATGGCATGAGATTGAGATTAGCACTCCTCATTAGTGAACACCCTTAACCTTAGTGGCTAGTGCTAAGCATAAAACTTGATCACTTTAGATGGGAATAGTTGGTGAAAATGCTTATGAAAACCTTGGAATGATGAGTCATTCTATTGAGATGTTTCGACATGTTTTGTGAAACACAAATGGTTTGATGATGAAAATGTTGAGGCATGAGCCTTAGCCCTTTATAAAAACTGATGGTTGGGTTCGAATGCGATACCATTCCAATTTTACCGTACAACCACAATACCTAAATTGGGTAAGGCTTAGCCAAAAGTTTATATGCATTAGTATGGATTCCCTTGCGGAAGAGGTTTGAGCTGAGGCTACCTCTTGATGATGTCCACCTATGTAGTGCCCAGGATGGTAGATGGCCATGGCTGGGAGGCCAAGCTCATAGGAGAGGTGCTTATACTAGAGTGTGTAAAGGAAAGGTTATGATTGATTATCCGCATACTAAGTATGATGATTCAGGGTTATCCCTGATGGATGTATCGAATTTTGTAGTGAAAGTGTACCACCTCTGCAAAGTGTCAAACTATTCGACTAGCCGTGTCCGCGGTCATGGACAGTTGGAGTGGCCATACTGTTCCGTCGTCAGATGTTTTCAAAATGACTTGTGAAATGAATTGCGACTTGACTTGACCACAACAGGGTTGTGACTATGAAAACTAAGTTCCCACTTAGGTGATTTAGAACATTAAGTTAACTTTCTTTACTTCTGAACTCAGCTTAGGTTAAAATTAGCTTTTGCAAATAAACTTAGAGCTTAGCATTCCTACTGGAACTACCTTACTTGTTAGTGATAGTTTGCGAGTACTTAAAGAGTACTCATGGCTTTGTCCCTAGCTATTCCCGTGGCCAAACTATGAGGAGGACTACCAGGAGGAAGGACAGCAGGACGGCTACGACAACTAGGATCATCTCCCATCGTCAGCATTGCCTGTGACACTGAAGATGGAGCCCACCACTATGCTTATTATTCTGCTGCTTGTTTGTATTAAGACTAGATCATGAGATCCTTTATTCGTGTAAGACCTTATTATGGTTTGTAATGGATGATGTACTGTGATATCCAATCTGTTATGTCTCTTAAAAATGGTAATCCTGGGATTGCGATGTATGGCATAACATGCATCTGGGATTAAAAATCTGGGTGTTGACAATATCTTTCCATCTGTTGTCAACACACCATTCATCTCACATAGATCAGAATGTATGAGTTCTAGTGGTGCTAAGTTTCTCTCCTCGGTAGCCTTGTGAGGCTTTCGAGGTTGCTTTGATTGTACACAACTATGGCACCTAGAACCTTTGGCAATAGTGAAATTCAGAATTAAACTCATACTGGACATCCGAGACATCAAACCAAAATTAATGTCGCATAATCGAGAGAGCCAAACACTAGTATCATCATTAACACCGCCAAAAAATATGGTTCACTGATTTATTAAAAAAATCTGAAAGTGAAAATTGGAACAAACCTACGAACTCATAACCTTTACTTATAAACTGTTCATGTTTTGAAACAACGACTTTATTAGACTCTAAAACAAGCTTTAACCCATCTCTACATTGAAGGGAGTCGCTAACGAGATTCTTGTTCATAGTAGGGACATGCTGCACGTTCCTTAGCTACACGATCATTCCCGAAGTTAACTTCAGATCCACCGTGATAACACCATGTATAGAAGCATGCGATCCATTCCCCATTAGGATGGAGGAATCCCGATCAATCTGATAAGAAGTGAAAATAGAGATGTCAGCACACACATGAACATTAGCACATGTTTCAATCCACCAACATGGTGATTGAATTACTGAAAGAACAATAAATAAATTATCATACCCATCAGCATTGCTAGCGGTCATGACATTGATAGTCTTCCCCTTTTTCCCTCTGCGATCTGCACGTTCTGGGCAGTCCTGTTCGAGCTCTCCACAAGTATAGCAACCTAGCTCATCCTTGTTCGGCTTCTTCTTCTTCTTGTAGGTTGTAGTCTTTTTAGGCTTATTGAAGGAGGGCTTATAGTTCCCTTTGTTCTTGCTGAAGGTTTTCTTCTGCACCATATTGGTGCTAGACTAACCCTCGCCTCCTTCCTCAGCATTGTCCTTAGCTCGAGCCTTCGCCTCAACATCAAGAGACGCTATCAGGTTTTCAACCGATATCTCTTATCTCTTATGCTTGGGAGTTGTGGCGAAGTTCCTTTATGAAGAAGGCAACTTTGCAATAATGCACCCAGCCACAAACTTGTCAGGTAAGATACACTTAAGGATTTCAAACTCCTTGGTAAAGCATTGTATCTCAGGAGCTTGTTCGACTACAAAACGGTTGTTAACCATCCTATAATCATGAAAGTTCTCCATGATGTAGAGTTCACTGCCAGCATCTGCTACACCAAACTTAGCGTTCCAGTGCCTCCCAGAGCTCTTTTCCATCTTTGAAGTGCATGTACACGTCAAACAACTTATTATCAAGAACACTCAGAACGCATCCCACAAAGGCAAGATTGGTGTTCTTGAACTTGTTCTGAACCTTGTCAGATATAGTTCCTTCAGGTAAACCTTCACTGGTCTTGAATAATTTTAGAGCGTGTAGCCACATAGTGGTCTTATACTGTCACCTCTTAAAATGCACTCCAGTAAACTTATCCGGCTTGATTGCATCGACTAGGTGTCCCATATTTAAATCAGAAAATTGCCTACAATAAGGTTTTTGGATTGTTGGATTATTAGGCACAATTTCCACAATTATTTGCTGAATATAAATCATAACTATACCAACTACGATCACGTGAAACTCTAACATACTATATGTATTAATTAACATGAATAGTAGTAGTGCGTACGCAATAACAACCATAGTATAGCAACAAATCGGATCATGGTATACGTATTGATCAGTTGTCGTTGAAGTAGCCGTTGGTGCAACAGCTGCAACAGATTCTCCCATGGACCTAGAGATATCCCAAGAAGACGCGTTGTGATGACAAATTTGAGCATTCGTGCGGAGTGCTTCCCAAAAACCTTATTCGCCCTCTTCCGTATAGGATCGCAAAGGTGAGTGGTTTCGGAGACCTGTTCTCCCATTTGTCGGTGCACGCCGGTGTGCGGGGTGGAGTATACTAAAGTGGGACACAACATGGGCCATGCCACGTCGCGCATGAGTTTAGGTTGGTTACAGTAGCCCATGATCCGGGAGCGACCCGAACTGACTAATTGTTGACACGTCTGTCAAAATCGCATCAATTTTCTAGCTTGATCAAACCACAACGCGCGCACGTCGTGACGAGACGAGATGAGACGAGTGAGCAGCGATGGAGGAGGAGGATCGCGCGTGTAGCGTTTCTCTTCTCACTCACTTACAAAGTGGTGCGACTCTCCACCTTATAAGGTGGTGTAACTCTCCTCCAACTTCCATGTATGACTAAACTTTAGCTCCCACTCCTCTTGTCACACTCACATGTGAGTTGCCACCAACTTGGGACAAATCACATATGGGCTTCCACACATATGGGCTTTGAGATTTAGAAAAAATCTGAAATCTACATGGGCCAAAAGTATTTAGCCCAATTATTTCTAACAGGGGCATGGTCCCACTGGTGGTCGAGCTAAACACAGAATAAATTGCACAAATAAATCTAAAATATATAGGATGAGGAGTAGGGAGAGGAAGGGGAGAAGGGAACAATCCTCCCATTGTTATAGCTCCTCTTCTAGTCTAGCGCCGCCTCAAGCTCCTCCTCCATCTAGAACTGCCGGTCGCTTCTCCTTCGACCCCACCACCGTTGCAGCCCTCATTCCACCACCGAGCGGGACCAACTGGATCCAAGGATCTCTGCTACCTCGTGCAATGAAGTAGAGCCAAGATGGAGACTTAGAGCTCCGGTAGCAAGGAGGAAAGACTACGGAGGCAGGCTAGCGAGGGCGTGGGAGGACGAGATTGGGGCGGGAGGCATGGGTGTTGGCAAATGACTGGGAGAGAGGAGGCATGGATATGGAAGGAGAGGGATACGGGGCAGATATTTTGACCACAATACGATCTAGGTTTCACTAGGATCCTATTTCTCAATGACGCAGACGAGGAAGTCTAGATTAGGTGAAATGCCTAGCCCCGCTCATGGAGATCCCACCCGTCATGGAGGTATTCAGCCAACCAAAAAGTAAACAAACAAATTACCCATCAAAAGGTGGTTAATCCACACTGGGGTGAAACGAAAATTGTAACAGCCGATCGAACGACCAGGGTAGCGCCTCATAGGGCGGGTAGCCCAACGCATTTTATCTTTACTATTAAATGGGAGTTGGTGATCGTAGGTCATCTTCAAACATCAAACATTGGAGCAATCACAATCGTCCACTCGCTCTCTCAGACACACCGACCAAACATACATCATCCGATCGCTCTATCCATGCCTTAGAAAGCATGGTAACCAACGATTACGGAATAAATTTTGCTCCCTCCCCATCAAAAAAAAATTTCTCCCTCCCCCAGAAACCCTCACGCTGACTCTGTGCATCTCTCACCCGACCCGGCGCCGCCACTGTACCCTGTCCTCTCCCCTTCTCTATCGCATCTCCCCTCCTACAAGGGCACGATCCTCTTTTTTTGAACACATAAGGCCATGAAGGGCCTAGGAGCTTCATTCTAGCGATGTGTGTGCAATTACAACGAGGTCCAAACCATAAAAATTAAAATACAACTCGACCCCTACAATTTGCAAGCACCTCCCTAAAAAGATTGCAGAAACGCAATCGGGTTCAAAGTAGCCGCCGGCGACGAACAGCGGCGAGGCAGCGCCACTCTACAGCAGCCGGGGACAAAACCACTTGGCTGGAGGAGGGACTTCAGTGTTGCTCCACCGCTGGAGGAAATCCTCCGGAAGAGGATACAAATGCTCGCGCAATCGATGCCGAGCATGGCGTGGACACCCTTCTAGCCTTGGATAGCGCCGACGGTCCTTCGCCGTCGCTTGGAGAACGTCGTGGGGAGAAGAAGCTCCGAGAACTCCCCATCACCCCGCACAGCAGAAGCAATCCACCTTGCCTCCATGGTAGGCCAGGTGTTCTCGAGCCACAGAAGGACCACCAATGGCAGCGCAGCAGCCGCGCGAGATGCATTGGGAGTTGGCCATCTGCCTACTTCTTCTCTTCTTGATATCCTCGCCTCCACGGACGGCCGGAAGAAGCAGAGAAGCAGCAGGCACAGAGCCACAGACAACCGCTTGTCGGTGTCACGTGCATACGCCGGCAAGGAGGAACTCCCACCGTCCCCCCCCCAAACCACACCTCGACGTGCTCTCCGTTGCCATCCCCGCCTCCAAGGCAGCCCAGATGAGGAAAACAGAGCACCCGACGATGAGGCGAGGGAATCAGCAAACAACGGCTTTATTAGATGCGGTTGTCCTCCTCATCGTCCCTAGTTCTGGCCAGAGGAGCATCAAGACCACAAGGCCGAACCCTAACTTTCAGATCTAGCCGCACCTGCCTGGAAGGACCACATCACCGGGCAAAGAGCCCACGACTGGCAACAAGCCACTACTCCTAACCCTATCTACACCGGTGCCACCTCTGTGCCAACTCCGACCGGCTATTCCGGCGGAGAGGCCATGGGAGGGGCAGGGGCACGTTCCTCACCCACCACCACCTGCACATGTCCGGCGTAGCGAAGGCAACGACCATGGGCACGCCAGCGCGGTGCAGTGGGTGTTGGGCTCGATGTTGGTGTTGTTCAACGTCCTCGCTTCATGGCATGGCTGCCCGGGGTCATGCACCATGCACGCTGTAACTACCTCGGTGAATTACGCTCCTAGTACAAGCCTGGATGATCAGAAATGGTTGAAATAGTACGGTGGGGCCCAAATGCCACTCACAGGTAGACCTTTCGACCGTCCCAACCATTTCCAAACATCGGGACAAGAACGGGCGGCGTAATCGGCAGGCGAAGGGATCAACTACATACACAAATGAGTATGTATGCAAGCCACCATACAATAGTACATCAGAGCCATTCCATCTAAAAAGAAAGGAATATATATAACGCCATACGGCAAGATCCAAATATCCTAGATAGATATAATAGTTTAGGATATCTCCTCATACATCAAACATCAGAGTATCAAGCGGAAGCGGAAGACAAAATCCGAGTACGGATAAGAAGCAAATCGGCATAAGATGCCCCATAAATAAGCACATCCCGCCCACAGATCTCACGGATCCCCGTTCCCGGAATCTCTACACCGAATGATCGTTGCCCACATCGTCCGTCTCTTCCACCCAGTATCCATCTTGTGAGGGTACTTGTCCATCTGAACCAATAATTTATCGTGTGAGACCCTAGGGGTACTCAGCAAGTCTTTATGCCTCTAAAGGGACACAACCTGGGTGACGAATTGCAGCAAAGATAAACCCTAACAATTCTATAGATACTCGCTAACCATCCGCCTAACAGAGATGACGGATGTCCGTGAATTAATAACAACAGATATAACAGTTAAAACGGTAATATCCACAGATCCATCCTCCTCCTCTACCAACGAGGAAGCGGACGAACAACCCCCATCCGCTGGCGTTTTATTATCCATTCCGTGAGTATTGCACTATTTACTAGTCGGTACCTAGTCTAGTCAAATTAAAAGCGGTACTTTAGTTATTCTTGTCTATGATCGAGAAAGCATGCTCCAAGTCGTACATAACCGCGGACAAGGCTTTCAGAAAGTTTTACCCTGCATGCGTGCACAAATATCAACACTCACTCGATATGACTCGGAAAAACCAAATCAAAACCCAACGAGGCGGTCACGACAAAGCAATCACAGATTCGAAATATTTCAGGGGCCACCCCATTGAGCTACCATAGCGAAGTTAGCTGACTCGAGACGGCCTCAAGGTTTGCGTCGGTGGAACGATGGGAACCGAAAATGTGGCTGGGCTTGTCGACACCGTGAAAACACTCCGCTTACCTAAGCAAAGTGTGCTCCTCGCACAATCTTAAATAAAGCGATAAAGCATGGCATAAGTACAGATAGTAAAATAAAACCTCAAACTAGTTTGTGGCCCCAAGAAATAAGAATGAATCAAGCTCGCTCAGGGGGTTCATAAGCCTCCCGGATGTGGATAGCGCGAATATTCTTGGAACAGGAATCAAGTACTCGGGGTCTTACGGGACACAAGTGAGCCTGAAAAAACAAATAGCAAATATGGCTCACCGATGCCACTTTCATTAGTTATCCCATTACTACTCAGGTTAAGTTGTTTAGGTACCTCGTTATCCATCAGACACTCACATACCCTACACATGCTGTTCTCGACTGCATGGCTCAAACAACTCCTGTAGTAATGGCTCATGGGATGGAGGAACAAGCTTCGGTGGGGTTTAAAAGTAAAGGCTATGCAATACTTGGGATTCAATTTAATGCAATCGCGACTCAATGATGCAAGAATAAGAAAGAGGCAATAGGTACTATATGTATGCAAGCATGTGGTAGTGCTTGCCTGGCAGCTCAGTTGAAGCGAGAGAAGGATCTGGGTAGTACTCCTGGTTCTCCTGATATATCCCCTGCTCAGCGTCTATTCGAAGAAGAACCAAACAAACAAGGGCCAACATAAATAAAGTGCACAAGCATAGGAATAAATGCATAAGCAAGCAATCATGCCATGATGAATGATGCACAAATTGCATGGCATTAAAGTAGCATGGCATGGGTGAGGTGTGAGATCCAAGATTGAATCATTTTATTGAGTTTTGGGCCCATTTTATACTCATATTAGTTGCTGTAAACATTATATTTATATGATGCATGCTTCAAAACAAACCATGGGATGCATAAACAGAAAGGTCTCGTCGAGCTAATCATTTTAGACATATCATTTATTAAATTTGGAGTTATAAAACAAAAGTTATTAATTAAATAAGACAAAAGGGCATTTTATTGTAATTTAAATAAACTTGGAAATTTAAATGTCCAAAATATATTTTGAAGGCCATATTTGAAATCCTCACATTTTTCTGATTTGAAAACATATATTATTTGTATTATTTGGATTTATATTTTAAAAGTTATTTTAAAACAGAATTTAAATATGAATTTGATTTAATTTTGAAAAGATTTGAGTTTAAACAGATTAGACAGAAACTTTTGTTACTTAGCTCAGTTCTAGCCAACGTCAATGACAAGTGGGCCACTGCTGACTGGGCAACACAGGCGCACAGAAAGCTTTTTACACCGTAGCCTTAACTAGCCACAGAGACAGACAAGTGGGCCCAGAAGCACTGCGGACCCACACGCCAGTGGGCGGGCTCGAGGTTGCTACGCGGTTCAGGGGGGACTGCGGGTTGAGTCGATCAAAGCAGGGGAGCCTTTTTATAAAATCGTCCAGAGACAGACAGGTGGGGTCGGCAGGAGCGCGGGTTGAGGAAAACGAAACGGGAGGGGGTTTTCTGCAAAACGTCGCCGCGACACTGTTTTTCTTCCTCTCTCTCTGACGAAAAAGACAGAGGCAGTGCGCGCGGCACGGGGCTTCGATCTCGTGACACAGGGCTTGCACTTGAGGCGGCCGCCACGGTGGCTAGGCTAGGTGAGAGAGGTGGGCGCCTAGCTAGGGCTGCGACGCCTTCTGGCCGAGGCGACGCCGCGCCGCAGGCGTATGCAGCCGCATAAACGTCCGGCGGACACAGGCGACGGCAGCAAGGCGGACCGTGTCTAGGGGGTACAGGGGCCCACCGAGAGGTTGTCGGTGGCGCTGGATCGGGCAGGGGCGCTGGCGATCAACGGCGATGCAGACGGACAGATGATCTAGGGTTCCGGCTCGGGCGTCGATGGTTCTGGCGGTCTGGGCTTCCTCTTCGCGGTTCCGTGTACGGGGCTGCAGCAGGGGGTCTCCTCGGTCCACCAGACCACTCCACGGTCTGTCTGCGCGTCTGGATCGTCGGGGTGCGGTGGAGGCCGAGGTTTTGGCGGCGAGGTGTAGACGGTGGTGGAGAGGGGGAGGGGGAGAGAGCAGGCGCTGGGGCAGATCTGGGGATGCAGGGGAGGCGAGAGAGGGGGTGGGTAAGGCAGAGAGGGAGCGAGGATGCCGTGGGCGAGTGGGAGATGAAAAAGGTGGCTCGGCCACCTTTTCTCTACCTCTCCTCACGTGCTCTGGTCGGGCGGGGAGGCGGGCGAGGCGGTGTAGATGGGGATGTCCAGGTGGGGTAGGGTGAGTCCAGGAGGGAGGCTCGGGGTAGGACCCGCTTGGCAGAGAGAGAGAGCTAGGGAGAGAGAGGTGAGGCTCGGGTAGGTTAGAGCTAGGCTCGGGTTTAGGGTTGGGTATGGCTCGGTGTAGCTAGGGTTTGGGGTGGGGTAGCAGCTAGGTGGCATGGTGGGGCCAGCTAGTGAGAGAAGGAGAGAGGCCGAGAGAGAGAGGTAGGTTTAGGGTTTGGTCTAGATTAGGTGTAGATTAGGTTTTAGCTAGGGTAGGATATGGGTGGATTAGATGGGGTAGAGGGATATGGTGAAAGAGGGGGTAGGTTAGATGGGGATGATGGGTTAGATGGTTTCTTTGGCAAACTCAAGCAAAACAAAACAAGATCACACAAAAACTAAACCAAAAGAGGGAGAGGTAAAAAGGTGGTGATGTGGTTTGGGCAAGATCAACTAGATCAAGTCAAAAGGAGGAAGAGAGGGAGATGATCCACTCAAACAATCAAATAAAAACCAAAAGACAAGCTAAAGGGGTGCTTGCATGGGCCATGCATAATTAATTACTACCATGTTTATCTTGTGAAAACAAGATTATTTACATGTCATTTTCCTATGCATTCCCAACATTGGAGTAAGGCCCAAGCAAAAGAATCTAGAAAGAATTCCAAGTGGAATAGATGGAGATAGCCATGTTTGAAATAGAATGGGACATGCTAGTGTGTATGTTCCACTAGATGATCAATAGTCCCAAAATATTCCAACATTAGCATAATTCCATGATGAACCATATGGAAGCTAGGAGAAAGGTTCCACTCACAAGGCATGCAAAGGTGGCCATGCGGCTCTCATATATCAATGATGTGGAAACAACATGATGCTAAGATGAGAGCATGTGGACAAGAATTGGATCCATCCCAACCCACATGAGCTAGAGGTAAAACCAATAAGTGCCAAGCTCATATTTAGTTGGATGGTGGAATTATAAGGTGGTGAAAGAAAAGGTGGTGGAGTTAACAAAAGATATGCCCCAACTCAACTTGGGCATTTCAACAATATATCAAGAATCAAATACAATATCAAGAGGCAAATACAATTAATAATGCCTATGAGATAAGAACCAAATGGAAAAAGGGTTTTATATGATGCTCAAATGCAAGGTGGCATGATGACATGAGCATGATATAATGATGATGCAACAATTATATATTTGAAGTAGCCATTATATTACTAGACCAAGTAGCATTACAATTGTTAGATAATTGGGATGCTACAACTCTCCCCCACTAAACAGGAATCTCGCCCCGAGATTCTAGGATGAAGAAGACACAAAGAGGGTAGGATACTTGGCACGGAGCTCATCTTCACGTTCCCAAGTGGCTTCATCAACGGAATGGTGCGACCACTGCACCTTGCAGAACTTGATGGACTTGTTGCGAGTCCTTCTTTCTACGACTTCAAGGATTTTTGTGGGGTGTTCTTGATAAGACAGGTCTTCTTGAAGATTGATAAGCTCATGGTCCACGGTCTTGCCGGGATCCTTGAAGCACTTCTTGAGCTGAGAGATGTGGAAAACATCATGGACCTTGAGTTTTTCCGGGAGCTCAAGAGCATAAGCAACTTCTCCTCTTCTTCCACGAACTTTGAAGGGACCGATGTATCTAGGAGCCAGCTTTCCTTTGATACCAAAGCGGTGCGTGCCTCTCATGGGAGTGACACGAAGGTAAACGAGATCACCAGGACATACTCCATGTCGTGTGCTTCTGTCATAATTGCTCTTCTGGCGACTTTGAGCAATCCTCAGATTTTCAAGGATGATGTGAACCTTCTCCTCCGCTTGAGTCACAATGTCGGGCCAAACAACATCCTTTCACCGCACCACCAACCAATCGGAGTTCGCATTTGCGCCCATAGAGAGCCTCAAAAGGTGCCATCTTTAGACTTTTACGGAACTGTTGTTGTAAGAGAACTCAGCATAAGGAAGACATTCTTCCCACTTCATGCTAAAAGAGATGACCTTAAGCACGAAGCATATCCTCCGAATCTGATTGATCCTTTCAACTTGTCCTTGCGACTGAGGGTGGTAAGCTGTGCTGAAGTTCAACTTTGTTCCCAAAGCATTTTGGAAACTCTCCCAGAACTTGGAAGTGAAGATGCTTCCACGGTCGAAACTGATCTCAAGCGGAACCCCATACAGAGACAATTCTGATATAGAGCTCAGCCAACTGAATTGCGAAATGGTTTCCTTGACGGGAAGAAGTGAGCCACTTTAGAAAGCTGTCAATGACAACAAAGATTGCATTGTTGCTTCTGCGACCTAGGAAAACCAGTGATGAAGTCCATCTCTACTTTCTCCCATTTCCATTCCGGGTTTCAATGGCTGTAGAAGACCGGAAGGTTTCGATGAACGGCTTTCACTCATGCGGACATCACACTCGAGACATACTTGGCACAATACCGTTTCAAACCAGGCCACCAATATTGTGTTTTCAAGTCCATGTACATCTTTGTGCTGCCAGGTGGATAGAAAGAACGAATCGTCGCCTCCTTGAGAACTTGCTCTCTCAAACCCGGGTAGTTCGAACAAACATCCGTGTTCAAAGAAAAGCGTGCCTTGATCATCGACGTGGAAGGACTCATACTTGGAAGCTGAATCCTGGAGATGATCTTTCTTGTGCGGTCACCAAGCTGAGAAGAGCGAACCTTTTCTTCTAAGAGAGGTGTTGCTAGAAGGTTCGAGATACCCTTGTTCCACAATTTCGTGTTGAGTGACGGATTTCCTCGCACAAGAGAGGCTGTTGTTCTTCCATCATGAGGTTGTTGACATAAGCTTTGCGGTGAGAGCATCTGCCATGACATTAGCTTTGCGAGTGTAGTTGATGGTCAAATCAAGTCATTGATTGCTTCAATCCATCTCCTTTGCGAAGGTTGAGATCAGGCTGAGTAAAGATATACTTTAGACTTTTGTGATCGAGAAGATCTCTAGCGGTTGCCAAGCAAGTAGTGCCTCCATACTTTCAAAGCAAAGACAAGCGCCATGAGCTCGAGGTCATGTGTAGGATAGTTGATCTCATGCGTCTTCAACTGGCGAGAGGCATAAGCAACAACTTGTTTTTCTTGCATAAGGACCGCACCCAATCCATGCAAAGAGGCATCACAGAATATCTGAAACGGCTTGGATGTATCTGGAGGAACCAAGACTAGTGTGGAAGTGAGCTTCTCTTTGAGTGTCTCAAAGCTTGCTTGACATGCAGGAGTCCAAAGGTATTTCTTGCCTTTCTTGAGGAGATCGGTAAGAGGCTTCGCTATCTTCGAAAAGTTCTGAACGAAGCGACGGCAATAACTAGCCAAACCAAGGAAACTCCGCACTTCTTTGACATTCACAGGAGGAAGCCATTCAACAATTGTCTTCACAGTTTCCGGATTGACTGCAATGCCCTTGGCAGAGATGACGTGACCAAGATAGGTAACTTGAGGCAGCCAAAACTCACACTTGGAGAACTTTGCATACAAGCGGTTCTCACGAAGTTTGCTTAGGACACACCGAAGGTGTTCTTCGTGCTCTTCTTGTGACTTAGAATAGACTAAGATGTCATCCAGATAGACCACAACGAACTTGTCAAGATACTCCATGAAAACTGAGTTCATGAGCCTCGAGAAGGTGGCAGGTGCGTTGGTGAGACCGAAAGACATGACCGTGTACTCATACAGGCCATAGCGGGTGGTGAAAGCATCTTGGAACATCTTCCTTGCGAATCTTGATTTGGTGATAACCACTTCTCAAGTCAAGCTTAGAAAACCAGCTCCAGCTAGTGATCAAGAGATCATTAATCCAAGGAAGGGATATTTGTTCTTGATGGTTTTAGCATTGAGAGCCCGATAGTCAACACAAAGTCTATCACCGTCTCGCTTCTTCACAAAGAGAGTAGGGCTACCCCAAGAAGAAGTACTATGCTGAATGAAACCCAACTTCTCTTGTTCATCAAGCTGACGTTTGAGTTCAGCCAACTCAGCAGGACCCATCTTATAAGGCCGCTTGGAGATAGGAGCGGTACCAGGTTCAAGCTCAATAACAAACTCAACCTCACGATTCGGAGGCATACAGCAACTCTTCAGAAAGACATATGGGAACTCACAGACCACGGAACACTCAATAGCTTCCATAGCATCAACATTGAGCTGCCAAAGAGAAAAGCTGGATAGCGAGTCGACTTGGAGAATAGACTATATGGCCTTGAGAATCTTCGGAGAAACCGAGCGTTCAGCACAATCAATCACAGCTGCATTTCTTTGTCAACCAATCCATGCCCAAGATGACATCAATGTCGATTGCCTGAACAATCAAGGAAGCCGAGAACGAAGAGCCACCAATCTCAATTTGATTGCCATGGCTGATTTTAGAAGCTGCCATCTTTGCTCCAGGAGAAAGGACCATTAACCGCTTAAGGAGAGGATCCATCACTAACTCATTCTCATGTGCAAACTTGGTTGACACAAAAGAATGCGATGCACCAGAATCAAACAAAACTCGTGCAGGGACTGAGTTAACGGGAAGCATACCCATCACAACTCCAGGTGCATGCTCAGCTTGAGCGGCGTTGACACAGTTGGCACGAGCAACGATGAGACCGGGCTTGGTGTTGATGTTGAGAGCTCGAGGTGGTGGTGCACGAACCAAAGGAGAGCTTGCCGCAGATCTTGGAGGGGGTGGAGGAAGAGCCTTGTTCTTCATCGGACAGTTCAAGCTTTGATGCCCAGAGTCTCCACACGTGTAACAAGCACCAGGTGGACGTGGAGCAACGTAGCCACGGACTCACTTGAGCGCTCGTGGTAGTGGTGGTTGTAGCCCGGGAGCAGCGTGAGGAAGTTTGGTGTCCTTGCCGTAGCTTGAAGGTCTTGGTGGAGCCGGAGCGGTGGGGTGTTAGGAACCCAGACACGACGCTTAGAAGGAGCTGACATAGCTGAAGAACCTGCTGCATCACGGCTGTGTTTCTTTGACTCCTCAAACACTTGCCTACTTGCCTCTTCCTGCAGAGCTGTATGCTGAAGTTCCAGAAAATACGCCGGCCTTGCATGTGTGATTGCATACTTAATCGATGCATTGAGCCCTTGCCTGAACCTCTTTTGCTTCTTCTTTTCATCAGAGATCTCATCGCCACCATAACGAGAAAGGTTCATAAAGTTCCTGATGTAGGTGTTGACATTATCATTGCCCTGCTTGAGGTTGAGAAACACTTCCTTCATCCTCTCCATGACAATTTTCGATGAATCGCTCTTTGAAAGCTCCAGTGAACTATCCCCAAGTAGGCTGAAAACCGGTCAGTTTGCCTTCGTGTAATTCTCCCACCGGAGCTGCATCTCCCTTGAAGGTGAGTAGCACACTTTACCCATTCTTGCTCAGAACATCAGGCATCATCGAGAACCTTGACATCTCACGCAACCAATCATCAGCATCAAGTGGTTGATCGAAACATCAAAGCGACGAGGTTGAACTTCAGGAAGCTCTTGATGTCTCCTCGCTTGGGAGGTGGAGGTAACGGAACAAACTCATTCCTCCTGACACTTTCCTCAAACCGCTGCTGGTTCTGCTGCATTGCTGCCAAGGCATTGGCGATGCTTGACAACACTGCCCCCAGTTCAGGTTGTATGTCCTCCTCAGAACGGCGTGGTGGTGCCATCCTGTGATTGATATAACACACAAGTCAGTACTATGATGGAGAATAATAATAATCCACAATAGTACCAAAATGGAATTACTCAAGATTAAAGGATACAATTTACTAAGATGATATTAAAATATCAACGAAGTTCAAAGCACCTAGAAGATATTAAGCATATCGCACACGACTGAAAAGGAGTGTGGTACACATATATATCAAAGAAAATTTTTCCACAAATTTCGGCATTAAAATACCAATAGATGCGCAAAATTACTTAACGAATCAAGATTAGTGACTCTACCAACTCAATATACAAGAGCAATGATAAAAGTAGTGGTATGGTCGCGACTCCATCCCGCACTCAAACCATTACTCCGCACATGAACAAGTAAAACACATATCTCAACACCTTCTTCTCGAGATGATCCTAAAGATTAGCAACTACGGAAACGAACACCACAAAGAAGATAGCGTCGGTTAACAAAGAGTAAGACAGATCGCGTCGGTTTGCAAAAGCCTGTCGGTATAGAATGTACCAACAATTGATAACCAAAAAGGCCGATAAAGATAACAACTTGGATGCAACAGGTAGACAAGGGATTACACACTCACACACACACAGAGATACACAACCTATGGTACTACGGAAACCCAGAACACGTGAATCCTAGTTTGAATTTTAAGAAGAGGATTGAAAACGTTACACTTCCTTACCAGAAAAGGGTGGGTGGGTGGGTAAGAAGAAAAGTGGAAGCAGCCCTACTCTCGCGTTTTGTTTTTCCCTAGTATACATAGCTACCAAAAATATTTGCTAGACAGACAACGACCATTTGGCTGAGACCCTGAAGGGCGGGCTGGCTCTGATACCAATTGTAACTACCTCGGTGAATTACGCTCCTAGTACAAGCCTAGATGATCAGAAATGGTTTAAATAGTACGGTGGGGCCCAAATGCCACTCACAGGTAGACCTTTCGGCCGTCCCAACCATTTCCAAACATCGGGACAAGAACGGGCGGCGTAATCGGCAGGCGAAGGGATCAACTACATACACAAATGAGTATGTATGCAAGCCACCATACAATAGTACATCAGAGCCATTCCATCTAAAAAGAAAGGAAATATAGCAACGCCATACGGCAAGATCCAAATATCCTAGATAGATATAATAGTTTAGGATATCTCCTCATACATCAAACATCAGAGTATCAAGCGGAAGCGGAAGACAAAATCCGAGTACGGATAAGAAGCAAATCGGCATAAGATGCCCCATAAATAAGCACATCCATACGGATCTCACGGATCCCGTTCCGGAATCTCTACACGAATGATCGTTGCCCACATCGTCGTCTCTTCCACCCAAGATCCATCTTGTGAGGGTACTGTCCATCTGAACCAATAATTTATCGTGTGAGACCCTAGGGATACTCAGAAGTCTTTATGCCTCTAAAGGGGACACAACAGGGTGACGCAATTGCAGCAAAAGATAAACCCTAACAATTCTATAGATACTCGCTAACCATCCGCCTAACCAGAGATAGACGGATGTCCGTGAATTAATAACAATAGTTATAACAGTTAAAACGGTAATATCCACAGATCCATCCTCCTCCTCGCTTACCGACGAGGAAGCGGACGAACAACCACCCATCCATTGGCAGTTTTATTATCCATTTCGTGAGTATTGCACTATTTACTAGTCAGGTACCTAGTCTAGTCAAATTAAAAGCGGTACTTTAGTTATTCTTGTCTATGATCGAGAAACTGTGCTCCAAGTCGTCCATAACCGCGGACACGGCTTTCAGAAAGTTTTACCTGCGGTGCACAAATAGCAACACACTCGATATGCCTCGGAAAAACCAAATCAAAACCCAACGAGGCGATCCACGACAAAGCAATCACAGGATTCAGAAATATTTCAGGGGGCCACCCCATTGAGCTACCCGCAACGAAGTTAGCTGACTCCGAGACGGCCTCAAGGTTTGCGTCAGTGGCTGTGAACGACTGGGAACCCGAAAATGTGGCTGGGCTTGTCGACACCGTGAAAACACTCCGATTACCTAAACAGTACAGTGTGCTCCTCGCACAATCTTAAATAAAGCAGTAAAGCATGGCATAAGTACAGGATAGTAAAATAAAACCTCAAACTAGTTTGTGGCCCCAAGAAATAAGAATGAATCAAGCTCTGGCTCAGGGGGGTTCATAAGCCTCCCGGATGTGGATAACGCGAATATTCTTGGAACAGGAATCAAGTACTCGGGGTCTTACGGGACACAAGTGAGCCTGAAAAACCAAATAGCAAATATGGCTCACCGATGCCACTTTTATTAGTCATCCCATTACTACTCAGGTTAAGTTGTTTAGGTACCTCGTTATCCATCAGACACTCACATACCCTACACATGCTGTTCTACGACTCGCATGGCTCAAACAACTCCTGTAGTAATGGCTCATGGGATGGAGGAACAAGCTTCGGTGGGGTTTAAAAGTAAAGGCTATGCAATACTTGGGATTCAATTTAATGCAATCACGACTCAATGATGCAAGAATAAGAAAGAGGCAATAGGTACTATATGTATGCAAGCATGTGGTAGTGCTTGCACAGCTCAGTTGAAGCGAGAGAAGGATCTGGGTAGTACTCCTGGTTCTCCTGATATATCCCCTGCTCAGCGTCTATTCGAAGAAGAACCAAACAAACAAGGGCCAACATAAATAAAGTGCACAAGCAAAGGAATAAATGCATCAAGCAAGCAATCATGCCATGATGAATGATGCACAAATTGCATGGCATTAAAGTAGCATGGCATGGGTGAGGTGTGAGATCCAAGATTGAATCATTTTATTGAGTTTTGGGCCCATTTTATACTCATATTAGTTGCTGTAAACATTATATTTATATGATGCATGCTTCAAAACAAACCATGGGATGCATAAACAGAAAGGTCTCGTCGAGCTAATCATTTTAGACATATCATTTATTAAATTTGGAGTTATAAAACAAAAGTTATTAATTAAATAAGACAAAAGGGCATTTTATTGTAATTTAAATAAACTTGGAAATTTAAATGTCCAAAATATATTTTGAAGGCCATATTTGAAATCCTCACATTTTTCTGATTTGAAAACATATATTATTTGTATTATTTGGATTTATATTTTAAAAGTTATTTTAAAACAGAATTTAAATATGAATTTGATTTAATTTTGAAAGATTTGAGTTTAAACAGATTAGACAGAAACTTTTGTTACTTAGCTCAGTTCTAGCCAACGTCAATGACAAGTGGGCCACTGCTGACTGGGCAACACAGGCGCACAGAAAGCTTTTTACACCGTAGCCTTAACTAGCCACAGAGACAGACAAGTGGGCCCAGAAGCACTGCGGACCCACACGCCAGTGGGCGGGCTCGAGGTTGCTACGCGGTTCAGGGGGGACTGCGGGTTGAGTCGATCAAAGCAGGGGAGCCTTTTTATAAAATCGCCCAGAGACAGACAGGTGGGGTCGGCAGGAGCGCGGGTTGAGGAAAACGAAACGGGAGGGGGTTTTCTGCAAAACGTCGCCGCGACACTGTTTTTCTTCCTCTCTCTCTGACGAAAAAGACAGAGGCAGTGCGCGCGGCACGGGGCTTCGATCTCGTGACCTGGGGCTTGCACGCAGGGCGGCTGCCGCTGCGGTGGCTAGGGCTAGGTGACAGAGAGGTGGGCGCGGCCTAGCTAGGGCTTCTGCGGCCTTCTGGCCGGACCGAGCGAGCCGCGCCAGGCGTGCACGACGAAACGTCCGGCGGACACAGGCGACGGCAGCGAGGCGGACCGTGTCTAGGGGGTACAGGGGCTCACCGAGAGGTTGTCGGTGGCGCTGGATCGGGCAGGGGCGCTGGCGATCAACGGCGATGCAGACGGACAGATGATCTAGGGTTCCGGCTCGGGCGTCGATGGTTCTGGCGGTCTGGGCTTCCTCTTCGCGGTTCCGTGTACGGGGCTGCAGCAGGGGGTCTCCTCGGTCCACCAGACCACTCCACGGTCTGTCTGCGCGTCTGGATCGTCGGGGTGCGGTGGAGGCCGAGGTTTTGGCGGCGAGGTGTAGACGGTGGTGGAGAGGGGGAGGGGGAGAGAGCAGGCGCTGGGGCAGATCTGGGGATGCAGGGGAGGCAAGAGAGGGGGTGGGTAAGGCGGGAGAGGGCGAGGATGCGTGGGGCGGTGGGAGATGAAAAGGTGGCTCACCTTTCTCTACCTCTCCTCACGTGCTCTGGTCGGGCAGGAGGCAGGGCAGGGCGAGGGGCAGGTAGATGGGGATGTCCAGGTGGGGTAGGGTGAGGCCAGGAGGGAGGCTCGGGGTAGGACCCGCTTGGCAGAGAGAGAGAGCTAGGGAGAGAGAGGTGAGGCTCGGGTAGGTTAGAGCTAGGCTCGGGTTTAGGGTTGGGTATGGCTCGGTGTAGCTAGGGTTTGGGGTGGGGTAGCAGCTAGGTGGCATGGTGGGGCCAGCTAGTGAGAGAAGGAGAGAGGCCGAGAGAGAGAGGTAGGTTTAGGGTTTGGTCTAGATTAGGTGTAGATTAGGTTTTAGCTAGGGTAGGATATGGGTGGATTAGATGGGGTAGAGGGATATGGTGAAAGAGGGGGTAGGTTAGATGGGGATGATGGGTTAGATGGTTTCTTTGGCAAACTCAAGCAAAACAAAACAAGATCACACAAAAACTAAACCAAAAGAGGGAGAGGTAAAAAGGTGGTGATGTGGTTTGGGCAAGATCAACTAGATCAAGTCAAAAGGAGGAAGAGAGGGAGATGATCCACTCAAACAATCAAATAAAAACCAAAAGACAAGCTAAAGGGGTACTTGCATGGGCCATGCATAATTAATTACTACCATGTTTATCTTGTGAAAACAAGATTATTTACATGTCATTTTCCTATGCATTCCCAACATTGGAGTAAGGCCCAAGCAAAAGAATCTAGAAAGAATTCCAAGTGGAATAGATGGAGATAGCCATGTTTGAAATAGAATGGGACATGCTAGTGTGTATGTTCCACTAGATGATCAATAGTCCCAAAATATTCCAACATTAGCATAATTCCATGATGAACCATATGGAAGCTAGGAGAAAGGTTCCACTCACAAGGCATGCAAAGGTGGCCATGTGGCTCTCATATATCAATGATGTGGAAACAACATGATGCTAATATGAGAGCATGTGGACAAGAATTGGATCCATCCCAACCCACATGAGCTAGAGGTAAAACCAATAAGTGCCAAGCTCATATTTAGTTGGATGGTGGAATTATAAGGTGGTGAAAGAAAAGGTGGTGGAGTTAACAAAAGATATGCCCCCAACTCAACTTGGGCATTTCAACAATATATCAAGAATCAAATACAATATCAAGAGGCAAATACAATTAATAATGCCTATGAGATAAGAACCAAATGGAAAAAGGGTTTTATATGATGCTCAAATGCAAGGTGGCATGATGACATGAGCATGATATAATGATGATGCAACAATTATATATTTGAAGTAGCCATTATATTACTAGACCAAGTAGCATTACAATTGTTAGACAATTGGGATGCTACACACGTGTAGGTATTCCAGGTGTACTCGGCGATAACTCTCGTGTCGCTGCTCAGAGTGTGCATGACTACCCTTGCTGGGACAGAAGTTCGTTGCTTATAAAATTGTATTGTATGCCTGGATTTTTGGAATAATATCGAGGAGATTGATGTGCATATATGAAATTGAAGAGAAGGTACCCCATATATTTCTTCAAGTTATGCGTATACTTTACTACTGATTGTTGGGGGGATACACCCGGGTAGGGTCACGCCGGGTATAGAGACCGAGTTAGCCGAGGTACGACAAGGTCAAAGCGAATGCTGGCCGAGTCACCTCAAGGCAGGCCGAATCACGGCGTTACCCGGACCGGAGAATGTCCACCTAACTGAGTCCCGGCCGACGTATGTCGTATGCCGGCAGGATTTATGTAACTTGTATGCAGGTACCCGTGTGGCCAGATTAACCAGGCACGATCCGGGTTATATCAGGCTTGCAAGAGAAGGAAGGTATCTCGCTAGTCAAAAGGTGGTCACTTTACGCTGGAGCATGAGCGAAACGGACAGAGAGAAGGACCACCGAGGCATGGCCGACAAGGGTAACGCGCATACAGGATGGGATGGCGCATAGAGGCTTACGTAGCCTCTGCATGGCTTACGATGGCGACAAGTGATCCGGTCGGTTTGCTATTTTGGGAAGAGGCATATTCCCAGGAATATGCCTCCACGTATGTCCTAATTGGAGACCTAGCCTCCCCTTTATAAGGAGCGCTAGGGCCTCTGTAGAAAAGGGTTGGTTGGCATTTGAGTAGTTGGTTCCTGGGAGATAGGTAGTGGTGAGAGTAAGAGAGCTCCTTCTTCCTCCTTTCCCTAATACAACTCAAGGAGCACTTGTAAACTCATCTAGTTTGGAGATTACAAAGCATCTGTGTGTGGAATCACCACACTATTCCTCCCTGGATTCCTCTAGTGCATATTGGCCCCACCTTTAGTCTATCCATGGCATCTGCCGTGACACCACCACGACAATTGGCGCCACTGGCGCTGGCGCAGGAGTGAAGATCTGGACGGGAAACCTCATCGGCAACGGCGAGCGCATCGTCTCTAGGCTCGTTCAGCGCTTTGGAGCGCTGGACTTCGTCAGCGACAACGCTGGTTGCTTCGGCAAACGACCTCTTCCACGCAACGGCCTCTTCGTCAAGCTTGGCGCTCACAAGATCTACGTCGCAGTCGATGTGTCGTGCGTTCACCCCTGGCACGTCGTCGAGGGAGGCGAGCCACCCCTTAGCGCAGCTCACATGGCGCGCATCACTCGCTCCTTGACCATGCCGAGGTGATGATGACAGCGCCTAGCGCTGGCGCAAGTAAGGATCCGGCACCAGATCCGGAGGTAATACCCAAGGCACTAAGGAAAAGTAGAGGTCCTCCACTAGAGAGGCCAGAGAACGTGCTATAGCAGGCGATAGATAGCCTAGAGAGTCTCATAGCTCCTGCAGTAGATCCGGCTCGAGTACAGGCCGAGTTAGAAGAAACTAGGCAGAAAATACTAGAAGGTGCGAAAAAGATAGCTGCGGCTCAGCAGTCGTTGAACATGACACTATGCGAGTACGTAAAGGCGAATAAGGTAGATGCTGTAAAAGTAAAGGGGAGAAACCTCATCAGTGAAATGAACAAAGAGGAGTCAGAGAACATTTTGTCCGTGGGGCTGCCGAAGTACAGTACCCCGGCAAAGAACCTCAGAGCAGCGGATGCAACTGCATCCGAGTTAGAGGGTTTAACGGGTGAAGCCTGGCAAAGACAGCAGGAGAGGGTCAATGAGTTAGTTCGGATCGCTAACAGACAAAATAAAGAGTTGCTCAGGGCTAACCCGGCAAGGGCTGGGGCTTCCAAAGTCGTTTATTCAGCGGTAGGTAACCCGGAGAAATCTGCTAGAGCTGCATCATCCCCTCATGGTGGCCCAAGAAGAGAGGAAGTGGTAACCTCGGCAAGGAGAAACAAATAGATAGTCCCATATGACCCGGCAAGGGCAGGGAAAGGAAAAGTAGTGCAGGGAAATGAGGATCGACGAAGTGTCAGCCGAGGTGAAGCTGGCCGAGGTAACCGCTACCAAGGCAATGCCGGACAGCGCAACTCGGTAGGTGGCAACAAGAAGCAGTGAGCATGAATATACCACGAAGAGCGGCGCCGCCAAGGTATGTACGTAGATGCGCTCCACAAGAGCAAGATAGATACAATGATGGTGATTCGGAAATGGTGAACACAAGATACCCTAGGCCGGACTATCACGTGATAGGGTCAAGGTTGGGAAGCAGGAACTTGATGCCTGATGATGCCAGGTTAAAACTGGATGGGCTCTATAGGTCGGAGCAAATTGAGGGGCAAGGTCCTCCGGGTCCGGCGTGCTTTGGGCCCCGGATCATGAAAGAACCTCCGGTACCTAACTTCCAGTTACCCAGAGGCACGAAAACATATGACGGCAGCACCAAGCCGGAGGATTGGTTGATCAACTACGCAACGGCAGTGAAAATTACTACAGGCAACTTGAGATGGGCTGTGAGATACGTGCCTCAGATGCTGGAGGGGCCAGTGAGGGTATGGTTAAACAATTTGCCGCCCGCAAGTATCAACTGTTGGATTGATTTTGATAAAATGTTTGTCAGTAACTTCTCGAGCACGTATCAGAGGCCGAATAGGCCACAGACCTTAGCGATGTGCAAGCAGAGACCAAATGAAACGGACAGGGAGTTCTTGACCCGCTGGTGCACCGTGAGAAACTCATGTGAGGGCGTGATTGAGTCACAGGCCATAGCTTGGTTTGCACAAGGGTGTAGATATGCAAGCATGCTGTGGCAAAGACTACAAAGGGATATGCCAACTACACTGGCAGAAACAATCCGGATTGCTGATTCGTATGCTTTGGGGGATCCGACTCAACCCCGGCTTATGTCAAACGAGTCAAGTGAGGAGTACTACCAGCGAGATGGAGCCGGATCATCCTGGTGGAATGATTACCGGGGTAAGAGAAGAGATGATAGACCGGATTACAGGTACAGTTCGCAACAAGTTGCTGCTGTAAATCAAGATCAACCCGGAGCAGGGAGTAATCAGCGTCAGAAAAATGGAGGGCAACAATGGACTCCAAGAAATGATGGCAAGAAAACTTGGACGCCAGAGCAGAAGAAACAGTGGCAAGAAAAGAAAGACCAGCCGAGGTATACGTACGAGGCAATGCTGGATCAGTCGTGCAAATTTCACACGCCAAATCCGAGTAACCCGGCGGGTCACACGACTCGGCAATGCGAATGGATGAGGAAGATTGAACAAAGTGGTTCGGGGAATGCTCAGGCACCTCGGAACGATCAACCTCGGCAGGAGTTATCCCGGCAGCAATTGCTCTCCGGAGCGAACATGCAACGGTTAATGTTGCCACCACCTCCACCGAGGTATGAAAACCATGAGAGAAGGGATGCAGTTCATCAGGTGGAAAATCAGCATCAGCCAGATCAAAGGTACCCTGGAAATGAGGGGAGAAATGAATAGAGAGAGCATCACCAGAGTTATTGCGTGTTCACCATGGAGGAAACTAATAGAAAAAGCTTGCAACGCCGACATATGGAAGTGAATGCGGTTATGCCGGCAGTGACGAGGTATATGTCTTGGTCCGATCGGGAAATTACCTGGAGTATCAAGGATCATCCCAAGCTTATGCCGAGTCCTGGTTCATATGCATTAGTGCTGGACCCAACATTCATCAGGCCAAATATCAATGTGAGATTTTCCAAGGTACTGATTGACAATGGCAGCAACATCAATATCATGTACGCAGATACCATGCACAAGTTGGGTATCTCGGAGATCATGCTCCAGGCCACGAGGACAACTTTCCATGGTATTGTGCCAGGCATTTCCTGTGAACCCATTGGCAAGGTCCGGGTTGACGTATTATTCGGCACACGAGATAACTGCCGAAAATTTGGAGTTTGAGGTTGTGAACTTAGAAAGCGCATATCAGCGTTACTCGGCAGGCCAGCCCTGAACAAATTCATGGCAAGTTGTCACATCAGTTACCTGAAGATGAAGTTGCCCGGGCCAAATGGAGTAATTACGATAGCAGGAGATTTCCGACGTTCCATTGAGTGTCCGGCGGGTCTAACTCTAGCGAGTCACTTGTGATCGCACAAGAAAAGAGAAAGATCTAGGAAGTAGCGGCATTGGCTCAATCCGCACAGCAGTATATGCCGACGCTGAGTAACCCGCATGGAAGTGTCTCATTTAAAGTAACAAAAGATACAAAGAAAGTACCTGTTGATGATCTGTTCCCAGAGCGCACCGTAACGATTGGTGTCGGGTTAACTGACAAATAGGAAAGCGAGCTCGTCAACTTCCTCCGTGAGAATCAGGATATCTTTGCTTGGTCCACACAGGACTTGCAAGGTGTTCCGAGGGAGTTGGCCGAGCACTCTTTGAATGTAAGACCCGGAGCAAAGCCGGTGAAGCAACCTCTCCACCGCTTCGTCGAAGACAGGAGAAAAGTCATTGGAGATGAGATAGCTCAGCTCCTCGCAGCCGGGTTTATCATGGAAGTGCTTTACCCGGATTAGCTATCTAATCCGGTGCTTGTGGAAAAGAAGAAAGATGATCTGAATGTGGCAGTGGTTTGGTGTATGTGCATCGATTACACGAACCTGAATAAGGCGTGTCCAAAAGATCCATTCCCACTGCCAAGGATAGATCAGGTCATAGATTCTACTGCTGGATGTGAACTGTTGTCATTCATAGATGCATATTCTGGTTTCCACCAGATACCTCTGAACCCGAGTGATCAAATAAAGACTTCTTTTATCACCCCGTATGGGGCTTATTGCTATCGCACCATGCCTTTTGGTTTACGTAATGCAGGGGCAACGTACCAAAGATGTATGCAAAAAATGTTTGCACGATCAAATTGGTGGAAATGTGCAAGTATATGTGGATGATGTGGTTATAAAAACCAAGGAAAGCAAAACGCTCCTTGATGATATCAGGCAAACATTCGTGAACCTAAGGAGATTCCGGATGAAGCTTAACCCGGAGAAATGTACTTTTGGTGTCTCGGCTAGAAAATTACTCGGATTTCTTATCTCCAGCCGAGGTATCGAAGTTAACCCAACGAAAATCCGAGCCATAGAATGAATGGAATTGCCAAAGTGTCTTAATGATGTCCAGAAGTTCACTGGTTGCTTGGCATCCTTAAGTCGGTTTATATGTCGGTTGGGAGAAAAGGCATTACCTCTCTATCAACTAATGAAAAAGTCAGACAAATTCGTATGGACGCCGCAGGCCAATGAAGCCTTCATTCAACTAAAGAAAATGTTAGCCATCGCATCAAAGATTAGCCTCTCCACTATCAAAAGAGTCAATGTTGCTCTACGTAGCCGCAACCAACCGAGTTGTAAGTGCAGTAATAGTGGTAGAGCGCGACGAAGAGGGTAAGTCGGTGCAGAGGCCAGTCTATTACCTGAGAGAGGTATTATCAGCATCAAAGCAGAACTATCCTCACTATCAGAAAATGGCATATGGTGTATATATGGCAGCAAAGAAGCTGAAGCACTATTTTGAAGAACACCCCATTAAAGTGATATGGGAAGCCCCCATATCTGAGATAATGAGCAATAAGGATGCAAGCAGTCGGATCGCAAAATGGGCAATTGAACTAGCCCCTTATGCTCCACAATTCGACAGGAGAGATGCGATCAAGTCTCAGGCCGTGGCTGACTTTTTCGTGGATTGGGCCGAGATGCAATATGAGCCACCATTGCCAGATCCGAACTACTGGAAAATGCATTTTGATGGATCAAAAACGAAAAACGGGTTAGGCGCCGGAGTTGTGCTTACCTCGCCCAAGAAGGACCAGCTGAAGTATGTGCTGCAGATCCACTTTGCAGCATCAAACAATGTTGCAAAATATGAAGCACTTGTGCATGGTCTCAAAGTGGCAAAAGAAATTGGAATACGTCGGATCCAATGCTTTGGCGACTCGGATTTGGTAGTTCAGCAAGTCTTGGGGCAATGGGATTCTTTGGATGAAAACATGGCACTGTACAGATTTCATGTGCAGAAAATATCGGGATATTTCGAGGGATGCGAGTTCCATCATGTACCCCGGTTGGAAAATGAGGCTGCCGACATACTGTCGAAACTCGGATCCACCCGACAAGCGATTCCACCGGGCGTAGCACTAGAGCACCTCAGAAAGCCGTCAATCAGACCGCCCCTAGAATCCGAGTCAATCTATATCTCGGAAAATCCGGAGTCGGGAGCTGTACCCATGGACATTGATGTGGGAAGTGCCTCGGGAGACCCGGATCGCGCTTCAGAAACCCGGACTGCTTAGAGAACACTGGGATGCAGCCTGACCCGGCAGAGGTTATGCTGGTAGATCGGATGGAAGTGGACGAGGATGTGTTTCCAGTGCGAGCCATGCCGGCTTGGGCACTGCCCATATTCCAGTTCCTGAAGGATGGATCCTTGCCCGACGAAGAAGTGCTTTCAAGGCAAGTTCAGAGGCGCGCAAAGGCGTACACGATTATCAATGCCGAGCTATACAAGAGGAGTGTCACGAATGTCCTGCAGTGGTGTGTTGACCCGGAAGAAGGGCTTGACATCCTCCGAGATATACATCAAGGAGAATGTGGGCATCACGTCTCATCCAGAGCATTAGTGGCAAAAGCTTTCCGGCATGGGTTCTACTAGCCAAGTGCCTTGGAACAAGCAAAAGATCTAGTAAGAAAATGCAATGGCTGTCAGAGGTATGCTACCAAGACACACTTGTCAATGTTAGAGCTCAAGACCATACCAATTACCTGGCCATTTGATGTGTGGTGTTTGGATATGGTTGGTCCATTTAAGCCGGCGAGAGGGAACATGACCCATATCTTGGTCATGGTTGACAAGTTTACAAAGTGGATTGAAGTAAAGCCAATAAGAAAATGTGATGGAGCTACAGCCATGACATTCCTCAAAGACATCATCTTGAGATATGGCTATCCTCATAGTATCATAATAGATAACGGCACCAATTTTGCTGAAGGAGCATTTGCGCGATTCTGCCGAGATAAAAAGATCTGGCTGGACGTTGCCTCGGTAGCCCACCCCGCATTGAACGGACAAGTGGAAAGATCCAACGGATTAGTGTTATCCGGGATAAAACCCCGGCTCATTGAGCCATTGCAAAGATCAGCGGGGTGCTGGATAGAAGAACTACCAGCGGTGTTATGGAGTTTAAGAACAACTCCGAATCAATCAACAGGCTATATGCCATTCTTTCTGGTATATGGGGCAGAAGCTGTATTACCAGCCGACATAGAGCATGATTCGCCTAGAGTCACCCAATACATAGAAGCCGAAGTGCGAGAAGCCCGGCAAAATGATGTTGATCTGCTGGAAGAAGCGAGAGAATTGGCATTGTCCAGATCCACCATATATCAGCAAAATCTCCGACGCTATCATAGCCAAAAAGTAAACCCCCGAGTCTTCCAGGAAGGTGATCTGGTACTCCGGCTGGTACAACGTACTGCTGGCATGCATAAGTTATCCCCCCATGGGAAGGGCCATTCATTGTGAGCAAAGCATTGCACAATGACTCTTATTATCTCATCGATGCAAAACCATAGGAGAAGAACAAGGCGGACAGGTCCGGCGAGGAATCTAAGCGTCCATGAAATGTAGCTCTACTCCGTCCATTCTACACTTAACAAAGAAGTGTCTGTATATGAGTCTCTCATATGTTGGTATGTATGCCGACAATGAGTTTATCAATGAAATCTTGGCATCTCGAGCAGTAACTCGGGGACTGCCTTAGTGATATTTGTTGTTGTTTTCTGTATTTGTTAATTATATGTCGGCTGGCATAAGTTGCTTCTACCTAAGCCGGATCAGTAGTGTGTGAGCACCAAAAACTCAACTCTTCGACTTGTTGCTGTCCAACAAGAATTGGCTTCATGGCAAGCAAGAGAACAAGTTTGGAATTGTGTAGCACACGAAAAACGACTAAGGAAAAGGAACTTAATCGAGCCGACATTTGTTATTCGGACTAACCGTATGTTTACTTTACTTTTACTACGTTGGATTACTTTGAGCTAAGCCTAAAGTTTCCAAGTATTGTTAAGTCAATTTTTGAAACTCGGACTCGTAAGTCACAAAACCGAATCAAGGTAGACGCGAGCTGAGCCAGGAAATTGAAGGAACAAGAAAATGAAACTCGGGGACTACGCCCAAGATAATCCGACATAAATAACTTGGTAGCAAAACATAATCAGTATGCTTAATACATTTGCACCCGGCATACCGGGGATCTGATAAATTTCAAAGTGTTTTTTGGTGCTCAAGGAGCAGCGGAGGAGGTAACTCGGCGCCAGCAGGTGGAACTCCGGCCTCAGCTTCTTCGTCATCTTCATTTTCTTTGATGTCCGAGGCTTCGTCCTCTTCCTCCTCATCTGAACCATCTTCGACATATTCGTCGTCAACAACACCGAGAAAACTTGGTCCCTCGTTCCATTGATGGATGGGGGCAAACTGAATGAGGTGATGGGCGCAAGCCTTGCACCGAGCTATCCAATCTAGATCATTTGACCACCTTGATCCGGTGCGCAAGCGCTCGAAAAGATTTAGATTTATTTTCTCATACCATGTGAGCACGAAGTGGAGAACAGTTTCAGCTCCGGCGCGTGCGGTGCATTCCCTCCAGAGGTCAAGCTAGGTCTCGCAATCCATCAATATTGTTGGAGATATGCCCAAGAGGCAAAAATAAAGTGGTTATTATTATATCTTTATGTTTATGATAAATGTTTACATCCCGTGCTATAATTGTATTAACCGGAAACATTAATACTTGTGTGTTTTGTAAACATAAAAGAGTCCCTAGTAAGCCTCTTGTTAAACTAGCTTGTTGATTAATGGATGATCATGGTTTCCTGATCATGGACATTGGATGTCGTTAATAACAAGATCATATCATTAGGAGAATGATGTGATGGACACACACCCATAGTAAGCATAGCATAAGATCAAGTCATTAAGTTCGTTTTGCTACAAGCTTTTCAAATGCATGGTAACCTAATCCTTCGACCATGAGGTTATGTTAATCACCATCACCGGATGGGTACTTTGATGACATCAAACGCCGCTCAGAATCGGGTGGTTATAAAGGTGACATTGGGTATTCGAAGTATGTGAAGCATGGACCAAGATTGGGATTTGTCCATCCATATGACGGATAGATATGCTCTGGGCCCTCTCGGTGGAATGTCATCTAGTTAGCTTGCAAGCATGTAACTAGGTCACAAGGGGTGACATATCATGGAACGAGTAAAGAGTACTTATCAGTAATGAGGTAGAACTAGGTATGGAGATACCGACGATCAAACCTCGGATAAGTAGAGTATCCCGTGACAAAGGGAATTGGTTTCGTATGTTAAATGGTTCTATCGATCACGAAGTCATCGTTGAGTATGTGGGAACCGTTATGGATCTCCAGATCCCGCTGATGGTTATTGATCGGAGAGGTGTCTTCATCATGTTCAGATATTCACGAACCATAGGGTGACACACTTAAGGTTCAAGTTGTTTTAAGTAGATATGGAATGTGCGTTGGAGACCGAATGTTGTTCGAGTCTCGGATTGATCCGGACATCACGAGGAGATCCGGAATTGTCCGGGGAATAAGATTCATATATTGGGGATCATTTTCTAAGTTAGGAAATGTTCCGGAGTATTTGTATGGGGATTCTAGAAGGTTTCGGAATGTTCCGGAAGGTTCTAGAAGATTTCTTGGAGTTTACTTGAAAACCAAGAAAGGATCAAGGAATCCTTGTGGGGTAAGACAAGGATTCATGGGGGAGTAGGACTCTCCCCCCACCTCCTTGATCCGCCGGCCAAGGGAGAGGGGAGTCCTACAAGGACTCCACCTCCCCATGGCGCCTCCCTCCTTTAAATAGAGGGGTGGAGGCACAAACCCCTTTGCCCCTTCTATTCTCTAGATCTCAAGTTGCCTCTCTCCTCCTCCTCTCGCTCGCTTAGGCGAAGCCTCGAGAATTTCTCTACTCCACCACCACCACCACGCCGTCGTCTGCTGGGATTCCGTGGAGAGATCTACTACCTCACGTCACTGAACAGGAGAGGAAGGTCTTCGACTCGCACGCAGGACCGACTACGGAAGCACTGCCGGAACGCGGCGCCGGAAGGATCGTCTACTCGATCTTGAGATCGGCAAGTGATCGACTATATCAACCACGAGATCCGATCTCGTAACGCTTTTGGGTCTACAAGGGTTAGTACAGATCTATCTCGTTGCACATGTCGAATAGATTAGATCTTGGGTTTTATCTAGATTAGATCTAGGTTTTGTTCATTCTTTCGGTAGAAATTTTTTTGTTTTACATGCTACGAACCCATCAGTGGTATCAGAGCCGTGTCTATGCGTAGATCTGTTGCACGAGTAGAACACAACGGTTTTGTGGGCGTTGGTGCCCGTGCTGTCTTTTGCTTTGTGTACTTTGCATCTTGCGGTATGGTGGGATGAAGCGGCTCAGGCTAACCTTACATGTCATCGCACATGAGACTTGCTCCACAGTTGACGTGCAACTCGTATTGCACAAGTGGCTTTATGGTGTCTGTCTCTCCCATCATAGTATAGATCCAATCTACACTTTGCACTTGATAGCACTTGTATCAATGTTGTGGTTCAGTTTCGTAGGTAAGATCCGTTCTTATTCGAAAGCCCCAAACCACGTAAAACATGCAAAGAAAATTAGAGGCGTCTAACTTGTTTTTGCAGGGGTTTTGTGATGTGATATGGCCATCATGTGATTGTGATTATATTTGATGTATGCAATGATCCTTGTTGTAATATGGCAACCAGCAGGAGCCTAATGGTTGTCTTTAATTCTGTTAAGACCTGCTTGTCTATTCATCTTGTAATAGCTTTATTCCAAGTAGTTGTAATAGTTGCTAGTGATGATGGACAACCATGAAGCTTATCGACCTTGACGCAATGCTGGTGATGATGGAGATCATGTCCATGCTTTGGAGATGGAGATCAAAGGCACAAGAAGAAAGGCCATATCATATCACATATTATGAATTGCATGTGATGTTAATCCTTTATGCATCTTGTATTGCTTAGATCGCGATGGTAGCATTATAAGATGATCCCTCTCACTAAATATCAAGTAATAAAGTGTTCGTCCTTAGTAGGCACCGTTGCTAAGACTCGTGCTTCAAGCATCTCGTGATGATCGGGTGTGATAGATTCTACGTGTGCATACGACGGGTGCAAGCCAGATTTGCACATGCGGATACTAAGGTTAACCTTGATGAGCCTAGCATGTACAGACATGGTCTTGGAACACGGAATACCGAAAGGTAAAGCATGAGTCATATGGATGATATGATGAACATGTTGATTGTTCGCCTTTAAAGCTACATCATCTCACGTGATGATCGGACTTGGTGTAGTGGATTTGGTTCGTGTAATCACTAAAACAACTCGAGGGATGTTGTTTTGAGTGGGAGTTTATTTGTAATTTGGATTAGTCGAACTCAATTTATCATAAACACAATCAAAGTGAATTTGCATAGTTTATTGTAGTCATTGGCATCCGTTCACCACCTTACGCTTAGTTATAGTTGAGATAGTGGAACTATAGAAATTCTGGATATTTTCTTTACGAACTGGTATCGTATTGTTTTGAGTGTCAATCTAAAGTTTAAAAGTCATGTTGCAAACTTTCAGCAAACTCCGTTTACTCTGTGAAGTTTAATAAACAGTATTAAATCAAGAGTAACAATTCCAGTGTTAGTATCTAATGTATCATGTTTGCCTCCATGATTCTTGATACTCAAAAGATTGTTTTTAATATCAAGTTTATCTAAGAGCTGAAAGCAATGTTTCAGAAACCATCATATGTGAAAGGTATTATGATATCTAAAACAATGTGTTGGTTACAACATGATAGAGTATACGTCCTCATATTTGATGAGAATTTGTGAAGGTTGGAGACGCCAGTCGTCCTAATCCTCCAAAAGGTTTTGGAAAAGAAACATTATACTCGCAATTCACCTTTATAAGCTATAACAGCTTGATCATGAAAGTTGTCATGATAAGGATGAATAGAAGATGTAAGTAAAATGTTTACTACACTAAAAGATTACTAAAGAATGAAATTTTGAAAGAATGCCAAACATTTGATGAAGGTGATCCACTTCAAAGTGCAAGTCCAAAGGTATTAGTATTTGACTATACACACTTTGTACTATGTGTCATGTGAATGACACCACTATTGATGTTGATAGATTCTTTTAAAAGAAAAGGAATTGTTGAAAGAGAATCTATAAAATATTTGGCAGAAAAGAAAAGATTGGAGATGTCCAACTTAGGTATATAGAAGATACATGTTATGGATGTATTCCTTGGTTGTTAAACAATGTGGTTCTGCGGTATTGGATACCGAATTGGTTGGTATGAAGTGTCATACAGGACAACACAATTCATGAACTACAATGGCCTAAGTAACTAGCAAGAGAATATGTGATGATGTTCATCGAAAACAAACAAAGGGTTGTTGTGTTGCTCGTTAACATCAAAGCTTGCCTTCAAGATTTGTTTCAATAATTGTTATTTTGATCAGGTATTATGACGACAAAAGGTTATTCAAATAATTACCGTATTCCATAATAGATGGATGATATACAAGTCTGGTTGGAGAAATAATGACCATAAAACTAATGCTAAAATGTCGCAAGACAAATGATTGAAAGATCACTTGCAAAGTGACATCGCCATTTAAATTATATTGAAAGGGATACATGAAGAAAATCCATGTTGATGGATTTTTGGAGTCTTTGATTTTGATCAAATGACGCTTGTGATACTTTCCTGGAGATAATTAAAACTCCGTTTGTAGGCAAAAAGAGGAACGGACGACTAACTGATTGGAATTTGTACATATTGATGTATATAGTCCATTATGTGTAGTCGTGGGCGATGGATTTCAACTTCATATGTTTTCTCCGAAGATTTGAGTGAGTATATGTATATACTTACTCAATAAGGAAGAAGTATGAAACATTTGAAAATGTTCAAAGACTTTCAAGATGAAGTGGAAAATTATTGTAACAAGAAAATAAAAAAAAGTTTATGATTGGATCATAAAGAAAGATGTTTGAGTTACAAGTTTAGCAAAACACCTAAGATTTGAGGAATCGTTCCATGGATTTGCATTTCCCAAAACACCATAGGAGTATGGAGTGTTCAAGATATGTAATGAAACCTTGTTTGACATGGTAAGATCAAAGGTGTCATTTATAAAACTGCCATTATATTTTAAAGACTAAAGCTTTAGTGACTACCGCTTTTACACTGAAAAGAGCTCCATCGTGATCCGTTGAAATGACACCATATAAGTCATGGTTTGGGATAAAACCCAGGTTGTCCTTTCTTAAATTTTTGGTATGCTAGGCATAAGTAAAATGTTTACAACCAAAGTCGGATGAGCATGTCTTTGTAGGTTATTTCGAATAACCATTGGGTATTCCTCCATAACACCGAAGACAAAAGTGTTTGTCACTTAGAATGTCGAGTTTCTTGAGAAGGAATTTTTGGTGAAAACTTAAGTGGGAGGACAATAGAACTTTGACAAGGTTGTTGAACCTTGGCTAATATGTGCTGAGTTGCGCAGCGTTGGTAAGTGTCCCGGAGGCATCAACAATGCTCATGGCTCACGTGCCTCAAAGGATGTGGTCACGGGGATCTAAGTTCCTATTAAACCAAGTAGGTCGGGTAAGTAATCAAATGCCAAGATTTGAGAGTTAAATCATTGTTGTTTGACAATGATGAACCGACTACATGCAAATAATCAATGATGGGCCCCGATTGCTATGGCTTGAAGCCATAAAATCCGTGATAATTCCATACACAAGAAATCAATCTTTGAATTTGAAAGACCCTCCGAAAGGTGCAAGACCTTACAAAGATATGGATCTATAAAGAAATAGACATGGATGTTTCACATCTATGAAATAGTCGACATGTCGGAAAGAGTTTACGACAATGTTCAAGAAATTGACTATGATAAGATTTGATCTTTCATAGCGATATTTAGTCTGGACGGATTAATGTAGCAACCACTACATATATTTTGGTATCTGGTAGTTGAACAAACAAAATAAGTTCTTCTAATAGAATGGTTACCTAGGATGTGTCCATGACACGATCCAAAGGGTTTTGTTTATTCAAAGGATGCTAAAAGAGTATGCAAAACTTCAATGGTTGAAGTGAGCATCGCGGAGTTGGAATCTTCATCGTGATGAAATTGTTAAAAAGTTTAATTTCATCAGAGACGATGAAGATGTTTGCATTTTGCAAGAAATCAACTGGGAGCGCTAAGACATATTTCTAATACATTATGTGAAAGACATATTGTTGATTAGAAATGATGTATCTTTTATTGACACAGGTTAAGAATTTCATTTCGATGAAAGACTTAGGCATAACCCAAGAATTAGGCATCAATGTCTATATGGATAGATTGAGGCGCTAATATGGTTTTGCCAAATGTACATAGATAATATGTTGAATGAGTTCAATATGGAAACAACAAGAAAGGTTCTTGACGCACGGAAAGGACTGAATCAAGATTCAAGTGTTTTGACACTTGGTGAAATCACAAGAATATTTTGATCAATCATTCTTTGAGATGTACACGTCCAGATATGTCCTATGCTCTAAATGTTATGAGCATATACCAGAATGACTCATAAGATGATCATTGGACAATAGTAGGGATATTCCTATGATCTTTGGAAGAACTAAGAATATATTATTTAGTGGTGACAAATAGTTCATTGTAAATTGTTACATTGATACTAGTTTTGTCACAAATTAAGTTTATCTCAATTTAAACTATGGGTGGCACAATGTAATGGAAAGGAAGTTCCATAACGGATTTGGTTGAGTACCAAAGTTAAAACATTATGAAAGATACTACAACAAAAGGCTAAGTATATGACTACTATTGTAGCAGCAAATGAGGGCATTTGCGTCAAGTAGTTTGTTATCAAACTAGGTGTGGTTCATAGCGGGATAATACTATGAAGATACATTGTATGACAATTGTATCAACATGATTTAATCCCAAGGAACTAAAGGTCTCACCAAAGGACCAAATTTATACAATGCCATCTCATTGGAGAATGAGTAATGCGTAGAGACACAAGGACATGCAAATACACACGGACCTGGAAGTGTCGATCCAAGATTATGTTTACCACTAGCAATAGTGTCTATACAACACCGTAAAGCCATAGGTGTTGAATGCACAAATTTTAACTAGATTATTGACTCTAGTGCAAGTGGGAGACTGTTGGAGATATGCCCAAGAGGCAATAATAAAGTGGTTATTATTATATCTTTATGTTTATGATAAATGTTTACATCCCATGCTATAATTGTATTAACCGGAAACATTAATACTTGTGTGTTTTGAAACATAAAAGAGTCCCTAGTAAGCCTCTTGTTAAACTAGCTTGTTGATTAATGGATGATCATGGTTTCCTGATCATGGACATTGGATGTCGTTAATAACAAGATCATATCATTAGGAGAATGATGTGATGGACACACACCCATAGTAAGCATAGCATAAGATCAAGTCATTAAGTTCGTTTTGCTACAAGCTTTTCAAATGCATGGTAACCTAATCCTTCGACCATGAGGTTATGTTAATCACCATCACCGGATGGGTACTTTGATGACATCAAACGCCGCTCAGAATCGGGTGGTTATAAAGGTGACATTGGGTATTCTGAAAGTATGTGTTGAAGCGCATGGACCAAGATTGGGATTTGTCCATCCATATGACGGTCTGGGCCCTCTCGGTGGAATGTCATCTAGTTAGCTTGCAAGCATGTGACTAGGTCACAAGGGGTGACATATCATGGAATGAGTAAAGAGTACTTATCAGTAACGAGGTAGAACTAGGTATGGAGATACCGACGATCAAACCTCGGATAAGTAGAGTATCCCGTGACAAAGGGAATTGGTTTCGTATGTTAAATGGTTCTATGGGTCACGAAGTCATCGTTGAGTATGTGGGAACCGGTATGGATCTCCAGATCCCGCTGATGGTTATTGATCGGAGAGGTGTCTTCATCATGTCTGCATATTCACGAACCGTAGGGTGACACACTTAAGGTTCGAAGTTGTTTTAAGTAGATATGGAATGTGTGTTGGAGACCGAATGTTGTTCGGAGTCTCGGATTGGATCCGGGACATCATGAGGAGATCCGGAATTGTCCGGGGAATAAGATTCATATATTGGGGATCATTTTCTAAGTTAGGAAATGTTCCGGAGTATTTGTATGGGGATTCTAGAAGGTTTCGGAATGTTCCGGAAGGTTCTAGAAGATTTCTTGGAGTTTACTTGAAAACCAAGAAAGGATCAAGGAATCCTTGTGGGGTAAGACAAGGATTCGTGGGGGAGTAGGACTCTCCCCCCACCTCCTTGATCCGCCGGCCAAGGGAGAGGGGAGTCCTACAAGGACTCCACCTCCCCATGGCGCCTCCCTCCTTTAAATAGAGGGGTGGAGGCACAAACCCCCTTGCCCCTTCTATTCTCTAGATCTCAAGTTGCCTCTCTCCTCCTTCCCTCTCGCTCTCGCTTAGGGAAGCCTGCAGAATTATCTACTCCACCACCACCACCACCACGCCTGCGTGCTGCTGGGATTCCGTGGAGAGATCTACTACCTCCACCTCCGCTGGAACAGGAGAGGAAGGTCTGCCGACTCGCACGTGACCGATCATGGAAGCGCTGCCGGAACGCGGCGCCGGAAGGATCGTCTACTCGATCTTGAGATCGGCAAGTGATCGACTACATCAACCACGAGATCCGATCTCGTAACGCTTTTGGGTCTACAAGGGTTAGTACAGATCTATCTCGTTGCACATGTCTAATAGATTAGATCTTGGCTTTTATCTAGATTAGATCTAGGTTTTGTTCGTTCTTGCGGTAGAAATTTTTTGTTTTACATGCTACGACCCATCACAGATTAGGAGGACCGGGAGGATAGGGGCCGGATCAGAAAATGGGAGAGGAACACGACGAACTCACCCGGATTGGGTGAGGGAGCGAGCTCCTCAGAGGCGAGGCGGACAATCACGCCCTCGGGGATGCGGCGGGTGTGGTAGAGCCAGTCCAGGTCGTCCTGGCACACCCAGGAACCAGCCCAGGCGCCACGCTCTGCATTTTCCGCCTCCTCCTCCATCTCCTGTTCCGCGACGGCGAGCTCTTCTTCAGTCATGTCTAGATCGCTGTCCTCATCGGCCCTATCGTAGGTGGTGGCAGAACCTTGGACTGGCGCGGACCCGTGGCGGTGGAGCTGCGCGGGAGCGGCAGCGATGCAGGTGCGAAAAGGCACGGTGCGGCGGCGGTGCTGCTAAGCAGATGCGGCGGCGGCGGCGCTGTCGCTAGGAAGAAGAAAGGGCAGAGAGGCGAAGGGGCGCGAGAAGTGGAAAGTGGCCAAGGGACGCGCCCCCTCTCCTATTTAAACACGCCCCAGCGGGGGTAGTGGGATCGCATTGCGCGTCGAGGCCACATGGTGTGGCCGTGTATCTACCGGGTTAGCCAATCACAAGCAAGCCACAGGAAGGGCCACAGGGCGCAGGGGATCCCACGACGCGACGTGGTGATACAGTTAACGAGGAGACAGACGCGACGTGACATATGCAACAGTAACACCTGACATTAAGTGCAGTAACTGGCGCAGGCCCTTAAAATGAGGCAAGATAATGATTACCCTCCACGTGGGGAAGCGTACGAGAGAAGGAAGGATAACCCGGAAAGCTAAAAGAGTGACCCGGCCAGCGAGTGAAAACTCGGAATGTGCCAAGGGAAAATTTAGCCAATGAAATCCGGGCTATGAAGTAACTCGGAAAAATGAGCAAAAGGCTCAATAAATTGAACCTGCTGTGGCCTTAGCGGCTGAAGCTGCTAAGACCGCACCAGCTTCGGGGACTAATGTTGGAGGGATATTCCCGAGTAGGGTCACGCCGGGGTATAGAGGTCGAGTTAGCCGAGGTACGACAAGATCAAAGCGAATGTTGGCCGAGTCACCTAAAGGCAGGCCGAATCACGACGTAACCCGGACCGGAGGATGTCCACATAACTGAGTCCCGGCCGACGTATGCCGTATGCCGGCAGGATTTATGTAACTTGTATGCAGGTACCCGCGTGGCCGGATTAACCAGGCACGATCCGGGTTATATCAGGCTTGCAAGAGAAGGAAGGTATCTCGCTGGTCAAAAGATGGTCACTATACGTTGGAGCATGAGCGAAACGGACAGAGAGAAGGACCACCGAGGCGTGGCCGACAAGGATGACGCGCCCTGTGTCAGATGACGCTGGCGCCGCAGAGGCTTACGTAGCCTCTGCATGGCTTACGATGGCGAAAAGTGATCCGGTCGGTTTGCTATTTTGGGAAGAGGCATATTTCTAGGAATATGCCTCCACGTATGCCCTAATTGGAGACCTAGTCTCCCTTTTATAAGGAGCGCTAGGGCCTCTGTAGAAAAGGGTTGGTTGGCATTTGAGTAGTTGGTTCCTAGGAGATAGGTAGCGGTGAGAGTAAGAGAGCTCCTTCTTCTTCCTCTCCCTAATACAGCTCAAGGAGCACTTGTAAACTCATCTAGTTTAGAGAATACAAAGCATCTGTGTATGAAATCACCACACTATCCCTTCCTAGATTCCTCTAGTGCATATTGGTTCCACATTTAGCCTACACATGACATTTGTCATGACACCACCACGACATTTATCCTTTTTTCTATAATACGTAGTTATCCTTTTTTTAAGATGATTAATACAAGAGATTGATGTGCATATATGAAATTGAAGAGAAGGTACCCCATATATTTCTTCAAGTTATCATATACTTTAAATATCTTATTTTCTACAATGTGAAGTTACCTGGTTTTTGTACGAGTGTGTATATCAGTGAGAGGGAGGAGCCTTAGAGAGAGAACTAACCCAAACAATGCACTTCTCTCGGGGCTCAATATATTGCTGTTAAAATATACTTCCTCCGTTTTAAAATATAAGATGTTTTAGTTTTGTGAAAGAGGATCTAGACATTTTTAGTGTATAGATTCACTCCAAAGTTAGATAAATCTACAGACTAAAAGAGATCTAAATACATGTTTTCACAAAACTAAAATATCTTACATTTTGAAACGGAGGAAGTATAGAATATTACATGTACGATGAACTAAATAACATGAGGGCCTACGCATGGGCATTCAACCGAAGCTTGCTCCCTCACCGGTTGTCAGTGTTCGCCCATCAAATAAATCAACCAATTGACGTTCTCACACCTGAACTGGACACTTGGAATGGTTGCTCTAGACCTGGACATCTGAAGCTCGCTCTCTCAGCAGCTATGGGGGTCCATCTACGTCATAATTATTAAGAGCAAGTCTAACAGTATCCTTAAAACGTCGGCGTCTTTAAAATTCCGGCGGTTACACGAGCTTGTGACTGGATCGTCGAACTAGCAACGCCTATAAACGGTCTGGCTCGTAAACGGAATTCACAAGGGCCTGTGAAAGGCCCGTTGCAGCCCCTATTTCTACCGACCGGGCGGGCGGAGACGGGTCAGAACCCGTGTCCCTCTGCCGCAAACCCTAGCCGCCACCGCATTTCCGCGCATACTCCGGCGAGCAATTCCTCCCATTTCCGCGCGAGAGAGAGATGGCGAGCAGGAGCGGGAGTTGCGGACTCGGCGGCGGCCGTTCTGAGAGGGAGGAGGAGGGAGTGGCCGTCGCGCACCCGGTGGTGATGACGAGGAGCGGCGCCGCATCCGCTCCGTCGGGGCCAAGAAGCGCGCCTACAGGCGCTGGACGAACTGGGGGCTGACCCATCCCTCCCTCCCAGCTTCTTTGGCCCCCTACACCGTCGGCGCGCGCACCGTGCCGACTCCGTGGTTCGAGCTCGTGGAGGCATCTTCCTCCGCGAGCTCGTCCGTCGCTTCTTCCCGCTCGAGCCCGCGCCGCGGAGATTAGGAGGAGGAGGCGGCTGTCTGCGCAGCGCTCGCTGCGTCCCTCGCCGACCTCTAGGCCAAGAAGCGGCGTGGGGAGAAGGAGCTCGCCGCCATCGAGCTCTCCAAGCAGCAGGAGGAGATCGAGGAGGCGGTCGCCGCCATCTGCGGCGAGGAGGAGGAGGCCGAACTCGCATCCGTCGATGGCATGGATGTCGACGTGATCGTCCTGGACAACTAGGAGCTCGCCGACGACGGAAGGCGATGACTTAGAGCTCGCCGACGACTAGGAGCTCGCATTTTGGATATATCAGGACGCGTCGGCGTCCTCCGCGAGCTCTCCCAACACTATTTTTTTATTTAGATGTAATTTTGCAATATGTATATACTGGATGATGAACGCGCGCACGATCTTCCCTCGTTAATTTAAATTTCAGTTCAAATCGCGATTTAAGGGTTGAATTTACAGGCCCTGTTCTCTGCTGACGAGTTTGAAACCCTAAATCACGAGTAAAATGTAATACTATTTGATATTCTTCTCCAGTCGCATGCTGAATACTGTAGGCGTTTGATCAAATGCTTAAATGGCAGGCTACCTGGCACATGCCGGGAACAACAATGTTGACTCCTTAGGTATGTAGTAGGTCGGGACACTTCCGTAATGGACTTTGCCTCTGTGGCGATTCTGGCGATATGTCGGCGATTGGCGTGATGCCGTTCTGATCCCCTCCTGTTTCCTGCTCAATCTTCCTTCTCTCCTTTGATCTTCACCACTCCTTGTCTCCCTACGAAATCCATCTGCAAAATATCCCAGATTTCCACCCTGGCAAGATCCAGTCCGCTCACATCAGCAAGTTCAGTGCCCTTCTTCTCCACCAACCTCTGGATGTTTTTGAAATCATAATATAAATACAATGAATCCATGTATTCATTTCATTTCTACTAAATGAAATGAAGACCTGGGTGCCAAACGACCTCTTAGACAAATCTAGTGCTGGATGATCTATTTCTTTACCTCGCTGAGAGGGATAACCTGTTGTATTCTCAATCTGGCCAGGCATACAACAATCGATTCACTCTCTATTGAATCCCCTGAGGCTCTATCTCCAAACAGCAAGCTTGAAGCCGTTCCCTCTGTTTTCTTCTCTACAACCTCTCCCTCTTTATCTCTATATTGCCCCTTCTCGATTCTTCTCGTCGATTCTGTCCACCACCATCTCCTCTTGAAAGACGCCGTGAAGGCCATTGGTTGGAACTGCAATGGCATGCGCAAGAACCTTAGCAGCGAGAAAATGTGCTACCTTGCCAGGATGATTTACTCGACAAAAGCTCAGTTAGCATTCGTCTCTGAAATAAAATCCTCCAAGGTAAAATCTTCTGATCTGGTTACAAGATTTAACATGTCGGATAGTATTGTTGTTCCTTCTCGGAGTCGATCGGGTGGATTGTGGCTGATGTGGACTAACGATCTCCAAGTCTTAGTTTATAGCACTAATTTCCATGTTATCTTAGCCACTACAGTTAACACTGGTAGTAATCAAAAGTTTGGTTTAGTTTGTATATATGGTGACCCGTATCATCATCAAACTAGTCAAATTTGGAATGAGGTGGCTACTTTTGTGTATGATAACTCTTAACCTTCCCATATTATGCATAGGGGACATGAATGATCTCTTGTATGATATAGATAAGAATTTCCCTAACATCACTCGCTCTCGCATGTCTGCTTTTCGCTCTCTTTGTTGGGGATATACTTTCCGGATATCCTCACAGTTCCTCACTGACCAGGGTGGCCCACTTCGGGTTAGAGCGTTGCTTCACGGGCGGCCCAGTCAGGGAGAGAAGACAGAGTCCAATCCGGCTACGGGAAGGCCCAGAAGACTTACCGACTTAGGCCCATAATGTTACTTGTAGTTCAAGATGTACTCTGTAACAGACTCTTAGTCGTAGCCGGATTGATCTCTCCTGTAAACTCTAGGCTGGATATCTATATAAGCCGTCCTAGGGAGAGCCTTTAGGGCACCAGATATCACCCAATACTTTCGACCCTCAACTCGCACAGGCGAAACCCTTGTAACCCATATTTCGCTCGCCAGACATCGATTGCTAGCAGGAGTAGGATCCGTCCAAAGCCGGCGGATTCGAACCTGGGTAAACTTGTGTGCTCACCGTCTCGGAATACCGTACGCCTCACCCTCCTCTCTTCCGCACGCCTTGAGGACCCCCTCATGGCGTACTTGTCATCAATCCGACGACAGTTGGCGCCCACCGTGGGGCAAGTGAGCTATGGATCTATGTTCCGAGCGGAATCTGCAAGAATCGGAATCGGCGAGACCATCGCCGTCGGTCGCATCCTCTACGCCAGCGACGTTCCTCTCATCGTTCTCGACGAGACTTGGATTCCGGCAAAGGAGGTCGTGACTGCCTACACAATCATGTCTTTCGGCGAGATCGATGTTTACATCGGTTTCGCTGAACCTGCCCAACCCACCCCAGCGGTGATGATAGAGGCAGAAGAATTTTTTGGGTCCCCTTTGTCCGCGGAGGCGGCAGAATTCCGGATTTCAGAAAACCCTAATCCCACCCAGCCCGCACCAGTTGCGGAGATAGTGGAGAAACCCGAACCTGAAGAAGACCTAGCGGTCAACGTCGAATCTGGAGTGGATCTCCCCGGAGGAGCCGGATCCCAGATCGACCCACCCGTGGAAGTCGAATTCCAGGAGGAGCATATCAACGACACTGATTCCGGCTCTGATGATGCCGGAACAGACAGGCCTTTCCTAAGGTACACACTATGACATATGATACTGCAAGACGAAAGCGCAGATGCAATCCTCGAGACCATCAAAAGTTTTGATATGGCTGATCGCGAAAGCCGCAGGTACCTCAGGAAGCACGCGTCACACTTCGTCGGATACGTGGGATCCGGATCCGGCTCTGTCGATGCTGGAGAAAACACTGACTCGGTGCTGGAGGCAATTGGAACAAACGCCAACGTACCCGCATCCTCGGATGAATCCATGACATCGGCAGATTTCCGAAAGTTCTCCGTGGAATATGAAGAGGAGTACAACTCCAAAGCTGCAGAGGAAGGAGAAGCCATGGATGAAGGATCCGGGGAACACTCTCCCAAAGCGCAGGATGACATGGACGTCGGAGACAATCCCGAAGTCCAGATGTCCGAGAGTACCGATCAGAGCTTGACTCCGGGAAATGGACCCAAAGCCGTCTTTGCTACCGGCGCTGCCAAGAAGGCAAAGAAGAAGAACAAGAAGAACAAGAAGAACAAGACCCCGGCAAAAGACCCTCTGACAGAGGAGGTGATTGCCGAGGAATACGAGGAAGACTTGGATGGAGCACTAATCCCAGACGAGCCAAAAAAAGAAGCATCGGTGGATGGACACGTGATCACTGAAGGTGCGCGTAAACTCATCGATGCCGCACTAACCACACATATCCCTACAGCTGCAGAACTTACTGCAGATGAGCTGGACGAAAGGGCCTAGGCCCTAGAAGCGCGTCGTCAACAACTCCTTGATGAAGCCAAAAACATCGAGGTGGAGAAGAAACGCATGTTGAACAAGGAGTACATGTCTCGTCTGCATCAGAAGACACGGAAGCGTCACATAGATGACAGACAATTCCCACGCGTCCGTGCCGTCCTTTTTGGAGATGAGATGGGGAAGCCACGGAAGGATATCAACGGAGATTGGGTATACCCAACACCAGTACAAAATACCGTGGCAGCCCGAGAAATTCTATCGGCTAATCCAGGACCAGAGGAGATCCGTTTGGGTATCAAGCTACTCAACAAGGGACTGGAGCAGCAAAAGGTCGCCCTGTCCGGAAGTCAAAAACTGGTCTCAGATGCTGACCAATGTCGCACGGATCCGGCATGGGCTGACGTAAGACCCCATTATGTTCCGGAGCAGTATTATCGCCCCGAACGACGGGAAGACAATTATTCGAGAACCGGATCTTCAGGACAGCATCACAAAACCACACGCGGTTGGGGCAATGTCGCACCAGCGGCCGAGAAAGACGCCATCGCTGCCCTGAATCCGACGAATCCTCCCTGACGAGAATCTAAGGATCGAAGGGGAGAAGATAAAGAGAAACGTCGAGAGGAGGATCGTCAGAGAATGTCGCCTCCTAGACATGAGAACCGTCCGGCTGAGCCTCACTATGGTGGGAACGACGGACGAAGGAACGACGGAAACCATGCAGGTACAAGCCGGCAGGGGGCTCGTCGTAGTCAAGACCCTCCCCGGAATCGGAATAATGACGTTCTGGACGGAGGCCGACGATCAGCCGGAAACTACCCCGCTGCACCACCCTCTCCACCACACAGTTATCACAACGGCCCCCACGGAGGTCAAGGAGGACATGGCGGAGGAGGTGGTGGCAGAAGCCGAAGTTCGGCTCCAAGGCACCGCAGCCACAGCCGGCATTCGGGACGATCCCTATCCCCGAACGACGCAAGGCATAGGATCAATTCCAACATAGAGGCTCGGCGCTACGAAAACGATGACGTGTGCGTGGGCCCAAAGTGCTTCAGACCACGCATCAGAGCTACAAAGTTCCCGGAAGGATTTGTTATCTCAAGATATATTCAAGCCTACGACGGCATGGCTCGGCCAGACACCTGGTTACAGGATTTCTTCCAAGTTTACTGCATCGCCAAAGACAGAAACAGCCTGGTCGCAACTCGATATCTCCCACTCATGCTGAGGAAGACGGCACGATCATGGCTCAATGAGCTTCCGCCGAACACCATCCACAACTGGTATGATTTACAAAGTGCGTTTTTTTCGGAATTTCGAAGGCACATATTGGAGGCCCTGTACGGTTGGAGACCTACAGCGTTGCACCCAGAAAGCTGGAGAAACTTGCCGGGATTACCTCGGACGATGGATTGACACCAAGAACTCCTGCGAAGGAGTAAATGATCAAACTGCGATTGAAGCTTTCATCGCAGGTCTCCCAATTGGTTTACAGCGCCATCGCTTGAAGTGTGACAAGGTTACTGATCTGGGAGAAATGATAGAAACAGCGAGCAAGTATGCAGATGCTGACGACGATGCAGAGGGATTACTCAATGCCCTGGTTGTGTTTCAGTCGGCAAAACAACCAAAGCAACAAGCTCAGAAGCGCAAAATACCTCGGAAGAAAAACCCAACGCGGAGACAGCGGTAGTCACTACTGTTTCCAGGTCTGGAGGACGAGGAGGACGTGGCGGAGGCCGCGGGCGTGGCCGTGGGACATCAAGGGTCCAAGGTAGAGGAGAGCAACAACAGGCAAAACCTACACTTGGTCCGACATCGCCAATAACCCATGTGTGCATCATTTGGACGCCAATGGGGGCTCATCCCACACCAACACTGAATGTCGTTTTAACGACAACATCAAGAGAGATGATATCGCGGGCTACAAAGCTAAGCGGAAGAAGGAAAAGAAAAATCCCGAAAAAGACAAAGAGACCAAGGAAGATTCTGACATGGAGGAAGCCGACGCTTCAAATCCCAAGTCGGAAGGGAAGAAAACTTTTCCCACCAAGAAGGACACTTACGTCACCTTCATCGGATCTCAACCAGCAAAGGTCAAGAGAGCAGTTCTCCACGAGCTCAACGCAACAGTTCCGGCTGTCCCTCAGTATCTGGATGGTCGGAAGTAGCAATAACATTTGACCGTGCTGATCATCCGCCTAAGCTACATAGGCGAGGAAAATACGCCTTAATCGTCAATCCACTTATTGATGGTTATGGTTTCTCCAAGACCCTCATGGACGGTGGTAGCAGCATCAATATTCTCTATGTCGAAACGCTACGCCGGATGAAGATCTCGGAAACACAGCTGAACCATAGCTCTGTGATCTTTCACGGGGTTGTCCTGTGAAGACAAAGCTAATTCCTCGAGAGATCACTTTGGATGTTACTTTTGGAACACCAAAGAATTATCGAACGGAGGCACTTTCCTTCGAAGTGGTCCCGTTCAAGAGCACATACCACGCTATATTCGGACGTCCGGCTTACTGGGCTTTTATGGCTCGTTCGTGTTACGTTTACAATATGATGAAAATTCCAGGTCCCAACGGCGTAATCACCATCAGGGGAGACCCGAAGAAGGCACGAGAGTGCGAGGATGGAAATGCCGCCTTTGTCGAAGCCGTGCTGCACGCCTAGGAGTACCAGGAGATCAAGAAGAGCATAGATCCGTCCGAGATGCCTGCGACGAAGAAGGAGGTGACAAAGCCAAATCCGGAGTTCAAGGCATCAGAAGAGACGAAGACGACGCCGTTGAAGGATGACGACCCCTCCAAGGTGACCCAGATAGGCGTAGGCCTAAGAAGATAGGAAAGCCGCCGTGAAGTTCCTCCAAGCAAATCAAGATATCTTCGCATGGCAGCCATCTGACATGACCGGAGTACCTAGGGAACTTGTCGAGCACTCTCTAAATATAAACCCGGACGCTAAACCCGTCAAACAGTCCTTACGACGGTTTGGTGATGAAAAGCGTAAGGCAATAGCTAGGGAACTAGCGCGGCTCGAGTTAGCCGGATTCATAGAAGAGGTCATCCATACCGATTGGTCGGCCAACCCTGTAATGGTCCCTAAAAAGGACACCACTGATTTAAGGATGTGTGTTGATTATACTGCCTTGAACAAGGCTTGTCCAAAAGATCCGTTCGCTCTGCCTAGAATTGATCAAGTTATCGATTCTATGGCAGGCTCGGAACTCCTCTGTTTTCTCGACGCATATTCCGGTTATCACCAAATACAGATGAAGGAATCTGACAAAGTCAAGACTTCATTTATAACCCCCTTCGGAACCTTCTGTTTTGTTACAATGCCCTTTGGGATGAAGAACGCAGGAGCTACGTACCAGCGCACGATGCAGCGTTGCCTCCATGAACAACTCGGACGCAATGTACATGCATACATGGATGATATCGTGGTGATGTCCAAAAAGAAGGAAACACTCATTTCCGACTTGGAGGAAACGTTCGCCAATCTACGAAAATACAACATCATGCTTAACCCGAAGAAATGCTTCTTTGGAATACCAGCCGGAAAATTGTTAGGTTTCATCGTGTCTCAAAGAGGCATAGAGGTGAACCGCGACAAAATCAAGGCTATTCTCAATATTTTCAGGCCAACTCGCCTGAAGGACGTACAAAGATTAACTGGTTGCATTGCTGCGGTCAGTCGATTTGTAAGCCAGCTTGGTGAAAGAGCCACGCCATTATAAAAACTCCTAAAGAAGACCAAAGATTTTGTCTGGACTGACAAAGCTGAAGCTGCACTACAAGACCTGAAGAAAGTACTCTCGTCTGCTCCAATCCTTGCAGCGCCGGAACCTCAGGAACCGATGTTGCTTTATATTGCTACGATAAATAAGGTCGTTAGTATCGTCATGGTGGTGGAGAGACCAGAGGAAAATCAGGAACACCTGGTGCAGCGTCCGACTTATTTTGTTAGCGAGGTCTTGACAGAATCAAAACAGCGATATCCGCACTATCAAAAGTTGGCTTACGGTATTTTCCTAGCATCTCGTAAGTTACGACACTATTTTCAGGAGCATCCAATTACCGTGGTGAGCAAATCTCCCATGAGAGACATAATCAACAACAGCGATGCCACATGACGTGTCGCCAAATGGGGCATAGAACTCTCAGCTTTCGATATTGAGTATAAACCTCGGACAGCAATCAAATCACAGATCCTTGCCGACTTTGTCGCTGATTGGACAGAGACCAAGGAGAACATGACCCTCCCTAAGTCGGAATATTGGACCCTCTTTTTTGATGGGTCTAAGGCTCGAGGGGGCTCGGGGGCTGGCGTGGTGCTCAAATCACCCCAAGGAGATAAACTATTATACGTGTTGCAGATCCACTTCACAGCGACAAACAATATTGCCGAGTATGAAGCACTGCTGCACGGAATCCGGATTGCCAAGGATATTGGCGACGTTTGATGTGTTACGGAGATTCGAATCTTATTGCTCAGCAAGTCTCGGATATTTGTAATACAAATAAGCACATGGCAGCATATAAAGCTGTCGTGGATGATCTATCTAAATCGTTTGAAGGGTTTGAAGTTCAACACATCCCTCGAGCAGAAAATGAGCAAGCAGATGCACTATCTCGAATAGGCTCTGCACGGAAAGAGGTCCCGGATGGCGCATTTTTAGAGCACCTCAAAGTTCCCTCGATAAAGGGAGTAGATGAGGAATATCCGACCAAATCCGACTCGCCTTTAATAGCAGTTCTGGCTGTAATTCCTAGCTAGACTCAACCCTACCTTGATTACTTGGTAGATGGCAAATTACCCGAAGACGAGGTACTGAGCCGGAAGATTATCCGACGAGCAAAAGCCTATACTATTGTTAAAGGTGAGCTCCATAAACGGAGTGTTTCCAGGGTTTTTCAGCGCTGTGTATCTCCGGAAGAAGGAGTGGAGATCTTAAGAGAAATCCACGAAGGCGAGTGTGGTCACCACGCTGCAGCCAAATCTTTAGTGGCAAAAGCTTTTCGACATGGATTTTTCTGGCTTACAGCTCAGGCAGATGCCGAACGATTAGTCAAGACATGCAAAGGCAGCCAAAAGTACGCCAAGCAAGCTCATGTTCCAGCTGATCAGCTACGAACAATACCTATAACATGGCCTTTTGCGGTCTGGGGGCTTGATATGGTAGGACCTTTTAAACGAGCACCAAGTGGATTCACGCACCTCTTAGTGATGGTGGACAAATTCACAAAGTGGATCGAGGCTAAACCTGTCACTAGTTGTGATGGAGCAACAGCCAAAAGATTTGTCGAGGATGTTATAATCCGGTATGGTTATCCGCATAGCATTATCACGGACAACGGGAGTAACTTTTCTATGGGAGAACTGGCTGAATTCTGCGATGAGCAAAATATCCGGCTTGACATTGCATCAGTCGCACATCCACAGGCTAACGGATAAGTCGAAAGAGCAAATGGTTTAATTCTACAAGGCTTGAAACCGAGACTCGAAGCACCACTGAGACATGCTGCGGGGGCTTGGGCAGAGGAACTACCCTCTGTAATTTGGAGTTTGCGAACAACTCCGAACAGGTCAATAGGATATACACCTTTCTTCTTGGTCTATGGCGCATAAGAAGTTCTTCCTAGTGATTTAATTTATACTTATCCTAGAGTGGCCACGTATATTGAAGAGGATGCCGAGATTTCTCGACAAAATGATCTCGACTTAGTCAAAGAAGTTCGCGTCGTTGCTGAAATGAGATCTACAGCCTATCAGGAAAAGTTATGCGAGTATCATAGCCAGAGAGTCCGAACTAGATCTTTTAATAAAGGTGATTTGGTTCTCCGGCTTGTGCAACAAAGAAAGCACAAACTTTCCCCAGTATGGGAAGGGCCCTTTTTAGTTAGTCGAGTATTGCACAATGGATCGTACTACTTAACTGACATGAGGCCAGTCAAAGAAAGACCTGCTACTAAGAAGAGAAAGAGAGTTGGAGGCAGTACAAATCCGGATGAGTTAGACAGACCATGGAATATTGCTCAGCTACGTCTCTTTTATTCTTAGTTTATCCTTCTTTGTAATCATACGTATGTACATGTTCTGTGATAAATAAAAGTTTTGGTTACCTCAAAGTTTTTCTGAGAAGTTTTTACCATCTTATTTCCTAATGATCATATCATAATCAAAAATCTCAGAATGCTTGAAAGTACTTTATGCTCATGTTCGTTCTGGTTTAGATTTCTGACTCTAAAACTGCTACCGTCGGGTATAACTCTAAAAATTCTAGTCTTTACTTTGGTTATTTTTTTGATTGCTGGATGCGGGTATTTTCCGAGTAGTGAATTGTTGGTACTGGAAGCCGGCTTTGTTTCCGAGTTTAAACTGGTTTAGCAATTGAGCTCCGTTGCTCGGCAAAGTTTTCTGGCTGAAGGTTTAGCCGGCTCACGAAAGGGACGAGGCGGAAAGCCAGATAAACGATAAGTCGAGATGAAAAATATGAGTGCTTGTGAAAACATTTCAGGCACACAAAAAAAAGTCAAAGGACAAAAGTGCTGAATAGATAAAAAACTTAGCACTAACAAAAAGTCATAGTACTTAATATTTACAAAACGCATCATGTTCTTTCACAGAATAATACATAAATTTGTGGTCTCTGATGTAGGAGGAGATGAAGGATCTACTGGCTCGCTGGTCACTTCGCCTTGGTATCGTTCCGAGATGTCCGGATCCGAGGTGGTCCATTCATCGTCGGAAACTTCTTTGGCATCTTCTGGAGGAGGTGGCGGAGTACCCACGCGGATGAAGAAGGGCACCTTGTAGCTGGTCAGGTCAGCTACGTGGCACCCATAGCCGGCGCAGGAGTGCATGATAGCTTGAATGTCCTGCTCATGGCCGTCTTCATCTACTTTGCAGTACCCTATGGTCACTTGCCATATCTCCATGTTTCCATGGTGGCTCATGACCATGGTAAGAGCGTTCTACGCAGCAGTCCGCACGTAGGACATGTTCTAGTCCCGAACAAGCTGCGGCATCTCCTTGGCCTTCTCCCGCACCTAGAAGTCCGACATGTTTGGCATGTCCGGAATCCTGAGAGACTCGCCAATATCCTCAAGGGATTGGTGGTAGTCATGAAGAAGATCACCGACTTGGGTAAGCCGGTGAGTGCTGGGCTCGGACGAGGAGGAGTACGTCAAGTTCAGAGGACCTATACACAAAATGAAGATAAGGAAAAACCGACATTGATAAAAGTCGAGGAAATGATAAGTCAGATAGATGGAACTTACCAAGAATGACGTCGTCAATCTTGGCTTTCTCCTCCCGGAGACTCTGGAGTTCAGCCCGGAGTGCTTGGGAGATATCCTTCTCTCTGTCAACCTCATTCTTGAGGTCCGAGATAACTTTATCTTGAGCAGCAATCTTGTGATCGCGCTCTTTAGTGGCCATGGAGGAGGATTCCAGGACTTGAGCTATGCTCATTTCATGATCCACCTTGAGCTTTTCCAGCTCTTGGCGAAGTCCTTTGTTCTCCACCACCAAGGTCTTGAGGTTCTCGGCCTCTTCAATCATAGTGATGGATTGTTTCACCAACGCTGTAAGTCAAAAAAGAACAATAGTTCAGAAAAATTCGACATAGAAAAAGCAAAAGACAAGGTTTGAATCTTGAAATATTTACCTTCAGCTTCATCCTTGGCTACCTTGAGCTCAGCATTTTTAAGCCGGAGAGCTTTGATCTCTCTCCGCTTATTACAGACATTGGACAATAATTCCTGGTTATAGGAACATACTTTCAGAAGTCGAATACCCAAAGTCGAAGTTACTTAAGACTCGGGCTAATATTTTTACTAAATATCAGCACGAGCCTTGGGGGCTACACTAGTTCGTTCTTTGGCATCCTAATGAAAGCATAAACTCGGATTCTATATCCTATTTCATGCTTGGGGGCTAGAGGATATGATATAACATAATGTAAAAACAAGAGTTGGAATTCCGACTTACCTATTGCTCGCGGGTGAGTTTGTCTAAACCCGCGTTCACTTCAGCTGCCACCTTCTCGGCAAGAGTAAGAGGGATCACTGGAGCTGTTGGAAGCTCGCCAGTCCTGATCCTCTCGTCGCGAAGGCGGACTTGAGTAAGAAGGTCGGAGAACTTGACGTCCTCTGCTTCTTGCGCCTCCTCTTCGGGGGATAGATGGCTTTTGTCCAGGACTTGCCTGGCCAACCGCTGGATCTCCTCTGCAGATTTCCGAGTCAGGCCAAATTTGGCAAGACCTGGATTGTTGAGGAGGTTGTCGGCGAAGACTTCAACCGAGGGATCATTACCCGAAGAGGGTTCACCCTTATCTTGAGCTGACGCACTAGTGGTGATGTCAGTATGCGACCCAAGGATCGTCGGCTCCGCTTGAGGAGTCGGATCTTCTGCAATCACCAGAGAAGGGACGATCGCCGGAGTTGCAGAAGGTTGAGGGACCAGAGTCGGAGGAGCCACGGCAGGGGAAGCTATTGTAAGCTTCATCTAGCGCAAGGGCTTCGAAGAAGTCCCCTTCCCCTTGCCCTTGATGATTGATTTTGCTCTGAGAAAGTAGTAAAGTCGGAAACATTACATCTCGGAAAGAAACTTGAGTAAACAAGAAAGGCGGAAAAGTTGTGACAGAAGGTTACCTCTTCACAACAGGCACTTCCTTTGTGCCAACAGCCACTGTCGAAGCTTTGCGCTTCTTGAGCGCAAGATCTGGCAATGGAACCACTTTAGTCTCCTGAGAAAACTCAGGAGGATATCCTTCGAGTGGAGCAAGCTCCGACTCGGGGAGGTCAGCAAGCTAAAAATAAATACACAAATCAGCATTGCAATATATTGAAAAGTGAAACACGCAGAAGATGTTCTGATAGGAGCTTACCAACACCACCAGATTATCCGCAGTGTGCATTGTCCAGAGAAATCTCCGGAATCATCCTCTCGATCCGCTCCTTGATCAGCCATTTGATCTGGCTGATGTAGCCTTGAGAGGTGTAGGCTTTGGGGCTGGTGCGGAGAGAGTCTTTTTTGGAAGACGTGATGGAATGCATCAGTCTATCCCCGTGGTACTGAAGTGGCTGAATCCGACGTGAGACCCAGCATTGGACTAAGTCGGATCCTTTGAGACCCTTGTGCTTGATAAGATATTCGATCCGCCTCTTAGCAAGGATCAGATCGTCAATGAGAGCCGGAGCAGCCTCGTCCCAGGAAGGCTGGGCCGTGGCGGCTCCGTCGACAAAAGCCGGCAAAGCAGTAGCTTTGCCGGGAGCCGGAATATCCCTATGGTAAAAAAAAGTGGCTGACCATTGTTAGACCGAGTCACTGGCGGAAATTTTGGGATAAGCCCGGTCTCGTCTAACCAAAAAACTAATGGTGCCAATGATATAAGGAACACTGGCGGTGATGGAATTTCTCCGGACATGAAAATAATACCAGAAAAGAAGCAAACTCGGCCTAATGCCAATAAAGCCCTCGCAAAGCGCAGCATATGCGCTCATCTCTAGAATGGAGTTAGGAGGAAGATTGTGGACTTGAACTCCATAGTGGTCAATCACCTCGGAGAAGAACTTCGAGGGAGGAAAGGACAAACCTCGGTCCAGATGGGTGCCGAAGTGGACGCGCTCGCCCTCGTGCGGGTTGGGGACGGTCTCGCCGGAGCCGCTCCGCCAGTTGCCGGCGACGAGCAGCCCCCTCCTTCTCCACATTCTTGAGGCCTGCCTTGTTGAGGGCGCAGGGGATCCAGATTCCCCTGTAGCTTTCCTTTTCCGCTGCAGCTTCTGCCTTCGCCGCCGCCGCCGCTGCCGCCAAACCGGAGGAAGAAGATGAAGAAGCCATTTTTCTCCGGTGAGAAAGTGACCTTAAGGTGGCGGCGCTAGGAGCTCTGTGGGAGGAGGACGAGGAGGCTCTGTGCGCGTGGGAAGATTGGGAAGGAAGGAACGGCAAAGGACTGGTGGGGATGAGAAGAAGAAATCTAAACCCCTTATACCCACCTACCTGCACCAAGATTCGTGCAAATGCTACAGTATAACCGCCACGCATCATGGAAAGAACTGGGAAGGGCCCGCGCGATGATTGTGTCACCTTGATCTCCACGCACGCATTGAAACGGCGCCTCGGTTCCGCGAACCGCGGACCCACCAACGGTCGTGCTGACGAAACGTTCTGTCAGATGACGTGACTTGGCCATGCTTGTGTCAGGTGGCGTTAGAGACCAAATTCCGGCTTAGTTTAAAAGCAAGCTGGAAAATCCGAGTAACTAATTGAAAGGTCCGACTTACTTTTAAGACCCGGATCGTATCTTTTGTTGTGAAGTTTCAGGAACCCTTCAAGATTCTGCAAGCCGAAGATCAAGCTAGACGATGATAAATCCGACTTTGGATCTTGGAGGCCTCCGGGGGCTGCTGTTGGGGATATACTTTCCGGGTATCCTCATTCCTCACCGACTGTGGTGGCCCACTTCGGGTTAGAGCGTTGCTTCACGGGCGGCCCAGTCAGGGAGAGAAGACGGAGTCCAATCCGGCTACGGGAAAGCCCAGAAGACTTACCGACTTATGCCCATAATGTTACTTGTAGTTCAAGATGTACTCTGTAACAGACTCTTAGTCATAGCCGGATTGATCTCTCCTGTAAACCCTAGGCCGGATATCTATATAAGCCGTCCTAGGGAGAGCCTTTAGGGCACCAGATAACACCCAATACTTTAGACCCTCAACTCGCACAGGCGAAACCCTTGTAACCCATATTCCGGCTCTACCGTATTACTAGATTGCTAGCAGGAGTAGGATCCGTCCAAAGCCGGCGGATTCGAACCTGGGTAAACTTGTGTGCTCACCGTCCCGGAATACCGTACGACTCACCCCCCTATCTTCTGCACGCCTCGAGGACCCCCTCATGGCGTACTTGTCATCAATCCGACGATACTCTTATCAAACAATGTGGTTTCTTTGATTTGGGATATAGTGGTCCAGCATACACATGGACAAATAAGAGATTCTCTTCTAAACCAATATTTGAAAGGCTAGACAGATGTTTGGTTAATGCAAAATGGTATGCTGATTATCCTATTTCAAATGTTTATAACATGCCTATCATTCACAAACTTAGTGACCATGCTGCTATTCTTCTTTCTACTGAAGGTCCAGTTCGTAGGATTAAGCGCTCTTTTAAATTTGAAAATTGGTGGCTTAAAGAAATAGATTTCCAAGATCATGCAAAGGATGCTTGGTTCTCCACTTCGAACAAACCTTTTTCTGCCAGAACTAACCATCTTGCAGGTACACTTAGAATTTGGTGTAAAAAGAAGAAGCCTTTACAGCAGGAGCTCAACAATTTAGCACAACAAATCAAGCAAATCCAGATGCAACAGCTTGATAAACAGGATCACAGCCTAGAGGCATCTCTGGTCACAGGTATGAACAAACTATGACTAAATTGACTGATTCTTATGTGCAGAGAGTAAAAAAACTATGGATTAAGGATGGCGACAGAAATACTTCCTACTTCCACAACGCCATAGTCAAGCGAAGGAGAAGAAATACCATTGTTTCAGTCAAAGATGAAAATGATGTGATGCAGCTCATGCCAGACAGGATTAGCAATACTTTTGTCAATTATTTTAGATCCATATTTGCTCCTACAAATGCTAATAATGGCAGGCCTTTCATTGCAACACATCTCCCACAAAATGACCAGGACTACACATACTCTATGCCGGACAACCAAGAAATATTGGACACACTCAAGGATATGAAAAGGAACGCATCACTAGGACCGGATGGCTTCAATGTTGAGTTCTACTTGGCGACATGGCCATGGATTGGACAAGATGTGACACAACTGGTGACAAACTTCTTCCAAACAGGTATAATGCCAACTCACATTAATGACACTCATAGTGCTCTCATTCCAAAAAAAACGTGTTCCTGTAGTTCCAGCAGATTATAGGTCTATTAGTCTTTGTAATGTCATTTACAAAATAATTGCAAAATGCTTAGAGAATAGGCTCAAGCCTCAATTGCTAGACTACATTTATCAATCACAACAAGCTTTTATTGAAGGTAGATATATCAATAACAATATTATCATTGCTCGGGAGATTACTCATTCGGTTGCCCTCAACTCTTGGAAAACCAAGCTTTCATGCTTAAGATAGATCTTGCTAAAGCTTTTAACATAGTAGAATGGAATTTCATCATTGATTCCCTTTCACGTAAAGGGTTACATGCTCATTTCATAAATTTGATACATGCATGCATCTCCTCGCCTACCTTCTTAGTTATCATTAATGGACACCCTTTCGTGAGATTCCACAGCCATAGAGGTATAAGACAGGGATGCCCCTGTCTCCCTATCTTTTAGTTCTCGCCATAAATGAATTATCCATTGCTCTTCGAGAAACCATGTCGAGTAACTCTTTTGCAAGAATAACTCTTAGGCCAAACTGTCCCTCTATCCATTCCCTCTTATTTGCAGATGATTTGTTAGTTTGTGGGCAGGCGACAATGGAGGAAGCAACACGTATGACGACCATTTTGCAAGAATTATGTGTACACTCAGGTCAGACCCCAAACTGGCATAAGTCAGGAATCATCTTTAGCAAACATGTCCTAGCCTCCATCATCCATTCTATCAAACAAATATTTCCAGTTCTAGATATTGACACCAATTTCATACACCTAGGCCATCCCCTCATTCTTCCAGGAAAAGATAGAACAACAGCCTATAACTTTGTGTTCGAAAAATTCAGGTCCAAACTCAGTACATACAAGGCAGATAAACTTTCTCATGCTGCAAGACTAGAACTCATAAAATCTGTTTTCTCTTCTATCCTGGTGTACTATATGTCCAATATTCTTTTCACCAAAAAATTCATTGCTAAGCTCAATGCTATTATTCGAAACTTCTGGTGGATTGGGATTAGAGAGGAAGCCCACTCTAGAAGCCTTTGTTTAAGGACCTCGCAGGATATTTGTGCACCAAAAAACGAAGGAGGACTAAGGTATCAGAAATCTTCAAGCCATGAACCAATCTTTGATTCTTATGGCGGCTTGGAGGTTAGCAGATCAACCAAATAATTTTTTATATGTTGTCCTTAAATCCAAATACTTTCCAAACTCCTCAATTTGGCGGCCAAAACCGAATGCTCCAAAATCAGCTTTCTAGGCTTCCATTATCAAAGTTCTTCCAATTTTTAAAGCCCACTCTTTCTACCAAATCACTCAAGGCAAAATCTCTATTTGGAGTACCCCTTGGTGCAAAGATTGGTCTCACATTTATGATGCTCTTATTGTATAGCCCGCGGACTTTGTTTACCCAACTAGTGTAAGAGACCTTTGGATGCCCAATCAACAAGCTTGGAACTGTCAACTCATAGATAGACTTTTTCAGCAGACTATGGCAACAAAAATCAAGCAGACACCAATCATACACTCATCTGATGATGATATTCTTTGTTGGGAATTAACTCCATCAGGTAAATGCAACACCAAGAGTGCATACCGTGCTTGTCTTAAAAAATTACAGGAATTAGGAGAACCAACACCAACACAAGTTCAACCAGCTACAATTCAACTTTTAAATCAGATTTGGAAGAACAAGCAAATTACCCCAAGAGTTCAGACCTTCGGATGGAGATTTCTTAGGAGAGCAATACCAACAGGTGCTCGAGCAGGTAAGTAATCAACTCATATCAGTAAACAGTGTGCTAGATGCAGTATAAAAGAAGATGATATTCACTTGTTCTTTACTTGCCCTTTCTCTAAAGCAGCTTGGTTTAGTGCTCCTTGGTTTATTTGCTCAGAGTATATTGTAGCTAATTGTAATTCTCTCACTCAGATCATTCTAAACCTTTTAAATATGAATCACCCACATGCTTCGCTCTTAAACATCTTAACTTTTATGTGGTGTATTTGGAAATCCAGAAACGATAACCGATTTGACAGGAAAGCAGGAGCACCATACCAAGTAAATCAGACGGCCCAGGCAATCGAAAATAATATGGAGATGATAGATTGCACCCATACTCCTTTGCAGTTATGGGTGCAACCACAAGACACTTCCTTGCAGGTACTCAAAGATCAGGAGAATGAACAAGCAACACAACCTAATTCTTCGTCGGTGCAGAAACCTTCTTCTTCGGTGCAGGAACCTTCCTCAGGGTATTGCAGGTTGCAAACCATGACAACAAACACAAATTCACAGCCTGGAAGTACTCTGAGAACAGACTTAACCATTTTGGGACCCAAAATTTACTCGGATGCGGCGTTGAAAACAAGAAATTCACAGAAAACTACTCCAAATGGAAGAACAGGGCTAGGAATCTTTTGTGATTTTCAGGAAGGACAACACACGACCAAGATCCTAATCCAAGCATCTACACTGCTGGCACCATCTCCAGTACACGTTGAAGCTTTGGCGTTAAACTTAGCGGCAAGAATTGCAGCTACACTCAAACTCTCTCAGGCAATATTTCTAACTGACAACCTCTCTCTGGCAAAATCGGCAGCAGCAAATTCATTAGCCGATCCTCAGGTCCATTGGGATATTCGCAGTCTAGTATCTGAATTTAAGAAGGTCTCCAGCGGTCTACCGGCATCAATCTACCACATCAAAAGAGATCTGAAAGGGGTAGCTCATAATTGCTCTCAACGGGCTATCAGAAACTCCTCTTCTGGGCCTATCTTCACTTGTATTTCTTCAGTTCACCTTAATAGTTGTTGCCCTATGGCTCTAGCGATTCAGGAATCAAATTTACAAGGCTTTGTACTAGATGATGTAACCTGCTTATGAGCTGAAATGAATTAGGCACTCTCGGTGCCTTTTTTTGTTCAAAAAAAAGTAAAGTTGATTTAGTTTTCATGACCTGTCTGTGATGTTTTCTCTCATGTGTTTCCTGCGTACTGAGTCTTTTTCCAGTAGGCAAGAGGATGACGTGTATACATTTTAGGAGCATGATGCGAGGCTAATTTCTTTAATCCTTCATATCTTGTGTTTTTTCCTATTGTTATAAATTATACACCTGGATCCTGTTTGAGTGAATTAGAAGTAAAGTTTCTCTTTTAATTGTCTAATACTTTACTGATCTGTTATATATAAAGAAGCTGAGTCAGGAGTTGTGCATAACACAACTTTTATGAGCATGACGAGCATGTATTTTTCTCATAGTTTTAGTTTTCTTCTAAAATTGGTGAGTTCTAGATATCAAATGTTGCATCCTTCAAGCGAGTATAACCTGATATTATTTACTTTCATAACTCTGCGAATCTATTAAAGTACACTGATTGTAAGCATGTTTATTGTTTGGCATTGCTAGATGAAATAAGAGCTGCAGGTGCTCCTGTTGTTACAGGCAAGGCTTCCTTCAACAAATAGAGAAGCACGTGATTCATGGAGCTTGTAAATTGGCTTCATCAACTGGGAAAAGCGAAAGGTATATAAGCCGAACTATTTCCGCAAGTCGATTTGGAATATCTTCACTTGTATTACTTCACTTCACCTTAATAGTTGTTGCCCTATGGCTCTAGAGATTCAGGAATTAAATTTACAGGGCTTTGTACTACATGATGTAACCTGCTTATGAGCTGAAATGAATTAGGCACCCTCTGTGCCTTTTTTTGTTAAAAAAAAGTAAAATTGATTTAGTTTTGACCTGTCTGTGCTGTTTTCTCTCATGTGTTTCCTGCATACTGAGTCTTTTTCCAGTACGCAAGAGGATGACGTGCATACATTTTAGGAGCATGATGCGGGGCTAATTTCTTTAATCCTCCGTATCTTGTGTTTTTTCCTATTGTTATAAATTACTAGATCATGTAGACGCATGTTGTCACGCCCGTCCATTAAAATAATAGAATATTATGAATATATGATAAACTATTTTGAATGTATTTGAGAAGTTATTATATTTGAAGTAAGTAACAATGTGAAGTTGTACATACACGATATGGCAAGTAATATTTGTTGCAAAGTTGCCAATCCCAACAATACTATAATTCACTGAATCTCTCATAGCTGAAATGATAGCTAAATCAATCAATTTCAAATTCTGCTGTAACATACTATGCATTGACACATAGTGTTTAGAATTCAAAAGCTTTATAACATACTGTGAGGTCGTTTGATCTTTAAGTGAAGTTCGGTTCAAAAATACAGGCAAGAAAGGAAAAAAATAAAACAAGAAACAAGCTTTCCGGTTCCATCAAAAGCCACCAATCCCAACAGTATTATATTCAGACTTCCCCACGATTAAAATAACAACTAAATCATTCGTACATGTCAGGGCAAATGTTGCATCGAATTTTGCTTCCAGCTAGGCGATGTTGAACTCGTAGAAGGAAATATCAAGGTCAACGGACTTACAGGTCATGTCTTGAAACTCTTGACGAGCTTCCGGCGGGCGAGAAGCCTAGAAATTGGCAGCATCAGCAGATGGTGATGGGGATCCGGTGAGGAACATGGCTTTGTTGCAGACGAGGGCAAGTGTGGGCATGCCGCAGCTCATTTAGCAAGGTCTTCAAGAAAAAGGATTATAGCTCACACATCTTTAGAATTTTGGATTTTACCCACTTCCCTGAGTAGAATAAGACGATTGTATTTTTCAAAACCTGCATTATATCATATAAAAGGTGTTGGATAAGTTTTTTTTGAGCATTGGTAACTTTAACTTAAGAATTAAACATGTATTGGAAAGAAATAAAAACTATAAGCACCTCAACTATAATTATCAATCGTTATCATGAGACATAAATATCTAGCATTGTGACCTTGATTTTCTCTTTTGTACAGACGAATGAATGAACAGTTACACTATGATCGTTTAAAGAACATAATTTTCTTCATCGTGTGGAATAATATCAAGTTGTAACACAAATGAATATTGATAGCTATACCTTAAATTAAAAAAAATATAGCTATACCTTTCGAAATCCAGCAGCTTGTTGAGGTCCGTTGTAACTTTTCATCGACTTCTCGTCGTTTGCATCAACGTAAATTAGTTCAGCTCCATATCATCAAAATCCAGAGTAGTTTCGACTGATTGCATGGAAATCGAGAACACATAACCCTATCAACCAGCCATGAACTCACATCTGAACATCGGCTACCAGCCTGATCCTCCACACAAACCGGAAAGACATCTGTAATCAAATTTACCCCAGGAACATACAGGCTGACAGGGTCTTACTTCTTTCAACTGGAGGAGTCCCAGGTCGCCGAGATTTAAGACGGCGAAGTGTACAGACTCGATGGTGATGATGACCTTCATAACCAGCATCTCATCCGTCCGCATCAGATCCATCTGGGGCAAGCAGCCCCTCCGTCGTGCGCCATGGCATACAGACCGTGTGCGGGCAAAGGTCCTCCCTATCCGGAGAGCGCAGAAGATTTGGGGAATAAAGAGCGTCATCGCTAGGGGTAGGGAAACGCCGATAGAGATCCCGACCTTGCGGAAGACGCGTCGATAGTTTGGGAGGAGGTGAGAGTGATAACAAGAAGAGGCGGAACGTGCACGATCGAACGACACTATACCTGTTTGGGCTTAGGGATACTGAGGCCCAAATTAACCACACTGGATCGATTTTACCTGCAGAGTAGCGTCCCCTAGGGACATCTGGCCAAGTTCAGAACAGATGGAAGATTTGACGGTTAGAAACAGCAAGTACAGAGATCGAACGGTCTAAAAGGCTAATTGCGTGAGAGAGCTCCCTCTTGTTCCAGTTTTAATATCCCTAATAGACACCGGATCCTGCTTGAGTCAATTAGAAGTAAAGTTTCTCTTTTAATTGTCTAATACTTTACTGATCTGTTATATGTAAAGAAGCTGAGTCAGGAGTTGTGCATAACACAACTTTTATGAGCATGACGAGCATGGATTTTTCTCATAGTTTTAGTTTTCTTCTAAAATTGGTGAGTTCTAGATATCAAGTGTTGCACCCTTCAAGCGAGTATAACCTGATATTATTTACTTTCATAACTCTGCGAATCTATTAAAGTACACTGATTGTAAGCATGTTTATTGTTTGGCATTGATAGATGAAATGAGAGCTGCAGGTGCTCCTGTTGTTACAGGCAAGGCTTCCTTCAACAAATAGAGAAGCACGTGATTCATGGGGCTTGTAAATTGGCTTCATCAACTGGGAAAAGCGAAAGGTATATAAGCCAAACTATTTCCGCAAGTCGATTTGGAATATCTTCACTTGTATTTCTTCACTTCATCTTAATAGTTGTTGCCCTATGGCTCTAGCGATTCAGGAATCAAATTTACAGGGCTTTGTACTAGATGATGTAACCTGCTTATGAGCTGAAATGAATTAGGCACTCTCGGTGCCTTTTTTTGTTCAAAAAAAAGTAAAATTGATTTAGTTTTCATGACCTGTCTGTGATGTTTTCTCTCATGTGTTTCCTGCGTACCGAGTCTTTTTCCAGTACGCAAGAGGATGACGTGTATACATTTTAGGAGCATGATGCGAGGCTAATTTCTTTAATCCTTCATATCTTGTGTTTTTTTCCTATTGTTATAAATTATACACTCGGATCCTGTTTGAGTGAATTAGAAGTAAAGTTTCTCTTTTAATTGTCTAATACTTTACTGATCTGTTATATGTAAAGAAGCTGAGTCAGGAGTTGTGCATAACACAACTTTTATGAGCATGATGAGCATGTATTTTTCTCATAGTTTTAGTTTTCTTCTAAAATTGGTGAGTTCTAGATATCAAGTGTTGCACCCTTCAAGCGAGTATAACCTGATATTATTTACTTTCATAACTCTGCGAATCTATTAAAGTACACTGATTGTAAGCATGTTTATTGTTTGGCATTGATAGATGAAATGAGAGCTGTAGGTGTTCCTGTTGTTACAGGCAAGGCTTTCTTCAACAAATAGAGAGTAAATGGCACCACGGGTCACTCAACTTGTCCGGCATGTACACTTAAGTCACACATCTTCAAAACTGAACTAATTGATCACTCAACTTGCAATTAGGTGCACCCGAGGTCACAAAATGGTCAGCTGTCCGGTTTTCGGAAAAAAAGGGCGCAGCTCGTGAGGGTTTTTTTTTTGCAGATACCCCTTGCCCTTGTAATTTTTTCACCACGGGCTGTATCTATCATTTTTTTCTCTCCACATACCTGAGACGGCCACCATGGAGGAGACGACTGCCGAAGGCAGGGGGACGCCGGAGGCAGGGTAGACGACGACATCCGTCGGGACTCCTTGTCTCAGGCTCGAGTGGCAGTCGGCCCCGGTGCACGGTACGTATATTGTAACACCCCAAAGCCAACCAGCCCTTAGAGTGCTACCACATTCGCTACACAAAGAAATTAACTAAGACATCTTAAGAAAATTCGACAAAATCTCCTTTGTTTTTAGGACATCCACAACACGCAATACAAAACAGGAACACAAGAATACAACTTAAATAAAAGGTTGACAGACAATTCAACCAGAAATAAATCTCCAATTCCACACCTTTGAGAATTACCATCCTCACACTATATCTGTAACCACCGCCAACAAATAATCATCCAACACAGTCTAGGTAGCAAACTTTGAGACTTCGGACAATGTTTCACAAAGTTTAATTCCTAACTCTCAAATTAATAGTTCCAAGAAAATGTTTATAAAAGTGTGGTCGTGGTGTGAAGTATGTGTAGGTGCTACTCCCATAATCCCCATGCATGTCGTCCTCAAGTTTTACCTAAAAACATTAAAGCAACAAGGGTGAGTATAAAAATACTCAACAAGTACATAAAAAAATAATAAGCATTTGCATAAAACTCAACACCGGAGAATATCCTGTAACACACATCATTGTGAAAAGAACGCTTTATATGCCTACATGATCTTTGCTTTCATTTTTCTTTTGCGTATACCGGTATCGCTGAGTGAACACCCGTCAGCATCCACTCACTCCAACTTGTGAAGGTTGCCGACAATGTGGAACTCATCCCAATATCGACGGTCTCAAGGTGCCTACGTCAGTAGGTCACAATACTATGCACTGTCTTTAACATGCTATGCAAAAATGCAAGTACAATTGTATCCTTTTCTATAACCACTTTATCTCCACACATGTAAATCAATATATAGCTACTGGGTAATGAACAAGTGCTATAAAATAAAAGTCAAGGGATCATGCAAAGTATTATCCCGTTATGAACTTGCCTTAACCATGGGGCATAAATTGTGAATTACCAGACTTCGAACTGGAAGTATCAACACCTGTTATTAAAATATAAATCACTCAATACACTTAATCACTTCAAAAACATACAACCTAAATATTTAATCGCTCCTACATGTGGGAGTCTGTCCCTGACCTTCTACGAAACAACATCTAAATTCTACAAAAGGTAAAAACAAAACCACACACAACAAACTGACAATTATAAGCAGACTGCCATTTATTTTTCTTTAACTATAATCCACTAGTGTCAACATCCGGTATGTGCAAAGCTATTATATAGCTGACTCGTAGGCAATAAAACCACATATATAACTAGATGCATCCCAAGCAAGTAACTCACGGTAAGCACCAAGCTGAACTATATAGGATTAAAATGAAATACCATATGGGCTAAGTGTTTTGCACGTGACTCTTGTAGATGATCAAAACTACAGAACGAAATGTAGAGTCTACTACAAGATATTCGTATCACAACCAAAAATCTAGGTTCTATATGAACAGGTCCAAGAGCTACCTCTCCAACCGAAGGCTCCTCCAGCAAGCGGGGATTCAAGATACCAGTACAAAATACTAACTTGTTTTGGTACAGAACAGATCCTTAATATGTAATAGGAGCCTACCAAATTATGAAACAATGCTTCTGGCCCTCAAATTTCATACACGGATGAAAAGCTAAAACTCTAAAAAAAAACTGCAGATCGGTAAAGGTTGAAAATCTACTTCTTTCAACTTCAGCCACTCACACTAGCTAGAATCTGTGTAAAAGGATTTGCAGAATCATCAGGAACTAACCGAACAGGAGCAGATGTGTATCTGGCTAGCGACGGCGGCAACGGAACAGCTTGACGGAGACGGTCGTGGAGAGCAGCATCACAGCCTCACAACTTCATGACCTTGCAGCGGCGGTCCTGATTCAACCGCAACGACGTTCCAGATCACGAGTCGCAAAGGCGGCCGACTGGGGAACTAGACTGGAAAACTTGGGATAATTGGTTATTTACCCAAAAGTTTATCGGTCTTGGATTATGTACCCGAAGTTGAGTGTACCTTGGTAAAATACCCAATAGAAACTTGAAAGTAAAAATCAATTATAGCATGCACCGATTAGAGCTGGCCATGAAACTTTCCATAGGTCATCTTCATCCTAGATCGGAATCTCACCATTTCAAAAAACAAATCAGAATCTCATCGGCCAGTTCACATGTAGGCCTGCGCCTGTAACCATCGCTGGTAAGATCAACCACCACAGTACTGACCGGTGAGGAACCCCTTCATCAGCATCGTCCGCTCGTGGCTGTCTCTGTTGCCTCCGGCCGCCGGCTGGCGTAAGTCCATCTATCCATCTTACTTCTGCCGACTAGTACCTCAAAAAGTTCATGGATGTTTGCCCAGACAAGTGAGTCGACACTTGATTAGTAGTGCTTCAGCCTGAGACTAATCGATGGAAGTAGTTTCTGATGCTAGAGATATTCTTGCTTGTACAGACCACAAAGAGATGAGCTATTGTACGGGGCGACTCCAAACAACTATTATAACAGAGGGCAAAGTAGTTGTTTCCATGAACAGTTACGCGGTATATTTTTTGGTTTACAGAAAGCAATTATACATTTTTTGGTTTACAGAAAACCCCTTCTGGATAGATCATAAACACAATTAATCATCTTTATGGGTATTTTACCAAGGTACACTCAACTTTAGGTATATAATCCAAGGTCATTGAACTTTTAGGTAAATAATCAATTTTCCCGGAAAAGTTTTAGGGTTAGGGAGACATTGATGGCTTCCTCTCTCGAGGTTACTAAACTGCTAGGACAAATGCGCAGCCAAAGCCCGTCTCAAGTACAAGAAGCCTAGCCCAGCCCATTTATTTAATTCCTCTCGAGTTTATCCTGATTAGAAGGATCTACTGGTACGATGGTAAAAAGACTAGGCAGATTATCCAATTAGGTGCTAATTGTTTTTGACGTGAGGTCAAGGCTTCAAGTACAAGCTCCTACACAATTTTTCGTTTGCTTTTATGACCTTTTATTTAATAAATACCTGATGGAAGATCTTATACTTACAAAATGTATTTGCCCCATTCATTTCTATAGAGAAAATAATCACAAATACTTAGCATCAAAATTTGGGGTATTACATATATCTCCCCCCAAAAATCTAGGGTTTCCTGTACTTGCAGTCGGCCGCCGCTGCTATTCCTGTACTTGCTGCTGTTGTTCCCGTATCTCCCGGAGAGCGGCCGCCGCTGCAATTAGGCTGCTGCTGTTCCAGTACTTGAATCCGGCAATTAGGCTGCTGCTGTTGGTGTACTTGAAGTCGGCGATTAGGCTGCTGCAATTAGGCCGCTGTAATTAGGCTGCTGCAATAAGGGAGGTTAGGCTTGCTACTGCAATTAGGTTTGTTTCATCACTAGTTAGAATTGTTTTGAGGTTTCAGATTTGTTTTGGGGGTTTTTCCTTGCTGAATTTTGCTCGAAATTGTAATGGTATAACTGAATTTTGTGGAAAAACTCTAGATGGGTTGAAGGAGATTATTATGGACAAGCATTGCAAGATGATGGCAGAGGCATCCATACAGAGCAAGGTTCTTATGTTGTTTATTCACCATCCGGATGAGAATGAACAGCAGGTCAAACATGAACTTTCCCAAATTATGTTGTTTATTCACAAATTATTTTGTAGCAAAAACCTACTCTAATTATTGTAATATCTTCTTGTAGAGGAGCAAGAGGGGCTACTAGAGCAAGGGGAGCAAGAAGGGCTACAGGAACAAGGAAAATATCACAAGAAGAGGCACATCAAAAAGAGTTTCAGTCAACTCGAGGAGCTCCAAGAGAAGATGCATGAGGAGCTCTAATTTGGGTGTAGCACAAAATGATTGTGTACTAGTTGATATCAGAACTATCTTTTGGAATGCTTTTGAACTGTCAAAATTGCTTGCACTGTACTACGTATGTGCTGTAAAACAATGTACTGTCTTTTGTGCCAAAGTCTGGCCAAAACAGCCACCACGAGCTGTCCAAAATGGTGTATAATTGTGCCAAAATGTGCTGTCAAGTTTTTCCTGTTAAAAAATGGTGTATATTTGTGTTTAATGCTGTCCTAAATGATGTATATTTGTGCCAAAATGCTGTCCGGTTTTTGCTGTACAAAAAGCCCCCAAATTCTGGCCAAAACTACTGAATTGGTCCATCTAGTTTTTCAGCGGGGGGTTATCTGCAAAGTTTTCTGTCCAAACCAACCTCACGTGTTACGCGCGTGCGGTTTTTTGGAGAAAACCGGGCAGCAGACCGTTTTGTGACCTCGGGTGCACCTAATTGCAAGTTGAGTGATCGGTTAGTTCAGTTTTGAAGATGTGTGACTTAAGTACACATGTCGGACAAGTTGAGTGATCCGTGGTGCCATTTACTCACAAATAGAGAAGCACGTGATTCATGGGGCTTGTAAATTGGCTTCATCAACTGGGAAAAGCGAAAGGTATGTAAGCCGAACTATTTCCGCAAGTCGATTTAGAATATTTCCATCATGAAGTTTCCATATCTACATGGAAGGTTCATATGCATGTCGGGTATCAATGCTTGCAGGTTCAGAACATCACGCTTTGACAACTTCGTAAGGTTAAAGGATAATTTTTATAACTGTTTCTAATTTTGCAATGGAACAATTTGGGCCGCTTATGATAAGCTGGTGGTAAATTTCTCCTCTTTTCACTTGAGCAAGGCTACATGGAAGGTTCATATGCATATCGTGTATAACATTTGTAATGAAAAATGTGGCTGAGTATCAATCCATGCAGGTTCAGAACTTCACACAGTTGACAACCTCGTAAGGTTGAAGTATAATTTTTTCAACTGTTTCTAATTTTGCAATGGAAAGATTTTGGACCACTTATGATAAGCTGGTTGTAAATTTCTCCTCTTTTCACTTGAGCAAGCAAATGAATTCTTTTGGCAACATCAATTTCATGAAATTTGTGTAAAGCTACTTTGTGCAGAAGAAGACATCGTGTGCCAGATCGTTGATCATGACCGTCTACACTCCTTCCTTAATCAAAGATGAGGGTGCCTTCACCGGCTTGATGAAGAGGGGCCCCTGCCTCCAAGACAAGGGCGTCCTCACCGGCTCTACGAAGACAGAGCATTGCCGCTTCGTACATGCCGGACTTGAGGAAGAACTAGAAAGCTCATCGTATGGGATTTGTCGCTGATACCAAGTTTCCTAATCACAATAGAATATATGGAGGGATGGAAATTGTGGTCGAGATGCCAATCAGCATCGGCTTTACCATGCAGGCCTTTGGTCGCATCTCGCGAAGGGTAGCTAGAATGGTTTCGTTATGGATGTTGTCGCCGATGAAATGCTGCTCTCCAGCATATGCTTTGTTAAATCGTCAAGGTAATTGACCCCAATCTAATTCAAATGTTTAGCTATTTGACACCTTTTCAGTTCCATCGGTCATCCGTGCATATGAAGCAAGATTCTACGTTCCTTTGTTTGTGATTGCTAATCTGGTCCAAACCATACGCGGCGAGCTTGTAAGTTTGTAACTGTTGCCTATCCTGTAGCCTCTTCTCATGTTACAACCTTCTTGCTTCGGAAGAAAAAAAGTTACAACTATTGTTTAGTCGCGTTGCTTCCTGAATTGCACGTCTTCATTTGTGTGGATTTTTTTCAGTTGAGCATAATACTGAAGTAGTACTACTTATAGTTCGGCGTGCTATGTCTTGTTGGAAACGAAAATGTTTTCACCAGCCACCGCCTCCTTGCCCTCCCTCATGATGGTCGTGATCCTGGCTCGAATACCACAACCTTCTACACAGGATCAATGATGATGACCTCTTGTGCTCCCTTGTCGAATATAATGGCCTCATCATAGGCTTGGCGACGACTTCTAAGCTTGATGGTGATGGCGCCTAGGTTCGCCAAAGGCAGCCTCCTGCGCTCCTAGCACGATGACCACAGCGTCCAGGTGCTTGTCCACACTTATAACTATATGTTTTTTATATCTGAAGAAAGAGACATTCCCTCCTTTTGCATCTTTTCACTGTTGTATGTTGAATGATTCATGATGTAGATGCATCACGATTTGCATAACAGAATTTGAATTAAAGAAATTCTCAAACGTTGTACATCAAGATTTTCATTTTTAAGATATGTTGTTAGCTGAATCTTCAACACTCACTGATTCATTATTTTTGAAAAAAGGGGTGAAACATGGGATCTTATGCTTGATTCAAGAGGGTCGTGCATTGATCTATCGTTTTCGAAGGAGAGGGTGCAGCATTGGATGTCCCGCTCATTTAAGATGAGGGTAGATGATGGTGCAACAGATCAATGGGGGAGATGAGAGTTTGGAGAAGATAGAAGGAAAACATATTGTCTTCTTGCCTGATGGGGTAGACAAGAGGTGATGCACAAGAAAGACAAATGAGGAGTATAATGTCGGTATTCTTGGAGTGCGGTACTTACGAAGCAGAAAGAGAGAGAGGGGACGGAGGGAGATAGGGAGAGAGAGAAACATGTAATACCCTTTACATGTGTGGGAGGACACTAAATTTTGGGGACCGCAGCAACGCACGGGCATTCAACTAGTAGGAGTAATGCTTGTGGCGCTGTCTGCATCTGCGTACTCGACTGCTCGCATAATTGAAGATAAAAAGGCGATGGATCCAGCTGGAAGAACAGTTTGCTTGTGTGCGTACAATACTACCATATGCGTGGTGCAGCCTTGCAGGTGTATATTTTTGTTGTCTACTTTTCTGTCACATGCACTGTTGGCTGTAGATAGAGTGAAATGAGAGTTCATTTTTTTTCCCTTGAGAGTCGCCACCGTTCGGCCGGATCCAGTCCCTCTCGCCGCCGGTGCTTGCGCTGGAGGGTGCAGAGTTGGATTAGGATGCCGGAGCCCCTTGTACAGCAGTAGTAATAGGATTAGATTTAGGTTTGGGCTTTGTCCCGTGTTTGCCATTGTGGTGACTGGCGGAATGCCATCGGGAAGTTCACCGCTAGAGCTTACGAGCGGCGTCTGGTGGTGGGTGGTGTTGTGGTTGTGGGCTGCGGTGCTCCGGTGGGCGGAGCCGATGGCGGCCAACAGTAGCACCTCTCCCTCCCTGTCAATAAAGCTCGGTGGCTGCCCAGATCTACGGGTTTCGGTCGTCATGCCGCTGATGTGTGGCCGCCATGGTGGTGGCATAGTCAACGCGGCGAGGATTTGGACCAGTCCAAGATCTGTGTGGCGGGGAGTTTGTGTTGCAGGAGTTCCTAGGAGTATCTCAGCAGGGGACCTGCGACAGCCGGAGCTGCCTTGCCCCTGCTTCTCATGGCCGAAGGGCGGCCCTCCTCAGCCACAGTTTGCTGGCTGTTCTTCAACCTCCAGGCATAAAGCCGATGCGGAGGCCATCCAACCACTCCATCCTGGTGTTCAACGGTGTCTTCGCCCCAAGTGGTGCGTCCCCGGTGGTGGCGATGCTGGCCAGAAGATGGAGCGAAGCAGAGCGTCGCGGTGGAGAAGGGCCCAATTGTGTTTTGTTTATTTCATCATGGATCCTTTTTGTAAAAGCGCAGGTTCTGGTAGTAATTTCGTTTCTTTTATGAGCCTGTTTGTAATGTGTGCCCCACCGCTGGAATGAATGCAGTATCGAGGTTCTTCGGGACCTCTCCCTGTTCAAAAAAAAAGAAAAAAGAAAGAGAGAGAGTTCATTTTGCTCTGTGTATTCCAGCTATCACAATGTTCATGGCCAGTTCAGTACTGCTATCTTGACTGCACACATTCTAACAACTGTTTCAAATTTGACTTGTGAAAATGATAGACTTTGACGTCCAAATGTGAACTTTACTAGGTTTTTAAAAATCTACTTCAGTGGAGTAGTTGCTTAACATAGTTACATTATACTAGTAGAGATGCTTTCATCCAAATTGACAATCACATAGTTAAATTATATTCAAGTAGAAACAGTGATTTGACAACTTTCCAAGGCAATATACAATACATTCATGATAATTTAATCATGTTTCAGCACTAATTAACATAGGACAATCGGTGTCAACTACATTTGACACTTTCCAGAAGGCTAATGACAAACAAAACTGATTTTCGTTTTGCAGGTGTACACCACTTACACACATTTCCTCAACGGTGATCACAAATAATCACACACACGTATTACAAGCACATCGAAATCTGCAGTTAACCAGTGCTGCAAGGATTTGCATTTCTCAGCAGCTGAGCCTCTCATCAGGGCAATGCCACCTGAGAGGCCTTGCAGTTCTCCACGATGGCCTTGGATTTGGTGTACAGGGACGTCAGCTGTCCCTGCCTATGAGAGAAGGACTGGCTGAAGATCCTGATATCCTGCTTCAGCTGCTCCATCTTGTGCCTCTCGGTCTCCAGCTCCTTCAGCAGCTCCTCCTTCTCGGATACTAGATGGTCGGCGTCCTGCTTTGACTTGGAGAGCTCTTGTCGCAACAAAGAGTTCTCCTCCTTGAGCAGATCGCACTCCTCAAGCGCTGCGCAACTCGCTTCTGAATCCTCTAGCTGCTGTCTGTCGGAGCTGCACTCCTTTTCCAGCCTTTGGCATCTCACGTCAATAGGCTCCTCTAGTGGCACAACCTGTGGGGAGAACACGAGAGTTAGCAGCGAACAGGGAAAAGAGATTGTGGCAGCTTGATGAACAATTATCACAAGTAAAGCCAACAAAAAATAATCAGGAAAATTTGCAGCTCAATAACAACTTATCATGACAACCGAGCAATGGAGTTCCTGAATATTCAGTTTTCACACTAGGTAAATCTGACAGTCAATTTACTACTTTAGCATGATCTCTAACTCACAGTTTTCTTTTTGGAGAATTCACAGATATACAACACGCTAGATGGAAAAGTCACACTTTTTCTATAAATCAGGCATCTATGTTAGTACATTGAACCACCAAGCCTTCAGATTTGATTCAAAACGAAATATTCAGTTATGAGAGTACTACTCAGTTTAGGCAAGATTATTTACTATTTGATCATCAAACAGCCAGTCCAATCAAGGAAAGTGTGCCACCAATAGTTGTTATTTAAATTCTAATATTAATTCTTTTATGGTAACTAGTTTCGTGCAGACAAACAAATTACAGAATATGTGTTTGGTCTCTAAACATGTATCGCCTAAAAATACCTGCAGACACATGCTTGCAGAACCACCAAAGGAAAATGATTAAAGTTGAACTTACTGCTGTTGTATCTTCTGGCAAGGATGGCGGACATTTGACATCAGGTGTCATCTCAAGCATATCGAGATCAGTAATGCATCCTTTATTCAGCTGCATCCATAGGTCCTCGTCCGCGACAGCACCTTGAATTTCAGGTATTGGGCTGAACTCGACATCCTTCGAATAGCGTGAGCGGCTGGCAACAAATCCGTCTGACGTCTGCTTAGAATCTGGAGTTTTCAATGCATCTAACTGCAAAAGGCCAACAAATAGTTTCGAGACTTCCGCCAACATTTGGGCTCAAGTATATTAACAAAAAAGTTCAGAGGAAGAACGTGATGTGGTTCCCAATGGACCAGGACCAAGGTGTGAAAAATGAAAAATATTAAGCTTCCGTACTAGTACCCGTTTCTCAAGACAAGACATATATATTTTTTGAAGTCAAACAATGTTAAGTTTAATCAAGTTTTTACGAAAAACTATTAACAGCTGTAATAATATATAGCTATATTATGAAAATGTACTTCATTGTGTACCTAATTATGTTTATTTGCCATTGTGTTAACCCATAAGATGAGACTACACATTGAACAGAAAAAAGTGTTAACCCATGCTGCTGCGTCGCCAAGCATACCTGGATAGGATCAGTGAACTGCTCTGCTGATATGCCGGTATTGTTGTGGTTCTCTAACATCTTTTGTTGCTCAGCCAACCGGTGCTCTAAAGTCTCCCTTAACCTCCTTTCCTCTTCAAGTTCCATTGCCAGTCGATCACGCTCAAGTTCAAACTACAAGAGATGATCAGCATAACTTTATCTGTTAAAAACAGCTAGCAGTTGTGCGATGCATCCAGAAAAGAATGTTCATAACTAAATGGAAAACACATGTTCTACTTAGACTTAACACACCTTATGCATGTCATTGCGTTGCTTTAGGATAAGCTGCTCCAGAACTTCAGAATGTGAGCCCTGAAATGTAAGGAAAATACCTCAAGTAACAGTAATGCAGGCCACAAATGGAGAGCCACATAAAACAAACAGGACAAACCTGCAGCTTTTTACGGAGTTCTTCTATTTCCAGTTTTTGCCTCTTCAGCAGTGCAGCATCTGTTAAAATCTGATATAAAATCCGTTATTAGGTTCTCAGATTATCGCTGCTTATAAACAATACTGACAAATTGAACTCAAGCTGCATGATTCCTATGCAACGCAAGTACTTTTTATGAGCACGAGTCCATTGTCTTAAATATATTTTGCTTACCAATTTATGCCGAATACTTTTCACACATAAGAAATAATTAAAAATAAAAACAATAGAATATGCATATTGCTGCAAAATTAATGGGGAGAAAACTTATTTTTGTAAGATATACTTACTAGAAATTAAAACTCATATGTTTTGCAGCACAAAAGTTTCAACACTCACCTCATTTACTTGGGCACAATTGCTGACACATTTTGCTCTACGTGCAAATTGAAGAGTTCCTCTAGTTTCCTCAATATGAACCTGAAAATACAATGCCAGTGAAGTTAGGGTAGGTGCAGTAAGGCTTGATACTATACGATTTACTTGGGTGTAGCAAATGTAAACATGAGCACACCTCTTCAGGTGCAGCAGTGCAGATGATTGATGTCTTCGCATTGCCTCCAAGTGCAGACTGGAGAATGCGAGTCAACTTACTATCACGATAAGGGATGTGCCCTCTGCATCAAAACAATTAACCACCTAAGTGCCTCAAGCAGTGCAAGTCTTGATATTACGAAGTCTCACATAATTCAAGTACCCCAGAGAAATTAACACAAGAATTGTTTTCCTTGTACTATAATGTAACATTTTTTTCATTATGGATAAGTCCATGATTTTACAGGTAAAAAATACAATAAATTCTGGCAGTGTCACATCCAATGGGTCTACAGAATTAGCCAAATATATAACAACAGGCTGATTCAATAAAAGATGGTAAGTAATTTATTTGCAGAAGAACAGTACAAACTGTGAGTTGGAACTCATCAAAAGATGGCAAAGAAAAACCTCCAATTTCTTCTGGCTAAAGTACTCTTGGATAATAAATTGGCCACTACATCTTGGTAATAGGATAAATGATAACAAATATAAATAAAACATATGCTTAAATTCGCCACAAAATTGGTGTTCGCCATTTGTTATCCATGTTCTAAACTAAGGCTGTGTTTGGCATTGTGGTGGATCATGATAATCCCACTTGCTCAACTCGCTTCTGCCTATTTTTGTGTTTGTTTACTCGCCTTTTCTTATTTGTGTTGCTAATTTTCTAAAGCAGATTATAAAATAAGAACACAACACAGTTCAGCAACCGAATAAGAGCCTAAATGAATAACACCGCTAGCTGTCTATGGTTGCTGGGAACTTCAGTTATTACCATATAATAAATCAGAGCGGTAGCCTTCACCTACATGTATTTTTGTTACAAAACTATTAGATTACTGTCACCTCATACTAAATGCGGTTGGTACTATTTAGTTAGAGAAAGTTGCAGGGTTAACAAGTTAGTGTAATGTTCCATAGACATACCTTTGCTTTCCATTCTCACTCAATTTATTGATGACATTTCCAAGAATCATCAAGCTTTTGTTAATATGCTTCCCTTCCTTAAGCCGCACGCTGTCAGCTCCTGTTTTGGTGATTCTTTCTGATCCAGCTAAATCCACAAGGTTCTACATGTAAAAAAGCAGTGTCAATCAGAGCATTCTTCAAACATTTTCTTTTATTCGTACACGGGTACTGAGTCGACAGCACATACCAAGATAGATACACGGATTGCATCTCCAGAGTTCATCTGGTCCTTAGCACTGCTTTCAATGACCTGAAACCAACAGAAAACACAACTCAAAATTTTGGTATCACTTCCACTCTATGTAAATGGACAGACGACCACTACAATTACTCATGGCTTCAGTATACCATCCGAAAAATAGTATGAGACCGGCTGCTCCGGACATTCATGTTTGTTTCTCCAAAATGTCTATTTGCTGGAGGAAAAGGAAAAAAACTATGAATTGGTGAAAATGGAAGTAAACATTGGAACACGTACAATAATAGATGGACAGAAATGGTACCTTCTCCAAGCTGAAGAAGTTCTAGCACTTGTTCGGCATTGTTAACAATCTCTTCCCGCAGGCCGGACACATACACACCACGCTGTAGCCACAACACAGCTCCTTACACAATCTATGAAGTAATTTGAAGAGAAAAATATAATCATTTCTAGCATTTACCTCCAGGCTCTCATGAATCGGCAGCTTCTCGCTCCCGAGTGTCAGGAGATCATTGATCTCCTCATTGTAAATCTCCATGTATGACACCCTGATCAGGAACTCACGATCTGCAGCCTGTCCCAGAACCGAAATAAAATTAAGGACTCAAACAAACAATAATCTTGCACCCAAGTGCATTGCCTTGGAAAACCTGATAAACTGGTACAATCATATTTGTGAATTTTGTCTACTAAAGGTTCTTCCTACCTCATGTACTAAACCATGACAGCTACTTATGGCCCAATTGCAGTGTTTGTGTTTGACTTTTTTCATGATGGTAACATAAGCTGGGAAATCCCCACAACTGGTCACTCAAAAAAGAAATTGGCCTCGTCGAGTTACCAATTACCTCTGCCGCCGTGTCAAATATGTCGCGGACAGCGAGCGGGATGATCCCAGGGTCGGCACCGGAGCCGTTCATGGTGAAGGTCTTGCCACTGCTGGTCTGTCCGTAAGCGAAGGCTGTGCCGTTGAATCCATCGACGGCAGCGCGGATGAGGGAGCGTACGAGCAAGCCGTAGATCCGCGCGTTGGTCGCCTTCTCGTCGAACACGTGGTCTAAAGGAGAGAGCGAGCTCGCGGGTTAGAAATTGAGGGAGGGGCTTGGAGAAGGGAGGGCAAAGAGCATGCGTTCCGGTACCGAAGGCGAAGGAGGTGCCGGGGACGGGGACGGCGCGGTGGAGGAGGGAGATTCGGGTGTCGTCGATGCGCCACTCGCGTTTTCCGCCAGCGCCGCCTTCCGAGAAGTAGGAGGAATCCACCTCAGCGTCAGCAGAGTACTTAGGCGGGCGGAAGCGTACGGCGACGGAGATCTTCTCCATGAGCGGCGCGGGCGGCGTGTCGGCGACTGCTAGAATGGTTTGGGGGAAGAGATGATTTGAAATTTCGGCGTGTGCGGGGTTGGAGCGGGCGGGTTGTGTAAGAAAGGTGTGCGCCGCCTGAAGGCGAGATAAGCGGGCTGGCCCAGTTGACGATACTTCTTGTTTTTTCTGTATCTCTATTACTTAAAAAATACAAAATGTTCCGTGTTTAGCCTGTAGAGCGTTTCGCTTCTCCCTTTCGTCCAACATCCAGCGATCTGGCGGAAAAAACAAAGTCAAAACTCCACGGATCTCTGACCACGTTGCCGCGCGATTCTCGCCTCTGACCATGCCGCCAAATCGAAAAACTACAGCGTTACCCCCTCTCTCTCCCCTCTCCATCGACCTCTCTATCTATGACCCCTGCTCCGGCCATCCAGGGCTTCGGATTTGGCGAGGAGGAGCTCATCCCGGTTCAGCGGCGAGGCGGGGCTCGCCCAGGCCTGCCTTCTCCCACGCTTCATGGTGACAATGGCGACCACATGCTCAACGATCCATGTCCCCGCCGCCATCGTCATCCTCTGTCCTGCCACGTCCCCGCGTCACCTCCTCCTCCAACGTCGTCTCATAGGTCTACGAGGAGGGCTCGGCTGGTACGCCCTTGAACCCGCACCCGCGCCTCTTCCTCCTTCAGCTCTGCCGCGAAGGTCGCGATAATGGATCAACTGATGCGCCATGGAGCCCTACAGGTTCCACACCAACAATTCCCTGGCCTCGCTGGCGGCGACGGGCCACGAGATCATCTGATCTCAGCATAGGGCATGATTTGATATGAAGATCCATTATGGTTCTACTGATACATATACAAGATCCGGTGCCTATACATCCAGAATCTCATGTGAATCCTACCGTACGAAATTACAGCACGAGTGAGGTGAGATCAGCAGTGGTCTCGCATCACAGTATGGTTTGTTACCCATTTATCATGTCTCTGTTTCCCAACCCGACCACTGACCTCCAGCTCATCCCGATCTAGCTAGCTGCCCGTACCTATGCGCGCACGCCGTTGGCTCCTTTGACCTATGTAGAATTATAAATTGTAGGACTCACGTTTATCATTATCATAATTTGATTTTTCTACACATACGATATTTTTTCTTGCCAATATGTTGATAGGTTTGGAGTGAATTCCTTCCATGGCTTAGAGTCCAAACTATAAGACTTGCTTTTCACCCCTCTCTGAAACTCAGTTAATGCCTACAGGTATTAAAATGATCTTGTAGGCAAACCTGGTTGCATCATACTAGAAGAATGACACCATGTAGTTTGAAAAGATCTTAAAGGTCAGTGTTCTTGAACAAGTGATTTTTAGGAGTAAATGCCAGTTCATCTTAATAAGTGATGTACATTTCATATTAACATTTACAGTTTATATTTAGGAGCTAATCTCTACTACTTAAAAAATACAAAACGTTCCGTGTTTAGCCGGTAGAGCGTTTCGCTTCTCCCTTTCGTCCAACATCCAGCGTTCTGGCGGAAAAAAACAAATTCAAAACTCCACGGATTTCTGACCACGTCGCCGCGCGATTCTCGCCTCTGACCATGCCGCCAAATCGAAAAACCACAGCGTTACCCCCCTCTCTCTCTCTCTCCCCTATCCATCGACCTCTCTATCTATGACCCCTGCTCCGGCCATCTAGGGCTTCGGATTTGGCGAGGAGGAGCTCATCCCGGTTCAACGGCGAGGCGGGGCTCGCCCAGGCCTGCCTCCTCCCACGCTTCATGGTGACAATGGCGACCACATGCTCAACGATCCATGTCCCCGCCGCCATCGTTATCCTCTGTCCTGCCACGTCCCCGCGTCACCTCCTCCTCCAACGTCGTCTCATAGGTCGACGAGGAGGGCTCGGCTGGTATGCCCTTGAACCCGCACCCGCGCCTCTTCCTCCTTCAGCTCTATCGCGAAGGTCACGATAATAGGATCAACTGATGCGCCATGGAGCCCTACAGGTTCCACAGCAACAATTCCCTGACCTCGCTGGTGGCGACGGGCCACGAGATCATCTGATCTGGGCATGGGGCATGATTTGATATGAAGATCCATTATGGTTCTACTGATACATATACAAGATCTGGTGCCTATACATCCAGGATCTCATGTGAATCCTACCGTACGAAATTACAGCACGAGTGAGGTGAGATCAGCAGTGGTCTCGCATCACAGTATGGTTTGTTACCCATTTATCATGTCTGTGTTTCCCAACCCGACCACTGACCTCCAGTTCATCCTGATCTAGCTAGCTGCACGTACCTATGTGCGCACGCCGCTGGCTCCTTTGACCTATGTAGAATTATAAATTGTAGGACTCACGTTTATCATTATCATAATTTGATTTTTCTACACAAACGATATTTTTTCTTGCCAATATGTTGATAGGTTTGGAGTGAATTCCTTCGATGGCTTAGAGTCCAAACTATAAGACTTGCTTTTTACCCCTCTCTGAAACTCAGTTAATGCCTGCAGGTATTAAAATGATCTTGTAGGCAAACCTGGTTGCATCATACTAGAAGAATGACACCATGTAGTTTGAAAAGATCTTAAAGGTCAGTGTTCTTGAACAAGTGATTTTTAGGAGCTAAATGCCCAGTTCATCTTAATAAGTGATGTACATTTCATATTAACATTTACGGTTTATATTTAGGAGCTAATCTCTACTACTTAAAAAATACAAAACGTTCTGTGTTCAGTCGGAAGAGCGTTTCACTTCTCCCTTTCGTCCAACATCCAGCGATCCGACGGAAAAAAACAAAGTCAAAACTCCACGGATTTCTGACCACGTCGCCACGCGATTCTCGCCTCTGACCATGCCGCCAAATCGAAAAACTACAGCGTTACCCCTCTCTCTCCCCTCTCCATCGACCTCTCTATCTATGACCCCTGCTCCGGCCATCCAGGGCTTCGGATTTGGCGAGGAGGAGCTCATCCCGGTTCAGCGGCGACGCGGGGCTCGCCCAGGCCTGCCTTCTCCCATGCTTCATGGTGACAATGGCGACCACATGCTCAACGATCCATGTCCCCGCCGCCATCGTCATCCTCTGTCCTGCCACGTCCCCGCGTCACCTCCTCCTCCAACGTCGTCTCATAGGTCGACGAGGAGGGCTCGGCTGGTACGCCCTTGAACCCGCACCTGCGCCTCTTCCTCCTTCAGCTCTGCCGTGAAGGTCGCGATAATAGGATCAACTGATGCGCCATGGAGCCCTACAGGTTCCACACCAACAATTCCCTGGCCTCGCTGGCGGCGACGGGCCACGAGATCATCTGATCTCGGCATAGGGCATGATTTGATATGAAGATCCATTATGGTTCTACTGATACATATACAAGATCCGGTGCCTATACATCCAGAATCTCATGTGAATCCTACCGTACGAAATTACAGCATGAGTGAGGTGAGATCAGCAGTGGTCTCGCATCACAGTATGGTTTGTTACCCATTTATCATGTCTCTGTTTCCCAACCCGACCACTGACCTCCAGCTCATCCCGATCTAGCTAGCTGCATGTACCTATGCGCGCATGCCGCTGGCTCCTTTGACCTATGTAGAATTATAAATTGTAGGACTCACGTTTATCATTATCATAATTTGATTTTTCTACACATACGATATTTTTTCTTGCCAATATGTTGATAGGTTTGGAGTGAATTCCTTCGATGGTTTAGAGTCCAAACTATAAGACTTGCTTTTCACCCCTCTCTGAAACTCAGTTAATGCCTACAGGTATTAAAATGATCTTGTAGGCAAACCTGGTTGCATCATACTAGAAGAATGACACCATGTAGTTTGAAAAGATCTTAAAGGTCAGTGTTCTTGAACAAGTGATTTTTAGGAGCTAAATGCCAGTTCATCTTAATAAGTGATGTACATTTCATATTAACATTTACAGTTTATATTTAGGAGCTAATCTCTACTACTTAAAAAATACAAAACGTTCCGTGTTTAGCCGGTAGAGCGTTTCGCTTCTCCCTTTCGTCCAACATCCAGCGTTCTGGCGGAATAAAACAAAGTCAAAACTCCACGGATTTCTTACCACGTCGCCGCGCGATTCTCGCCTCTGACCATGCCGCCAAATCGTAAAACTACAACATTACCCCTCTCTCTCTCTCTCCCCTCTCCATCGACCTCTCTATCTATGACCCCTGCTTCGGCCATCTAGGGCTTCAGATTTGGCAAGGAGGAGTTCATCCCAGTTCAGTGGCGACGCGGGGCTCGCCCAGGCCTGCCTCCTCCCACGCTTCATGGTGATAATGGCGACCACATGCTCAACGATCCATGTCCCCGCCGCCATCGTCATCCTCTGTCCTGCCACGTCCCCGCGTCACCTCCTCCTCCAACGTCGTCTCATAGGTCGACGAGGAGGGCTCGGCTGGTACGCCCTTGAACCCGCACCCGCGCCTCTTCCTCCTTCAGCTCTGTCGCGAAGGTCACGATATGGGTGTTGGGCCACGCAGAGTAAACAAAAAAATTCCTACGCGGTGAACCCAAGATCTAGCTGAGGTAGTAGGCCACGAGAATTACCACTAGACGCGCGGTTGAATCGATGAAGCACGTCGCTTGATGTAGTGCAGTCCTCACGATCCATTCCGATCCACGATCATCGAAGTGCTGAACGTACAACACCTCCGTCAGTATCCACACGTATGAGGAGGAGCGTCGGCGATGGACTGCTAGGTCCGGTACGGCGGCGACAGGACTAGAATGGAGCTAGGGTTTTCAACACATGGAGTGACCTAACCGTGTGCTCTAAGCACCTGTGCCCCAGCTTATATAGGGAGTGAAAGTGGGCTCCACTCACTTGTGGCCCATTCACTAAAAGACCTATATTAGTCACTGCGAGTCCAACTCACTGACTCTGTCTGTTTCCTTTTTGGGTCCAACCCAAATATGCTCCCGCTCTTAAGTGTGTGACCTGATAGGCTCATGGTGACCCGGACACGATCCGAGTCTCACTCGTGATCGATCAGTTGGTAGCGGCTCCTAGCAGAATGTGCCAACTCCCAAGTACCAAAGAGTCATGATGACATACCTGCCAATGCGACTTTCGTTTGAGTCCCTTTTCCTCACGATATACCTTGTCGAACTATAGGCAAATAATCGTCATCCCTTAAATAGTAAGACTCTCTTTCTCGATCCGAGATAAGTGATTCATCCGACTAACTCTTAGTCGGTCGCCTCGGTTAACACTTAACCGAGTCACGCACGACCATGCTTTCCGAATCATATCTTCCGAGAGGGCCCAGAGAATATCTCTCCAGACGAAGGGGCAAAATACCATCTCGGTTATTCACATCACGTAGCTTGATTCTCACGAATTCAAGTCCGCTTTTATAATCGCCCAAAGGCGTAACAACGCTTGATGTAACCTAAGTCGGTGATCCTCAACTCGGATTGTGCAATAACCTCAGGTCTAAGGATTACATTGATTGAGATATACAAATGACGACTTATTCGTTGTATCTCAATATGGGCCAGTCCGACTCGCTAAACTCTTTAGCCGAATTCATGTAAGTCGGAATAACATCTCTATGCCCATGACAAGTGGAACCGAGTCATCAGCCAACTTTCACATTAGTCTAAGTTGTGTCTCCAGCACAACCTCAACGACCAAAGACAATCAGTATAAACAACATGAACATATAGTTTCACAATTGAATCACATATTCAATGATATATATCAGTACTTCATACATGGATAATGACTTTATGAATATATTAGAAATAATATCATACATGATTGCCTCTAGGGCATATTCCCAACAATGGGATCAACTGATGCGCCATGGAGCCCTACATGTTCCATACCAACAATTCCCTGGCCTCGCTGGCGGCGATGGGCCACGAGATCATCTGATCTAGGCATGGGGCATGATTTGATATTGAGATCCATTATGGTTCTACTGATACATGTACAAGATCCGGTGCCCATACATCCAGAATCTTATGTGAATCCTACCGTACGAAAGTACAGCATGAGTGAGGTGAGATCAGCAGTGGTCTCGCATCACAGTATGGTTTGTTACCCATTTATCATGCCTCTGCTTCCCAACCCGACCACTGACCTCCAGCTCATCCCGATCTAGCTAGCTGCACGTACCTATGCGCGCACGCCGCTGGTTCCTTTGACCTGTGTAGAATTATAAATTGTAGGACTCACGTTTATCATTATCATAATTTGATTTTTCTGCACATACGATATTTTTTCTTGCCAATATGTTGATAGGTTTGGCGTGAATTCCTTCGATGGCTTAGAGTCCAAACTGTAAGACTTGCTTTTCACCCCTCTCTGAAACTCAGTTAATGCCTGCAGGTATTAAAATGATCTTGTAGGCAAACCCGGTTATATCATACTAGAAGAATGACACCATGTAGTTTGAAAAGATCTTAAAGGTCAATATTATTGAACAAGTGATTTTTAGGAGCTAAATGCCCAGTTCATCTTAATAGGTGATGTAGATTTCATATTAACATTTATGGTTTATATTTAGGAGCTAATCTCTACTACTCAAAAAATACAAAACGTTTCGTGTTCAGCCGGTAGAGCGTTTCGCTTCTCCCTTTCGTCCAACATCTAGCGATCCGGCGGAAAAAACAAAGTCAAAACTCCACGGATTTCTGACCATGTCGCCGCGCGATTCTCGCCTCTGACCATGCCGCCAAATCAAAAAACTACAGTGTTACCCCCCTCTCTCTCCCCTCTCCATCGACCTCTCTATCTATGACCCCTGCTCCGGCCATCCAGGGCTTCGGATTTGGCGAGGAGGAGCTCATCCCAGTTGAGCGGCGACGCGGGGCTCGCCCAGGCCTGCCTTCTCCCATGCTTCATGGTGACAATCGCGACCACATGCTCAACGATCCATGTCCCCACCGCCATCGTCATCCTCTGTCCTGCCACGTCCCCGTGTCACCTCCTCCTCCAACGTCGTCTCATAGGTCGACGACGAGGGCTCGGCTGGTACGCCCTTGAACCCGCACCCGCGCCTCTTCCTACTTCAGCTCTGTCGCGAAGGTCACGATAATGGGATCAACTGATGCGCCATGGAGACCTACAGGTTCCACACCAACAATTCCCTGGCTTCGCTGGCAGCGGCGGGCCACGAGATCATCTGATCTGAGCATGGGGCATGATTTGATATGTAGATCCATTATGGTTCTACTGATACATGTACAAGATCCGGTGCCCATACATCCAGAATCTCATGTGAATCCTATCTTACGAAATTACAGCACGAGTGAGGTGAGTTCAGCAGTGGTCTCGCATCACAGTATGGTTTGTTACCCATTTATCATGCCTCTGCTTCCCCACCCGATCACTGACCTCTAGCTTATCCCGATCTAGCTAGCTGCACGTACCTATGCGCGCACGCTGCTGGCTCCTTTGACCTATGTAGAATTATAAATTGTAGGACTCATGTTTATCATTATCATAATTTGATTTTTCTGCACACATACGATATTTTTTCTTGCCAATATGTTGATAGGTTTGGAGTGAATTCCTTCGATGGCTTAGAGTCCAAACTGTAAGACTTGCTTTTCACCCCTCTCTGAAAATCACTTAATGCCTGCAGGTATTAAAATGATCTTGTAGGCAAACCTGGTTGCATCATACTAGAAGAATGACACCATGTAGTTTGAAAAGATCTTAAAGGTCAATGTTCTTAAACAAGTGATTTTTAGGAGCTAAATGCCCAGTTCATCTTAATAAGTGATGTACATTTCATATTAACATTTACGGTTTATATTTAGGAGCTAATCTCTACTACTTAAAAAATACAAAACGTTCCGTGTTCAGCCGATAGAGCGTTTCGCTTCTCCCTTTCGTCCAACATCCAGCGATCCGGCGGAAAAAACAAAGTCAAAACTCCATGGATTTCTGACCACGTCGCAGCGCGATTCTCGCCTCTGACCATGCCGCCAAATCGAAAAACTACAGTGTTACCCCCTCTCTCTCTCCCCTCTCCATCGACCTCTCTATCTATGACCCCTGCTCCGGCCATCCAGGGCTTCGGATTTGGCGAGGAGGATCTCATCCCAGTTCAGTAGCGACACGGGGCTCGCCCAGGCCTGCCTTCTCCCACGCTTCATGGTGACAATGGCGACCACATGCTCAACGATCCATGTCCCCGCCACCATCGTCATCCTCTGTCCTGCCACGTCCCCGCGTCACCTCCTCCTCCAACGTCGTCTCATAGGTCGACGAGGAGGGCTCGGCTGGTACACCCTTTAACCCGCACCCGCGCCTCTTCCTACTTCAGCTCTATCACGAAGGTCGCGATAATGGAATCAACTGATGCGCTGTAACATCCCAAAACTCTAATCCAAGATTATTAAGATCCAAATCATCAAAATTAGGATTAGCAAAAACTTTTCCAATTCAAAATATGAAAGCATTCATGTGTGTGTGCATTTAAAATAGGAGTTGTTTGAATTGCCATGTTTAAGTGATACATTGCTTGTAAAATGATTCTTAGGTGAAATAAACATCATCTAGATCATCCCCTAACAAATCCCAAAGAAAAACAAATCAAAATGAATAAATAAAGTGACTGGTCATTTTTGCCAAATTAACTATCATGCCTACTTGGGCTATTCCTAGTACTCAAAACCTAACAGAAACAATCATGGATCTTTGCACCCCTTGCTAGTACACATAATGAGTTACCAAGGCCCACTTTGTGATCTGCCAAAAACTTTCAAACACTATATTTAATTGGCATTTGAAAATTGAATCTATATCATATGGGAAGATCCCACTATTTCAAAAACCACTCAAACAAGCTCAATTTTCAAAACCCAAGCACCCACAGAGTCTCAAGCTTAGTACTAGCACACCCACCAAAAATCTTTACAAAATTCAAAAATAACTTTCTTGCGGCCATTTCATCAAACACTTGGCAGGCAAGAATCTAACTCTAAACCTAGCTTATTGTTCTGCACAGCGTTTTGCCCGCATTTGATCCCCATTTAACCCCTCTGTCCCCTCTTGATCTAACCAGGGCCGAACTACGCCATCCCCTACCCCCTAGTGGCATGGCAATGCCAAGCCGAGCACCTGCTGGCCGGCCGACCATGCCCTCACCCTAGCAGACCACCTCCCTCTCTCTCGCCATGTCTAGCAGCTAGCCAGGACCTCACCGCCACCCTCTGTCCCCTCCTCGAGCCAGGACAGACCATGGACCACCGCCAAACTGCCGCGCCCAGAGCAGCTGAGCCATGCCGAGCACGCGCCAGAGCGTCGCGCCCGACATGCGTGCCCAAGCCGCCGCTCGACCGCAGCCCGCACCCACTGCGTCGCCACGACCCAGGGAGCACGCCGGACATGCATGTTCGCCGCCCAACGCCTCACAACCACCACTCGCTGTGGACACCGCCGTCTCTGCCGCTCAGAGCGCCAGCTCTGCCCGACCGCATACCACCGCCCCTAAGCCCGCATTAAAGCCCTAGAGCACCGCCAGGAGACATCTCGTCGATCGCCGCTCGCAGCCATGCCGCTAGCAGCCCATAGCCATGTCGCCTGGCCATGCCGCGCTATCCCGTCGTCGAGCCTATAAAAGGAGGGCACCCCCAGCCATTTGCAGCACACCACTCACCTCGCCTCACCTCACTGATCGTCCCACACCTCTAGCCGGAGCAAGGCGAGCAGCAGTTCGCTGGAATTGCACCGGAGCAGGCCGCCTCTAGAGGAGAAGGGCACCGTTGATTGCGACCACCCCCGGAGCTGCCTCGACTGTCCCTGAGCTCGCCGTCGACCACCAGTACGTTTCCCGCCTCGTCGTTGTCGCTGGAGCCCTGGTACGCCCCCTAAGCACCCCCACTGAGCCGCTAGGGTTAGAGTTCGCCGGCGACAGGTCCGTTGTCGACGACGATCCCCAGTCGTTGATCCCTGTTCTAATCCAACGCCCCACATCGCCTCGTACCGCTTTGCGTGTTATGAGCCACTGACCGGTGGACCCCCCTATCAGCTGAGCCCCGTGCCGCGGAGTGACACTGGGCCGGCCCGTTAGCCTTCCCGCGCGATCCGGTCAGTTTGAATTAGGATTTTTTTAGTTTGAACCTAGTTTTGTCCCTTAGTTTGAAAATCAATTCAGAGAGATTTACAAATCCAAATGGAGTGATTCCAATTTGGTTAGAAAGCTACTGAAAAGATCTACCCAAGCCCATTGGATTTAATTCATTTAGAGTTAGAGATCTCTCCTAGTAAAAATAACAAAACATAAGCATTTGCACCTTGCAACATTTTTATAAAATAAACCAAGTTAGCTTTTGAGTTGATTCCAACTCTCAAAAATCACATTTCATCATACCTATCTGAATATGTAATAATATTAGGGTTTACATGCAGTGACTTTGGACTAGTAGCAAAATAATGCTATATAGGCATTTCTAGTCACTTTAAATTATTAACTAACGAACTTAAACCAAAGTAATTATGATCCAACCCTTAAATCCCATTCCCACATGTTAGAATATGTGGTGATGACATGTGTCCACATGATCCCATATTTTAAGTGGTGAATATTAAATCTTAGTTAATTTTTCAATGAGTAGAAATTACTTTTCTAAAATAAAAAGGAGGAAACTATTGAATAAAACTTGTGATGCTTGTGATGATAATAGATCATCAATTGTGTGCCTTAGAGTACTAATTAGACTAGTTAAGTATTGTTTGGTGATTGTGTACTCCGTATGTATTTATAGAAGATAGTACCGACCAAGCTTACGAGGAGGAGTTCTACCAAGAGGAGGAAGACAACTTTAACCACTGCACCAACCAAGGAAAGCTAGCACTATCCAAGTTAACCCTTGCAAGTTGTACTTGCAAGCCACCATTAACAATGCAAGCTAACCCTTGCAAGTATTATACTTAGCAAGCTACTATTAGCAAGCTAGGATTAACTAGATGGTTTAGCAAAGGTGCCTTACGCATGCTTTGGTTAAACTACTTTGACTATTATTTACCCCAAGTACTAATTTTCAAGCTTTACTTCCTTTACTTTACCCAAAGTTCTTTACTTATGTCTGAAGGTAGCATAAAGAATATAAAACTTGACCTATTTAGAAACCTTTAGATGTCATTCTATGGCATGAGATTGATCCCATCTTTCCACCTTAGTGAACACTCTTAACTTAGTAGTTTAGAGTATATAAAAACTTGAGTCACTTTAGATGGGAACACTTGGTGAAAATGAATTATGAAAACCTTGGAATGATGAGTCATTCTATTGAGATGTTTTGACATGTGTTGAGAAACACAAATGGTTTATGATGATGAAAATGTTGAGGCATGAGCCTTAGCCCTTTTATAAAACTGATGGTTGGATTCGGATGCGATACCATTCCAAATTTACCGTATAACCACAATACCTGAATTGGGTAAGGCTTAGCCGGAAGTTTATATGCATTAGTATTAGTTCCCTCCCGGGAGAGGTTTGAGCTGAGGCTACCTCTCAATGTTGTCCACCTATGCAGTGCCCAAGATGACAGATGGTCATGGTTGGGAGGCCATGCTCATAGGAAAGGTGCTTATACTAGGGTGTGTAAAGGAAAGGTTATGTTTGATTATCTGCATACTAAGTATGATGATTCAGGGTTATCCCTGACAGATGTATCGAATCTTGTGGTGAAAGTGTACCACCTCTGCAGAGTGTCAAACTATTCGAATAGCCGCGTCCACGGTTATGGACAGTTGGAATGGCCATACTGTTTCGTTGTCAGATGTTTTCAAAATGACTTATGAAAGAAATAATGAATCTTGACTTGACCACAACAGAGTTGTGTTTATGACAATAACTTCCCAACTTAAGTGATTCTAGAACTTTATTTTATCTTTCTTTGCTTCAGAACTCAGCTTTGGTTTCAAACTTAACTTTATAGTTAAACTTAGATTTAGCACTTTAATTTAGCACTATACTACTTGTTAGTGGTAGTTTGCGAGTACTTAAAGAGTACTCATGGCTTTTGTCCCTGGCTATTCTCATGGCCAGACTATGAAGGAGACTACCAAGATGATGCCAGCAGGACGGCTATGATAACTAGGACTATCTGCCTTCGTCAGTATTGCATGTGCCCCTGAAGATGGACCCCACCGCTACGCTTATCTTTTATTTCCGCTACTTGTTGTATTAAGACTGGATCATGAGATCTTTATTTGTGTAAGACCTTATGTATGGTTTGTAATGGATGATGTACTGTGATATCCAATCTGTTATGTCTCGCAAAATTGGTAATCCTGGGATTGTGAGGTATGGCATAACGGGCATCTGGGATTAAAAATCCGGGTGTTGACATGCGCCATGGAGCCCTACAGGTTCCACACCAACAATTCCCTGGCTTCGCTGGCAGCGGCGGGCCATGAGATCATCTGATCTAGGCATGGGGCATGATTTGATATGAAGATCCATTATGGTTCTACTGATACATGTACAAGATCCGGTGCCCATACATCCAGAATCTCATGTGAATCCTACCGTACGAAATTACAGCACGAGTGAAGTGAGATCAGCAGTGGTCTCGCATCACAGTATGGTTTGTTACCCATTTATCATGCCTCTGGTTCCCAACCCGACCACTGACCTCCAGCTCATCCCGATCTAGCTAGCTGCACGTACCTATACGCGCATGACGCTGGCTCCTTTGACCTGTGTAGAATTATAAATTATAGGACTCCTGTTTATCATTATCATAATTTGATTTTTCTGCACATACGATATTTTTTCTTGTCAATATGTTGATAGGTTTGGAGTGAATTCCTTCGATGGCTTAGAGTCCAAACTGTAAGACTTGCTTTTCACCCCTCTCTGAAACGTAGTTAATGCCTGCAGGTATTAAAATGATCTTGTAGGCAAACCTGGTTGCATCATACTAGAAGAATGACACCATGTAGTTTGAAAAGATCTTAAAGGTCAGTGTTCTTGAACAAGTGATTTTTAGGAGCTAAATGCCCAGTTCATCTTAATAAGTGATGTACATTTTATATTAACTTTTACGGTTTATATTTAGGAGCTAATCTCTACTACTTAAAAAATACAAAACGTTCCGTGTTCAGCCGAAAGAGCGTTTCACTTCTCCCTTTCGTCCAACATCCAGCAATCCGACGAAAAAACAAAGTCAAAACTCCACGGATTTCTGACCACGTCACCGCGCGATTCTCGCCTCTGACCATGCCGCCAAATAGAAAAACTACAGTGTTACCCCCTTCTCTCTACCCTCTCCATCGACCTCTCTATCTATGACCCCTGCTCCGGCCATCCAGGGCTTCGGATTTGGCGAGGAGGAGCTCATCCCAGTTCAGCAGTGACGTTGGGCTCGCCCATGCCTGCCTTCTCCCATGCTTCATGGTGACAATGGCGACCACATGCACAACGATCCATGTCCCCGCCGCCATCGTCATCCTCTGTCCTGCCACGTCCCTGCGTCACCTCCTCCTCCAACGTCGTCTCATAGGTCGACGAGGAGGGCTCGGCTGGTAAGCCCTTGAACCTACACCCGCGCATCTTCCTACTTCAGCTATGTCGTGAAGGTCGCGATAATGGGATCAACTGATGCGCCATGGAGCCCTACAGGTTCCACACCAACAATTCCCTGGCTTCGCTGGCAGCGGCGGGCCACGAGATCATCTGATCTAGGCATGGGGCATGATTTGATATGAAGATCCATTATGGTTCTACTGATACATGTACAAGATCTGGTGCCCATACATCCAGAATCTCATGTGAATCCTACCATACGAAATTACAGCACGAGTGAGGTGAGATCAGCAGTGGTCTCACATCACAGTATGGTTTGTTACCCATTTATCATGCCTCTGCTTCCCAACCCGACCACTAACCTCCAGCTCATCCCGATCTAGCTAGCTGCACGTACCTATGCACGCACGCCGCTGGCTTCTTGACCTGTGTAGAATTATAAATTGTAGGACTCACGTTTATCATTATCATAATTTGATTTTTCTGTACATACTATATTTTTTCTTGCCAATATGTTGATAGATTTGTAGTGAATTCCTTTGATGGCTTAGAGTCCAAACTGTAAGACTTGCTTTTCACCCCTCTCTGAAACTTAGTTAATGCCTGCAGGTATTAAAATGATCTTATAGGCAAACCTGGTTGCATCATCCTAGAAGAATGACAACATGTAGTTTGAAAAGATCTTAAAGGTCAATGTTCTTGAACAAGTGATTTTTAGGAGCTAAATGCCCAGTTCATCTTAATAAGTGATGTACATTTCATATTAACATGTACGGTTTCTACTTAGGAGCTAATCTCTACTACTTAAAAAATACAAAACGTTCCGTGTTTAGCCGGAAGAGCGTTTCACTTCTCCCTTTCGTCCAACATCCAGCAATCCGACGAAAAAAACAAAGTCAAAACTCCACGGATTTCTGACCACGTCACCGCGCGATTCTCTCCTCTGACCATGCCGCCAAATAGAAAAACTACAGGGTTACCCCCTCTCTCTCCCCTCTCCATCGACCTCTCTATCTATGACCCCTGCTCCGGCCATCCAGGGCTTCAGATTTGGCGAGGAGGAGCTCATCCCAGTTCAGCGGCGATGCGGGGCTCGCCTAGGCCTGCCTTCTCCCATGCTTCATGGTGACAATGGCGACCGCATGCTCAACGATCCATGTCCCCGCCGCCATCGTCATCCTCTGTCCTGCCACGTCCCCGCGTCACCTCCTCCTCCAACGTCGTCTCATAGGTCGATGAGGAGGGCTCGGCTAGTACGCCCTTGAACCTGCACCCGCGCCTCTTTCTACTTCAGCTCTGTCGCGAAGGTCGCGATAATGGGATCAACTGATGCGCCATGGAGCCCTACAGGTTCCACACCAACAATTCCCTGGCTTCGCTGGCAGCGGCAGGCCACGAGATTATCTGATCTGGGCATGGGGCATGATTTCATATGAAGATCCATTATGGTTCTACTAATACATGTACAAGATCTGGTGCCCATACATCCAGAATCTCATGTGAATCCTACCGTACGAAATTACAGCACGAGCGAGGTGAGATCAGCAGTGGTCTCGCATCACTGTATGGTTTGTTACCCATTTATCATGCCTCTGCTTCCCAACCCGATCACTGACCTCCAGCTCATCCTGATCTAGCTAGCTGCACGTACCTATGCACGCACGCCGCTGGCTCCTTTGACCTGTGTAGAATTATCGTCGGATTGATGACAAGTACGCCATGAGGGGGTCCTCAAGGCGTGCGGAAGAGAGGGGTGTGAGACGTACGGTGTTCCGGGACGGTGAGCACACAAGTTTACCCAGATTCGAATCCGCCGGCTTTGGATGGACCCTACTCCTGCTAGCAATCCAGTAGTATGGCGGAGCCAGAATATGGGTTACAAGGGTTTCGCCTGTGCGAGTTGAGATTGTAGACTATTGAGGTGTGCCCTAAAGGCTCTCCCTAGGACGGCTTATATAGATATCCGGCCTAGGGTTTACAGGAGAGATCTATCCAGCTAAGACTAAGAGTCGGTTACAGAGTACATCTTGAACTACAACTAACATTATGGGCCTAAGTCGGTAAGTCTTCTGGGCCTTCCTGTAGCCGGATTGGACTCCGTCTTTTCTCCCTGACTGGGCTGCCCGTGAAGCAAAGCTCTAACCTGAAGTGGGCCACCCTGGTCAGTGAGGAACTGTGAGGATACCTGGAAAGTATATCCCCAACAGCAGCCCCCAGAAGTCTCCAAGATCCAAAGTCGGATTTATCATCGTCTAGCTTGATCTTCGGCTTGCAGAATCTTGAAGGGTTCCTGAAACTTCACAACAAAAAATATGATCCGGGTCTTAAAAATAAGTCGGACCTATCAACAGGTTACTCGGATTTTCCAGCTTGATTTCAAGCTAAGCCGGAATTTGGTCTCTAACGCCACCTAACACCAGTCCTGGTCAAGTCACGTCATTTGACAGACATCCTATCAGCACGACCGTTTGTGGGTCCACGGTTCACGGAACCGAGGCGTCGTTTTAATGCGTACGCGAAGATCGAGGCGACGTAATCATCGCGTGGGTCCTTCCCAGTTCCTTCCACGACGCGTGGCGGTTACACTGTAGCATTTGCACGAATCTTGGCGCGGTTAGGTGGATATAAGGGGTGAGGATTCTCCTCCTCCTTTCTTCACCTGTTCCCTTGCCGTTTCCTCTCCTCCAAATCTCCCCGCGCGCACAGAGCTCCTCTGCTTTCCCCAAAAATTCCTAGCGCCGCCCATCCTAGGTCACCAGCTCACCGGAGAAATGTCTTCTTCATCCTCTTCCGGTTTGGCGGCAGAGCGGCGACGGCGGCGACGGAGGCGGCGGTGGAGAAGGAAAGCTTCCGCGGGGTCTAGATCCCCTGCATGCTCGATGACGAGAAGCTCCACGGCGTGGAGACAGAAGGGCTCCTTCGTGCCGGCGACTGGCGGAGCGGCGTCGGGGAGACCGTCCCCAACCCGCGCGCCGGCAAGCGGGTCCACTTTAGCACCCACCTCGACAGAGGTTTGTCGTTTCCTCCCTCAAAATTCTTTTCCGAGGTGATAGACCATTATAGTGTTCAACTCCACCATCTTCCTCCCAACTCTCTCCTAGAGATGAGCACCTATGCGGCTTTGTGCGAGGGATTTCTCTGCATTAGGCCGAGTCTTACCTTATTCCGGTACTACTTTCATGTCCGGAGAAATTCTATCACTGCCGGTAATCCGTATATTACCGGTACAATTAGCTTTTCACTTAGACGCGAGCGTGCATATCCCAAGATTCTTGCCAGTGACTCGGTCAAACAATGGCCAGCCACCTTCTTTTATCACAAGGATATTCTGGCTCCTGGCAAAGCCACTGCTTTGCCGGCTTTTGTCGACGGAGCTGCCACGGCCCAACCATCTTGGGACGAGGCTCCTCCGGCTCTCAATGACGATCCGATCCTCGCTAAGAGGCGGATCGAATATCTGATCAAACACAAAGGACTGAAGGGATCCGACTTGGTCCAATGTTGGGTCTCACGCCAGATCCAACCCCTTCAGTACCATGGAGACCGACTGATGCACTCCATCACGTCGTCCAAGAAAGATTCCCTCCGCATTAGCCCCAGAGCCTATACCTCGCAAGGTTATATAAGCCAGATTAAATGGCTGATAAGGGAGCGGATTGAGAGAAGGATCCCAGAGGTTTCTCTGGATATGCATACGGAGGAAAACCCTGTAGTGCTGGTAAACTTCTAACAATAAACCTTTTTATGTGTTTCAATCTTTAAGTTACATTGCAATACTGATATGTTTTCTTCTTTTCAGCTTGCTGACCTCCCTGAGTCGGAACTTGCTCCACTCGAGGGATATCCTCTAGAGTTTTCTTAGGAGGTGGAATTGGTCCCATTGCCGGAAATTGTGCTTAAGAAATGCAAGGCTCCGACAGTGGCTGTCGGCACAAAGGAGGTGCCCATCGTGAAGAGGTAACTTTCAACACAATTTCCGCCTTTGTACCTTACTCGAATTTTCTTCCTAGATGTAATGTTTTCGACTTTATTACATTCTCAGAGCTAAGCAGCTCATCAAGGGCAAGGGGAAGGGAACTTCTTCGAAGCCCCTGTGACAGACGAAGCTTTCCATGGCTTCTCCTGCCGTGGATCCTCAGACTCCTGCCCCCCAACCTTCCACAACACCGGTGATCATTCCTTCTCCGGCTGTCGTAGAAGATCCAGCTCCTTCAATGGAGCCTGTGATCCTTGAATCACAAACTGATGTCACCATGAGTGAGTCAGGTATAGATAAGGATGAACCCTCTTCGGGTAATGATCTCTCGGCAGAGATCTTCGCCGAAAACCTTCTCAGCAATCCGGATCTTGCCAAGTTTGGCTTGTCCCGGAAATCTGTGGAAGAGATCTAGCGGCTGGCCAGGCAATGCCTGGAGAAAAGAAATTTATCTGCTGAAGAAGAAGCACAAGAAGTAGAGGACATCAAGCACTCTGACCTTCTTGAACAAGTGCGTCTTTGCGACGAGAGGATAAGGACCGGTGAGCTTCCAACAGCGCCAGTGGTCCCTCTGACTCTCGCTGAGAAGGTTGTTGTTGAAGTAAATGCGAGTTTGGATAAACTTACTCGCGAGCAATATGTAAGTCAGAATTCTAACTCTTGTTTTTCCCTCATTTCATATCATATCCTCTAGCCCCCAAGCATGAAGTAGGATATATAATCCGGGTTTATGCTTTCTTAGGATGCCAAAGAATGAACTAGTGTAGCCTCCAAGGCTCGTGCTGATATTAGTAAAAATATTAGCCCGAGTCTTTAGTAGACTTCTGACTTTGGGTATTTTGACTTACAGAAAGTATGTTCCTATAACCAGGATTTGTTGAAAATGTCTACAACAAGCGGAGAGAGATCAGGGCTCTCTGACTTAAGAATGCTGAGCTTAAGGTCTCCAAGGATGAGGCCGAAGGTAAACATTCCGAACTCAAACCTTGTCTTTCATGTTTTCATAGTCGAATTTTTTCTGAACTGTTGTTCTTTTTGACTTACAGCGCTGGTAAAGCAGTCCTGTGCCATGATTGAAGTGGCCGAGAACCTCAAAACTTTGGTGGTGGAGAACAAGGAACTTCGCCAAGAGCTGGATAAACTCAAAGCGGATCATGAGAAGAGCATAACTCAAGTTCTCGAGTCCTCCTCCATGGCTACTGATGAGCGCGATCGCAAGATTGCCGCTCAAGATCAGAAAATCTTAGACCTCAATAATGAGCTGTGCAAAGAGAAGGACCTTTCCGAGGCGCTCTAGGATGAACTCCGGAGTCTTCGGGAAGAGAAGACCAAGATTGACAACGTCATCTTCGGTATGTTCCATCTGTCTGACTTATCCATTTTCATCGACTTCTTTCAATGTCAGATTTTCTTAACTGTTTTGTGTATAGGTCCTCTGAACTTGACGGACTCCACCTCCACCGAGCCCCGCACCCACCAGCTTACCCAAGTCGGTGACCTGCTTCATGACTTCCGCCAATCCCTTGAGGATATTGGTGAAGCTCTCAAGATTCGGGACATGCATAACATGTCGGATTTTCAAGTGCAGGACAAGGCAAAGGAGATGCCGCAGCTTGTCCAGGATTGGAATATGTCCTACGCGTGATCCGCAGCGCAGAACGCTCTCACCATGGTCATGAGCCACCATGGAAGCATGGAGATATGGCAAGTGACCAGAGGGTATTCTACAGTGGATGAAGACGACTAGGAGCAGGACATCAAGGCTATTATAGACTCCTATGCCGGATATGGGTGTCACGTGGCTGATTTGACCAGCTACGACACTCCTTTCTTCACCCGCGTGGACACTCCGCCTCCGCCTCCAGAAGAAGCAGCAGAAGTTTCCGACGATGACCGCACCATTTTGGATGTGGACATCTCGGAACGATATCAAGGCGATGTATCTAGCGAGCCGACAGCTCCTTCTTCTCCACCTGCATCATAGATTGCTAGAAACATTTGTATTATTCTGAAAAAACATGATGGATCTATAACTATGTAGTACTATAATTTTGCTAGTGCTAAGCTTTTGATCTTTTCAGCACTTTTGGCTTTAATTTTTGTGTGCCTGAAATGTTTACATAAGCACTTGAACTTTTTCGCCTATACTTATCGTTTATCTGGCTTTCTGCCTCGTCCCTTTCATGAGCCGGCTAAACCTTCTGCCCGGAAACTTTGCCGAGCAATGGAGCTCAATTGCTAAACCAGTTTAAACTCGAAAACAAAGCCGGCTTCTAGTACCAACAATTCACTACTCAGAAAATACCCGCATCCGGCAATCACACAAATAACCAAAGTAAAGACTAGAAACTTTAGAGTTATACCCAAGGATAGCAATTTTTAGAATCGGAAATCTAAACCAGAACGAACATGAGCATAAAGTACTTTCAAGCATTCTAGGATTTTCGACTATGACATGATCATTCGGAAATAAGATGGTAAAAACTTCTCAGAAAAACTTGAGCCAACCAAAACTTTTATTTCTCATAGAACATGTACATATATATGATTACAAAGAAGGATAAACTAAGAATAAAAGGGACGTAGCTGAGCAATATTCCACGGTCTGTCTAACTCATCTGGATTTGTACTGCCTCCAGCTCTCTTTCTCTTCTTAGTAGCATGTCTTTCTTTGACTGGCCTCATGTCAGTTAAGTAGTACGAACCATTGTGCAATACTCGACTAACTAAAAAGGGCCCTTCCCATACTGGGGAAAGTTAGTGCTTTCTTTGTTGCACAAGCCGGAGAACCAAATCGCCTTTATTGAAAGATCTGTTTCGGACTCTCTGGCTATGATACTTGCGTAATTCCTGCTGATAGGCTATTGATCTCATTTCAGCAACGACGCGAACTTCTTCGACTAAGTCGAGATCATTTTGTCGAGAAATCTCGGCATCCTCTTCAATATATGCGGCCACTCTAGGAGAAGTATGAATTAAATCACTAGGAAGAACTGCTTCTGCACCATAGACCAAGAAGAAAGGTGTGTATCCAGTTGACCTATTCGGAATTGTTCATAAACTCCATATTACAGAGGGTAATTCCTCCGCCCAAGCCCCCGCAGCACGTCGTAGTGGTGCTTCGAGTCTCGGTTTTAGGCCTTGTAGGATTAAACCATTTGCTCTTTCGACTTGTCCGTTAGCCTGTGGATGTGCGACTAACGCAATGTCAAGCCAGATATTTTGCTCATTGCAGAATTCGGTCAATTCTCCCATAGAGAAGTTACTCCTGTTGTCCGTGATAATGCTATGCGGATAACCATACCGAATTATAACATCCTCGACAAATCTTTTGGCTATTTCTCCATCACAACTAGTGACAAGTTTAGCCTCGATCCATTTGGTGAATTTATCCACCATCACTAAGAGATGAGTAAATCCACTTGGAGCTCGTTTAAATGGTCCTACCATATCAAGCCCCTAGACCGCAAAAGGCCATGTTATAGGTATTGTTCGCAGCTAATTAGCCGGAACATGAGCTTGTTTGGCGTACTTTTGGCAGCCTTTGCACGTCTTGACTAAACGTTTGGCATCTGCCTAAGCTGTAATCCAGAAAAATCCGTGTCTAAAAGCTTTTGCCACTAAAGATTTGGCTGCAGCGTGGTGACCACACTCGCCTTCGTGGATTTCTCTTAGGATTTCCACTCCTTCTTCCGGAGATGCGCATCGCTGAAAAAACCCGGAAACACTCCGCTTATAGAGCTCACCTTTAACTACCATGTAGGCTTTCGCTCGTCGAATAATCTGCCGGCTCAGAACCTCGTCTTCGGGTAATTTGCCATCTACCAAATAATCAAGGTAGGGTTGAGTCTAGCTGGGAATTACAGCCAGAGCTGCTATCAGAGGTGAGTCGGATTTGGTCGGATATTCCTCATCTACTCCCTTTATTGAGGGAACTTTGAGGTGCTCTAAAAAAGCGCCATCCGGGACCTCTTTCCGCGCAGAATCTATCCGAGATAGTGCATCTGCTTCCTCATTTTCTGCTCGAGGGATGTGTTGAACTTCAAACCCTTCGAACGATTTAGATAAATCATCCATGACAGCTTTATAAGCTGCCATGTGTTTATTTGCATTACAAATATCCGACACTTGTTGAGCAACAAGATCCGAATCTCCGTAACACAACAAACGTCGGATGCCAATATCCTTAGCAATCCGGATTCCATGCAGCAGTGCTTCATACTCGGCAATATTATTTGTCGCTGTGAAGTGGATCTGCAACACGTATAGAAGTTTATCTCCTTGGGGTGATTTGAGCACCATGCCAGCCCCCGAGCCCCCTCGAGCCTTAGACCCATCAAAGTAGAGGGTCCAATATTCCGACTCAGGGAGGGTCATATTCTCCTTCTTCTCTATCCAATCAGCGACAAAGTCGGCAAGGATCTGGGATTTGATTGCTGTCCGAGGTTTATACTCAATATCAAAAGCTGAAAGCTCTATGCCCCATTTGGCGACGCGTCCTGTGGCGTCACTGTTGTTGATTATATCTCTCATGAGAGCTGTGCTCACCATGGTAATTGGATGCTCCTGAAAATAATGTCGTAGCTTACGTGATGCTAGAAAAACACCGTAAGCTAACTTTTGATAGTGCGGATACCGCTGTTTTGATTCTGTCAGGACCTCGCTGACAAAGTAAGTCAGACGCTGCACCAGGTGTTCCTGATTTTCCTCCGGTCTCTCCACCACCATGATGATACTAACGACCTTGTTTGTCATAGCAAGATAGAGCAACATCGGTTCCTGAGGTTCCGACGCAGCAATGATAGGAGCAGATGAGAGTACTTTCTTCAAGTCTTGTAGTGCAGCTTCAGCTTCGCCAGTCCAAACAAAATCCTTGGTCTTCTTCAGGAGTTTGTATAATAGTGCGGCTCGTTCACCAAGCCGTCTTACAAATCGACTGACTGCAGCGATGCAACCAGTTAGTCTTTGTACGTCCTTCATGCGAGTTGGCCTGGAAATATTGAGTATAGCCTTGATTTTGTCCCGATTCACCTCTATGCCTCTTTGAGACACGATGAAACCTAACAATTTTCCGGCTAGTATTCCAAAGAAACATTTCTTTGGGTTAAGCATGATGTTGTATTTTCGTAGATTGGCGAATGTTTCCTCCAAGTCGGAAATCAGCGTTTCCTTGTTTTTGGACATTACCACAATATCATCCACGTATGCATGTACATTGCGTCCGAGTTGGTCATGGAGGCAACGCTGCATCATGCGCTGGTACGTAGCTTCTGCGTTCTTCAGCCCAAAGGGCATCGTAACAAAACAGAAGGTTCCGAAGAGGGTTATGAATAAAGTTTTGACTTTGTTAGATTCCTTCATCCGGATTTGATGATAACCGGAATATGCATCGAGAAAACAGAGGAGTTCCGAGCCTGCCGTAGAATTGATAACTTGATGAATTCTAGGCAGAGCGAACGAATCTTTTGGACGAGCCTTGTTCAAGGCAGTATAATCAACACACATCCTTAAATCAGTGGTGTCCTTTTTAGGGACCATTACAGGATTGGCCGACCACTCAGTGTGGATGACCTCTTCTATGAATCCGGCTAACTCGAGCCATGCTAGTTCCTTAGCTATTGCCTTACGCTTTTCATTGGCAAAACGTTATAAGGAATGTTTGACGGGTTTAGCATTCGGGTTTACATTAAAGAGTTCTCGGCAAGTTCCCTAGGTACTCCGGTCATGTCAGATGGTTGCCATGCGAAGATATCTTGATTTGCTTGGAGGAACTTGACGAGCACGCTTTCCTATGCGTTACCTAGGCCTACTCCTATCTGGGTCACCTTGGAGGGGTCATCATCCTTCAACGGTGTCTTCTTCGTCTCTTCTGATGCCTTGAACTCTGGATTTGTCTTTGTCACCTCCTTCTTTGTTGCGGGCATCTCGGACGGATCTATGCTCTTCTTGATCTTCTGGTACTCCTGGGCGTGCAGCACGGCTTTAGCAAAGGCGACATTTCCATCCTTGCACTCTCGCACTTTCTTCGGGTCTCCCCTGATAGTGATTACGCTGTTGGGACCTGGAATTTTCATAATATTATAAATGTAACACGGACGAGCCATAAAAGCCTAGTAAGCCGGACATCCGAATATAGCGTGGTACATGCTCTTGAACGTGACCACTTCGAAGGAAAGTTTCTCCGTCCGATAATTCTTTGGAGTTCCAAAGGTAACATCCAAAGTAATGTCCCCCAGGGAATTAGCTTGTCTTCCTGGGACAACTCTGTGAAAAATCACAGAGCTATGGTTCAGCTGGGTCTCCGAGATCTTCATCCGGCGTAGCGTTTCGACATAGAGAATATTGATACTGCTGCCGCCGTCCATGAGGGTCTTAGAGAAACCATAACCGTCAATAAGTGGATTGACGATTAAGGCGTATTTTCCTTGCCTGTGCAACTTAGGCGGATGATCAGCGCGGTCAAATGTGATTGCCACTTCCGACCAGTCCAAGAATTGGGGGACAGCCGGAACTGTGGCATTGAGCTCATGTAGAACTGCTTTCTTAACCTTTGCTGGTTGAGATCCGAGGAAGGTGACATAAGTGTCTTTCTTGGTCAGAAATTTTTTCTTCCGTTTCGGCTTGGGATTTGAAGCATCATCTTCCTCCATGTCGGAATCTTCCTTGGTCTCTTTATCTTTTTCAGGATTCTTCTTTCCCGTCTTCCGCTTAGCTTTGTAGCCCGTAGTGTCATCTATTTTGATGTCGTCATTGAAATGACATTCGGTGTTGGTGTGGGATGAGCCCCCATTAGCGTCTAAGTGATGCACACATGGGTTATTGGCAATGTCGGCCCAAGAGTAGGTTTTGTACGGTTTCTGGTCTCCTCTACCTTGGACTCTTGAAGTCCCACGGCCACGCCCGCGGCCTCCGCCATGTCCTCCTCGTCCTCCAGACCCGAAAGTAGGAGTGACCACTGCCGTTTCCGCGTTGGGTTTTTCTTCCGAGGTATTCTTGTGCTTCTGAGCTTGTTGCTTTGGTTGTTTTGCCGACTGTGGCACAGCCAGGGCATTGAGTAATCCCTCTGCATCGTCGTCATCATCTACATACTTTCTCGCTGTTTCTATCATCTCTCCCAAATCAGTGACCTTGTCACACTTCAAGAGATGGCGCAGTAGACCAATTGGGAGACCTGCAATGAAAGCTTCAATCGCAGTTTGATCATTTACTCCTTCACAGGAGTTCTTGGTGTCAATCCATTGTCCGAGGTAATATCGACAAGTTTCTTCGGCCTTCTGGGTGCAATGCTGTAGGTCTCCGACCGTACAGGGCCTCCGGTATGTGCCTTCGAAATTCCGAAAGAACGCACTTTGCATGTCATACCAGTTGTGGATGGTGTTCTCTGGAAGTTCATTAAGCCATGACTGTGCCGTCTTCCGCAACATAAGTGGGAGATATCGGGTTGCAACCATGCTGTTTTCGCCTTTGGCGATGCAACAAGCTTGGAAGAAATCCTGTAGCCAGGTATCTGGCCGAGCAATACTGTCATAGGCTTGGATATGTCTTGAGATAGCAAATCCTTCCGGGAATTTTGTAGCTCTGATGCGTGGTCCAAAGCACTTTGGGCCCACGTAGATATCATTGTTTTCGTAGCGCCGCGCCACTATGTTGGAGTTGATCCCGTGTCTTGCATCGTTCGGGGATAGAGATCATCCCGAATGTCGGCTGTGGCTACGGTGCCTTGGAGCCGGACTTCGGCTTCTGCCACCACCTCCTCCGCCACGTCGTCCTCCTTGTCTTCCGTGAGAGCCGTTGTGATGACTGCTTGGTGGAGAGGGTGGGGCAGCTGGATTGTTTCCGGCTATTCACCGGCCTCCGTCTGGAGCGTCATTATTTCGGTTCCGGGGAGGGTCTTCACTACGACGAGCCCCCTGCCGGCTTGCCCCGGCATGGTTTCCATCATTCCCACTACGGTGAGGCTCAACCGGACGGCTTGCGTGTCTAGGAGGTGGCATTTTTTGACGATCCGCCTCCCGACATTTCTCTTTATCTTCTCCCCTTCGATCGTTCGACTCACGTCGGGGAGGATTCCTCGGATACAGTGCAGCAATGGCCTCTTGTTCAGCCATTGGAGCGACGTTGCTCCATTCACGTGCAGGTCTGTGATGCTATCCTGATGATCCGGTTCTGGAGTAGTTGTCTTCCCGTTGGTCGGAACGATGATGCTGTTCCGGAACACGCTGGGGCCTTATATCATTCCAGGCTGAGTCCATGTGACATTGGTCGGATTTGGAGACCAGTTTTCCACTTTCGGATTTCGCAGCCATCTGTTGCTCTAGACCCTTGGTGAGTAGCTTAATGCCCAATCGAACCTGTTCTGGGCCGTATTTGACAGGATATCTCGAGTTGCGACAGTGTTCTGTACCAGTGTTGGGTACACCAGATCTCCTTTGCTGTCGAGACGAGGCATCCCTGGATCTCCTTCAAAGAGGACCCTGTTCACTTCCGGAAATTTACCATCACTTGTGTAATGTTTCCGTGTCTTCTGATGCAACCGAGACATGTAATCCTTAGTTGCCATGCATTTCTTTTCCCCTCGATGTTTTTAGCTTCATCTAGGAGTTGTTGACGACGCGCTTCTAGGGCTTGCGCCCTTTCGTCCAGCTCTTCAGCAGTAAGTTCTGCAGCTGTAAGGATAGGTGTGGTTAATGCAGCATCGATAAGTTTACGCGCACCTTCAGTGATCACGTGTCCATCCACTGATTCCTCTTTTTTCGTCTCTTCTAGGATAAGTGCTCCATCTGAGTCTTCCTCATATTCCTCGGCAATCACCTCCTCTATCAGAGGGTCTTTTGCCGGGGTCTTGTTCCTCTTGTTCTTCTTCTTTGCCTTCTTGGCAACACTAGTAGCAAAGACGGCTTTGGGTCCGTTTCCCGGAGTCAAGCTCTGATCGGTACTTTCGAACATCTAGACTTCGGGATTGTCTCCGACTTCCATGTCATCATGCGCTTTGGGAGAGTGTTTCCTGGATCCTTCATCCATGGCTTCTCCTTCCTCTGCAGCTTTGGAGTTATACTCCTCTTCGTATTCCGTGGAGAACTTTCGGAAATCTGCTGATGTCATCGACTCATCCGAGGATGCGGGTACATCGGCGTTTGTTCCAATTGCCTCCAGCACAGAGTCGGTGTTTTCTCCAGCATCGGCAGAGCTGGATCCGGATCCCACATATCTGACGAAGTGCGACGCGTGCTTCCTGAGGTACCTTAGGAAAGGCATGTCTGTCCTGGCGTCATCAGAGCCGGAATCAGTGTCGTTGACATGCTCCTCCTGGATTTCGACTTCCGCGGGTGGGTCGATCTGGGATCCGGCTTCTCCAAGGAGATCCACTCTAGCTTCAACTTTGGCCGCTAGGTCTTCCTCAGGCTCGGATTTCTCCACTATCTTCGCAACTGATGCGGGCTTGGTGGGATTAGGGTTTTCTGAGATCCGGAACTCTGCTGCCTCCGTGGACAAAGGGGACCCAGAAGATTCTTCTGCCTCTATCATCACTACTGGGGTGGGTGGGGCAGGTTCAGCAAAACTGATGTAAACATCGATCTCGCCAAAATACATGATTGTGTAGGCAGTCTTGCCTCCCTAGCCGGAATCCAGGTCTCATCGAGAACAATGAGAGGGACGTCGCTAGCGTAGAGGATGCGACCGACGGTGATAGTCTTGCCGATTTCGATTCTTGCAGATTCTGCTCGGAACGCAGATCTGAAGGTCACTTGCCCCCCGGTGGGCGCCAACTGTCGTCGGATTGATGACAAGTACGCCATGAGGGGGTCCTCGAGGCATGCGGAAGAGAGGGGTGTGAGACGTACGGTGTTCCAGGACGATGAGCACACAAGTTTAGCTAGGTTCGAATCCGTCGGCTTTGGACGGACCCTACTCCTGCTAGGAATCCAGTAGTACAGCAGAGCCGGAATATGGGTTACAAGGGTTTCGCCTGTGCGAGTTGAGATTGTAGACTATTGAGGTGTGCCCTAAAGGCTCTCCCTAGGACTGCTTATATAGATATCCGGCCTAGGGTTTACAGGAGAGATCTATCCGGCTATGACTAAGAGTCGGTTACAGAGTACATCTTGAACTACAAGTAACATTATGGGTCTAAGTCGGTAAGTCTTCTGGGCCTTCCCGTAGCTAGATTGGACTCCGTCTTTTCTCCCTGATTGGACCGCCCATGAAGCAAAGCTCTAACCCGAAGTGGGCCACCCTGGCCAGTGAGGAACTGTGAGGATACCCGGAAAGTATATCCCCAACAAGAATTATAAATTGTAGGACTCACATTTATCATTATCATAATTTGATTTTTCTGCACATACGATATTTTTTCTTGCCAATATGTTGATAGCTTTGGAGTGAATTCCTTCGATGGCTTAGAGTCCAAACTATAAGACTTGCTTTTCACCCCTCTCTGAAACTCAGTTAATGTCTGCAGGTATTAAAATGATTTTGTAGGCAAACCTGGTTGCATCATACTAGAAGAATGACACCATGTAGTTTGAAAAGATCTTAAAGGTCAATGTTCTTGAACAAGTGATTTTTAGGAGCTAAATGCCCAGTTCATCTTAATAAGTGATGTACATTTCATATTAACATTTACGGTTTATATTTAGGAGCTAATCTCTACTACTTAAAAAATACAAAACGTTCCGTGTTCAGCCGGTAGAGTGTTTCGCTTCTCCCTTTCGTCCAACATGGTGATCCGGCGGGAAAAACAAAGTCAAAACTCCACGAATTTCTAACCACGTCGACGTGCGATTCTCGCCTCTGACCATGCCGCCAAATCAAAAAACTATAGCATTACCCCCTCTCTCTCCCCTCTCCATCGACCTCTCTATCTATGACCCCTGCTCCGGCCATCCAGGGCTTCGGATTTGGCGAGGAGGAGCTCATCCCAGTTTAGCGGCGACGCGGGGCTCGCCCAGGCCTGCCTTCTCCCACGCTTCATGGTGACAATGGCGACCACATACTCAACGATCCATGTCCCCGCCGCCATCGTCATCCTCTGTCCTGCCACGTCCCCGCGTCACCTCCTCCTCCAACGTCGTCTCATAGGTCGACGAGGAGGGCTCGGCTGGTACGCCCTTGAACCCGCACCCACACCTCTTCCTACTTCAGCTCTGTCGCGAAGGTCGCGATAATGGGATCAACTGATGCGCCATGGAGCCCTACAGGTTCCACACCAACAATTCCCTGGCTTCGCTGGCAGCGGCGGGCCACGAGATCATCTGATCTGGGCATGGGGCATGATTTGATATGAAGATCCATTATGGTTCTACTGATACATGTACAAGATCCGGTGCCCATACATCCAGAATCTCATGTGAATCCAACCGTACGAAATTACAGCACGAGTGAGGTGAGATCAGTAGTGGTCTCGCATCACAATATGGTTTGTTACCCATTTATCATGCCTCTGCTTCCCAACCCGACCACTGACCTCGAGCTCATCCCGATCTAGCTAGCTGCACGTACCTATGCGCGCACGCCGCTGGCTCCTTTGACCTGTGTAGAATTATAAATTGTAGGACTCACGTTTATCATTATCATAATTTGATTTTTCTGCACATACGATATTTTTTCTTGCCAATATGTTGATAGGTTTGGAGTGAATTCCTTCGATGGTTAGAGTCCAAACTGTAAGACTTGCTTTTCACCCCTCTCTGAAACTCAGTTAATGCCTGCAGGTATTAAAATGATCTTGTAGGCAAACCTGGTTGCATCATACTAGAAGAATGACACCATGTAGTTTGAAAAGATCTTAAAGGTCATTGTTCTTGAACAAGTGATTTTTAGGAGCTAAATGCCCAGTTCATCTTAATAAGTGATGTACATTTCATATTAACATTTACGGTTTATATTTAGGAGCTAAATGCCCAAAAAAAAGATGTCGGGCAGCTCTTGGGTGTCATTGATTATGGACAGGGCCACATATATCAGGTGAACAAGCAAGTATCATGTTGTGACATGTGCGTTCTCCCACCTAGATGATTTTTTTTCTGTATATTTCAATAAGCTTTGATCGTTAAGTATATTCCTGACAACATCAATGATAAGAGGTTTCTTGAAGGTAATAGTTAAATGACAATCTAAAATTCCTTTTCACATATGTTTTGGCGGCGACCCAGTTGTCTGCTAGCTATGGTTCATGTGCTTTGAGAGGGAGAATCCATATATTGTGCTAGATTAGAGTAAAAGGAGGTTGAAGTGCCAATTGTATCTGCATTGTGCTTGATCATTTGTGTTTGGAGTAGGCTTTTTGGTTGCATAGTTGCTTTGTTGGGTACAGGATTGGTGCACAATAGTGTAGATACCAATCCAGAATTGACGCACAATAGAGTGCAGACTGAGTTCATGATTGTTTTTCACAGGTACTAATCCAGCATTTTGAAATATGTTCAAGGTGTTTGTAAACGAATGATTAGTACTAAGACTAACCGATCAGAAGAAACTGTTAGGAAAACCGTTATAGATTTCATGGAGCCTTGAGCTGTGCCATCTGAAAATAGCATCAACCGCAGTACACAAGTATGCACATCTTGCCCTCTTTACTTTGTCAACTCATTTTTTTTAGTTACGGAGATTGCGAAATAATGCCTGGTGTCTAACATGATACGTCTTTAAATAGCTTGATTTATACAGTTCTTTTATATTCATGTAACATATACCGTTTTACTTCACCACCATTCTCGATCTTAGAAAAAAATTGACTGTTATTTTCAATTATTTTTATTCTCAATGTAGGCAAGTGAAGTGGCAGAAGATGACCACAATAATTTGCTGGTTGTTGTCCCTGGCAGTGCCTACTCATTAGTGCATCAGACTCATCGGACATATTTCCGTGCATATATGTTTGAATGCTATACTTCTGTAAGCACGGAAAATACCTATATTGTTCAGAGTTATATCACCCGAAGGGCATTGCTATACTTCTATGTAACAACTCAGTTAACTGAAACCTGTATTTTCCTATTTGTAGATGACAAATATTTTGATATGGTGGTTTAATCATAAATGCAGAGACAAGTGGGATTATGCCTCAAATTCATTGAACTTGGAAAATGCTTCTGCAGCATTGAATCACGAGATCAAACAAATGTGTATTTTTGGCTCTCCTATATTATCTAATAATTAGAAACTTTAAAGATTGTTTCATGACAACGGAGTACTACAACTATGTTGCTGAACAATTACGAGTTCATGGCCATCATTGGCGTCCGCACTCCGGATCTAGGACTCGAGAGGCCCGGTTGCGAGGCCCCTCCTTCGAAATGTTTATTCAATTTTTTGTCCACTAAAATAATCCTAGCATTAATGACAATCAACACAGCAGTAGACAACAGTATATGACGGATATAAAGTGTCCAATTCTAGCAAACTATAATGAATGAAGGCGCTATCAGCTGATTCTTGGTAACTCTGACAAATATAAAAGACTTGCGCCAAGCTTTTTTGTGCGTGGAGAAAATAGAAGCCATTTATACTATTGGTTCTGCTGAATGCGAAGACCGGTCAAAAACTTGTCTTGGGAATAATTTACAATAGATCTGAGAAAGCTGAGTCACGTTGGTGACACTCCTTGAAGTGGCACCATACAGCTCCTTATTTAACACTAGGAGGTAGACTAATAAAGCTCAGTATGAGCGTTGACCAGTCTCATTTATTGTAATGTCCGGGAAAATATCCCTAATTAAAATTGTCTATTATTTTTATTTTAATGCATTATCATGACATCATGCATTTTTTTTCCTGAAATGTTTTCATAAAAACCTATTTTGTTTTCTATTTATCCTCCTCCCTTTAATTTCAAATTAAAATTCTAGTCTTTTTTGAATCTTTTATTTGTCTAAAATTTATTTACAAAAGCCTCTCTAAAAATAAGACAAATAAAATAAATGTTTTGTGGGGGAGTCAGCCAGCCGCCAGGCTCAAAACCCGACAACCAGCCAACTACCACCCCACCGAAAACCCTAACTAACCCTGACCTAATTCTACCCCGCCGCCACACCCGACTCGACCCGCGCTGCAGCCGCACGCGGACACGACTCGATGGACACAGGCACGCACACGCGGTGTACCTACCACACACGCGCTAGACAGACACTAACCACATTGCAGCACACGGAATCCCATCTCCCAATCGATCTCATCCACTGGCCCCTCTTGCCTCGTCTTCCTGCCTCGCGTGCGCTGCCGCCTCACCTCTCTGCCCCGCGTGCGCGGCCGTCCCCTGCTCCCAGCCGTCGCTCGCCTCCGCTCCTAATAGCGTCGAGGCCGCCCTCCTCCCCGGCTCGTTCAGCCATTATCGGCCCCGCTCCCTGATCCCGCGCCTCCAGCACGTCCCCGCGCGAGAGCTCGCCGTTGTGGGCTTCCATCTATGTGCTCTGCTCCGCTTGAGCCTCAAGGTCGCCGCCGTCTGTACATGCTCCTGGCCGTGTTGACCTCGCCCCCGGTCCCTTCTCCAGCCGCCCTGGGCGCTGTCGTTCGCCAAGACCAGCCATGCCGTCCCATGGACGGTCTCCTTCCGTGGTTCCATCGGTGTCCGCCGCCATATTTCCCCTCTGTCTCAAGCTCGCCCTGGAACCCGCATCTCCTGCGAGCTCCCCTGCTGCCATCGCCTCCTCCTCCTCAACACTGGCGCAGCCTCACAGACAAACAACCTTCCTCGGCTCTTCCTCAATTCTGGTCTTGTCGCCGCCCCCTGACTTCGACATGAGTTCTCCCGGTGACCTCGCTGCAGCATGCATGCCTCCCTAACATGTTGACCTCGATGTTGTAGTTGCTTGTACTTGAACCAGGACCAAGTGGCGATGTGGTACTGCTGTTTGTGTTGGTGCGGTGACTACTGCGACTATGATCCGCTACTGAGGGATAACAAAATGTAAAGAAGACACATGCTACCTCTCGGTGCACAAAGCTGGACAAGGGCATCGGTGATGCACGAACAAACTACTTCCACGACCAACATACGACAAGATCTCCATCATGAACATCAAGATGTTCTTTCTTGGATTCCGAAGCCCCGATCCGAAGCCAAGACCAAACCCTGTTGATCCCTCGGAACCCCAAGATCATCGAACCCCGATGTGTGACCCCTTTCTCGAAACCCTATTTTATAAATGATATATACTTGTTGCATTAAATCATTCATCTCGCATACATATTCATTTGTATGGGGGTATCTTGTCACCTCACCTAATAATTAAATATGGAGACTATACGCAGGCTATTCTAGTCCTATATTGGCTCTATTTAAATTTGTGTAGCGAACAAATACCATGGTTTGCCTTGCTAACTCAACATTTAAATTGTAGGGTAGTTAAATAACTTGAACCATAATACTTATTTATCGGGACTCCGTTTCCCCTTAATATTGCTAAGTTAGACCGCATATTGCCATGTCATGCATCATATCATAAACATGCCGGATCTTCCGTCGTAGCATTAAATATTGCACCGGTTGCTCTTTCTAGTGATTTGCTTCTTCACCGGATAGGATGATGAGTGGTTGCGAGTTGCGACAAGCCTTCGGATATCGACTATGTCTCACAGGCGAGCATTCTTCCTCCTTCCACCTATTTTGTATTTATAGTCTTTACTCCCTTCCTTTGATCTATTGCTATCCTTATTATCAATGCTTTAGTACCGTTCCCTTATTTTACCTGCTCTACTATATTGCCTTGGTTATCCTATTGCCTTTGTTTGAGTAGCTATCTTTGCCCTTGCGAGTCGTAGTGCATGCTTAGGTCTGCTGCCCGCTCTCATACAGGTGAACCGTGATATATGGTTATGGTTGATAACATGATAAGTTAAATTGGTGATGTTGGTTATGGTTATGGTTATGGTTTCACCTAATGATAAGGCCCCGACAGGGACCACCTTTGGGAACTGCTTGAGCCGACCTAGGACCCGTTCGTTCTACGATACTAGTTCTGAGTTGATCGCGCTAACTAAACGTGGGGGCTCCTGGGATCCCCCCTCAACTATCAGCGCTATTCGTTTATCCAGAGGGTCACAAAATTGGTTTTCCATTTTGTGCATACACATAATATATCCTCGAACATGGGTTGAGTTGTGATATGATTTTGGTGGACTGTCATGGCTTATATTGCATAAAATCGGGATACCGTGCCGAAGGTGGGATGGAGCTCTACAAGTTTTCTTCCGATCATCGACCGACCGTAGACTCAAATGCTGTGCCACCTTGAGGCTCGGCCGTGCCTTTTGGCTGGGTAAAACATAGTAGGTGATACCTCTAGCTATGCGCGTAATTATGGGACAGTTCTTATTGTGAGATTCGGAAGGCACGCGTATTATGTTGCCTGAAGGGTTGAACATGCGTTTGGGTACAGTAGTGCACCCCTGCAGGGTAAATCTTTTCGAGAAGTCGTGTGTCCATGGTTATGGACGCCTTAGAAGTACGGTGTCATGATCATAGACAACGCCACTAATATTTTGCCTGTAATAACATGACTAGTAATTAGCCTTATCAACTAAACCACCTGCTTAATTAAAATTGCCACCGTGTGTGTTCTGCAAGTGGACTTCCTCGACTGGTCTTCGAGGGGGAAACCTTCAGATGGGTTATGTTTGGTGTTATATTATACTTATCGTATAGTGCTCTCTTATCTCGCTCTAATAGCCGAAGTTGTAGTGTGTCTCTATAAGTTAGATAGTGTAAGCTTTGCTGCCGCTGAGCCCACCATACCTATGTAGGCGAGGATCGCCGAATTCTAGCCTCGCCGTGTACTGGCCTCAGTACTGACCGCTCTCTTTCTGTTTTCCTTTGCCCTTTGTCGGTACCCCTTTGGTTTTGACAGGTATAATTGATGACGTTAGCAGGGTTACCCCTCCGGCTTGACCTGGGCTGGGTTATGGACACCGCTTGGTTATTCTTCAGGACTCTTAGTCCAATTTGGATCTTGTCCGTACTCGGATACTATTTGGTTTTCTTCCTGATTTGTATCTTTGTATTGTATCAATTGTATTCTTGACTCGTTGAGTCGTTGTTGTATATATAAGTTCTTGGGGATTCTGTTGTAAACTACTGTGATGTACTACTTGTAATAACAACCCACCCACACGAAAGTGTCTAGTGGGCGCCTTTGAATCGCTTCTATGCGGGTTTTGGCGGGAAATGCTAAGATCTGCATAGACCCGATTCTAGGACATTACATTTATGCAGCAGGTGCCTGCTGCATTTCGTATCAACTGAGGCAACCCGATTCATTATTGGCAGAGGTGCCTATTGCATTTGTGGTTACTGATTCACCATGATACCTTTGCTTCTGTCGAGGGCTGTACTGGCAATTACTTGTTACTGATTCTTGCTCTTGGTGCAGGACAATAATAACGCTCTTGGTGCAGGACAGTAAGAACGAAGACGAGGCAAGGCGAGGAGGCTGAGTAAACTTGGGCCAATTATCTCTATAGTCTCTGCTAGCTAGGAGCATATGTAAGGCCCATTCGTCCCTTCCCTTCTATCTAGGAGAGTCGATTCTGTGTACAGACAAAGAACCAACATCTCTCTAATGTTTCTCTCACTACAGAAACAAAGTGGGATAGTGCAGATGTTTATTAAGGAGATGAATCAGTTTTCTGATGCTTTTTTACAACTTGCAATTTGTATGCTGAATTTGTGTGTGCATTTATAAAGGCTGAAGCTTCTGACTTTAACTCGGTAGTTTGCAATGCTGAATCCCGTCAATACTTATAGCATCTATGTGGACTGAACTTGTTCTCCAAGAGATTGGAATGTCTATATGTGGTGTCTCTGTGTCGAAATATACTTTGATTTTGTATTGCCTGACTTTATATTAGAGATAATAAACTAACTAAAATGGAGCAACTTATTTTCAACCATGGTATTTCGCTAATTCCCTTTCCCTGAACTGGCTGAATATTTGATTTTGTATTATATACTTTTCTGTGGTATGAAATCGTATGATTATCACGGTGCCAATTCAAATGTACGTAGTGACTTTGGCATGCAAATTCTTTTAGAGGAATATTTATATTGGCTTTGATCACATTTGGATTTATTAAGAGATGCATTATCATTAATGTTAACATGTAAATGTACTCCAAGAAATTGTCCTCTGATCAAATCCTTATTACTATATTTTCTCTATGATGAAAAACTTCTATGCTCAATTATTTGCATGACAAATAAACCTTCTAGACGTCAAATTCATAGTTCATACTATAACATAATTACATGTGGCGTCTTTATGTTCTAAATCGATTTGTATGTCTTCGGAACGAATTGGTAAATCTTACAAAAGAGGAATCTTAAGTTACTAAAACCGCATGTCACAAATGATTGTAATCCCATCGTAACACACGGACACTTTGCTAGTTTTGTTTAAATTCTGAGCATTCTCTATCATAATGATTTAAGAACTGTAAATACTTTTAATATTCGTGAAGATATTTCAATGTCATGAACAAATTTTCAAAATCATTTTCTTATCAAAAATCATAGACAAAAATTCAAAAATTATGAACCAATTTCAAAAAATATGAATCAATTTAAAAAAAGTCATGAACCATTTTTGAAATTCATAAACCAATTTAGAAAAACATGAACCGATTTCAGAAAATTCATAAACCAATTTAAAAAACAATGAACCGAAGATTAAAAAGATGAACCAAATTTCAAAAATCATGAACCAATTTTAGAAATCATGAACCAAAATTCGGAAAAGCATAAAAAAATAAAAAATATATGTTTCTAAAAAACATAATAAAAAATAAACAAAAAAGAAAAACCAAAAAAGAAAAACCAAAAAGGAAAACAGATAAAAAGAAAAAGAAAACGCAAATGGAAAAAAGCCTGGCGAACTAGGGACCAACGGGCTTTACCGTGAGGCGCTAGTTTCCTCATACTGTATGGAAAATAGCATTTCCAAAGGTGGGAAGGAAATGGGTTAATCCGTCGGGACTTCTTGGGCTGCAAAATATGTTAGGCCCGGCTCGGCCCAATTCATTCAACTGATCAACACACTTCGGAATTGTTTTTTTAAAACATCCGTGAAGAGCTTGGTGTTTGGTTGCCCACAAAGAGTTTCTGTGACTATAGTGGGCCATATTTCATGTGTTTACTTGCCAAAGGTTAGAAAATCTTAGCATCGTACGATTTTTGAAACACCCCGAAGCATGTATGAGTCGTTTCCAGCGAGCCAAGCTATGCGCGTGCGTGGAGGGGAACACGGCGTCGAGCTCATGGGAGCGAGAGATGTCGGAAGTACACGCACGTCCATGAAAATACCGCGGGAGAAATTATGTCACCTTTCGCCGATCCACACTACATATCTATCCCTCTTTGCCTCACCGCCAAAACCAGTGGCACTATTTCCCTCCTTTCGAGCTCTTCACCAAAACATCCAACGTCTTCGCCGACGAGCAAGTAAGCAGCACCACCTAGTCAGGTTGATGGAGGTTCGCAGTGGCAGCAAGCCTTCTTCCACGTCTTTGAGTTGTTTTCGTCCTCTTCCGATCTGCAGGGCATTCCGAGTAACATTTAAATCTAGTTTCGGTAGTTTAGATATGTGAGTATGTGTTAGATCTGAGTAGATCTAGAGGTTGTATGGTAGGTTTTACAACTCTTGATTCATGATGTAGCATGAGTAAGGTAATCATGATGTCCTCATGTCTAGAATGTTGTTGTAGATCAGTTTAGTTCAGCGATCTTCATTGTTGAGCAGTCCATTTATACGTGTGATAGAGGATTTGTTCTACGTGGTTAGTTCTTCTCCTTGTAATCATTAGATTTTCACTTATACATGACATCCTGTAGCGAAGAGCATTGAAGCTTGTGATGGTGTTGGAGGGATGACCCCATGTAGGGTCAAGCTAAGGTATAAAGACAAGGCTCACCGAGGTATAAGTGGGCCGAGGTGTAAAAGAGCCGGCCGAGTAAAATCTGAATTACCCAAAGCTGGAGGCGACCGTACTGTCCGCCCGTACCATACCCCAAGCAAAACATCGAGGATGAAGCAAACGATCTGAGGAGATAACAACCTGTAGTATGGGTGCAGGCCACCATACCGTGTACCCACACCGAGTGCATCACCAGAAGGAGTCATCGAACCCAAGGTAAGATACTCGGTATGGGCGGGCTCCGGCCGTACCGCCCGCTCGTACCATGTACTCGACCACGATATCAACATGGGAAGAGGTAAACCTAAAATCCCGAAATCACAAATATCTCTTTCTTGTTCCTCCAAATTCCAAACCACCTCCATTGGATCTTTAATTCTTCTCATTCTTTTTTTGATTCCTCGCACCCAATCGATCTAAGGTATGTTTCTTCTTCGATCCCTAACTTATTTGCATCAAAACCTTGCTCAATCTTTCACCATTATCAATCTAGACTTAGGTCTTATTCTTGAGCTAACCTTGATTATGAGCATGCTTAGTTTTGTTTTTAGAGGAGATACTTTTATAAGAAGTGCAGATGATCGCTTTTGCTATGTTTCTTTTGGAGCAGCTTTATTTAGCTTTATTCTTTTCTATAGATGAACACGAGGAGCCGTACACGTGCAGTGGTTTTGGAAAGCCATACCACCCGTTGATACACTAAACCCCGAGTCATTTGGTATCGAGTTCACCGAGGAGTTTCATCTCACTCGTTTCAACCGTCTCAAGCACCGACAAATCAAGTCCACCAAGTAGGCATGCCCTTATATCCTTAACCAACTGGCCATTTGTCATGATTTTGATTTACTTTGCAACATTGTTGGTTTGTATCACTTAGTCTTTTAGTACGCCACCACATATCACTGCTTGACACTTGAGTTCCTTAGTATCTTGATGCATACGGTGGGTTCACACTACTACCCCGAGGAGTATAGCCCGGGAGTTGATCGCATTAACTTCCGCCTTATGAATCATGAGTATAAATTACCACTCGACCGATGGGCTCACTATTTTGGGTTTGCCAACAACAACACCTACATACACTCCACCATCTTTGTTCTTAATCCCTCACCCTTGGAGTACTTTAATAGAATGAGAATCCGTGGAAACATGCCCAAGGGAATTCAAATTGATCACCCTGCTGTTTATTATTTGTTCTATGTTATTGCTAACACTTTGCAGGCACGTGGCGAGTTTACTAGAGCCAATGAATATGACATGATAATACTCGAAAGAGCTGCTATTCCAAACTATAACTTAATGCCAAATTTGGCTGCCCTTCTATTGTTTTATCGTAATCATCAAGCTCTTAAATCTCGTGGTCCCATATGTGGAGGATGAGTTTACACCATTATTGCACGTGCACTTCATATCAACCTAGGTAATATCCAACCGTTGGCAGGTGATCGCCATCTCAGTTTTGCTACTCTAAGAGCTTGTGGTATGATTTCTAAGTCCAATGGTAGATACTTTCTTGATATACCTAGAGCCGATCACTTGATCCCAGCTCCTTTGCCTAATGGTTTGTTTTCTATCAAGGATGTACGTTTGCATTTTGACGCACAAGTTGAAGCAAGTCTACCGCAACAAAAAGAACCCGTGGATGAAGAAGTAGAACAAGAAGGGTCCGGACAAGATGAACAACCACCAAACTACTACATCACCTATGAAGATATCTACTCTCTCGAAGGAAGCATGCAGAACATGAGCAACTCTCCATCAACCTTCGAGATTCTACCTCCAACCTCTCAACCCAATTCACCAATTGGGGCAGCCAATGGAACTTGGGAGATTATCCCCACCACCATAATGAGCAACAAAATGGCTTGCAAAATCATGAGCTTGGGGATGTGTGCCCTGACATTTATATTTGTGTAATGATGAGGTTGTACTCCAGCTTCGTGAGAGCTTTGAAACACTTGTGTTGGTTTGTTCCAACACTTCGCTGTTTCTTTTGTTTTTTGTTTTCTTTTTTTGTTTGTTTTTATTTTTAGTTTCTTGCTTGGTCGAGCTTTTTCTATTCTTTAATCCCCATCCTCAAAAATACAAAAATATTTTTCCTTTTATCCTTTTTTGCGAAAGTGGATTTACCTATTGCCCCTTTACTTCAATATTATTATGATAGTGATTTTGATTTGAGTTTTGAAGGAACACATCCCCATAAGGAAGAGAATTATAAAGTCACTCATAAGAGGTATATCCTATGACTCCCACTTTAGAAGTGTGAAATGTTTATCCTAGCTAGTTGATTTGTTAAGATGCTATGCTAGTGGGAGTAATTCAAAATAGTTAGAGTAAAGCTTTTTATTTGTATGAGTAATTAGTTGTGGAAGCCTTTTCTCTAGTTCTTGTAGTTAATTGAGTCTTGCGTTTGAAATAATATCACGAAACAAGTACAACAAGAAAACGTCTCTAATTTATGACTTATTTGATGAGTGATTATATTAAGAGTATACCTTTGAAGATACTTAACCACATAGATCTTTGATAGACTTAACGACACTCTTGAAAGGACTTGTTTGATTGAAATGAGGTCTAGCGGTAATTGTGACTCATGCCAAAGCTAAACCGTGTGGATAAAAATATGATACTATTTAAAGAATTATATGTTTTTGATGCACACCTTTGGATGCCAACAACTTCACTGGCCTACGAACAATTAATGGTACAACCTCTAATTTTGGCTATGATTTGACGACCTGGGTGGCACTTGTCATCGTAATGGGCAAAAGTATTGGTACTCAAAAGAATCACTCAATGATCCTTGTTGAGAACTATCTTTGAAAAATAAAGATGCACACAAAATCGTCTTTGGCATGGTCTCGTTACTACTTTATGAATTTTCTTGAATAAAAATGATTGGAACAGTAGTGTTTTGATGGTCTTGATTTATTGATGTGGGCATCAATAAGACACTTCACTGTTATGCTACTTAGGACATGATATGTCTTACTTAATTTTGCTATTATGAAACATTCTAGTGTTCCTTGGCAATCTGAGAGTTAACTAGAGGAATTGGATTGATTGTTACACTTCTAGTTATTTATACTTATATTAAACTCTACTTTTATTGTTTTGAGTTATCAAAGCTCGTATAGTATTCTTGGCATCTCTCTAACTTTGATGACCTTTTCAAATGGAAGAAGTGCTGGATCCATATGACTACCAACCATAAGTGAATTTATACTCTCGTTATTCCAGTTTAAATGCCAAGTTCTTTATAGTTTTGTTGTTTTCTTGCTCGAGGACGATCAAGGTTTGAGCTTTGGGGAAGTTGATGGCTATGAAACTAGCCATCTTTCTCCATGTTTAAATCACATTTTTAGTCAAACAAATGACCAAGAATATCTCTAGCCTTGCTACTAATGACTAATCATTGCAAATATGTACAATCCCTTGCTTTGAATTGCATTGTGAAGGAATCATGCTTTCAAGGCGGAATCAGGAGCCATTAATGAAGATTTTGAGGTTGTTTACACAACTAAGCAATCCTGGGTCAAAACCCAGCCCCTAGAGGGCTTAACGACCACTGGTACATGCAAGGTCCGCCTGTACAACCCACTTGTACTATATGGTGTTGGCTTCTTCTCATCAAACCCTATGACTTTCATGAAGGCGCCTATATATTTTGAGGTCCCAGCCGCCACGCAGAGGGCCGCCATTCTCAGATTGCATCACAACACCACCAAAGGAGATCCACCACCATAGTTCATCCTCTCCATCCTCCATCCTCTCCATATCCATAGCCATTAGCTTCTACTTGAGATCTCCTTGTGATTCGACGACCATTGTAAGAACATTTGATTTCAATCTAAGTATTTTGCACAATATTTTCTTCTTCATCTTATTGTTATGAGTGAGTAGTACTCATGGGCTGCGGGTTGGGGTGAAACCTCACAGTGATTATGTGCATCTAATTCATGGTAGTATTGTTTATTGATTGAATATAGATTTGTATCTTTGTTTCTTTGTCTCTTGTCTTGGTCTATGGACTTGTAGGTACCCAAGATGCTAGAGATTGATAAAGACTTGAGGTAGATACTTGATGAGCGGAGATATTGTAGGAAACCCAGTGATAGAAAGGGGAGTACAATCTTTGTTTAGCGATCTATTTGGGAACAACAACAACAACATCACTTGTTAAGGTTTTAATCTATATTTTCACTTAATAATTGTTGTAGCCCAGTATTTCATGGTACAATGGTTGGATCAAAAGACTATTGATATGCATGTGACTCGCATGGGCTCTAGTATATTAAAATGTGTTGCCCACAAATTTTATCTTTATTAAATTATTACACATGAATATGCATATTACTATGTTTATCCCATATGATGTGTAGCTGCAGGTGAATTTTCAGCCCTAGACTATCTCCATCCATTGCGACAAACAACATTCTAAAGTAAACTAGAAAGGTCCATTAAATGAAGGTAAAGCGAACAAATAAGTCTTGTAGATGTGTCTCATTTAATTTCTATTTAGCATTGTTTCCCAAGGTTCGATTAAACCTAGGTTTACTAGGGAAAAAGATACTATACTACATTTGTAAATCTGGATCGAAGGTATCAACAAGCTCCAGCATATGGAGGACGAAGGCTATTTCCCCGCCGGTGCATGGTGGAGCGGCCTTGGAGAAGCAATTCCGGTGTCGCGTGATGGCGAGAACGTCCACTTCAGGATGCACCTCGACCGTGGCCTGAGCTTCCCGCCGTCGAAATTCTTCTACGCGGTAATTAACCATTATGGCGTTCATCTCCACACCCCTGAACTCACTGCTAGAACTTAGTGCCCACGCAGCTATTAGTGAGGGGTTCCTTGGTATTTAACTGAGTTTGACACTTTTCCTTTACTACTTTATTACTTGGAAGAATTCCATCACTGCCGGTGTTCCTTACAACACCGACACTCTTAGATTATTTATTAGGAGAGATCGAATCTATCCTAATATTTTAGCTAGCGAGTTTGTGAAGAGGTGGTCGACAATTTTTTTTCTATCACGAGGATATGCCTACTCCTGGCAAACTAGAAAGTTTGCTGGTTTTCATCGATGATGTTTTAGCCCACCAGGATTCCTAGGATGAAGAAGTCCCGGTTCTGACTAACGACTTGATCCGTGCCAAGATGTGGATCGAGGGGATCTGATTTGGTGCAATATTAGCTGCAACGTCATATTCAACCTCTGCGGGACCATGGTGACCGGCTAATGCAATCGGTCACCTCTGACAAGAAGGACAGCCTGAAGGTCAGCCCACTTTGGATTCCCTCAAAGGACTACAAGACCCGAATCCAGTTTTTGATCAAGGAATGGGTTAACAGGAAAACCCCGAAGATCTCCATGCATATGTATACCATGGAGAATCCCCTGGTCCCGGTAAGTATTTTGACTCCAACAATTTTGCCATTATATCCATCCTTAATTATTTTACTGTACTGAGATGTGTTTGAATTTTAGCTTGCTGACCTCCCCGAGTCGGAGCTTTCTCTGGCCGAGGGTTACCCTCTAGAAGATCCAGTGCTTGTTTACGAGGAGAAGGAGCTAGAAGAATTGCTGGAAACACTCACCAGGAAGCGGAGGGTTCCAGTTGTTGCGGCTGGCACACAAGTGTTGTGTAACATCCTAATTTCAGCAACCCTGATTAGTTGTCCAGAATGCAAAAATCAGGGGGAACAAAAACTTTTTCTTGTTGTTTGCTTGTGCTTATGCATCTTAATGTATACCATATGATATACCCCTTACCTCACCATCAGTTGACAAAAGTTATTTAACAAAACTGTCTTGGCTCATTTTACATATTCTCAAATGTTCTGGCATTTCAAAACCTGAGCCAAGATGCATTTGCAAACCAAACTATTTTAGTATCTTCTATTGACAAAATTATGGAGATCTATAAGATATAATCTCCTTATGTTTTGAAGACTGAACTTCCTACTACTCTTACCTCTAGATTTTTCCAAACCCTTTTATATGATTTTGATTTCTACTCTTGGTATAAATTCCAAGGGACTCTTATCTATTTCAAAACACAACCTTTTCAAAATACCCATCTTACCTCAAGCTAGGCTTGAAGGATCCATAGTAGTCGATGTGTTTTGTTTGTAAGATGAGTTGCCCTGATCTACTGTCTGATGTTTTTCTTTGATCTGCCGCCTGACTTGTTTGCTTAGGAAGTAGTATGAGCTCATCCTCCAAGGTCAAGCTAAATTAAGATTACAAACCCTAAGCAAGTTAACCAAGGAGTGGCCTGATCTTCACGGATTTGAGGCAGGAAGGGAGGGGACACGCGATGAACTCAATGAACACAACTCTAATGCAAGGTAAAGATACAAACACATGCCAAATCACACCTGATTTGATTTGCTCCCGTTGGTTCAAACAACCAATCAAATAGAATCCTCGACGAGAGACCTTGCGGTAGATTCACCAAAGGAGAGATCGACAAGCGGATGATGGAATCTAAATCAGGGAGAGAGTAGCAACCAAGTAGAATCCCAAAAGGGGAGAGACTAAGCACTACTAGAATCCTTGATAGGGAGAGACCATACACTTGAGGAGGGTCTTGACGACTTGGAGAAGGGCACCGACTCCAAGGCCTTGTATAACTCATAGATCTACTATGGAGAGGGGGTTCCCATCTAGGGTTAGGCACATGCCTCAATTCATCATCATATTTGCCCAGATCTGAGCAACAAGGGGGTATTTATAGTACTAGGGGTGAAGGGGTAGGTAGAAGGGAATATTCTGGTCATCAAACCCTTCACGGTGCGCAGACTGACATTCTGGCGGTAAGTTTGGTCGCGCCAGTATTTCTGGTGGGCGCCGGTTTGGTTTGGCGGGCACCGAAGTGCACTTCTATATAGCGTTTCGATGCTCACTTGTTTGCATCGGCGACAACCAAAAATTCCAGCGTGGATTCCGGTAGGCCGGTCCTGGCGCTGGAAGTTCCGGCATGGATTCCGGCGGCGCCGGGCCTGACACCAGAATCCTTCTTCCGTCTTCTTTTCCAGGCTTCTTGCTTGGGTGTGTTGGCTCCAGGTTCATCCTTGTCACGTCCTCTTGGCATCATGGTCATGGACCTAGTCATACGATCCACATTTGTCTCAAGTATCATTCCATTCACATGATAGCCAACGGAAGGTAAGAGATGGAAGGAATTCACCTTTGTAGGAATGGTTGGTGTAGCATGATGTGGACCAATGGTGATTGCCATGTGTTTGGCTACATCATCTCCCCCGCTTGAAAACGAGTCAACCTCGACGATGTTCTTTCATCATGCAAGGAAGGAGGTGTCCCGTTGGCCTTGATCTTGGACACAGACGGATCACCGGTGTCAAAGCCATTCTCAAACATGTTGAAGAGCTTGTGGTACTTCTTCCCATCCTGTTGTGGTTGTAGATCTTGTAGCATGATCCTTGTAGGTGGTGGTATATCTTGGGTACCTAGCAAAACTGACAACAAAGAGAGAAAATTGTATGAAGGATTGTTAGTATGGGTCACACTCAAATCTCTCTTCTCACATTTGGTGGCTTGCGTCGTGGCACTCATGATTTTTCCACTCATTTGGGGCTTGTGGCACTCACTCTCGTGATGGTGGTTCACTATCTCACCACTCATCTCACAAGGGTCTTTAGCTTGCTTTATATTGTGCACGGATGTCATGTTGGATGCGATAACTTGGCTTGGCGTCATTGGTTGGAGCACAAATGTCTTGTTTTTCCACTTGAAGGAGTATTGGTTAGTGCTACCATGATGTATGGATCTTCTATTGTATTGTCATGGTCTCCCAAGTAGCATGTGGCACACGAACATTGGCACGGCATCACACTCGACGGTGTCTTCATATGGGCCAATCTTGAAGGATACTTTAACCTTTGATCACTCATATTTTGAGTGCTCCGTTGTCGCCAAGCCATTTGACGTGATAGGAGGAGGGTGCTCTATGCAAGGCAACTTGAGTTTCTCACAAAGCTTGGTACTTGCGAGGTTATGGCAACTACCTCCATCAATGATCACCTTTATGGACTTACAATCAATTCCGGCACGAGTTTGGAAGATATTGAGGTGTATGTCCTCTCTTGGTATGGAGTTTGTTGTCAAGACTTGAGCAATGACTAGGGAAGGGCTTGGATCATGCTCACATATGAGTGTGTCATCCGCTTCCAATGCAGCTTCCCTTGCAATCACTCGTTGATTCAACGCTTCATATTCCTCTTCACTTGTGGAGTAGGTTGTGCCATTTTCATCTGTAAGCATCACCCTTGTATTGGTGCACTCATATGACTTGTGACCCTTCACTCCACACTTGAATCAAGTGACTTGACTATCCGATGTCGTGTTGGATGAGGATGCTATAGTGGTCTTTTCTTGCTTGTATGAGCTCGGTGCTTAGTTTGTTGGCTTGTTCGAGGCATTTGCATTGACGAGCGCAAATTATGCCTTTGTTTTCTCATAAGCATTCTCCTTTTGCAAGTGATGATCGACTTTGGTAGCTTGATGGAGGAGCTCGGTGAGGTTCTTGTACGGTTGAAAGTCAACAATATTCCTTATTGGGCAGCTCAAACCATTGAGGAACCTTGCTATTGTTTTCTCTTCGAGCTCTCTCACATCAGCTCACATCATAGTTTTCTCCATTTTCTTCTAGAACTCTTCAATTGACTTAGTGCCTTGCCGCAATTTTTTTAGCTTGTCGAAGAGATCTTGTCTATAATGCTTGGGGACGAATCTCTTGTACATCACTTCCTTCACCTCCGTCCAAGTTTCAATTGGAGGCTCATCTTGATTCTCATGGTGTTTTGCTAGTCTTCCCACCAAACATTTGCATAGTCCTCAAAATCAAGGGATGCCATTGCAACTTTCTTCTGTTCGGAGAAATTGTGGACTCGGAATATTTTGTCAACTTTGAGCTCCTAATCAATGTATGCATTGACGTCTTCTTCTCCCTTGAACCTAGGAATAATAAAATTGAGCTTTCCAAATTTGCCATCTTCATGATCAGGTGGTGGTTGCGGCGTTCTTGTCGCATGCTTGCTTCACTTGGCGCACATGGAGGAGGAGGAGCTCGATTATCTCGAGGCGGCGATGGAGGAGGAGCTTGATGCTCAAAGTCTCTTCTACACCGTTTCTCAAGATCATTTACATTCATTGGTCATTGGTGACGATGGTGGGGTTGAGCATAGCGGTTGTTGTGTCGAGCACGACGTGCATCCTCATCGTCATCACTTGAATCCCATTGTTGTGCTTGATTGACTTATGGTGGTTGGCAATGGTCATGTGTGGGTGTTGGCGCCTATCATTGTGTGCTTGCACCATTGCTTGTTGCAGCGGCGGACCATGGCCTTCTTGTTGTTGTGAATGAGCATGATGGTCATGGTTCTGATGATGGCTTGCATGGTGCGGTTGTTGATCTTGTGGGTTAACCGCTTGTTCTTGTCGATGACGATCTTTGTGTTCCCCATTGTGGTGGTGGGGTTCTCCATGATGAGAGTGTGAGCGCGAAGCATCGCCATGATGACTTAAGGAGCATGTACGAGACGAACTTGACGAGCTTGAATGATGTCCATGACGGTTGCCAACGTTGGCGATAGATTAGTGAAGAGCTTGTAAATGAGAATTGTGCTCCACTTGGTGTTGCCAGTCACGGTAGTTGAACTCTCGAAAAGTTTCACCAAGTGGGTTCTCAAGCCTCTCAAATTGGGCATTGAATTAATAGCGTTGCACCATAAGTTGTGGCGCGTGGCGAAACCATGTTGGTTGTTGAAGTTGGCATCTCCACTTTCTATGCTTCTCCTAGACATGTTGTATGGCCACAAGTGAAAGGAAGGGTGGTATTGGTGGTATGGAATGTGCTACCTTCCCTCACCGAGTAAAAAATCGGAAAGGTGGTTCTTCCTGAGAGCAAAGTGGATACACAAGACACACACAAAGGCCTACGGTGGAAGGTTAGGAAAGGTGGATAGCAAAAGGAACAACCAAAGGAAAAGGTTATTGTTAAGGGTGGTAGAGAACCAAATATCAAAAGCAAAAAGGATACGATCTATAAAAACACAAAGGAACACACACGTGGAGACGGATGTGGTTAGGACGACTATGAAAATGAGCACAAAATGTCCTAACGAAGAAGACTAAGCTCGGTTGTCGTGCCAATGCAAGGAGAGACCAGAACTCATTCGCCAAAAGAGGATAAGAAACGGATTTGTGCACTTGCCTTGGTTGCGCTCTTTCTCTCTCTTTGCTTACAATCTTGGGACTCTCTTTGTATTGGGAGCCTACGTATCTTTTTTCTATTATTCTTTTGCTTAAAATCTTTTCTCTTTTTTTGATTCTTTTTATTTTTCTCCCTTCTATACTACTATGTTAACTTTTGTATTTGCTTACACACTCGCACTTTCCAAGGGAAAGTGCACAAATCCTTAGGCAAACATAAAATGAGCTGCTCTCGTAGGATAGATACACACAAAGGAAGAATGGTTAACAAGGTGGAGCAAGTTATACCTTTGGTATTGTTGACGACTTTCTCCCGGTGTTGGGGATGATGTTCGGGCGTCACGGTGTCGAGGAGCGCGGGATGTTATGATTTGTGGAAGCTTGATGTTAGTTTGCGCGACATTCATGCGAAACATGAACAAGAGGAAAAACAATCAAAACTGGGTCAGAAAGGCAATTTCGGCGGCCAAACCAGCGGTGCCGGACTTGTCGCCAGAATTTTTGGCGGGAATTCGGGTTCACCGGACCTGGCACCGGTTTGTGTTTTTGAAGAACACCAAAAGTCAAATCTCGGAAAAATTTCGCAAATCTATTGGAATTGGGCTAGGAAAAGTTTCAAGAAAGCTAGATTGACACCCAAAGCAAAAAATCTATGTACCAAAACTATGAAAAACTCACCAAATCAAGATATCGATCCAAAAGCAATTTGGGGGCTATATTTTTGGTATTTTCAATTTATGGTGCAATCGAAGGGCGAAGTCAAATCTGTGGCAACCAAAAGCTGCTGATACTAGTTGTTATGGGTCTCCTTGTGGATTTACCCTCTGAGTGGCCCGATCTTCACGGATTTGAGGTGGAGAGGGAGGGGACATGCACTGAACATGATGAACACAACTCTAATGCAAGGTAAAGATACAAACACACGCCAAATCACACCTGATTCAATTTTCTCCCATTGGTTCGAACAACCAATCCAATAGAATCCTCGGCGAGAGACCTTGTGGTAGAATCACCAAAGGAGAGATCGGCAAGCGGATGATAGAATCCAAATCAAGGAGAGAGTAGCAACCAAGTAGAATCCTAACGGGGAGAGACCAAGCACTACTAAAATCCTTGATAGGGAGAGACCAAACACTTGAGGAGGGTCTTGATGACTTGGATAAGGGCACTGACTCCAAGGCCTTGTACAACTCATATATCTACTATTGAGAGGGGGTTCCCATCTTGGGTTAGGCACATGCCTCAATTCATCGTCATCTCTACCCAGATCTAGGCCACAAGGGGGTATTTATAGTACTAGGGGCGAAGGGGTAGGTAGAAGGGAATATTCTGGGCATCAAACCCTTCACAATGTGCAGACTGGCATTCCGGTGGTAAGTTCGGTCGCGCCGGCTGTGGCGCCGGTATTCCGGCAGGTGCCGGTTTGGTTCAGTGGGCGCCAAAGTGCACTTCTATATGGCATTTTGGTGCTCTTTGGTTTTTTCGGCGGCGACCAGAAATTCTAGTGTGGATTCCGGTGGCCTGGTCCTAGCGTCAAAAGTTCTGGCGTGGATTCCTGCGGTGCTAGGCCTAGCGCCGGAATCCTTCTTTCATATTCTTTTCTAGGCTTCTTGCTTGGGTGTCTTGGCTCCAGGTTCATCCTTGTCGCCTCCTCTTGGCATCATGGTCATGGACCTAGTCATACAATCCACATTTGCCTCAAGTAGCATTCCATTCATATGATAACCAACGGAATATAAGAGATGGAAGGAATTCACCTTTGTAGCAATGGTTGGTGTAGCATGATGCGGACCAATGGTGATTGCCGTGTGTTGGGATGCATCAATACCCCTTGGAGACCCTATTTTAGCCAAGAAAAACTATATGATGGGAAGACCCCAGAAAAAGGTTTACATTTTTTTATGATACTTGGTGAGGTTTGACCTAACAAGAAAGAGTTAAGAAATAAAAAGGTTTTGTTTTACAAATGATGCTTAAGAGGAGGAGGAGAAAATGTTTACAAAAACGCACCCATTCTGTTTGCAGCTTTAGCTATAACAACTAAAACCGTGTAACCACATTACCCCGGAATAGGATGGGGCTTAACTCGTAGTTTGTTTTCCTTAGCATGGGCTATGCCATAATGCATACAAAGGGGTTAAAGTACCCCGAAGCCGGTTCCTTTCCACTTAGGGGGTCGTCGTACCCATAGGGTTCTACTATCTCTACGGAGGTCGGTTGAAACTATGGGGCTCCCGCGAACGGTACAGTTTATGGAGTACGGAAGGGGAAATGATTCAGGAAGTGAGGTAGGGATATTCAGGACTTGGGAAGTCTGGTACTCGTCCGGGGAGAACTAAGACCATAGGGAAAGTGCCCATACTAGGGACGGCAAATGAAAGGATATGTTTGATTATCCGGTTCCCCGTACACTCGGTGTAGCGGGTCATGGTGTCATCACCGAGGATGTATTGAATAGTGTGTGTAAAGTGTACAACCTCTACAGAGTGTAAGTCTATTCTAATAGTCGTGTCCGCGGTTATGGACGGTTGGAAAAACTACTGTAGAACGGTGTTGGTTTTGTTTTCAAAAAGGATTTCAGAAAAGCAAAGGCTTTGGAAATGTTTGGACCATGAGATGGTCGAAAGGGAGGGAAAGGAGTTTGGTCATGAGATGACCGTAAATAGGAACAAATGGGTTACCTAGTCCTATTCTTTTCCAACACTTCTCAAAAGACTTTCCAAAGTGTTTTACTAAAGTTTTCAACAAAGATATGTAGATGCTATATCTACAAGAGAAACTATTTTATAAAAGAAACTCTCATGGATCCCTCCTACTACCACAACCATATTGCACATCTTTTTATTGTTATTATCTTAAGATGGTTTGTGAGTACATTCAAAGTACTCACTGACATTGTCCCTAGCTATTAACTTGGTCAGATATCGAGAGGAAGGTGAAGTTGACAACTATGTGAGCTAGGACGTTCTCCCAAACAGCTTCCTATAGGTTAAGGCTTGGCTCGGGCTCGACGCTTGTTGAAGTTCTGCTGATGTTGATTGATGTAGCCATAATGGCAATTAAGGTATGACATGTATCCGCTTAAGTAATGGATGTTTAATTTGATACTTGTCGGTTGTGTGCCACGACATACTGATCATGGGATCGTGGTGGTATGCATAACAGTGATTCTTGGAGGATTAATCCAGGGGATCGATAGTTCGTCTTGAATCCCAAGAATGTTCATACATGGTAGGCCATATTGTGGATCACTTTTTTCGTAAGCTATGATTACTCACGGTTATTAATAATTTTTCGTTGCAGGTAGTAGTACACGTAAGAGGATGCCATGCGAAAGGCTTCATTTTTTAGGGTTTACATTAATTTTGTTTCATAGCTAGGGAGGATCAAATTGCCAACATGCATATTCGTAGCGAGAACTTGAATCCTACAAAACTCTTGTTGGTTTTTGCTATATTGACTGCCTCGGTGCCATAAAGACTCAAAGGGTGTTTGTAACTTTTTCAGAGCAATCTATCACGCTTACTTGTATTTCAAATTTGACTTAATTTTGATTGCATGGTTCACTAAGAAGTTTTAAAATTCGTAATTAAACTTGGTAACCTTAAGTGAAACATGGTCCACAATATGTATGAAAACTGGGCTTTGCGGCACTTTGGGCCATATTTTTTGTGCATTATTTAAAGAAAGATCATTCTTGTCACTTAGAAAATTGAATTTTTTCTTTTCCTATAAATTGAAAAAACATTCTTGTCACTTATAAAATTGGTGATCTTGATAAATTGACATAAAGTAATTTAAGTGGGTGGAGTTTAGCTAATAAGAAAATTTAAAACTCATGGAATTTGGGAACCGTGAGTAAGAACATATGGTCATCCACTCTATCTGGAACTAGGGTTGTGGCATTTCGAGGCATACTCTTCATACATTCTATATAGAAAAAACACTCATGTCACATGAAAAATTATCATAAACGTATTCCTGACATTTGGCAACTCCCACTACCAAAACAAATTAGTACAACAAGATGCACCTAATCTACTAGATGCGGGAACCGTATCATAAATAAACATATGATGTCGATAGGGGAATGACCGTCTTTGTTAATTTTTGATTTAAAACCAAAGAATAATTAATAATGTTCATGCATGGTAGCCAATATTGGGAAGCTTCCAGATTTTTTTTCGGAAGTTGTCAAAATGCGTGCTTCTGAATACACATAAGGGATGCCACCCAAGAAATATTATACAATATATTATTTATTTGAATGTTATCTAAACGGTGTCAATTTTGTCGGGATACGGATGAATAGCAAGAACTTGCATTTTTAGAACTTTCAATGGTTTTTGATGTACTGAATTCCTGGTTAGCTTCAAAAGTTTTTTGGAAAATTTTAAGAGCAATCTATCGCGCTTAATTGTAGTTAAAACTTAACACGGTTGGTGGGAGTACGGTTTACATTGAAGACCTCAAAAAATATAAAATTACATAGAGGTCCATACATTTAGCACAAATGGCCATACACAAAAAATGCTCATCACTTTCGAACCAGCGTGCTACGAGTGTTCTTGGCACTTCCTCTTCACAGGGTGTGAAATGGAACGATAAGGAAGGTTAACGCACGTGCGCACCATGTTTTGGACGAGGGAGAGATCAACCAACCAGGGTGTGAATGGTGATGAGGTAGTGGAGATAGAAAACATAATTTGTTTTGCGTGCATATATAGTACTAATGGTCCTAAAATTTACTACTAGTCACTGTACCCTATACCTTGTGTCAGGACCCATCGCAGCTTTGCTCTGAAATGGCACTGCCTTCAAAACCTCCTCTTCGCTGCTCTCACACTGCCTCCTGCATGCTCTCGGTCTATTCTCGCTCGCAGTTTTTTCAAAGGGGAAACTCCTAGTGGCAATTTTTTCATCATGCCAAGAAGCACCCAAGTACTCCTACCAAATACGGGAACACCAGAACACCAATTTCTTTCATAGCTAAGAACTTGAATTTATCAGAACTCCCGGTGGTTTTACTATATTGAATTCCTAGTTAGCTTCGAAAGATTTTTGGAAAATTTTACGTGTGCCTTGGTACGGTGGCTCAGCTCTCTGTCTGTCTATGTCTCTGGTGTGTTCGTCAGCCAGGTTGGGGTGGAGTAGGAGGAGTACAGAGGAAGGAAACCACTTTGGTCCTTGGTGGCAAAAAAATTCAAAGTTTTCTGGCTTCCAAATTTTCACTTGCTTCCCAAACATCGGGAGGGAAGGTTATTCAAAAGATTGGCCATTCACATTACTTCTTATCTTATCTTTATCTTGTCTTATCTCTTATATATCTCACCTCACAATACCCTATATAGTGTACGAATACTTTTGAACATTGACTATTGGATCAAGACTGGAAAATCGAAACATTGCTAACCGTTGGATATTTTTTCCATATTATCTAGAAGATTCTATTGATAGTCTTTAGTACAATAAATGCTAGTACACGGAAATATCAAAACACACTTCATTGATTAGTTTGATTTCAAGGCCCTTGTGCTAAATGCATGGACTTGGATGTAATTTTCATTTGATGTAACTTATAGTCACCTTGCTCCTATGGGTCCTACCATAATTAAAAGAAAATGCACCACCCCAATTATCAGACAGAGTGGACCACGCAGTTTCTTATAATTCCCATGTATTTAGTACTAGGATTTTTCAAGCTTCCTAGCTAACTTCGCACACATCAGTGACTTTTTGCCGATTTAATGAAATCAGGTCAAGCTTGAGCTACAAGTAAGCGTGATAGATTGCTCTTGAATTAAATGTCTTTTTAGAGGTAGATGGGTGCATATTCTTGTAGTAAACAATGTCGTCAGTGTGATTTTCCAACTATCAGGTAAGAACATTCAATTCTCAATTTTCTGAGTGATGACAAGATTGTTCTTTCCCATAAATAAAGTCCCAAGAATATGGATCTGAATGCTGCAATCCAAGCTTTTTGACATATATAGTCGACCAACATGTTGTACTTATGATTCCCATGTTTTACGAGTTTTAAAACTTCCTAGCTAACTCTGCTGACTTGAATGAGACTTTATGCCAATTTATCGAAATTAGGTCAATTTGAACTATAAGTAAATTGTAGATTGCTTTGAAAGAAATATGAAAAAGCTTTCAGAGGTACCCATCGGGGGGGGGGGTCAATTAATATATCAAAAATCACTGAGAGTTTTGATGACAGGTTCAACTTCTTGCTAAGATTTTGCATCTTGATAATTTAACGAAATCAGGTCAAACTTGAGCTACAAGTAAGCGCGGTAGATTTATCTTGAATTAAATGTATTTTCTGAGGTAAATGTGTGCATCTTCTTGTCGTAAAAAATGTCTTCGATGCGAGTTTCCAAGTATCAGGAAAAAAAATGCAAGTCTCAATTTTTCGAGTGATGATGAGATTGTTCTTTCTCATAAAGAAAGTCCAAAGAATATGGATCTGAATGCCACAAGCCAAGGTTTTAGACATATATAGTGGACCAACATCCTGTACTTATGATTCCCATGTTTTACGATTTTTAAACCTAGCTAGCTATCTTTGCTGACTTGAATAAGACTTTATGTCAATTTATCGAAATTAGGTCAAAATTGAAGTACAAGTAAATTGTAGGTTTCTTTGAAAGTTTTACGAAAAAGCTTTCAGACGTACCTATCGGGCGGCCAATTAATATATTAGAAACCACCGAGAGTTTTGACGACAAGTTTAACTTCTTGCTAAGATTTTGCATCTTGACAATTTAATGAAATTAGGTCAAACTTGAGCTATAAGTAAGCTCGGTAGATTTCTAGTGAATTAAATGTCGTTTCAGAGGTAGATGAGTGCATATTCTTGTCATAAACAAATTTCTTCAGTGTGAGTTTCCAAGTATCAGGGAAGAACATGCAAGTCTCAATTTTCTGAGTGATGACCATATTGTTCTGTCCCATAAAGAAAATCCAAAGAATATAGATCTGAATGCCACAAGCCAAGATTTCAAACATATATATATAAACTTACCACTATATAGTGTACGAATAACTTTTAACATTGTCTGTTGGATCAAGACTCATGAATCCCAACATTTCAAGCCATTGAATCTTCTTTTCCATTCTAGCATCTAGATGATTCTATTGATAGTCTTCAGCACAATGAATGCTATGCACAAACCTCAAAACACACTACTATTTTGAAGAGCAAAACATGCATAGTATTCAAAACTGGGACAATATGTGAATAAGAGGTGTAACTTGCCTTGATCAGAGCAACACTCTATGCAACAGTACTCCTCAGTGCACTCCCAACAAACTAACAAACACAAACATAGATCTAATCACAACTTGCACAAAAACATTGCCCTAAAAGGAATATGCATGTATGCAACATGGTAATATGCAAGGATAAGCTCAATTTCGAGCAAGAATATTATTCAGGGGTGTTATTGTGTTGGGGGTTTCATTAGTATCAATATCTCACAGATTTCAAGTAATTTGGATTATTACCTCATTAAATATGCCCATAAGGAGATCCATCCTTCAGTTCTACCACGAAACGTATCTGATCCATCTAAGCAAGATATTCCAATTTTAAGCAGTAGATCTCGTAATTACGAAGCCAACGCAATAAGAATCGACTAAAACGGAGTTACGATTATTTTCCTAGAATTAAAATACTCCAATCTAAAGTTTAAATCTGACGGCAATATTAATATGATAAACTAGCAATTCTATCGCAGATCTGCTATCTACGTAATTTTACGAATCCAAAGATATATTATTTGCAATTTTTGGCTAAGTATTCGAATTACTATGAATTTTGCAAGATTAAAACAATATCTTACTATATATAAAAAAGATCTAATCAACACGCCTACGCTGGTGACAAGTGGCGGGACCTGATTGGCCCAGCCAGCCAATGCGGCATTGACGGGACACCTGCCACGCGGCGCAAGGCGATTGGGCGATACCCTTTCAGCTCGTTGATCTAATCTAGGGCGTTAAAAACGAATCAGATGGATGAGAGCGGCCGGTGGCCTACCCGCGGTGGCGACGGTGAGGATGGCAACAGCGACGGTCAGGTGGCGGTGGACATTGACGCTGCTGTGCTCCTCCGGCTTTGGAAAAATGACGATGATGAACGACTCCTCCTCCTGATCTCATTCATCGTCACGATGGTGTCTTATTGTCAACACCCGGATTTTTAATCCCAGATGCCCGTTATGCCATACCTCGCAATCCCAGGATTACCATTTTTGCGAGACATAACGGATTGGATATCACAGTACATCATCCATTACAAACCATACATAAGGTTTTACACAAATACAGATCTCATGATCCAGTCTTTAATACAACAAGCAGCGGAAATAAACGATAGCGTAGCGGTGGGGTCCATCTTCAGGGGCACGAGTAATGCTTGTGAAGGCGATAGTCCTAGTTATCATAGCCATTCTCACGACCATCATCTTGATAATCTCCTTCATAGTCTGGCCATGATAATAGCCAGGGACAAAAGCCATGAGTACTCTTTAAGTACTCGCAAACTACTACTAGCAAGGGTTATAATACTAAGTTAAAGTACTGAAATTAAAGAACCACTATCAAGTTAAGTTTGAAACCTAAGCTGAGTTCTGAAGCAAGAAAAGATAAATTAAAGTTCTAGAATCACTTAAGTTGGGAAGCTAATTTCATTAACACAACCTTGTTGTGGTCAAGTCAAAGTTCATCATTCATTTCAAGTTATTTAGAAAACATCTGACAACGAAACAGTATGGCCATTCCAACTGTCCATAACCGCGGACGCGGCTATTCGAATAGTTTGACACTCTGCAGAGGTGGTACACTTTCACCACAAGATTCGATACATCTGTCAGGGATAACCCTGAATCATCATACTTAGTATGCAGATAATCAAACATAACCTTTCCTTTACACACCCTAGTATAAGCACCTTTCCTATGAGCATGGCCTCCCAACCATGACCATCAGTCATCTTGGGCACCGCATAGGTGGACATCATTGAGAGGTAGCCTCAGCTCAAACCTCTCCCGTGAGGGAACTAATACTAATGCATATAAATTTCCAGCTAAGCCTTACCCAATTCAGGTAATGTGGTTGTACGGTAAATTTGGAATGGTATCGCATCCGAATCCAACCATCAGTTTTATAAAAGGGTTAAGGCTCATGCCTCATCATTTTCATCATCATAAACCAATTGTGTTTCTCACCACATGTCAAAAAATCTCAATAGAATGACTCATCATTCCAAGGTTTTCACAATTCATTTTCACCAAGTGTTCCCATTGAAAGTGACTCAAGTTTTGATCTATTTTAAAACACTAGGTTAAGAGTGTTCACTAAGGTGGAAAGGTGGGATCAATCTCATGCCATAGAATGACATCTAAAGGTTTCTAAGTAGGTCAAGTTTTATACTCTTTATGCTACCTTCAAAATTAATTAAAGAACTTTGTGTAAACTAAGGGGGGTAAAACTTGTTAATAAGACTTAGAGTACTAATAGAAAAAGGGGGTGTGATCAAAGTATGCTTAAGGCATCTTTACTAAACTACCTAGTTTTATTCTAGCTTGCTACAATAGCTTACTAAAGCATGTTTGCAAGGGTTAGCTTGCCACTAATAGCTTGCCTTGGTTGGTGCAGTGGTTGAAGTTTTCTTCTTCTTCTTCTTCTTCTTCTTCTTCTTCTTCTTCTTCTTTTTGGTAGAACTCCTCCTCCTCGAAGGCTTGGTCGGTACTATTGTCTAGAAATACATAGGGAGTGCACAATCACCAAACAATCCTTAACTAGGCTAAGTATTATTCTAAACCACACAATTGATGATCTATTATCATCACAAGCATCACAAGTTTAATTCAATAGTTTCAATCTTTTTATTTTGGAAAAGTAATTTCTACTCATTGAAATATTAACTAAAATTTAATATTCACCCCCAAAATATGGGATCATGTGGACACATGTCCTCACCACATATTCTAACATGTGGGAATGAGATTTAAAGGTTGGATCAATATTACTTTGGTTTAAGTTCATTATTTAATGATTTAAAGTGACTAGAAATGCCTATATAGCATTATTTTGGTACTAGTCCAAAGTCACTGCCTTTAAACCTTAATATTATTACATATTTGGATAGATATGATGAGGTGTGATTTTTTAGAGTTGGAATCAACTCAAAAGCTAACTTGGTTGATTTTATAAAAATATCTCAAGTTGCAAAAGCTTCTGTCTTCTTATTTTTATTATGAGAGATCTATAACTCTAAATGAATTAAATCCAACAGGCTTGGATAGAGCATTTCAATACCTTTCAGACAAAATTAGTTTCATGTAATTTGGATTTGTCAAACTCACAGAATTAAATTTTGAAACATTGGACAGAAACTATATTCTAACTAAAAATAAAAACCTAGATTTGAATCTCACGGGCTTGCTGAAAGGAAATGGGCGGCCAGTGGCGCTTCTGTGCTGGGCTCAGCTGACAGGGGGTCCCACTTGTCAGGGCTCTTAAAACGCTAAACGGTATCAGTGTGGCCGTCAAGCGATTAGAGGCTAGATCTACGGCTCGTGGTCGCTGCCGACGTTGACGGTCATTGGCGAGCTCGAACCCTAGCGGCTTGGTGGGGGTCTACTGGGGGCGTACCAGGGATCCAGCAGGGTCGGCGATGCGGGCGAACAAAGTGGAAGACGACAGCGAGGCGAGTCATGGTCGCGGCGGAGCTTGGGGTGGCCGGAATCAACGGCACCCTTCTTCTCCAGAGGCGGCGGCTCCGGCTCCAATTCCGGCGAGCTGCTGCTCCACTTGCTCCGGCAAGGGGTGGTTGAGGTTTAGAGAGGTGAGGGGAGTGGAATGGTGTGAGTCTTTGGTGCTGGGAAGGGCTCCTTTTATAGGCTCGATGGTGAGACCGAGCGGGATGGGCGGTCGACAGTGGCGACATGGCTACGGCGAGCTAGCGGCATGGCTGGGGATGGCAATCGATGGGCGGTCCCCTGGCGGTGCTCTAGTGCTTTAATGCGACCGTAGGGGTGGTGGCATGCGGTCGGGGTGAGGTGGCGCTCTGCGTGGCCGAAGCGGCTGTGTCCACGGCGAGCGGTGGCTGTGGGGCTTTGGGCGGCGAACGGAGGTGTCTGGGGTGTTCTCTAGGTCGAGGCGGAGCAGTGGGCGCGGGCTGTTGTCGAGCGGTGGCTTGTGCACGCGGGGACAGTGCGCGCTCTGCGGGCGGCGTCGGCATGCTCGACAAGCTCCAGGCGCGGCGGTTCCTGGCCGCTCGCCCTGTCTCGCCCGGGCTGGTTGGACGGTGGAGGTGGACCACCACTATCTCCAGACACGGTGGATGGCCATTGGGCTGTGGCCTTGCCGTCACGGTGGGTGCCCAAGTGGGGGTTCAGCCTTAATGGCCATGACCATTTGGTCGTGGCACAGTGTGGGGCTGGGCTAGAGAGGGTTAGGGGGAGTAGTGGAGAGGTTTTTGGTGGCAATTTGGGGAACAAGTTTGGCCAGAACACTATTTAAAATAGTGAAATTTGTTTAGTTTGTAATCTGCCTGCCAAGTGTTTGATAAAATGGCCGCAAGAGAAAAAGTTTTGAATTTTGAGTTCAAAATTTTTGGGTGATCTCCACTAGTGCTAGGTAGTCCCTGGTTGCAAGGGTTTTGAAAATGGTGCTCAATTAGATGGTTTTTGAAATAGGGGTGATCTATGCATATGCATTAGATTCAATTTTAAACTGTCATTTAAAATAGTTAACAGAAGGTTTTTAGTAGATCAAAAGGTGGGCCTTGGTACCTCATTATGTGTACTAGCAAGGGGTGTAAAGATCAAGAATTTTTTCTATTAAGAATTGAGTACTAGGAATAGCCAAAGTAGGTATGAGAGTTAAATTTGTCCAAATAACCATTCCTTCATTTTAATTCTTCTTGATTTGATTTCTTTTAGGAAAAGTTTGGGAATGATGTAGATGATGTTTAAATCACCTAAGAAACATTTTAGAAGCAAAGGATCACACAATCATGGTAATTCAAAACAACTCCTATTTTAAATGCACACATATATGAATGCTTTCATTTTAAATATGGAAAAGTTTCTGTTAATCCTAATTTTGGATGATTTGATCTTTGATAAACTTGGATTGAAGTTTTGGGATGTTACACTTATCCTTCCCAGAACAACGGTCGCGGATGGACGGAGGCGATCAGTGGCGTCGGGCTCCGGCGAGGTCGCGAGCTTGGTCCTGTGTGAAATAGAGGGGGAGATGGGGTCAGGGAGAAGAGGTACTACAATAGTAACCTGGGGGAGGAGAGAAGGATGGAGGAGAAGTCTCAGACCTGGGAGCTCGGCGGTGGCGATTGATGATTTTTTAGGGATTCAGTGCAGCATGGCGAGGGGATTTAAATAGGAGGGAAAACATGGAGCTGGGGGCATGGAATCCACTCCGATTTGGCCGAGATTTCCATCGGGTGGTTGAGCTCGTGTTCAACCCGGACTTAGCGAGGAGGGCGATGATAGGTGGGCTAGGCGTGGCAGTGACTGCGGCATGGAGGCGGGCTGCACGGTGTGGCGATGCGGCTCTTCTGGGCCAGCCCAGTGCCAAGGGTCAGGCGTAAGAGATAGGCTGGCTGGCTTGCCGCCCGCTATGTTAGTTTTCTATTTTTTTTGTTTAAGTTTTTATCTTTTTATTTTTTACTAATTCCTTAATAACTTTTGCATCTTAAACCAAAATTAATGAAATTAGTTTCTAAAAATTTGTAAAAAGAAGGAGATCATCATAGGATCATAAAAATAAACTTTTGCAAGGATTTAGAAGGTTAGGTTTAATATAACCCCTTCTTGTCTTTATATGACTATAAGAGAAATCAAAATAGGGTTTATGGAAAAGGGTTTTTGATGCAATTTTATTGTGTGATGCCATGATGCAAAAGCTATGATGCATGCTTCTAGTAACATCTGGAATTACAAAATTTGGGATGTTACAAACCTACCCCCTTAAGAAGAATCTCGTCCTCGAGATTCAGGTTGGCTAGAATAGGTGCGAGTGTTCCGTCTTCAGATCATCTTCACGTTCCCACGTGGCTTATTCCTCAGAATGGTGATTCCATTGAACCTTGAAAAAATTGATAGTCTTGGTACGAGTAATCCTGTCAGTTGTTTCCAAAATCTTGATGGGTTTTTCCTCATAGGTGAGATCGTTTTCCAACTGAACCTCATCCAGGGGAACTGTATCTCTCATGGGTGTTTCAGCTATTTCTATATGACACTTCTTTAATTGTGAGACATAGAATACATCATGAACAGTCAATACTTTCGGTAACTCCAACTGATAAGAAACTTCTCCTCTATGAGCCAGAATCTTATAGGGCCCTATGAATCTTGGTGCCAACTTACCCTTGATTCCAAATCTCTTAACTCCTCATACTGGAGAAACTCGGAGATATGCATGGTCTCCTACTTCATAAGTCACATCTCTGCGCTTGGAATCAGCATAGCTCTTTTGCCTAGATTGGGCTACCTTTAGCCTGTCTAAAATCCTCCTTACCTTTTATTTGGCATCCTTAATCAACTCAGGACCAAACAAACTATGTTCTCCAACACCACTCCATAACAGCGGAGTTTGATAACTATTGTTGTACGAGAACTCCGTGTATGGCAAGTTGCCATCCCAACTAGACCCATAGTCTAAGGCACAAGCCCACAACATATCTTCCAGGATCTGATTAACTCTTTCTATTTGACCATCTGTTTGCGGGTGGAAAGCGGTACTGAATTCCAGCCGTGTCCCTAGAGATTCATGTAACTATCACCAAAATTTTGAAGTGAACTGGGTACCTCTATCAGAGACAATTCCCTTAGGAACACTGTGCAAACTTACAATCCTTGACATATAAATCTTGGCGATCTTGGCATTTGTATAGGTAGTCTTTACGGGAATGAAGTGAGCCACCTTGGTGAAATGATCGACTACCACCCAGATAGAGTCATAACCAGAATGAGTCTGAGGTAGTCCTGTGATAAAGTCCATGCCTACCTTGTCCCACTTCTAGTCGGGATGGGTAATGGCTGCAGTAGCCCTGCTGGTTTCTGATGTTCGGCCTTAACTCTATTGCATACATCACACAAAGAAATATACTCAGCAATTTCTCTTTTCAAATTATTCCACCAGAATCTATCCTTCACATCCATGTACATTTTTGTGTTACCGGGATGAATTGAATAAGGCAAATCGTGAGCCTCCTGAAGAATTAACTTCCGGATATCAAGGTCATCGGGAACGCATAACCGCTTCTCATACCAAAGTGTTCCTTGTTCATCCATATGGAACCCCTTTGCTTTACCCTTGCTTATATTAACTTTTATTTCTTCCAACTCTTTGTCCTCCTTCTCGCTTTTTATTTAGTCTAGAAGCGTTGGCACTATCAACATAGTCACTAAGTATCCTTCCAGAACTATTTCCAACCTAAGATCCTTGAATTTTTTGCACAAATCCTTTGGAAGTTCTCCTATGGTAAGTCCGTTTACATAGACCTTACAGCTTAAAGCATTAGCTACAACATTGGCCTTCCCAGGATGGTACTACAGGTCCAGGTCATAATCCTTGATGAGTTCAAGCCATCTCTTTTGCCTCATATTTAACTCCTTTTGGGTGAAGATATATTTCAGACTCTTATGATCCGTGAACACATCACAATGTTTGCCCATGAGGTAATGTCTCCATACCTTGAGCGCATGCACAACATATGCTAGTTCCAAGTAATGTGTGGGGTTATTATTCTCATGGTTCTTAAGCTTTCAAGAGGCGTAAGACACTACCTTCCCATCTTGCATCAGTACGCTACCAAGTCCTCGCCGAGAAGCATCACAATAGACTTGGAAATCCTTCTGGATATCAGGAAAACACCAAACTGGTGTTGTTACCAGGCACTTCTTCAATTCTTGAAAACTTGCTTCACATGCCTCAGTCCATTGGAACTTCTTTTCTTTCTTCAACAATCCAGTCATAGGTTTTGCTATCTTGGAAAAGTTTTCAATGAATCTTAGGTAATATCCCGCAAGGCCCAAGAAACTCCTAATGTCTCCGACATTCTTAGGCGACTCCCATTCTTTCATGGAAGTTACCTTACTTGGGTCCATGGTAACTCCTTTTGCTAACACAATATGCCGAAGGAATCCCACTTCATTTAACTAGAACTCGCATTTGCTAAACTTGGCATACAACTTGTGTTCCCTTAACTTCTCCAAAATTAGGCACATGTGCCTCTCATGTTCCTTCTCATCTTTGGAGTATATAAGTATGTCATCAATGAACACGACAATAAACTTATCCAAGTACTCATGAACACCTTGTTCATCATAGTCATGAAGTATGTTGGGGCATTGGTTAGACCAAAAGATATCACGGTGTACTCATACAAACCATATCTTGTGGTGAAGGCAGTCTTGGGTATATCCTATTCTCAGATCTTCAACTGGAAGTAACCTGATCAGAGATCAATCTTAGAGAACACATTGGCTCCCTTTAATTGGTCAAATAGGTCGTTGATATTGGGTATAGGGTACTTGCTCTTGATCATCACTTCATTTAATGATCGGTAGTCCACAACTTGCCTCTTGGTTTTATCCTTCTTCTCCATGAATAGGACAGGTGCTCCCCAAGATGACGCACTTCGTTGAATGAATCCCTTGTCCAATTGATCTCTAAGTTGCTTCTTGAGTTCCTTTAACTCAACGACATCCATCTTGTATGTTGTTTTAGCTATTGGTCTAGTTCCAAGCATTAAGTCAATGATAAACTTGATATCTCAGTCAGGAGGCATCCCTGGTAACTCTTTCGGAAAAAACATCTAGATATTCCTTCACAATAGGTACATCCTCCAGGCTAAACCCCTTAAGAGAGTTCACCATACTTCCCTTGAGTGCAAAAGCTGACTTAAAGCGGATTCTTTTCTTCTCCGGAGTTGTGAGTGCGACAGTCCTTTTGGCACAATCTAAGACTCCCTCATATTCGGTCATCCAATTCATGCCCAAAATTATGTCTAAGCCTTGTGACTCCAGAATGACTAGGCTTGTGGGAAACATGTGTGCCCCAATCCTTAGTTCTAACCCATGGCATCCAGAGTTTGCCATTATTTCTCCTCTAGGAGAACTTACCCTTAGCGGAATACTAATATTCTCCATAGGTATCTTGCCTCTATGCACAAATACCCTTGATATGAATGAATGTGATGCACCATTACCAAAAAGAACAACCGCGGGGATGGAATTAAGCTTGAACTTACCAATGATGGAGTCCGGTGCCTTACAAGCATCTTCCACGGAGACATGGATCACCGTGGCTTTGACAAACAGATTCGGCTTCTTTCCATTCCCATTACCATTGTTGTTCCCATTGCCATTTCTAGTCTTCAGCCTTTCAGGGCAATTAGTTGCATAATGCCTTGTCTTGTTACACTTGAAGCATGTCACCTCACTCAGATCCTTCCCATTTGCATTGTGGTGCTTATGACCGTTGTGGTTATGTCCACCATTACGATGACCATTGTGGTTATGGGGTGGTGGTGATGAAGTGTGTTGCTTCTGGTATGGCGCAGAGTTGTGCTTGTGTGAGGTGGATTTCCTCTTGCGATTCTCTATACTCTTTTTCTTTAGACTCAACCACAACTGCACTATCCAGGAGTTCCTTATAGTTATCAAACTTTAGACCCACAAGATGAATGGATATCTCATCATTAAGTCCTCTCAAGAACTCTTCCAGCCTCTTGGCATCAGTGGAAACATCATCAGGTGCATAACATGCCAGCTTGTTGAAAAGGTCCCCATACTCGGAGACAGAGCGGAGTAGTTGCTTAAAGTCGTGGAACTCACATCTCTTCAGTGACATGACACCAGCATCTACATGATGGGTACGAAAGGCTCCCTCAAACTGGTTCTGGGTGATAACATCAATATCTGGGTGGGTGACTTGGTAGTTATCCCACCATTCAGCAACAGGTCCTTCAAGTTGGTGTGCGGCAAAGCGCACCCTGTAAGCCCCAACAACTTGGATAGTGTCCAACTTCTTGTTGATGGTGGAGCCAGTCATCTGCCATGATTGGCTCTGAGCTACTTGAGAAGATAGGAGGGTTCAACCTCAAAAACAGAGTCAAGCGATCCTATTGGGGCAGCGGGGGTGGCGGGTTGTTGTTGTTGTTTTGGATATTTTAGGTGAGGAGTTGGATCAGCTCATTCTGGGAGTTCAGAAGTTGTGCAATCTCCGGAGGCAGATCATTGTTCATACAGCTTGGCGGCATCTATGGGATTGGGGAAACAAGTTAAGAGATAGATAGAAATACTAAGGAATAAACTCCTACCCCTATGAAAACATAAGAGAAATACACGAGAAACACGAAAAGGCACACATAGCACAAAGTTTAACACAACTCATCCAAGTTTAATTAAAGTAATAATGTTTGGTATTATTATTACAATCGTGAATAATGTCTAACTATAAAATAATGGTGGTCCAACTATCTATCCTACTCATTATCCACTTCCTCATCCTCAATTGAGAAGCCTTCCTTCTCCAGCATTGACTTGTATAGCTCCATGTCCTTTGTCGTGGCTTCGAGTTTCTCATGAAGGTCCTTCACCTCATGCAGCTCCTGTGTAGCAGCTTCGAGCTTCTCTTGAAGTTCCTTCTTCTCCTCTTGCAGCTCCTCAATCAGGTTTGACTCCTTAGTCATAGGCACGATCTTCTCTTCCAAGTTCCTCTTGGTGGCTCGCAACTCCTTGATCAGGTCAAGGAAGTTCTTGAACTCCATATCGTTGCGCTTGAGTAGCTCATCTTGTTCCCTCATCTCTTATTCTTCACTTGCACTCTCTTCTCTTGGTTGGCGAACCTCTTCTCTTGGGCTTGGAACGTCTCTTCTAGGAACTTGATCGCCTCCACTTGCTCTTGGATCTTCTCATCCTTCTCCTTGACCAGAGCGCATAACTCATCATTCCTTAGGATCTCAAAGTTACTACCCTCCTCAAGATCGTTGATGTGGCACTCTAAGTCTTGGTATTGAAACCTTCGGCGCTTGGTGGTCGCCCTTTCCTCCGAGATTAACTCAATAGGATCTCCTTTCTCATCACACCTTCCAAGGAGATTAAAGTAGTGGCCTTCAATCTCTCCATGGTGGCATCCACATAGGTGTCCAATAAGCTCTTGCATGCAGGTGCTAAGCCCCTTCTCCTTGGAGTTGCTGATGATGCTGAACATAATTGCCTCCATCTTGGGCTCTTCACTTCGTCCTGGTTGGATGATCCCGACTGCCTAGCAACCCTCTTTGTGGAACTTCCTCAACAGGTTCCCTTTGATTGATGGCATGGGCAACCCTAGTGTTGCATCGATATCGAGAAGGTATGCTCCAAAGCGAAGGTACATGATGTCTTCAGCGGTGTCGTAGTGAAACCTCGTCATCTTTAAGTTGGAAGAACGAAGATTAGATGCAAAAAATAAGTGATAAGGAAGAGTAATTACTAGAAGTGCATAAATAACTTAGAAGAGTATAGCAAGAAAAAGCACACAAAGTTAAAGGTGGTTTCCAATCCTAGGGGTCACGTCCTACAAGCAACTTTGTGCTCTGATACCATCTGTTATGACCTTGAATCGATAAAGATCCTAAGTCCCTATGATTAACATGCTAGTCCCTGGATCAATAGCTAGCACTCACAGTCGATGAATATCATATAAAACACAAGTCATTATTACACAAATAATCCAGAGTATAATTATTACATCTTTGCATAACTTATAGCTAGCTCAAAAAGAACAGCGGAAACTTAATAAAACTTGAGTCCATCAACACCTCAGGCTAGTTGAGTGAAGACCCGTGATCCCTACGCACCTTTCAATCTTCGGATTCTGCACATAAAACATGCAACCAACAAGTTAGGTCAATACTTTGAATGTATTGGCAAATTATACCAAGGAAAGAATAAGACTAATTCTACATGCAAGGCTAAGAGTAAGCTTTGGGGTTCATTTGCATAAAGCCAATTTTTCTAAGTAGGAAGAAAAGAGGAAGAGTTTTATCCTACTTTGTAAACATTTGTTAAGTAATATAGGGTCGAGTGGAACACGAGGATATTATGCACCAAGTGTCCAATCAACATAACACATTCAATTACACACCAAGTTGTGCTGGGATATTACGCACCAAGTTACTTGGATATGACACACCAAGTTCCCAAAATCCCACCCATTGGCGATATTATGCATGCCATGGGGTTTTATAAAAACTTTGGAAAGAGAGAGGAAGATCTTTAAGAGGCTCCATCCTTCAAATGCTCAAAGTGTTCTTTTCCGTGAACTCGCCTGATCAATCAGATTGCAATACTCTCGAGAGGTTGTGCACTTTACCCACAATCCACGATCAAGTTCTTTTACAAACAAGACCATGTCAAAGCCTTCCCTTAGTCGCTCCTCTACCTTCCGGATCCGCCCGTGCCAAAGTAACCTCCAAATGACAGTACCTAGGTGAGGTTTCCCACTAATTACTAAGCCAAGAAAGAGCCCATATGTATTTCGGTTGCACTTGAAGCTTCTGAATTCTGAAACATGGCAGACTTCTTTGAATCCTGGGCGGCCGTCCTTTACCAAATTCCACTCGTTGTCTCGACAACCATTCCGCCCAGAAGAAAACTTAGTTTTGTTTTGAAGGGGCTTTTTGAGAGGAAAAGGTTTGCTCGAGAGAGCTTTTATACTTAGAAAAATTTCAGTATTTCGAACCCCCAACGATACTTTATATATATAGCATAGCAAGCAGTACTTAATAAAAATAGGGGTAGCCTACTAGGAAGGAAAATCTTAAGTATATAACTATCATGGAATATTAAAAAATCATCGCACTTGCAAAATATTTCTAAGTAGATCTACCAAAACACTCCTACACATGCATACTACAATTTTGAAGAGCAAAACATGCATAGTATTCAAAACTGGGACAATATATGAACAAGAGGTGTAACTTGCCTTGATCCGAGCAGCACTCTACGCAACAGTACTCCTCGGCGCACTCCCAACAATCTAACAAAGACAAACATAGATCTAATCACAACTTGCACAAAAACATTGCCCCAAAAGGAATATGCATGCATGCAACATGGTAGTATGCAAGGATGAGCTCAATTTCTACCAAGAATATTATTCAGGGGTGTTATTGTGTTGGGGGTGTCATTAGTATCAATTTCCCACAGATTTCAAGTAATTTGGATTATTACCTCATTAAATATGCCCATAAGGAGATCCATCCTTCAGTTCTATCACGAAACATATCTAAAACCTCTAAGCAAGATATTCCAATTTTAAACTGTGGATCTCATAATTACGAAGCCAAAGCAACAAGAATCGACTAAAACAGAGTTATGGTTATTTTCCTAGAATTAAAATACTCCAATCTAAAGTTTATATCTTATAGCAATATTAATACAGTAAACTAGCAATTCTATCGCAGATCTACAATATACGTAATTTTATGAATCCAACGGTATATTATTTGCAATTTTTGGCGAAGTATTCGAATTACTATGAATTTTGCAAGATTAAAACAATATCTGACTATATATAAAAAAGATCTAATCAACACGCCTATGTTGGTGACAAGTGGCGGGACCTGATTGGCCCAAACTGTTGACAGCGACGCTGTGGCGCCATAAGGCGATTGGGTGATACCCCTTCTGACATGGACATACCTTACGGGTACTCGAGTTTAGCATATACGGTCCAGTCTAGCAGAAGCTCACGGCGTTACAAGGGGCCAATCAAGGATTCAGGTGACCTCAGGAGACTCCAACTGCTTGCGGCACACAGCGAGCTCAAGATAGAAAGTTCAAAGGGAAAACCCTAACTTGTAACCGACTCGACCTGCTATCCCGAGACCTAGCCTATCTATATAAAGGCTAGGAGGGGCGGCGAGGAGGACAGTCACAACCCTAGTTTCCATACCATCGCCAGATTGCATCTGCTCACCCCCTGTAACCTTTCACTCCCTCGATAATTCCAAGAGCAGACAAGCAGGAGTAGGGTCCTCTACGAGGCCTAAAACTGGGTAAACGTTGTGTCCATGTGTGCTTGTTTGCTAGCCGATTGATGCCTCCAGCGCTCCCCTCTTCTCCAAAACCCAAGTACATAACAATGGGCATTGATGAGTTTAACCCTCGTCAATTGACACCGTCTGTGGGAATTGGGAGTGCTGATGTTGCAGCTTCCTTGGCCCCATCAACTGCAATCTACAACTTTGTAACAGCGGAGATTCACCTCCTCTTCAGTGCCTTCGACTTCACCGTGCATACGTCGGCCACTCGCCCGGATTTCGAGTACATGGGTGATGGGATCGGCCTGGTGATTGGGAGCTTACGCTTCCAAGTTGGTCAGTTGGGCACGCTTCGCCTCCCTGACCAGCCGATGGTCCCCGCGATTTCCCCAGCATCGTGGTTTCCACCGCCGATCGGCACCCTGAGCAAACTCAACGCCCCCACAACAGTCAGGAACACTAACAGCGACAACAGTCGCGAATCCGATCTGGGCGATCTAGCCACAGAGGATGGAGCCTATGGTTCCGGATCTAAAAGTTGCGAAAGCAACAGCTTCCCCAATCACTACATGTGCGCTGTCATCATCATAAGTGACAACAGCGGCAATCGTGATAACACCAGCACTGGTCCCTCCAACGGCAGTATCCCAGTCGCGAACGGTGGTCCCTCCAACAGAGCACGCACCAACAATGGGCCGGAGAATCATCCGACCCTTACTGCGAATGAACACACCCAGGAGCACGTGCTTATCAAGCTCAGCGATGCTGAGTGGGCTCACTGCCGAGAGGCCTTGCGGGGGAACCCCCTGCCACCAAATTCATCGCAAGACATGCTGATGGGTTATCACTAGTTGCTCAAGGAAGAATTCAAGCGCCAGCAGCAAGTAATCGCCCAACTCGAGGCGCAGAAAGGCGGCGGATGAGTCGAGCATTCGGCGAGCTCAACTCTCCTCTATGGGAGGATCCTCCTCCAAGGGCAACGACCATGTAGCCTCCAAGAGACGTTCTCGACTGGCTCACCTAACCGACAAGGAGCGAGAAGAGGCCGCGCGAGTCCTCAACTTCTCATCCATGATGGTGGATACACGGGGCAATGTGCTCCCGAAGACGCCGCAGGTAGCGGTGTCAGCGGCCACCATGCACCTCCTCAACAACCAACCACCAGATAGGGACCCGCAGGCTGCCATGCATCGCGATCAATCGCGGGCCTGGGGTTAGTCAAGGCTTCCCTCATCAAGGATCCAGCACCGGAGCTGAAGAAAAACAAAGCTCTGGCCAAACGCTACTCTTCACCCTCCTCCAGTGATGACAGTCACGACTTTTCACGGTGACGCTGCTCATGGCGGCACGACTATGACTACGACGGGTTAGAGCTCTGCGGCGCCAGCTGCTTCAGCAGAGCCATTTGACAGAAGATAATGCCAAAGGGGTTCAAGCTCCCATCGAAGAACCCGAAATTTGACGGCCTGCAGGACCCGAAGATCTGGTTGGAGGATCACATCTCCTCTGTTAGGCTCCACGGCGGAACCACGAGCACGACAATGCAGTGCCTCCAGCTACAGCTGCAAGGCGCCGCTCGTGTGTGGCTCAACAACCTCCCGCGCGAATCGATTCGCAGCTGGGAAGAGCTAGTCTACAGCTTCGCGTGAAATTTCAAGGGCACTTACAAAAGGCCCGCATCAATCGAAGAATTGAGAGGCTGCTACCAGAAGACTGGCGAGTCACTACGCTCGTACATCCAGAGATGGTCCATCATCAAAAATTCTATAGAGGACATCTCCGAAGATCGTGCAATTGATGTGTTCAATGCTGGCGTATGCCGCAGAGAGCTTAGGGAGGAGCTGGGCTGCTCGAAGCCCAAAACAATCGACCACCTGATGGAGATTGCGAACAGGTGGGCTCATGGAGAGGACTCGGTAAAAAACTGTGTCCACTCCGATGATGATGATGATGACCTCAGCCGTAGACGCGATCGCCGAGGAAAACATTGAATGCGTGGTTACGAGGACCACAACAGCGGATACCGCAGCGGTGGATACCGTGACAGCGGGAAAACCACACAAATGTGGCAACGCCGCACTCGCGATGAGGCACCTGGAACATCTATCCAGGCAAGCTGTCCGGATCTTGCAACGTACACTTCTACATCAACAAGCATGATGGCAAGAAAAAGTCCAGCCATCTTCTAAAGGACTGTCGTGAATTCCTCAAACTCCACGAAGGCCTGGCCCAGATGAATCGCGACGCAATAAACCAGGGCTATGGAGCTGCCCCGGGCGCTGTGGCTCATGGAGCACCTCCACCACTACCTGGACCGCCACCACCTGTGGCTGCGCTGGGGAACATGGGGATGAACCAAAAAGGACGCCCCTCAAATCGAGTGCAAAAAGCTATCACTCGCCAAGTCAATCTGGCGATGAACTCTCCGCCCTCCACCACTGAGTACCTCAGTGGAAGCAAGTCCCGCATCACCTTCGACAAGCGCGATCATCCGCACCAAGTACCTCGCCTAGGCCACTGTCCCCTGGTACTCCAAGCACAGATTGGAGGCTTTGAGATGAGTCGCATCTTCATGGACGGCGGAAGCGGCATTAATATTATGTTCGCAAGTACCTTGCGCGCAATGCGAATTAGTCTATCATGTCTAGAAGCTTCAGACACGACTTTCCATGAAATCGTCTCGGGGAAAGGCGTATACCCCCTGGGCAAGATCAGCCTCGACGTCATCTTCGGCACGCCGGTAAACTTTCGATAAGAGCGCATTGGATTCAAAGTCATCGACTGGCCCTCATAGTACCACTGCATCCTCGGACGTGTCGCATTCGCGAGGTTCATGGAAGTACCACACTACGCCTACCTGCAGATGAAGATGCCGGCCCAAACGGCATTATTACAGTCAATGGAAGCTTCGAGAGGTCCGACAGCTGCGATAGGGAGTTCAAAAGAATCTCCTAGTCTTTTGGCATGCAAGAGGAGCTGGTGAGGTTGAAGGAGTCGACAGACAACAATCTACCACCTCTAAGCAAGCCAAGCTCACCTGACCAATCCTTCGACACGTCGATCCGCACCAAGGCGGTCCAGGTCCACCCAACGGACCCAACCAAGACGACCCTCATCGCCAACAACTTGAGTTTTGCATAGGAACTCGTGCTCATCGAATTCCTCCGTGAGTGTTGGGAAATCTTCACCTGCTGTCCACCGGACATGCCAGGAGTTCCTAGGGAATTCGTCGAACACTCACTCAATGTAAATCCTGAAGCAAGGCCAGTCAAACAAACAATACGACGACTGTCTGAACCAAGGGCAAAAGCGGTTGGTATGGAAGTCAACAGACTCCTCAACACCAACTTCATACGCGAGATCAAGGAAAGCACCTAGGTAGCAAACCCCATGCTTGTTCCTAAAAAAGACACGGATATCCTGCGGATGTGCGTGGATTTCACCTCCTTGAACAAGCATTGTCCGAATGACCACTTCCCGTTGCCATGGATCGATCAGATAATCGAATCCACCGCGGGATGCGAGCGCGTATGCTTCCTTGATGCCTACTCAGGCTATCATTAGATTCAAATGAAGGAGGAGGACCAGGAGAAAACGGTGTTCATCACGCCCTTTGGTGTCTTCTGCTACACAATGATGCCCTTCAGGCTAAAAAACGCAGGTGCCACCTACCAGCGATGTATGTAGGCCTGCCTCAAGAGCCAGCTTGGTCGCAACATCCAAGTCTACATCGATGACATCATCGTCAAAACAAAGGAGGAAGCCTTGTTACTCGACGATCTCCGCGAGACCTTCGATAACCTAGACCGCTACAGGATCAAGCTGAATCCGGACAAATGCGCCTTCGGCGTACCATTTGGGAAATTGCTCGGGTACCTCATCTCCGCGAGAGGGATCGAGACCAACCCGAAGAAAATAAAAGCCATACTGGCTATGGAGAAGCCGAAGATCATAACAGGCGTCCAACAGCTGGCTAGTCGAATCGCGGCGCTCAGTCGATTCATCAGTCGAATGGGCAAAAAGGCACTGCCTTTCTACCAACTCCTCCGAAAGGCTGACAAATTCAAGTGGACAAACGAAGCACAAGAGACATTTGAAGACCTCAAGCGTCTACTGTCCACCTCACTGGTGTTGGTAACACCTCGCGAAAAGGAGCCGCTATTGCTATACATCTCTGCCACCAACCAGGTGGCTAGAACTACCTCGTGGTGGAACAAGCCAAAGAAAATAAAGTCCACGGGGTACAATGCCCAATCTACTACATCAGCGAGGTGCTCACATCGACAAAGCAGCTGTACCCGCAATATCAAAAGTTGGCGTACAGAGTCTTCATGGCAGCCAGGCGACTGCGCCACTACTTCTAGCATCACCAAATTATTGTGGTGAACGATGTCCCGCTAGGGCACATACTCAACAACCCCGACGCCACTGGACGAGTCGCGCTCTGGGGGATAGAACTGTCTCCACGAGACATCACCAACGAGAAGAGAGATGTGATCAAGTCGCAAGTTCTCCTAGACTTCCTTGTGCACTGGATGGAAAACCAGCTCCCCGACAAGCCAGACATGTCCTATCTATGGACAATGCACTTTGATGGGTGCAAGCGCAAGGAGGGAGCTGGCGCAGGCGTCATCCTGACGTCACCGTAAGGTGACAAGATGAGATATGTTCTGCGAATGCAGTTCACCACCTCCAACAATGAAGCTGAATATGAAGCCTTACTCCATGGGATGCGTATGGCAAAAGCCTCCAGCACAAAGCGACTCGTCATCTATGGCGACTCCAAACTAGTGGTCAACCAAACAATGAACAAGTGTGATGCTCTGAGCGACAACATGATCACCTACTGCGACCTCTATGACACACTTGAGGGATACTTCAACAGATGTGAGCCGCGGCACATTGGCCACGAGAGCAACGAGGAAGCAGACACACTCACCAACATCGGCTCCACTTGTGCCCAGTGCCACCCGAAGTATTTTTAGAGCACATCTGCGAGCGCTCCATCAAGCCTAAGGCTCTAGAGCATAAAACCAGCATGTCGAAGGACTCGAGGGCTATGCCACCCAACGAGCCAACAACACTCGACGGCATGGACCCAGACACAGGACTCGAAGGCCGCATGGAGGTCAGGATGATCGAGCCTTCCTAGACGCAACCATATATCACATACTTTCTCAGCAAAAGGTTGCCAGATGACCCAACAGATGCGTGTCATATAACACGATGGTCCAAGGCATTCGCCCTTATCAATGTCGAACTATACAAGTGCAGCAACACAGGAGTCCTTCAATGGTGCGTCTCCAACTGGGACGGAAGAGCCATCCTCCTCGACATACATGAAGGCACTTACGGCCATCATGCTGGCAGTTGCGCCCTCGTCGCCAAAGCTCTACGAGCAGGATTCTACTGCCCAACGGCAATGCGTGATGCTAAGGACATCGTCCAGCGATGCAATGCTTGCCAATGATTCGCGGACAAACCGCACGCACCTGGCGCATAACTTAGGCCAATACCTGTGGCCTGGCCCTTCGTGCAATGGGGACTCGACATGGTCAGCAAGCTCCAGAAATCTTCACGAGAAGGATACGTCTACCTCCTAGTCGTGGTCGAAAAATTCACCATGTGGATTGAGGCCATGCCGGTGACAAACCAATCAGGAGCCAGCGCCGTCAAATTCTTCGAGTCCATCGTCTTCCGTTTCGGGGTGCCACATAGCATCATCATGGACAATGGGACGAACTTCACCTCCAAGGAGTTCTAGGATTTCTGCGAAAACCTGGGAATCAACATTAGCTACGCCTCGATGGCACATCCCTAGACCAACGGTCAAGTCGAAAAGGCCAACGGCCTCGTCTGCGGCAGGATCAAGAAAAGGCTCCTCCGACCACTCGAAAGAGTTGCCAGGTGCTGGCCCGAGGAGCTGCAATCGGTACTATCGAGCCTGTGCACAACTCCAAACATCACTACATGCTACACTCCATTCTTCATGGTACACAGCGCCGAGGCGGTACTACCCGTAGAGGTGCACTACAAGGCCCCACGGGTAGTAGCATATAGCGAGGCAGAATCAACCCTCGCACTCGAAGACTCCGCCAACCTCCTCGATGATGCACACGAGATTGCAGCGGAAAGATCCATGATCTACCAGCAGAACCTCCGCAATTACCACAGCAGAAGGCTACGCCCCAGATCCTTCGTTGAAGGAGACTTGGTCCTGCGACTGAAGTAGCAAGGGCACCTCAAATTTGAATCCCCTTGGGAAGGACCTTACGTGATTACCAAAGTAATCCCAGGTGGCGCCTACCACCTTAAAGACGTAGAAAGTGGAGTCGCATAATCCAACCCCTGGAACGTCATGCAGCTGCGTCGTTTCTACCCCTAGATGTTTTTTACTTTGTAAATAAGGCTATTCAGCCAGGCTACTTAGTCAGACATTGTACCTCATGATATTCTGCGAATAAATAAAGCTAAGTGCCCCAAACTTTGTATCTTTATTCTTACTTGCAATCACATTACTCGGGGGCAACGCCACCCTCTTCACCTCGTTACACGAATAACACAGTATCCCGAGTAGCTGGCACACTATCAATTGAACCCTTGGCAAAATCAATCCAGCTGCAACGCACCTGACAGGTTGACAAGGTGCTAAGATGAATACCCGTCAGGCTAACGAAAAGGAACTGTAGAGTACTCGAAAAATATACAAGCTAGCAAGCTATTACATATGAATGGGTAACAAGACACCCGATACTATTATATGAACTTTACAACACCTATGCATTTCATGTGCAGATGTATACTACACTACTGCAGCAAAAGGAGAACATTTGTCTGCTCTTCAAAGAAATCAACAATATCTTCGGCTAGCTGATCAATCGCCCGGTAGTGTGGCACCATGTTCCATGTCATCCCTTCTAGTGGAGGTGGTGGCCTAGCGGCAACAACTGTGAAATCCATATATGGCCGGTGCAGGCGAACAAGCGCCAATGCAGCCTTGGCACCGGCGACCAGCTGCTGGCGGACGCACTCGCAGACTACGCTGATATCCTAAAACTTCGACAGCAAGGCTAGCAAGCTTGAAGGCACCACATCCAGGCGAAACATCACCTAAAAAATATGCTTCAGGCATGACTGCAACTTCTTCAAGTACTGTAGCAGTCGTGATGCGTGATCCTGTAGCATCGCCAATGCGACTCCACGACCGTGATCCACCCAGAAATACCCGCTAGCTTCCAGCTGCTCCTGGGTCAGGTCATTCAGTCGAATGGCAACTCGACCCCTCTAATCCTGCGGGTGACGAGCACTAACAACTACAAGAAGCAGAGTAAAGCATAAGGACAAAGCTCCGCCATGAATGGTTAGGAAAGGATAAGAGGCTAGAGAACTAACACTTAACTTGCTCATTCAACTGAGCCACCTCGCCTAGAAGGTACTTCTCGTGCACACTGGCTTTTTCAGCCTTTGACTTCCACACGTCTGCGCTACCAAGGATCACGGTCGCGCAATCGAGGAAGCAGCGACAGCTCCTCCACCTTTGAATGTGGTTGTGACACAAGTTCATTGGTGGGAGGCGAGTTGGATGGACCACTCGAAGGACCCTATTATAGGTAGAATAATAATAAAATAAGGCCAACTATTTATAAATAAATGCAAGCAGAAGAAACATCAAGGTTCATCGAGTCTCAAAAGGGGAAACCCCACAAGGTACAATCCAACAGGGAAAGCTAAACTATTACAAAAGAAGACCAAGACAGCAGGCTACATCTAGGCGTTGGCACTCGGGGGCTTCTTCGAGTCTGTGGAAGTCTTCGACGCCACATTCTTCTCGACAACAGCCTCTAATGCCATAGCTTTCGCCTTCTTCTGCCACCTCAACTCAACCGAATACGTGGTGAGTGTATCAATGAGCCGGGGCCCATATTTACTACAGCTAGTGGCAAAAGGAGCAAACACTACCTACTGGCCATCCGAGGTGACCGGCATTGCTAAGGAGACTTGGCTGGGGTTCAGATCCACGCCATGAGCCTGTGCCATCGCGAGTCCCATGGTAGCTCCAACTCCCCGCTGTACGTTCTTGAAGTCCATAGGAACGCCTTCCACGAAGGATTCCACTGAGCCATCAAGATTCTCGATCATCTTGGCCTTGGGGAGCATCTCCTCTTGAAGACGACCCAACACGCCCTTGGCCCTCTCGAGTGTGTCCTTGACAGAGATGTTGTGGTCTTCGACTGCAGTCATGGCGCCAACCAAGGCATCCGTGCGGGTTAAAGCCTGGGCGTCAAAGTCCACGCCGACGGCATCTGCAAAATATACATATGAGCACAATAGCATGAAAGCAAAGTGCATGGCAAATGAAAGTGAAGCAATATCATACCTAAGAGCGCTTTCGCGACAGAGAAGAGTTGTTCTACGAACACCTTCTCCCTCTCAGCGGTGGAAGAGCGGAAAACTTCCTCACGCTTTTTCAACTCTTCAAGAGCCTCGAGTTCCTCGTCGCGTTTCTTCTCCACTACAGCAAGTCCCTTCTCGAGGGAGTCGACACGACGAAGAAGATCATTATGCTCACCTACAATGGCAAAAATTGAGCCTACCAACCTCTACGCAAACGAAACAGGAGATAAAAGTATAAAACTAACCTTGGAAAGCACGGTGGCGGGTTTCCAGCGAAGCATGCTGTCGACCCAAGGAAATTATCTCCTCGGCGAGGCGAGTAGAATCCTTCACGATAGGCTACACGGAAAGGGAAGCGGTGTGAGCACTAACACAAAATTCGACTGCCAGCGGCACGAGAAAACTCACTTGTTCCTCTAGGGACTCCAAAGATTCTTTCAGAATCGGCGTCCGGGCAAAAATTTGATGCTCCCCAGCAAGGGGGGGGAGCTCAAAGAATTGGCACCAGAGTGGGCCGCCACCGGAGGAGAAGGAGGATGGTACCATCACCTCCTGGTCTTTGGAGTCCACAACTCCAGTCTCCTTGACAAAGTGACGGTCATCGAACGATGACGACGCTGTTTGACTACAATAATACCCATAACTACTTTAGAAGGACAGATTTTGGGAGGATAGGATGAACTCGCAAAATATAAACACATACCCGTCAAACTTGTCGAGGTCAAATGAATCCTCAGACGACTCCTTTGGCAACCTCAACTTCTTCCACGAAGTAAGAGCCATGGCGCGCACAGGAACGGCCGAGATTGGCTCCTCTGCTGTAGTGGGAGGACCCTCTAGAGTCGACGGTGATGAGGCATCTGAGCCCTCGCTTCGAGAGTGCTTGCGAGTCCCCTTGGACTCGGGGGCTTTGCGTTCTTTCTCCACGGGGACAGTAGAGCCCGACTCATCCTCTTCTTCCGCTTCTCGTGGAATTATTCCCTCGGGCCGAGGAGGCAAGTTGGCGGCCACCTTCCAGTCCTGAAACCAGAAACAAGCATCAGTATAAAAGAAACCTAACAGGCAATTGAAAGTCAAGAAAACTTCAAAGAGAAATCCACCTCAGGCAGAGGATTGCTTGCACAGAAGGGAGACACGACTAAGTCACCCGGGAGGTCCTCCTTGGTGGTGTGCTTGGTCAGCAGTCGAAACCTCCTGTCGACCTCGCCAGAAGAAATGCCCTCTCGCGAGATGCGAGTAACATACTTAGTGCCAGTCCAACAGCACATGGGATGCACCCTAGCCTGCAGTGGCTGCACTCGGCGACGCATCCAAGTGCGAATGAGATCAGCGCCGCCTATTTCCTTTCTCATGGATCGTTCCAAGTCACAGACACGCTGGTATAGAATCTCTATTTCTTCAGCCTCGCCGGGCATTACAATGTTCTTCCACGACCTTCTCCTCTTGCAGACTATAACTGGGTCAAAGGGCACGAGTCGATAGTGCTCTCCATCCACTTTTTGGTCGCGAATGTAGAACCACTTCTCCCTCCACCCTTGGACGGATGCATTGAAGTTGATGGCAAAGTAGGTGATGTTGGAGTCGACATGGATACCCCATCCTCCTATATCATAGACTACAGATCCAGAGCCCGACTAACGTTTGAGTTTGAAGAGTTTTTTAAAGAGGCTAAAGTGTGGCTTGATTCCGAGCTAGCACTCGCAGAGAGTAATGAAGCAGGCGATGTGGAGGATATAATTCGGGGTCAGCTGATGCAGCTAGAGCCCATAGAAACAAAGCAACCCCCTCACAAACTTGTGAAGGGGGAGGGAAAGACCACGAATGATGAAGGCAAGGAACATCAGTCGAAACCCGACAGGAGGACTGGGAATTACCTCATCACCGGGGATGCGGCAGTCATCTTCTGTGGCAGGGAGCGTCCTATCCTGATGCTGGGTGAAGAGCTCCGAAGGCTTGATGGAGGATGCACGCCACGACCCGTTCGCGGCGTGGGTTCTGGGGCCCTTCTTCTTCCCAGCACCGACAGGAGCGTTAGTGCCCGTAGTGGCGGCGCCCTTCTTCTTGGCCGCAGCAGTGGCCGCTACAGATCTAGCGGTAGAGCTTCCCTTCTTCTTCCCCATATGGTGCTTGCGGTGGGAGCGCAGGAAGTAGCTCGGGAAAGTGCGGAGTTGGTCCAGTGCCACAAGGAAGATGAGAGCAATGGAATAGCAGGAGCAGCAATGGAGGAAGTGCGTGAGCGAGAAGAAGATGTGGGGAATTACCGCATAGTGGATCTCTACTTAACCTCATCGAAGATGCCATCCAACAGCCAAGGGAGAACCAACCAGACGTGTGGCGCACATTAGTGTCGACACGGCAGGGTAAACCACGAACCGTCGCTCCACTCCCCCCATTATGCGCAGGAATAGAGGAGACACAATTAAAACCAAATATTACGCACACCCGGTCAAATCCAAGTCAGAAACGGGACCCACCTCTTCGTCATATCCCATCAAAACAGCTCATGCGGGCAACTGAGATCACCTCATCGTCAACACTAACGTCATCAAACTCCAGAAGGAGCACTCTGTGACTACTCTAGTCCTTACTCGAGTCTTCGACTCCACCAAGCACTCTGGGGCTACTCCTAACAGGAGCGCTGGCTGCGCACCCGAGAAACTTTGTAAGACATCCAAGCATTATGAGAACATATTTTCTCACAAAAAACCCTTCACTCAAATCAACGATTCGACTATGGACTTCGGGTTACTCCCATAGGGAGTGTTGAAAGCACATTCGACTGAAACAAGCAAAAGACGACAACAATCGCAAAATACTTATAGTCCCCACTCGTGTCTACGACTCGAATAGGCATTTGGGGGCCACTCCCATAGGGAGCGCTGGTCATGCACCCTATGATTTTTTCTTACACATAGCTGCATGTTGACTGCGTCCACACTCGAAAGCTTTGGCGACTACGCCTCATATCTTCCCTACAAAGAGATTACGTCTCCTGGGACACCCGAATCATCTCCGCGATAACAAAATTCGGATGCCACATCTACGACGTGAAGATAATACCTGAATAAGGCCTAGCAACTCACCTGCTGCGCTCTACCAGACATAATCCGTGACTGCAGACACGATGAAATGAGCCTTGACGGACGCGTCGAGTGCTCACACTTATACACTGGGATTCGACTCTATAACACCTCTGCGGCCTGAGTCGAATTACGCCAACACTTTTCCGAATTCGAGTCCGGGTACTCGAGTTTGAGTAGATTGTGTTGTTTTGCCCTAAGGCAGTTAACTGATCCCGATACATCGGATAAATCAGGCACGTATATCAACAATCCCTATGATACAAATCAGAACAGTCGAAAACATGCTCAGCTATGCACTCGAAAGACTTCATAAGTCTCCACTCGAATTTGCGATTCAACCGGACACTCGGGGGCTACTGACATGGACATACCTTACGGGTACTCGAGTTTAGCATATACGGTCCAGTCTAGCAGAAGCCCACGACGTTACCAGGACCCAATCAAGGATTCAGGTGACCTCAGGAGACTCTGACTGCTTGCAGCACACGACGAGCTCAAGATAGAAAGTTCAAAGGGAAAACCCTAACTTGTAACCGACTCGAGCTGCTATCCCAAGACCTAGACTATCTATATAAAGGGTAGGAGGGGACGGCGAGGAGGACAATCACAACCCTAGTTTCCACACCATCGCCAGATTGCATCTGTGCACCCCCTGTAACTTTTGACTCCCTCGATAATTCCAAGAGCAGACAAGCAGGAGTAGGGTCCTCTACAAGGCCTGAACCTGGATAAACCTTGTGTCCCTGTGTGCTTGTTTGCTAGCCGATTGATGCCTCTAGCGCTCCCCTCTTCTCCAAAACCCAAGTCCATAACAATGGGCATTGATGAGTTTAACCCTCGTCACTTTCATCTCGTCGGTCTAATCTAGGGCGTTAAAAACAAATTGGACAGATGAGAGTGTCCGATGGCCTACCAGCGGTGGTGACGGTGAGGATGGCGACGACGACGGTCAGGTGGCGGTCGGTGTTGACGCTGTGGTGCTTCTCCAGCTTGGGAAAAACGACGATGATGACCGGCTCCTCCTCCTCCTCCTCCTGATATCGGTCGTCTTCTCGGCGGTCTCTTATCCTTCCCGGAACGATGGTCATGGACGGACAAAGGCAGTAGGTGGCGTCGGGCTCCGGCGAGTTCACGAGCTAGGTCCTGTGTGAAATAGAGGGGGAGATGGCGTTAGGGAGAAGAGGTACTACAATAGTAACCTGGGGGAGGAGAGAAGGACGGAGGAGAAGCCTTGGACCTGGGGCTTACGAGCTCGGCGGCGACGCTCTTCGACAAGATTAGAACAATCTCGGAAAGCAGTAGCCCGGTGGCGATTGATGAAAAAAATTTAGGGTTTCGGTGCAGCGTGGCGAGGGGATTTAAGTAGGAGGGAAAATATGGAGCAGGGGGCATGGAATCCACTCCGATTAGGCCGAGATTTCCGTCGGGTGGTTGATCTCGTGCTCAACCTGGACTCAGCGAGAGGAGGGCGATGACAGGTGGACTAGGGGTGGCAGTGACTGTGGCGTGGCGGCGGGCTGCGCGGTACGGCGACGCGGCTCTCATGGGCCGGCCCAGTTATGTGGCGGGCTGCGCGATGCGGTAGATATGCGTTGGCTGGCTTTGGCTGACCCGCTAGGTTAGTTTTCTCTTTTTTGTTTAAGTTTTTCTCTTTTTCAGTTTTACTAATTCTTTAATAACTTTTGCATCTTAAAGCCAAAATTAATGAAATTAGTTTCTAAAAATATGTAAAAAGGAGGAGATCATCATAGTATCATAAAAATAAAATTTTGCAAGGATTTGTAAGGTTAAGTTTAATATAACCCCTTCTTGTCTTTATATGACTATAAGAGAAATCAAAATAGGGTTTATGGAAAAGGGTTTTTGATGCAATTTTAATGTGTGATGCCACGATGCAAAAGCTATGATGCATGCTTCTAGTAACATCTGGAATTACAAAATTTGGGATGTTACAAGCCAGCAGGGGGCTCATCATAATCAAGACCCTCCCCGTAACCGGAATAATGATGCTCCGGACGGGGACAGGCTTTCAGTCGGAAACAATCCACCTACACCACCCTCTCCACCAAGCAACCATCATAGAGTCTCTTGAGGGAGCCATGGAGGGCATCAAGGTGGAGGAGGTGGTGGCGGAAGCAGAAGTCCAGCTCCAAGACATCGCAGCCACAGCGAACAACCACGATGATGTTCTCTGTCACCAAGTGATGCGAGGTACTGGATCAACTCTAACATAGAGGCGTGGCTCTACGAGTCAGACAACATCTATGTGGGTCCAAAATGCTTCGGACTGCGCATTCGACAAATAAACTTCCCGGAAGGATTTGCTATCTCAAGCCACATCCAGCCCTACAATGGTGTAGCTCGGCCAGGCACTTGGCTCCAGGATTTTTTTCAGGCTTGCTGCATCGCCAAAGGAGGAAACAACCTGGTCGCAACCCGGTATCTCCCGCTTATGCTGAGGAAGACGGCACAATCATGGCTCAACAAACTTCCAGAAAACACCATCCACAACTGGTATGACATGCAAAGCGCGTTCTTTCGAATTTTGAAGGCACATATTGGAGTCTCTATATGGTAGGAGACCTACAGCGTTGCACCCAGAAGGCCGGAGAAACTTACCGGGATTATCTCAGACGATGAGTCAACACCAAGAACTCTTGTGAAGGAGTAAACGATTAAACCGTGATTGAAGCTTTCATTGCGGGACTCCCAATTGGTTTGCTGCATCATCGATTGAAGTGCGAAAAAGTTACCGATTGGGGGAGATGATAGAGACAATAAGCAAGTTTGAAGCAACAGAGCCAGAAGCGTAAGAACACCTCAAAAGAACATTCTAGCTATGCCATAGTCGGCAAAACAACCGAAGCAGCAGACCCAGAAGCGTAAGAACACCTCAAAAAAGAAACCAACCGTGGAGGTAGGTGTAGTAAACCATACTTTTGGGTTTGGAGGACGAGGAGGGCGTGGAGGCGGCCGCGGACGCGGTCGTGGAACATCCAGAGTCCGAGGTAGAGGAGACCAGCAACCTGGCAAAACCTACTCTCGGGCCAACATTGCCAATAATCCATGTGTACACCACCCGGACGGCAACGAGGGCTCGTCCCACACAAATGCCGAGTGTCATTTCAACGAAGACATCAAGAAAGGTGAATCCGTTGGCTACAGGGCCAAGCGACGCAAAGGAAAGAAAAATTCCGATAAAGAAAAAGAGACCAAGGAAGATTCCGACATGGAGGAGGCAGAAGCTTGAAATCCCAAGTCGGACGGAAAGAATACCTTCCCAACAAAGAAAGACACCTACATCACTTTCCTAGGGTCTCAACCAGCCAAGGTTAAGAAAGCAGAAATGCACGAGCTGTACGCAACTATTTCGGCTATCCCTTAGTTTTTGGACTGGTCGGAAGTGACAATCACCTTTGATCGTGCTGATTATCCGCCTAAGTTACACAGGCGAGGAAAGTATGCTCTAGTGGTCAATCCACTTATTGACGGTTATGGGTTCTCCAAGACCCTCATGTACGACGGCAACAACATCAACATCCTTTACATCAAAACGCTTCCTCATATGAGGATCTCGGAGACACAGCTGAATCACAGCTCTACTGAGTTGTCCCTGGAAGATAAGCAAATTCTCTAGGAGAGATCACTTTGGATGTTACCTTTGGAACTCCAAAGAATTATCGAATGGAAGCCTTTTCCTCCGAAGTGGTCCTATTCAAGAGTGCATACCATGCTATCTTTGGATGTCCGACTTCCTAGGCTTTTATGGATCGTCCATGTTACATTTACAATATGATGAAAATTCCAGGTCCCAAGGGCGTGATCCCCATCAGGGGAGACCCAAAGAAGGAACGAGAATGCGAGGACGGAAATGTCGCCTTTGATGAAGCCGTACTACACATGCAGGAGTACCAGGAGATCAAGAAGACCATCGACCCATCCAAGATGCCTGTGATGAAGAAGGAGGTAACGAAGCCAACTCCGGAGTTCAAGGCATCAGAAGAGACGAAGACGATGCCGTTGCAGGAAGGAGATCCCTCAAAGGTGATGCAAATAGGTGTAGGTTTAAACCGCGCATAGGAAAGCATGCTCGTCGAGTTCCTCAAAGCTAATAAAGATATCTTTGCATGGCAACCTTCTGACATGACCGGAGTACCTAGGGAACTTGCCGAGCAATCTCTAAATGTACACCCAAACGCTAAACCCGTCAAATAGTCTTGACGATGGTTCGATGATGAAAAGCGAAAAGCAATAGCTAAAGAACTAGCCCGACTCGAGTTAGCCGGATTTATAGAAGAAGTCATCCACACTGAGTAGTCGGCCAATCCTGTAATGGTCCCTAAAGTGGACACCACTGATTTAAGGATGTGTGTTGATTATACCGCCTTGAACAAGGCTTGTCCCAAAGATCCGTTCGCTCTACCTAGAATTGATCAAGTAATCGACTCTACGGCAGGCTCGGAACTCCTATGATTTCTCGACACATATTCCGGATATCACCAAATTCGGATGAGGGAATCAAACAAAGTAGAAACTTCATTCATAACCCCCTTAGGAACCTCATTTTTCATTACGATGCCTTTTGGGCTAAAAATGCAGGAGCTACATACCAGCTCACTATGCAGCGTTGCCTCCACGATCAAATCAGGTGCAATGTACACGCATATGTGGATGATATAGCGGTAATGTCCAAAAAGAAGGAAACACTAATTTCCAACTTGGGGAAAACATTTGCCAATCTACACAAATACAACATAATGCTTAACCCGAAGAAGTGTTTCTTTGGAATACCAGCCAAAAAATTGTTAGGTTTCATTGTGTCTCAAAGAGGCATAGAGGTGAACCGTGACAAGATTAAGGCTATACTCAACATTTCCAGGCCAACTTGCCTGAAGGACGTACAAAGACTAACTGGTTGCAATGCTGCAGTCAGTCGGTTTGTAAGCTGGCTAGGTGAGAGAACCGCACCACTTTATAAGATCCTGGAAAAGACCAAAAAATTCGTCTGGACTGATGAAGCTGAAACTACACTACAAGACTTGAAAATAGTACTCTTGTCCGCTCCCATCCTTGCAGCGTCAGAACCTCAGGAACCGATGTTGCTCTATCTAGATGCAACAAATAGGGTTGTTAGTGTCATCATGGTGGTTGAACAACCAGAGGAAAAGCAGGAAATCATGGTGCAGCGTCCAACCTACTACCTCAGCAAAGTCTTGACTAAATCCAAATAGTGGTATCTGCACTATCAAAAGCAATAGCCTATGGTGTGTTCTTCACATCTAGAAATCTACGACATTATTTCCAGGAGCACCAGATTACCGTGGTGAGCATAGCTCCCATGAGAGACATAATCAATAACAACGATGCCATAAGACATGCCGCAAAGTGGGGAACAGAGCTCTCAGCTTCCGACATTGAGTATAAACCTCGCACAACAATCAAATCACAAATCCTCACTGACTTTGTCACTGATTGGACAGAGACAATGGAGAACATGACCCTACCAGAGTCGGAATATTGGACCTTACACTTTGACGGGTCTAAAGAGCTCGAGGGCTGGCGTGGTGCTAAAACCACCCCAAGGAGATAAGCTTTTCTATGTGTTGCAGATCCACTTCACGACAACAAACAACATTGCCGAATATGAAGCACTACTGCATGGAATCCGGATTGCTAAAGACATCGGCATCCGACGACTTATGTGTTATGGAGACTTGAATCTTCTTGCTCAACAAGTGTTGGATCACTATAATGCAAACAAATACATGGCAGCATATAGGGTTGTCATGGATGAATTATCTAAATCATTCGAAGGGTTTGAGGTTCAACACATCTCTCGAACAGAAAATGAGGAAGCAGATGCATTATCTTGAATAGGCTCTACACGGAAAAAGGTCTCGGATGGTGCTTTTCTAGAACACCTTTAAGTTCGCTCTATCACAGGAGTTGACAAGGAGTATCCGACCAACTCTGACTCACCCTTAATAGAAGTTCTAGCTGTAATTCCCAGCTAGACAAAACCCTACCTTAATTTCTTGGTAGATGGAAAATTACCCGAAGATGAGGTTCTGAGCCGGCAGATCGTCCGACGAGCAAAAGCCTATAGGATAATAAATGGTGAGCTCTATAAGCAGAGCGTGTCTGGGGTCTTTTAGTGCTGCGTATCTCCAGAAGGAGTGGAAATCTTAAGGGAGCTCCCGAAGGCGATTGCGGACATCACGCTGCAGCCAAATCTTTAGTGGCAAAAGAATTTAGATGCGGATTTTTCTGGCTTACAGCCAAGGAAGATGCTGAACGGCTTGTCAAGACATGCAAAGGCTGCCAAAAATACGCCAAACAAGCTCATGTTCCGGCTGATCAGCTGCGAACAATTATGATAACATGGCCCTTCACGGTCTGGGGGCTTGACATGGTAGGACCGTTTAAACGAGCACCAAGTGGATTTACTCACCTTTTAGTGATGGTGGATAAGTTCACAAGATGGATTGAGGCTAAACCCGTCACACGTTGTGATGGAGCAACAACCAAAATATTCGCCGAGGACGTCATAATCCGTTATGGTTATCCGCATAGTATTATTACAGACAACAAGAGAAATTTTCTATGGGAGAACTTGCCGAATTCTGTAATGATCAAAAAATCCGGCTTGATATTGCATCAGTCGCACATCCACAAGCCAACGGACAAGTCGAAAGGGCAAACGGTTTAATCCTTCAAGGCCTCAAACCAAGACTCGAAGAACCACTTCACCGTGCTACGGGGGCTTGGGCGGACGAATTTCCATTTGTAATATGGAGCTTGAGAACAACTCCGAATAGGTCAACAGGGTACATACCTTTCATCTTGGTCTATGGCGTAGAAGCAGTTCTTCCTAGTGATTTGATCCATACTTCTCCCCGAGTTGTTGCGTATATCAAAGAGGATGTCGAGGTTCCTCGACATGATGATCTAGATGTAATCGAGGAATTTTGCATCATTGTTGAGCAGAGATCAACATCCTATCAACAGAAGTTACGCAAGTATCATATTCAGAGAGTCAAGAATCGATCGTTTAATAAGGGTGACTTGGTTCTCCGGCTTCTGCAAAAAAGAAAGCACAAACTTTCCCCAGTTTGAGAACGGCCCTTTTTGGTTAGTAGAGTATTACACAATGGTTCTTACTACCTAACTGATATAAGGCCAGTCAAAGAAATACATGCTACTAAGAAGAGAAAGAGAGCTGGAGGCAGTACAAACCCGGAAGAATTAGACATACCGTGGAACATTACTCAGCTACGTCCCTTTTATTCTTAAAAATTTCTTTCTTTGTAATCATATATATGTATATGTTCAATGAGAAATAAAGTATTGGTTGCCTCAATATTTGCTGAGAAGTTTTATAGTACCATCTTATTTCTGAATGATCATGACATAAGTCAAAAATTCCAGAATACTTGAAAGTACTTTATGCTCATGTTTGTTCTGGTTAGATTTCCGATTCTAAAAAATGATACCTTCGGGTATAAGTATAAACCTTTTCTAGTTTATACTTGGGTTTTTGTTTGATTGCTAGATGCGGGTATTTTCTGAGTATTGAATTGTTGGTACTGGAAGTCGGCTTTGATTCCAAGTTTAAACTGGTTTAGCCATTGAGCTCTGTTGCTCAGCAAAGTTTCGGTGCTGAAAGATTGCTTGGCTCACGAAAGGGACAAGGCGGAAGGCCATATAAACCATAAGTATAGACAAAACAAACAAGTGCTTACGTAAAAATTTCAGGCACGATAAATAAAAGCCAAAAGTGCTAAAAGGGAGTAAAGCATCAATTCTTACAAACTTAGCACTAGCAAAATAACTTACTACTTATTACAATCGGACTGTTTCAAAATAACACATAGTTTTCTATGATACACTATGATGCAGGTGGGGAGGCAGGATTTGCTGGCTCGCTCGACATGTCACCAGTATCACCCATATACCCTTCCAAGACAAGTAAGTCAGACTCAGTCTGCTCATCATCTTCGGAAACTTCACCAACTGCTTCCTTTTGGGGGTGGTGGCGTCGCTACGGGTGTGATAAATGGTTCTTCATAGTTGGTCAGCTCTGCCACATGCGAGGCATATCCGATGTAGGAATCCCAGATTTCCTTGATGTTCTGCTTGTTGTCGTCTTCATCAACATTCGAATAACCCCTATTAACTTGCCATATCTACATGCTTCCATGGTGGCCCATTACCATTGTCAGAGCATTATGTGCTGCTATGCGTGCATAGAACATATTCCAATCCTTGACGAGCTGAGCCATATCCTTTGCCTTGTCTCGTAGCTCAAAGGCCGACAATGAATCTAGGCCTGAGAGTCAGATGGATTCACCGATTTCCTCTAAATAATGGCGGAGATCATGGATCAGGTCCCCAACAGCCACAAGACGGCTGGTACGAGGATCATATGAAGAGGCATCCGCCATGTTGAGAGGACCTATAAGAAAGAAAAATAAGGTCAACATTCATACATATCCGATTCTCATAATTCAGAAAAAACGATGGATCGGGGATGGAAAAATTACCAAAGATAGCATCATCTACTTTGGCCCTCTCCTCTCGAAGGCTCTGGAGTTCATTCGGAAGAGTTTCAGTGGTGTCCTTCTTCCTATCCAAGGCATCTTGCAAGTCCGAGATTGTTTTGTCCTGTTTGGCGATGGTGCGATCACGATCTTCAGTTGCGTAATTGCTGGACTCAAGAACACTTGCGATGCTGGTCTCATGGTCCACCTTGAGTTTCTCAAGCTCAGCTCGTAGGTCAGTGTTCTCGACTTCCAAGATTTATAATCTTTGGCTTGCTCGATCATCTTGCAGGATTGCTTCATAAGTTTTGGCAAGATATGAAAGTCAAATAAATATTCGGCTACAAATATCAATACCAAACTACACAAAGGAGGTTTGAAATGTTTACCTTCAGCCTCATCTTTGGAAACTTTTAGTTGAGCATTTTCAAGCCGGATAGCTCTTATCTCTCGCTTGTTGCAAATATTTTTCAGCAATTCCTGGTTATAAGCATTAACTTTCTGTAAGTCAGAATAGTAACCAGAGTCAGAAGTTTACTAAGACTCGAGCTAATATTTTAACTAAGTTAAATATCAGCACGAGCCTTGGGGGGCTATACTATTTCATTCTTTGGCATCCTATAAAATCATAAATTCGGACTTCCTATCCAACTTCATGCTTGGGGGTTAGAGGATATGAAATAAATTAGAAAGAGGAGTCGAATTATGACTTACATAATGTTCATGAGTTAATTTATTGCGGCTCATGTGCACCTCAGTCGAAACCTTTTCGGCGAGAGTCAGATGAATTACTGGCGGTGGCGGGGCCACAAGAGCCTTCAACTTATCGTTGTAGAGACGAACTTGATCAAGAAGATTGACGAGTTTGACGTCTTCAGCTTCTTGAGCTTCTGCCTCCGCTGTAATATTCTGGGTCTCCAAGCAATGGAGAGACAGCTTCTGGATTTCTTCTGCACTCTTCCGAGTAAGGCCAAGTTTGGAAAAACCCGGATTTTGCAGAAGATTATGTGCGAAGGTATCAACTCAGGGATCATTACCCTTTGAGGGTTCACCCTTATCAAGTGCTGAGTCACTCACGGTGACTTTGGTCTGTGAACCTAGGTTTGCTGGCTCTGAAGTGTGAACCAAAACATCTTCAATGTGCGGGGAAGAGGTATCCTCTAGCACTGATGATGGCTTTGCGGTTAGAGTCGAAGGCGGAACAGCAGGAGAACCCAGAGTCAACTTTTGCTAGCATTCACTTTTCCCTGGTTTTCCTTGCCCCTGCCCTTGGCAAGTGTTGTGTCCCTAAACCGCAACAGAAATAAGATCGTTGCAATTGGGAGAAAATACGAGTTAATATTTAAAACCTTGTAAAGAAGGTTACCTCTTTACAACGGCCACCTTCTGGGCGCCCACAACAACTATCGGAGTCTTGCGTTTCTGGGTAAACGCGTCTGGCAATGCAACAAGTTCTTCATCCTCCTGAGGAGACAATCTCTTAGGTGGATATCTCTCGAGAGGAGCAAGATCTGACTCGGGGAGGTTAGCAAGCTGAAAAGAAACATTATCTTAGTATTGCAAAAAACTATGACAAAGTACGGATGAGCACATATTCAAATATGAGAGTCAAAACTGAAAACTTACTGGCGTCAAAGGATTCTCAACCGTATACATGTCAAGAGAGAGATCTAGAATCTTCCTATCGACCCGCTCTTTAATCAACCACTTAATCTGAGACTCGTATTCCTTGTCTGGGACTAGTTTTGAGCAGATCCTGAGGGAATCCGTCTTACTATTGGTGATCGTGTGCATGAGCCGGTCACCATGATACTGGAGGGGTTGAATCCGGCATGTCAGCCAGCAGTGGATCAAGTCAGATCCTTTCAGACCATTGTGCTTCATCAGGTACTCGATCTGTCTCTTGGTGAGAGAAAGAGCTAGAGCTTCATCACAGGACTCTTGGGGCGTGGCAGCACCGTAAAAAAAGTCGGCAAAGCAATTTCCTTGCTGGGAGCCAGTCTGTCCTTATGGTGAAAGAACATGGACGGCCATTTCTTCATGTACTCACTAGCCTTAATCTTAGGGTAGGCTCGGTCTCTCCTAACATTCAGGCTAAGAGTTCCGGTAATGTAAGGATTATCGGAAGTGATGGAATTTCTCCGGGTACCGAAGTAGTACCGGAACAAAATGAGACTCGGCCTAATTCCGAGATAACCCTCACACAAAGAAGTGTAAGCACTAAGTTCTAAGATTGTGTTGGGGGAAGTTGTGGAGTTGAACTCCATAGTAATCTATAACCTTAGAAAAGAACTCTAAGGGGGGGGGGGAAGCTCAAACCTCTGTCGAGATGAGTGCCGAAGTGAACCCTCTTGTCGTCGTGAGGGGTGGGGATGATCTAGTCATAGCCACTCCGCCAGTCGCCGGCATGGAGGAGGCCTTCCTTCTCAATGACGCGGAGCTTCTCGTCGTCAAGGACGGACGAGATCCATACCCCGTGGAAGTTTTCTTTCTCCGCCGCTACAGAGGTCGCCTCCATGGTCGTCGCTGTGCCAGAAGAAGAAGCGTCAGCCATTTGATCTAGCACGATGACCTGATATGGGCGGCACTATGGAGTTTGGGGAAGGAAAAGGAGGTTGGGGAGTGTTGCACTGTTGGAGGAAGGAGAAGGCAAAGATAGGTAGATGAGAAAGAAGAAAATCTCAACCCCTTATGTACCTACTCTAAGTCAAGATTCGTGTATGAACACTGTGGAGTTAACCACATTTCATGGAGGGATCTAGGGTAACTTCCTCGAGAAGATTACACCTCCTCGATCTCCGCGCATGCATTAAAACAGCGCCTCGGTTCCGCGTGAACTGGGCCGACCAATGGTGGCGTTGGCAGGAATGTCTGTCAGTGACATGACCAGACCTTGACTAATGTCATATGACATCAGGAGAATCTTCCGTCTTAGTTTGAAATCAAGCAGGGAAAAGGAAAAGTGAAATATTGACAACTAAGACTCAACTTGAGATTCGCATCCTACCCTTTGTTTCGGAAAGTTTCAGGAACCCTTCAAGATTCTGCAAGACAAAGAGATATCAAGGTAGATGATGAAATCTGACTTTGGATCTTGGAGGCTTCCGGGGGCTTCTGTTGGGGATATACTTTCCGGGTATCCTTACTATACCTCACTGACCAAGGTGGCCCACTTCGGGTTAGAGCTATGCTTCATGGGCAGCCTAGTCAGAGAGAAGAGACGGAGTCCAGTCTGGCTACGAGAAGGCCCAAAAGACTTATCGACATAGGCTTGTGTAGTTACTTGTAGTCCAAGATGTACTCTATAATCGTAGTCGGATAGGTCTCTCCTGTAAACCCTAGGCTGGATATCTATATAAGCCGTCCTAGGGACCAACCTTTAGGGCACCCACAATAGTCTACAATCTCAACTCACATAGGCAAAACCCTTGTAACCCATATTCCAGCTTTGCCGTATTACTGGATTGCTTGTAGGAGTAGGATCCGTCCACCGTCGGCGGATTCAAACCTGGGTAAACTTGTGTGCTCACCGTCCCAGAACACCGTACGACTCACACCCCCTCTCTTCCACATGCCCCAAGGACCCCCTCATGGCATACTTGTCCTCAATCTGACGACACGACCCGCCTTGCCAAGGTCGCCATAGATGGCGGGAGCCTAATGGGTATTCCCTTCCCCGACCGCTCCGTCGCAGGGACAGTGACGACAAAACGACGGGACTCATTGGCTTCGAGTTTCTCGTGTTCCTCCCGATGAACTTCAAGTGGTGGCTGCGCCTACCAGACCTATTCGCCAAATATCTCAAAGAGCACCCTTCGTGCAAGCTTCGGGTGGATGAGGCTAGCAGCGACCAGCCCATCTAGGACTTTCATATGTGGGTAGATAGCGCCGACAACATGTCCCTAAGTGACGGGTGGCCATACTTCACGGACCACTATGATCTGAAGGTTGGCGACGTCCTGAAGTTTCGCTACCACGGCGGGGGTCGCCTGTCGGTGAAAATCTTCGATGACACCCTCTGCCGCCAAAGCTACTACCTACTGCTTGTCTTCGACTCGGACCTTAGCGACGCCTGAGGCATGGAGTCACGCTAAGCGAGTGACGCAGTCATGTGCGAGGTGGAGGAGGGCATACAGGCTCCTCCCTCGTGCCGCCGACTTTTGGCTCTCTCCTTTACGCATGGGGTCCTCCCCGAGCCAGTTGTTGCATTGTAAATTTTTCAAACGTAATGCCAATTGGCTATCATTAGTATATTTACCTTTGCCTTGTGTTATTTGCTCTTTTCTTTGTCATGACGTGCTCATGGTTGCCCTTGATTCGCATGTCTGTTGCCGCCTCGGCACCTCCGCGGGGCCCATGGGGGCATCGTACATCGTCTCAGAAACCTAGCTCCCATTCCCTTAGCTCCAGCCTTGCGATTATATGATGCCTTGCTTGCGGGGCCAATCGCCCCTGGTAGCTGCTATCCGACGGTGAGCCTGTCACCCTTGCCAAGACCTTTCCCTAGCCTCATCTTGCGTATCCATCCGTTGCTCATCCTGAAACACGATGAACACACCTTACGACATCTTACCCATGCCTCAGGTTTAAAACAAAGTGACATGCACTTGATCAGGGTGCACGGCATTGCCAACTCGGAGGCCTAACATGGGATGTGTGTCTTCACGAGTTAGTGCTCGTCAGTAATGCCTAGAGCACAATGCTCATACCTCAGAGCATATCATGAGAGTATGATGTTTCCTGGCCTAACAGTCTTGTTACCCACGTCAGACCCCGAGAAAATCCAAAGGAATGCAAAATTCCGAAAAAAGGCTCAGCAAATGAAAATGGGCGGAAGAACGAGAGCAATGGGATTTCCATTCCAAAACGGGGGAAGCCCCCGAGTTACAAGCGGTTTACTCATAGGTGGGCCAGGCCAGATATGCTAGTATTCATCGCATTTGCCAGGAGTACTACACTCACTCCCGGGCTTTAAGGTTTGCCGAGAGTACCACACACACACTTGGGCTTACATTTGCTAGGGGAACCTCAACTCACAACAGGGCTTTAAGGTTTTGTCACGAGTACCATGCCCACTCCTAGGATTTTAAGGTTTGTCGGGAGCACCACACATGCTCCCAGGCTTTAATTTGCCGGGGAACCTCCACTCACACCCGGGCTTTTATTTTAAATTTATATATATATATATTAAGGTTGTCGGGAGCACGACACATGCTCCCGGGCTTTCATTTGCGAGGGGAACCTCCACTCACACTCGGGACTTTTTGCTGGTAGGGTGGATGCGAGAAGTTGTTAGCTTACTCAGAGAGCCATCAGTACCAAAAAGGTCATCAGAAGTAAGTTCTGGAAAGGGTCACAGCCTTTTCCTAGGCGAGCCGAGAATCGGGGCGAAAGGTTGGTCCAAATCGGACAAAGAGCTGGTGTGAGTCATAGGGGAAGCGGTGGCTGCCAGTTTGAATAGTTGTTTAGAGCAAAACACAGCGTCCTTGATATCACCCTTCACGGTCAAGGTCCCCCATGAAGAGGGAAGCTTGAGCGAGTTGTAGGCATGGTGGGAGACCACCATGAACTTTGCCAAGGATGGGCGCCCTATTATGCCATTATACGGTAGGGCAATGTCCGAACATCAAAGATGATGTTCTCAGTGCGGTAGTTGTCTTGAGTGCCGAATGTGACTGGCAGCTCAATCTTCCCCCACGGCTAGATAGCTCCCGGGCTTACGCCCAGAAAAGATCCCATAGGGGCCAATTGATCCTCGGTGATCTGGAGCTTATCCAACAGCTTTGACGAGAGGATGTTGAGGCTAGCCCCTCCATCCACCAGCATCTTGGTAACTCAGACATTCTTTATGATTGGGGAGACCACCAGGGGTAGCATGCTAACCCCGGCATTGCAGTCTAGATGATCTCCCACATCAAAAGTAATCGGCACGTGAGACTACCGAAGTGGCCATTGTGCCTCCGGGCTAGGCTAAACGACACACAGTTCGCGAGAGAAACGCTTAAACTCCCCGTGGGAAGTCATGGTGTAGGCTCCTCCGTGTGCGCACGCATGGTCTTGTACTTGTGGGTACTGTCCGCACCCATCATTGTCGCCACCTTGATTAACAGCAAGGCCGTTGTCACGCGGTTGAGGGGCTGTGTTGCCGCATCCCCCTCTGTGTTCTGCTCTTGCTCCGCCTCTGCCGCCTCCATATTCTCCTTGTGTAGTGCCCATGTTGCCCCCATGACCTCCGGCGGGGGCACCTGGGCCAGGTTATATTGGGTAGTCTTTCGCATGATGGCCGGCCTTGTTGTAGCGGTAACAGTTCCCGAGGGTAAGGTTAGCCCCCGCTCAGTGATACACCTCTTCCATCCCTCCGTGTAACCGAGGATGGAGCGGCAGTTCCGAGCGTCATGCTCGTCGAACTCGTGCATAAGTCACCACTTCCCCGTGGCGGGCTTGGCAGCCTCCACTTCTTCCTCTGGTTTGGTCTTCTTTTCAGCCCCGATGGGAGCACTAGGATCCGCAGCCAAAGCCTGTCGGATGCCCCTCTTAGGTGAGACACTCTTCTTTGAAGCAGTGCTTCCCAGGTCTACCGCTCCAGCGGCTTCCCGGGCAGTGTCCTCGGGCACGAGGCGTCCTTCCTCTACTAAGGAGCAGATGTCAGCCAACACCCATAACTCATGGATTCTCTTGATGAGATGCATGTTAAGGTCTTCGCGCATATTGCTGTCATGCACATTCATGGTGAATGCGCCAATAATGGTGGTGTCCTCTGCCTTCGAGATAGTGTGTGCAATCTGTGAAAATCACCGCATGAAGTCTCGTAGCCGCTCTCCACTCCCATGGACCACTATGTGGAGCTGAATGAGTGTTCCTAGGTGCTTGAAGGCTCCCTGGAACGTGCTCACAACGCGAGTACACAACTCAGCCCAGGAATGAATGTACTCCTTGGGTAGATGCATGAGCCAGGACAAGGTCGTGCCCTTCAGGGCCATTGGCTTCCAATTGGCCATGACCTTCTCATCGGCACCCGCAGCCACCATTTTAGTAGAATAGATGGCCAGAAACTCCTTCGGGTTGGTGTTACCTTCAAACCTGATGGGGATAATGGGACGGAACTTTGGCGGCCACGCCACCTGCCATAAGTCAGGAGAGAAGGCGGGGCAACTGCTTCCGTATCAAAAGCCATGTTTCCTTCATCACCTGCGCCCAATGGGTTGGGGATGGCCACACCCGCAACCTGTTGATGCAACTGGAGCAGGTAATCTCGAACTAGAGCCTCGTTCGTCGGGGCAGAATTGCCTCGACGCGCCGGTGCACGAGGTCAGCAGATGAACCCACAGAGAGGTGCTCTTGTTCGGCGGGCCTCGGGAATCCAGCCCCCAAGTGGCCTACAGCATGGTTGTCGGTCCTCCTTCCACCGTCGTGGGGTCCAGTAGCCCCTGGCCTAGGGGCAGAGTTCTAGGAACATAGCCTCGGGGCAGGGTTTTGCACGGGTCCCGCGGTGGTGGTAGGAGCGTGCTCCGCCACATTCCTTGGCCCTAGGTTGGACTGGGAATGAGCATGGGCGGACTCCTGGTGTAGCCTAATGAACTCAAGCTGCACGTCGAGGTCATCCCTCCATGCCGCATACTTCGTAGTCCCGGGAGCTGGTGGGTGCCGAGCTATGGCACGGGTAGCAGCGATTGCTTCCCCCAAAGTTCGGTTACCAGAGCGGTGGGACTGTGGTTGGCGGTTAGTACTTGGCGCGACGAGACGAGTCCTAGCGCGAGCTAGTACGTGCTGGGCCGATGCACGATGCTCCGATTTAGGGTCGGCTCCTCCGGCCCCGACAGGTGCAACTCCTCCAGATAGATGGCCCCCTCCGGCGGCGTCTCCTACGCCACCGGGGAGAGGCGCTCCACCGGCGACGCTTCCTGCATCGCTAGCGAAGGGATCTTCAAGCGCGATTCCTCCTGTGTCGCCTGGCGGTAGAACCTCCTGCATGTAATACCTCAGACACTACGCTCTAAGCAACAAGCCAGTATGATCCAAAAGTGGACAGGACATACTACCGTGGGGCCACGTAGCCACACACAGTAGGCCCACCTCGTGGAGCAGAGCACGATACCGGCCAACCATCCCACCCACTTTCATGATCGTATCTTCACGTGTGAGCGGTGTAGTCGACAGGTAAAACAATCAAAAACATACACAAATTAGTATGTATGTTAGCGACATAGAATAGGACATCAGAGCCACACCATCTAGAAACAATAGAAATAGCAAATATCAACGCCATGCGACATGATCCAAAAATCCTAGATTGAGATAATAATTTAGGATACATCCTCATACATCACACATCAATGTATCAAGCGGAAGCGGAAAATAAGATCCGAGTATGGATAATAAGCAAATTGGCATAAGATGCCCTGAAAATAAGCACATCCCGCCCACTGATCTCATGGATCTCAATCCCCAGAATCACTTCACCCGATGGTTGTTGCCACCATCATCAGTCTCTTCGACCCAGTAACCTTCCTGAGAGTATACCTGTCCATGGGAAGAAAATATTTATCGTGTGAGACCCTAAGGGTACTCAGCAAGTCGTAATGCATCTAAAGGGAACAATAGGGGTGACGCAATTGCAGCGAAAGATAATAGCTAATAGTTCTATAGAGACACGCTACAACATCCACCCAACCAGAGATGGGTGGACGCTCGTTAATTAGTAACAACAGTGATATAAGTAACATAAATAAACATCGCTCGCCTCCTTCTCGCTTACCGATGAGGAGGCGGAAGAACATCCCATCTGTTTGCAATTTTATTAACCATTCCATGAGAGTTTCACTATTTACTAGTCATGTCTTAGTCAAATTAAAGGAGGTACTTTAGTTATGCTTATCAATGATCAAGAAACTATGCTCCAAGTCGTCCATAACCGTGGACACGACTTTTAGAAATATTTACCCTGCAGGGGTGCACAAATAGCAACACACACAATCGACCTCGGGAAGAACCAAATAAAATGAAACAAAGCCTCACGACAACAGATTTACAAGATTCATAAATTATTTCAGGAGGCCACCCCACAAAGCTACCCGCAACAAAGTTGGCCGGCTCCGATATGGACCCAGGGTTTGCGACAATGGCTATAAACGACATTTATTAGAATTTAAATAATTTTGAAATTTTAAAGTTATGAATTTATTAAGAAAAGGCATTTATTGGCATTTAAATAATTTTGAAATTTTAAATTTCTCAAAAATTATTTTGGATGGCATATTTGAATTCCTGACATTTTTCTAATCAAAAAACATATATCATATGTATTATCTGAATTTATGTGTTGGGGATATGCTAAATGGGAATCACCATAGCACGTCTCTAACCCGGCTAACCCAGGTGACCCACAGTTGATAGCACAGCCTATGGCCTACTGGGCAGTCCAGTTAGACGGATACAGAAAGGAGGCCCATGTCAGATAAAGGAAGGCTACGCAAGAGTCACTGACATACTCGAAGCCTTGGAATACAAGACATGAAGACTAGTTAGTATTAGTGTAGGACTCTTTAACTTGTCCGGCAAGATCCTTTCCCTATAACCCTAGGTTCTGGTGCCCTTATAAGCCAGACCTATGGGATCCCTTAGGGCACAACGTCAGATATGATACACAACACCCTCGCAGAGCGAACCGATCTCTGTAACTCGGTGTATTGCCATTATAGTAATTTATAGCAGGAGTAGAGTTCTGCCACCATTGTGGGACTTGAACCTGGGTAAGCTGTGTTACCTCGTACCCGCCAACTATCTGCTTTACCCCATGTCTCTAAACACGCTCTGTGAGGCCCCCTCCATGGTGTACTCATTGGCAATACCACGACAGTTGGCGCCCACCGTGGCGAAAGAGGCACTTCGAGCTCTACACCGGGCGAGGTCCAAGCTCTTCGCGGGAATCGATGACATCGTGGACATTGGGCACATCCTCTTCTCCCGCAACATCCTGATTGTCCCTCCCAATGAATTCTAGGTCCCGGCAAAGACGAACCCTACTCGCTGCTCCATCGTCCTAGTCAGAGACATCCACATCTTCATCGGCGAAACCGACTCGGGTCCTAACTCCCAGGAAGTCAGAAACTCGTCAAGGCCCGCATGGACCGCCTATGGGCAGGATACAGTCACGAAAGAATCGTCGTACCTCTTTCTAGAATATGGCGGCTCAGATCAGGAAAATTCAAGGCCCACCCAAACCGCCCCTGTGCAGGATATAACGGTGGAAGGACCCCGCAAATCCGCTTGGCTTCCCCGAGCGTTAGAGATGCGAAGGTCGCACTTTTTCGGTGTCGTCATCATCTTTGATCTAGCCAGATGCATTTAGAGGGAACGAGAATCTCCCTGTGAATACCTTGGTAGACGGATGAGGGTAAGGGAAACCCTAGAGGGTGAACGCGCTGACGAACTTGTCTACCACTTCATGGAAGGGCTCACGCCTGGAACACTCCTCTCGCATACCCTCCGAAGATGGCAGGCCGTAGGCCCTCTCACCCTTGGCGAGATGGTCGCAATCGTCAATGACTACACGGACACCAAGGAGAACACTCAGGCTATGCATGGGCCCGAAGCTGGAGGAAGTAACAACAACGGCCTGCCACCATCACCATCTACCTCCATGGTCAACAACACCGAAGCCAACTCCAACTCGGTCCTCGATGCACTATACGCCGACATCAACATGGATGGCAGCGGCTCGGACTCTAACTCGGAGGAATACGATGCTGTTATGAGGGAGATCGAGTAGTTTGAATATAAGGTTGAACACCATTTGAAGCATAACTTGTGATTTGCACGCACAACCACTGAACTTTGAATATAAGGTTGCAGTTTGAGGAAAACTTGCTCACCTATAGAGAATTCCCGAGCTGTTCTCTTCTGATCAGCTTGCTTTTTCATCTTCTGCTTAGCATGATTAAGGTGCTGGCTCAATAGTTCAGTCATACCCTGCCTTTCAGTGAGCCAAATCTCTAGATCATCCACTTGGCATGCATCTGCTGCTGCAATGCCAAAGTATCTAGGTTCCTGACCATACAGTGCCTTGAACGGGGAGCATCCAATTGCCGAATGGAAGGATGTGTTATACCAGAACTCTGCCAAGGCCAACCATTGCGACCATTTCTTGGGGCAAGCATGTACAAAACAACGAAGATAGATCTCTAAACACTGGTTGACGCGCTCCATTTGGCCGTCAGTCTCCGGGTGGCTAGCAGTGCTTAGTTTGAGTTCTGTCTGAGTGAGTCGGAACAATTCCTCCCAAAATTTACTGGTGAAGATAGGATCATGATCTGAAATTATAGCTTCATGCATGGAGTGCAGCTTATACACATTTTCCATAAACTTCAGAGCAACTGACACAGCACTAAAAGGGTGGCTGAGGGGAATAAAGTGTGCATACTTGGTAAAAGTGTCAACCACTACCAGTATCACATTGTATCTGTTGGATAGCGGAAGCCCAGTGATGAAGTCCATAGAAATGACTTGCCAAGCTTGTTTGGGAACTGGCAATGGTTCCAACAACCTTGGGTACTTAACTCGCTCCGGTTTTGCTTGCTGGCAAGTCTGACAGCCTTGCACATAAGATTTCACTTGTTGTTTCATACCCGACCAATGAAATAAATGTTTGATACGTTTGAGAGTTGTTGGCACTCCTGAATGGCCACCTAGAGCACTATCGTGGAAGGCGCCAATGATCTTAAGCTGCAAGGGAACATTGTTGCCCACCCAAATTCTGTTATGAAAATAGATAATTCCTTGGCGCAGAGAGTATTTTCCTGGCTGCCCCCCTGAATTGCAAGTGTCGACAAGTGTTTATGAGCAGTTGTATCGGCAGCATATCCCTTCTGTACTTCCTCTAGCCAAACTGGCTTGCACACTGACACGGTAGAGGCAAACAGCTGTTCAGAATGATTTTGGCAAGATAGAGCATCTGCTGCGTGATTTTCACTGCCCTTCTTGTAGAAGATGTGGTAGTTGAGTCCTAGCAGCTTGGTGAAAGCCTTCTTTTGCCACTCGGTATGCAATCGTTGTTCCTCCAAATGGATCAAACTTTTGTGGTCAGTGTTGATGATGAATTCAGAATGCTGAATATATGGACGCCATTGCTCCACTGCCATAATGATAGCCAAGAATTCCTTCTCATAAGTCGACAATCCTTGCATTTTGGAGCTAAAGACTTACTCAAGAAAGCAATGGGATGGCCACTTTGCTGAAGAACAGCTCTAATACCACTCTCGCATGCATCAGTTTCAATTATGAAGGGCAACTCAAAATTTGGGAGAGCCAAAACAGGGGAAGTGATCAACCCTTGCTTGAGTAATTGGAAAGCTTCTTCATGAATGGAAGTCCACACAAACTGGGCATTCTTTTTCAGCAGATTAGTCAGGGGACGTGCAATGATGCCAAAATGGCGCACAAACTTACGATAATACCCTGCAAGCCCAAGAAACTGTCTCAACTCTTTCACATTTCTGGGAGAAGACCATTTTTGCACGTCAGCAATCTTGCTTGGGTCTGTTCCCACACCTCCACTGCTGATTATATGCCCCAAATAAGCTATCTGACGCTGAGAAAAAGCACACTTGGACTTCTTAACCAACCAATGATCACGGCGTAGTAAGGACAAGACCTCTTGCAAATCCCACAAATGTTGCTCGAATGAGGGACTGTAGATGAGTATATCATCGAAGAAAACTAGTGCACAACGTCGTAAACAAGTTTTTAGTGTTGTGTTCATTGCCCCTTGAAATGTTGCAGGCGCGCCGCTCAAGCCAAATGTCATAACTTTGTACTCATAATGGCCGCTATGTGTCTGGAAGGCTGTTTTATGCTCTTCTCCCGGGGCGAGGCGTATCTGGTGATACCCTGCGCGTAAGTCGAGTTTTGAAAACCATTGTGCTCCCACCAATTCATCTAGCAGTTCGTCAATCACCGGAATCGGATACTTTGGGATAACTGTCATAGCGTTCAGCTGACGGAAATCAATACACAGACGTCATGTACCATCCTTCTTGCGCACAAGGATGGCTGGAGAAGAAAAGGCACTAGAACTGAGTTGGATCATACCACTATCAAGCATTTCCTGAACTTGTCGTTCAATCTCGTCTTTAAGTTCAGGCTTGTGTCTATATGGCCTGACATTGACTGGTCTAGCTCCCGGAATAAGCTCGATTTTGTGGTCACAAGTTCTGCGAGGAGGCAATGTCTCAGGTTCAGAGAACACATCTCGAAACTGCTGTAGCAAGGACTGAACTTCTGGTGGAGCATCGAAATTGGCCTCAATTTCAACAGCATTCAATTGAACAACATGAGTGACCTCTCCTTGATGCAACAAAGCAGAACATTCCATCAGTGAAATGGTATGGCAAGAAGTGCTATCTGCTTGAATCCCCTGCAAATACACTTCAGTGTTCTGATGGACAAAACGCATTTTCTTGCGAGCCCAATCAACCTTCATCGGACTGAATTGAGTCAGCCAATCATAACCAAGGATGATGTCATAACTGCCCAGAGGTAACACCTTGAGATCTGTCTCGAAAGAATTCCCTTGAGCTGTCCATTTGCAGAGAGGAATAAACTGAGAGCACTGCAATAAACCTCCTCCAGCTACCTTGACACTAACTGAAGAATCCAATTTCTGAATGTCTGTCATATCTTCAGTTAAGTGTGTGGTAATAAACGAAGAAGTACTGCCTGAATCGATCAAGATGAGCACTTCCCTGTTCCCAACTTGGCCTTGGATCTGCATCGCCATAGGGCCGTCCATGCCAGAGATGGCCTGATAAGAGAGAGCCATCAATTTTTCAGTTGCTGCCTGTTCACCATTTAGATGTTCCTCACCAAAACCCACTATTTCCATTAGCTCCTCCAATATGTGCAGAGAAATTGTTGGGGGACAAACATGTTCGTGGCCCCAGCGCTCGCCACACTTGAAGCAGAGGCCCCTCGATCTGCGATAGTTTCTGAGAGCTGACATTTTGGATGCATTTGTTCCCGCCCGGGCACTCTCCAAACCACGGTGATCGTCAGCTGCTGGTGGTGCAGCCGGTGTTGGACATTGGGCAGTAACTGGTGGTGGAGGGGGAAGAGCCAGCGAAGTACCAGGCAGGTATTGCATTTGAGCCACCGGCGCCTGGTATGAATAGGGCCGCTCGCAGTAGAGCCCGTCAGCAACCTCCTCGTGCAGCGTGGCAAGAGAAACGGCTGTGTCCAGATCAGCAGGCCGCTGCACCAGAACTACTGCTCGAATATCTCCACGAAGTCCCTCCACAAATTTTGTCAAAAAATACAAAGGATGAATCTCATCAGAATATGACATAAGATGATTCATAAGAGTTTCAAAGCGCTCAGCGTAATCTGCAACTGTAGATGTTTGTCTAATGGCATAGAATTGCCTGATCAAAGCCTGATGGCGATCACGCCCAAAACGGGTACATAGCAGATCACAGAACGATGTCCATGTGAGCGCTAGCACCTTGGCACGGACAGACTGTAACCAAATGCTAGCAGAGCCCTGAAAATTCAGTACCGCCATGGAAACCCAATAGGATTCATGGATACGGTACATAGTGTAATACTGCTCAGCTAAAGTACTCCAGAGCTTAGGATTGTCAGCGGTAAACAGGGGAAAAGCTATCGGAGGAGGTGGCTGTCCTAGAGACTGAAAAACATGTGCAGACGACATAGGCGTAGACAGAGCAGTAGGATGCGAATTCATAGGGATCAAGAAATCAATCGGACCTGTGACCGGGGGTGCCGACGGGGCCGCAAAGGACGCCGCCGGAGGGCCCCTGGATGTGTAGACGACGCCGTGGCCTTGCCCGTGAATCGCCCCACCGTTCTCGGCGGCGACCGCCGAGAATTGCTTGTTGAGGGAAGCGGCAAGATGGGCGGCCGCCGATTCACCCACTGATGGACCCATCGACCGCTGCTGCAAATCGATGACGGCGTTCTGCAGATCGGTGACCTTGGCATCAAGATCTAGCTTCCATGAGAGGAAACCGTCAAGTTTGTTGTTGGTGTCCTTGAGCGCTACTGCCACGGCCGTGGCAATGGAGTTCGTCATCGACTCCGTGATCGACGCGGTGACCGCATCGAATCCAGCCCTCATGGTCGGATCCATCCCAGCGATGAGCTGCTCGCGATGCGCCCTATCCATCTGCTGCTTACGCGTCTCCATCTCCGCAGGCATCCACGAATTTGAGGGAAAATTGGTGGATGGTGGTCTCTGATACCAGGTGTTAGGATCTCACTATTATTCTCTCACAGATCACGAATTCAGAGTACAGAGTTTGGCTACAGAATTACAGCTTGACTTGGGATACAAGAATTCTCAAGAAGGAGGAGAGGGAGCAGGTAAGGATGCCAGGGAGCCTTCGCTGTGATCCAAGCCAGGATGTCATGGACGCCTTTCCTTGCCTGCCTAAGTAGTGGAACGCCAGCTGTAGCAGAGTCGATTCAACCACTCTTCTCCAGAGACTTTCTTGTTGGGCTTCACTTGGCGCCTGGGCCTTCCCTCGGGCTGCACCTCTTCCGTACGGGTCGTGGCAACAGGGTTGCTAACAAGAAGGACGGGAGGCGAGGCTCACCCTATTTGTGCCGAAGCGAGGCGAGGGCGAGGACATCGCAAACCAACCATGGGAGGCGCAAGGTGCCGAGGACTGCGGAAGCTCACCGGCGACGATGGCTGGACGGCGGATACACTCGGTATAAAAATATCTAGTGAAAGGTGCGGGCGGGTACCAGTAATTCGCGGCTAAGGTCGGGGCTGACAGAGGACAACAGTGGCAGACGGAATTGCAGAAAAATGGCGGTGGCCGGAGGTGAAGAGGAGGACGATGACGACAATCTGGGGTGCGTCTGGAGGGGCTACTAGTACAGAGGGGAATAGGGAGTCGAGGCGCAGCCTCCGGTGCTCCTGGCTTGGGCGGGAGCGAGCTAGCGCGGTGGCGCCATGGGGACCTGCAGGGGCGGCTCTCGATGGGGAAGAAGGGAAGGTCACATCGGTGCTAGGGGAAGGGGGATTAGGGTTTGAAGGGGCACGTGGCAGGAGGATAAGAAGGGGTGCCGGCCGCTGTCGCTGTCGACGGAGTAGGGGACAGCTACCTGCTGTGTCGTTCCGTCTGCGGCTCAAGAGATAGCAGGGGACGGCGATGAAGACGAACAGTAATGTCACCGTCTCCTGTCGCGAAGCGATAAGCGGCAAAGGAGTTGGTCCGAGAAGAGCTACTGGCTGGGCTGCACTGCAGCTGCGGGCTGGGCCAGAAGGAGGGCTGCGGGCCAGGAAGGAGATCCAGGTATGTTTTTTATCTCTCTTTATTCTTTCTGTTTTTATTACTTTTGTTTGTTTGCTTTATTCTTTACAAATTCAAACCAGCTTCTAATTTCAATTCCTTTTGAATATTTATGTAGGATCTTTTGAACAGAGATAGTTAGCAACATAAAAGGGCCAAGAGGGAACAAGAGCTAGAAGAAGGATGATGCCCCATAACTCAAATTGGGCATTTTCATTAGAAATTAGTGTTTTAGGAAGAGCAAAGCCATTTATAAAATAGTGGATCCCAACTTTGTAGAAAAAAAATAGAGGTTTAAAAGAGGGAGAGAGTAAGGTGATATCAAGGACACACAAGCAAGATACAAACAAAGTGCAAATGCAATGCAACATTTTAAATATGAACCATGCAAGGTGGCATGATGAACATGAGCATGATATAATGATGATGCAACAATTATGTAGGAAGTAACATTATATTAATAGGCATGTACCATAACAGATGTTAGATAGATGGGATCCTACACTTCGTAACGGCGCCCTCACTAGTATGCTCGCCCTCCTAAACCACGGGATGCGGTTGTGATGGCGGTGGTGGTGGCGCGGTTGCGCTTGGCCCTAGACGTGGTTCGGCACCTGCGAAGATAGTCGTGTGCCGTGCATGAAGTTCGACACCTTTCTTTCTTTCCTCACTTCCCTGCTTTCTCCCTCTAGCTCAGGACTCCAACAATCCTGCCCTAGATCCCTTCCAAGACCTCTCCCAAAGATCTCTCCACTTAGCTACTAAGAAGCCCTCTGAACCTCTATCCTTCCCAAAACCCTCCTTCTGAACCTCTATGCCTCCAAAAAACCCTCTCCCAACTCTCTGCTAAGTGCCTCCTTTATACATCAAGGGGTCACCACAGGGCCGGCGTGGAGCACCATCCGGGGCGTTCCCGGGATCAATCACGAGGTGCCACGCGGTCTTCCGATAGATAGGCAGCGCCTGTGGCCAATGGATGACTAGGGGCGGTGCTAAGATGCACTTGGTGGGCGAGTGATAGCTCAGGCTAAAAGCTATCACTCCTATCGGTGGTGCGTTGTAGTGGACTGTAGCATCATGATGATGTCCAACAATGTTGATGCATTGCCGGTTCCCAAGGCTGGGCTGACTCGCCTTGTTAGGCACAGTCGACTCCGGTTCCCGGGCCGCGCCTGGCCTAGGAGGGGTGCTCCCATGGTCCTTTCGGGGCTAGGTCGAGGCCGCTCCTCGGCCTCGTTGCCTCCAATAGTGCCCTCGCAATCCTTCTGGGCACCCCGGAAGGAGAAGCAGGACCTCCATGCGCTCGTCGTTGTCCTTTCCTCCTTGTCCGTGACCGGCTGGTGGATCGAGACACGTCTTGTAGCGTTCGTGTCACCCATAGGCACCTACAACATAGTTGGCACTTAGTCTCCATAGGATCATCTTGTGTACAGGAGATGGCGAAGAAGTGCTATGTCGTGTATGTCGGTACGGTTCCAGGTATGTACGAGGAGTGGGAAGACTGCCAAAACTAAGTGAACAACTTCTCGGGAAATATCTACAAAGGCTACAAGAGTAGAGAGGTGGTGGAAGAGAAGTGGAGGAAGAACGGGAGGAGGAAGTGGAGGAACTTCATCGTAATCCCCACCTTGCTCTTCATGGTAGGTTGTATGCTCTACTTCACATAGAGAGCTCCGTCGTGTAGTTGTAATGTGATTATGAACTTGTACTCGATCCCCGAGAGATGTGAACTAGGTGTTGTGTGTGATGTACTCTAGATGGTTAATGTGTAAACTCTCGTATGTCGTAGATTAATTCAAGTTGATGTGTGATGTACTTGTATTCGTGTTGGTTATACTATGTTTTGGCCAATTGCAACTTTCTGGAAATTTTGTGTTGTTTATATTGTATTCTGGACTATATAATACCTGTGTACTGTGTATTCTAGACTGTATTGTGGTTCTGTAAAATTTAAAATTCAAAAATTCTATTTGAGGCATATCTGTAAACTTATTAGAGGGGCATATGCCAGCCATAGTCAAGGCGCATCTCTCAGACATACTCGAGTCGCATCTCACGTTCGCCTTGTATAACCTATATATGCAAGGCGCAAATCAATATGTGCCTCCTATAAATATATACGAGGCGCATATTGATATGCACCTCACATATATAGGTTATACAAAGCGCAAGTGAGATGCGACTTGGGTAAGAAATACTAGCAGCACGGGCCTCGAGGTGCATCACATATGCGCCTCTAATGACTTTTGTGATGACCCTCGAGTAGGCTTTTTCCTAGTAGTGCCTTCTTGGAGCACATGGTGCTCATATCCTTGCGACGCCCTTGCTGGCCAAGCCACACATCTGCTGGGTAACTGACCGGTGGGTCCTGGCCCACGCGCTGAGGCGCAATGCAAGGGACCCCTGATCCCATTATGCCGACACTCAGCTTCATCGGTCCAGACGAATTTCTTAGTCTTCTTCAAGATCTTGTATAATGCCCTTTCACCGAGCCAACTTACGAATCGACTGACTATGGCGATGTAGCCAGTGAGCCGTTGTACGTCCTTCAGGCGGGTTGGCCTGGTATTATTGAGTATAGCCTTTATCGTGTCCCGGGTCACCTCTATGCCTCTCTGAGACGCGATAAAACCTAACAATTTTCTTGCTGAAATTCCAAAGAAACACTTTTTTGGGTTAATTATGATGTTGTATTTTCGTAGGTTTGTGAATGTTTTCTCTAAGTCGGAAATTAAAGTTTCCTTCTTTTTGGACATCACAACTATGTCGTCCACATATGCATGTCGGTTGCATATGATTTGATCGTGGAGGCACCGCTGCATAGTGTCGTGATATGTAGCTCCTACATTTTTGAGCCTGCAAGGCATCATTAAATAGAAGAAGGTTCTGAAGGGGGTGATGAACGAATTATTTAGTTTGTTTGACTCCTTCATACATATTTGGTGATAACCGAAATATGCATTGAGAAAACATTGGAGTTCTGAGCCTGCCATTGAATCAGTAACTTGGTTGATTCTTGGAAGAGTGAATGGATCTTTAGGACAAGCCTTGTTCAAGGCAGTATAATTGACACACATTCTTAAACCAGTGGTGTCCTTTTTAGGGACCATTACATGATTGGCTAACCACTCAGTCTGGATGACCTCTTCAATAAATGCGGCTAATTCTAGCCGGGCTAACTCCTTAGTTATAGCCTTGCGCTTTTTTTCGCTGAACCATCGTAAGGACTGTTTGATGGGTTTAGCATTAGGATATACATTAAGAGAGTGCTCGCCAAGTTCCCTAGGTACTCGGGTCATGTCAGAAGGTTGCCGTGCAAAGATATCTTTATTAGCTTTGAGGAACTCGATGTGCGCACTTTCCTATGCGTGATCTAAACCTACGCCTATATGTGTCACTTTGGAGGAGTCATCGTCCTTCCGCGGTGTTGTCTTCATCTCTTCCGATGCCTTGAACTCCGGAGTTGGCTTTAGCACCTCCTTCTTTGTTGCGGGTATCTCAGATGGGTCAATGTTCTTCTTGATCTCCTGGTACTCCTCGGCATGTAGTATGGCTCCAGCGAAGGCAGTAGCTCCATCCTCGCATTCTCATGCTTTCTTTGGGTTTCCCCAAATTGTGATCACGCCGTTGGGACCTGGGTCTCATCATGTTGTAGATGTAGCAGGGGCAAGCCATGATTTGCCAGTAGGCTGGGTGCCCAAATATAGCATGGTATGCGCTCTTAAACGACACCACTTCAAAGGACAGTGGTTCAGTCTGGTAATTCTTTGGTGTTCCAAAGGTAACGTCCAAAGTGATTTCTCCCAGAGAGTTTTCTTGCCTTATGGGGATGACTCCATGGAAAACCACACTATTGTGATTCAGTTGAGTATCCGATATCCTCATGTGGTGAAGTGTTTAGACGTAAAGGATGTTGATGCTATTGCCACTGTCCATGAGGGTCTTTGAGAACCCATAGCCATGAAAAATTGGATTAACGACTAGAGCATACTTTCCTCTCCTATTTGGCGTAGGAAGATGATTGCTTTGGTCGAAGGTGATTGTTGCTTCCGACCAGTCCCAATATTGGGAGACAACAAAATAGTTGCATTCAATTCATGCATTACTGCCTTCTTGACCTTGGCGGGTTGAGATCCGAGGAACTAGACATGGGTGCCTTTCTTGGTAGGGTAAGCCTTCTTACCATCTGACTTGGGGTTTGCGGCGTCCGCCACTTCCATGTCAGAATCTTCCTTGGACTCTTTATCCTTGTCGGAGTTTTTCTTTCGTTCTCTTCACTTGTCTCTATAGCCAGTTGATCATTTTTCTTGATGTTGTCATTGAAATGACACTCAGCGTTTGTGTGGGAAGAGGCCCCGTTTCCATCCAGGTGATGCACACACAATTTATTGGCAATATCGGCCCAAGAGTAGGTTTTACCAGGTTGCTGGTCTCCTCTACCTTCGACCCGGGAAGTTCTGCAGCCTCTTCCCCGGCCGCCTCCACACCTATCACAGTCCTAGCACACGGGGTACCATGCCACTTCCCCCTCCAGAAGCGGAAGAACGAGGCATACATCCTCGAGAGGGAAACCTCATGCTATCACCATGAGAGGGGGACTCTCCTGAGTCCTCCCATCTACTGCAGTGGAGCGCCGGCTCGCTTGGGTCCTCCAGCAGGCCTCGGATGCTTCGAAGCGTGCCCAGGGGTATGTTCGTAATCATGGGCAAAAGGAAGGAAGAGGACAAAACCCTGCAGGAACGGCCAGGGTACGGTGGACAATGTTGATAAAAAGGAGACGGACCATCCTCTTCTGGTGCAAAGGCATCCTAGCCATCACCGGTGCCAGAGAAGTTGTCCCTTGCCATTTCGGTGCCAAGGAGACAAGGAAGGCGTCGGGTAGTGAAGGACAGTGTCAGACAACCCCGCTTTGTGAAGGACCAGAGGGCGCCTAGGACGATGGACCGAGCTCACAGAAAGTAGCCTCGTAGACCGGGTCTTCCGAGACGGGAATGTGGTGACCCCTCCCGCCCAGCATTTGGGGGACGAGGCCCGACCGCCCTATATAAGGGTACATTCTCCTACCTTAGAACAGGTCGATCCCACCGATCTATAACCCTAGACATTGGCACACCACTATACCCTCCCGAAGCACCGCGAGCAATACAACCAAGCAGGAGTAGGGGCTTTACCTCCTCACGAGGGTCCCGAACCTGGGTAAAAAAAACCATGTCAACCTCTCTGTCGTGCTCATGCGTCACCGCCTTCGCCGTTGCCAAGAAGCTCAGAATGCGTGTTAATTCCCTTCTCGGACTCAGGCCAAGTTGAATCTCTTGTTCCTTCACGGGAAACTTTCTCCAACATTAGGCACGGTAGGTAGGGGGCTGAGACGTGTTTCGAAGACCTTCGCCAATTCCATCGGCATGTCGACTCACACCGAGACACGGGGTGGAGCGCGCCCTCCGCCACGCGACGAGCCGGGCTCAGACGGAGCCCGCCCCCTGACGCACATCACCAGAGCCGTCCTCATGGACGGAGTACGAGCAAGGCTCCTTCTTCCGCCCGCTGTGGGATCTCCTGTTCTCCTCCCATAGCAACACGTTGTTGTCCCGCACCGCATCCTCCCACGGCCAGCTAGACCGACCCACCCCGCAGGCAGCCAAGTGCATGGTGCACGAGCTACTCAACCACCCACCGACAGAGATGGGACAAGTGAAGTGGTGCGAGCGGCTTGCCGAACTCCTCGACATCGCCACCCTTGCCCCACGGGATGGGGGCTGAGACCGAGAACAAGGCATCAGGGGCTATCAGCCAGCCTCTGGCCCGGGGCTCTAGCGGGGCCCAGAAGGTCAGTGATGCCGCGTCCCGCTCGGGCCACAGCTGCCAGATCATGCCCCCTCCGCCTTCTGCCTTTCCGGTCGCCGTGCTCCCTCGCGGGCGAGAGGACCGCATCATGGAGGATATTAATGCGGCAGGACAATAGAACCGCATTTCCCTCACCAACGGCAAGGAGGTGCAGGGAAATGGATGCCTCTCCTTCACCAGGGAGCTCTGACGCATGGTGTGGCCACACAAGTTTCGCCCAGAGATACCGTCATGCTATGATGGAACCACAAATCCATGCGAGTTTCTATAGCTCTACACGGTAGGCATTGAGGTAGCGGGAGGGGATGACCACGTCATGGCAAATTGGTTCCCACTAAGCCTCAAGGACACGGCCCTGACCTGGCTGATGAACCTCCCCGATGAATCCATAGACTCATGGTCCGCCCTCTACTCACTCTTCATCGCCAACTTCAAGGGGACCTACAAACGTCCACTCGCATACTATGACCTACGCCCGGTTCTTCAGTAGCCCGGCGAGACACTCTTCAAGTTCCTGCAGAGGTTTAGCCAAATCCGCAACAAAATCCCCAAGATCTCGGACTCCAACATGATTACCGGCTTCTCCGAGGGGGTAAAGGACGTCTGCATGAGGGAAAAGATTGGCATCCATGGGGAGAACCTCATCACGGCGACCAAGCTATTTGTCATGGCGGAGCAGTGCAGCAAGGTCGAGGCGGGGCGGATGTTCAGCCTTGCCGAAGCTGAGGGCACTCCCAAGCCCCCGAGTGCCTCCAAGAGCACGACCAAGGACCCCAAGCAGAAGCCCGCCGCCGTCCTTGCCGTCGAACCCGAGGGAAAGAGCCCTCGCAAGGGTGGAAGCGAGAGGGAGCGAGACGACCGCTCGTACTGCGTTTCCATAAGAAGAATGGGCATCCCATAGACGAATTTTACGATCTCAAAAGCTTCGTGACCAGCACAATAGCCAGAGGAAAGGGAGATGGGAAGGTTAGCGCGGGAGTAACCACAGTGGCAATCAAGGTAGGGGCGCTGGGACAACAACCACGACGGCCAAGGCATACCCCACATGGGGCATCAAGCCAACGCCACACAACAGCTTCCCCGTGCCCCGAGAAGGCCGAAGGGAGTGCCGGAGGCTATCAGGAACTAGGGCACCATAGCCTGCATCCTCGGAGGCTCCCAGGCCCTGCCATCCAATAGGCACTTCAAGCAGCTCACCCGTGAGGTCGTCGCTCGACCCGGGGCCCTATCTGTAGGGGTTCCGCGTATGAAAACAATAAATTTTTACCCTACACCCCTGAACCCCTGATGTTACCAGGACCTATCTATAAGTAATACAGTAACAGGAGGGGCTTTTCGCGAACTTACCCTTGAAGACCGAAAAGCGTTGTCAACACTCAGGAGAGCATGGCTGATGTAGTCGAGCCGAAGCCGATCTCAAGGTCGTGATGAAGTCCTTGTGCTCCAACGGCTCCGACGACTTGAGTGCCTCAAGTGCGACACCTCGTGGGGAGTTACACACGTCCGGTGCCTGACGATGACTCCCGCTTCCCCGATCCAGCAGTAGTTGCGGAAGTAGAGCTCATGGATCCGAATCCCGCAGCGCGACGGCGCTCCGCGGTGAAGATGTCTCTTGTTCGCGTAGTCCGAACTTGGGACCACGGTCACGAGAGAGAGAATATCAATTGGAGGTCTCCCCAAAAGTGAGAAGACCTATATTGAATATTGTGTGTATTTATCTGGCCAAATACCCCCACTATATATAGGGAGAGGGGAGGTACTACCTCCCTCAAAGTCCCGGGGTGGGACTAAAGGAGAGGGAGAGGTGGGGAGGCGCGCCAGCCAGCCCCCACCCATGGGCCCCACGTGGGGCAGACCCACTAGGGCCACCGGCCACCCCTAGGCCTCTCCTAGGGGTGTGGTCCCCTCTAGGGCCCTTTCCCCTCCGGGAATTGGCCCATTAAGCCTTTTGACCATTTAATTGATTTTCTCTTTTATTAAATAATTATGAATAAATGATTAAATCAATATTTAACATTCATTCACATATTATTCAACCTCTATGGTTGTGGAACACTTCCACCTCCACTCCGGACATCCTCTGGACTTACCGAAACCCTTCCGGTTTTCTATCTACTATTCTTCGGCGATTCTTTCGATCCTATAAACACTCTCTAAGCATCATCAAGCCCTTAAGCGTGATACCCCACGGTTCGGGAACACTCCAGACATGGTCCAGACACTCCCGCACCAATGATCGACAGAGGGACCTGGATGGCCATGCGACCCCTGTGCGTTCCACGAAGATCTTTCATCGTTTGAACCGGGAAAGTCGTGTCTTATTCCCTTTGTCTCTCGATACTTGCATTGCCCGAGATATGATCAATGGCATCACCATGTCGTGTTCAATCTCGTTACCGAACAATGCTACTTGACTCGTTCCGACAAGTGATATCCCTGTGATCAAATCACACGTTGCGCAACTATTGGATATAACCTCTCTGAGTGGGCTCTTGAGTATCTTCCTGTCACATGGACAGACAAATACCGCTCTTGACATATATTGCCTCTATGGTTTCCTCTGAGTACCTAAACACACATTTATAACCACTGTATTACCAAGTGGCGCTTGATGCTATCTAAGCACTCTCGGGAGACAGTGATTGATATAGCCTCACGGTCTAAGGAATAGTCTACGAGGATCCATTTCTAATCATTGTAACTTGAACTTCGTGACATGATCGGGTCACGATGTTTAGGTTGGGTATTGGTTCATCATCTCATTCTCAGAATGAGTTGACTCCATTTCCAACTGGTATAAATGCCACATGATCAGGAAACTTGATCATCTGTTGACCAATGAACCAGTGACTAGAGTTTCACTGGGAACCCTTGGTTGTTTGTATATCACACGTGTATTGATGTTTCCACTCAATATAGTTATAGCATGATATAAAACTTAATCATAAACTATATGAAATATGATAATAGTCCTTATTACTATTTGTCTCTAGGGCATATTTCCAACCGTCTCCCACTTGCACTAGAGTACAAATACTCTAGCTGCATTTGTTCTTAATTGTTGGCACCATATCTAGTACCCTGAACATGCTTGCTCATGGAAGAGGCTAAGTCTTGGATCTGTATTTACAGTCCCAAATCCTTTGCAACTTACTAATGTCACCTTGATTGACATTTATACTTTATCATCACATGATAGCATCTGTGTGTATGCATCGTCGCTATGGCAGCAGAACGAGGCCTGATTCCAGGAGCCTCGAGTGACTTTAGATCAACCTCGAGGGCTTTCTCATGGGCACTGTGCCCTAGGACACATCATTCTACTTTAAAAGCGAACTAGCCCCGCCATAACATTATACAACACTTTAGATGGTACCCTTATTTATTATTATAAATGTATTCATCGAAACACTAGTGCACTCTGTGCAACTTTCGATATTTTGTTCACCTCGCTTCCTACTTGACTTTAATCGGTATTTATAGGAGATTCCAACATATTCCCTTATAACATAACCCTTTATGTTTTAAGATATGTCATCCTTTATGGACTTGGAAAATATGTCTATAGTTCTCTATTAGACACTACGGACAAACTTGGCTCAACATTCTGTGATTCGAACTTAATCACTTTCAAATGTTCTTTATTGGATTACATATTATGTTAAGTTATCATCATGGTTTTCTAAGATAAAACCTATGTCTCAACATAGTGGATGATGATCATCCTTTTCTTTCTTTCAACCATTGATGTTTAAACTTAATACTATTCCTAACTTGAGTTATTAAGGACTAGTTCCTTAATTAAATTCTATTCCGAAACCCTTTTCAGAATCCCTTAAGGAATACTACATAATATCATAATACACTTATTATCAACTTCTACACCTCATAAATCATTATTTATTGGCACTTGTGCTTTTATTCTTAATGTGTTGAATACACACTTAAGAATCATTCCTATAAGCCCCCACTCAAAATATGTTTCTAACATATTTGGGTATGATTCACTACTCTTACTCAAACTGTGTTTCTACATATTTGAATTTGAGACTTATATTGCTCCCACTTAAAATTATGTCATTCACATATTATTTTAGGAAGACTTTCACAGCTCCCACTCAATTTCATGAAAATTGCATATCTACTCACTATTTTGAACAATTTCAAAATTCTTTGATCAAATATCAAACTTGGAGTTTTACTATGAGATACTAGTACTTTTACTAGTTTTAAATCCACTGGATATTAAGCACACTTGAATCAAATTCATTTGAATTCGTCCAATACTTGATAAATTGTGCTTTTGTCATTCACCCCCTTTTCCACTATGGCTTTGCAGTCATTTGGGAAAATTCAAGTAACCCCTTTTACTTGTGAGATTCAGCAACGAATTGCTTTCTAATCTCAAGTGAATTTTGCTTTTAGGATTTCTCATAATTCTAGTTTACCATTATTTCCTTAGTAGTTCGTAGGTATGTCATATTCCAAGAATCATGACAAATGATTCACAAATGTCTCCATACATGATATGGATTACATTTTGAATCCTACTTCATGTAGTGAAAACACTAGTGGGAAAACACAATGATCATTATCATTGATTCTTTCCTTTTGTGAAGAGAATCGTTCAGGAACGTTGTCCGTTGCACTTCTGAACACTCTGATGCAGGGTTTTGAATCCTCATCGTGTTTTACACTATCTTTCATTTGCTCCATAATCGAGAAATATCACTTAAAGTGAGCTTTCTCAAGAATGCACCAAAATCCAAGCAATACTAGTTTTGCTTCTCTTTTGGTTACAACTATGGATTTCGTATTCAACGTTTCCAATGAATACTCTACAAGGACTTATTCGCTATTGTTTTGGTTATATCGAATAACCCCAAAAGTTTCACGACTATCCATACTAGATATGGAGCCGCTTTCACGAATTCAGATGGTTCACTATATTTTCTAATTGAGTGCTAACTATTTCTAACTAATGGTCTCTACATATACACTACAACGATTTATTTGGTGCCATCTATTTACCCATTTTGATATCTAATATCATATTGTGATGCTTTGCATTTTGGCGTTTCAAAACGCTTTGCATTTCATAATTACTTTTATGCCATTCTTTATAAAGTCGAATTTCATTACTATTGATCAAATCATAGTAATTAGATTCTCTTTTATATTTATACCCTTTGTTGATGAAACACTTTGATCAAATCAAATAGTTTCATATTCATGTTTCCTTTGGTAAACTACTTTACACTTTTAAACAATCATATAATGATAATTACCATTTTGTTAAAACACAATACATCGAATATGTATTTACTTTTAACAATTCATTAAACACTTTGTATTCAAGTAATACACGGTGTTCAAGTTATTTTGCCAAACTTAGGCATGATTTATATGTGACAAGAAATCGAATGACTTTCACATATTATCAACATAACTTTGAATTTAAACAATGGTTTTCATTCTGTAATGAATATCATTTAAGTTGGGTATTTTAAGGCATTTCAATATTTTACAAATGTTCATGTATTATCAATTAGTTTCAATTAACAAGGATAATTCACATATAATCAAACAAGATATGAACACAAATAGAAATCATTCATAAAAGTAGAACAACTGTTTGTTACAAACTCATATGAATAACCGTCTCACAAAGTATGAGACACACTAAAGAAGTTCATAATATTTTGATTACAATAACTATCCAAAACATAAACTAAATGATAAATGTCGATGGAGAGCGTCGTTGGCCATCATCATCATGCTCGCCATCAGCACGCAACGTCACCTCCTCTCCAGCAAGCACCTCTCATGCAGAAGGACCTGTTTTCAGCAAAACAGAACAAGTATCAAATATACTTAACACTGCAAATGTGTTTGCAAGATTATAACATTTATAAAATTGTATATGAAATATATACCTTTGTCATCGATGACCTCTCCGGTGATTGGTTCAACCTTTACGTTCCTGAAACGTAATATGAACTCCTGGAAATCCAATGTTTCTGTATCACCACTCATGATGCTACTCCGGACATGTCCTTCGTAGCTAGGAGGCAACGATCAAAGCAGTATGCCTATCGCAAATGGATCATCCATCTAGTAATCCACGAAGTAAACCAGTCTCATGTGTGCATCAAGCATGCGCTCCAAGTGACCCTTCAAACATGTATGCTCCTCCATCTGTATGGAAAGGAACTCTCCAAGCTGCTCGTGCTTCCACATGCGCACATGGCCTATGAACTCTGCTCTCAGCTGATCCACAATTGAATATGGATAAAGATCACCCATGAGCGGATGGAGTTCATCCACCATCCCGTAACGCATTATTATCTGAATGTAGGTGGACATCTCTTGATGATAGTAGCGGTCTGCCAGCTCTTGTGGGGTCTCATAGTGGTCTGGCTCAGTCAAATCCATTGCGTGGTGTATGTAGTCTACCACATGATTCCTAGTAAGGAGATCATTCAGGCGCACAAGCAAACTAGGGAAGTTGGATCCATCAAGTCTAAGTTTCTCACCCTTTACCCATTCCTCAATGACAAAGTAAGCTTCACGGTGAGCCATCTCTACATTTATAATTGCAAAAGGAATTTAGACTAAGTTTATAATTGAATGAGTTAATAATAACTCCACTCAGAAACACCTATCCCCATAAGGGTTCCTAGTGATAACACGGCCCCTATCAGCCACATTTCCCCCGATCATCACGGCCATCAATGTGGGTTCAAGGGTGGTCGCTAAACGTCGGTCACATCATTCATGCGAATCATGCTCGATCTTTCGACCATCCGTGTTCCAAGGCCACGCTTATATGGCGTGCTAGGCTCGCCAACTCAACCTCATTGTATTTGCTGTGCAACATGGCTTACACCCACTGTATGCGAACGTAGATATATCTGACACCCATGCCTGAAGCATGGATCACCTCATACCGAAGAAATTTCTTGGTGGTGCACACTAAGGGGGAACACAATCGTTGGTAATTTTAACAGGGATCATCTTATTAGGCTACCGTCGAGTATCTAATACTAGCACACAATAATATATACAAACAATAACATTGAATGTAAACACGATGTGATATGGTCCTTCACGTCGTGATCTCCATCCGTCGTCACCGGATTCCGGCGCCAGGGTTCCGGCGCCGTAGACACCAGGGTACCGGTGTCATTCCGGCGTGGTAGTCCATCACCTCCGTACTACTACGTAACATAAGGTAATCACTTTACCTTAGCCACAACCATATCACAAAGCAACGCCCCCCTGCAAAACAAAGTTAGATGCCTCTACTTTATCTTTGCATGTTTTACGTGGCTGAATGGGCTTTTGCACAAGAACCGTTTTTACCTACGAACTTCCAGCACGACACTGATCAAACAGTTGTCTCTACTACACCCCCTTTCGGGGCCCTCCGTTGCAAATGGCATACCAACTAATGCGAGAGAGACAGACACCCCCATAAGCCACTTTATACGGTACGAGCCGTATGTCAAGCATGGACCTGTCTCATGAATGAACGCGTAAAGTCGGTTGGGGGCCGCTTTATCAAGCATTACTGCGGTATACACAAGTACACATGGGAGGGTAACAACTAAAAGATCAACGCCCACACGCTACATCTCGTGTGTTCTACCCGTACCAGCATTACTACGCATAGATCTAGCTCTGATACCACTGTTAGGGGTTCCGTGTATGAAAACAATTTACCCTACGCCCCTGAACCCTGATGTTGCCAGGACCAATCTATTAGTAATACAAAAACGGGAGGGGATTTTCGCGAACTTACCCTTGAAGACCGAAAAGCGTTGTCAATGCTAAGGAGAGCGTGGTTGATGTAGTCGAGCCGAAGCCAACCTCAAGGTCATGATGAAGTCCTTGCGCTCCAACGGCTCCAATGACTCGAGTGCCTTAAGTGCGACACCTCGCGGGGAGTTACACACGTCCGGTGCCTGACGATGACTCCCGCTTCCCCGATCCAACAACAGTTGCGGAAGTAGAGCTCCTGGATCCGAATCCCACAGCGTGACGACGCTCCACAGTGAAGATATCTCTCGTTCGCACAGTCCGAACTTGGGACCACGGTCACGAGAGAGATAGATAGATAGAGAGAGAGAATATCAATTGGAGGTCTCCCCAAAAGTGAGAAGACCTTTATTGAATATTGTGTGTATTTATCTGGTCAATACCCCCACTATCTATAGGGGGAGGGGAGGTACTACCTCCCTCAAAGTCCCGGGGTGGGACTAAAGGAGAGGGAGAGGCGCGCCGGCCAGCCCCCACCCATGGGCCCCACATGGGGCAGGCCCACTAGGGCCGCCGGCCACCCCCTAGGCCTCTCCTAGGGGTGTGGTCCCCTCTTGGGCCCTTTTCCCTCCGGGAATTGGCCCATTAAGCCTTTTGACCATTTAATTGATTTTCTCTTTTATTAAATAATTATGAATAAATGATTAAATCAATATTTAACATTCATTCACATATTATTCAACCTCTATGGTTGTGGAACACTTCCACCTCCACTCCGGGCATCCTCTGGACTTACCGAAACCCTTCCGGTTTTCTCTCTACTATTCTTCTGCAATTCTTCTGATCCTATAAACACTCTCTAAGCGTCATCAAGCCCTTAAGCGTGATACCCCATAGTTCAAGAACACTCCAAACATGGTAGGGACACTCCCGCACCAATGATTGATAGAGGGACCTGGATGACCATGTGACCCCTGTGTGTTCCACGAAGATCTTTCATCGTTTGAACCGGGACAGTCATGTCTTATTCCCTTTGTCTCTCAATATTTGCATTGCCCGAGATCTGATCAATGACATCACCATGTCATGTTCAATCTTGTTACCGAACAATGCTACTTGACTTGTTCCTACAAGTGATATCCCTATGATCAAATCACACGCTGCCCAGCTATTGGATATAACCTCTCCGAGTGGGCCCTTGAGTATCTTCCCGTCACATGGACGGACAAATCCCGCTCTTGACATATATTGCCTCTACGGTTTCCTCCGAGTACCTGAACACACCTTTATAACCACTGTATTACCAAGTGGCGCTTGATGCTATCTAAGCACTCTCGGAGACTGATTGATATAGCCTCACTGCCCAAGGAATAGTCTACGAGGATCCATTTCTAATCATCATAACTTGAACTTCGTGACATGATCGGGTCACGATGTTTGGGTTGGGTATTGGTTCATCATCTCATTCTCAGAATGAGTTGACTCCATTTCCAACTGACATAAATGTCACATGATCAGGAAACTTGATCATCTATTGACCAATGAACCAGTGACTAGAGTTTCACTGGGAACCCCTGGTTGTTTGTATATCACACATGTATTGATGTTTCCACTCAATATAGTTATAGCATGATTTAAAACTTAATCATAAACTATATGAAATATGATAATAGTCCTTATTACTATTTGTCTCTAGGGCATATTTCTAACACTATCCCTGAAGCTCATTTGGTCACGGTGCCCCACCACTTTCGACACGGAGGACCACCCTGTCTCCACCAAGGTCATGGGACCTCTGGCCATGATCTGCACGCCCACCATCAACAACTAGGGATGAAAACAGAGCGGAAATGGACAAAACTGAGTGGTGCCACATTTGTTTTCATATTTTTTGCAGAAGTGGAAACGAATACGTAAATGTCGAAACAAAATGTAAGAAGATATTGTCGGCGGTATACATAAATACGATGCGCATACGTAACGGTGCATATTTTACCCGAAACAAAGAGAACCTGGAATCATGCAACAAATCTCAAGCATTCTAGAAAACCAACAAAATTGTTCCCTGGTTATATATATCAGAATGCTAGGTTTACAAGGGAATAAGGGAATGACCATTTCGTGGAAGCATCCTCGAATGCAACAAGTGATTATATAGTCTCCAGTACTGGGATGAGCAGCTTTGCAAGTTTGACTTGACAAGGTCATGTTTTGTGTCAGTTGGATTTGGCCATGCACATCAACCCTAAAATAGAAATTCCATATTAGATGGAAACAGAAATTCCATTTCCGTGTATGTTCTGCCAGAAAACATAGTTTTGTTTTCATTTCTGTCAACGTCAAAAAAGTTCCATTTCCGTTTTGCAAAATTCCGTTTCCGTTTCCATATTTTCATTCCATTTCTGTTTTTCCACGGAAAAGTTGAAAACTTTCCGCTCGACTTTCATCCCTATCAACAACATCGTAGTCGCCAAGATGCTCATCAACGGTAGAGCCGGACTGAATGTGATCTCCATGGAGATATTTGCCAAGCTACAGGTGTCGTATGACCGGCTGATGTTGCCATGCCTTTCTCTGGGGTCACAAACGGCACTACCATACCCATTGGGCAGGTGCTCCTCTCCGTCACATTCGGGTCTCCTGAAAACTACTGAACAGAGCTCATCTACATCGACGTGGTGCACATAAACATCCCTTACAACATCACCTTGGGCTACTGTAGCACCCCGGTAAAACCACTACTAGATAATTGCTTGTTGTTTACTACTTTGTGCATCATCATGGTAGCATGCTCATGTCATCATGCCACATTGCATTTGAACATCATCATGACATCATGCATATGTTTGCCTAAAACTATTTTCCAAAAGCCTATTTTTTCTACATTAGCCCCCTTCTTATTTCAAATTATATAACCCCGATCCTCCGGATAATTTTGTTTGTCTAAAACTAATTACAAAAATGTTGGTCCTATGAAAATAAATAAAACCTATTTTATAAACCCTTGGGGGAGGTAGCCCAGCCCGTGGGCCAAGCCATCTACCACCCCGGTAGGCCAGGCCAAAAACCACCTAGCTATTCTAAACCCTAACCCTAAACACCACACACACCACACAGCGCGTGCAACACCTAACCCCTGGCACGCTACGCACGCCTATGCACCCTGGCCCCACCCTTGGGCGTGCACCAACCCGCCTCACAAGTAGCACCCATCACGCGCACGGTACACCGCTCCCTTCCACACATGATGCAGCGCACAGGCGCCCCACCCCATGACAAACCGCATCACCACCTACCGCTCTACCCTTACCTAGCGCCACCTTGGTCCCACCCCAAAGCTACCCCACCTACCGCATCTTCCTCCCTCTGCCCGAGTTCACCAACTCTACTCCTCTCCCGATCACGAGCTGCCGCCTCTGTCTGCCTTGTCACCACCCTCGCCACGTCTCTTGGCCCTGTCTACTAGCGCTGCCGCCACGACCCTCTCCTCACCCCAAGCTCGCTCGCTCAAGAGTTCCCCCATCATCGCGGTTCTCCCTCGCTGCCCCGCCTCAATCCACTGCCAAGCCGAGCTTGCGCGCCTCCTTGAGCACCACACACCGCCCATGTCGCCCTCCTCGACCGCATCACCACCAACCCTGCTGCCTGCGCGAGGCCCTGCCTCCGACCGTCCGGCCTCCCTTGACCTCTGCTAGGTCTCTTCGCTCCATCTCATGACCTCGCCCCTCACCGCCACCTCCGGTGCCGGCCTCCTCTGTCTGCTGTCTGGATATGTCCTCCTCGATCCCCTACATCTACTGCCGGTCCCGCGTGCCCTCGCCCGCATCCGCCCCGTCGACGCTGCTCGTGCCGCCTTCATGCCGCCGCTCGTACCTCTGCACCTCGTGTCGCCCCAGCGTCCTGGTGTGGCCAAGACAAGTTTATCCTCTGTTTTTATGCTGTTTTGCCGTCCTTTGATGGCTGCAACCCCAGGAACCTCGGACCACTCCATGTTCGGTGCCGCGGCAAGACAAGTCACTGCCCATCCGAGCACCCATGTCCTGCGCCTGATCCCTGACGTCCATGATCAACCTTGGAAGGAACTACACGACAGTTGTGCACTCGTGGGGTGACAAGACCCGGCAGGATCTTTTCATCGGCCCGGTACCTCGGAAGGATCAGCATGGTCATAGTCGATGACCATCGACAAGTACGCTGTCATGGAACACCCCAAGGACTTCGACATGGACAAGATCTACCACATGGAACCGAAGACCGCAGAACACCAAAGTCCCCTTCACGGACACCAAGTCCCCAGATCTGAAGATCCGAAGACGAAACCCTGAAGCCCCGAACCATGTCGAACCCTTGGAATCCAAGATCGCCGAACCCTAATGTGTGGCCCTGATCCGAGCTCCCTATTTTATAACTTGCCTTCCATATATTTGGTGCATATAAATTGTACATGCTTGCCTACATATTTGGTGGTTCCGGGTTATATAGGCGATTCAACTAATAATTAAATATGGAGTGTATATGCAGGCTATTCTTGTCTATTGTCACCTCCATTTAAAATTGTGTAGTGAACTGATGCCATGTTTTGCTTTGTTAATACAACATTTAACTTGTGGGATACCTAAACAACTTTAACCATATAATTAATTGTGAGGATCCCGATTCCTCTTAATATTTCCTATTTGCATCGCATCTCCATGTCATGCATCATATCATGAACATGCCCGATCTTCTATCGTAGTATTAAATAGTGCATCCGGTGTTTATTTAGTTCTTTGCTTCTTCACGGATTAGGACATTGAGTCGATGCGAGCTTCAACCCGATCTCTAGATGTATCTTCAGCAGTGTTTCCCAGGCGAGCATTCTACCCCTTTCTACCTATTTTGCATTTATAGTCTTTACTTCCTCAAGTTGATCTATTGCTATCCGTGTTGCGATGCTTTAGTTCCTGTACCATTTATATTCCTTTCAGCCTCTATATTGCCTTGGACACCTCCTATTGCATGTTGTTTGGTAGACAATTGGCCTTGCGAGTCGTAGTTGCAGGTGTTGGTTCGAGTCATCGATGTTCCACCGTTGTTGTTGGGGGTTGGCACATGCTTAATGGTGTAGATAATCATGGTTCCACTTATCACTTGTTAATAAATGTTGAAAGTAGATATAATTAATGAAGAGACACCGGTGGCTAATAGTTGAGATCTGGGTTTTAACCACCCACTTGTGTCCACCTAGGTCCGGATTTCTTGACACCTTTTCTGAGACCGAGGGCGGTAACCACATGTGGGGGTGTGTGGGCACCCCTATCGGCTTACTACCTTATTTAGAAGTGTTGTGCTGGGGCCCACAAACTAGTTTGGGGCGTTATTACTATCATGTACTTATGCCGTGCTTTACTGATTTATTTACTATTGCGCGTGGAGTACTTATTTGTATTGCTTAGGAACCCCATGCCACAATTCCGCGGTATCGACAAGCCAGTCATACTTTTGGGTTCCTAGTTGTTTATAGCCGTTGTCACAAACCTTGGGTCCGTCTCGGAGCCGGCCGACTTCATTGCGGGTAGATTAGTGGGCTGGCCCCTATGTACTTGCTTTGGGTCTAGGAAACGTCGTGTCCGATGCCCCGTCAACATAACGTTGGATGTATGATCTTGCACCTACCTAATCTGGCGACAAGGGTTGAAGTGCGTGTGGATACTTGGGTACACCCCTGCAGGGCTAAATATTTTCGGACAGCCGTGTCCACGGTTATGGACAACTTGGAGCAAAGTTTCTCGATCGTATACAAGTATAACTAAAGAATTCTTTAACTTGGATCTCATATGACTAGTAAGTTGGATAGCCACCAGGGATTGAATGAATAAAACTACCAACTGTGTGAGTTTCCATGAAAGGACTTCCTTGTTTGGTCTCGAGGTGGAAATACTAGGATGAGAATGTTTGGTGTTAGTATCAGGTTGGTTCCAAATAGGTCTTTATTACCCCTGTCTGATAGCCGACAGTTGTATCGAGTCTCTATAGGTTGTTTAGTGCAAGCTTCGCTGCCGCTTCAGTCCACCATACCTATGTAGGTGACAGCCTCCGAATTCTAAGACTCGCCATGTACTAGCCTCAGTACTGGCCACTCCCTTTTTCCTTTTTCCCTTTGTCGTCACCCCTTTGTATTTGACAGGTTTAATTTCGACAATGTTAGCAAGGTTACCCTTCTGGCTTGGCCTGGGGAGGGTTATGGACGCCATTGGTTATTCGTTAGGACGCTTAGTCCAATTTGCATATTATCTGTACTCAGATGTTGTATATTTTCAAGGTGATTTGGATCTTTGTATTGTATATCTGTATTCTTGACTCCTTGAGTCGTTGTAGTATATATATATATTTCTCGTGGGTTCCATCATAAACTATTGTGTAATGGTATTACTTTGTTTTCCACCCGCACGCAAGTGCCCGGTGGGCATCCTTGAATCGTTTCTATGGGGGTTTAGCAGAAATCGCTAAAGTATGCATAGGCTCGACTCGACGGTGTTATAAAGTGCTATTAGAGCTCAATAGTTGCGATACCCCACTGGTGCAGCCTGTAGGATAACCTAGCTAACGAACGAAGTACAGTGTCAAAACTATTTTGCAAAATCGGTTGGATAAATCTGATTAGGTCTGCTTTTACTCCTTACCTCTATGCTATTCTCCTCTTATCCTTGCATGTTTGAATCTGCTCGCTTATCTTTTCTTCGAGTCCCGGAATTCTCATGGTTGGGTTTCTGTCGTACCTTCAGGGTTTCGCTTCCTTCTTCTTGCAAAGGTGTTTCTACATCCGGTCTTCATGCAATATGAGGAATATGCCTATATGTACCTTTCAAGTTACCAAAAAATACACTAAAAAAATTCTTTGTACCTTCTGGTGTTTTCCAATGCAACGACATCATCTATGTCAGACTCGTTGAACAACCTGCATCACCCCTTTGTTTTCCGAACATCGCTTGTCAAGATATTTAGTTTGAATTCCGAGAGTTGGTTGCATAATTCTTCTATTCATATACAGAGTAATGCTTTGAGTAAGGGATGGATTCGCGACCATACCACTATTCTTATCATTCTCTTTTGTACATTGAATGGGGAATCAATGCAATTTACTCCTTCCACGGAAGTTAGAGGTGACCTTACCTTTTCAAAACTCTACCTTCGTATTTGTTTCTCCGTAGTGTTCTCTCAACGAACGTGAGCAACAACCTCTTGTTGGTGGTGTCGATGTTTTCATGACGGAGGAAGAATCTTTGTTAGTGATGTTGTGAGGATATACACGAAGCAAGAAGAATTCGACCATAACCCTTCTTCCCCATACCATGAGGGGAATTGTCGGGGGTGTACCCCCAAGTACCCCAGAGTTGGTGAATTAAGTAAGTCAATAATGTACATATGTAGGAAAATGATATTAAATATGAGTACGAAAGATAAACAGAAAAGGATAAAGGGAAAAAAGAGGACCTGGGCCGACATAGGCAAAACTCGGCCTGGTCAACCTCCCTCCAGGCCGAATTAGGCCCTACCGCCGTCACTCAGGCCTCCTGGGCCGAACTACACGGAACCCGGCTGGGCCACTGCCGGACCTCAGCTGGGCCACTAGATGATCCGTTGGTGCATCTCCCCGGTGAATCAACCAAAGCCCATGCCGAGTTGGCACATCCTCTAGGACCTTTGGGCTGAGTTATAATGATCTAAACACCCTGTTATTTACCTCCAGATGCCTCCACGATCCCCTCCAGAATACGCCATCAGATCAAGACAAGATCAACAAGTGTGGTGCCAGTCTTGGGACGCCCATGGCTCAGACTGGCACATGGCCTATGGAATATGCCCTTGGCATCAAGAAGAGGCTAGGGAATATGCTAAGGGATATGCCCCGGCATCTCCAAAGATGCCAAGGCATATGCCAAGCATCTAAGAAGATACTAGGAATATGCTGTACAGATGCCAAGCGTGGGGTACAAGCTTTGTCCCCTGGGCTCCCCTTTATAAGGATCACCAGGGAGATCGTTCACGGGGAGACCCCGAAGGGCTCCTCTCCTCTCTGCTCACTAGGAGCTCTCCTTCTTCCTCTTCCTCCACTCTCACAGAGAGCTTAGATAGAAGCATAGGGGAAATAGCTCAAGGAGCATGATTGTAGCCACTTGTATGGCAAGATTATGAGGGAATAGATGTATACATTGTATTTCTCTTTGTTCATATGAGTGCGGTCTTCACTGCATCATCCCTCCCCGGATTCCTCCACGTCCATCGGCCCCAACTTTAGCCTACCCATGGCATATGCCGTGATACCACCACGACATTTGGCGCCCACCGTGGGGCCTCCTAGTGGCGTTGGTTGGGTTTCCATCCGGACGGGAACATCTTCATCAACTTCTTCCTCATAGGGCTCATTCAGCTTCACCAAGTCAACAGAGAACAAAGAGGTAAGCGCAGAGGCTCACCAAGTCTAACTCATCAAAGCTGGTAGGACTCAGCAAGAAGAACTCAAGTACTACTCCAAGCTTACTGTAAGTACCAAGTACCTCAGCAGGCCAGGAACGACCTAGCAAAACTCACCCAAACACTTCTCCAAGTATGCTGTAAGTGCCAAGTAACTCAGCCACCTACACTCAATCCTTCATCCCGGGGAGAAGATAACTCAACCCGGGGACTAGTCGACTTATCCGTAGAGTCACTTTAGATTAAAAAAGCATTATGTTGATTTAGATATGTACTCCATTGCTTATTTATAACTCGGCCATAAGTTGAATCATCTTATTTGTGATTTAGATAGATTCTGAGTTAGTTTACTTATGCTTTGGATTACCCTGTATCTCAGCTCCCCAGCAGACTTATTTATAACTCGGATAGAAGTTTAGTCAGCTCATTTATGATCCAGGTAGAATTTGATTCGGCTTACTTATGAGTCAGATAGAAGTTGAGTCAGCTCATTTATGATCCAGGTAGAATTTGATTCGGCTTACTTATGAGTCGGATAGATTTTAAGTCAGTTTATTTATGCTTTGGATTGCCTTTTAACTCAGCTTACCAGCCAGCTTATTGTTGATTCGGATATAACTTGAAGTCAATTTGTTTATGCTTCGAATTAACCTTTAACTCAGCTCAGTAGATTGTCTCTGATTCGGACTAACATTTGATTCAGCTTGCCAGGGTATATTATAACTCGGATTGGTATTCAGACTCGGCGTACTAATCATATCTCTGATTCAGGCCGAAGCTTTATTCAGTTCACCAGATTGCCAGGTTATGTTATGACTCGGATTGATATCTCACCATCTTGCCAGGTTATCCCATATCTCGGACGACTATTGGCCATCTTATCATATCTCGAATCTATATCTCATATCTACATCCCGAATCAGATCTCTTAGCGGTTAGCCCTATTATCATATCCCAAAGCTTAATCTCGGATCTATATCTCGGATCCATATCAAAGGCAAATTACCGTCATCACGCCAAATCAAGTTATATCGTGGCAAACAGGTAACTCAGATTTGAGTTGAGTTAACTCGAATTTGAATCATATAACTCGGATTCGAGTCAGATGACTCAGATTTGAGATGTAAGTCAAAATTGAGTAAAGTAACTCGGTTTAGGGATGAGTTAACTCGGATTCGAGTCAGATGACTCAGATTTGAGATGTAAGTCAAAATTGAGTAAAGTAACTCGGACTAGGGATGAGTTAACTTGGATTTGAGTCAGATGACTCAGATTTGAGATGTAAGTCAAAATCGGGTAAAGTAACTCGGATTTGGGATGAGTTAACTCGGATTTGAGTCAGATGACTCAGATTTGAGATGTAAGTCAAAATTGAGTAAAGTAACTCGGATTTGGGATGAGTTAACTCGAATTTGAGTCAGATGACTCAGATTTGAGATGTAAGTCAAAATTGAGTAAAGTAACTCGGATTAGGGATGAGTTAACTCGGATTTAAGTCAGATGACTCAGATTTGGGATATAAGTCAAGATTGAGTAAAGTAACTCGGATTTGGGATGAGTTAACTCGGATTTGAGTCAGATGACTCGGATTTGGGAAATAAGCCAAAATTGAGTAAAGTAACTCGGATTTGGAATGAGATAGCTCAGATTTAAGTCGTATACCTCGGATTCAAGTCAGAGGACTCCAACTCAAGACCTAAGTCAATTTTGAGTAAAATAACTCTCATTCGGAAATAGATGACTCGGATCATAACATACCCGAAGAGGTTAAAAGAGCAGTGCCAAAGAAGGCCAAGACTCATAACTTACCCAAAGAGGTTAAAAGAGCAGTGCCTAAAAAGGCCAAGACTTATAAACTTACCCAAAGAGGTTAAAGGAGCAGTGCCAAAGAAGGCCAAGACTCATAAACTTACCCGAAGAGGTTAAAAGAGCAGTGCCAAAGAAGGCCAAGACTCATAACTTACCCAAAGAGGTTAAAAGAGCAGGGCCAAAGAAGGCTAAGACTCATAAAACTTACCCGAAGAGGTTAAAAGAGCAGTGCCAGAGAAGGCCAAAACTCATAACATACCCCAAAGAAGTTAACAGAGCAGGGCCAAAGAAAGCCAAGACTCATGACTTACCCAAAAAGGTTAAAAGAGCAGTGCCAAAGAAGGCCAAGACTCATAGCTTACCCAATGGGGTTAAAAGAGCAATGCCCAAGAAGGCAGGAACTCATGACTTACCCAATGGGGTTAATAGAGCAGTGCCCATGAAGGCCAGAAGTCTATAAACTTACCTAAAGGGGTTGTGACCAGTGCCCATGATGGCCAGAAGTCCAGAAACTTACCAAAAAGGGTTATGACCAGAGCCCAAGAAGGCCAGAAGTCGAAAAACCTGCCCAGAGAGGTTATGAGCAGAGCCCGAGAAGGACAAAGTCACAAACTTGCCCAAAAGCATTATGCAACCAAGAGATTATAAGTCGGAAGACAACTCTGGGAATATTTAATATGAAACCTATGCACGACTCTACGAGTCCCACATAGCCTCGGGGACTAATGTCGGTGTACCCCAGTACCCCGAGTTGGTGAATTAAGTAAGTCAATAAGGTACATATGTAGGAAAATGATATTAAATATGAGTACGAAGATAAATGAAAGGATAAAGGGAAAAAAAGAGGACCTGGGCCGATAGGCAAACTCGGCTGGTCAACCTCCCTCCAGCGAATTAGGCCCTACTGGCCGTCACTCAGGCCTCCTGGGCCAAACTACGGAATCCACATCGCTGGGCCACTAGATGATCCTACTGGGTGCATCTCCCCAGTCAATCAACCAAAGCCCATGCCGAGTTGGCACATCCTCTAGGACCTTTGGGCTGAGTTATAATGATCTAAACACCCTGTTATTTACCTCCAGATGCCTCCACGATCCCCTCGAATCACGCCATCGATCAAGACAAGATCAACAAGTGTGGTGCAGTCTTGGGACGCCCATGGCTCGAGGCGCACATGGCCTATGGAATATGCCCTTGGCATCAAGAAGAGGCTAGGAATATGCTAAGGATATGCCCGGCATCTCCAAGATGCCAAGGCATATGCCAAGCATCTAAGAAGATACTAGGAATATCTTTGTCAGATGCCAAGCGTGGGGTACAAGCTTTGTCCCCTGGGCTCCCCTTTATAAGGATCACCAGGGAGATCGTTCACGGAGAGACCCCGAAGGGCTCCTCTCCTCTCTGCTCACTAGGAGCTCTCCTTCTTCCTCTTCCTCCACTCTCACAGAGAGCTTAGATAGAAGCATAGAGGAAATAGCTCAAGGAGCATGATTGTAGCCACTTGTATGGCAAGATTATGAGGGAATAGATGTATACATTGTATTTCTCTTTGTTCATATGAGTGCGGTCTTCACTGCATCATCCCTCCCCGGATTCCTCCACGTCCATCGGCCCCAACTTTAGCCTACCCATGGCATATGCCGTGATACCACCACGACAGGAATCTTGAGGACGAGATCCCTTGTTAGTAGTGTCGAATTGTAGCACCCTGGTAAAACCAGTACTAGAAAATTGCTTGTTGTTTACTACTTTGTGCATCATCATGATGGCATGCTCATGTCATCATGCCACATTGCATTTGAACAACATTATGACATCATGCATATGTCTGCCTAAAACTATTTTCCAAAAGCCTATTTTTCTACATTAGCCCCTTCTTATTTCAAATTATAAAATCCTGATCCTCCGGATAATTTTGTTTGTCTAAAACTAATTACAAAAATGTTGGTCCTATAAAAATAAATAAAACCTATTTTATAAAACCCCCGGGGGAGGCAGCCCAGCCCGTAGGCCAAGCCACCTACCACCCCGGCAGGCCTGGCCGAAAACCACCTAGCTATTCTAAACCCTAACCCTAAAGGCGACACACACCACACAACGCGCACCACACCTAACCCCTGGCACGCTACGCATGCTTGCCCACTCCTACGCACCCTGGCCCCACCCCTAGGTGCGCACCAAACTGCCTCGTAAGAGCAAGTCCAAGAGGACCCCGATAGCCTCCTCGATACCGAATATAGGGGAGAGAGAATGAGAAACCCCCTCCAGCAGCTCCCCTACAGCCTCTCTGACGAATCTGCCTCCCTGACCCAGCCCCCCCACAACCCCTACGCATCGGGGCGATGGAGGCGTCCCCAATCCATGGACGTGAGCAATCGCCCCCTAGAAGATTCCCTCCCGCCACCGGCCACGCGAGATTGAAATCAGGTTCATCTCCTCCCCTTTTTTTCTCTAAATCGAGCTCAATAGGGCAGACGGGAGGAGATGGAGCGACTGCCATGGCGGGGCGGCTCTGCCCTTGGAAGACTCACTCCCGCTGGCGCCAAGTAGAGTAGAGGGGAGGGGATGGAGCTGCCATGGCGGGCCTAGGGAGGAAGAAGGGGCGCGCTTGGGAGAGGGTGGAGATGAGTAGCCTCGCCATGGGAGAGGAAGGAGATGGGGCCAGGGAGAGGAAGAAGATTGGTGGGGAGGGAGGCGTGCCTGGGAGAGGAAGGAGATGGGGCAGCCCTGCCGTGGTGCCTAGGAGAGGAAGGAGCTGGGATCAACGAACACATCAAAATCTGGGTGATTTCCATCTCCCTGGGAGTAGCGACAGGGGATGTTTTGGTTCAGTTTTCTCTCAATTGAGAGAGATTGATTTACTAGCTTCTTATCATGCAAAATTTAGCTAGTTTCCTACAGTTTTTATGTCAACTGTTGTTCAATTTTTGTCAAATAGTTGTTTAGTTTCTGTAAAAAATTTAGCTAGTTTCCTAAATTTAGCTAGATTCTTGTTTGTTGTTTAGTTTCTGTCAAAATTTAGCTAGTTTCCTAAATTTAGCTAGATTCTTGTTCATATTGGTGCAGATTTTTTGATGGAGGATTCATCATTTATGGGCATTTTGAACGGTGGTGTTAACCTGAATGACTGTTGAGTGGCATTGGAAATAATCTTGTCGAAAAGTAGCCGTTGCAGATAGTCATTTGAAATATGGCGGTTATAGAAATAATCATTCATCAAGTTAGTTATGAAATATTGATAAAATATATGTGAATGTAATATAGGGGGGTATATAGGAGAGCTGCTGGAAATAGACAAATTATAGGGGAGGTATCTTTTTAGGAGAAGCCCCTATGTGGAGAAATAGGGGAAAATATAGGGGAGCTGCTGGACTTGCTCTAGGCACACACCCAGCACGCGATGCAGCGTGCAACCGCCCCACCCCATGACAAACCGCGTCGCGACCTACCGCTCCACCTGGAGCTGGCCCCACCTTGGTCCCACCCCGACGCTCCCCCACCTATCACGTCTTCTTCCCTTTGCCTGAGCTCACCAACCTCGCTCCTATCCCGATCCCGAGCTTTCCGTGCTCTCTGCCTCGTCACCGCGCCCTCGCCCCGTCTCTCGGCCCTGTCTATCGGCGCCAACGCTCCGGGGCCTTGTCCTCACCCTAGCTCACCGGCCGCCGTGGTTCTCCCTCGCTGCCCCGTCTCAGTCCACCACCGAGCCGAGCTCGCCTGCCTCCTCGACCGCCGTGCGCCGCCCGTGTCGCCCTCCCTGACCGCATCGGCACCAACCCTGCCGCCTGTGTGAGGCCCCTCCCGTGACCGCCCTGCCTCCCTCAACCTTTTCTTGGCCTCTTCATGCCATCCCACGACCTCGCCCCTCACCGCCACCTCCTGTGTTGGCCTCCTCGACCCGCCGCATGATGCTCTCCTCCCCGAGCCCCTGCGTCTACCATCGGCCCTGCGCGCCCTCGCTCGCATCCGCCCCGCCGATGCTGCTCGCCCCGCCTCCATGCTGCCCCTTGCCACCGCCCGTAACTCTGCACCTCGGATCTCCCCAGCGTCCTGGTGCGCCCAAGACGAGTTCGTCCTCGGTTTTTGTTGCTGTCGTTCTGCTGTCCTTCGGTGGCCACAACCCCAGGAACCTCGGGCCACTCCATGTTTGGTGTCGTGGGAAGACAAGTCTCTGCCCATCTGAGCCCCTATGTCTTGCGCCTGATCCCTGACGTCCATGACTAACCTCGGTAGGAACTACTCAACAATTGTGCACTCATGGGGTGACAAAACATGGCAAGATCTTTTTTTCACCCCGTTACCTCGGAAGGATGAGCATGGTGATACCTGACGACCATCAACAAGTACTCCATCACGGAATACCCCAAGAACTTCGACATGGACAAAAGATCTACCACACGGAACCGAATACCTCGGAACACCGAAGTCCCCTTCACGGACGCCAAGTCACTGGATTCCAAGATCCGAAGACCAAACCTTGAAGCCCCGAACCACGTCGAACCCTCAAAACCCAAGATCGCCAAACCCTAATGTGTGACCCCGATCCAAGCTCCCTATTTTATAAATTGACATCCATATATTTGTTAAATATAAATTGTACATGCTTGCATACATATTTTGTGGTTCCGGGTTATATAGGCGATTCAACTAATAATTAAATATGGAGTGTATATGCGGGATATTCTTGTCTATTGTCACCTCCATTTAAAATTGTGTAGTGAACCAATGCCATGTTTTGCTTTGTTAATACAACATTTAACTTGTGGATACCTAAACAACTTGAACCATATAATTAATTGACGGGATCCTGATTCCTCTTAATATTTCCTAGTTGCATCGCATCTTTGCCATGTCATGCATCATATCATGAACATGCCCGGTCTTCTGTCGTAGTATTACGGATTAGGACATTGAGTCAATGCAAGCTTCGACCCGATTTCTAGATGTATCTTTGGTAGTGTTTCCCAGGCGAGCATTCTCCCCTTTCTACCTATTTTGCATTTATAGTCTTTATTTCCTCTTGTTGATCTATTGCAATCCATGTTGTGATGCTTTAGTTTCCATACCATTTATATTCCTTGCAGCCTCTATATTGCCTTGGACACCTCTTATTGCCTTTTGTTTGCTATACAATTGGCCTTGCGAGTTGTAGTTGTAGGTGTTGGTTCAAGTCATCGATGTTCCACCGTTGTTTGGGGTTGGAACATGCTTAATGGTGCAGATAATCATGGTTCCACTTATAACTTGATAAATAAATGATGAAAGTAGATATAATTAATGAAGAGGCACCGGTGGGTAATAGTTGAGATCTGGTTTGTAACCGCCCACTTGTGTCCACCTAGGACCCGAGTTCTTGACACCTATTCTGAGACCGAGCGTGCTAACCACATGTGGGGTGTGTGAGCACCCCTATCGGCTTACTACCTGATTTCAAAGTACTATGTTGGGGGCACAAACTAGTTTGGGGCGTTATTACTATCATGTACTTATGCCATGCTTTACTGCTTTATTTACTATTGTACATGGAGCGCTTATCAGTACTGTTTAGGAACCCCGTGCCACGATCCACGGTATCGACAAGCCCAGTCACACTTTCGGTCTCAGTCATTTACAACTATTTTCACAAATCCTGGGTCCATCTTGGAGCCGGACGATTTTGTTGTGGGTAGCATAGTGGGGTGGCCCCCATGTACTTGCTTTGTGTCTAGGAAACATCGTGTCCAAAGCCCTGTCGACATACCATTGGATGTATGTTTCATGATCTTGCACCTACTTGATCTGGCAATAAGGGTTGAAGTGCGTGTGGATACTTTGGTGCACCCCTATAGGGTTAAATCTTTTCGAAAATCCGTGTCCGCGGTTATGGATGACTTGGAGCACAGTTTCTCAATCATAGACAACTATAACTAAATAATTACTATTATAAATTGACTTGGATCTGATATGACTAGTAAGTTGGATAACAACCATGGAATGAACGAAAAATTGACAATAGTGTGAGTTTCCTCGGAAGGACTTCCTCGTTTGGTCTCGAGGGGGAAATACTAGGATGGGTTTGTTTGGTGTTAGTATCAAGTTGGTTCCGAATAGGTCTTTCTTACCCCTATCTGATAGCCGACAGTTGTATCGAGTCTCTATAGGTTGTTTAGTGCATTCTTTGCTACCGCTTCAATCCACTATACCTATGTAGGCGATAGCCTCCGAATTCTAAGACTCGCCGTGTACTGGCCTCAGTACTGACCGCTCCCTTTTTCCTTTTTCCCTTTGTCGGCACCCCTTTGTGTTTTACAGGTTTAATATTGACAATGTTAGCAAGGTTACCCTTCTGGCTTGGCCTACGCAGGGTTATGGACGCCATTGGTTATTCTTTAGGACTCTTAGTCCAATTTGCATATTATTTATACTCGGATGTTGTATATTTTCAAGGTGATTTGGATCTTTGTATTGTATATCTGTATCCTTGACTCCTTGAGTCGTTGTTGTATATATATATTTCTTGTGGGTTCCATCGTGAACCATTGTGTAATGGCATTACTTTGTTTTCCACCTGCACGTAAGTGCCTGGTGGGCATCCTTTTATCATTTCTATGCGGGTTTGGTGGAAACCACTAAAGTCTGCATAGGGCCAACTCGAGGGTGTTACAAAGTGGTATCAGAGCTCAGTAGTTGCGATACCCCCTGGTCCAGCCTGTAGGATAACCTAGCTAACGGACAAAGTAGAGTGTCAAAACTATTTTGCAAAATCGGTTCGATAGATCTAATTAGGTCTGCTTTTACTCCTTACATCTATGCTATTCTCCTCTTATCCTTGCATGTTTGAATCTGCTCTCTTATCTTTTCTTCGAGTCGAAGAATTCTCGTGGTTGGGTTTTTGGCATACCTATAGGGTTTCACTTCCTTCTTCTTGCAAAGGTGTTTCTACATCCGACCTTCATGCTATATGAGGAATATGACTCTGTGTACCTTTCAAGTTACCCAAAAATACAATTAAAAATTCTTTGTACCTTTCTGTGTTTTCCAATGTGATGACATCATCTATGTTAGACCCGATGAAGAACCTGCATCACCCCTTTGTTTTCCAAACATCGATTGTTAAGATCTTCAGTTTGAGTTCTGAGAGTTGGTTGCATAATTCTTCTATTCATACACAGAGTAATGCTTTGAGTACGGGATGGAGTCGTGACCATACCACTATTCTTATCATTCGCTTTTGTACATTGAATGGGGGAATCAATGCAATTTACTCCTTGCACGGAAGCTAGAGGTGGCCTTACCTTTTCAAAACTCTACCTTCGTATTTGTTTCTCCGGAGTGTTCTCTAAACGGACATGAGCAACAACCTCTTGTTGGTGGTGTCGACGTTTTCATGATGGAGGAAGAATATTTTGTAGTCGTGTTGCGAGGATCTACATGAAGAAAGAAGACTCCGACCATAACCCTTCTTCCTCGTATCATGAGGTGAATCTCGGGGACGAGATCCCTTGTTAGTGGTGTCGAATTGTAGCACCCCAATAAAACCAATACTGGAAAATTGCTTGTTGTTTACTACTTTGTGCATCATCATGACAGCATGCTCATGTCATCATGCCATATTGCATTTGAACATCATTATGACATCATGCATATGTCATCCTAAAACTATTTTCCAAAAGCCTATTTTGTTTTATACATTAGACCCCTTCTTATTTCAAATTATAAAACCCCGGTCCTCTGGATAATTTTGTTTGTCCAAAACTAATTACAAAAAATTTGGTCCTATAAAAATAAATAAAACCTATTTTATAAAACCCCCGAGGGAGGTAGCCCAGCCCATAGGCCAAGCCACCTACCACCCCGGCAGGCCCGGCCCAAAACCACCTAGCTATTCTAAACCCTAAACGCGACACACACAACACAGCGTGTGCCGCACCTAACCCCTGGCACGCTACGCATGCTCATCCCGCTCCTACGCACCCTGGCCCCACCCCTAGGCGCGCACCAACCCGCCCCGCAAGCACACACACGGCCTTGATGCACCGCTCCACTACTAGGAAGCTCTTACATGGCGCGCATGGAATTCCTTCTTACGTGGCGCATATCCACAGCCATTGTTACCCCGCCATATCGCTTCTGTGGACTTAATGGCGCATTTCTGCATATGCGCCACATGAAGCAGATATCAGTGATGCATACAGTCCAATGCGCCACAGAGTCTATATGCGCCACAGACACCGTTTCTATATGCGCCACTGAGTATATTACATGTATTCAAAATAAAATACATTCCTGGTGTATAATCAGGTATTTATACAAGATTTATATAGTATTTATCTAGATCAGTATAAACAGTACATTGCACATGTATAATGTCATCACACTTAGAGCCCGATCGCGATACATATATAGTGTCAAGTGCCGAATTTTTACACAAACGCTGAATAAAAAGTTCATATCATCTCACATTACAAATATGAAGTGGCCACCGCCGCCTACACTAGGATCAAATAAAATACAGCTCTGATAATGGTGAGCAAGAGCATTAGCCTGACCAATATCTTCATCCGGTTCTTCTTCCACAAGTGGTTCCCCCACTTGGCTATCGCCTCCTCTCTAGTCACGTATCCTTTATAGATGTTGCCGCTGAACTTGTTCACTTGTTTGTGACAATCCTCCTACTCCTCGTAGACTCCTGGAACCCTACCCATGTACACCACATACCACCTCGTCGCCATCTCTATAGACGACAAGGCATATTAGTAAAAATACAACGAAAAGAATTAATAAAGGGTTCACATCCATATATATATATGTTCATAGAATATAAAACAAAGGATCCATAAACCTAAAAGATAGATCATCATAGAAGCAATAAGTTCAACGACAACACGACCACAAGGTAGTTTAAGTCTAACAACAATGACCATTTCGACCACGAGATAGTAAAGTTTATGACACACACACACTAATACAGCGGGCATCCATCAAGAATATACACACACTAGATCATGCTAGAGGCACACATCGATCATGATGAAGACTTCCTCTTCTCGCTTGGCTTCGGGAACGGTAGATAGCCCTCTTTCGTCATCCATGTCCTTGTGTCACCCTGCTTACGGAGGCGTTCTTCGATCTCCCTCTTACTCAACCCTCTGGCTTGTTGCAAGGCACCACCCTTAGACATCTTCAATGATGATTTGTGAAAACTTCATCTGAATGCGATGGAAGTCTTCTCTAAGATCAGCATCGTCGACTCGCGCCAAAGTTTCGGCCCATCCTCGGAGACTAGATGGCAGCGTTAGGTTCTGGCAATCCCGAACATAGCCTTTAAGGTGATGGAGGACGTAGAAGGCCTCCTTGGCACCAGTAGTCGACTGCTTGACGCAGGGGAACTCGAGCACGTGCTTGAACATGTGTTTGCCATCCTTGATACATTCCCCCTTATCTACGAAGGTGCATCCCTTCTTGGTGTAGCCCTCGAGAGCCTCATTGAGAACACCCCTTATTCTGGTGTAGTCTTTCTTCTTCGTCAAACTCCCCGAGTCAAAATACATGGCTAGCGAATACCTCGAGGAAAGGACGATGAGTGTGCAGTATTTGTCTCTACACAACACAATTGGAACAGAATGTTGGAAAAAGAGCAAAGGAAGAAATCTATAAGAAATGCATAAGTTACGATGGCGATGAGCGAGTGTGTGTACTTACTCGGGAAAGAAAGGCAAAAGAAGTGTGCCCTTCCTCTTGTTGTCCACCATGAACTTCTCGAGGTACGCCGTCGCCTTGGTCCATGTCTCTGATCCTTAGACCAACTGGTCGTCCCGCATGTAGTAGGGATCCACTATCACGATTTCCTGGGTACTCTCTCTCTCTTGATCTTGATCGCCAGATTGAGCGCGTATAGGCGGACCAATTTATAGTCCAGCCGTTTCGTGAGAAACAACTTGAATATGTCCTCGAACGCTATGAAGAATATATCCGCGGGGGGTTCATCGACGAAGCCCACGTCCAATGGTACCTTGGCCGTGAAAACCAGGTAATTTGGATCTTCGTCTTTAAGAAGGAGGCCCTCTAGTGTCTTCACACCCTCGTGCAAAGTTAACATGGCTCCAGCCGCAATGTGGATCATATCCGGAGTCAATATCGGATCACTAGCTACATGCACTCGGGGCATGCCATATTGTGTGGATGGTACGACGACGGCGTCCTGACCCTGGATCCTCTTCGGAAGAGGCTGGCTCGCACCCTTCTTATTATTATTACCTCTCTTCCTGTAGTGCTTCTTCTTCACAACAGTGTCAGCCACTGCCATCTGCTCATCAGTCGCCTTTCAGAGTGTGTTGGGGCTAAAAACCAATCCCGGTTTCTCTTGTGGTGGATCGGCGGCCGGAGGCGTCCCTTGAGAAAGACCATGGAAGACCAGGCGCTACGTGCATGTATTGGGCCGACCAGCTTGATGGTCGTCGCGAGCTGTGAAGGGTTCTTCATCCACAGAAGGCATATACAATCCTTTGGCGGCACCGGTGTTGATGAAGTCATCAATGTTGACCAATTCATCATCATCTTCATGGGTGCCATCATGTGGTCGTGGTAGCGGGGGCGACGGCGGTTGCGGCACAACGTCTTTGCCATGTGGCGGTGCACACGCTGCCAAGAGTTGATGGTGACGGCTGGTGGTGGCGACGACGGCGGCTACTGGCTTTCGAGGTGGTGGCCGGGCGATCGGTCGAGAGGTGGCGCCGGTGCTCCCCCTCGCAAGACGAATCTGGGTCTTCGGCCATGTGAAGGGCCAGTTGTAGCATTCTCCAAGGGTCTTGTGTTCGTCGGCTCCCTGAGGTTGAAAGGGGGGTCCATGTCGTCGCACCCTGGCAACACCCGAGCCAACCTGACCCTCATCACATCATCATCCATTGGATGTTGTGCATCGTGCGGCTCACTGGTTGTATAAGAGTGCGCTTGGCAACATCCTTCAACTCAGCACCGACATCTTTAAGCAGGAGTACGCAAGAAGTGTCCTGAGGCAAAAACATGTTGTTGGGCGTCATGAGATGGCAGCAGTCATGCATCAAAGGCATAAAGGAGATGACATGCACTAACTAATTAGTTACCTTGGTGATGGCGTGGATCTCGGCTAAAGTAGAGACAAGGCCGATGCCGGCGGCCGGCCTATCATCATCTGCAATCACCCGCTCGGGTGCATCACGAAGCACCACCGCCGTCGACTGTGCCTTATTGGTATATTTGGCGGGAGGGGGCGTCGGTGTGACCAAAACGAGCGGCTGCGTCCCGACGTTGATGGCCGTCGGGGTCACCAGGTCCGGCGACACGGTAACATTGATGCCCGAGTTGCTGCCGCTTAAGCTGGGCAGATGTATTGGCCCATGTCGACCTCCCGCATTCAAAGAAGTAAGCCCCTCAAAAAACTCAGGAGGATCATCGAGCGGAGCTTCTCTTCCACTAACTTGTCCACCGTTTTCTCGTCCACCGCCTTATCCTCCAGTGTCTGCACCTTCATCTTCAGCTCTGCAACAACGGCTTTATCCTGGTTCTTCCCATCCCTTCTTTTCTTGGCGTCCTCTTTGTAGTACTCCTTGAACTTCATGCTCATACCGAAGCTGGACACACGGCCAGCTGAGGACGGCGACAACCCCATTGTCCCTCTTCTTGTAAGCATTGGTCGCCCTGTTGAAAACCGTGTCCCACGGCTCCGTCGAATCCTAGGACGACTCTGTGGCAGTACCGTTCAGTTCATCCTCCTACAGAGACAAGGAAAGGTGAACCCATTTAAATTCTTGGCTTCATTATTTTAATTAGAATGTAATAGACTTGAGATCAGCGATAAATTCCTTACCAGCTTCTTCTCGAAGTCCTTCACCTCTAGATCGTCGGTGATGAACTCCCCTATTTCCTTGTCCAGGTAGTAGCGGGCCCGAAAAAATTGCCTAAGCTGCAAGTCCGTGATTTTAAGCCAAGGGTTGTCTTTACCAAGGCATTCAAGCTCGGCGTCCTCCTTGTCCCAAATGTCCTGTTTCCCCCTGTAACCGCCGCTTCCAAGTTGGTGGTTACCTATGTTCTGTTCCCGCATACTCCTTCCCCATTTAGTCCATTTTATAGCGTCAGCGGTAGCTATATCCTCCTTGAATATCTTAAACTCCTCTTCGTCGAGCATCAGATTTTTACTAATAACCTCCCAGCTTTCACCTTTGTTAATGCTAGTCTTCACCCTGGTTTTCCAGCTGCTCAAGGCATTGCTCATCTTCGTGAGGGCTAGTTTGTTCACCGGGTTCTTTCTCTCGAGGTTTCTAAACCGCTCTGGGAATCTGTATCGCTTATGAAGCTTCTTAAGGAGGTTATCGACCCAAGCTGCATTGTCAGCATGTCTGATGTACTTCGTGTTGATCGACATGCTTTCCCAGATGATGCACCCGAGTTGTAGGCTGTACCCTTTAGCAATCCCCTCTGGTGCAATGGGTAGGCCACTTTCTGTGACCTCAGTGAACTCATCGCAGACGGTGGCAAGCACTGGCACCTTCTGCTCCTTCTGTTCCTTCTTCTTCTTCTTCTGAGAAGCGTCCGGGTTGCCGCTACCGCCATCTGTGCGCTCGCCACCATCGGTGCGGGCGCCGCCATCGGTGGTGTCATCCTCTTCGCCGCCGCCTTCACTAGTTCCATCGTAGTCATCTTTGTCCCCCTCGTAATCAGGATCTCCACCCTCATTGGCCCCAGCAGTTCTGGCGACGGTCGCCTCATCCTCCGGTGGTGGTGTCATCCTCATCGCCTCCTCCTCCTCCTCCTGTTGGGACCCCCGCCAGAATGACTGCTTGGCCTGTCTAGCTTGTTCTTCGATGCTGATCATGTGCTTAGAAGGGCCAGACTCCTTGTTGCCCGACATGTTTGCACTACTCTATTTAAAAGAGGCAAAAAGTTAGCACAAATCTTGGCCGAAAAATGCAGCATGACCTTTGCTAATTTTTTGACCTAGGAGTTCCCATATCTCAACCGAAACTGAAGTGAATCGACACTTCAGGAGAAATGGGCAACTCAAATGAAATCCCTGCAACATTCACACATAAGAAAATAGCCCCACCCACAACCCCATTCACAGCCCCCATCCACAGCCCCATTGAATCAAATAGCACCATATAGTACCAAATAATCCCAACATCATATAATCCCAGCACCATATATATCAAACAACACCATATAATCATTGTAGTAACCAGCAGTTACTATCAGCAGTAAGCACTTGGAGAACAGCAACACATATGCTATGATATATTGATAACAAACTATTAATGGAATTTCAGGATATTACAATTAATGGAATTTCAAATATCAATAAGTAGTTGGAACAAAAGGATGCATCGATTCCATAGGAGTTTCAGGATTACAATTAATGGAAGAAGTATTCCAGAACAACAAGTCCGCTAGAAACATCACTAGACTATACGAGTCACAAGAACAAGCCATTGTACGACATGCTCCAGCCTAACCTGGTTAAGAAATATGCATGAACAAAACATCAAGGGGAGGAAATCTGAGACTCTTAAGGGGCTGTGCTATGAACGAAACATCAACTAGAGCAACACTACTTTAATCCCGTCAAAAAGGCAACAAGCTTTAAGTTGCTGTGCTGCATGCTTTACATACAAATCTTCAACAACCTATTAAGGGTATGGTGTGCACATATTAAGTCAGAAAAATAACCCTGTATAATCCTATTAAGTCAGAAAAATAACCCTGTAGGTCTAGGCAGAAAATAACCCTATTAAGCATGCCCTATTAAGTCAGAAAAATAACCCTATAGGTCTAGGCAACTATGTTTTTCTTAGGAGCAGACTGAAATTAAGTGCGATATACTTCACAACAGTTTACTGTACTACAGATGAAATCTCTTTGAGATACTACAACATTTTTTTAGCAACACAAAGCATGATGGCATTTTAGGTGATACAAGATTATTTTCTACATCTTTGATATAAATGACTAAAAAAGGACACTTTTAATTTTTGAGGAGTAAAATGTCAGATTTCTTGCAAAAGAAGATATTAACTAGAATGCCTAGTATTTCTCATACAAGAACATAATAGTATGATCATAAACAGAATTTTGGGAAACCCTAAGCTGCACATCATTCTCTAGTGTCATTGACCACTGGAGTAATGTATGGAGAAGAAAACAAAGCACAATGATAAATCTAGGGCCCATACACTCCTATGCATCCTATAGTGCTCCATCTCAGTGGTCTAACATAGATAAGCTACAGCAATGCCAACTGGTCTAACAGTGATATCAAATACCAACTAGTACAGCCATATTTTCTTATGATATACTAGTACAGTCATATTTTATTTATTACTACAGTCATATTTAAACTCCAATGATAGGAACATTAATACAGTAAGAGTTGTGCAAAAATCTAAACGAAATCAACACGCTGCACCAGCCTTAAACGTGCACAAAAATAACCTCTTTCCAAAGCTGATTGCAATGCAATGCAAACAAAAGAAAGAAGATGCCCGGTCATTTTTTTATCGCAAAGTAATTTTCTGAAATCAAAACCTTTTGTCTTTGATGTATAGCCTTGGCTTCCTTTGATGGAAATATTAGGTCATGTTGCCCGTATCTACCCTGCCTATGACCATGCCACTAGCTTTTGTCCCCATCACTCACATGTCCAGGCAGAGAAATAAGCAGCAAAAAAATAAAAAAGAATTTGCACTGCGAGACTGTGAGGACTACCTAAGCTATAGCATCAGTGGTCTAACAGTGATAAGCTATAGCAAGGCCAACTGGTCTAACAGAGAGCTAGGGCATGCTAGCTAGGGTTCTTCACTGAACAGAGAGCCGGGGGAAGGATGCATCCATGGGAATCGACGATTACCTAGGGACGGTGGATGGCGGATGGCGAGGTGGATGCTAGGGATGGTGGACGGCGAGGTGGCTGGGGTCCTCCTGCGCGCTGTGGACGGCTGGGCTCCTCTCCTAAGCGCTGCGGACGGGATCCTCCTCCCACATGCTGCGGACGTGCTCCTCCTCCATGGGCTCCGGCGATGGGGGCGGCTCTCCTCCACGGGCTTCGGCGGTGGGGGCGGCTCTCCTCCACGGGCTTCGGCGGTGGGGGCGGCGAGGGTAGCTAGGGTTGCGTGCGGTGGTGGGGGCGGTGAGCGAGTGAAGAACCGATCTAATGTATTATCAAGGGAATGAAAGACCTAACCATTTATTTGGCTAAGTCCATAGGTTCTGTGGCGCATTTCGGCAATATGCGCCACAGAAGTTGGAACATCTGTGGCGCATATTACCGAAATGCGCCACAGAACCTGTGGACTTAGTACAAAACACGGCGCGCGTGGTAGTATGACAAGATCACACACTTGCCTTAGTGGTCTCTGCTGCTTGCTTGTGCCATTCTAAACCTAGGGCAGTCAGTTTTGAAACCTGGCTGTCTCACACTTTTTTCTTTTTAAAAAATATATTTTTAATTATAGATCTGTTTAAAATAAAGCAAGAACATATACAAACATTCATATTTATTCAAAAAACTCTCTCCCTGAACATATACACTCATGTGATGTGTTTTTAATTATATATATCTCTAAAATAAAACAAGAACATATACAAACATTCATACTTATTCAAAAAACTCTCTCTCCGAACATATACAATCATGTGATGTGTCGAGCTAGTGTCTCTTCACAATCTTCTTGCCCTTTTTCGCCGTGGTTGAATACTTTAGCCCGTGCACTTTGAGATTTCTTCTTGTGAATGGACAACCTTTAGTAGGCAGTGTGGTGTTCCTTCTTACTTTAGTAGTAGGAGGCATGTCGAAGTACTTGTCGAATTCCTCTTCGATCTTCGGGTCGCCATTTTTGTTGAAGTTTTGCTCGTTGGCGGCTCCTTCCATTCCGATGATGCTCCTCTTGCCCCTCATAACTACAACACGGTTGGGCTTTGATGGGTCGGTAATAAAAAAGCATTGATCAACTTGGCTAGCGAGTACCCAAGGCTAATTTTTTGCGGAGGCGTTCTTCGTCGATTTGGCATCTGGTATAACCATTGTGGTGAAATACCGGCCTTCTTTTTCCACGTTCTTGGCCCATCTAACACGGAACATCGGTACGATCTCTCCACAGTAGTCGAGCTCCCATATCTCCTCGATCCTTCCATAGAATCTTTCCATCACAGTAGTCTCGTCATCAGCAAAAGATAACATAGTTACTCCTGAGTTTTGATATTCGCTATTCCTATCCTTTTCCTCAGTGTAGAATCTGTAACCGTTTATGTCGTATGATTGATAGGTCCTTAGGTTGTGCCTTGGGCCCCGCGACAAGGAGAATATGAGTTTTTGATCTTCCGTAGAAGGCGTCTGTGGGGGATTGTCCAGTTGCCTTTTCTTGAACCAACCCGTGAAGCTAGAGTTGTGCTCTCTGGTTACGTCTCCCTTCTTCCTCGGCCGGCCCTCGTCGACGTACTCCTGCTCGATTAAGCTTCTGTGCTCTTCGACCCAAGGGCCGACCACTTCAATGTGTTGTAGCGCGACTCGATGTGCCCTTTCAAAATTAGTGCGTCGACCATCAATGCCGACATGTAGTGAGCGGCAGCCCTCGCGGTGACCATATCCACCGAGCCTGCCGAGGTGCTTCTTTGTGGGTATTCCAACATCCTCGTTCTCGGTGGTTAGATAATTCTGGTAGAAGCAGATGCACTCGTAGATGAGAAAGCCCTTGGCTATGCTTCCATCTAGACGAGACCTATTGCGAACGAATCCTTTGATGAAACCGTTTAGCCTTTCAAACGGCATCATGTTGTGCAGGAATGTTAGCCCGAGCTGGATGATGTCGTCCATGACATGTACAAGCAGATGCACCATGATGTCGAAGAATGCGAGCGGGAAGTAAATCTCAAGCTCGCATAATATCATCACGATCTCTTCCTGTAGCCTGTCGAGCTGCTTCACACCGATCGACTTCCTAGATATGACGTTGAAAAAGTTACAGAGGTCAAACAACGTCTCACGGACATGCTCGTCCATTATCCCACGGATCGCAATGGGGAGTATCTGCGTCATCAGCACGTGACAGTTGTGAGACTTCATACCGCTGAACATATTCTTCGCCATGTCCAGATATCTGCTTATCTTCCGTGAGTAACCGTGAGGAACTTTCACTCCTAAGAGGCACCTGAAAAACTGCTCGAGCTCCTCCAGACTCAGAGTGAAGCAGGCAGCGCGAAGCACCACCTCATTCTTCTTAACTCTTTTGCGGCGACCTTGAGTCCCTTCCGTCTGATCATCATCATCATCATCACTATCAGGGTACTAAAGATCTTTCTTGATGCCAAGCAATTTAAGGTCCTTTCTTGCTTTCGGCCCATCCTTGGTCCTCTCCGGCATGTTCAGTAGAGTGCCAAGCAGACTCTCGGTAACGTTCTTCGTGATGTGCATTACATCGAGGCTATGGGGAGTGTGAAGGACCTTCCAATACGGCAGGTCCCAGAAAACAGACCTTGCTTTCCATACACCCAGCAACGGCTTTGTCCTCAGTCGTTTTTTCCAAGCGCGGGGCAATTTACCCAATTATTCAAAAGCTCTTCGATTTCTTCGCCGCTCCTTGGACGCGGGGATCTTTCGAGCTCGTCCTTACCATTGAACAGGTCACCACGTTTTCTCCACGGGTGATCCATGCGGAGCCACTTTCGAGTACCTTGGAACACGGTTTTCAAAGACCCGGGATCCCTTGTAGCTGGAGATGCGGTGTCTCATCCATGCACTTGACGCATGCATTGTGTCCATGGTTCACCTGAGCCGATACATATGCATAACCAGGATAGTCCTACACGGTCGTGAGCAACGCGACTCTCAGATGGAAATATTCTTTAGTGTAGGCGTCCCACGTACGGGCCGGTGTCTCCCACAAGATGGCTAACTCCTCTCTCAATAGCCCGAGATATAGATGCATATCGATACCTGGTTGTTTTGGCCCCTGAATAAGAATTCTCATGTGTACATACCTTTGCTTCGTGCATAGCCACAGGGGGAGGTTGTACGGCCATACAAACATGGGCCAGGTGCTATGCGTGCTACTCTGGTTTCCAAAAGGATTGAGTCCATCGGTGCTCATACCCAGCGTGACGTTCCTTGCATCGCCCCCGAACTCTTCGAACTCGATGTCTAATGCATTCCACTGGCTAGCGTCTAAAGGGTGTGTCAGGATCTTGCCCTTCTCTGGATCATCTTCGGGTTTCTCTCTTTTCGCGTGCCATTGCATGAGCTTTGCTTCCTTAGGATCTACGAAATATCGCTGCAGACGGGGGGTGATAGGAAAGTACCATACCACTTTTCAAGGAACTTTCTTGTTCCCTCTCTTGTATCGTCTTTGGCCACAAACCGGACATGTGGTTATATCCGCGTACTCGTTCCGATAAAGTGTGCAATCATTGATGCATGCGTGGTATTTAATGTGTGGTAGGTCGAGAGGGCACACAATTTTCTTGGCCTCCTCGATACTTGTTGGCAATGTGTTCCCCTTAGGAAGTCGGTCGTGCCAGTATTCCATGTTCGCGTTGAAGCTTGCATTAGTCCATTTGTGTTCGACCTTCATCTCCAGAGCCTTGAGCGTTACACTCAAAAGTGTATCCTCGGGGCGACACCCAGGATACAATGGAGCCATCCCGTCTACCTCCATTTGGGCTAGCTTGGCTTTCTCTCTGGCTGCAGCTTTGTTGTTGCTCGTCTCCTTGAGGAGCAGTTCTTGAACATGAGGGTCCTGCAAGACCGAAGTTAGCAGCGCCTGTGTGTTCGTGTCTTCTCCTTCTTCATGATCATGATCATGCCCGTCGCCATCTCCTTCTCCATGCTGATCATGCCCGCCGGCATCTCCTTCGTCATGATGATCATGCCCGCTGGCATCTCCTTCGTCATGATGATCATGCCCGGTAGACTCTTCGTCTTCTCGTCCGCCCACGTCTCCGTGACCACCACCATGTCCTGCCGGTGCCTCATTGAGGTCACGCATGAAACCGCGCCTGAGCAGGTGACCCTCCAATTGTCCAGATTCAGGGTCAATCCAGCGCTGCAGTTTGCATGTTCTACATGGACATCTCATCATGGTCTTGTTGTTCAGAATCATGTCCTCCTTTGCGCCTTTCTTATACCTAGCAATTCGACCTTCACTCATCGTGAGGACCATGGTTGCCTAAGCGGTCAAAACAGAGAGTATAGGTGAGAACCACACCATATGAACACACACATGCATGAATGCTAGCCGGAAAAAAATCGGCATGACCTTTCCTAAAATTAGGACATATGGGTAGTGCAAAAATTTGCCGAAATGGAAATGAATCAACATTTCGGCAAACATCCATGCAACCACACCGGCCGGGACAACAACAAGCAAGCAACAAAAAACTTCCTCCCATTGCAAACATTCATGCACCACACAAGCATCGTCTCGCCATGGATCGCACACACACACCGCTCGTGCGACAAGCTTCACCTACATGTTCATGGCCAAGTACTCACCTAGTAGACACAATAATAGCGAGACGAGACCACGCGATGAGAGAGTGTGGACAAATAGATTTACAAGTTGGTGGAGAGGAAATTAGTAAACAAATAGAGATGTGAGAGGGAAAAGTAAGGAACTTTTAGATCTAGAAGTTGGAGGGAAGCTTCCACTTACCAATCTATGGATTAAAGTAGGTTTAGTTACAAGAAAATGGAGAAACTATGGGCAAAATGGGGTATGAGGGAGGAGGAAGACGAGTTGGGAGGAGGTAGAAAGAAAGAGATGTGAAATAGGTGGTGGAGGATAGATAAGAGCTAGCTTTTGTCACCTTTTTAACATGGATCTGGACGCCCTCATCTGTGGCGCATATGGAGGAAATGCGCCACAGAAGCTGAATCTTCTGTGGCGCATAAGTCCATATGCGCCACAGAAGTGGGTGAATTAGATTCCCTGTGTGGGGCCCTCCTCCAAGTTCTGTGGCGTATGTTGGGATATGCGCCACAGAAGTGAAACACATCTGTGGCGCATATCAGAACATGCGCCACAGAACTTGGGTGAATTAGATTCCGTGGTGGGCCCCTCCTCCATGTTCTGTGGTGCATAATAAAATATGCGCCACAGAAGCGGCAACTTCTGTGGCGCATATCTCGCTATGCGCCACAGAACTTGGATCAACCCACCCTGACTGGCGGGTCCCACCAATCTTCTGTGGCGCATATTGTGGAGAATGCGCCACAGAACTTCCAGGTTTCTGTGGCGCATATTTTCTAGCGCGCCACTGATATTTATCTGTGGCGCATGGTTTCGCATATGCGCCACTGAATATCTTGTCTATCTATAGGTTGTTTCCTAGTAGTGCTCCCTTCGCACGTGCAACGTGCAGCCGCCCCACCCCGTGAAAAACTATGTTGCCACCTACCGCTCCAACCCGCTCCGGCCCCACCTCGGTCCCACCCTAACACTCCCCCACCTACCACATCTTCGTCCCTCTGCCTGAGCTCACCACCCTGCTCCTCTCCCAATCATGAGTTGTCGTCGCTCTCTGTTGTGTACCTCTCCTCACCCCAACCTCGCCCCCCGTGACGGTTCTCCCTTACCGCCCCACCTCAGTCTGCTGCCGAGCCGAGCTCGCCCGCCTCCTCAACCATCATGCGCCGCCCGCATCGCCTTCCCTGACTGCATCGCCACCAACCCCACCGCCTACGCGAGGCCACGCCTATGATCGCCCGGCCTCCCTCGACCTCTGCTCCGCCTGGTCACACTGTCGCATGTAGCTGGTGATCCGATATTGACTCCGGATATGATCCACATTGCGGTTGGAGCCATGTTAACTTTGCACGAGGGTGTGAAGACACTAGAGGGCCTCCTTCTTAAAGACGAAGATCCAAATTACCCGGTTATCACGACCAAGGTGCCATTGGACGTGGGCTTCGTCGATGAACCCCCCGCGGATATATTCTTCATAGCATTCGAGGACATATTCAAGATGTTTCTCACGAAACGGCTGGACTATAACTTGGTCCGCCTATACGCTCTCAATCTGGCGATCAAGATCAAGAGAGAGAGTACCCCAGAAATCGCGATAGTGGATCCCTACTACATGCGGGACAGCCAGTTGGTCGAAGGATCAAAGACACGGACCAAGGCGACGGCGTACCTCGAGAAGTTCATGGTGGACAACAAGAGGAAGGGCACACTTCTTTTGCCTTTCTTTCCCGAGTAAGTACACACACTCGCTCATCGCCACCGTAACTTATGCATTTCTTATAGATTTCTTCCTTTGCTCTTTTTCCAACATTCCGTTCCAATTGTGTTGTGTAGAGACAAATACTGCACACTCATCGTCCTTGCCCCGAGGTATTCGCTAGCCATGTATTTTGACTCGGGGAGTTTGATGAAGAAGAAAGACTACACCAGAATAAGGGGTGTTCTCAATGAGGCTCTCGAGGGCTACACCAAGAAGGGATGCACCTTCATAGATAAGGGGGAATGTATCAAGGATGGCAAACACGTTTTCAAGCATGTGCTCGAGTTCCCCCGTGTCAAGCAGTCGACTACTGGTGCCAAGGAGGCCTTCTACGTCCTCCATCACCTTAAAGGCTATGTTCGGGATTGCCAGAACCTAACGCTGCCATCTAGTCTCGAGGATGGGCCGAAACTTTGGCGCGAGTCGACGATGCTGATCTTAGAGAAGAATTCCATCGCATTCAGATGAAGTTGTCGCAAATCATCATTGAAGATGTCAACACAAGGAGGGGTGCCCTACAACAAGCCAGAGGGTTGAGTAAGAGGGAGATCGAAGAACGCCTCCGTAAGCAGGGTGACACAAGGACATGGATGACGAAAGAGGGCTATCTACCGTTCCCGAAGCTGAGCGAGAAGAGGAAGTGTTCATCATGATCGATGTGTGCCTCTCGCATGATCCAGTGTGTGTGTATATTCTTGATGGACGCTTGCTGTATTAGTGTGTGTGTCATAAACTTTACTATCTCGTGGTCGAAATGGTCATTGTTGTTAGACTTAAACTACCTTGTGGTCATGTTGTCGTTGAACTTATTGCTTCTATGATGATCTATCTTTTAGATTTATGGATCCTTTGTTTTATATTCTATGAACATATATATATATATGGATGTGAACCCTTTATTAATTCTTTTCGTTGTATTTTTACTAATATGCCTTGTCGTCTATAGAGATGGCGACGAGGTGGTATGTGGTGTACATGGGTAGGGTTCCAGGAGTCTACGAGGAGTGGGAGGATTGTCACAAACAAGTGAACAAGTTCAGCAGCAACATCTACAAAGGATACACGACTAGAGAGAAGGCGATAGCCAAGTGGAGGAACCACTTGTGAAAGAAGAACCGGATGAAGATATTGGTCGGGCTAATGCTCTTGCTCACCATTATCACAGCTGTATTCTGTTTGATCCTAGTGTAGGCGGCGGTGGCCACTTCATATTTGTAATGTGAGATGATATGAACTTTGTATTCGGCGCTTGTGTAAAAATTCGGCACTTGACACTATAAATGTATCTCGATCGGGCTCTAAGTGTGATGACATTATACTTGTGTTTGTATTATATGCCGGTTTTCATCTACTACATGTGCAATGTACTGTTTATACTGATCTGGATAAATACTATATAAATACCTGATTATACACCAGGAATGTATTTTATTTTGAATACATGTAATATACTCAGTGGCGCATATAGAAACGGTGTCTGTGGGGCATATATACTCTATGGCGCATTGGACTGTATGCGCCACTGGTATCTGCTTCCTATGGCGCATATGCAAGAATGCGCCACAGAAGTCTGAGACTTCCGTGGCGCATTCCTATAGACTTCTGTGGCACATTCCTATATGCGCCACAGGAAGCAGATATCAGTGGCGGGGTAACAGTGGCGACAGGGATATGCGCCACAGAAGAAGGAATTCCATGCGCCACAGAAGAGCTGTTTCCTAGTAGTGCCACGACCTCACCCCTCACCGCCACCTCATGCGTCAGCCTCCTAGGTCCACATCACGGTGCTCTCCTCCCCGAGCCCATGAGTCTACCGCTGACCATGCATGCCCTCGCCTGTATCTGCCCCGCCGATGTTGCTCGCCCCGCCTTCTTGCCACCGCTCGTACCTCTGCACCTCGGGTCGCCCCAGCATCCCGGTGCAGCCAAGATGAGTTCGTCCTTGGTTTTTGTTGATGCTGTTTTGCTATCCTTCGGTGGCCGCAACCCCAAGAACATCAGGCCACTCCATGTTTGTGCCACGGCAAGATAAGTCCCTGCCCATCCGAGCCCCCGTGTCCTGTGCCTGATCCCCGACGTCCACGACCAACCTCGGCAGGAACTACACGGCAGTTGTGCACTCGTGGGGTGACAAGACACGACAAGCTCTTTTCGTCAGCATGGTACCTCAGAAGGATGAGCATGGTGATATTCGATGACCATTGACAAGTACTCCATCACGGAACACCCCAAGGACTTCGACATGGACAAGATCTACCACACGGAACCGAATACCACGGAACGCTGAAGTCCCCTTCACGGTGGCCAATACCCCGGATCCGAAGATCCGAAGACCAAACCTTGAAGCCCCAAACCATGTCGAACCCTCGGAACCCAAGATAGCAAAACCCTAATGTGTGACCCTGATCCAAGTTCCCTATTTTATAAATTGACATCCATATATTTGTTGAATATAAATTGTATATGCTGCATACATATTTTGTGGTTCCAGGTTATATAGGCGATTCAACTAATAATTAAATATGGAGTGTAGATGCGGGCTATTCCTGTCTATTGTCACCTCCATTTAAAATTGACAGATGCCATGTTTTTCTTTGTTAATACAACATTTCACTTCTGGGGTACCTAAACAACTTGAACCATATAATTAATTGTCGGGATCCCGATTCCTATTAATATTGCCTAGTTGCATCGCATCTTTGCCATGTCATGCATCATATCATGAACATGCCCGGTCTTCTGTCGTAGTATTACATACTACATCCGGTGTTTCTTTTAGTGCTTTGCTTCTTCATGGATTAGGACATTGAGTCGATGCAAGCTTCGACCTGATTTCTAGATGTATCTTCGGTAGTGTTTCCCAGGCATGCATTCGCCCCCTTTCTACCTATTTTGCATTTATAGTCTTTATTTCCTCTTGTTGATATATTTCTATCAATGTTGCGATGCTTTAGTTTCTGTACCATTTATATTCCTTGCAGCCTCTATATTGCCTTGGACACCTCCTATTGCCTGTTGTTTGGTAGAAAGTTGGCCTTACGAGTCATAGTTGCAGGTGTTGGTTTGAGTCATCGATGTTCCACCATTTTGGGGGGTTGGCACATGCTTAGTGGTGCAGATAATCATGGTTCCACTTATCACTTGAGAAATAAATGATGAAAGTAGATATAATTAATGAAGAGGCACCGGTGGTTAATAGTTGAGATCTGGTTTTTAGCGCCCACCTGTGTCCACCTAGGACCCAAGTTCTTGACACCTTTCCGAGACCGAGCGCGCTAACCACATGTGGGGTGTGTGGGCACCCCTATCGGCTTATTACCTGATTTCAAAGTACTATGTTGGGGGCCACAAACTAGTTTGGGGCATTATTACTATAATGTACTTATGCCATGATTTAGTACTTTATTTACTATTGTGCGTGGAGCGCTTATCTGTACTGTTTAGGAACCCCGTGCCACGATTCCCCAGTATCGAAAAGCCTAGTCACACTTTTGGGTTCTTGGTCATTTACAACCAATTGTCACAAACCCTAGGTCCGTCTCAGAGCTGTCCGACTTCGTTGTGGGTAGCTTAGTGGGGTGTCCCCCATGTACTTGCTTTAGGTCTGGGAAACATCGTGCCCAAAGCCCCGTCGACATACCATTGGATGTATGTTTCATGATCTTGCACCTACCTGATCTGGCAATAAGGGTTGAAGTGCATGTGGATACTTTGGTGCACCCCTATAGGGTTAAATCTTTTTGAAAAGTCATGTCCACCGTTATGGATGACTTGGAGCACAATTTCTCAATCATAGACAACTATAACTAAAGAATTACTATTATAAATTGACTTGGATCTGATATGACTAATTAGTTGGATAACCACCATGGAATGAATGAATAAAACTACCAACTATGTGAGTTTCCTCGGAAGGACTTCCTCGTTTGGTCTTGAGGGGGAAATACCAGGATGGGTATGTTTGGTGTTAGTATCAGGTTGGTTCTGAATAGGTCTTTCTTACCCCTATTGACATGGGCATGATTACTCGGGTGCTTATGATTTGTTACCCTAGCTGCATAAAGGCTCACGGTCCATGAAGATTCAAGATGATGGCCCAAGAGAGCATCCGACGGAAGCATTAGTAGTATTTGGAAAGAAACTATGAACTGACATTGTATTAGAGTTGTAATCGTACATGTGTAACCTGTCCGCATACAGCTTTGAGACCCGACCTATTATATATAGGACGAGAGAAGACTATGGGAAGGTACCGAAAAAACCCCAAGCAATCTGTAATAGTGCAATTCATCAAGTATTCAGGTGACTTCGACTCCCTTGTTTGCCTGATATCCAATGAAATCCTTAGCGTTCTCTTTTCTACAAAACCCTAAGTCCATCATCATGGGCATTGCCGAGAATATCCCTCATCAATTGGCGTCATCTATGGGAACCCTGAATGCTGGAGTCATGGATTCGGTGGACCTCTTTTCTTCAAACAACAATACAATGAAAGTGGAACCACGCCCGCCCACCCTTGTTTTGGTACTCGCCGATTTCAATGGCGGATCCGATCTCATCATTGGAAGTTTCCACTTCCAAGTATAAAATCTAGAAGAGTCACACCTCTCAGCTTTGATTCCATCAGGACCGTCAGTCAGGAAAACCGCACCTATAGCGATAGCCGTGTCATCTATCTGACCTTCCGCAGAGGTCACGATGCAAATTGAAGCAATCGAAGAAAAGAAGAAAATCATGGGAGACCTAGAAGACCGTGATGGTCTATACAACAATATCTCCTCTAGATCAAACCACCAGCCAAACACGCCGCACAGGTCAAGCTCAGAAAACGCCAAACTCGAAGAAAACAAAGAAAGTATTGACTTCAGAATCAGAAAGGATAAAATCTACCCACAACAGGAATCGCTAGATTTCACTGGTCCCGTAAACAGAGGTCTCCTTCGGATCTAACAACGATGCCCCCAAGACATACAAAACACGTCCCCAAGTGTGCGTGATCAACGGAGAACCTTCGACATAGCGTGACTCTAACAGTAACCCTATTATTAACCCCGATGATAATCTATCAGATGACAATGTAGGAAAGCACAACAACGAAGGGAATCACGGAAACGAAGGAGACCCGACAGACAACCGCATAACCATAGGAGGAGGCGGATCATGTGGAGGCGAGAGGCGAACTCTTTGATTACCAGCTGCAGCATGGCAAAGATCAAGGGAAGCAATCTCGGGTGCAGTCCCAATGACAGCCGATGCCACACACGACGATTTACTATCATATCAATACTTGCTTCATCACAAAAAGAGAGAATTTCTAAGGATGCAAAGGCTAATCGATGAAAAAAATCTAGACGACGAATCTAGCCGAAGAAAGGCATAACTAAGTTCTACCAGAGCATCAGGAAGCATAATAGGAGGAGCACCGCCAAGAAGAGGAACCTCTCGACTGAATAACATCCCTGAAGCTAAACGAAACGAGCTCATTCGAGATCTCGATCTATCATTCATGTTAGTAGATCAAGTAGGAAACATCAAAGCAAAAAACAGCCCAGGCAGCTTCATCGCTCAACCCGCACCCAACGATCCCCGTGTAGCCCTTCATCACTCGGCTTTAATGAACCTTGGCATGGTAGGAGCATCTCTTTCACAGGCAGAACAAGGATCACGCACCAACCCGATAGATCCCCACACCGTCGCAGTAGCCCTCGGCAGGTGGGGCACACCCGACGATCACGATCACTACATCAGGTGCACTTCTTGGGATCTGAACCACGGAACAGCACAAGAAATGATAACACGCAGCACAAGAATGACGGATCAAGGGGTGAGAGCCGCAGACGAAGATATCGAAACGATGATAGTGAAGATGACCACAAGTTATGCGGGGCTAGATATTTTACCTAGCGGATTCGCAAAACTTCCATACCAAAAGACTTCAAACTCTCGCACGACCACCAAAAATATGATGGACTACAGGAACCCAAATCATGGCTAACAGATTACTGAGCCACCATCAAACTACAGGGCGGCTCCACATCTATAGCAATGCAAAGTTTGTAGTTGCACCTGACTGGTGCCGCACGATCATGGCTAAGACAAATACCCAAATATTTGATTAGTAGCTCGAACGATCTTGAAGACAAGTTCATCCGACACTTCCACTCCACATTCAAACGACCCGCATCTCTGGAGCAGTTAGGGCGTGCAAACAGAAGCATGGAGAATCAATAAGAGCCTTCATTCAGTGATGGAACATTATCAAGAATTCAGCCGAAGCCATATCCGACGAAAGGGCCATCAACGCCTTTAATGATGGCCTCCGCTGCCAAGAATTCATAGAAGAGCTAGCACGGGTCAAACCCAAAATAGTCTCCCAGTTAATGGACATAGCAAATCATTGGGCTGATGGAGAGGACGCGCTACATAACAAATGAACATGTTCACCCGAAGAAGATAGGGACAAACGCAGCAAAGTCAGAAGATGGAGGAACAATGATGGAAATGCGGGACCAAGCTATGTTGCAGCCAGTTTTTCAGGAGAAGGTAATCATAGGAACGATGACTACAATGGCAGGCACCGCATCAACAGGGACGATGTCAGAGGAGGCCAATCAACGCAGCGGTACCAGCCAAGAGCTCGGGAAACACCCATGTACGCAATGCAAATGTTAGAAGGACCCTACAATATGAACTTTTATGTCGACTAGGCAGGCAGAAGACGATCAAATTACCTCATGAAGGATTGCCAAACATTCCTGAAGATGCAAGAGCTGTGCAACGCAAAAGCAACCGAAGCAGCAAGACAAGGATACACCACTATGCCTGGAGAGCTAGCCATCGGCATACCACCACCACTGGTAAATCAGCCAGCAGGGCAACCACAGAACACAACAGATCAAGGTGGTGAATACCAAAGGTCAAAGGGAGCAATGTCGATGATTCAGAAAGGGCGCCCATCTAACAGGATCCAGAAGCTAATCACAAGACAAGTAAACATGGTCGAGACTTCCCCACCAGACACACCCGAGTATATTCATTGGTTTGAGCAAGAAATCACATTTAGCAGAGCTGATCACCCCCTACAAGTACCAAGATTGGGTCATTTAGCCTTGATAGTTGAAGCGCAAGTGGGAGGATTCGATATGAGCAAAGTTTGCATGGATGCAGGAAGCAACATAAACTTGATCTACGCCAAAACACTGAGAGAAATAAACTACTCTTTGGAAAATCTAGCAACAACAAAAACATACTTCCATGGCATAGTACAAGGTAAAGCTGAAATTCCCCTAGGTAAAATATTTCTTAATGTTGTTTTTGGATCCAAAGAAAATTTCAGGCGAGAAAAGCTGGAGTTTGAAGTCATGGACTGGCCATCACAATATCACGTGATCCTGGGACGACCAGCTTTTGCATGATTCATGGCAGTCCCCCATTACGCATACTTAGTTATGAAAATGCAAGCGCCAAAAGGAATTATAACAGTAAAAGGAAGCTTCACGTGATCCAACAAATGCGATCAGGAGTTTAACAAAATTTCTAAATCCTTCAGAATGGCAATTGAGTTTGAACAGCTGAAAACATCAGCAACCATAGAACCTTTGGAAATAGCACGTGTCAATCCTGATCAGGCCTTTGACACTGCGAAAGATACAAAGGAAGTCCAGATCCACCCTACCGACCCGAAAAAGACGACGTTCGTGGCATCCAATCTCGACCCCGCATAAGAAAGCGCGCTCATCGAGTTCCTCCGTGAGCACTTGGAGATCTTTGCATGGTTACCTATGACATGCCGAGGATTCTCAGGGAACTCACTGAGCACACATTAAATTTGGATCCAAAAGCAAAGCCAGTAAAACAGTCGCTCCGCCGCTTCGTAGAGCCAAAACATAAGGCCATTGGAAAAGAACTCCATCGCCTTAATGACGCCAAATTTATCAAATAATTAAAGAAAGCAGAGTGGGTTGCCAATCCAGTATGCGTCCCAAAGAAAAGTACAAAAGAATTACGGATGTGCATAGACTTCACTTCACTGAATAAGCATTGTCCAAAGGACCACTTCCCATTACCGTGAATCGATCAGATAATTGATGCAACTTGGGATGTGAACATCCTTCCTTTCTGGACGCGTATTTAGGATATCGTCAAATTCGGATGAAGGATGAAGATTAAGAGAAAACATCATTTATCACACCATATGGTGTATTTATCTATACAACAATGCCCTTTGGCCTCAAAAACGATGGGGCAACATATCAGCTGATGATGCATAAGTGCCTAAGAAATCAAATAGGCACAAATGTACAAGTATATATTGATGATGTCATAGTTACAACGAAGCAAGCGTATTCACTTATCAAAGATCTCCAAGAAACATTCGAGAACCTCGACAAATTCTGCATCAAACGGAACCCGATGAAGTGCTCCTTTGGAGTCCCAGCAGGGAAACTCCTCGGATACCTCATATCAGCAAGAGGAATTGAAGCAAATCAAGAAAAATACAAATGATTCTAACAATGAAAAAACCAACAAATCTTCGGGGTGTTCAGCAGTTGGCTGGGCGGGTCGCAGCACTCAGCCGTTTCATTGCTCGTTTGGGAGAAAAAGCACTACCATTCTACGCACTCATGAGAAAATCTGACAAATTCTAATGGACGGAAGAAGCTCAGTGTTCCTTCGAGGATCTCAAAAGGACACTTTCGACATCTCCGATCATCGTGTCTCCCCATGAGAAGGATCCACTACTTCTTTACATCGCCGCCACAAATCAAGTGGTCAGCATGGTCCTGGTCATAGAGCGACCCGAAGAAGGGAAGACCCATGGGGTTCGGAGGCCGGTTTATTTCCTGAGCGAAGTTCTTTCCCCATCCATGCAAAGGTACATGAATTATCAAAAATTAACATATGGAGTATTTATGATAGCACGAAAGTTACGCCATTATTTTTTGAAACATCCGATCATAGTGGTCAATGAAGCACCTTTGTCTAGTATCCTCAATAATCCCGAAGCAACTCGGTGTGTCTCTCTATGGGGCATTGAGCTTTCCCCTCGAGATATCACATATGAGAAGCGTAAAGCAATTAAATTACAAGTTCTACCTGATTTTATCACTGAATGGAATGCGCGGGACCACCTGACCTCTCAAGTGCATGGACACTGTATTTTGATGGATCAAAAAAGAACAGAAGGAGAAGGGGCAGGAGTCATATTAGTATCACCACAAGGAGAAAAAATGTGATATATACTTCGGATGAACTTCGCAAACGTGTCCAACAATGAAGCCGAGTATGATGCCTTGCTGCACGGTATGCATACGGCTAAAGCTTGCGGTGCAACTCGCCTCAAGATATTTGGTGACTCCAATCTTGTAGCACAACAAGCAATGAAAAAATGCGATGCTGTCAGCGACAACATGATTGCCTACCGTGATCTGTATAGCATTATGGAGGCTCACTTTGATGGATGCGAAGTATCACACATAGGAAGAGCAAGTAATGAAGAAGCCGACAATCCAGCAAACATTGGGTCCCTTTGCCTACCAGTGCCACCTAGGTTTTTTGGGAGGAAATAACTGAGCGGTCTATCAAGGCTAAGGGAGTTTCTGAGGTCGTAGCACCCAAGATAGGGAAAAAGGTTAAGCCACGAAAAGACTCAGGGGCTTCACCAACTAGCACAAGTACAGAAGAAATCCTGGAAGAAGAACCAGAACTTGATGAGGTTATGATAATAGAGCCTACATGGATGCAGTCATACATAGCCTATATGACTAGAGGAGAGCTATCCGAAGATGTGACAGAAGCTCGGCGAATCACTCGAAGATCAAAAGCTGTCTGAATCATCAAGGGGGAATTGTATAAGAGAAGCATTTCGGGTGTGCTACAATGATGTGTCACACCCATCAAAGGAAAAGTTATACTCAAGGACATACATGAGGAGTATGCGGCCATCATGCTAGCAGCCGAGCAATTGCTGCTAAAGCATTCAGAGCAGGATTCTACTGGTTTACAGTGGTACAAGATGCAAAAGATATAGTTAGAACATATGAAGCATGTCAGCGATTCGCAACAAAACCTGGTGCACCCGCCACTGAGTTATATCCTATACCTCTCGCATGGACCTTCGCTCGGTGGGGACTTGATATGGTGGGTAAACTTCACAAATCATATCCAAGAGGACACGTCTTTTTGCTCATAGCAGTAGACAAATTTACTAAATGGATTGAAACAATTCCCGTCACCAGTTAGGATGGAACTTCGGCTATGAATGTTATCAAATCCATTGTGTTCCAGTTCAGCATACCAAATAGCATTATCACAGATAATGGAACTAACTTTACCTCTAATGAATTCAAGGAAAACTGTGAGGAGATGGGTATCAAAGTAAGCTATGCCTCAGTAGCCCACCCGCAAACCAATGGGCAAGTGGAAAAAGCCAATGGCCTAATAACTGTTGGCCTCAAGAAAATATTATTTGCACCACTCGACAGGTCAAAAGGAGCTTGGGTTGATGAGCTACCATCTGTTTTATGGAGTTTACCTACTACTCCAAATCATTCGACACGAGAAATACTCTTATTTCTGGTCCATGGTGTTGAAGCCGTCCTTCTAGTTGAAATATAACACAACTCCCCACGAGTATCTACATATGCCAAAGAAGCATCAAGAGAAGCACTTGAAGACGATGTTGATGCACTCGATGAAGCCCGTGACACTGCCCTACAAAGAGCAACTATATATTAACAAAATTTGTGCAACTACCACAGTCGACGTTTGCATCCTAGGTCCTTCGTTGTAGGGGACCTAGTTCTTCGCCTCAAGCAAGATGGTCACCGAAAACTGGAGTCACCCCGGGAAGGGTCTTACATCGTTACAGACCCGGAGGAGCATATCATCTACAAGACAAGAAGAAAGGAGTAAAATACTCCAATCTATGGAACGTCGCACAACTATGGCTCTTTTACGCTTATAATTTATATTTTCTCGAAATTTACAATAAAGCCTATAGCTTGGCTTCTTAGCCAGAATATTAAGGCCAATGGCCAGGCGGAAAGCCGCCAAACAATGTATCTTCAGCTTCGGAATAATGAATAAAAGATAAGTTGGGAGCTACTCCTATGATCCTATGTCCAGATACAGGCATTCGAAACATAGCCTTGGGAGCTACTCCCATCGGGAGCACTAACACGCACCCGATAGAAATCAAATTATGCATATCGAGTTGCGACAGTTTTCACCCAGATCTATGAGTTTTACTTTGGTGTATCCTCAACAAGTTACTCCCATCGGGAGAGTCTATAACATTATTAAAACAAAAATCTGATAAATTTCAAAAACTCTAGCAGCCAAACAAGGCAGCCAACAAAAACAAATACAAAAATCTCGGAACGCACCCGACACGATAAAACTCTGAATGGCATGTCCAAGATATGAAGATAAGACCCCGAGATTCGTCCTGTGTGGCCTGGTAATCGCACAAGAATATGCTTTGCTAGTAAAATATCCGTATCAATGATACGATAAAAAATCCCGACTGACACATTGGGTACCCAATAAAATAAGACTAGGATTCAGTATTCGATAAGACCTCAATGACTCGAACTGAATTACGCCAGTAGAAATTCCAAATTCTGGCTTGGGGCTTGAGTTTGATGTAGGTCTACAACGTCTTTTCCCAGGAGCAATTAACTGATTCCCAATCTGTCGGATGCATCAGGCCTATTGAACCAAATCCCTATAAAATAAAGAAAAGTAGAAACAATTTATAACATGAAAAGAACTGAACATATCTTTGAGACTCAACCAGAATCTTTGGTTCAGGTAGAGTCTCGGGGGCTACTGACATGGGTATGATTACTTGGGTGCTTATGATTTGTTACCATATCTTCATAAAGGCTCACGACCCATAAAGATTCAAGATGATGGCCCAAGAGAGCATCAGACGGAAGCTTTAGTAGTATTTTGAAAGAAACTATGAACCGACATTGTATTAGAGTTGTAATCGTACATATGTAACCTGTCCGCATACAGCTTTGAGACCCATCCTATTATATATAGGACATGAGAAGCCTATGGGAAGGTACCAAAAAACCCCAAGCGATTTGTAATAGTGCAATTCATCAAGTATTCAAGCGACTTTGACTCCCTTGTTTGCCTAATATCCGACGAAATCTCCAGCGTTCTTCTTTCTACAAAACCCTAAGTCCATCATCATGGACATTGCCGAGGATATCCCTCGTCACCTATATGATAGCCGACAGTTGTATCGAGTCTCTATAGGTTGTTTAGTGTATGCTTCACTATCGCTTCAGTCCACCATACCTATGTAGGCGAGAGCCGCCGAATTCTAAGACTCATTGTGTAATGGCCTCAGTACTGACCGCTCCCTTTTTTGTTTAGCCCTTTGTCGGCACCCCTTTCTATTTGACAGGTCTAAGTTCAACAACGTTAGCAAGGTTACCCTTCCCGCTTGGCCTAGGCAGTGTTATTGACGCCATTGTTTATTCTTCAGGACTCTTAGTCCAATTGGCAGTTTATCCATACTCAGATGTTGTATATTATCAAGGTGATTTGGATGTTTGTATTGTATATCTGTATTCTTGACTCCTTGAGTCATTGTTGTATATATATTTCTTGTGGGTTCTATCATGAACTATTGTGTAATGGTATTATTCGTTTTCCACCCGCACGCAAGTGTCTGGTAGGCATCCTTGAATCGTTTCTATGTGGGTTTGTGTAGCACCCCGGTAAAACCACTACTAGAAAATTGCTTGTTATTTTATTTTTTCCGCATCATCATGGCATCATCATGTTTATATTTTCCAAAATGCCTAAATTGAGTTGGGGGCATCATCTCTTAAATTCCCTTTATCACTAACTTGCCAATCTATCTAGTCCTTATGATTATTTTCAATTCTACCACATATGACACACGGGTTCCTTTTATTTGCCTTATTGATTTAAATCATGCCCATTTGATTTGTGTGGATCTTTACATATTGTGATCATCTATTCCTTCCTTTCATTCTATTGTATCTCAATTCCATTCTATTATTTCTTTAAATCTTGGCTTGATCTATTCCTTGTTCTTTTTGGAATCTATTTTTAATCCAACCATGTTATGATCATCTATCCTTGTCCCTACTGCAGGTGGTATTTCCTTCTACATGTGAACATGCCACTATATTACCACATACATGCACTAATAGCCTTCTTGCTAATCCATATACCTTGCTTAATCTCTCTCTTTCTCTTTATTCCTATACATGACTAGGGCCTTTTTCCCTCTAATATTCTTCTATTTTTCCATATCTTGTGATATTGTAATTTTCATATAATGCATCGACACTCCTTCCTATCTTTTATTCTTTTCTCCTCCTAAAAATATAGCTAAACCTTGTCATCTTAATACATATTTTGTGTCACAAATTATTTGTATTAAAACAATATTTTCTTTTGCTTAAATATATGTATGGTCTAATAAATATAAAGCTGCATTTTTTATTTAAAATAATAAAACTATAATATTTTTCGGTCCGTTACGTGACCATAAAAGCTTTTCTTATTTCACTAAAAATAAAAATAGGCAAAAAGACCGTCTAAAAGTTTGGTCCAAAACTAGCTTCATCTAGTCTACTTTGGATTATATAAATACTCTAATCCTCTACTTTCCCCTTCTCAAACCCTAGCCCCCAAACCTGTCCAAAATTCCACTCTTGTAATTCACCAAATCTAAATTCACCAAATCTAGATCCTGCGGCTCGTTGATTCGATCTCATCTAATTTTGCTTCCCGTGTAGCAGCAGAGCAACACCAAATCGCCTCCTTTTTGCCATGTGGATGTAGCAAAGCAGCTCATCAACCCATATGTGCAGTTGGGTTCAACTAAATCGATGCACTTCCTTGATCCATCTCAAATCCCAGTACTGCCGCTGCTCCTCTTATTCCCTGGCCGCGCAGCAAACATCACACCACCAAATCTCTAGCAACCAGTGCTTCCGTCGACTACCAAGACCAATCCTCAACTCCCCGATACCAGCACCAGGTCCTCATGCGCCACCGGCCTGCCGCCTTGTCCCCTCCCATGTCCAGCAGGTGCGCTGGATCTCCTGCAGGATTCCACCCCCACGTCAGGCCTCTGGATCTGCAGCTGGGTCTTGTCCACGCTTCACTCTCCGTGCAAGAGCCCACCTGACTGCCCACCAAGTCAGTGCATCGGCAGTGCGCACGCTCGCCACTGGCCCTATTCAGCCCTCCAACAGAATATCTTTGTGCATCTTCTGTTGCCGCAGGTACTATATGCTCTGCCTCGTGTTACAGTCCGTTCTAGCTAGCCATGTCGGCAGTGTGCGTATTTTATCAGTCATAGTTAGCTCTAACTTACTGTTTGTTCTCCGGTCCGTAGAATCCTGGTGTCATCTTGTCTTACAGCCACGTCTATCAGGTGTTTGATAATATTTCCACAAGAAATTTAGACTCGGAATTCCTGCTCCTGGCGTGCGTTCTTTTGTTACCTTTGCTACTTCAACAATAACCTAAAGACTGTCTATTCCCTTCTCTGATCCGAGCATGAGACCTCAAACCTATCCTTATTTTCGTATAAACATAATATATCTTGTCTCATTAAATCATTCGTGCTTGCATACATATCTTGTGGTCTCGGATAAATAGTAATTCACCTAAATTAAATATGGAGTGTATATACGGGCAAATTTACTCTTATATTGCCTCCATTTAAAATTGTGTAGCGAATCGGTGACATAATTGGCTTTTTTAAGACAACATTTAAATTGCGGGATATCTATACAACATGAACCATCTAATTAATTGTCGGAATCCTGGTTTCGCTTAATATTGCCTAATTGCACCGCATCTTTGCCATGACATGCATCATACATACATCATGTTTGATCTTTTGTCGTAGTATTAAATAGTGCTTCCGGTGTTTCTTTTAGTGCTTTGGTTCTTTGCAGATTAGTCCGTTGAGTTGATGCGAGTATCGATAAGTTCTTCGGATAATGTATCTTCGGCAATGTTTCCCAGTCGAGCAATCTCCCCCTTTCTACCTATTTTGTCTTTATAGTTTTTTGCTTCCTCCTGTTGATCTATTGCTATTCGTGTTGGGATACTTTAATTCTCATACCATTTATATTTCTTGCAGTGTCTATATAGCCTTGGACACATCCTATTGCCTGTTGTTTGATAGTCAGTTGGTCTTGCGAGTCGTAGTTGCTTTCTCAGGTGTTGCTTCGCGTTGTTGTCGTTCCACCGTTGTTGAAAGGTTGGCACATGTTTAATGCTAGAGATGATCATGGCTTTAATTACAACTTGTTAAATAAAATGCTGGTAATAGATATAACTAATGCAGAGGCATCGGTGGGAAATAGATGTTATTTGATTCTTCCACGCTCACTTGTGTCCGTAGGCCCCGAGTACTTGATACCTATTCCTTGACTATTCGCATTATCCACATATGGGAGACTCTATGGATCCCCTTTGTCTGAGCTTGATTCACACTTTATTTCTTGAAGCCACAAACTAGTTTGAGCCTCTATTACTATCATGTACTTATGCCATGCTTTACTGCTTTATTTATGATTGCGCGTGGAGCGCCTGTACTATTTAGGAACCCCGTGCCACGTTTACGCTATATCGACAAGCCCAGTCACACTTTCGGGTTCCTAGTCATTTATAGCCGTCGCCACACACTCTGGGTCTGTCGCGGAGCCGGCCGACTTCGTAACGGGTACCTTATTGGGGGTGCCCCCCTGAAATAATATATGAATCCTGTGAATGCATTGTCGTGAGGCCTCGTTGCGTTTTATTTGGTTCTTCCTGAGGTCGACCGTGTGTGTGTTGCTATTTGTGCACCCCTGCAGGGTAAAACTTTCTAAAGGCTGTGTCCGCGGTTATGGACGACTTGGAGCACAGTATCTTGATCATAGACAACTATAACTAACGTAGTGCTATAAAATTGACTTTGACATGTCCAGTAATCAGTTTTACTACAACGGAATGAGTAAATAAAAGTGCCAACAACTATTGAGTTTGGAATATCTCTGGCTAATTATATATGACTAGTAAGTATTACAACTATCACGGAATGGTTAACTAAAACTTCCCACTGCTTATGATATCAGGATGACTCATACTATCTATATCTGTCTAGTAAGGGCTGCAACTATAATGGAATGAATAAAACTGCCAACTGTGTGAATTTCTCGGTTTGACTTCCTCGTTTGGTCTCGAGGGGGAATGCTAGGATGGGTATGTTTGGTGTTAGTATCAGGTGGTTCCGAATAAGTCTTTATTATCTCTCTCTAATAGCCGACAGTTGTATCAAGTCTCTATAGGTTGTTTAGTGCATGCTTCGCTGCCGCTTCAGTCCACCATACCTATGTAGGCTAGAGCCGCCGAATTCTAGACTCGCCGTGTACTGGCCTCAGTACTGACCGCTCTCTTTTTCCCTTGCCCTTTGTTGGCACCCCTTTTTGTTTAACAGGTATAAGTTCGACATCGTTAGTAGGGTTACCCTTCCGGCTTGGCCTGGGCAGGGTTATGGACTCCATTGGTTATTCCTCAGGGCTCTCAGCCCCATTTGCATCTTGTCCGTACTCGGACGTTGTATCGTTTTCAAGGTGATTTGGATCTTTGTACTGTATATCTGTATTATTGACTCATGGAGTCGTTGTTGTATATATATGTTTCTATGGATTCGATCGTGGACTATTGTGGAAAGTTATTACTTTGTTTTCCACCCGCACGCAAGTGCCCGGTGGGCATCTTTGAATCGTTTCTATGCGAGTTTGGCGGGAATCGCTAAAACTTGCATAGGGCCGATTCGAGGGTGTTACAGTTTGGCAGAAATCTCTAAAGTCTGCATAGGGTCGACTCGAGGGTGTTATAGCTACCCTGCCCTTTCCAAGTTCTTGGAAGCCATTCACCATGCCTACAACATCGTCAAGATGTCGGGAGGCAATGGCAAGGTCATTACCATTCGGTGCGATGAAAAGGAATACTTGCGCTCTCTCGAGCACACATACAAAACCGCGACCACTGCCTACCCAGAGGAGATGGACGCCCTCGATTACATTGGGGGCACCTCGAGGAAGAAGCATATGGTGGCTCAAGAGAACACTCCGGCGAAGAGGGGGGCTGCCGCATTGTACCCATATGACGAGGGTCACACAATGTCCGCTGCCCACAGCCATAGGAGGCCCTCGAGACAAGCTCGCCCCACCCTCATTAGCGTCATCAGGGTTTGCGAGGGTGGCGTGGACACGAGGGCTCCTAACTTCCTAGTGGACTGCACCTAGCGCGCGCTCAACCCTGACTCCTTCACCGATGGCGCTTGAGAGATGCCCAGGGGAGCTAGGAGTCGAGAGGGCTTGCAAGCCCCCCTCTCATGCGTAGGGTGACCAGCTACCCGACCTTTTTTGAAGGTGATGCTCTAAACTCCCATCCTCTGCAACCTTATTCCTTGTAAGACCTTGTACGGATCATGGCGGCATTGTAATAAGTTGGACATATTTGGCACTTCCCTTTTTTTGGATTTTGCACCTGGCGCCAACCCTGCCATTTGTTTTTCCGTCGAGAAAACATTTTCGAAAGCTGCGTGTGGCTGAGACTCCTCGATAGGTGCCACGCGAGTGGGGGCTACCGCCGGGCCGCCTCCCGACAACCTAGGGCCTAAAGTATCGAGCTCTGAACTTTCAGACTAGCTTCAGCCATAAGTCATCTCACCCATGGTTCCTGGTGCTTGGAACCCTCGCATGATGCATGTAGGGAAATTGGCCGTGTATGTTTTTGCTCTGTGGCCCTCTCCATGGTGTCTACCCCTGGGCCACAACCCAGGGCCTAAAGTGTCGAGCTCTAAACTTTTAGACTAGCTCTAGCCATAAGTCATCTCACCCATGGTTCTTGGTGCTTGGAACCCTCGCGCGACACATGTAGGGAAATCGGCCACGTATGTTTTTTGCTCTACGGCCCTCTACACGGTGTCTACCGTTGGGCCGCCGTCCATTGAACCATGGCCTAAAGTGTCGAGCTCTGAACTTTTGGACTAGCTCCAGCAACAAGTCAACTCACCCACGGTCCCTAGTGCTCGAAAGGGACAGCTTCAGTAACAATTCAAATCACCCACGGTTCCTGACGCTCAAAAGGGCCATCCCCCATCGACCTAGGGCCTAAAGTGTCGAGCTATGAACTTAAAGGCCAGCTCCGACGATAAGACACTTGTTCTTCCTAGAGCTTGAAACCGTCGCGAGGCACCTGTAGGGATCCCCAGCGGCGTATGCCTTCCCTTACGGTCTCCTCCTAGAGAGGCTTACGGAGCCGCTCGTGAGGGTACCACACTCTAGCAGCCAAACCTCGTGCTACACCTACGGTCTCCTCCTCGAGGGGACAACAGTCTAAGCACCTCCATACGACCTTCTCCTCGAGAGATTTATGGGGCGGCTCATGAGGGTACTCCCCTCTAGCGGCCAGACCTCGTACTACACATACGGTCTCTCTCTTGGGAGGCCAGCTGGACGAGCAGTGTCAGGTATGCCCTACATGCACCTAGTATTGGCCTACATGGTGTGACCGTTCGGTTGGTATGAAGCCCATATGGACACGGACTTCCAAATGCACGAGACAAGGAAATCTCAAGACTAAGTTTAAATCTAACTTGTAACCAACTCGTATTGGCACCTGAGACCTAGCCTCCTCATATATAAAGGCTAGGAGAGTGCAACGAGAAGGGCATCACCACAATAGACAATAGAACTAGACATCAATCTCTCGCACATACACCCGCCAGATCCAATCTGTGCATCCACCACCATCGGCGACATTGTAACCTTCAGTTCTTCAGCAATCAAGAGCAGGCAAGAAGGAGTAGGATTTTCCCTCCAGGAGCCTGAACCTGGGTAAACATCGTGTCCCGTGTTGCTTGTCTGTTAGCCGAACGATATCTCTAGTGCACCCCTCTTTCTCTAAACCCAAGTCCATAACAATGGGAATGGATGAGTTAACCCCTCATCAATTGGCATCGTCTGTGGGAACTGAGCGTATTGATGTTGCGATCTTGACAGCCCATCACTGGTGATCTATGGTTCTGCGGCTCCCTCTTCACCAAAACAACAAATCGACGACTTTGACGGTTTCATCATTAGTTATCTACTTGACGACCTCCGAGGAGCAGATTGACAAGATTGGCAGGCCATGGTAGCATATGGTCTGCCTAGCAGAGAGTTCTTACATCGTCATAATGTCGATCGTTTCTACCCGATGAACAACGTCATTCTGCCGTGCGAGATCAACGAGATCGGAAGCATGTATTAACCAGCAGACAACAATTGGGAACTGATTCTGGAAGTCTGTACGATCCATGCGGTGGGACCAGTGGTTAGAGCGTTTGTGATTCGACAAAAATTAATACTCCCTGGAATCAGCGACAGTGGAAAGCTACCAAATACCAAAGGGCGATGATTAATATCACCAACCGCCAGCAGTTAAACATTTCCCGAGGTGGTTCTCTTATTTCTTGATTCAAAGAAACAAGGAGTCATTAGCAACTTGCATAATTCCTAGCTCACGTGAAGCCTGTGGAAAATTACAACCTTGAGGCTATCGGGTCCATACTACATCTATGTTGTCCTGTATATTACGGACAACTACTGGTACAAATGATCGAGTTTTTCTCGGCAAATCCTGCGTGTGGCCTTTTTTGGATCGAGATGTAATTTCCAAGATCACGGGTTATTGTTTTGGATAATAGAGACCTAAATGCCAATCTAAAAAAGAGCTAAATGCCGTGAAGCAATACAACACACGCATGTATAGATTTTGCGACAACAATCTCCAACTCTAACACACGCATGTATAGATTTTGCGACAACAATCTCCAACTCTACCACATTGACTAGCTCTGCCTTGTGAATTTTGTTGTCGCGTCGAGTCTGTCTGATAAAAATCTATCGACTCCACTGCATCAACTTCGTCTCTTGTGACAGTTCTAATGACTCGCCACTACGTCGATTACTGTCCACCAGGCAACTACGTCCACCGTGTCACTCGATGTTGATTCTACACCTGGGGGTCGTGTCGACTCCGGTCCACTGCATCGACTTCATCGATTGCATGACTCCGTCAACCTCAACTACAAGTCTATCATGTCGACTCCGTGTCCACCGCGCTGACTCTACACTCGGGGGCTACGCCAACTTCTCCGCGAGACCCGCTGCCACTTTCGTCTGTGGCGACCGGACACAGTCTTCAGATGCGGTGACCCGATGCGGTCTTTGACTTTGGTGACCTAGGGGCTCCTTCGGCTCCGGCGACCTGCTGCAATCTTCGGCTGCAGTGACCTGCTACAGTTCTCGATCACGATGACCCGCTACAATCTTTGACTCCCACGACCGCGATCCGTCGGTCGCATCGGCTCCCCGTTGTCGCGTCGACTCCATCCATGAGGACTACCAATAAAGCTAAGTTTCCTTTAACCGAGAGTTCATAACTTTTTACCATAATCGCACTCGATACACGCGGGGATGCGTCCTCTTCGAGTAACCTAATCTGTCATCGACTCCGCGCACTCGAGCACCTCATACGCGACAGCCCAAGTAGCTGATTCTGCATGATCATCGAATCCTTGAACTCTGAGTACCTCGGAAAGGCACTGAGACTAAAGATAATCAGGCTAATAAAAAGGCCTAGCTTATAAGTGCAAAAGTGTCGACTCGATTGCCACTAGAATTTTACTTTACAAGTCGTTATGCAAATATTCTTTACAAGATACAAGTCCTTCACAACTCTTTGCATTTTCTATAGCTTACAAGGACGTTGACTGCGTCGAGCTCTTCTATCAGGTCCTCCAACAGGAGTTGACAAAACAATTGTCTACATCATAAACTCAAGACCCGAGTCGAGTCCCTCCTCGGATGGTTGCATCGCTTGACGCTGCAAAGACCCGACACACACGACGCTGGCCGTGCACCCGACAGAAGCGACTGCGTCGACTCCATCCACATCATCGACTCACCTGGTTAAACGCCGCATGACTCCGCTATGTCTACTCCGAATGCGTCATCGACTCTTGGCTCATTATGCGTGAGACGCTGACTTGATGCACTTCCTGATCAGTGGTTTCTCCTCGCATGATTTCCAATGTGTCTACAAGATACAAGACTCGAGTCTCTACCCGAGTCTATGACTCGGCAAGACACTCGGGGGCTACTCCAAGCTGGAGCGCTGGATGCGCACATAAAATATTTTTGAGTGGCACACTCCGATTCCTCACTCGAATCAACGATCCGACTAAGGACTCGGGGGATACTCCCATAGGGCATGCTGGTCGCGCATTCGAAAAAGCGCCGACATTAATGAATTTGCAAGATGATCCGAAGCACTTCGGATCATTGTGTCTATGCAACCGATAACTATAAGTCTCTGCTCGAGTCTACGACTCGAACAGACACTCAGGGGATACTCCCATAGGAAGCACTGGTCGTGCAACCTATATTCCATTTTGTCGACTCCGTCCACAATGTCGACTCGCTTACAACAATCGAACTCATTGGCGACTCCTCCCACTTACATTGCAATATCAAGTACAGAGACGACGTCTCCTTGTCCACACGAAACACCTCCGCGGTGATAAACATTCGGATGTTGTGTCTACGACGCAAAGATAAGACCTAATACAAGATTCAAGGTCAACTAAGTCTCCACCTGAATCTACGATTCGAATAGACACTCGGGGGCTACTAACATATGTATGCCCTACAGGCACCTACTATTGGCCTACCTGTTGCGACGGTTTGGCTGGGATGAAGCCCATATGGACACAAACTCCCAAATGCACAACACAAGAAAATCTCAAGACTAGAGTTTGAATCTAACTTGTAACTAACTCGTATTGGTACCTGAAACCTAGCCTCCCCATATAAAGGCTAGGAGGGCATCGCCACAATAGACAATAGATCTAGACATCAATCTCTCGCACATACACCCGTCAGGTCCAATTTGCGCATCCACCGCCATCGGCGACATTGTAACCTTCGGTTCTTCATCAATCAAGAGCAGACAAGCAGGAGTAGGGTTTTCCCTCTGGGGGCCTGAACCTGGATAAACATCATGTCACGTGTTGCTTGTCTATTAGCCGAACGAGATCTCCAGTGCACCCCTCTTTCTCTAAACCCAAGTCCATAACAATGGGTATTGATGAGTTAACCCCTCGTCACCTACGATTTTCCCCTCGAGAGACTTATGGGGCGGCTCATCGAGAATATCATTTTGCAGCCCGAAAGTTGAGGCGCCCAGGTAAAGCGGTACCCAAGTTGCTTATAATCAGCCGTGTTGCCCAAAGTTGGCATGCCAAATACTCAGAGGGTCTTTCTCGGCAGGAATTCAACTTTTTGTTTCAATACAAAATATCAGGCTAACGCTCGTCAAGTTGGCCCCCCTGTCAGTTTTCGCCATTATGTCGCTACCGTCGTGGCTGCCATGTAGGCTTGCAGCGTTGGCGCATACATCCTTTACGCGTCTTCTTCTTCCCCGGAGCGGTAATCTGTGGTCGCGGCCATGGCGCGGAGCTGGGACATGGACGAACCTGCTTGGCCCCGCTCTCCTCCCCATCCTGAATCGGAGCTCGCCCTCACCATGGCCGCACCCATGGCATGGCACGGGGATGAGAATTCATTCCCGGGTAAGATCTGTCACCATGCGACCATGCTCGGTCCTGTTGTCCTCCTCCAGAAACTGAGCTCGTCGTCGCCGTGGTCGCACACGCACTAGCCATGGAGCCTTCCTCTCCGAACCCCAAAGCCACATCCACTCAGTTCGGCACAACGCCAACAAGGTGAAAATGCATCTAGTTTTCTTCTTGTGATTGTAGAAGAACATGTATGTACCGTGTCCGTATCATACTCTAACAATGTACACATATGTTGTTTACTAGATTTTCATTTGAAATTAGTAGCTCTGTGATGATGAAACATAGAGAAACTAAATGGAATGACGATGAAAACCATGTTCTGTACTTTGCATTGCATCAACAAGGGCTCGTTGACGAAGCATGTTACCAAGAGAGTGGAGTTCATTAGCCATTGTCAAAAATATGTGAACAAATCAATGAGCGATTCAATGCAAATACACGCAGAAAAACTAGATCCATGTCATCAATCATCAATAGGTGGAACATTCTAGTGATGCGTTCAAATGCGTACACCATCTATCATTTACTTGAAGTGGTTGTTATCTTGAGCAAAATGCCTAGTATACACATTACCTTTGTCTGTTCTATGCTGCAATTCTGCTGTTATGGGCGTGGAAAGAAAAGTTGGGCTTCACTGAATATTACGCAGTTAGGCCTAACTTAGTCTTACACAAATAAGCAAAGCTTAGTCTTACACAAATAAGCGTAACTGAGTCTTGACCAAAGAATCATTTACTTTGTAGAACTAGGGGGAAACTAAAGATAAAGATAAAGATAAATGTTCATCGGATCTGCCAGTGTGAGCACTAGGTCCCTGGAGCTAGTGGTGTCGTAGGAACAAACTATAATGTTGCGTTTGGCTATCTCTCATTCTCCATCAAATCGTATGACCCCATTGATGAGCCAATTGTAGGCTCCCTCCCCCTGACGTGGATTCGGCTCCAGGTCGAATCTGGAGTATCAACATGATAGGCACGTGAGTGTCTAGCAAACACACAGTCTGCTATCAACACTGGAAGTGCTGGCACCTCAGCAACAACACCAGGATGTTCTTCCTAGACTCCAGCAGCAGCAAGTATTTCATCAGCTTCACCAGCAGCAGTCTCAGCAGGTATTTCGTCAGCTTCACCAGCAGCAGCATTAGCAAGTATTTCGTCAGCTTCACTAGTAGCAGCATCACCAAGTATTTCGTCAGCTTCACCAGGAGCAGCAGCAACTAGTTCTTCGTTAGCTCCACCACCAGCAGCAGCATCAGGAGCCGGGGCTGCCTGAGCAATTACAGGCTCAACAGCTATAGGGGCTCCAACAAAGAAAGGGTAGTTGATCCCAAGAAACAAATATTGTCCCTTCAGATTGTCGACTCTGCTCCAGACTTGCTCTACTGGGTCTTTGGATGGACATGCGAACCTCGAGAAAACGTGACACCATAGCGATGGGTATGAAGAGTTGTGTCCCCATATGTTCTATTGTATCACCAACACTGTTTAATGCTCCCTTGACATGAATCTACATGAGTTCAACATCCTGTTTCGTGTCGCCTCCGAGAGGTGCCAGGAACCAGCGCCGTGATCCAAGTTCAGCATATGCTACTGCATCTTCGATCATCGGAGCTGGAATGACGTGCGGGGCTACATGTGTACCTGCGTGTTACTTACAGTCAGTAAGCAGAATTTTGAATGGGATTTTACATGCTATATGACACTATGACTCACCCCAGATGAATAGCTCCTAAACACGCATGTCGCCGCTAGGTTCAGTGACTGCATAAATGCATTGCGGTTTGTTGGAATACTAGCTGGAGGTGAAGACGGCGTCGACATACTTCTCCGGCCGCAGGAAGGTGCCACGCAAGACTGTTCATTCATTGTCTTCTGGCCATCTAATGAATGTGATTGCCTTGTCGAACACCGCTAAGGGGTCGTACTCCCAGGTATTCGATACCTCCCGAGGTCTATGTGGGAGCTGTACCTTCAGGAGCTCAAGTTCTGCCATGTTGAATCTGTAAGCGAATTTAGAAATAGGCAGCAACCACCCGTTGTTGAATGTAGTAATGCCGACATCCTCCAAAGATGGCAATGTAAATCTCAACAATCTGTAGCCATTTTTGAGAGTCCAAGTACTCCCATCCTGTGATAAAAGGACCTGCCACTCGCTGTTGCCACCCACCCAGTTCTGATCATCTCCCATTTCCATCTCTTCTTCTTCCTTGATATTCACCACTAATGATTCCGACCACTTATCCAGCAGGATTATTTTTGCATGAATATTCTGCAGAGTTTGTTGTCAGTTGGTAGAATCACCTAGCATGGATTCCATTGCAAATACAATTTTCCAACTAGACCTTCAGATTAAAGTAATATGTATGAGTGTCTCCTCAGATATCACCTAAATTGTGCCTGTGTTACAACGAAAATACCTAAAATATCGAGTAGGAGCAGAGCTCCCCCCGAACAAACTCCTGACAATGATCATAAACAGCTAGGGGCATACTAGCCTTAAATCGTCCATTCTGTTTATTTTTTTAGGAAATAGAATATCACTTAGAAGGCATTCCATTGCAAATCGAAATTGACAATTCATCTATCACCTAAATTAAGACTGTGTCACTACTAAAATACTAGAATATCAAGTACGAGCAGAGGTTCCGCTGTACAAAATAGTCTTAAATGGTTCAATTTGTTCAAACCGCGTGTGTACACAACACGTTCGATGAAAGGAACATAGGGTTCCGATGAAAGTTCAGCACATATGAATCAACGATATGACTGAACCAATAAGCAAGATACTAGAACTTATGTGGCCATCATGGTCGTTTGGCCATTTGCTGGTATCGGGGTAAAGAAGGCCTAGCATGCTGAACGGTTGTTCATTCATGTCCCAGATCATGAAGAGGTAGCCAGGGATGTAGCGAGTGAGGCGACCGACAAAGATGATGTCCAACCCCGTGGAGATCCTATGCATGTTCGTGGCGCTGAGGTTCGGCCAACCCCAATCCTCGCGGTGGCGGTTGCCATGGCCAGCTGCATTGTCGTTGCCTGCCTTTCGCTTCAGCCTGTTGCTACCCCAAGCTCTACCCATAGCGGCAAATGGAGTCTAGAATCCGGCAGATTAATGGAGGCATTGTGATAAGGAGGCATATGGATTCGAGAGGGGATGAAATTGGGGAGGGGCAGTTGTTCGAGTAGGGAGTGACCCAGTGAGGAACCGCCACTGCCGGTTCTCGTCCGCGTGGAAAACAAGGAAGGGGGGCGTATTGAGGGCGCGCACTGGAACCCTCTAGAGGAAATGAAAAAATAAATCGTAAGAGATAAAAATGTGGGGCCCACCTATCAGTGAGTGAAGGTTGGCACGCACAAACGTGACTATGTTTGACTTGGATCGTGCATGGCAGACCTTGATTCGACTGCATGCAAGTGGCGCAGAACCAATTTCAGGCAGCGCTAGCGTTGACGTGTAAAACCACTGTTTTTCTCCACCTCCACCCAACTACGAATGGTCGTGCACCATTCCAGATATTAGTAAGGGCGGTTCCAATCTTGCAGTAAGTAGTTTCACTTCTCCGTCTCCTTTCCTCCTCCATGGCCTCATCATCTTTCTCCTCCACGACCTCATCCATTTCCTCTGCCACGACATCACCCTCTTCCTCCGTATCATTTCCCTCTTGCTTGAAGTCATGGACTTGTCGGATGTCCGAAACGATGGCAGGCAAGCGACTTCGTACTTCGACATACAAGTACATGGCGGGAAGAAGATCAATGTCGTCTACACCACCGACCCTCGGACAGTGATGAACACTCTGAATAACTACAAGAGTTGGCTGTGGTTCGAAGAAAGCAGGTTTGTAGGTCTTAACCTCGAGTACAAACGCAATCAGCGTAGGATCGTCGTGGTAGAACTCTCCATGAAGGGGCACATCCTCATATACCAGCCTTTTTGCGAGATGGGGGCTGATGGGAACATGTAGACTTTGCTATCTTTTTGTTCCTGAACCGTTTGTTTGCAAAAGTTCTTGCTATATTATTTGTCTGAATTCATTTTCATGCAGGTGGGGTGAAAGTATTAGGTCGCTCTTTCATGACTTTCTTGTGAACCACCAGATAACATTTACTAGTGTTAACATCACGAATGACACTAGACTGCTTGAAAGCCTGACTGTGAACATTAAAATCCCAAAGGAGTGCAGAGTGGACATCCAGAAAATTTACTGGATCCCAGGGACAAGGGGAAGCGGGACTGGGATGGCCGATCTTGCCACCGAACTCATCAACCTGTGGTACACTAACATGAAGGGAAAATTGCCGAAATGTTGGTCGAGGCATTTAGGGCACGATTACTTGGAGGATAAGCTGCTTTCTGAACCTAATCTGAAGTATGCTGCAACTGACGGGTATGTTAGCCATGAGCTGTACCGCCAGATTGTAAATTTTCGTTCCAGGCATCGCACCATTGAACCACCACCAATGCAAGTTGTTTGCCCTAGATGCCGGAGTGTAGAGGAATCTACAAGCTGGGGCAAGCGACCGAAGGCATCCTGGGATCGGTTGCCTTCTCCAATAGGCTGGGATGTAGACTTTTAGTGTATGATTTTTGTGTTTGTATGGGGCTTGTTATGTTTATGAAAACATGTTATTTCAGAAGTACTATGTGTGAGCAATTCCAAACTGCTGTGTATTACCTTTGTCAAACTATAATATGGGTTTGTTTATGATTGTATCCTTCGCTATAACAGAAATTATACCCTTTTATGGACAACGACATCTGATCTTGTGGATCCCACCTTATGCATGACAGTTCTAGATTCTGCCGCATGCAAAGGGCACATGCAGAATTTGTAAGTATGAATGTTGAGCATAAAAAGGGGGAAATGTAATTCATACAGGTTAACTACCTAATAGCACAGGGATCATACGATCTCAGTTCTTACACATAGAATGCTTAGAAATACATGCGAGATAAAATATAGGCGAGATTAAACTAGGAACGGAATGCGAAACTAGTAGTGGTAAACAACACACTCACCCATCCGCCAGATCCTGTTGAGCATCTCGTAGCAGACATACGCGTCCCTGGCTACGTACCCGATCGCATCGCAATTCAGGTGCCTCCACTCCCATCGCTCATGCAGGTGCTTCGGGAACTCGACCTTCATGCTGGTGTACTCGCGGTCGATAATGTCGGCAGCGTGTCTAGCCATGCTGGTTTTCCCCGTATCGTCATCCGGGTACCTCCACAAACATTGGAGATCGACGTGATTGACGACATGAACGAGGAGATCCCGCTCTAGCTTCGGAGTGTCGTTCTTGATGTCGACACTGGTGAAGTAGATCTCCCTCCTGCGCAGGAACTTGTGAAGCTTCGGGCATACACAGTTGGACCTGCATACATGGTATAGGAGGCAGTGGTTGCACATGGACAGCTGCAAAAGCACCACCCTCTTCCTATCTCCGGTATACTCGAGGTTATGGTCGACGATCTTGTACCTATCCATCGGCTCCTGTAGCCACCGCTCTTACATTGCGATGACCTTGGCCACCTCCGCTAATGCATTTGTTTGGACGACCGTCAGCTTGGTGGTGCCATCGGCGGTGATGGTGTACTCGTCGGTGAAGTCGCTCCCATCGCCGAACACGCTGTACTCTGCGTCCATGGCAGCAGCTAATGCGGTGGCAGTGGCCTAGTGTCGATAGTGGTGGATGGTACTGGGCGTGGCGATGGAGAGATCTGTTACAGTGGTATGGCGCGGCGGAGGCGGTGCCTGCAGCGGTGTCGATGGTTCTTGTGGTGGCTACGGCGGCGACGATGGCGAAAGGAGTTGAGGATTTTTTGTAACACCCTCAGAATCGGACCTATGCAAGTTTTAGCGAAAACCGCCAAACCCGCATAGAAACGATTCAAAGGTGCCCACCAGGCACTTTCGTGCGGGTGGAAAACGAAGTAATAACATTACACAACAGTCCTCGATAGGACCCACAGAACAGATATATATAACAGCGACTCGATGAGTCAAGAATACAGATATACAGAACGAAGATTCAAATCACCTTGAAAATGATATAGCGTCCGACTACGGACAAGATGCAAATGGGGCTAAGAGCCCTGAAGAATAACCAATGGCGTCCATAACCCCGCTGTGCCAAGCCGGAAGGGTAACCCTGCTAACGACGTCGATCTCAAAACCTGCTTAAACAAAAGGGGTGCCGGCAAAGGGCAAAGGAAAAAAGAGAGAGAGCGGTCAGTACTGAGGCCAGTACACGGCGAGACTAGAATTCGGCGGTCCTCGCCTACATAGGTATGGTGGACTGAAGCGGCAGCGGCAGCATGCACTAAACAACCTATAGAGACTCGATACAACTGGCGGCTATCAGAGAGGGGTAAGAAAGACCTATTCGGAACCAACCTGGTCCTAACACCAAACAAACCCATCCTGGCGTTTCCCCCTCGAGACCAACGAGGAAGTCAACCGAGGAACTCACACAGTTGGCATTTTTATTTATTCGGTTATCGTTGCAGCAATTACTAGTCAAGTATAGATAATCATCCTGATAAATTAAGCAGTGGGCACTTTTAGTTAACCATTCCATTGTAGTTGCGACACTTACTAATCAGATACAATTAGCATGAGATAAACCCAAAACCCAGCAGTTGTTGGTACTTTTATTTAGCCATTCCGTTGTAGTTGCAATACTTACTAGTCAGGTACAATGGTCGCAAGCGACACCCAAACAAGCAATTGTTGGCAGTTTTATTTAGCCATTCCATTATAGTGAAGCTGATTACTAGTCATTATAAAGTCAAATTTATAGCAATAAACTTTAGTTATGCTTGTCTATGGTCGAGATACTGTGCTCCAAGTCGTCCATAACCGCGGACACGGCTTTCAGAAAGTTTTAACCCGGCCGGGGTGCACAAATAGCAACACACACTCGATATGCCTCGGAAAAACCAAAACAAAACCCAACGAGGCAGTCACGACAAAGCGATCACAGGATTCAGAAATATTTCAGGGGGCCACCCCATTAAGTAGACCATAGAAGCTAGCCGACTCGAGGCGGACTCAAGGTTTATGCCAATGGTCGTGAACGATCGGGAACCCAAAACTGGGCTTGTCGACACCGCGAAAACACTCCGCTTACCTAACAAGACAAAGGTGCTATCCATCGCACAATTTAAATAAAGCAAGAAGCATGGCATAAGTACAGGATAGTAAATAAAACCTCAAACTAGTTTGTGGCCCCAAGAAATAAGAATGAATCAAGCTCGCTCGGGGGTCCATAAGCCTCCGGATGTGGATAGCGAATATTCAAGGAACAGTATCAAGTACTCGGGGTCTTACGACACAAGTGGGCGTCGAAACCAAATATTATCTATCACCCACCGATGCCTCTGCTTATTTCAATTTTAGTTGTTAAACAGGAATCAAAGTGAGCGATAAGTAAAACTATGATCATCTCCAACATCAACATGCGGCAATACGTCAACAACTGTGGCACTTGACGACACGCAGCAGCACTTGAGCAAGCGACTACGACGTGCAAGTCCAACTATCTACCAAACAACAGGTAATAGGGTGTGTCCAAGGCAATATAGGGCTGCGAGGGATATCACGGGTACGGAAAACTAAAGCATCGCAACACAGATAGCAATAGATCAACAGGAGGGAATAAATACTATAAAAGTAAGATAGGTAGAAAGGGGGAGATGCTGCTTTGAAAACATTGCCAAGGTTCCAACGAAGATCGGGCGAAGCTCACATCAACTCATCGGCCTTATCCAAGAAGCAAAACACTAGAATAAACACCGGATGCAATATTTAATACAACGGCAGAAGATCGGCATGATGCATGTATGATGCATGACATGGCAAGAAAGATGCAATTAGGTCATATTAAGCGGAACCGGGGTCCCGACATTTAATTAGATGGTGCAAGTTATTTAGAACCCCCGCAATTTAGATGTTGTTTTAACGTGGCAGAAGATAGCACCGGGTTCGCTACACAAATTTAAATGAGGCCAATATAAGGCTAGATTTGCCCGCATATGGGCCCCATATTTAATTATGAGGTGAATCGGCATAAGGCCCCCAAACCACACAAATATGCATGCATGAATAATTAATATGCAACAATTTATATAGTTAGCAAATTATAAAATAGGGTTTCGGGAAGGGGTTCACATTAGGGTTCGCGATCTTGGCGTGCCCGGTTCGGGTTGGTCTCGTGGTTCGACGGGACGAGGTTCGAATCTGGGGTTCACGGATCGTTCTCGGATAGCGGAGGTAGACCTTGTCGCACGCGCGTCAATACTTCAGGGGGAAGAACTTGTCGTCCAGGGTGTCGGTGCCCGGGGCGAGGTACTCGGCGTTCTCGAGGGAGTACTTGGTTCGGTGTCGATCTTGTCGTCGATGACGGGCTTGAGTGGATCGGGTACCGGGGTCTTCGAGTCCGGGAGGAAGATCTTGACGCCTGTGACGAAGAACTCGGTTCGATGAAGGGCTTGGCGTTCGATGGATCGATCCACGGGTGGAAGAACTTGGCGTCCGAGACGGACTCGGCGGTTCGGTCCGTGAAGGAGGCCTTGACGCTTCATGAAGGAGAACTTGGTACCCAACATCATCGGTTCCGTGAGAATTTCTTCGGGGATTGGCCATTAAATTCGCGTGGACGGTCTGGTGGTTCCATGACGACGATCATCGGTGCAGTGGCCTTTGGGTTCATCGTAGGTTGTTGTCGTGACGATGCGCGTCACGCCAAGGACCAAACCAACTTTGCCTTACCATACTAGTACCATCTCGCACACACTACCGAGAACCAATAGGGGATGACACGGTGGCCGGACAAGCTTGGGCGAGCAACGCGCTGAGGGACCCGAGGCAGGTGGCTGGGGGCGTCCCGGCAACAGCGTGGGGGCGCCGGAGCAGGGCTCTGGCCGGCAGCCGGAACGGCGGGAGGCGGGCGGGGAGGCTCGGGACGGCTGGCGGCGCCTGGCGAGGGCGGTGGGGCGGTCGCCAGAAGAGGCGGCGCGGCTCGGGGGAGGTGACGCGGCAGGGACGCCGGCGAGGACGGGGAGGGCTGCGGGTCGGGGACGCGGCCGGAGACGGAGGTTGGGGCGGGGGAAGGCGCAGAGGCGACCGAGAGCAGACGGCGGGCGGCGGGATGCAGAGGGCGGCGGCGGCCAGCGCTCTGGCTGCGAGCGAGGGGGCTCGGGGCAGGGCGGTCGCGACGAGGGGCGAGGCCGACGGAGGCGAGGCGCGGGGCCGCGGCGAGGAGGGCGGGGTGGAGTACCGGAGGTGAGGGCGCGGGTCGCGGGCGCAGCCGAGCTCGAGGAGGAGGCCGGCAGGCCGGCTCGAAGAGCACCGGGCGGCGGGTTGACGGCGGAAGGCAGACGCGGCGAGGGCGGCCCGAGCGGCGGGAGGACGCGGCCAGGACGGTGAGGAGGACGGGGAGAGAGGTGGGAGGCCAGAGGAGGGAGGAGACGCGTGGGGGGGCTGGTGTGGTGGGACCCAGGGGCAGGTGGCGGTTGACCAGGGGGTGGGTCGGTGTGGGGTGAGGGAGGAAGGGGCTGCGGGGCCCGGGGAACAGGGAGAGGGGTGAGGACTGGCTCGGGTGAGTGGGGGTGTTGGCTGGCAGGTGGGAGGTGAGGTGGCAGCAGAAGAGTGGTTGGGGGGAGAGAGAGGATGAGGTGGCAGCCAGAGATTGGTGGGGGTGAGGTGGCTGGTTGGGTGGGTAGACTAGGTTGGGTAGAAAAAGGTCTAGGCTGGACCGTTTTAATTTCTGGGGGTGGTCGTTCGGGTCGAATCGGCCCGTTCGACTGCCCCACTAAAAATAATTCAAAATTTTATTTATTTTTAAATGTACCGTTTGCAAACCGATAGCAGACAAACAAAAATAATCCGGAGACCCGGGGTTTGCGTTTGAACAAAGACGGGGCGTTTAGAAAACAAAAATAGGTTTTTCCGAAAATAGTTTTATGCAAGCAAATACAAGATGATGACGATGCTCAAATGCAATGTGGCATGATGACATGAGCATGCGGTCATGATGATGCAATGCACAAATCAACGCGATTTTCTAGTAGTGGTTTTGCGGGATGCCACATTTTTATACAGTGTTGTGCTGTGGAGACGGAAGGCGATGCTTAAAAGGGGGTGTGCGCACATTGTAAATTGCGTTTACCAATATTCCGGTCATACCCAAGCGGAAGCAATTTTGACCGGGCGAGCATTGTTGGTTTCCAATCCTAGCGATTAAATTCGGTGGCCGTGCCCGGTAGGCGATGGGATGGGTGTGCGACGTGGCTTTGGCATGGAAGATACCGGTCACGGAGACCACCGTCCCGTCGCCGACCTGCAGCAGGTGCGCGGTGCTGACACGACGTAATGTGACAGGACAGACGGAAGTGTACAACTATTTGTGATTATTATTCCCAGCAAGTTTAAGGGAAGTGTAAGCATAGATGGGGACCTAGCATCCCTACACCCTGGGCAGCCGCCTAGCCGCTCAGGCCTGCCGATTGCACAAAGCTTGCAATTTCCTTTCTTTAATTTGGTGATTTTGTCTAGAATTTTCCAAATTGAAGCTCAGTTTCCCAGGCTTCTAGAAGTTTCAGGATAGTCCACTTGTGTAAGCATGCATGATCAAGCAACTTTGCAACACACGTGTCGGTGGAAAAGCATGAGGTTTCAACACACCACATAGTTTAAGGGTCTAGAAACGGTAAGAGAATTAAACATTATTAGTGGTCGGGCCAGCACAGTGACGGGTTGGTCGGCTAGAAGTTGTTGATTCCTATGTAAGGGGACATCAGGCCGGTCTTGACATACCCCCTCAGGAATTTTCATAAGCAGCGTGCTTAGCCTTGGTCGCCGACTTGTGTTTACTAGCCGGTCTTTTATCGATGCCAATCACATGCGGAATCAAGCTGTCAATCCTCGGGTTGACTCCTTTCATACAAAAAGGACACCTGAGCTCCCCAAGTAGAGTGTGGAAAGGGATTCTCCCACTCTTGAGCTTCTTCATGACATGGCGGCTCTCGTTGTCCCTATTCTCCTTGTCAGAGTCCATCTCACTTGAATCTACCTGTAATGTATGAAATGCAAACAGAAATGAGCAAAATAATAAATATATATTCCTCCCACCATTCCAAGTTACTTTCAATACAATAACATATTTATACAGGTTCAGCGGTTCATTAAGGCTGTCTCCCCAGCTCGCTCCTAAATTAATATGGTTTGTGTTATTGATAACTTATTAATAAATAAATAATGTGGATTCATTCAGAACAGACTAGATCTCTCCATGTACCGGTTTGTACGGTGCATCTATTCATTAGGGCTAGATTTTTTATATGAAACCAAGACTAGATTAAGCTCGAGCAGAAAATACGAAACATGTAGAAATAGATGTACCTCCGGGTACACGAGCGGAGCGTGTTCATCGAACTCCATGCCCTCATCGGGGCCTCCGAAGTCGTCAGCACCAGTGAGCACATAGTCCCCCAAGGGGTTGAACTGCACGTCCTCCTCACCTTGTGCTGCATGATGCTCCTCCAGATCTATTGTAGGAAGCACCACCCCAGTGGCGATTCTCGCACACTCACCCCCACGCACTGGTTTCATGGAGAAGGTTCGTGGCTGTATGTTGAGGATTGTGGGGTTTTGCTAGATAGGGAAGAGAGAGGAGTGGATGAGTGCGAATGGAGGACCTGACAAGCTGGGTTTTTAATGCGGGGATGTTTAGTCCTCCTGGAGGGCCCCGGTAGGCAGCTCTTCTGGTTGCGGCTGCCGCGTGGAAGGTTTGTGCGGTGGGGGCCTGTCGGAAGTGAGAGTGCAGGCGTGCTGCATAGTAAAAATGGTATAGCCCGTGGGCCGTGGATGACCAGTTGCCGTGTAGTAGACTTGTAGCCTTTGCAGACTAGATTAAATGTGACATGACTGATGTCTACGCACTTCTATTCTTGTAGACAGTTGTTGGGCCTACAAGTGCAGAGGTTTGTAGAACAGTAGCAAGTTTTCCCTTAAGTGGATTACCCAAGGTTTATCGAACTCAGGGAGGAAGTGGTCAAAGGTATCGCTCTCAAGCAACCCTACAATCAAGATACAAGAAGTCTCTTGTGTCCCCAACGCACCCAATACACTTGTCAGGTGTATAGGTGCACTAGTTCGCCGAAGAGATAGTGTAATACAAGTGGTATGGATAATTATAAGTGGTAACAGTGCCAGAAAAGAGCTTGACGGGTAGGAAGAGACTAAAGGCAATCTGAAATAAAGATGGAAGCAAGCAAACATGTAACAGATCTAGTTGCAAATGGTGTTTCAATGCTTAGAAACAAGACCTAGGGATCATACTTTCACTAGTGAACACTCTCATATAAATATCTTCTCTTCATGATACTACTCTGAACTACTCTCCGGTTGGACACTCTAATCCATGGTAGGGCTATAACAGCACACCTCAAAGTCTGCCTTCCCCATCTAGATAACCCCACACTGTCACCTTGAGCGCTAGATGGTTCCAACAAACACCACAATTTCATAGAGACATCCAACTCCAAATATAACTCATAACAAGTATTTGTAATCTCTAGCCTAAGTGCCACCATGGTGTGCACACTATCACTTTCACACATGTGGGGAGAGCCAGAGATCTATTAAAGCACTTGAGTAGCAAGGTAGATCTACTTGATTACAAAGCTCATGATCACAATATGATCATGCATAGAGAGAGATGAACACATAGCTACCGGTAGAACCCTTAGCCTTGAGGAAGATCTACTCCCTCATCATCATGGGAATCAGCAACGGCGATGGAGATGGTGGAGGAGATCCATGGATATGGCTCCGGGGGTAATTCCCCGTCTCGGCAGGGTGCCGGAACAGAGACTTTCTATCCCTCGAATCTCTCCTTTGGTGGTGGCGGCACTGCGGAACTTTTCGTGGCTAGAGGCTGGATTATTTAGGGTTTTTGCATCAGAGGCTTCTTATAGGCGAAAGGGCGATGTCCGAGGGTGGACCAGGGGCCCACACCACCTGGTGGCGCGGCCAGGGGGACCCGCGCAACCACATGGTGTGGCCAGCCCCTGGCCCCTCTCCGTCTTGTCTTCTGGCTTCGTGAGTCTTCCGGTAAAATATCGACTTTGGCTTTTGTCCGGTCCAATTCCGAGAATATTCATTTTCTGGCTTTTCTGGAACCAAAAACAGAAGAAAACAAGCAACTGGAACTGTGGCATCTTGTTAATAGGTTAGTTCCAGAAAATGTATAAAAATACCTCAAAGTATTAACAAAACATAAGAAAGTAGATACTAAACAAGCATGGAACATCAAAAATTATAGATACGTTTCCAACATATCAACATCCCCAAGCTTAACTCCTTCTCGCCCTCGAGTAGGTAAGTGATAAAAAGAATAATTTTTGAGGTGACATGCACCATCAAAATCAAGATCAAACCATTTGCAAAGCATGAAAGCTGGGATCAAAGTACTCTAAACATGAGCATGAAAGATGAAGTTCTAACAATAAGACATAGTAACTATGTTGTAACATGGAAAGGTACAAACAAAGATCATGAATAACAATGCATTGAAAGATGTTTGTTTGTTTCACATGTAGAAAACATAGCATAGTGGCATTCAGCTTGTCCCTCATGGAGTAGCAAAACATAAATGCATAGGACACCTTCAAAGTTCATAAGGGTGACTGGATACAAATAGTTCAAGAACAAGCAATATCAAAGTTATGAATCAATCAACAAGTTTTGGGACAATGCACATTAAACTAAGAATGACCACTATGCTCTCTCAATAGGTGCATAAAGTTAGAAGATAGAGACTCAATATAAAAGTAAAAGAAAGGCCTTCATAGAAGGAAGCAGGGATTCAAGTCTCATAAAGAGCTTCCAAAAATTATGGTACTTATTAGCTTTCACCTCTCATTTCCCCTATCATAAGCACCTTGAAGTGATTAAGGTTAAAGTGAACAAACTATGGAGTACATGCTTGACAAAGTATAAGTTGGCAATCTCATGTCCCTTGAATACGAGGGCCGCTCCTCATGCTACTCAAGTTTAGTTACCGGTAAGTTCTTGTCGTAGTAAGTACATGTGTATCATAGAGAACCGCCAACGGGGTACCCCTTGCCCGATGATACGGAAGAATCCCCATATCAAAATGACAAGGCAAGTAGACAATAAGCATCTCAGCATCTTCTTATTTACCATGGGAAAATGGTGCTTTTTTCTCTCTTTCCTCTTTTCTCATCTTTTTTTTCTCAATCTCTATCTCTTTTTTTATAAGAAGAATGCTTCATAGATTGCTCATTATGGTTACGCTGCAGGTTTCCACCATGACTAGGCATGGATTAGACCAGCGGCCCAGGCGTTTCTCTAACACACATACATAACTCCATGGACTTACAAGCTCCCCTTTCATTTCACATGGACGACATCCATAAACAAAAGAGCATGATATCAACTGGGTACAAAGTACAAGTGCAATGTTGAAAGCGTTCCCCATGACAACATGGTTCTGCTAATCCGCAATGTATAAGTGCAAGCATATACAACATAGATGACACAATGGTTCAAGTTTATTAGGGGCAAGAAAAGTAAAGTGTGCCATCAAGTTTGTGAGAGCTTTAATCACTAATTTTCACATAACAAGTTTAATTCGGAAGGTAGATAAAAACATGAATATACTTGGAATAGAAAATGCTAATAGGTAGGTATGGTGGACTCTTTGGAATAACTTGGTTTTATTTGGAATTGGATGCATGAGTGGAACTCATACTTGATTAGGGATGCTAGCAAAAGACTGGGAGTGACCAACTAATAGAGCAATAATGGCCATAATCATGCAAAGTGACAAAACATTATTAATTAAAGCATAAAGTGATATTACAAGTCAAAAACTAAATGATCATATCGGCTATGGTGACTTGGTATAGTCTTAACATGGTGTGAGCATGCGCCAAGTCAACCCAAATAAAGCATTAAAGGAGAATACCACAATATTATGCTTTTGTATGCTAAAACAACGCATGATTCTTTCAAGGCACATTAAGCAATCTCAATTGTTTATAACAAGTCATGCTACAGCAATAATCACTAAGAATAAAGCCAAAACAATATCAAGCATGACATGATAAATTCTAAGCCACAGTCAAAACAAGCTCCCTTTTGTACCACTAAAGCATGAAGCTTTCTACTCTCTTCCAACACCAATCGACTTATTTGAAACAACTCAGAAAGATAATAATAAATAAACATCAGTGAGCTTGTCTCACAAATCCACAAAGAAGAACTAAAAAGTTCTAAGCTGAAAGCACAAGAAAACTAAGGCTAAACATAGTGCTAGCAAAAGAGAACACTCACAAAACAATAAGAATGAAAACTAGAGTGTTCTAGGAAATGAATAACGGGGTGTGTCTCTCTCCAAAAGAAGTGTGTTGGGATCCAAACAACTTATTTAAGCAAACTAAGCAAACGAAAACTAAAAACGAAAACAAAGACGCTCCAAGAACAACACAATTATGCATGAAACAATAAAAATGAAGTGTTTGGAAGAAAACCTGAGATTTTTATTGATGGAGAAGGGGATGCCTTGGGCATCCCCAAGCTTTGACCCTTGTAATTCTTGGATATTTCTTGGGATTACATGCTTGGCATCCCCAAGCTTAAGCTTTAGTCCATTCTTCATCTCATTACATCATTCTTTCCCTACACCTGAAATTTTCCTTCATATAAAACTTCACACAATCTTTATTAGCAACATTAGTGTACTCAAGATAATAAGTCTTTGGGTTCAGTTTCAACACCAATAAAACTTCCACTAAAACACAAGCTACTGTAGCACTTCCATAAAAAAGCTCAATTCCCCAAAAAAACCCAAAAAGGAATCAACAAGAAGAAAATGCAAATAATGGCAGAAATCTATCAAAACAGACCAGCTGGTAAAAACTAATTTTTTACAAGACCGTCTGTTGCTCAAACCGAAAAGTGTTGAACTAATGAAAGTTGAATAACAACCTAGGGAAGAAGGACAAAAAATCACAGCTCAAATCGACATACAGAGATTTTACACGAATTTTTTACAGCGAAGCATAAAAATCTGTTTCGGGACAGCAACTTTCCCAAGCATTACTTCTCTCTCATTAGAGGTTACTCTTGGCACAAAAAGCAAACAAAAAGGATAAGGAGCGGTTATTACAGGTAATAACTTCCAAGACTCATCTAAAACTTTTGGGTTATCTCCCAATAAGTACTTTTCTTTAACGCCTTTAAGTTAGGCTTGATAGTTTGAGAAGATGCTCATATAAGAAATATGAATTGAAGTAAAAGAGAGCATAAAGAAGCAAATATGGAATAAATTTAAGTCTAACCCACTTTCTATGAAAAATAATCTTGTAAAGAAACAAGTCATGAAAGCACAAAACAATAAGCATAGTAAAGCAAAACAAGTGCAACTTCAAGACTTTCAACATAAAGAGGGGAAACTTAATATTGTTGAGATACATAAAACCATGTTCCCCTCTCTCATAATAACTTGCAGTAGCATCATGAATAAAATTAACAATATAAATATCACATAAAACATTCTTATCATGAGCCACATGCATAAAACAATTATTACTCTCCCTATAAGAATAGTCATTCTTATTAATCATAGTGGGAGCAAATTCAACAAAATTGCTATCATTATTATTCTCATCACCATAATCATCAAATATAGGAGGCATATTGTAATCATAATTAATTTTCTCCTCAATAGTAGGTGGACTGAAAATATCATATTCATCATTGTAATCATCATATATTGGAGGCATAGTATCATCAAAGTAAATTTTCTCCTCCATGCTTGGGGGACTAAAAATATCATGCTCATCAAAACCAGCTTCCCCAAGCTTAGACTTTTCCATAGCATTAGCAATAATGGTGTTCAAAGAATTCATACTAATAATATTGCTATTAGCATGCAAATAAAGTTCCATAGGTTTTTTAATTTTCTCTTCAAACACGTCATGTCCTAACTCAAGATAAATACTATAAAGCTCTCTATTATTTTGTTATTTTCCATTAAGCCTAACTAGTGAAAATAAAAACAAGAAACAAATAGATATAATTGCAGAATCTAAAGGAAATAACTTCGAGCACTCACACACCAGCAACGGTACTAGAAGATAGCTTAGTAGCCAGAGGATGTGAGTACCTTTTACCTTACCTCCCCGACAACGGCACGAGAAAATAGCTTGATGTCTACGCACTTCTATTCTTGTAGACAGTTGTTGGGCCTCCAAGTGTAGAGGTCTGTAGAACAACAACGAGTTTTCCCTTAAGTGGATTACCCAAGGTTTATCGAACTCATGGAGGAAGTGGTGAAAGGTATCCCTCTCAAGCAACCCTGCGATCAAGATACAAGAAGTCTCTTGTGTCCCCAACACACCCAATACACTTGTTAGGTGTATAGGTGCACTAGTTCGGCGAAGAGATAGTGAAATACAAGTGGTATGGATAATTATAAGTGGTAACGGTGCCAGAAAAGAGCTTGACGGGTAGGAAGAGACTAAAAGCAATCTGAAATAAAGATGGAAGCAAGCAAACATGTAACAGATCTAGTTGCAAATGGTGTTTCAATGCTTAGAAACAAGGCTTAGGGATCATACTTTCACTAGTGAACACCCATATAAATAACTTCTCTTCATGATACTACTCTCCGGTTGGACACTCTAATCCATGGTAGGGTTATAAGAGCACACCTCAAAGTCCGCCTTCCCCATCTAGATAACCCCACACTATCACCTTGAGCGCTAGATGGTTCCAACAAACACCACAATTTCATAGAGACATCCAACTCCAAATATAACTCATAACAAGTATTTGTAATCTCTAGCCTAAGTTCCACCATGGTGTGCATGTTATCACTTTCACACATGTGGGGAGAGCCAGAGATCTATTAAAGCACTTGAGTAGCAAGGTAGATCTACTTGATTACAAAGCTCATGATCACAATATGATCATGCATAGAGAGAGAAATGAACACATAGCTACCGGTAGAACCCTTAGCCTTGAGGAAGATCTACTCCCTCATCATCATGGGAATCAACAACAGTGATGGAGATGGTGGTGGAGATCGATGGAGATGGCTCCGGGGGTAATTCCCCGTCCCGGCAGGGTGCCGGAACAGAGACTTTCTGTCCCCCGAATCCCCCCTTTGGTGGCGGCGGGTGCTGTGGAACTTTTCACGACTAGAGGCTGGATTATTTAGGGTTTCTATATCAGAGGCTTCTTATAGGTGAAAGGGCGATGTCAGAGGGTGGACCAGGGGCCCACACCACCTGGTGGCACGGCCAGGGAGACCCGCGCCACCACACGGTGTGGCTAGCCCCTGGCCCCTCTCCGTCTTGTCTTCTGGCTCCGTGAGTCTTCTGGTAAAATATCGACTTCGGCTTTTGTCCGGTCCAATTTCAAGAATATTCTTTTTCTGGCTTTTCTGGAACCAAAAACAGAAGAAAACAGGCAACTGGCACCGTGGCATCTTGTTAATAGGTTAGTTCTAGAAAATGTATAAAAATACCTCAAGGTATGAACAAAACATAAGAAAGTAGATATTAAACAAGCATGGAACATCAAAAATTATAGATACGTTTCCAAAGTATCAATGACCACTTTAAGACTTTTTCCATGGGCGGCTTCGTGTTCCTTCTTGTATAAGTCTCGAGGAGGGAGACGTTTGTGTTGTCTCACGATGTACTATGAAGGGCACGATGTGTGCAACGATCCTCGTTGGATCACACATGATAAAAGGTTGGTGCGCACGATCCGCGTGACAATTGTGACAACCAATCAGGGTGTAGCAGACAGAGTGAGCACAGGTTTGGGCTTCTACGAAAGAGAGAGAGGGCAACACTGAGTAGTATCAAAAAACCAAGGGCAAAACTGAGTAGTATAAAAATGGAAAGTGAGTGTCTTGTACAATGAAATACATCATGGCATACATCAAATTATGCCAAGATGGATCCACTACAGTTTATAGGATGTGTGTTCTTCTCATAAACCACATGGATCCACTAGAGTTCATTGCATGTGTGTTATTCTCATAAACCACATGGATCCACTAGAGTTCATTGCATGTGTGTTATTCTGATAAACCACATGGATCCACTAGAGTTCATTGCATGTGTGTTATTCTCATAAACCACATGAATCCACTATAGTTCATTGGATGTGTGTTATTGTCATAAACCACATGGATCCACTAGAGTTCATTGGATGTGTGTTCTTCTCATAAACCACAGGGATCCACTAGAGTCATTGCATGTGTGTTCTTTCATTAACCACAGCTAGATTCATTGCATGTCTGTTCTTTTCATAAACCACATGGATCAACTAGAGTCATTGCGTGTGTGTTCTTTTCACAAATCACATATAGATCCACTAGAGTCATTGCATGTGTGTTCTTATCCTAAACCAGCACTAGAGTCATTTCATGTGTGTTCTTTTCATTAACCACATCTAGAGTCATTGCATGTCTGTTCTTTTCATAAACCATATGGATCCACTAGAGTCATTGCATGTGTGTTGTTGTCATGAACCACATGGATCCACCAGTGTCATTGCATGTGTGTTCTTTTCATGAACCACAACTAGAGTCATTGAATGAATGTTTTTTCACAAACCACCCATGGATCCACCAAAGTCATTGCATGTATGTTCTTTTCATAAACCACATGGATCCACCAGTGTCATTGCATGTGTTTTTTTTTGACAAACCACATATGGATCCACCAGTGTCATTGCATGTGTGTTCTTTTCATAAGCCACATATGGATCCACCAGAGTCATTGCATGTGTGTTATTTTCATGAACCACATGGATCCACCAGTGTCATTACATGTGTGTTCTTTTCAAGAACCACAACTAGAGTCATTGCATGTGTATTATTCTCATAAACCACATATGGATCCACTAGAGTTCATTGAATGTGTTTTCTTTTCACAAACCACATGGATCCACTAGAGTTCATTGAATGTGTGTTCTTTTCACAAACAACATATGGATCCACCAGTGTCATTGCATGTGTGTTCTTTTCATGAACCACAACTAGATTCATTGAATGTGTGTTCTTTTCACAAACCACATATGGATCCACCAGAGTCCTGGCATGTCTGTTCTTTTTATAAACCACATGGATCCACCAGTGTCATTACATGTGTGTTCTTTTCACAAACCACATATGGATCCACCAGTGTCATTGCATGTGTGTTCTTTTCATTAACCACATATGGATCCACCAGAGTTATAGCATGTGTGTTCTTTTCATGATCCACAGCTAGAGTCATTACATGTCTATTCTTTTCATAAACCACATGGATCCACTAGTCATTGCATGTGTGTTCTTTTCACATACCACATATGGATCCACTAGTGTCATTGCATGTGTGTTCTTTTCCTAAACCAGCACTAGAGTCATTGCATGTGTGTTCTCTTCATAAACCACATATGGATCCACAAGAGTCATTGCATGTGTGTTATTTTCATGAACCACATGGATCCACCAGCGTCATTGCATGTGTGTCCTTTTAATGAACCACAACTAGAGTCATTGAACGTGTGTTCTTTTCACAAACCACATATGGATCCACCAGAGTCATTGCATGTGTGTTCTTTTCATATACCACATACGGATCCACCAGAGTCATTGCATGTGTGTTATTTTCATGAACCACATGGATCCACTAGTGTCATTGCATGTGTGTTCTTTTCATGAACCACAACTAGAGGTATTGAATGTGTATTCTTTTCACGAACCACATATGGATACAGATAGAGTCATTGCATGTCTGTTCTTTTCATAAACCACATATGGATCCACCAAAGTCACTTCATGTGTGTTATTTTCTTGAACCACGTGGATCCATCAGTGTCAATTCATGTGTGTTGTTTTCATGAACCACAACTAGAGTCATTGAATGTGTTTTCTTTTCACAAGCCACATATGCATCCACTAGAGTCATTGCATGTCTATTCTTTTCATAAAGCACATGGATCCACTAGTGTCATTGCATGTGTGTTCTTTTCAAAAACCACATATGGATACACCAGTGTCATTGCATGTGTGTTCTATTCATTCACCACATATGGATCCACTAGAGTCATTGCATGTGTGTTCTTTTCATTAACCATAACTAGAGTCATTGCATGTATGTTCTTTTCATAAACCACATGGATCCACTAGAGTCATTGCATGTGTGTTCTTTTCACAAACCACACATGAATATACTACAATCATTACATATGTGTTCTTATCCTAGACTAGCACTAGAGTCGTTGCATGTGTGATCTTTTCATAAACCACACATGGATCCACCAGAGTCATTGCATGTGTGTTATTTTCATGAAGCACATAGATCCACTAGTGTCATTGCATGTGTGTGGTTTTCATGAACAACAACAAGAGTCATTGAATGTGTGTTATTTTTATAAACCACATATGGACCCACCAGAGCCATTGCATGTCTATTCTTTGCATAAACCACATGGATCCACCAGTGTCATTGCATGTGTGTTCTTTTCACAAACCACATATTTATCCACCAGTGTCATTGCATGTGTGTTCTTTTCACAAACCACATATGAATCCACTACAATCATTACATGTGTGTTCTTATCCTAGACTAGCACTAGAGTCGTTGCATGTGTGATCTTTTCATAAACCACACATGGATCCACCAGAGTCATTGCATGTGCGTTATTTTCATGAACCACATGGATCCACCAGTGTCATTGCATGTGTGTTGTTTTCATGAATAACAACTAGAGTAATTGAATGTGTGTTATTTTATAAACCACATATGGATCCACTAGAGTCAGTGCATGTCTATTCTTTGCATAAACCACATGGATCCACCAGTGTCATTGCAAGTGTGTTATTTTCAGAAACCACATATTTATCCACCAGTGTCATTGCATGTGTGTTCTTTTCATTAACCACATATGGAGCCACTAGAGTCATTGCATGTGTGTTCTTTTCATTAACCACAGCCAGAGTCATTGCATGTCTGTTCTTTTCATAAACCACATGGATCCACTAGAGTCATTGCATGTGTGTTCCTTTCATAGACCACATATGGATCCACCAGTGTCATTGCATGTGTGTTCTTTTCGTAACCAAGCACTAGAGTCGTTGCATGTGTGTTCTTTTCATAAACCACATATGGATCCACTAGAGTCATTGCATGTGTTATATTTTCATGAACCACATTGATCCACTAGAGTCATTGCATGTGTGTTGTTATCCTAAACCAGTACTTGAGTCATTGCATGTGTGTTCTTTTCATAAACCACACATGGATCCACCAGATTCATTGCATGCGTGTTATTTTCATGAACCACATGGATCCACCAGTGTCATTGCATGTGTGTTCTTTTCATGAACCGCAACTAGAGTCATTGAATGTGCGTTCTTTTCACAAAACACATAAGGATATAGCTGGAGTTATTGCATTCTGTTGTTTTCATAAACCACATATAGATCCACCAGTGTCATTGCATGTGTGTTCTTTTCATGGACCAAAACTAGAGTTATTGAATGTGTGTTCTTTTCACAAACCACATATGGATCGACCAGAGTAATTGCATGTCTATTCTTTTCATAAACCACATGGATCCACCAGTGTCATTACATGTGTGTTCTTTTCACAAACCACATATGGATCCACCAGTGTCATTGCATGTGTGCTCTTTTCATTAACCACATATGGATCCACCAGAGTCATAGCATGTGTGTTCTTTTCATGAACCACAGCTAGAGTCATTGCTTGTCTATTCTTTTCATAAACCACATGGATCCACTAGAGTCATTGCATGTGTGTTCTTTTCAAAAACCACATATGGAGCCACTAGTGTCATTGCATGTGTGTTCTTTTCCTAAACCAGCACTAGAGTCATTGCATGTGTATTCTCTTCATAAACCACATATGGATCCACAAGAGTAATTGCATGTGTGTTATTTTCAGGAACCACATGGATCCACCAGCGTCATTGCATGTGTGTCCTTTTCATGAACCACAACTACAGTCATTGAACATGTGTTCTTTTCACAAACCACATATGGATCCACCAGAGTCATTGCATGTGTGTTCTTTTCATAAACCACATATGGATCCACAAGAGTCATTGCAGGTGTGTTATTTTCATGAACCACATGGATCCACTAGAATCATTTCATGTGTGTTCTTATCCTAAACCAGCACTAGAGTCAGTGCATGTGTGTTCTTTTCATAAACCACACATGGATCCACCAGAGTCATTGCATGTGTGTTATTTTCATGAAACACATGGATCCACCAGTGTCATTGCATCTGTGTTGTTTTCATGAACCACAACTAGAGTCATTGAATGTGTGTTCTTTTCACGAACCACATATGGATACAGATAGAGTTATTGCATGTTTGTTCTTTTCATAAACCACATATGGATCCACCAGAGTTATTGCATGCGTGTTATTTTCATGAACCACGTGGATCCATCAGTGTCATTTCATGTGTGTTCTTTTCATGAACCACAACTTAGAGTCATTGAATGTGTTTTCTTTTCACAAACCACATATGTATCCACTAGAGTCATTGCATGCCTATTATTTTCATAAACCACATGGATCCACCAGTGTCACTGAATGTGTGTTCTTTTCAAAAACCACATATGGATACACCATTGTCATTGCATGTGTGTTCTTTTTACTAACCACATATGGATCCACTAGAGTCATAGCATGTGTGTTCTTTTCATTAACCACAACTAGAGTCATTGCATGTTTGTTCTTTTCATAAACCACATGGATTCACTAGAGTCATTGCATGTTTGTTCTTTTCACAAACCACATATGGATCCACTAAAGTCATTGCATGTGTGTCCTTTTCCTAAACCAGCACTAGAGTCTTTGCATGTGTGTTCTCTTCATAAAACACATATGGATCCACAAGAGTCATTGCATGTGTGTTATTTTCATGAACCACAACTACAATCATTGAATGTGTGTTCTTTTTATAAACCACATATGGATCCACCAGAGTCATTGCATGTCTATTCTTTTCATAAACCACATGGATCCACCAGTGTCATTGCAGGTGTGTTGTTTTCATGAACAACAACTAGATTCATTGAATGTGTGTTCTTTTCACAAACCAAATATGGATCCACCAGAGTCATTGCATGTCTGTTCTTTTCATAAATGACATGGATCCACCAGTGTCATTGCATGTGTGTTCTTTTCACAAACCACATACGGATCCACCAGTGTCATTGCATGTGTGTTCTTTTAATTTACCACATATGGATCCACCAGAGTCATTGCATGTGTGTTCTTTTTATGAACCACAGCTAGAGTCATTGCATGTCTGTTCTTTTCATAAAGCACATGGATCCAGTAGAGTCATTGCATGTGTGTTCTTTTCACAAACCATATATGGATCCACTAGTGTCATTGTATGTGTGTTCTTTTCCTAAACCAGCACTATTGTCATTGCATGTGTGTTCTCTTCATAAACCACATATGGATCCACCAGAGTCATTGCATGTGTGTTATTTTGATGAGCCACATGTATCCACTAGCGTCATTACATGTGTGTCCTTTTCATGAAACACAACTAGAGTCATTGAATATGTGTTATTTTCACAAACCACATATGGATCTACCAGAGTCATTTCATGTTTTTTTTCATAAACCACATATGGATGCACCAGAGTCATTGCATGTGTGTTATTTTCATGAACCACATGGATCCACTAGAGTCATTACATGTGTGTTCTTAGGCTAAACCAGTACTAGAGTTATTGCATGTGTGTTCTTTTCATAAACCACACATGGATCCACCAGAGTCATTGTATGTGTGTTGTTTTCATGAACCACATGGATCCACCAGTATCATTGCATGTGTCATCGTTTCATGAACGACAACTCGGGTCATTGAATGTGTGTTCTTTTCACAAACCACATATGGATACAGATAGAGTCATTACATGTCTGTTGTTTTCATAAACCACATATGGATCCACCAGAGTCATTGCATCTGTGTTCTTTTCATGAACCACGTGAATCCATCAGTGTCATTGCATGTGTGTTCTTTTCATGAACCACAACTGGAGTCATTGAATGTGTTTTCTTTTCACAAACCACATATGTATCCACTAGGGTCATTGCATGTCTATTCTTTTCATAAACCACATGGATCCACCAGTGTCATTGCCTGTGTGTTGTTTTCACAAACCACATATGGATCCACCAGCATCATTGCATGTGTGTTATTTTCATTAACCACATATCGATCCACTAGAGTCATTGCATGTGTGTTCTTTTCATTAACCACAACTAGAGTCATTGCGTGTCTGTTCTTTTCATAAACCACATGGATCCACTAGAGTCATTGCATGTGTGTTCTTTTCACAAACCACGTATGGAACCAGTATAGTCATTGCATGTGTGATCTTTTCATAAACCACACATGGATCCAGCAGAGTCATTGCATGTGTGTTATTTTCATGAACCACATGGATCCACCAGTGTCATTGCATGTGTGTTCTTTTTATGAACAACAAATAGAGTCATTGAATGTGTGTTCTTTTTATAAACCACATATAGATCCACCGGAGTCATTGCATGTCTATTATTTTCATAAACCACATGGATCCACCAGTGTCATTGCATGTGTGTTCTTTTCACAAACCACATATGGATCCAGCAGTGTCATTGCATGTGTGTTATTTTGATTAACCACATATGGATCCACTAGAGTCATTGCATGTGTGTTCTTTTCTTTAACCACAGATAGAGTCATTGCATGTCTGTTCTTTTATAAACCGCATGGATCCACTAGAGTCATTGCATGTGTGTTCTTTTCACAAACCATATATGGATCCACTAGTGTCATTGCATGTGTGTTCTCTTCCTAAACCAGCACTAGAGTCATTGCATTTGTGTTATTTTCATAAACCACATATGGATCCACCAGTGTCATTGCATGTGTGTTCTTTTCATGAACCACAACGAGAGTCATTGAATGTGTGTTCTTTTCACAAACCACATATGGATCCACCACAGTCATTGCGTGTGTGTTCTTTTTAGAAACCACATATGGATCCACCAGAGTCATTGCATGTGTGTTATTTTCATGAACCACGTGGATCCATCAGTGTCACTGCATGTGTGTTCTTTTCATGAACCATAACTAGAGTCATTGAATGTGTTTTCTTTTCACAAACCACATATGTATCCACCAGAGCCATTGCATGTCTATTCTTTTCATAAACCACATGGATCCACATGTGTCATTGCATGTGTGTTCTTTTCACAAACCACATATGGATCCACCAATGTCATTGCATGTGTGTTCTATTCATTAACCACATATGGATCCACTAGAGTCATTTCATGTGTGTTGTTTTCATTAACCATAGCTAGAGTCATTGAATGTCTATTCTTTTCATAAACCACATGGATCCACTAGAGTCATTGCATGTGTGTTCTTTTGATAGACCTTATATGGATCTACCAATTTCATTCCATGTGTGTTCTTTTCCTAAACTGGCACTAGAGTCATTGCATGTGCGTTCTTTTCATAAACCACATATGGTTCCACGAGAGTCATGTCATGTGTGTTATTTTCATGAACCACAAGGATCCACTAGAGTCATTGCAGGTGTGTTCTTATCCTAAACCAGCACTAGAGTCATTGCATGTGTGTTCTTTTCATAAACCACACATGGATCCACCAGACTCATTGCATCTTTGTTATTTTCATGAACCACATGGATCCCCCAGTGTCATTGCATGTGTGTTCTTTTCAGGAACCACAACTAGAGTCATTGAATGTGTGTTCTTTTCACAAACCACATATGGATCCACCAGAGTCATTGCATGTCTATTATTTTCATAAACCACATCGATCCACCAGTGTCATTACATGTGTGTTCTTTTCACAAAACACATATGGATCCACTAGTGTCATTGCATGTGTGTTCTTTTCATGAACCACATATGGATCCACCAGAGTCATTGCATGTGTGTTCTATTCATGAACCACGGCTAGAGTCATTGCATGTCTGTTCTTTTCATAAACCACATGGATCCACTAGAGTCATTGCATGTGTGTTCTTTTCACAAACCACATATGGATCCACCAGTGTCATTACATGTGTGTCCTTTTCCTAAACCAGCACTAGAGTCTTTGCATGTGTGTTCTCTTCATAAACCACATATGGATCCACCGGAGTCATTGCATGTGTGTTATTTTCATGAACCACATGGATCCACCAGTGTCATTGCATGTGTATTCTTTTCATGAACCATAACTAGAGTCATTGAATGTGTGTTCTTTTAACAAACCACATATGGATCCACCAGAGTCATTCCATGTGTGTTCTTTTCATAAACCACATATGGGTCCACCAGAGTCATTGCATGTTTATTATTTTCATGAACCACATGGCTCCACTAGAATCATTGCATGTGTGTTCTTATCCTAAACCAGCATTAGAGTCATTGCATGTGTGTTCTTTTCATAAACCACACATGGATCCACCAGAGTCATTACATGTGTGTTATTTTCATGAACCCCATGGATCCACCAGTGTCATTGCATGTGTGTTATTTTCATGAACCACAACTAGAGTCATTGAATGTGTGTTCTTTTCACAAAACACATATGGATCCACCACAGTCATTGCATGTGTGTTCTTTTTAGAAACCACATATGGATCCACCAGAGTCATTGCATGTGTGTTATTTTGATGAGCCACATGTATCCACCAGCGTCATTACTTGTGTGTCCTTCTCATGAAACACAACTAGAGTCATTGAATATGTGTTCTTTTCACAAACCACATATGGATCTACCAGAGTCATTTCAAGTTTTTTTCATAAACCACATATGGATGTACCAGAGTCATTGCATGTGTGTTATTTTCATGAACCACATGGATCCACTAGAGTCATTACATGTGTGTTCTTATGCTAAAGCAGCACTAGAGTTATTGCAAGTGTGTTCTTTTCATAGACCACACATGGATCCACCAGAGTCATTGCATGTGTGTTGTTTTCATGAACCACATGGATCCACCAGTGTCATTGCATGTGTCATCTTTTCATGAACCACAACTCGGGTCATTGAATGTGTGTTCTTTTCACAACCCACGTATGGATATAGATAGAGTCATTGCATGTCTATTGTTTTCATAAACCACATATGGATCCACCAGAGTCATTGCATCTGTGTTCTTTTCCTGAACCACGTGAATCCATCAGTGTCATTGCATGTGTGTTCTTTTCATGAACCACAACTGGAGTCATTGAATGTGTTTTCTTTTCACAAACCACATATGTATCCACTAGGGTCATTGCATGTCTATTCTTTTCATAAACCACATGGATCCACCAGTGTCATTGCCTGTGTGTTCTTTTCACAAACCACATATGGATCCACCAGCATCATTGCATGTGTGTTATTTTCATTAACCACATATCGATCCACTAGAGTCATTGCATGTTTGTTCTTTTCATTAACCACAACTAGAGTCATTGCGTGTCTGTTCTTTTCATAAACCACATGGATCCACTAGAGTCATTGCATGTGTGTTCTTTTCACAAACCACGTATGGAACCAGTACAGTCATTGCATGTGTGTTCTTATCCTAAACCAGCACTAGAGTCATTGCATGTGTGATCTTTTCATAAACCACACATGGATCCAGCAGAGTCATTACATGTGTGTTATTTTCATGAACCACATGGATCCGCCAGTGTCATTGCATGTGTGTTATTTTTTTATGAACAACAACTAGAGTCATTGAATGTGTGTTATTTTTATAAACCACATATAGATCCACCGGAGTCATTGCATGTCTATTATTTTCATAAACCACATGGATCCACCAGTGTCATTGCATGTGTGTTCTTTTCACAAACCACATATGGATCCACCAGTGTCATTGCATGTGTGTTATTTTCATTAACCACATATGGATCCACTAGAGTCATTGCATGTGTGTTCTTTTTTTTAACCATAGATAGAGTCATTGCATGTCTGTTCTTTTATAAACTGCATGGATCCACTAGAGTCATTGCATGTGTGTTCTTTTCACAAACCATATATGGATCCACTAGTGTCATTGCATGTGTGTTCTCTTCCTAAACCAGCACTAGAGTCATTGCATGTGTGTTATTTTCATAAACCACATATGGATCCACCAGTGTCATTGCATGTGTGTTCTTTTCATGAACCACAACGAGAGTCATTGAATGTGTGTTCTTTTCACAAACCACATATGGATCCACCACAGTCATTGCATGTGTGTTCTTATTAGAAACCACATATGGATCCACCAGAGTCATTGCATGTGTGTTATTTTCATGAACCACGTGGATCCATCAGTGTCATTGCATGTGTGTTCTTTTCACAAACCACATATGGATCCACTAGTGTCATTGCATGTGTGTTCTTTTCATGAACCACATATGGATCCACCAGAGTCATTGCATGTGTGTTCTATTCATGAACCACGGCTAGAGTCATTGCATGTCTGTTCTTTTCATAAACCACATGGATCCACTAGAGTCATTGCATGTGTGTTCTTTTCACAAACCACATATGGATCCACCAGTGTCATTACATGTGTGTCCTTTTCCTAAACCAGCACTAGAGTCTTTGCATGTGTGTTCTCTTCATAAACCACATATGGATCCACCGGAGTCATTGCATGTGTGTTATTTTCATGAACCACATGGATCCACCAGTGTCATTGCATGTGTATTCTTTTCATGAACCATAACTAGAGTCATTGAATGTGTGTTCTTATAACAAACCACATATGGATCCACCACAGTCATTCCATGTGTGTTCTTTTCATAAACCACATATGGGTCCACCAGAGTTACTGCATGTTTATTATTTTCATGAACCACATGGCTCCACTAGAATCATTGCATGTGTGTTCTTATCCTAAACCAGCATTAGAGTCATTGCATGTGTGTTCTTTTCATAAACCACACATGGATCCACCAGAGTCATTACATGTGTGTTATTTTCATGAACCACATGGATCCACCAGTGTCATTGCATGTGTGTTATTTTCATGAACCACAACTAGAGACATTGAATGTGTGTTCTTTTCACAAAACACATATGGATCCACCACAGTCATTGCATGTGTGTTCTTTTTAGAAACCACATATGGATCCACCAGAGTCATTGCATGTGTGTTATTTTGATGAGCCACATGTATCCACCAGCGTCATTACATGTGTGTCCTTTTCATGAAACACAACTAGAGTCATTGAATATGTGTTCTTTTCACAAACCACATATGGATCTACCAGAGTCATTTCATGTTTTTTTCATAAACCACATATGGATGCACCAGAGTCATTGCATGTGTGTTATTTTCATGAACCACATGGATCCACTAGAGTCATTACATGTGTGTTCTTATGCTAAAGCAGCACTAGAGTTATTGCAAGTGTGTTCTTTTCATAGACCACACATGGATCCACCAGAGTCATTGCATGTGTGTTGTTTTCATGAACCACATGGATCCACCAGTGTCATTGCATGTGTCATATTTTCATGAACCACAACTCGGGTCATTGAATGTGTGTTCTTTTCACAACCCACGTATGGATATAGATAGAGTCATTGCATGTCTATTGTTTTCATAAACCACATATGGATCCACCAGAGTCATTGCATCTGTGTTCTTTTCATGAACCACGTGAATCCATCAGTGTCATTGCATGTGTGTTCTTTTCATGAACCACAACTGGAGTCATTGAATGTGTTTTCTTTTCACAAACCACATATGTATCCACTAGGGTCATTGCATGTCTATTCTTTTCATAAACCACATGGATCCACCAGTGTCATTGCCTGTGTGTTCTTTTCACAAACCACATATGGATCCACCAGCATCATTGCATGTGTGTTATTTTCATTAACCACATATCGATCCACTAGAGTCATTGCATGTTTGTTCTTTTCATTAACCACAACTAGAGTCATTGCGTGTCTGTTCTTTTCATAAACCACATGGATCCACTAGAGTCATTGCATGTGTGTTCTTTTCACAAACCACGTATGGAACCAGTACAGTCATTGTATGTGTGTTCTTATCCTAAACCAGCACTAGAGTCATTGCATGTGTGATCTTTTCATAAACCACACATGGATCCAGCAGAGTCATTGCATGTGTGTTATTTTCATGAACCACATGGATCCACCAGTGTCATTGCATGTGTGTTATTTTTTTTATGAACAACAACAAGAGTCATTGAATGTGTGTTCTTTTTATAAACCACATATAGATCCACCGGAGTCATTGCATGTCTATTATTTTCATAAACCACATGGATCCACCAGTGTCATTGCATGTGTGTTCTTTTTACAAACCACATATGGATCCACCAGTGTCATTGCATGTGTGTTATTTTCATTAACCACATATGGATCCACTAGAGTCATTGCATGTGTGTTCTTTTTTTTAACCATAGATAGAGTCATTGCATGTCTGTTCTTTTATAAACTGCATGGATCCACTAGAGTCATTGCATGTGTGTTCTTTTCACAAACCATATATGGATCCACTAGTGTCATTGCATGTGTGTTCTCTTCCTAAACCAGCACTAGAGTTATTGCATGTGTGTTATTTTCATAAACCACATATGGATCCACCAGTGTCATTGCATGTGTGTTCTTTTCATAAACCACAACGAGAGTCATTGAATGTGTGTTCTTTTCACAAACCACATATGGATCCACCACAGTCATTGCATGTGTGTTCTTTTTAGAAACCACATATGGATCCTCCAGAGTCATTGCATGTGTGTTATTTTCATGAACCACGTGGATCCATCAGTGTCATTGCATGTGTGTTCTCTTCATGAACCATAACTAGAGTCATTGAATGTGTTTTCTTTTCACAAACCACATATGTATCCACCAGAGTCATTGCATGTCTATTCTTTTCATAAACCACATGGATCCACATGTGTCATTACATGTGTGTTCTTTTCACAAACCACATATGGATCCACGAATGTCATTGCATGTGTGTTCTATTCATTAACCACATATGGATCCACTAGAGTCATTTCATGTGTGTTGTTTTCATTAACCATAGCTAGAGTCATTGAATGTCTATTCTTTTCATAAACCACATGGATCCACTAGAGTCATTGCATGTGTGTTCTTTTGATAGACCTTATATGGATCCACCAATTTCATTCCATGTGTGCTCTTTTCCTAAACTAGCACTAGAGTCATTGCATGTGCGTTCTTTTCATAAACCACATATGGTTCCACCAGAGTCATGTCATATGTGTTATTTTCATGAACCACAAGGATCCACTAGAGTCATTGCATGTGTGTTCTTATCCTAAACCAGCACTAGAGTCATTGCATGTGTGTTATTTTCATAAACCACACATGGATCCACCAGACTCATTGCATCTGTGTTATTTTCATGAACCACATGGATCCCCCAGTGTCATTGCATGTGTGTTCTTTTCATGAACCACAACTAGAGTCATTGAATGTGTGTTCTTTTCACAAACCACATATGGATCCACCAGAGTCATTGCATGTCTATTATTTTCATAAACCACATCGATCCACCAGTGTCATTACATGTGTGTTCTTTTCACAAACCACATATGGATCCACTAGTGTCATTGCATGTGTGTTCTTTTCATGAACCACATATGGATCCACCAGAGTCATTGCATGTGTGTTCTATTCATGAACCACGGCTAGAGTCATTGCATGTCTGTTCTTTTCATAAACCACATGGATCCACTAGAGTTATTGCATGTGTGTTCTTTTCACAAACCACATATAGATCCACCAGTGTCATTGCATGTGTGTGCTTTTCCTAAACCAGCACTAGAGTCTTTGCATGTGTGTTCTCTTCATAAACCACATATGGATCCACCGGAGTTATTGCATGTGTGTTATTTTCATGAACCACATGGATCCACCAGTGTCATTGCATGTGTATTCTTTTCATGAACCATAACTAGAGTCATTGAATGTGTGTTCTTTTAACAAACCACATATGGATCCACCAGAGTCATTCCATGTGTGTTCTTTTCATAAACCACATATGGGTCCACCAGAGTCATTGCATGTGTATTATTTTCATGAACCACATGGCTCCACTAGAATCATTGCATGTGTGTTCTTATCCTAAACCAGCATTAGAGTCATTGCATGTGTGTTCTTTTCATAAACCACACATGGATCCACCAGAGTCTTTACATGTGTGTTATTTTCATGAACCACATGGATCCACTAGTGTCATTGCATGTGTGTTATTTTCATGAACCACAACTAGAGTCATTGAATGTGTGTTCTTTTCACAAACCACATATGGATCCACCACAGTCATTGCATGTGTGTTCTTTTTAGAAACCACATATGGATCCACCAGAGTCATTGCATGTGTGTTATTTTCATGAACCATGTGGATCCATCAGTGTCATTGCATGTGTGTTCTTTTCATGAACCACAACTAGAGTCATTGAATGTGTTTTCTTTTCACAAACCACATATGTATCCACCAGAGTCATTGCATGTGTGTTCTTATCCTAAACCAGCAGTAGAGTCATTGCATGTGTGATCTTTTCATGAACCACACATGGATCCAGCAGAGTGAGGTGACCCAGCATACCACTGCAAGATGTAGTACACTATAGTCGTTGACATAACACCAATGAAACACCATTCACTAGTATTACATCCCTCAGAGTGGTATAACAGAAACATAGCAGGTCCAAGACATGACTAAAGATTACAACTCGACTCTTTACAAAAGATCCAGAGAACACTCTAGGTTAAAGAGAGAGAAAGAACTTCTTACAAAGAAGAACCATAAGTAATAAATCAGAAATATCTAGTAACTAAGACTAGTATCTAAACTGTTTGGCTTTCCATTGCTGCTATTGCAATGATCTATAGAAATATGTTTTATGGCTAGAGAATCTACTCATATCTAAACCGACACTTTATCTTCACTTCAGCTGATGTATATGTTGACTTCATTGACTTTATTGAAGAACTTAAGTTGTCGATGATTGTTTCTTGAGCAGAAATAGATGTTGACGTCGCCTTAAACGACTTAGAACCTAGCAAGGGTTAAGAAGGTACGATTTAGTACGAGCGTACTCAGCAAGTTCACTAAAAAGGAGTGTATGATGCACTAATTCTACAGCCACAGACTATAGGTCGTAGGCAATGCAGGTTTTCGTAAACATTTCTTCAAAGGTTGCTTTTATTCTGAAAACTATGTCCGACAGCCTTCACAGGTTGACCAGAACCTTCGTGGGGTTCCTTTCTTTGCGTCAGAGCTCCTTCCCGGAGCAGGGAGTAACATGTCACAATTCTTACACTCTGCAGAGGTGCGTCACTTTTCCCATAAGAGACCTTAGCCTTGTTGCACAACCAAGCCGCGAGCTTGTCCACACTTCCTTGGTATGGGGCCCAGTCTAAGATCCAAGCCAGTACTGCCCTCTCCGCAACCCCATATGTCTGCACGATCCTCCGGGGCTGACTACACCTCCGTTAAGACTCCAACTAGGGCAAGCTATAACCCTGGTGAGTTCCCGAAGACTCTATGAGTTGCTGATGCCCCTGGCAAGCTCCATAAAAGGCCCGACTATACCTCCGGCAGCCACTCATAAATAATCTAGATACCAAAATCGTGAGGCCTAAGGTTGCCCACCCATATGTTGGATCCATACCAGGAATCCCAATGTCACGATAAGGTCATCTTACCTCCCAGGCGCCGCTCCGTCTCTCTCTCTCTCTTCTCTTAATTTCCCTCTGCCATGGTTCGCCAGCACCTGCGCGCTCGCCCCTGGGAGAAACCATAGGCTGCCGCCCTGCGGTCTTTCCAACCATCTTTGACTCTCCGGCGCCACTACACACCAACGAGGTACGACCCAGTCCTCTCCGCCATATCCACACCGCCACAAAACCAGTGCCGCCTTCGATGCTCGCCCACGTGGCAAACCCTAGCCGAATCGGCTCCGCTTACTGCCCTGCTTCTATGCACCCGCGCTTGGCGCTGCTCCTACCATGGGCTGGCCGTGACCTCCCTCACCTTGGTGAGGTGGTAGGCTCGGATGGCCTCCTCTCCTCCTTCGACTACTTCAACTAGGGTTCGACTACACCTCCGATTTGATAAATTCAGGTATGATTCTGCCCTCCCCTGCTCTCTCTCATCTATGCCATAGGATCTAGTAGATGTGATGTGCTTGATTGGTACTGGTTGTGGCTAAAGGTTGTGGTGTTGGATAGCCTAGTGTTTGTGATGTCCACTGCCCTAGATTTTGTGTTCTGCTTCTAACTATAAGCTATCCTTAGTTGCTGGGATAATCTGATAGTAATGCAGAGGTGTTATTGGGGTGGTTCTTGTATTAGGATTGCATATAGGTTGTTTCTAAATATGAACAAGAGCATGATGTTGTTCAAAGCATGTCCCATAGTTGATGATGTTAATTCTTAACATCAGTATTTTGGGAAATGTAAAATACATGTTGTTTTATTAGGCAAAGGTACCTATGATGTGCAGGAGTGTGTATGTGGTTGGGATACTTGATTGCTGTTTAGTTACATGTATATGATAGTTACAACTTGGTACTAGGCAATAGTGATGATATATTTAACTTTCCTAATCCGGTCCATGTGTACAAGTAATAGTTCACAAAGAGAAGTTGCTTTGCTGCAATATAATTGGATACAACTAGTCTATATGTACCCCTCTATCTCATACGTAATTCTCAAACAAGGTGTGGGTGAGACACACAAGTGAATAAGTAGTTCTTATACATGTTCTGGTGCTTTTCCTAATGTAGGACAGTTTTCTAATTATCATATACATGATCGGCTACTTGAGTTTCTTTGATTTATTTTCTTGGCATATGTTCTTTAGTTTCCTTGGTTGATCTTGTCTGCTATAATTAGATTTATGGACTTGGCTTTGGTCTCCTTGTGATCACATGATCTCATATATACATAAAGGAAAACATTTTTTAGATGAAACATTTGTTTGGGATTCCTTGAGAGATTTAGTTCGGAGTACCTAGATTTGATTACTTTGCATTAATCCTTTGTTCTTCATAGATATGATCGTGCAATGTTTGATATATATATCCTACCTAGGCTATATGCATACACAAACTATATCTCCGACAATGAGTATGTAAAATGTTGTGTATCTAATGTTTTCTTTCTAAATAACTTGTTTATGTTACTGTTCAGATTGCTTTTATAGGATTAAATGTTCATGATCTTATTGTTGGCTTTGTACCAATAGGCTCCCTTGTTTTGAAGTTGGAGCACAGCCTATGCTCCTACTTTACTTCCTGGAGCAATTTTGATTGGTTTGTTTTAAATAAATATTGGTTCTTTATTTGATTACTGTTAGTGACCACCAGATCATGTGCATACATGATCTGATCCTGTAGTAGAGTTTGTGTCGTTAACTGGCTGGATTTGCTTGTTCCTGGACAGATCTATACAGCAACAATATTATTGTTTTACCACACTCCTCTAATATCCTCTCTACTAAAAATGTTCAGAAATAAACATGTGATGTACTGGATCAACTTTAGATCTTAGTTTTTGGTACCTTGCATCTTCTACCACCTGTGCCCTTGTAGCTTGCTCATCTAGATTCAAAACTCCATGCTTCTTGTGGATCACCTCCTCCTCCTAGCTATTTGATTAGGTACTAAGATCTCGATATAGATGGAGATATTCTTGCTGTTCTAGCTTCTGTTCTAAGGCTGCTGCTAGAAGATTCTTGTGGTAGCTCCTCTCCCTGGTGACCTCTTGGTAGTTCTTGAACTTTGACTGCAGTCTTGTAGCCATCTCTTGGTGTTCTGATGGATTTTGGAAGATGAGGAGCATATGGTACGGCTAGTGTTGTTGGTTTGCTCTTGTACTACAGCACTACTACTACTACAATGATGACAACACATCAAATGCATTTGGTGAGAGTGCTGCTTGCAAGTGGCCAGGGTTTGGTACTAGTCACCAAGTGTCTCTTCTCTTCCTACTAGTGCAAGCCACGGCTGGGGCTTGTTCTTATCCTGGTATTTCCTTTACCTTTCTTTTATGGTGGTCAAGTGAGTCAATCACTACTAGTTGTTGTGTGAGTGAATGAAATACTAATATGTGGCTTGATTTCTTTTGCAGGGACCAAATGAAAAGAAACCAAGACCAAGATAGAAGGAACAAATTTGATTTCCTTTTTTATTTCCTTTCGACTGATGTAATCTTCTTTTACTTTTGAAATTTGTAATCCCTAATTAGTGCTGTAAATTATTCATTGGTTCAAGTAGAATTGTTTTCTTAGATTGTAAGATTCAATTCTTACCTGTAATATTGGTATACAAGCTTGTAAATTATATAAGGGACTTGTTATATTTATTTCTACTTGTTTTGGAATTGTAATTGATATAAATGTATGGTTATTTGGGAGGTTCAATTCCCAAAGTTGAATTATTGTTTATACATTGCTATATATTCATATTGGTATTATAAATTGTGCTCTAAATGACCAAAACTAGAAAAGGTCATGTCCAATTTTCTTTTTCTTAGCATTTTAATATTGGATTCCCATGTACTTTTATTATTCAATATTATGGAATATATCTATTCTTTTTGGATTAATAATTCTAAGGTGTTATTAAAATCCAAGGTAATGTGATGATCCAATATTACTTCATATGACTTATTTTAAATTCGAATTCAATTTCAAATTCTCATCTGGATTATTATTTTCATTCATATTTGAATTGTATTCAAATTGTTTCACTCAAAACACTGATGTACCACAAAGGTCATGTCGAAATCTATCGCACTTGCCTGGATGCTTCCATCAGAACAAGAGAGATCTCGATCCCTCTACACTCTTTTAGTTTTGCGCGAAAATTCCCCGGATTTTCTATGCATGAATGCAATGCACACACCTTATCTCAGCTTATTTCTAAGCTCTAATGCTGGGATGTTACAAACTCTCCCCCTTAAAATAAACTTCGTCCCCAAAGTTTGTACTCTCTTACGTTTTGGAATAAGGTGTTGTCTTGTATTGATCGCGGCATTTCTCAACTCCATTGTGATCACAGTTGGGGATAATTATGGTATCCCATATCCAGGTCTGTTTCCTTGAATCATCTTCATACTTGGCAACTTCGAACTATCATTCCTAATTTATCCTATGGTTTCTGTTACGATAATCTCTATGATTATGTCCTTACAGTTCTGTTTAGAATTGGTTGTGGACACATTTTGTCCATTCTAATCTGGTTTTCCTATTACGCTACACCGATCTATTTTGGAATACTCTCTTTACACTAAAGGATAACTTACCAGCCGTTTCCCCCTTATAACTAGTCTACTCGGGTTAAGCAATTATGTCTACTTTGGTCATTCATCCGGACTTACTCTAGAGAGTACTCTTATACGGATGATTACTTATAACCTTATGAGAATAAGAATTAATTTCACCATAAATTTGTATTTCTTCTCCACCTTTAGTCAGAAAGTTAGACAACAACACTTCAGTGTTTATTGTTTACTCTCCCCCTTGGGGTTTCCTAATGGTCTCTAATTTGCATGTATAGCATCCATCAACTTGATAGTAAGGATATTGGTCTTTGTCTAGCTTATACTTTATCTCTATAAGGCTTCACGAAAGAATTTGCGGTACACCCACACAGTTGTGGATCTCCGAAATGGATCTTCCGACACTATTTGTCTTACTTCTAACCTTTTGAACTTTTTCGCTTTGGTAAGCCCGATTTCACGAAGCCTCTCGAAAGACGATATTTAATTTCATACTTCCTTAGGTCTAACTTAGTTTAGGCCAAGTTTTATACTCTTTAAATTACACAAAGATGACCTAATTAGCTAAACCGCTAGGATATTAGCTACAGATACCAACTACGGATACCAGCTGCGGATCCTCCTAGGTGTCCGAATTACCCTACGGTTTTAACTTCTTATTTGCATTATCTCTGAATTGTCAGAGCTTGAATACCACCCTTATTCCAAGTGTTCTTCTTTGCACTGATTCTTGATACTTCCATGAACCTGGTACAACTACTTCATTAGCTTCTTAGTAACATCACCTATCTTAAGTGAACTTAAATTCATTCCTTTATATTGCTCCACCCTTTTCTGCACTAATAATCCTTCTTATTGCCAGCTCATAGTGAGTTGGGGTTGATGCATCCTTCAAAATAGTGTTGATACTCCTTATATTTAGCTTCCTTCTTCTTGCAAGTCTTCAACTTGATCTTCGGAACTCGTCACTCCCTTACACGAATTCCCTTTTTTATCTAGGTCTATAACATCAAGTAATAACTTGATGATGCAACATGCATTTGCACATCAAATCAAACTTCATGCATAGATCTAGTACAATCAAGAAGATGCAATAAAAACCAAAAATCCAAATGTGGTACATATAACACACATCATTCTAAGCCCGAAATATAGTAGTTGAGTATAATACCTCTACAATTCAGGCTTAGCTGTGTAGCATATGACACCTCCTAATATAGGTTTACTTGGTGATACTTAGCACTTAGGGTTAAACAATATTTTGTCTCAATATTTACCCAAATTGCTCAGTTGCAACAGGATAATTTGAAGCAAAGTGGTCTCACTTTGGTTCTCACTAACCACTTACCTTTATTTCGGGAATACTAAAGACTACCAACTTTCCATTCTATCGTAATATCCTCACATGATCTCTCAAAACTACTAACAAAATTATAGTTACTACCTTAATCCCAAAAGTTATTGTAATATTATGACACCTATGTCTTTGATAATAGACCTACACCGTTCTTTACTTACTGTTACTACAAGATTAGTTACCAAGTACTTGTCCTAATTACAGACTTATCATGGTCTCGGAGTTATTCTCACCACGAACTTGTCCACATTTACCTAGTCTTCATGATTAAAGAGCTAATCTCACGATGACGACTCTTCTTCTTAGCTTACTATTAATGATTCTTAACAAAATTTATACCCCATTACATGGAATTCTCAAGTGAATGCCACATGATTTACTTCCAATTGTATCAATACATACTCTGATGGTCTACCCTGTATGGTATAGTGGTATTAACTAGTGATAAGATTCTACTACTTCACATGGGTTCTAAATATAGACTCCGACACTAATACTACTCCACATGATATACTAATCTTGGTCGTAATCTTCTTTGATATTTTAAGTTACTTAAGATATCTTAGTGATGTGATGACCCACAAGTATAGTGGGTGTATCGCAGTATTTTCGAGGGAAGTGAAACCCAATTTATTGATTCGACACAAGGGGAGCAAAAGAATATTTATAAGCCTTAACAACTGAGTTGTCAATTCAGCTGCACCTGGAAACAATCTTGCTCACAGTAGTTTATCAGTAGCAACAGTTTTGTAGTAGGAATAGCAAAGTAACAATAGTAATAAAGTAAAGACATCAGTAACAATAGCAGTAAATAGTAGGATTCGAGTGCGGTAGGCATAGGGATGGATGGACGGGCGTTGCATGGACACGACAATTCACATAGCAATCAGCACATAGGGCAATTGCAGATAAATAAGATAAAGCATCCAAGTACTAGATAATCCTAGGCATATGTTCCATATATAGTCGTACGTGCTCACAATGAGAACTTGCACAACATCTTTTGTCCTGCCAGCCCGTTTGTAGCGGGGCCTCAAGGGAACTACTGGCAATTAAGGTGCTCCTTTTAATAGAGCACCGGAGCAAAGCCTTAACACTCCGTGAACACATGTGATCCTCACATCAAAGCCATTCCCTCCGGTTATCCCGATTTCTGTCACTTCGGGGCCATTGGTTTTCCGGACAATAATGTGTGCATACAACTTGTAGATAAGACCATAAACAATACTATCATAATGAATTAATAACATGTTCAGATCTGAAATCATGGCACTCGGGCCCTAGTGACAAGCATTAAGCATAACAAGTCGCAACAAAGTCATAAAGCACTAATAGAAGATACTAGGCACCATGCCCTAACAATCTGATGCCATTACATGAACGATCTCATCCAATCCCTACCATCCCCATAGCCTACAGCGGGGGATTACTCACTCATAGATGAGGGAAACATGGATGGTCGATGGAGAAGCGATGGTGATGATGATGGCGATGATCTCCTCCAATTCCCCGTCCCGGCAGGGTGCCAGAACGGAGTTTCTGGTGCTGTTTCGTGGAATCTGGTGGTGGCGGCGGAGCGGAACTCCTTCTGGAAAAACGTCGAACCCCCAGAGTTTTTAGGTCAGAAGGCAACTTATAGGCGAAGAGGGAGACCGAGGGGGAGTCTGGGGCGGCCAGACCACCCCCTGGCGCGGCCTGGGCTTGCCTGCGCGGCCAGGTGGTGTGGCCTGGGCCCAGCCCCCCTCCGTCTCGTATTCTGGCTCCGGGAGTCTTCTGGTGAAATAGGATTTTTGGCATATTTTCCGGGATTTTTCCTAATAGTTGATTTTCTGCACAAAAAGTTGACACCAGGGCAATTCTGCTGAAAACAACGTTAGTTCACGTTAGTTGCATCCAAATCACACAAGTTTGGAGGAGAAACAATAGCAAAAGTGTTCGGGAAAGTAGATACGTTTTGGACGTATCAACTCCCCCCAAGCTTAGCTTATTGCTTGTCCTCAAGCAATTCAGTTGAAAATTGAGTGCGATAAAAGAACTTTCACGAACACATTTGCTTCATATGATGTATATATTCTCAGCATGTGAGCAACTACTTAGACAATTCATAATAAGGAGTATGCAACTAAGTTTACTTAATAGGCATTGCCAACTGAAAAAATAATAAGTAGCATGAAGCATAAACATAAGCAACATTACAATGCTCATAACAAGGTATGATAGAGTGGTATCTCGCTTGCCTTTGATTATGAATGCCAAGGCACCTCTGAAGTTCAGGTGAAGACTAGAAGTAAAGATATCAAAGATACAAGCATCAAAGTCATAACACAAATAATCAAATTTTGAGACAAGCACAAAGAATGACAACTATGCTCTCAAGAAGGTGCTCAAAGAATGTGTGGAGACTCAACAAATAAAAGAAAAGGTTTTGAATAATTTGAAAAGCTTCCAAATGCTGAAAGTATGGTACTCATTAGCTTTGAGCTCTCATTGCCCCAATCATAAGCATCTTTAATATGGTTAAGGTGAAAGTGAGGTCCAATCTGAGTTATGTGCTTGACAGACTATAAACTGAAAATCCCATGTCCCTTGAGTACGAGGGCCGCTCCTCATGCTACTCAACTTTAGTTACCGGTAAGTTCTTGTCATCGTAAATATGTGCGTATCATAGAGAACCGCCAACGGGGTACCCCTTGCCCGATGATATGGAAGAATCCCCATATCAAAATTACAAGGCAAGCAGACAATGAGTATCTCAGCAATCTTCTTATTTACCATGGGAAAATGGTGCTTTTTTTCTCTTTCCTCTTTTCATAAATCTCTTTTTTATTTTATTTTTCTCAATAACTATCTCTCTTTTTTATAATAAGAATGCTTCATAGATATCATTATGGTTACGCTGCAGGTTTCCACCATGTCAGCATGGATTAGACCAGCGGCCCAGGCGTTTCTCTAACACACATACATAACTCCATGGACTTACAAGCTCCCCTTTTATTTCACACCGACGACATCCGCAAACAAAAGAGCATGCTATCAACTGGGTATATATTTACAAGTGTTGAAAGCATTCCCCATGATAGCACGGTTCTGCTAATCCCCAGCCTATAATTCGCAAGCATATAACTTTCATGGATAGTCACAATGGTTCAGGTTTATTAAGTGTAGAAATAATGTGTGCCATCAAGTTCGTGAGAGGTTTGCTAACTAAATTTCTCATAACAAGCAAACATTTTATTCGGAAGAAAACAAGGCATATTAAATATGCGCGGAAGTAGCAAATGATGCTAATAGGTAGGTACGGTGGACACTTTGGAAACATTTGGTTTAGGGAGTTGGAAACTTGAGTAAAACATACTCAGTGTAAGTGAAGGCTAGCAATAGTAAGGGAGCGACAAACGAGAGAGCAATAGCTGTCATAATCATACTTGCAACAAAACAGGACTAAACATGACATGAAAGTGATTCAAGATCCTCAAGGCAAAATAATTCATCGAGGCTTAACTGATTATTACAGTCATGTGCATGCATGAGCATGTGCCAAGTCAATTCAAATGAAACATTCAGAGGAGGATACCACGGTGTCATACCAAGTTATGAATAGAGTAATGCAAGCAAACATTCCTAAAACATGCTACAAACTATTAGCAAGTTGGAACTAATCATACGAAAGCAAGAACTACTAAGCATCCAAAGATAACATACACCCTACATGAACAGGCTAAGCATGCCCACAATGATGAGTATATGTACAAAAATGAAAACAAGTAGAGTTCGTTACCAACCTCTTACCACTCCTCAAGTTGTCATTAATCCTCATTATTGCTCTTCACTTGTGTGGCTTGAATAATAATATGAAACCAATATCCACTGAGGACTGCTGAACCCTGTAGCAAACTCACAAAACCAAAGAAGAACGACAAATATTTTTGTTGTTTTCGATTTAAAACAAGAACCAAAAAGGAAAAACAAGTAAAGCAAAATCTTTTTGGGTTTTTCGGATAGTTCAAACAAAGCAAAAAGGGAAAAACAAACCAAGGTGAAAAGAAGAAGAAGCAAATCAAAGAGAAACAACAGAAATATTTTTGGTCTTTTTGTGTTTTAGAAAGCAAAAGCAAAGAAAGAACGAAAACTAAAAAGAGAACGAAACATGAATATACAAAGCACCGACGCAACATGATAAGGAGATGAGTGCGATGTCGGCGTACCTCACCCCAAGCTTAGGCATTTGGCCTATGTGGCTATCAATCCTAAGCTAGCCAGGATGAAGTGTCACCATGGTACGACGAGGAGGTACCCTCGTCCTGGTGCGAGCTCGAGTACATCCCCCCATAGTGCGCGGAGTAATCGTAGGAGGGTGCATCCTCTTGATGCTGCTCGTGGAACCCCAGCAAGCGAAGCTGCTCGTCCACCTCCTCCCTGGAGCATGACCACGGTCTCCTGTGAACACTAAACAAAGAAGACTGCGGCAAAGGGATCTTCCTCTCATCCCCGTTAGTAAACAACATCCTATATACTAGACTGTCCAAATCAGAAGTAGTAGTGACAAAGTGATGAGTTTTCATAGCAACAAGGTCAAGCCTTTGTGGTGCCAATACAGTATCAGTGGGTTCCACTATAAGTCCTAATGCATTGACCATACGCGAGGCAATGATGCCCGCATAGATAGCCCCCCTAGCAGCTAGGCGGCGAGCAATAAGAGAGCCAAGGTTGTACCGAGTATCATTGTTAAGCGCAGCAGCAAGGAAGGCTAAATGATAGTTGGAGATATTACTGATATTCTCCCTACCAAGTATGCTAGTAGCAAGATAATATGCAAAGTATCTAAGAGCAGGGAGTTGGATATTTCTTATCTTTCCACGCTGCGCCACACGGTCATCATCATTGGTCACCCCTCGGTAAAGCTCTAGCAAATCAGCGGGTCGCCCTTGAATTTTCTTCACGGTCCCTGTCATGCTTACACCTACAATACTGCAAAATGTTTCCAATGGCATGGTAAAGGGCAGATTATAAATTTTGAAAGAGACAGTTGACTAATAGGGCGTGTTAGTAAACGTGAAGCTCTCAACAAAGGTTTTGGTGAGCATAGCGTATTGGTCACTCTCATCTTGCATATATGAGGTCAAACCAACCCTCTCAATCAGTACCAAGAAATCATCAAGAATCCCTATAGCTTGTAAGAAAGTAAAACAAGGAAAAATAGATGGGTGAGCATCCCCATCATCCCTTTCATTACCAATACGAGTTGCAATGAGATATTCGTTATATGATGGCCTAAACTGAGAGGCTGATCTTGAGGGCCTCGACCTCCTAGGTGCATCCCTCTCAAATATTTCTCCAAAGGTATGGTTGTTCATGCTTGGTATTCTGAAATATAAACACCTATTAAGCAAGTGATTGCAAAGTGAATAAAATGAAGGATTCTACTCATAGGGACTTGTAAGAGGCCTAAACATGCATCAAAACTATATCTCTAAGCATCAAACAATCTTACAAGCTCTCATAACCGGTCACCTACAACAGCAAAATACTCAAGATTCAATCCACTAAACACAAATCTACTTGGACAAGGGGAGGAGTCACATACCAGGGAACAAGTGCTCCAAATTTCAGCAACAAAGATGGGCTAAGCAAGGAGATCGAAAAAATCGAGAGCAAGCACAGCAAGAACGCGATTTTGAACAATGAACTGGAGCTTACTCGGGAGAGAGAAGAAAGTGGCAGGTGAGAGAGTTAGTGGAGGGCCAGGGGTGGCCCACACCATGGCATGGCGCCACCTGTGGGTGCCGCGCCACCAGGTGGTGAGCCTGCCTGGTGGGTCCCCCTAGCACCTCCCAGGTACTCCTCTGCCCCTTTTTTCTCGTAAAAATTTAATATGAATTTTTTGGAATTTTTCGAGACACTTTATTTTTGGGCAATTTTCAGGCATAGATAAATGATTTTCTGACAGACAGATTTTTTTTGAAATGATGCAATGACAAAACAAGGCTAGAACTACAAGAGTTCTAAGACACTCTAACATGCAAGCAACTAACAACAAAAAGGAAAACTTAAATGAAAACAAAAAAACTAAAATGGATAGAATAGAAGTAAATGGAGATAATCATAGTGAAATCATTGTTTTGTTCAACCGAAATCCTTTTGTTAACATGGTTGATCAGGTCTTGTTACCAAAACAATTTCATATGAGACAAAACTTTGTATTCCACTAATGATTATGTTACCTCAACCTTGATAGCAATGGTCCCAATCATAATAGTTTCAAATTTTTCTCTTGGTATGGGACAATATATTTCTCCAACTTGAATGCCCTCAACATGTTCAATTGAATTCAAACCATAAGTCCTTTCAATCTTCTTGGGGAAATAGACAGTATGTTCCTTGTCATTAACATTGAAAGTCACCTTTCCTTGATTACAATTAATAACAGCCCCTGCAGTATTAAGAAAAGGTCTCCCAAGAATAATAGACATATTATCATCTTCAGGCATTTCAAGCACAACAAAATCAGTTAATATCAAGCAATTCTGAGCCACTTGAACAGGTACATCCTCACATATACCAACAGGAATAGTGGTAGATTTATCAGCCATTTGCAAAGATATATCAGTTGGTATCAGTTTTTCCAGTTGAAGCCATAGAGAGAGAAAGACATAACACTAACTCCAGCTCCCAAATCACACAAAGCAATTCTAACATAACTATTCTTAATAGAGCAAGGGATGGTTGGAACCCCTGGGTCTCCAAGTTTCTTAGGAACCTTACCATTAAAGGAATAATTAGCAAGCAAGGTAGAAATTTCTTCATTAGGGATCTTCCTTTTATTCAAGACAATATCCTTCATATAATTTGAGTAAGGAGGGAATTTAATAGCATCAGTCAAAGGAATTTGCAAGAATAAAGGTTTCATCCACTCACAAAACTTATTATAGTGTTCATCTTCCTTTGACTTATGTTTCTTATCAGGGAAAGGCATATGTTTTTGGACCCAAGGCTCTCTTTCACTACCATGTTTCTTAGCAACAAAATCTTCCTTAGTGTATTTAGTATTCTTAGTGTGCTTTTCAGGTTCTTCTTCAGCTTTTTCTTCATTAGGAGCTTCATTTTCTTCATTACCACTTTCAGTTTCAGCATCAGAAATAGATATACTATTAGGATCTATAGCAGGTTCAGAGGGTTCTACAATAGTTTTATGTTTCTTTTTCCTTTTCTTACAAGTAGAGCCACTATTTTCAGCTTGTTGAATCCTGCTCAATTCTTTTGGGATGCCCCTCGGGATATAGAGGATCCTGGGTAGTAGCACCACTTCTAGTTCTAATTTCATAAGCATGTTTTTCTTTAGCAGCATTAACTAGCAAGTCTTTTTGCACTTTAACGAGTTGATCTATTTGAGTTTGAACCATTTGAAAGTGTTTAACAATCATTTTAACATCATTAGAGGTTCTTTCCACAATATCTTTCAACTCAACAATAGCTCTAGTGTTTTCCATTAGATGATTTTGCACCCTTTTATTAAAATTATCTTGCTTAACAATAAAGATATTGAATTCTTCTAAGCATTGATCAGGAGGTTTAGAGTAAGGGATATCACCTTCATCAAAGTGTTGGAGAGAGTGTACCTCGATAGTGGATGAGTAGGGAATAGGCTTACATAATTCTTCTATAGGAGGTAAATGCTTGACATCTGCAGCTTTAATTCCCTTCTCATTAAGACATTTCTTAGCTTCCTTCATCACTTCATCATTTAATTCAATGACTCCCCTCTTCTTTGATGTTGGAATAGGCACCGGAATAGTAGGTTCAGGCACAATTACTTCAGGTATAGCTTGTTTAGGAGGAGTCCAATCTTCATAGTTCTTGCTTATTTTAGCCATTAATTCCTCAGCTTCCTTAGGAGTCCTATTCCTGAAAACACAATCAGCACAACTATCTAGGTATGTCCTAGATTCCTCGGTTAGTCCATTATAAAATATATCAAGAAGCTCATTCCTAGGTAATGGACTTCCAAATTGCATGAATCAAAGCACAAAACCTTGCCCAAGATTCGGGCAATACCTCTTTTTCTCCCTGTTTAAAATCAAAAAGTTCCTGCAAAATAGCATGTCTAGCACTTGGAGGAAAATATTTCTGCAGGAAAGTACTAATCAAGCAATCAGGGCTATCAATAGATCCAGGAGGTAAATTACTAAACCAAGTTTTAGCTTCTCCTTTCAGTGAAAAAGGGAAAATCTTAGCAACAAAGTAAGTACACATCTTAATATCATCAGAAAACAAGCCACTCATGGTAGAAAGTTCATTCATATGTGCTACCGCACTTTCATTCTTAGTCCCACAAAAGGGTTCTTTCTCAACAATAGCTATGTAAGATAGATCGAGAGAGAAATCATAATCTTCATCTATAATGTTTATGGGAGAAGCAGCAAACTTAGCAATAGGAGACAATTTGGGTCTAATAGTACGCCTCTCAAGGAGACTCTTAGCAGCGCTCCTATCATGGGTGTTTTTACATTCTTTAATAAATTCATCGGTCATCTCAACATACCCATCTTCAATATCATAACTTTCACTAGACTTAGGTGAACTAAGAGGTGTAATAGTGTCTTCATTAGGAGTTTCAGTATTTCCAGCTATAGTTCTAGCAATCATAGCATCTAGGAAAGGACCTAATGAACCACTCTTAACAAGCACAATAGAAGCAGCATCATAAGTATCAGAAGTTTCAGATTCAGCAGTAGTAGAAGTGTGTGTAGCATGTGTATGTGGTGGTGTAACAAGCTTACTCATAACAGATGGTGAATCAAGAGCAATAGAGGTGTTCGTAACTGCACTCTTCTTGTAGTGGATGGTAAAATAGGAACCTTGCCATCACGAGATTTACCCATGATGGATGGATAACAGCGAACAATAGAGAATCCAAGTGAACTTAATAAATAAAGCTATGCTCCCCGGCAACGGCGCCAGAAAATAGTCTTGATGACTCTCAAGTATAGGGGGTGTATCACAGTATTTTCGAGGGAAGTGAAACCCAATTTATTGATTCGACACAAGGGGAGCAAAATAATATTTATAAGCCTTAACAACTGAGTTGTCAATTCAGCTGCACCTGGAAACAATCTTGCTCACAGCAGTTTGTCAGTAGCAATAGTTTTGTAGTAGGAATAGCAAAGTAACAGCAGTAATAAAGTAAAGACCGCAGTAACAATAGCAGTAAACAGTAGGATTCGAGTGCGGTAGTCATAGGGATGGATGTACGGGCGTTGCATGGACAAGACAATTCACATAGAAATCAGAACATAGGGCAATTGCAGATAAATAAGATAAAGCATCCAAGTACTAGATAATCCTAGGGCATGTGTTCCATATATAGTCGTACATGCTCGCAATGAGAACTTGCACAACATCTTTTGTCCTGCTAGCCCGTTTGCAACGGGGCCTCAAGGGAACTACTGGCAATTAAGGTGCTCCTTTTAATAGAGCACCGGAGAAAAGCATTAACACTGAACACATGTGATCCTCACATCAAAGGCATTCCCTCCGATTATCCTGATTTCTGTCACTTCGGGGCCATTGGTTCCGGACAACAACGTGTGCATACAACTTGTAGATAAGACCATAAACAATACTATCATAATGAATCAATAACATGTTCAGATCTGAAATCATGGAACTCGGGGCCTAGTGACAAGCATTAAGCATAACAAGTCGCAACAAAGTCATAAAACACTAATAGAAGATACTAGGTACCATGCCCTAACAATCTGATGCCATTACATGAACGATCTCATCCAATCCCTACCATCCCCATATCCTACAGCGGGGGATTACTAACTCATAGATGAGGGAAACATGGATGGTCGATGGAGAAGCGATGGTGATGATGATGGCGATGATCTCCTCCAATTCCCCGTCCCGGCAGGGTGCCAGAACAGAGTTTCTGGTGCTGTTTCGTGGAATCTGGTGGTGGCGGCGGAGCGGAACTCCTTCTGGAAAAACGTCGACCCCCCTAGAGTTTTTAGGTCAGAAGGTAACTTATAGGCAAAGAGGGAGACCGAGGGGGAGTCTGGGGCAGCTAGACCACCCCCTGGCGTGGCCTGGGCTTGCCCGCGCGGCCAGGTGGTGTGGCCTGGGCCCAACCCCCTCCATCTCGTATTCTGGCTCCGAGAGTCTTCTGGTGAAATAGGATTTTTGCCATATTTTCCGGGATTTTTCCTGATAGTTGATTTTCTGCACAAAAAGTAGACACCAGGGCAATTCTGCTGAAAACAGCGTCAGCCCGCGTTAGTTGCATCCAAATCACACAAGTTTGGAGGAGAAACAATATCAAAAGTGTTCGGGAAAGTAGATACGTTTTGGACGTATCATGATGTTCTACCCATTTAAAGCTATACTCAAATAACATTTCTCTAGAGAATACATATAACTAATCCTTAAGAAAGATGATAAAAACATCCAACTTAAGTGTGACAGGTTTATCCTCAAGTGGATATCCATCACAATTCTTGGTTTAGATAAGATGGCTCCTATAGTCACTATCCACCATACAGATCTTCCTAAAAGGGTTTTAATCCTAAGGTCAGAGCATATGCTCTCATACCAGCTGCGGTGACCCAGCATACCACTGCAAGATGTAGTACACTATAGTCGTTGACATAACACCAATGAAACACCGTTCACTAGTATTACATCCCTCAGAGTGGTACAACAGAAACACAGCAAGTCCAAGACATGACTATAGATTACAACTCGACTCTTTACAAAAGATCCAGAGAACACTCTAGGTTAAAGAGAGAGAAAGAACTTCTTACAAAAGAAGAACCAGAAATAATAACTCAGAAATACCTAGTATCTAAGACTAGTATCTAAACTATTTGGCTTGCCATTGCTGCTATTTCAATGCTCTACAGAAATAGGTTTTATGGCTAAAGAATCTACTCCTATCTAAACTAACACTTTATCTTCACTTCAGCTGATGTATATGTTGACTTCATTGACTTTATTGAAGAACTTGAGTTGTCGATGATGGTTTCTTGAGCAGTAATTGATGTTGACATCATCTTCAATGGCTTAGAACCTAGCAAGGGTTAAGAAGGTACGATTGAGTACGAGCGTACTTAGCAAGTTCACTAAAAAGGAGTGTATGATGCACTAACTCTACATCCACAGACCATAGGTTGTAGGCAATGCAGGTTTTTGTAAACATTTCTTCAAAGGTTGCTTTTATTCTGAAAACTATGTCCGACAGCCTTCACAGGTTGACCAGAACCTTCGTGGGGTTCCTTTCCTGCCGCGTTCGTAGCTCCTTCCTGGAACAGGGAGTAACATGTCACAATTCTTACACTCTGCAGAGGTGCATCACTTTTCCCATAAGAGACCTTAGCCTTGTTGCACAACCAAGTCGTGAGCTTGTCCACACTTCCTTGGTATGGGGCCCAGTCTAAGATCCAAGCCAGTACTTCCCTCTCCGCGACCCCATATGTCTGCACGATCCTCCGGGGCTGACTACACCTCCGTTAAGCCTCCAACTAGGGCAACCTATAACCCTGGTGAGTTCCCGAAGACTCTATGAGTTGGTGATGCCCCTGTCAAGCTCCATAAATGGTCCAACTATACCTCCGGCAGCCACTCATAAATAATCTAGATACCAAAATCATGGGGCCTAAGGGTTCCCACCCATATGTTGGATCCATACCAGGAATCCCAACATCATGATAAGGTCATCTTGCCTCCATATGAAAGCAAGAAGATACACCTGACTTCTCTGTCCCATTCCAAATCTCATGGTTAACGCGTAATATATGGCGCTAGAATCACTGGCGACATTGGTTGTTAAGTCCTAGATATTATGTTCCTTTACCACTTTGGCGAATCAGCGATGAATTATTACCATCTGGTAAATAATCCATAATCATATTATTATGAAAATAGTGTTTTCTGTCCTTTTTGAAATGCAGGTGATGACACAGTTGAGTTACAAGCATATAAAATAATCAAAGGACATGAGCAAGTTGTGAACTTGCCTTTTGTGATTGCAAGATTATGCACTCACGGTCTTCAAGACAATAGAAGATCCAAATTCTGTAAATAGCATCATTGCTTTGGTAAGGACTAATGTATAAAGAAGCAAGATGCAATAATGCATAAGTAATGTAATGCAATTTGATAAACGCAAATCCCCGGAATAGTCATATCTAATCTAGGGTTTGGAAACTGGGAATGAGTTCTTTAGAATGTGTTGGACTTTTATAACAAATTCACACTTGTGCATCTTATTAAGGCTTGTGAGAGTGTGTGTGAAACAATAAGTAAATACAACAAGTAATATGCAATATTAAAACACTCAAATGGGTATGGTATCTGAAATACTTCTTAAACAAGATTAAGACTCCATTAGAGCTTTTAAATAGGTGTTGAGGGATTACTTTTAATGTTTCTTAAAAGAACAACTTTTGAGGAAAATATTACTTTACAAAGTAAAAAAGTATTTAAACTTAAGGTTAACACTTTAAGGTTTTCTTATTAGCTAAGATTATTAAATAGGAAAACATTACTACATTAAATAATCATAGTATAAGTAGTGGAAATTTGCATGTATTGAATAAGGCATCACATTTTACATGGTTTACTTCTTAACATTCCACAAAGTTAGAATTTAAATGTTATTACTTGAGTAAGGTGTATTTTATTAAAGTTATAAGTGAATAGGATTCTTGTGATAGACAATATACCATTTTAGTTGATTTTATAATTGGTAAAAATCTTTTAAGAAACTAAAATACCCTTAATTTGAGATGATAGTTTTAGTAGATATATTTTAAACTGGTTTGACCTATTTTAACTTCACTTAAACATTAATTGACTTGTTATTACATTTTTAGACTTCAAACAAATAATGCTAAAGGCACTAGTAAGTATTTATACAGTTTTAATGAATTAAAATAAAAGAAAAGAGTTAAAATAAGATTTGTTACACCTTTATCTTTTATTTTACTTCAAAAGTGATAGTTGACATTTTTAATGTGTAGAACTTATTTTTGTGATCATTTTGGTATATTATAAGTATTTTTGTGGTTTTTAAATAATAAGATATGATTTTTATAAGTTTAATCACTTTATAAATACTTAATAAATAATAAAAATTAGTCAAGTGATAGAAAAAATAAAAAATAATAATAAGTCTTTATTTTGTTTTTCTAAGATTTTTGATATTTTATACTTATTTTTTAAAGGTTTTTCTATATTTTTCTAAAGTGGAAATAAGTTTAGGGGTAATATGGTAATTTTTATTTTATTTATTTCTCAATTTCTTCCTTTTCTGGCCCAACTCGGCCCACCACATCCATACACACACTTGACACACGCACATACGAACACCATCACCCCTTCGTTCCCCTCCTCATGCCCTTGTCACGTCATGGCCGCCTTGCCTCCGCCACCCTGTCCATCGACGGCCTCCCCGGGCCCCGCTCCATCTCTCTCTCTCTTCTCTTGATTTCCCTCTACCATGGTTCACCAGCACCTACGTGCTCGCCCCCGGGAGAAACCCTAGGCTGCCTCCCTGCGGTCTTTCCGACATTCTTTGACTCTCCGGTGCCACTACACACCGGCGAGGTACGACCTGGTCCTCTCCGACATATCCACACCGCCGCCAAACCAGTGCCGCCTCCGATGCTTGCCCACGCGACAAACCCTAGCCGACTCGGCTCCGCTTACAGCCCTGCTTCTATGCACTTGCGCCTGGCACTGCTCCTACCATGGGCTGGCCGTGATCTCCCTCACCTTGGTGAGGTGGTAGGCTCGGCTGGCCTCCTCTCCTCCTTCGACTACTTCAACTAGGGTTAGGATGCACCTCTGATTTGATAAATTCAGGTATGATTCTTCCCTCCCCTGCTCTCTCTCATCTATGCCATAGGATCTAGTAGATTTGATGTGCTTGATTAGTACTGGTTGTGGCTAAAGGTTGTGGTGTTGGACAGCCTAGTGTTTGTGATGTTCACTGCCATAGATTTTGTGTTCTGCTTCTAACTATAAGCTATCCTTAGTTGCTGGGATAATCTGATAGTAATGCAGAGGTGTTATTGGGGTGGTTCTTGTATTAGGATTGCATATAGGTTGTTTCTAAATATGAACAAGAGCATGATGTTGTTTAATAGCCAAGCATGTCCCATAGTTGATGATGTTAATTCTTAACATCAGTATTGGGAAATGTAAAATACATGTTGTTTTATTAGGCAAAGGTACCTATGATGTGCAGGAGTGTGTATGTGGTTGGGATACTTGATTGCTGTTTAGTTACATGTATATGATAGTTACAACTTGGTACTAGGCAATAGTGATGATATATTTAACTTTCCTAATCCGGTCCATGTGTACAAGTAATAGTTCACAAAGAGAAGTTGCTTTGCTGCAATATAATTGGATACAACTAGTCTATATGTACCCCTCTATCTCATAAGTAATTCTCAAACAAGGTGTGGGTGAGACACACAAGTGAATAAGTAATTCTTATACATGTTCTAGTGCTTTTCCTAATGTAGGACAGTTTTCTAATTATCATATACATGATCAGCTACTTGAGTTTCTTTGATTTATTTTCTTGGCATATGTTCTTTAGTTTCCTTGGTTGACCTTGCCTGCTGTAATTAGATTTATGGACTTGGCTTTGGTCTCCTTGTGATCACATGATCTCGTATATGCATAAAGTAAAACATTTTTTAGATGAAACATCTGTTTGGGATTCCTAGAGAGATTTAGTTCGGAGTACCTAGATTTGATTACTTTGAATTACTCGTTTGTTCTTCATAGATATGATCGTGCAATGTTTGATATATATATCCTACCTAGGCTATATGCATACACAAACTATATCTCCAACAATGAGTATGTAAAATGTTGTGTATCTAATGTTTTCTTTCTAAATAACTTGTTTATGTTACTGTTCAGATTGCTTTTATAGGATTAAATGTTCATGATCTTATTGTTGGCTTTGTACCAATAGGCTCCCTTGTTTTGAAGTTGGAGCACAACCTATGCTCCTACTTTACTTGCTGGAGCAATTTTGATTGGTTTGTTTTAAATAAATATTGGTTCTTTATTTGATTACTGTTAGTGACCACCAGATCATGTGCATACATGATCTGATCCCGTAGTAGAGTTTGTGTCGTTAACTGGCTGGATTTGCTTGTTCCTGGACAGATCTATACAGCAACAATATTATTGTTTTACCACACTCCTCTCATATCCTCTCTACTAAAAATGTTCAGAAATAAACATGTGATGTACTGGATCAACTTTAGATCTTAGTTTTTGGTACCTTGTATCTTCTACCACCTGTGCCCTTGTAGCTTGCTCATCTAGATTCAAAACTCCATGCTTCTTGTGGATCACCTCCTCCTCCTAGCTGTTTGATTAGGTACTAAGATCTCGATATAGATGGAGATCTTCTTGCTGTTCTAGCTTTTGTTCTAAGGCTGCTGCTAGAAGATTCTTGTGGTAGCTCCTCTCCCTGGTGACCTCTTGGTAGTTCTTGAACTTTGATTGCAGTCTTGTAGCCATCTCTTGGTGTTCTGATGGATTTTGGAAGATGAGGAGCATATGGTACGGCTGGTGTTGTTGGTTTGCTCTTGTACTACAGCACTACTACTACTACAATGATGATAGCACATCAAATGCATGTGGTGAGAGTGCTGCTTGCAAGTGTCCAGGGTTTGGTACTAGTCACCAAGTGTCTCTTCTCTTCCTACTAGTGCAAGCCATGGCTGGGGCTTGTCCTTATCCTGGTATTTCCTTTACCTTTCTTTTATGGTGGTCAAGTGAGTCAATCACTACTAGTTGTTGTGTGAGTGAATGAAATACTAATATGTGGCTTGATTTCTTTTGCAGGGACCAAATGAAAAGAAACCAAGACCAAGATAGAAGGAACAAATTTGATTTCCTTTTTTATTTCTTTTCGACTGATGTAATCTTCTTTTACTTTTGAACTTTGTAATCCCTAATTAGTGTTGTAAATTATTCATTGGTTCTAGTAGAATTCTTTTCTGAGATTGTAAGATTCAATTCTTACCTGTAATATTGGTATACAAGCTTGTAAATTATATAAGGGACTTGTAATATTTATTTCTACTTGTTTTGGAATTGTAATTGATATAAAATGTATGGTTATTTGGGAGGTTCAATTCCCAAAGTTGAATTCTTGTTTATACATTGCTATATATTCATATTGGTATTATAAATTGTGCTCTAAATGACCAAAACTAGAAAAGGTCATGTCCAATTTTCTTTTCCTTAGCATTTTAATATTAGATTCCCATGTACTTTTATTATTCATTATTATGGAATATATCTATTCCTTTTGGAGTAATAATTCTAAGGTGTTACTTAAATCCAAGGTAATGTGATGATCCAATATTACTTCATATGACTTATTTTAAATTCCAATTCTATTTCAAATTCTCATCTGGATTATTTTTATCATTCATATTTGAATTGTATTCAAATTGTTTCATTCAAAACACTGATGTACCACAAAGGTCATGTCGAAATCTATCGCACTTGCCTGGATGCTTCCATCAGAACAAGAGAGATCTCGATCCCTCTACACTCTTTTAGTTTTGCGCGAAAAATCTCTAGATTTTCTATGCATGAATGCAATGCACACACCTTATTTCAGCTTATTTCTTCTAATGCTAGGATGTTACACAGAGTCATTGCATGTGTGTTATTTTCATGAACCACATGGATCCACAAGTGTCATTGCATGTGTTTTCTTTTCATGAACCACAACTAGAGTCATTGAATGTGTGTTCTTTTTGTAAACCACATATGGATCCAACAGGGTCATTGCATGTCTATTCTTTTCATAAACCACATGGATCCACCAGTGTCATTGCATGTGTTCTCTTTTCATGAACCACATATGGATCCACCAGTGTCACTGCATGTGTGTTCTCTTCATTAACCACATATGGATCCACTAGAGTCATTGCATGTGTGTTCTTTTCATTAACCAACACTAGAGTCATTGCATGTGTGTTCTTTTCATAAACCACATATGGATCCACGAGTGTCATTGCAGGTGTGTTCTTATCCTAAACCAGCACTAGAGTCATTGCATGTGTGTTCTTTTCATAAACCACACATGGATCCACCAGAGTCATTACATGTGTGTTATTTTCATGAACCACATGGATCCACCAGTGTCATTGCATGTGGGTTCTTTTCATGAACCACAACTAGAGTCATTGAATGTGTATTCTTTTCACAAGCCACATATGGATCCACTAGAGTCATTGCATGTGTGTTATTTTCATAAACCATATATGGATCCACAAGTGTCATTGCATGTGTGTTATTTTCATGAACCACATCGATCCACCAGTGTCATTGCATGTGTGTTATTTTCACAAATGACATATGGATCCACCAGAGTCATTGCATGTCTATTCTTTTCATAAACCACATGGATCCACCAGTGTCATTGCATGTGTGTTCTTTTCACAAACCACATATGGATCCACCAATGTCATTGCATGTGTGTTCTTTGCATTAACCACATATGGATCCACTAGAGTCATTGCATGTGTGTTCTTTAGATTAACCACAACTAGAGTCATTGCATGTCTGTTCTTTTCATAAACCACATGGATCCACTAGAGTCATTGCATGTGTGTTCTTTTCACAAACCACATATGGATCCACTAGAGTCATTGCATGTTTGTTCTTATCCTAAACCAGCACTAGAGTCATTGCATGTGTGTTCTTTTCATAAACCACATATGGATCCACTAGAGTTCACTGAATGTGTGTTATTTTCATTAACCACATGCATCCACCAGTGTCATTGCATGTGTGTTCTTGTCATGAATCACATATGGATCCACCAATGTCATTGCATGTGTGTTCTTTTCATTAACCACATATGGATCCACTAGAGTCATTTCATGTGTGTTCTTTTCATTAACCAGCACTAGAGTCATTGCATGTGTGTTCTTTTTAAACCACATTTGGATCCACCAGTGACATTGCATGTGTGTTCTTTTCCTAAACCAGCACTAGATTCATTGCATGTGTGTTCTTTTCATAAACCACATATGGATACACCAAAGTCCTTGCATGTGTGTTATTTTCAAGAACCACATGGATCCACCATTGTCATTGCATGTGTGTTCTTTTCATGAACCACAACTAGAGTCATCGAATGCGTGTTCTTTTCACAAACCACATATGGATCCACTAGAGTCATTGCATGTGTGTTCTTTTCACAAACCACATATGGATCCACCAGTGTCATTGCATGTGTGTTCTTTTCACAAACCACATATGGATCCACCAGTGTCATTGCATGTGTGTTCTTTTCATTAACCACATATGTATCCACTAGAGTCATTGCATATGTGTTCTTTTCATTAACCAAAGCTAGAGTCATTGCATGTCTATTCTTTTCATAAACTAAATCAATCCACTAGAGTCATTGCATGTGTGTTCTTTTCACAAACCACATATGAATCCACTAGAGTCATTGCATGTGTGTTCTTATCCTAAACCAGCACTAGAGTCATTGCATGTGTGTTATTTTAATAAACCACATATGGATCCACTAGAGGCATTGCATGTGTGTTATTTTCATGAACCACATGGATCCACCATTGTCATTGCATGTGTGTTATTTTCATGAACCACATATGGATCCACCAGTGTCATTGCATGTGTGTTCTCTTCATTAACCACATATGGATCCACTAGAGTCGTTGCATGTGTGTTCTTTTCATTAACCAGCACTAGAGTCATTACATGTGTGTTCTTTTCATAAACCACATATGGATCCACCAGTGTCATTGAATGTGTGTTCTTATCCTAAACCAGCACTAGAGTCATTGCATGTGTTTTATTTTCATAAACAACATATGGATCCACCAGAGTCATTACATGTGAGTTAGTTTCAGGAACCACATGGATCCACCAGTGTCATTGCATGGGTGTTCTTTTCGTGAACCACAACTAGAGTCATTGAATGTGTGTTCTTTTCACAAACCACATATGGATCCACCAGAGTCATTGCATGTGTGTTCTTTTCATAAACAACATATCGATCCAATAGAGTCATTGCATGTGTGTTATTTTCATGAACCACATGGATCAACTAGAGTCATTGCATGCGTGTTCTTATTCTAAACTAACACTAGAGTCATTGCATGTGTGTTATTTTCATAAACCACACAAGGATCCACCAAACATTGCATGTGTGTTATTTTCATGAACCACATGGATCCACTAGTGTCATTGCATGTGTTTTTTTTCATGAACCACAACTAGAGTCATTGAATATGTGTTCTTTTCAGAAACCACATATGGATACAACTAGAGTCATTGCATGTATGTTCTTTTCATAAACCACATATGGATCCACCAGAGTCATTGCATGTGTGTTATTTTCATGAACCACATGGATCCACCAATGTCATTGCATGTGTGTTCTTTTCATGAACCACAACTAGAGTCATTGAATGTGTGTTCTTTTCACAAACCACATATGGATACACCAGAGTCATTGCATGTCTATTCTTTTCATAAACCACATGGATCCACCAGTGTCATTGCATGTGTGTTCTTTTCACAAACCACTTATGGATCCACCAGTGTCATTGCATGTGTGTTCTTTTTATTAACCACATATGGATCCACTAGAGTCATTGCATGTGTGTTGTTTTCATTAACCATAGCTAGAGTCATTGAATGTCTATTCTTTTCATAAACCATATGGATCCACTAGAGTCATTGAATATGTGTTCTTTTGACAGACCACATATGGATACAGCAAGATTCATTGCATCTGTGTTCTTTTCCTAAACTAGCACTAGAGTCATTTGTGTGTTCTTTTCAGAAACCACATATGGATCCACCAGAGTCATGTCATGTGTGTTATTTTCATGAACCACATGGATCCACTAGAGTCATTGCATGTGTGTTCTTATCCTAAACCAGCACTACAGTCATTGCGTGTGTGTTCTTTTCATAAACCACACATGGATCCACCAGACTCATTGCATGTGTGTTATTTTCATGAAGCACATGGATCCACTAGTGTCATTCCATGTGTGTTCTTTTCATGAACCACAACTAGAGTCATTGAATGTGTTTTCTTTTCACAAACCACATATGGATCCACCAGAGTCATTGCCTGTCTATTCTTTTCATAAACCACATGGACCGACCAGTGTCATTACATGTGAGTTCTTTTCACAAACCACATATGGATCCACTAGTGTCATTGCATGTGTGTTCTTTTCATGAACCACATATGGATCCACCAGAGTCATCATGTGTGTTCTATTCATGAACCACGGCTAGAGTCATTGCATGCTTATTCTTTTCATAAACCACATGGATCCACTAGAGTCATTGCATGTGTGTTCTTTTAAGAAACCACATATGGATCCACTACTGTCATTGCATGTGTGTCCCTTTCCTAAACCAGCACTAGAGTCATTGCATGTGTGTTCTCTTCATAAACCACATATGGATCCACCAAAGTCATTGCATGTGTGTTCTTTTCATGAACCATAACTAGAGTCATTGAATGTGTGTTCTTTTCACAAACCATATATGGATCCACCAGAGTCATTGCATGTGTATTCTTTTCATATACCACATGGATCCACTAGAGTCATTGCATGTGTTCTTATCCTAAACCAGCACTAGAGTCATTGTACGTGTGTTCTTTTCATAAACCACACATGGATCCACCAGAGTCATTACATGTGTGTTATTTTCATGAACCACATGGATATACCAGTGTCATTGCATTTGTGTTCTTTTCATGAACCACACCTAGAGTCATTGAATGTGTGTTATTTTTACAAACCACATATGGATACACCAGAGTCATTGCATGTGTGTTCTTTTCAGAAACCACATATGGATCCACTTGAGTCATTGCATGTGTGTTATTTTCATGAACCACGTGGATCCATCAGTGTCATTGCATGTGTGTTCTTTTTATGAACCACAACTAGAGTCATTGTATGTGTTTTCTTTTCACAAACCACATATGTATCCACCAGAGTCATTGCATGTCTATACTTTTCATAAACCACATGGATCCACCAGTGTCATTGCATGTTTGTTCTTTTCACAAAACACATATGGATACACCAGTGTCATTGCATGCGTGTTCTTTTCATTAACCACATATGGATCCACTAGAGTCATTGCATGTGTGTTCTTTTCATTAACCACAGCTAGAGTCATTGCATGTCTATTTTTTTCATAAACCACATGGATCCACTAGAGTTAGTGCATGTGTGTTATTTTCACCAACCACATATGGATCCGCTTGAGTCATTGCATGTGTGTTCTTATCCTAAACCAGCAGTAGAGTCATTGCATGTGTGATCTTTTCATAAACCACACATGGATCCACCAGAGTCATTGCATGTGTGTTATTTTCATGAACCACATGGATCCACCAGTGTCATTGCCTGTGTTTTCTTTTCATGAACCACAACTAGAGTCATTGAATGTGTGTTCTTTTTATAAACCACATATGGATCCACCTGGGTCATTGCATGTCTATTCTTTTCATAAACCACATGGATCCACCAGTGTCATTGCATGTGTGTTTTTTCACAAACCACATATGGATCCAATAGTGTCATTCCATATGTGTTATTTTCATTAATCACATATGGATCCACTAGAGTCACTGCATGTGTGTTCTTTTCATTAACCACAGCTAGAGTCATTGCATGTCTATTCTTTTCATAAACCACATGGATCCACTAGAGTCATTGCATGTGTGTTCTTTTCACAAACCACATATGGATCCACCAGTGTCATTGCATGTGTGTTCTTTTCCTAAACCAGAACTAGAGTCATTGCATTTGTGTTCCTTTCATAAACAACATATGGATCCACCACAGTCATTACAAGTGTGTTATTTTCATGAACCACGTGGATCCACCAGTGTCACTGTATGTGTGTTCTTTTGATGAACCACAACTAGAATCATTGAATTTGACAAACCACATATGGATCCACCAGAGTCATTGCATGTGTGTTCTTTTCATAAACAACATGGGGTCCACCAGAGTCATTGCATGTGTATTATTTTCATGAACCACGTGGATCCACTAGAGTCAATGCATGTGTGTTCTCACCCTAAACCAGCACTAGAGTCATTGCATGCGTGTTATTTTCATAAACCACACATGGATCCACCAGAGTCATTACATGTGTGTTATTTTCATGAACCACATGGATCCACCAGTGTCATTCCATGTGTCTTCTTTTCATGAACCACAACTAGAGTCATTGAATGTGTGTTATTTTCACAAACCACATATGGATCCACCGGAGTCATTGCATGTGTGTTCTTTTCATAAACCACATGCATCCACCAGTGTCATTGCGTGTGTGTTCTTTTCATGAACCACATATGAATCCACAAGTGTCATTGCATGTGTGTTCTTTTCATGAACCACAGCTAGAGTCATTGCATGTCTATTCTTTTCATAAACCACATGGATCCACTAGAGTCATTGCATGTGTGTTCTTTTCACAAACCACATATGGATCCACCAGTGTCATTGCATGTGTATTCTTTTCCTAAACTAGCACTAGAGTCATTGCATGTGTGTTATTTTCATAAACCACATATAGATCCACCAGAGTCATAGCATGTATGTTATTTTTATGAATAAACATGGCTCAACTAGAGCCATTGCATGTGTGTTCTTATCATAAACCACATATGGATCCACCAGAGTCATTGCATGTGTGTTATTTTCATGAACCACATGGATCCAACCATGTCATTGCATGTGTCTTCTTTTCGCAAACCACATATGGATCCACCAGTGTCATTGGATGTGTGTTATTTTCATTAACCACATATGGATCCACTAGAGTCATTGCATGTGTGTTGTTTTCATTAACCACAGCTAGAGCCATTGCATGTCTATTCTTTTCATAAACCACACGGATCCACTAGAGTCATTGCATGTGTGTTCTTTTCACAGACCACATATGTATCCACTAGTGTCATGGCATGTGTGTTCTTTTCCTAAACTAGCACTAGAGTCATTGCATGTGTGTTCTTTTCACAAACCACATATGGATCCACCAGAGTCATTGCATGTGTGTTATTTTCATGAACTACATGGATCCACTAGAGTCATTGCATGTGTTTAATTATCCTAAACCGGCACTAGAGTCAATGCATGTGTGATCTTTTCATAAACCACACATGGATACACCAGAGTCATTGCATGTGTGTTAATTTGATGAACCACATGGATCGACCAGTGTCATTGCATGTGTGTTCTTTTCATGAACCACAACTAGAGTCATTGAATGTGTGTTCTTTTCACAAACCACATATGGATCCACCAAAGTCATTGCATGTGTGTTCTTTTCATAAACCACATATGGATCCACCAAAGTCATTGCATGTGTTTTATTTTCATGAACCACGTGGATCCATCAGTGTCATTGCATGGGTGTTCTTTTCATGAACCACAACTAGAGTCATTGAATGTGTTTTCTTTTCACAAAGCACATATGGATCCACCAGAGTCATTGCATGTCTATTCTTTTCATAAACCACATGGATCCACCAGGGTCATTGCATGTGTATTATTTTCATTATCCACATATGGATCCACTAGAGTCATTGCATGTATTCTTTTCATTAACCACAGCTAGAGTCATTGCATGTCTATTCTTTTCATAAACCACATGGATCCACTAGAGTCATTGCATGCGCGTTCTTTTCATAAACCACACATGGATCCACCAGAGTCATTGCATGTGTGTTATTTTCATGAACCACATGGATCTACCACTGTCATTCCATGTGTGTTCTTTTCATGAACCACAACTAGAGTCATTGAATGCGTGTTCTTTTTATAAACCACATATGGATCCACCAGAGTCATTGCATGTTTATTCTTTTCTTAAACCACATGGATCCACCAGTGTCATTGCATGTGTGTTCTTTTCACAAACCACATATGGATCCACCAGTGCCATTGCATGTGTGTTATTTTCATTAACCACATATGGCTCCACTAGAGTCAGTGCATGTGTGTTCTTTTTATAAACCACATATGGATCCACCAGAGTCATTGCATGTTTATTCTTTTCATAAATCACATGGATCCCCCAGTGTCATTACATGTGTGTTCTTTTCACAAACCACATATGGATCCACCAGTGTCATTGCATGTGTGTTCTTTTCATTAACCACATATGGATCCACCAGAGTCATAGCATGTGTGTTCTTTTCATGAAGCACAGCTAGAGTCATTGCATGTCTTTTTTTTCATAAACCACATGGATCCACTAGAGTCATTGCATGTGTGTTCTTTTGACAAACCACATATGGATCCACTAGTGTCATTGCATGTGTATTCTTTTCCTAAACCAGCACTAGAGTCATTGCATGTGTGTTATTTTCATAAACCACATATGGATCCAACAGAGTCATTGCATGTGTGTTATTTTCATGAACACATGGATCCACCAGTGTCATTGCATGTGTGATATTTTCATGAACCACAACTAGATTCATTGAATGTGTGTTCTTTTCACAAACCACGTATGGAACCACAAGAGTCATTTCATGTGTCTTCTATTCATAAACCACATATGGATCCACCAAAGTCATTGCATGTGTGTTATTTTCATGAACCACATGGATCCACTAGAGTCATTGCATGTGTGTTCTTATGCTAAACCAGCACTAGAGTCATTTCATGTGTGTTCTTTTCATAAATCACACATGGATCCACCAGAGTCATTAGATGTGTGTTATTTTCATGAACCACATGGATCCACCAGTGTCGTTTCATGTGTGTTCTTTTCATGAAACACCACTAGACTCATTGAATGTGTGTTCTTTTCACAAACCACATATGGATCCACCAGATTCATTGCATGTGTGTTCTTTTCATAAACCATATATGGATCCACCAGAGTCATTGCATCTATGTTATTTTCATGAACCACATGGATCCACCAGTGTCATTGCATGTGTGTTCTTTTCATGAACCACAACTAGAGTCATTGCATGTGTGTTCTTTTCATAAACGACATATGGATCCACTAGAGCCATTATTTTCATGAACCACATGGATCTACCAGTGGCATTGAATGTGTGTTCTTTTCCTGAACCACAACTAGAGTAATTGCATGTGTGTTCTTTTCATAAACTACACATGGATCCACTAGACTCATTGCATGTGTATTATTTTCATGAACCACATGGATCCACCAGTGTCATTGCATGTGTGTTCTTTTCAGGAACCACATATGGATCCACCAGTGTCATTGCATGTGTGTTCTTTTCATTAACCACATATGGATCCACGAGAGTCATTGAATGTGTGTTCTTTTCATTAACCACATATGGATCCACCGGAGTCATTGCATGTATGTTCTTTTCATAAACCACATGGATCCACCAGTGTCATTGCATGTGTGTTCTTTTCATTAACCACATATGGATCCACTAGAGTCATTGCATGTGTGGTCTTTTCATAAACCACATATGGATCCATGTGTTTTATGAAATGAACACTCATGGTGGCCGTTAGATCGCATCTAATGGTGGCAGTTAGATCGCGTCTTCTAGATGGCCCGCCCCCATGAAGAACTAGTTGTCTGATCCGATTGTTGCAGACCGTTCGATTGGGGCTCGTGGACGAATAAGATGGTTCCTCGTAAGAGCGATCCGTGAGTAGGCTGCTCTGCGACATGATTGGCCGCGCTTACATTTTCACTCATATTAGTATTATTTCCACTCCCCTATAGCCTACTAGTAATATCATAGAGTGTAACACCCCAGCATTAGCATTTAGAAATAAGTTGAGATGAGGTGTGTGCATTGCATTCATGCATAGAAAATCCTGATAATTTTCACGTTTTTAAGTAAAACTTGTCAAAGTGATTGAAGCTTCTCTTAACTTGGTGGAACTAAAGTAGATCATCAGGTTGACTGTGATAAGTTTCAGTATGACCTTTGTTAAAATCTTATCTTTGGGTAATATAATTTGATTTAAGGGTAGATAAAATGTAAAACTAAGTCACAACACACTACTTAATTAGGAGTACTTGATCTTTTAGAGATCATTACATGGTATTATATACAATAACTCAAGGCTGAATACTTAATATTCTAAAGCTGATATCAAGGTATTATCTACCACATACCTGAATACCCAGTCAAGTATATAATTCAAGTAAAAGAAACTCAATAACTCAATCTTGAAACACATGTTTATCATAGATGTTCCTACCATGGATATCATGGTAGTTCTTAAGTATTAACTTTTGTCTTCGGAGTACAAAAATGGAAAACAAACCAAAACCATTCATCACAGACTTTGTTGTCATATTAACATATGGCATTCCTAAATAGATAAGTCCTAGTGTGGACTGATCATCAATACTGAGTGATCAATCCTTGACCTAGTACTTAATAACCTTTAGCTTTGACCTATTATGTTTACCTTCCAAAGACCTTAAGTAGATTAATAAGAAGAAGGAACTAGTTGTGGTAGAGTGTGCCATCATCAATGGAATGAGATCCTTAGTGATGATCAAACCATTGGATGTTGGAGGAGTTAACTCACTCATGAGTTAACTAGAGGAAGTATTTAAACCTAAGAATTAATTAATACTTGAGAAGTTATAAGAAAGCTAGAGTATCAAGTAATAACCTTGTTAAGCCAAGTAGGTATAAACCTAAAGTAAGTTTCCTTAACCAGATAATTCCTATAGAGAGACTAGTACAAGTCTAGTACTTAGTGTTAATAGATTTTGATCAAACAGTTAGAAGCCTAAGCTTATTATGATCAAAGTATGGAAGCCATCATTCTCAAATCACTTGAGAATAGATGATTAGGTGTTGAAGTAGGGTTGTGACTATACTAAATTAGGCAAGCCCTAGTAAGTTGAATCATTTAGCTTGACCATGAGAAGTCAAGCTAGAATATTTTGAGTGAATACAGTGGGGTTCATAGTTGAAAATTTGAAACAATTGTATAAGGTCAGAACATTAGAGGTAATTAGTAATTATCTAATTTCCAAAAATAATTAGTTATTATTATTGTTTGAATATATCATTGTTATAAAACAATAGAGGAAATTAATAACAATATATTAGTACAACTTAAATATCACTTCTTAATTCTTCCCTTTATTCCATAAGTATTAAATAAATACATCTCCATTTAAAGTAAAGACATTACAGAGATATTCCCAAGGAAATAAAAAGCTTTATTAAATAATGAATAAATATTACGTTGATCTTTACAATGATTAGAAATTTGAATTACAAAAGGTAAATAAAGGAAAAAGGCTAATCTAATCCTAAACTATTCTTCTGATCACTTGGTCTTGTACCTGCAAATAAGAGTGAAAGGGAAATAAAACAAAGAGTGGGTTAGTGTTAGATTGCTCTTAGTATCAAACAGTGAAGTGCATAGTTATCCAATCCTCATTGGGCAAGTTAAATTAAAGAAGGTATAAAGACCATCAAGTGGAGAATTTGTTCTTTTAAACAATAAAGCCTCAAAACAACATCACAGGCTGAAGGGGCAAGTTTCACCAAGATAGGTAACAGTAAAAGGATGGGGGTAAGTTTAAATTATAGTTACTTGATCTCATCCATAGCCAAAGAAAACAGGGAAGCAACTCACACACCTAAATGCATGCATTGAGGTGTCAGCAGCAAAGAGCAAGGAAGTAGTCTAACTCACAACCGTATAGAGCAAAGGAATCTTTGCTATCCAGTTCACAAGAGAACCCAGCCACAGTTTCTCACCAGCACACCCAAAACTAGCACCAGAATAGCACCAGATCTTGCAACAATATCACTAGATTAAATCACTTTCCACTAAAAAAACCTAGGTGGTCACCAGCAAAGATGGTGACTTGAGGAACGGGAAGTAATGGCTGGACAGAAGGTCATAGGAGCAACAACACCAGAAGGAGCAAGGCAACGTTAAGAGGAAGCCAACATAAATCCAGGGCTACCACAAGACAACAGTAAAAGGAAACCAGAGTATACCCAACACCTTGATCTAAATATTTTCCATCTTGCACATTCATTTTCTTGCAAGCACATGATAAGTAAACATCTCAAGCAACAGATAATCAACAGCCAGTTTATGCAAGTGTTCTTGCATAGGCAAGGTCTCAGACCAGCATCATTGAACTATAATCTAGTTTTAACTAGATAGATTTACATCATAGCTGCTGGTACACGGCACATTCCCAAAATGGTAGCACCTCTGTACCTAGCAAGATCAAGTCTGCTTGAGTATAAGCTCAAGTAGATCCTTTTCAACAAAGACAATCATATTCCTAAAGGATTTAGGAATCATAACTAGACATTTTCTTTTAGAGAATAAAGTAAAGATCAACATTGGCTACCACTAGGTCACACAGTATTGAAACCACTAAATATAATCATTTTCCTACAAGTATATAGGAATCATATTTGTATGAATCATCTTTTAATCACAGAGCAGGGACTAGTATTAGCATTTGATTTACAGAATAACAGGATTAAATCCTAAGACTAAACATAATGGTGTTTCACAAGGAAAAAATTAACCAAGCATTAGTACAGAAAGCAGTAAACTTAACTCCATAGGAGTAAATCCATAGACACAACCATTTGAACATCCACAATAATCTAATCATGCTTTTACCGATCATCTTAAGACAAATAACAGAGTAACAGAAGCATGCACAATAGAATGGTCATCTGACAAAGAGTAGAGTAACAGAACATAATCAACAGTGGAAGCAATACACCAACCATAGGACACCATCAAAGGATTTGCATAGACATAATTAACAAAGGAGCCCACTAAACATCACTAGAGGGGGAAATAAACCCTAGAAATTAGGAACGAACCCTAACTAGGGAATTCATTGCAATAGTCACATAGCACAGAGCAGAGGGAAGAGAGAACATAGAGAGAGAGGTAGAAGAACTTACCCGAGGTCCTCGTAAATTTATTTGAAGAGGAAGCAGAGAGGATGCCGGTGGAAGAGAGGTGGCGGCACGGGGAGCACCCGAGGGGGACGCTGCAACCCGCACCTCCACACGAGGGTGGCGGCCATAGAAGGGCGGCACCACGAGAACCACAACGTCAGCGAGGGAGCACCACAACTTCAGCAAGGGGGCGACAGAGCATGTCAGAACCATAACCCTAGCCACGAGGTGAGGGTCAGCACGGCCAGCAGAGAGCACCAGCGCCAGATCGTGCAGGACAATGTCGAGCAGCGGCATCATCCGCGTCATCTTGCACCACGGCAACAGCCATGGTGGGCTGGGGTAGCCGGAATCACCTGTGGCGGCGGCATCGAGCGGCCAGAAGGAGCGTCGCGCGAGAGAGAAGGGAGAAAAGAGATAACGAGTGGGGGGTACTAGGCCGGGTCTGGACAGCCTAGTACTACCCAAGGGCTTTTGTCCAGCCCTAGTGGGTCGAGCCGGGCCGGGCCAGCCTAGAGGTCCAGGCCCGTGTTTTAATGGAAGGACTTTTATAAGATACTTAATTACAAATATACCCCTGAGATCAATTAGGCTCTAGCAAAATAAATAAAAATCCTAAAAATACAAATAATATATTTATGCAATCACCAAAATATCCTCTATCCAATAAAAATAATAGATAATAAATTTCAGTAATTAAATACATATCTATTATTAAAATTATATCTATTCCTTCTAGAATTTTATAAAAATATACAAAATACTTAAAATTGAATAAAATTCATTTTTAAGATTCTAAAAGGAAGTACTATTATAGAAAAATACTAGTTTGTATTTTTGAAAAGTAAATCATGTATAATAAAAATAAAGTCTTATTTCGTTAAAGGAATTTTAGTTAATATTTAAAAATGTTAAAAATCAAATAAACTCATTTTTAAACTCTTAGAATAATACTAGTTATTATAAAATTGCTAAATGTTAGAATAATATGAATTTAATGAATTATTAAATAACGCTTTTCTTTTATTAATTAAAAGAAACTTAAAACCTATACGAGATGGGTAAAACACGCAAAGAAGAAAGAAAATAATCATTGCATGACATTACTATGCATTGCATATTGCTTCTTTAAATATTGTCCTTACCGGGCAATAATGGTTTTCTGTAGAAACCAGGGCTCAAGGTTGAGTGGAAGTATCCAACTTCACTACCTTGCAATCACAAGGCAAGTTCACAACTTGCTCATGTCCTTTGATTATTTTCTATGTTTGAAACTCAAATGTTGTCATCACCTGCATTTCAAAAAGGTCAGAAAACACTATTTTCATAATAACATGATTATGAATTATTTACCAGATGGTAATAATCTACTGATACAGTTCTAGTGGTAAAGGAACATAATATCTAGGACTTAATCAACCAATGTCGCTAGTGATTCTAGTGTCGTATATTACGCGTTAACCATGAGAGTTGCATGCATCCGGATGGCCAAGTCGTGGTTGTTATCCTCGTAACATGCATTTATTGGTAATTCGTAGAAGATATGCAGCATGTGGGTGGGAGCCCTCAATGTCCCACGATAGTTCTGGCATTTGACGGTCTGTACTAACCATTGTCGTAATTCAAGATGTGGGCATGGCGTACACCAAGGGGACATACGGGGTCGCGAAGGGGGAAGTGATTAGCTTGGATCATCTACTAGGCCCCACACCAGAGGAAGTGTGGACATGAAAGATCGCCCGGTTGTGCAACAAGGAGTTGGTATCTTATGGGTAAAGCAACGCACATCTACAGAGTGTAAGAATTGTGACATGTTACTCCCTGTTCCGGGAAGGAGCTACGAACAGTTGGGTCCGCATCATAGAAAACAAAAAAATTCCTATGATTCGAACTATATGCCAAGATCTATTTACTAGATACAGAGCAACATGTGGACATACATCCATGGAGAACTTACCCACGAAGACAACGAGTTTTGTTAACGAGTAGGAACTCGCGGTTGATGTAGTCGTACGCTTGACAATCTCAAGATCGTGTGGAAGTCCGAGCGCCGCAAATCAGCAGCGCATCCGTCCTCACACACACGTTCAAGCCACTGGACAACCTCCACCTCCTCGCTCCAGCGAATCAGCGGAAGAAGCAACTCCTTCCAGACACAAGGCCACCAGGAACATGTATCTCGCTAATCCGTGACCATGGGGGAATATCTAGAGGGGGAGAGAGATCCTTCACGAGGAGGTGTGCTTTGTGAGGGAGGAGAGGGGGCCTTTTATAGGAGAGGGGGGTTCCTCCCCTACCATGGCCGGTGGCCAAGGAGGGTGCCCCCACCTCTTCCTCATTCATGTGGTGGAAGCTCCACTCACATCAATTTCGACTCCACCCAAAATTCCACTCACATGCATTAAATTTCCACCAAATTTAATGCCACTCTCAATTAATAAAACTCTTTAATTTATTTTATTCAGAATTTTGTTAATTACTTTAATTAACAAACATTCACATAAAACCTCTTGCAACATTTCAATATCACATGCAGAACCTCTTTCTGCAATTTTTCTATCGAAACATTTCCTGTTTCTATCGAAACATTTCCTGTGCTTTGCAAAACTTTTGTCTGAAACATATGTGCTCCTAAATGGTGTTCGGAAACCCTTAAGTGTGTCACCCTATGGTTCGCAAATAATGCAGACATGATTGAGACTCCTCTCAGATCAATAATCAGAAGCGGGACCTAGAGATCCATACTGACTCCTACACATTCAACGATGACTTCTGTGATCATGAGAAACTTTAACGCTAGTAATTTAATCCCTTTGTCTCATGATATAATACATGTCCGAGATTCGATCATCGGTATCCAAATACACTCTTTTCTCGTTCTCATGATATAACATTCTAGTGATCACATCACTTGCTTGCAAGCTATCTTAATGTGATATCACCGAGAGGGCCCAGAGTATATCTATCCTTCATCAGGATTGAAAAATTCCACTCTTGATCCATGAGCCTCAACATAACACCTTCATAGTACTGAACCCACCTTTATAGTCACCCTGTTATGGTGTGATGTTTGATGTTATCGAGACACTCTTCCGGTGTTAGCAATTAACATGATCTCATGGTCTAAGGACTAAGATTACTTTGTATGATGTTATAGAAATATAAACATAATGACTTTGATCATAATGCTATACTTCGGATGAATGTTCATCACATCATTTCACAAATGTTGTGACCTTGTTATTAACAACATCCAATGTCTATGATCAGGAAACTTTGATCATCTTGTTAATCAACGAGCTAGTCTATAAGAGAGGCATAACTAGGAACCCTTTTTGTTTATTCAACACACATGTATTGACGTTTCCTATCAATACAATTATAGCATGCAAAATAAACATCTGTCATATACAAGGAATACATAATAACAACTTTATTATTGCCTCTCAGGGCATATTTCCTTCAGTCTCCCACTTGCACTAGAGACAATAATCTAGTTTACATAGTGATTAATCTAACACCCATGGAGTTCTGGTGTTGATCATGTTTTGCCCTAGGGAGAACTTTAGTCAACGGATCTGCTACATTCAGGTCCATGTGCACTTTACAAATCTTTATGTATCCATCCTTGACATGCTCGCGGATGGAGTGAAACCGGCGCTTAATATGCTTGGAATTCTTGTGAGACCTTGGTTCCTTGGCGTTGGCTATGGCTCCATTGTTGTCACAATAGATCACCATTGGGTCCAGTGCACTAGGAACCACACCTAGTTCCGTTATGAACTCCTTCATCCAAACCGCTTCATGCGCAGCAAAGAACATATTCTGCCTCCGTCGTTGATCCAGCCACCATAGGTTGTTTGGAACTCCTCCAACTAACTGTTGCTCCGTTCAAGAGAAATACGTATTCAGATTGAGACTTAGAGTCATCCGGATCAGTGTCAAAGCTAGCATCAGCATAACACTTAGCGACTAGCTCTTCTTCACCTCCATATACAATAAACATATGCTTAGTTCTTCTCAAGTACTTAAGGATATTCTTGACCGCTATCCAGTGTTCCGAACCTGGATCAGATTGGTACCTACTAGTCAAACTAATAGCATGTGCCACATCCGGTCTTGTACATAGCATGACATACATTATAGAGCCTATGGATGAGGCATAGGGGATCTTATCCATTATCTATCTTTCTTCCACCGTAGCCAGACTTTGAGTCTTACTCAATGTCTTGCCTTGCAACATAGGTAAGAACCCCTTCTTACTTCCGTCCATATTAAACTTCTTTAATATCTTATCAAGGTATGTACTCTGCGATATCCCAATTAGGCGTCTTGATCTATCTCTATAGATTTTAATGCCTAATATATATGAAGCTTCACCAAGGTCCTTCATCGAAAATTTGCTGTTTAGATAACTTTTAACATTGTTTAAAAGATCTATATCATTTCCAATCAATAATATGTCATCCACATATAATATTAGAAATGCCACATTGCTCCCTCTCACTTTCTTGTAAATACAAGCCTCTCCATAAGTTTGGACAAATCCAAACTCTTTGATCACCTCATCAAAGCGGAGATTCCAACTCCGGGATGCTTGCTTCAGTCCATAGATGGATCGCTGAAGCTTGCATACCTTATCAGCATCCTTAGGATCGACAAAACCCTTAGGTTGTATCATATACAACTCTTCTTCAATATTACCATTGAGGAACGCAGTTTTGACATCCATCTGCCATATTTCATAATCGAAATATGCAGCAATTGCTAACATAATCCTAACCGACTTTAGCATCACTACGGGAGAGAATGTCTCATCGTAGTCAACTCCTTGAATTTGTCGAAACCCCTTTGCAACAAGTCGATCTTTATAGATGGTCACATTACCATCAACATCAGTTTTTCTTTTGAAAATCCATTTATTCTCAACGGCCTTTCGATCGTGAGGTAAGTCCACCAAGGTCCAAACCTGGTTTTCGTACATGGATTCCATCTCGGATTTCATGGCTTCTAGCCATTTGTTGGAATCAGGGCTCATCATTGCTTCTTCATATGTCGCAGGGTCATCTATTTCATCAATCATGAAATTCATAACAGGATTGCCGTACAGTTCAGGAGCTGCACGTGTCCTGCTTGACCTGCGAGGTTCGGCAGTATCCTCTTTCGTAGTTTCATGATCATTATCATTAGCTCTCTCTTCATCAGGTAAAGTCAACTCCGAAACAACTTCCGGTGCTGCACCACTCGCCAATTCATGAAGAGAAGGTTCAATAACCTCTTCGAGTTCTACCTTCCGACTATTCACACCTTTCGTGAGAAACTCCTTCTCAAGAAAGGATCTATTCTTGGCAACAAAAACCTTGCCCTCGGATCTGTGATAGAAGGTATAACCAATCGTTTCCTTAGGGTATCCTATGAAGGCGCATTTTTCCGCTTTGGGTTTGAGTTTATCCAGCTGAAGTTTCTTCACATAAACATTGCATCCCCAAACTTTAAGAAATGACAGCTTAAGTTATAATTCATATGGTGTCGTTTCAACGGATTTATATGGTGCCCTATTTAAAGTGAATGCAGCGGTTTCTAGTGCATAACCCCAAAATGACAGTGGCAAGTCAGTCAGAGACATCATAGATCGAACCATATCCAATAAAGTACGATTACAACGTTCCGACACACCATTACGTTGTAGTGTTCCGGCAGGCGTGAGTTGTGAAACTATTCCACAGTCTTTCATATGTGTGCTAAACTCGCAACTAAGTTACTCTCCTCCACGGTCGGACCGCCGAAATTTGATCTTTCTGTTATGATGATTTTCCACTTCATTCTGAAATTTCTTGAACTTTTCAAAGGTTTCAGACTTATGTTTCATTAAATAGATATACCCATATCTACTCAAATCATCCATGAAAGTAACAAAATAACGATACCCACCTCGCGCCGACACACTCATTGGTCCACACACATCAGTATGTATGATTTCCAATAAATCTGTCGCCCGTTCCATTGAACCGGAAAATGACGTTCTAGTCATCTTGCCCATAAGGCATGGCTCACATGTCTCAAATGATTCAAAATCAAGTGATTCCAAAAGTCCATCAGAATGGAGTTTCTTCATGCGTTTAACGCCAATATGACCTAGGCAGCGATTGCCACATATATGCAGATATATCATTATCAAGTTTAATCCTTTTAGCATCAACATTATGAATATGCGTAATACTACTATCGAGATCCAACAAAAATAAACCATTCAACACAGGTGCATGACCATAAAATACATCATTCATATAAATCAAACAACCATTGTTTTCAGATTTAAACGAATAACCACTTTGCATCAAACATGATCCGGAGACAATGTTCATGCTAAGTGCAGGCACCAAATAACAATTATTGAGATTTATAACTAATCCCGACGGGATATGGAGAGGCAGCGTTCCGATGGCGATCACATTAACTCTTGATCCATTGCCGACCCGCATCATGACCTCATCCCTTGCTAGTTGTCGCTTGTTCCGCAGCCCCTGAACTGAGTTACATATATAAGCAACCGATCCCGTATCAAATACCAAGGTGCTACTGCAAGTACTAGTCAAGTACACATCAATAACATGTATATCACATATACCTTTGTTTGCCTTGCCGGCCTTCTTGTCCGCCAAATACTTGGGGCAGTTGCGCTTCCAATGGCCAGTCCCCTTGCAATAGTAGCACTCAATATCAGACTTAGGGCCAGCTCGGGGTTTCTTTTCAGGTGTGGCAACAGATTTTCCGCCCTTCTTTCCCTTCTGCTTGCCTTTCTTGTCCTTCTTGAAACCGATGGTCTTATTGATCATCAACACTTGATGTTCTTTCCTAATCTCCACTTCTGCAGTCTTAAGCATTGACAGAAGCTCGGGAAGAGACTTCTTCATGCCCTGCATATTATAGTTCATCACGAAGATCTTGTAGCTAGGTGGCAGAGATTGGAGAACACAATGTATGCCTAAGTCAATGGGAATCGTTATTCCCAAGGACACAAGCTTATCGGTGTACCAGACATTTTGAGTACGTACTCACTAACAAAGCTATTCTCCTCCATCATGCAGCTAAAGAACTTTTCAGAAGCATTATAACTCTCTACGGCAGCATGGGTATCAAAAATCATTTTCAATTCTCCCATGGTATCAAAGGCATTGCCATTTTCAAAACGCTTTCGAAGTTCTGGCTCTAGCCCATACAGTATGCCGCAATGAACTAAGTTGTGGTCCTCCTGACGAGTTATATAGACGTTCTTTTCCTCGTCAGGGGCATCAGGAGATGGTGAGGGGCCTAGCGATGCCTCTAGCACATATTGCTTTTGTGCAGCAGTGAGGAGAATCCTCAAATTCATAGCCCAGTTGGTGAAGTTGCTATCATTCACATCAAGTTTCTCTTTCTCCATGAACACATTGAAATTAAAAGCAGGTGGTGCCATCTACAACAGAATTTGTAAAATATATTTAGACTAAGTTTATGATAGATTGAGTTCAACTAATCCAAATTACTAATGAACTCCCACACAAAAACGACATCCCTCGTGTCCTTTTGGTGATTACATGAACCAAATCCACTACACCAAGTCTGATCATCACGTGAGTCGGTGTAGCTTCAAAGGCGAGCATCTATATGGGCATCATATCAACTATATGACTCATGCTTAACCTTTCGGTCCGTGTTCCGAGGCCATGTCTGTACATGCTAGGCTCGCCAAGTAAGAACCTTAGTATTCAAGGTGTAAACTGTCTTACACCCGTCGTATGAAAGCGTAGAGTCGAGAACACCCGATCATCACGTGATGCCTCGAAACACGATCCATAAAACGGTGCATACTTAAGGAAGAACACATTTTATCTTGATATCTAAATGAAGGATCATCTTATAATGCTACCAAAAGCGCCAAACTAGCAATATAAGATACAAACATCTAATGTGTAAAGTGAGATGATATGGTCCATGCATTTGATCTCTATCATTTGCATCGTGGTATGATCTCTATCATTCCTTTGTGTGTAAGGCCAAGGTCTATGGAACTTAAACGTTGAGTGTGTTGTAAGAGTATCTATCATACATCTACTTACAATAATACCATATCAAGACACTAGCCCAGCAACGATCTAAACTAGACGCTCTAATGTATCAATTGCAAGTTTTACGTGGCTTAGGGCTTTCGGAGATAGAACCGATCTTACCTAAACATGAACCACAACGAGGATAACCAAGTTATTAGCAACTCGTTGTAAATCAGATATTGACTATAGTAGGAGAGACAGACACCCACTAGCCACTTATGCAAAACTAGTTGCATGTCAGTCGTGGAACCGGTCTCATGTACGATGACATGTAAGGTTGGTCCGGGCCGCTTCATCCCACTATGACACTAATATCCAAGATACATACAAGATGCAATAACATGATCATCATCGCCCACATATAAACATATGTGTACTACCCATGCAAAGCACCTACGCATAGATCAGGCTCTGATACCACTGTTGGGTCTGCAGCATAGAAAACAAAAAATTTCCTACGATTCGAACTATACGCCAAGATCTATCTACTAGAAACAGAGCAACGGGTAGACATACATCCATAGAGAACTTACGCTCGAAGAAAACGAGTTTTGTTAACGAGTAGGAACTCGTGGTTGATGTAGTCGTACGCTTGCCGATCTCAAGATCGGGTGGAAGTCCGAGCACCGCAAATCAGCAGCGCATCCGTGCTCGCACACACGTTCAAGCCACCAGACAACCTCCACCTCCTCGCTCCAGCGAATCAGCGGAAGCAACAACTCCTTCCAGACGCAAGTCCATTGGGAACATGTATCTCGCTAATCCGAGACCATGGGGGAATATCTAGAGGGGGAGAGAGATCCTTCACGAGGAGGTGTGCTTTGTGAGGGAGGAGAGGGGGGCCTTTTATAGGAGAGGGGGGCTCCTCCCCTACCATGGCCGGCGGCCAAGGAGGGTGCCCCCACCTCTTCCTCATTCATGTGGTGGAAGCTCCACTCACATCAATTTTGACTCCACCCAAAATTCCACTCACATGTATTAAATTTCCACCAAATTAATGCCACTCTCAATTAATAAAACTCTTTTATTTATTTTATTCAGAATTTTGTTAATTACTTTAATTAACAAACATTCACATAAAACCCCTTGCAACATTTCAATATCACATGCAGAACCTCTTTCTGCAATTTCACCTGAAACAATTCCGGTTTTTATCGAAACAATTCCTGTTTCTATCAAAACATTTCCTGCGCTTTGCAAAACTTTTGTCTGAAACCTATGTGCTCCTAAATGGTCTCCGGCAACCCTTAAGTGTGTCACCCTAAGGTTCGCGAATAATGCAGACATGATTGAGACTCCTCTCAGATCAATAATCAGAAGCGGGACCTGGAGATCCATACTGACTGCTGCACATTCAACGATGACTTATATGATCATGAGAACCTTTAACGCTAGTAATTTAATCCCTTTGTCTCATGATATAATACATGTCTGAGATTCGATCATCGGTATCCAAATACCTAGTTTGATCTCGTTACCGACATGCACTCTTTTCTCGTTCCCGTGATATAACATTCTAGTGGTCACATCACTTGCTTGCAAGCTATCTTAATGTGATATCACCGAGAGGGCCCAGAGTATATCTATCCATCATCGGGATTGCCAAATTCCACTATTGATCCATGAGCCTCAACATAACACCTTCATAGCACTGAACCCACCTTTATAGTCACCCTGTTACGGTGTGACGTTTGATGTTATTAAGATACTCTTCCGGTGTTAGCAATTAACATGATCTCATGGTCTAACGACTAAGATTACTTCGTATGATGTTATAGCAATATAAACATAATGAATTTGATCGTAATGCTATACTTCGGATGAATGTTCATCACATCATTTCACAAATGCTGTGACCTCGTTATTAACAACATCCAATGTCTATGATCAGGAAACTTTGATCATCTTGTTAATCAACGAGCTAGTCTATAAGAGAGGCATAACTAGGATCCATTTTTGTTTATTAAACACACATGTATTGACGTTTCCTATCAATACAATTATAGCATGCAAAATAAACATCTATCATATACAAGGAATACATAATAACAACTTTATTATTGCCTCTCAGGGCATATTTCCTTCACGAACGCGGCAGGAAAGGAAACCCACGAAGGTTCTGGTCAACCTGTGAAGGCTCTCGGACATAGTTTTTAGAATAAAAGCAACCTTTGAAGAAATGTTTATGAAAACCTGCATTGCCTATGACCTTTGGTCTGTGGCTGTAGTGATAGTGCATCATACACTTCTTTTTAGTGAACTTACTGAGTACACTCGTGCTCAACCATACCTTCTTAACCCTTGCTTGATTCTAAGCCGTTGGAGACAACGTCAACATCAATTTCTGCTCAAGAAACCATCATCGATAGCTCAAGTTCTTCAATAAAGTCAATGAAGTCAACATATATATCAACCGAAGCGAAGGCGGAGACCTTAATTAGGTAGGAGTAGATACTCTAGCCATAACACCTACTTCTGTAGAGCATTGCATTAGTACAAATTGCAAGACGGATAGTTTAGATGATAATCATATTAGCCAGAGGGTTCTGAGTTATAAATTTCTAGTTCTTCTTTATAAGAAGTTTCCGTCTTTCTCTTTAACCTAGAGTGTTCTCTGGATCTTTTGTAAAGAGTCGAGTTGTAATCTATAGTCATGTCTTGGACCTGTTGTGTTTTTGTTATGCCACTCTGAGGGATGTAATACTAGTAAACAGTGTTTCATTGGTGTTTTGTCAATGACTATAGTGTACTACACCATGCAGTGGTATGTTGGGTTACCACAGCTGGTATCAGAGCATATGCTTTGACCTTAGGTTGGTAAACCTAGTAAATGGGTAGAACCTGTAGGAAGTATGTTCGTAACAATAAAGAGTTCTCTAGAAATAGGATGGATATTCAATTGGGAATAATATAATCATGTTGCTAGTGCGATGATTCTTTATTATTATGTAATTTTCAATAAGTACCATGAGTTTTAACTCAATATGGCTGATGATAATTTTTATCTACAGTACAAAAATGGCACCTAGGTATCCACCTCGGAATGTTCAAGTATTGAACAAGACCTTAGATGATTATGAGGATGACTGGACAATCACTCTAAGACAACTTCTATGGAGCCTGGATTGTAAGTCTCGACTTCTGGTCAAGGTTTATAGTTTCTGTGACGGGCGGATATTGGCCAAGTACCGTATCATGATCATGTTACCCAAGAAGTTGAGAGTGCATAGAGAAATTCCATCAGGAGAAGCAAGATGTATGGCAACAGCCTATCAGATTGCAGTAGTAGCAGCCATAACCAAGATAAGGGAACATAATTCCAAGGCACTGGTAGGTACTACCTATGCTACTATACCTCATGAAACCCTTAGTTCTGATCCAGAGTTAGATCATTCTGCTCTGGTAAGGACTAAGCCTACTCTGGCAATAGAGTATATGGATCGTTACAAGTCTTTACTCAACACGTTCCATAACACTCATCATGTGCTAGTTCAAGAGTTGGACACGGTCATTGAGGATTTTATTGATCCTGCAAAGGCAATGGCATGTAGAAAGAAGTTAGTTAAAGAAGCAAACCACCTGAAACCAGTCTTTTTAGGGGAGGTGTTTGAAGAAATAAAGTTTAATGACCCACACTCTGAAGTCTATGCCTATTATCCAATTGAACCTCAGCATCCAGTAGACCCATGGACCAAGTATGAGGAGGAGCAGAAAATCTAGAATGCACCCAATCCTAACAATATTGTTAGAGGAAATACCGAATGGAAGAGCCAGTCTTATGATGAAATCATGGGAAAAACTATACCCTATGGATCGGGTAAGGGAGTAGAAACCAGTTATAATCCTACAGAATCTTATGGACCATATGGGGGTAATAATAATCCCATTGAGCTGGAAGAGTGTCCTGGTAGTTACTACACCAATATGTATGACTAGATTGTGGAAAAAGCAAAGAATACCTCTTACTTTGAAGATGCGCTCGGGGGAGGAAACAAGAATCCTGAAGAAGGTAATGTGTATGATCGTCATTTCTCAATGGCTAATCTCAATCTTGATACTTCTACTCAAGGTTAAGCACCTACTGGATGTTCTGATGCACCAGAAGGCAGTCGTCGAGCTTTGCGCCATCGTGGATGAAAATTCCAGAAGCACGGAAGTGAGTGAGGAAAGTAAGAATAGAAGTAATACTTAAAGTAGAGTGCTTGAATAATGTTTATATTGGGTAATGCGTATTGTAGTGCTTTAAAAGCTTGCTCAAATAAGTGAGAACATGCTCACATGGGCAAGAGAGCTCTTGTAATATAAGGAGGTAGTGTACAAAGGGAGTGTCTTGCCGTGGTTGGGAGTTGTAAGATTTCGAAGACATATGTTTAATACATGGTATATGTTTGAGTATTTCTTGGTTTTTCTTGGATCTTCTTGATTGACTAGATCTATACATGAAGTTTGACTTGATGTGCAAATGCATGTTGCATCATCAAGTTATTACTTGATGTTATAGACCTAAGTAGTAAAGGTAATTCGTTTAAGGGAGTGATGAGTTCCGAAGATCAAGATAAGGACTTGCACGAAGAAGGAAGTTAAATATAGGGTATCAACAATATTTTGAAAGGATGGATCAATTCCAACTCATTATGAGCTGGCAATAAGAAGGAGTATTAGTGCAGAATAGTGGAGCATCATGAAGGAAGGAACTCAAATTCACTCAAAATAGGTGATGTTGCTTAGAAGCTAACATAGTAGTTGTACCCAAGTTCATGGAAGTAACTTGGAAGAGTGCAAAGAAGAAGTCTTGGAACTAGGGTGGTATTCAAGTTCTGAAAATTTAGAGAGAATGGCAGTGAGAAGTTCAAAACCCATAGGGTAATCCATACACCTAGGAGGATCCGCAGCTGGTATCCATAGCTGGTATCCTTGTGGTTTAGCTAGTTAGGTCATCTTTGTATAACTTAAAGAGTATAAAACTTCGCCTAAGATAGGTTATACCTAAGGAAGTGTGAAATTAAGGCAATCGTGTTCCGGGATGCTTCGTGAAATCGAGTTTATCAGTAAGAAGTAAGGTTTAAGAAGATAAGAGTAAGATAAGTAATGTCGGAAGATTCATTTCAGAGATCCACAACTGTGTGGGTATAAGCTATAAGCTAGACAAAGACCAATATTCTTACCATTGAGTTAATGGGTATTATACATGCAGTTTAGAGACCATTAGGAAAACCCAAGGGGGAGAGTAAACAACAAACACTGAAGTGTTGTTATCTGAATTTCTAAGTATAGGCTAGAGAAGAGTTACTAGACGATGATAAGATTAATCCTATTCTCATAAGGTTATAAGAAGCCATCAGTATAAAGTACTTTTGAGAGTATGTCCGGATGAATGTTAGAAGGAGATAAACCAGGTTAACTTTGGTAGACTAGTTAGAAAGGGGAAACCGATCGTAAGTGGTCCTTTAGAGTAAAGAGAGCATTCCAAAATAGACCGATGTAGTGTAACAAGAAAACCGGATTGGAATGGACAAAAGGTGTCCACAACCAATTCTAGATAGAGTTATAAGGACAAAATCCGAGAAATTATCATAAAAGGAACCATGGGATAACTTAGAACTATAGTTATATTGTTGGATATGAAGAGGATTCAAGGAAAAAGATTTGGATACCGGATACCACAATTATCCCCATTTGTGATCACAATGGAGTTGAGAAATGTTGAGATCAATACAAGTCAATACCTCATTCCCAAACATAAGAGAGTACGAACTACGGGGAAGAAGTTATTTTAAGGGGGAGAGTCTGTAACACCCCAGCATTAGCATTTAGAAATAAGTTGAGATGAGGTGTGTGCATTGCATTCATGCATACAAAATCCGGATAATTTTCGTGCTTTTAAGTAAAACATGTCAACGTGATTGAAGCTTCTCTTAACTTGGTGGAACTGAAGTAGATCATCAAATTGACTATGATAAGTTTCAGTATAACCTTTGTTAAAATCTTATCTTTGGGTAATATAATTTGATCTAAGGGTAGATCAAATGTAATAAAACTAAGTCACAACACACTACATAATAAGGAGTACTTGATCTTTTAGAGATCATTACATGGTATTCTATACAATAACTCAAGGCTGAATACTTAATATTCTAAAGCTGATATCAAGGTATTATCTACCACATACCTGAATACCCAGTCAAGTATATAATTCAAGTAAAAGAAACTCAATAACTCAATCTTGAAACACCTGTTTGTCATAGATGTTCCTACCATGGATATCATGGTAGTTCTTAAGTATTAACTTTTGTCTTAAGACTAGAAAATGGAAAACAAGCCAAAACCATTCATCACAGACTTTGTTGTCATATTAACATATGGCATTCCTAAATCGATAAGTCCTAGTGTCAACTGATCATCAATACTGAGTGATCAATCCTTGACCTAGGACTTAATAACCTTTAGCTTTGACCTATTATGTTTACCTTCCAAAGACCTTAAGTAGATTAATAAGAAGAAGGAACTAGTTGTGGTAGAGTGTGACATCATCAATGGAATGAGATCCTTAGTGGTGATCAAACCATTGGATGTTGGAGGAGTTAACTAGAAGAAGTACCTAAACCTAAGAATTAACTAATACTTGAGAAGTTATAAGAAAGCTAGAGTATCAAGTAATAACCTTGTTAAGCCAAGTAGGTATAAACCTAAAGTAAGTTTCCTTAACAAGATAAATCCTATAGAGAGACTAGTACAAGTCTAGTACTTAGTGTTAATAGATTTTGATTAGATAGTTAGAAGCCTAAGCTTATTATGATCAAAGTATGGAAGCCATCATTCTCAAATCACTTGAGAATAGATGATTAGGTGTTGAAGTAGGGTTGTGAGTATACTAAATTAGGCAAGATCTAGTAAGCTAAATCACTTAGCTTGATCATGAGAAGTCAAGCTAGAATATGATTAAGTATATAACATAAGGTTATATGGAGCAGTTGAAGCCATAGTAGTTTAACCAAGCTAATACAAGAACACACTTGTATTGTGGAGAGTAATATCCTACCCATCCCAGAGGATTGTTACCACATGTTATATAAAGAGAATGGAAACCTTGCAAGCCTTAAAAAGACTGATACAAGGCTAATGTACTAGGAGTAGAATGAAGGAATGTTGTAGAAGGGACATGATCATGGCATCATATGTTGATGGTTATGGTGGAGCCAGATGACTAGAGCAGTTGGACCGAAGATATCTTAGTGAAGCAAAGGAGAAAATTTAAATCAAGTATATTTAGAAATGGAATTTCCTTAACCAACATTCAAAACTTAGAGGTTTGTTGAGGAAAAGTATTCTGAAGAAATCTTTAGTCGATACCATAGTATAAGGTTATATAATACCCCACTCTGGTTGGGATATCAACTATAACTACCTAAATAGAAATCAATCTTTAACCTTTGATCCTTAGGGATTATAATGTTTTGAGTGACTAAAGTGGGTTTCATAGTTGAAAATTTGAAACAATTGTATAAGGTCAGAACATTAGAGGTAATTAGTAATTATCTAAATGCCAAAAATAATTAGTTATTATTATTGTTTGAATATATCATTGTTATAAAACAATAAAGGAAATTAATAACAATATATTAGTACAACTTAAATATCACTTCTTAATTCTTCCCTTTATTCCATAAGTATTAAATAAATACAACTCTATTTAAAGAAAAGACATTACAGAGATATTCCCAAGGAAATAAAAAAGCTTTATTAAATAATGAATATATATTACATTGATCTTTACAAAATTAGAAATTTGAATTACAAAAGGTAAATAAAGTAAAAAGCCTAAGCTAATCCTAAACTATTCTTCTTGTCACTTGGTCTTGTACCTGCAAATAAGAGTGAAAGGGAAATATAACAAAGAGTGGGTTAGTGTTAGATTGCTCTCAGTATCAAATAGTGAAGTGCACTGTTATCCAATCCTCATTGAGCAAGTTAAATTAAAGAAGGGAGAAAGACCATCAAGTGCAGAATTTGTTATTTTAAACAATAAAGCCTCAGAACAACATCACAGGCTGAAGGGGCTAGTTTCACCAAGATAGGTAACAATAAAAGATGGGGGTAAGTTTAAATTATAGTTACTTGATCTCATCCACAGCCAAAGCAAACAAGGAAGCAACTCACACACCTAAATACATGCATTGAGGTGTCGGCAGCAGAGAGCAAGGAAGTAGTCCAACTCATAGCCGTATAGAGCACATGAAGCTTTTCTATCTAGTTCACAAGAGAACCCAGCCACAGTTTCTTACTAGCACACCCAAGACTAGCACCAGAACAGCACCAGATCTTGCAACAATATCACTAGATTAAATCACTTTCCACTACAAAAAAACCTAGGTGGTCACCAGCAAATATGGTGACTTGAGGAGGGGGGAAGTAATGGGTGGACAGCAAGGTCACACGAGCAACAACACAAGAAGGAGCAAGACAAGGTCAAGAGGAAGCCAACATAAATCCAGGGCGACCACAAGACAGCAGTAAAAGGCAACCAGAGTATGCCCAACATCTTGATCTAAATATTTTCCATCTTACACATTCATTTTGTTGCAAGAATATGATAAGTAAACATCTCAGGCAGTAGATAATCAACAGCTAGTTTATCAAAGTGTTCTTGCATAGGCAAGGTCTCAGACCAGCATCATTGACCTATAATCTAGTTTTAACTAGATAGATTTACATCATAGCTGCTGGTATAGGGCACATTCCCAAAAGGGTAGCACCTCTGTACCTAGAAAGATCAAGTTTGCTTGTGTATAAGCTCAAGTAGATCCTTTTCAACAAAGACAATCATTTCCTAAATGTTTTAGGAATCATAACTAGACATTTTCTTTTAGAAAAGACGGTAAAGATCAACACTGGCTACCACTAGGTCACACAGTATTGAAACCACTAAATATAATAATTTTCCTACAAGTATATAGGAATCATATTTTTATAAATCATTTTTTATCACAGAGCAGGGACTATTATTAGCATTTGATTTACACAGTAACATGATTAAATCGTGAGACTGAACATAACAGTGTTTCACAAGGAAACAATTAACCAAGCATCAATACATAGAGCATTCAACTTAACTCCATAGGAGTAAATCCATAGCCACAACCATTTGAACATCCACAGTAATCTAATCATGCTTTTACCGATCAGCTTAAGACAAAGAAAAGAGTAACACAAGCATGCACACCAGAATGTTCATCTGACAGAGAGCAGAGTAACGGATCATAATCAAAAGTGGAAGAAATACACCAACCGTAGGACACCATCAAAGGATTTGCATAGACAGAATTAACCAAGGAGCCCACTAAACATCACTACGGGTGGGCAATAAATCCTAGAAATTAGGAACGAACCCTAAATTAGAATTCATTGCAATAGTCACATAGCACAGAGCAGAGGGAAGAGAGAACACAGAGAGAGAGAGGTAGAAGAACTTACCCGAGGTCCTCGTAAATTTATTTGAAGAGGAAGCATAGAGGAGGCCGGTGGCAGAGAGGTGGCGGCACGGGGAGCACCCGAGGGGGGCGCTGCAACCAGCGCATGCACACGGAGGTGGCAGCGATAGAAGGGCGGTGCCACGAGAACCACATCGTCAGCGAGGGAGAACCACGGTGTCAGCAAGGGGGCGCTAGAGCACGTCGGAACCCTAACCCTAGCCACGAGGTGAGGGTTAACACAGCTAGTAGAGAGCGCCAGCGCCATATCGCGCAGGACAGTGTAGAGCAGTAGCATCATCCCCATCGTATTGCACCGCAGAAACAGCCACGGCGGCCTGGGGCGGTTGGAATCACCTGCGGTGGCGGCATCAAGCGGTCAGAAGGCTCATCGCACAAGAGAGAAGGGAGAAAAGAGATAGCGAGTGGGGGGAGTACTCGGCCGGGTCTGACATCCCAGTACTACCCAAGGGCTTTTGTCCAGCCCTAGTGGGTCGAGCTGGGACGGACCAGTCCAGAAGGCCAGGCCCGTGTTTTAAAGGGAGGACTTTTATAAGATACTTAATTTCAAATATACCCCTGAGATCAATTAGGCTCTAGAAAAATAAATAAAAATCCTAACAATATAAATAATATATTTATGAAATCACAAAAAATATCCTCTATCCAATAAAATAATAGATAATAAATTTCAGTAATTAAATATATATCTATTATTAAAATTATTTCTATTCCTTCTGGAATTTTATAAAAATATACAAAATACTTAAAATTGAATAAAATTCATTTTTAAGATTCTAAAAGGAAGTACTATTATAGAAAAATACTAGTTTGTATTTTTTGAAAATAAATCATGTATAATAGAAATAAAGTCTTATTTCCTTAAAGGAATTTTAGTTAAATACTTAAAAAAGTTAAAAATCAAAGAAATTCATTTTTAAACTCTTAGAATAATACTAGTTATTATAAAATTGCTAAATGTTAGAATAATATGAATTTAATGAATTCTTAAATAATGCTTTTCTTTTATTAATTAAAAGAAACTTAAAACCTATACGAGATGGGTAAAACACGCAAAGAAGAAAGAAAATAATCATTGCATGACATCACTATGAATTGCATATTGCTTCTTTAATTATTGTCTTTACCGGGCAATAATGGTTTTCTATAGAAACCAGGGCTCAAGGTTGAGTGGAAGTATCCAACTTCACTACCTTGCAATCACAAGGGAAGTTCACAACTTTCTCATGTCCTTTGATTATTTTCTATGTTTGAAACTCAAATGTTGTCATCACCTGCATTTCAAAAAGGTCAGAAAACACTATTTTCATAATAACATGTTTATGGATTATTTACCAGATGGTAATAATCTACTGATACAGTTCTAGTGGTAAAGGAACATAATATCCAGGACTTAATCAACCAATGTCACCAGTGATTCTAGCGCCATATATTACGCGTTAAACATGAGATTTGGAATGGGACGGAGAAGTTAGCTGTATCTTCTTCCTCTCGCATGCATCCGGATGGCCAGGTCATGGCTGTTATCCTTGTAGCGTGCATTTATTGGTAATTCGTAGAGGATATACAGCATATGTGTGGGAGCCCTCAATGTCCCACGATAGTTCTGGCATCTGACGGTCTGTACTAACCATTACCATAATTGAATATGTGGGCATGGCGTACACCAAGGGGACAAGCGGGATCGCGAAGGGGGCAATGATTGGCTTGATCATCTACTAGGCCCCACATCAAAGGAAGTGTGGACAGGAAAGATCGCCCGGTTATGCAACAAGGAGTTGGTCTCTTATGGGTAAAGCAACGCACCTCTATAGAGTGTAAGAATTGTGACATGTTACTCCCTGTTCCGGGAAGGAGCTACGAACGCGGCAGGAAAGGAACCCCATGAAGGTTCTGGTCAACCTGTGAAGGCTGTCGGACATAGTTTTCAGAATAAAAGCAACCTTTGAAGAAATTTTTACGAAAACCTACATTGCCTATGACCTCTGGTCTGTGGCTGTAGTGATAGTGCATCATACACTTCTTTTTAGTGAATTTGCTGAGTACGCTCGTGGTCAACCGTACCTTCTTAACCCTTGCTAGATTCTAAGCCATTGAAGACGACGTCAACATCAATTTCTGCTCAAGAAACCATCATTGGTAGCTCAAGTTCTTTAATAAAGTCAATGAAGTCAACATATATATCAACCGAAGAAGGCGAAGACCTTAATTAGGTAGGAGTAGATACTCTAGCCATAACACCTGCTTCTGTAGAGCATTGCATTAGTAGAAATTGCAAGACGGATAGTTTAGATGCTAATCATATTAGCTAGAGGGTTCTGAGTTATAAATTTCTAGTTCTTCTTTATAAGAAGTTTCCTTCTTTCTCTTTAACCTAGAGTGTTCTCTGGAGCTTTTGTAAATAGTCGAGTTGTAATCTATAGTCATGTCTTGGACCTACTGCGTTTCTGTTGTACCACTGTGAGGGATGTAATTCTAGTGAACGGTCTTTCGTTGGTGTTATGTCAATGACTATAGTGTACTACATCATGCAGTGGTATGTTAGGTCACCGCATAGAGCTCGTGAGTGAGCATGTCTACTCCACAACCCCCTCCTCCACCACACGTCACCATTCCCGGACTACGCCACCAGATTTCGTGCGCCGTGCCCGGCGACAGCCGCTTATTCTAGGGTCACTACCTTCATGCTAAGAAATCATTTTACAAGCTTTTGAATTTATCTTACATATTCCTGCTATTCGGCAATCTAACTTCTGATCTTTTATCCGATTTCTCGACAAACTTTAGATGTGGGAGATGCTGCAGCCCAAGAATCTGGAGATCGTCGTGCGCAACTTCGCAGCGATGTTCCCACTCGTGTGCTTCCACCCAGGATGCTTTCACCGTTACTCCTACCACGAGCTCCCGCTGCATGAGCTCATGTGCCTGCACAGCGCGTGCTCCTGAATGGAGCCGGGCTGCAACTACACCGGCCCACCGGCAGAGCTCGTCGTCTACCTTGCAGAGGAGCACTTGATCGAAGTGATTAGGATCTCTTATGGCCACGCCCAACTTCTCCAAGAGCAGGTGCCGTTCACTGACTTGGCACGCCGCCGGCTAATTTTCCAGGGGAGGACGACTCTGCTTTCATCCTGACCATCACCGCCGGTGTTTTGGGAACTAGAGCTGGGCCCTCCTCCGTGTGTGTGGTATGCGTCAGGTTAGTCTCGAGCACCTGGCCCCTATACATGGTGCGCATGTGGGCGAACGCCTAGCCGCTATCGTCCGATAGCATTCTTCTGCTAGCCGAGGCACCGAGCTTCCCGACGCCGCGGGAGGTGGAGTATGCGGACCTAAGGTCGATCCTGTGTGTGCCATCTCAGTACCTTGCCGGTGCTATACCAAAAAGGCAGATGCATTTCTACATTTGTATCAAAAAGACCGACAGGGAAATGTAGTACTTATGCTGTCGTTACTGTTAGCCTTAAGCGATGCTTCTCAGGTGTAGAAATATGTGCAATAGCAGCATACGTGTCGTCGAATGTACCCCAATTGTAGTTTTTTAGTATGCCTTAATAATTTGACGAGTTATTGGTCCCATCAGCGTGTTGTTGTCACGTTGCAAAGTCCACTTGCTCTGGGCAGACTGTCAATACCGCATGCTCCCGCATGTCAGTGTCACATGTTTCGTGGGCCCACCTGCCAGTGTCACATCCCCCTTACTTCTCTTCCTTCCCCTTGAAGCCACTGTCCCCACTTTTCTTCCATCTCGCCACTACCATCTGATGGTTGTAATCTGATTTTCATTGGATTGTTTACATGTAATCTACGTGGATAATGCAACATGCAAATGGCACAGACACAATTTCTAAAGTGGAATCACTTACACGCTGCTATTGCACATATTTCTCAATATAGCTCGCCAAACCCATTACAATAATTGTACTCGCACTAAACACAACCAAAATTGCAACCAGCCTAAATAACATTAAACCCACATCACAGCGCTGTCGTTGGAGTCCACCTCGATTGGTGACACCGATGTGCCCTTCCCAGCGACATCCACTCCCGCCTATGGCTTTACCTTCGCCAAGGAGGTAACAATGGCGTTCTCCATTGCTTCATCCCTATCGTCCTCCACATCAGAATCGACAATGACGAAGGGGACAGGGTTGGAATGGACCGAGCCCCGTCGTAGCTAGCGGCTCTTGCTTGAGCTCGACGCCGGATCAGTTCTTCTATAGGTAGGAGGGGCTAAGCTCGAAGACATAGCATTATCTCTCCGCTCAAGAAACCATGGCCATTTTATACTGCGATGGTAGGATCTTGGGGTGGATCCACCGTGGCGAGCCCGACCGGGAGCGGTGGAGCAGATGGATCTGCCAGCGCGAGCCATTACAAGTTCCGAGGGAGTAAGAGTGTGGGTCAGGCGTGTCTGGTTCCTGAGCAAGGCCTCCCAGTGATATGTACGTAGGCAAGGTGCCAAAAAATTTCGTCCAATGCATGCGAGAGGGCCTTTGAACCACGAAGGCGCGAGCTTTAGTTGACAAGTACAAACGCTAGGTCCCCCACCTGTCAGCCGAATGTGGATGGTAGGATTCTGCCCGAGTTATTAAGTGGGGATAAATCACGCTTTACCGTGCCACTACTCTGACATCCAAAGGCTCCTCTTTCCTCTGCCCTCGCCCCCCTCGCTCATGGCTCGCAGCTCATGCAGTTCGTCTCGGGCGGAATCAGGGTCGGCTCAACACCGTCAGGCGGGTGCCCCCATCAGGTACCGGAGGATGCCCTACGATTACTACCCCAATATGCTGTGTTTGTGTGATGAGAATATGCCAAGATGGATTTCATGGACCGACGAAAATACTACAGGAAAATTCAGCAACTACAACATCAGTGCGGTAAGTTCCTACTGTACATACAATGGTAACCCGGATCTGGAAAGCGTAATGTAATTCTTTTTTTGTTTCCTTCGATCTACTTTGCAGGAAGGGAGGGGAACTGGCTGTGACAAGTTTGTGTGGATCGAAAAGCCACTGACAGGTTTTTAGAAAGATCTTGTTCAGGATCTGGGTGATGTTGTGTGGGACAAGAAAGAGGAAATTTGTGCGTTGGAGCGAGAGATTCGGGAGCTTCGCCAGGTGCAGGGAAGGCAGGAGCAGGGAGGTGGTGAGACAGACGGGCTCAATATTAGGCCAGATAGTGGGAACAATTTCCTCATTATCTGGGCATTATCTGTTGCCTTTGCAGTTTATGTTGCCATGTCGTTGTCCAGCAGCTGAATAAGTTGCTGCTTCATGGAGTGTAGCAGCCAGCTTAGAACTTTTTTTAGCTCAGAACCTTATCATAAGTGTAATACATGTAGGGGCCTCCCCTAAAATTATTCTTCCCCTAAATTTTGCTTATCTCCAGCAGGTACCCTACGTTATCTCCCCTATATCATTATCACATATTTTTTAATAGGGTATTGTATTTTTTTCCACACTAAAACCTCACTCATCCCTTTAGAAGGGATAAAATCCCCAAATCGATAGCATTGTGGAGGGCCAGAGCTACCACCCCCGACGCTAACCGTCGATCCCCGTCACCAGCCATCGATTCCGAGCGCCGTGCACCGATTCCAGCCGCCACACACCGATTCCTGCCACCACCTACCCATTCCAGTCGCCGCCCCTTGCTACCAGTCCTCCCCATGCTCGACGGCTCCTGCTACAGGACCGATATAGGGGAGATGGCAGAAGCCCCGATGTTGAGGGGAGAGAGGGGGTTGGGTCGGGGACCCCGGCCTGTAGGGGAGGCTATAGGGGCGCTGCTGGAGGATGGTTTTCCACTCTCTCTCTCTCTCTCTCTCCCCTATATCTTCTATCGGGGGAGCTTTCGGGGCTCTCCTGGACTTGCTCTAATCGCTCAGCTATCACGGTCTCGGTGGTGCGATTGTTCAGATAGTAGTGGCACAGTCACAATTTCGGATTCAACTAGTGGCCTTGGCCGTATCCAATCCTCAAGTCGCGATACATTTTACTCTGAGTACGTGAGGCAGATTGTTTCGCCCGACAAGTTCCACGCATACAACTCTAGATTTTAACCGAACTACATATATATGTTCAAGTTCAATACATTATTAGGCTTCTATACTGCTAGCCTTCTTCCTCTGCCTGGGTGCCAACTTTCTTCCTCTTGCCTTCATGTCCGCTTCTTCATTTCCTGCCTTCTTCCTCTTCCTAGGTGCCAATTTTCTTACCTTCACGTACCCTGTATCTCCGGGTTGAGGGAAGTCAGGCCAATCAGTACCAGAATCTTGTCCAGCATCATCACTCCACTCGTTTTGGTTTTCTTCCCGTAGCAAAATCATTGAGTCGGCTGTCTTGTTTCTTACCTTGCGCTTCCTGTAAAAAACAGTATAGGGATTACTACCTTATATCTACAGACTATAATTTTTTTTGAATGTACCATCTCATACCTAGGTTTGGCAGCATTAAGGGGACAACCCGTTGCTCTATGGCCTACAATATGGCAGGTCTTGCATCTGTTTTTGCCCTTCTTGCTAGCACAGAAAGCCGAACTCTTCTTCTCGAGAAAATTCTTAAACCTATTCACCTGAGGTATTCCTCCGCTCCTTTTTGTAACTGGCTGGCAAAGCTCGAAACTCAGTTGGACTTGAGGCCACTGAGATGGGTCTATACATGGCTCAACGGATCCAGCGTACGCAGCTCTAAACTTTTCCATAGAGTAGTAGTCTGAAAAATACTCATCCAAATGTGGTAGAGTTCTTTTCTTCACCAAGAAGGCCAAGGCGTGGTCGCAAGTTTCTCGGTATGCTGCCACTCTAAGCAGGTGCATTCTCGCACCTAGATGTTCACAGCATCCCTTTTGCCACTCTTGGACATATCAACCATCTCACAGCTGCTGCTGGTTGACGGGAGAACCCTAAGATGAGCAAGTCCTCGGCTTATCTTGTGCAGTTGCTGTACAACTAGCAGTAGCATATGTCCTCTAAGTCTCCTACCGATCTCTCTCCTTATATTTAACAGCTTCATGATCATACCACGTATGTTGTCCATCAAGATATGAACAGGACGCACTTTTATGTCCTTCACCCAGTTATTTAGGCATTCTGCAAGGTTGTTTTTTATGTAATCAACTTTGATGTCAGGGTTGAATTGACTCCTCTTCCATAGCTGTGAATGATGGATGGCTAAGTACTCCGGAAGTTCAAGGGCTTCCACAAAAATCTTGCTCATGAAATAATCGCTGCTACTAGGTTTGTAAGGTCTAGCAGCAATAAACATGTAACAAAATACGTTGCCTGCATAGTGTGAGTACAAGTTGAGCATCATATGGGCATGGCATTCTCTACCTTCTGCTCATGGGAACACCTCCTTCACTGCATTCGTCAGCCCTTTGCATGCATCCGTGGATATAGCCAATGGATCCATGTGGCCTATTGATCTCCTGAGCTGCCTCATAAACCAGAACCAGTTTTCCTCTGTTTCTGTTTCAAATAGCCCGAATGCCACTAGGAACATTTAGTTGTGACCATCAAGTGTTGTGGCAGATGGCAGGCAGCCTTTCCATTTGCCAGTTAGGACAGTGCTATCTACACTCAGATATGGCCTACAGCCGTCCTTGAATCCCTGGATGCAAGGTTTAAGCACCATGAAAAATCTTTTGAAATAAATTTTACCACGTACTGATTCGGTGTCAATCTCCACAACACTCCCTGGACACCTTGCTTGTACCTCCGCCTTGAAGTTGTACAGCATCCTGAAGCTATTGGTCCAATCCCCATGCAAGACACTCAGAGATTTCTCTTTACCTTTCCAAATCGTGTAATACGGTAGGACAATGTTGTATTTAGAACTGAGGCTAGTCTGAATATTCTTAGCGGTCTCCTTAGGGTTATCCTTTAGTATGGACATATCTTGTATAGCCACCCCCTCCGTATAAGCCATTGAGGATTTTAGTTTGCTGCCTGTCAGACACATGTGGGGAGGGCCCATTTTGTTCACCTGCAACACAGATTCATTTAAAAGATAAGTGGTGTCGACTCATTGCCAGAAAGATCTTGCACAACAATTGTAGTTATAGAGTGAAAAGAAAGTTCTAATGGTTTGCTGCATTCATTGCCCCAGTACCCTAATTGCCTTCGACGCTGGTAAGGCTCTTGTTGTGATCCTCCATGGACAATGTGAAGGAGTTATGCCCTAGAGGCAAATAATAAAGTGCATTATTTGATATATCTCCTATATGTTCATAATACGTTTCATGCTGTGCTATAACTATGTTAATGCGAAACGTTAATACATGTGTGGTATGTAAACAAACCGTCTCTCTAGTTACCTCTAGCGAACTAGTTCATTGGTCATGAAGATGGTCTGGGTTTCAAGATCATGGGTATTTATGCCAATTGACAATGGTGTCATGTTATTGGTTGAATAACATGATAGACAAACATCCGACCGTTATATCTTAAATGAGATCTAGTTACAAAGTTCACCATTGATGATAAAAAATAGAGAACCTCGCAACCTGATCCTTTGACTGTGAGGTAATGCAAATCACCATTCCGGAAGAAGCATAGATGGTTATCAAGAATCATCTCGTAACAGGGTGATCAAAAAGGTGCCACTCAGGTTTTCCGAAGGGATGCGTAGAATAGTACATATCAATACCATGATTTGTCTACTCCATCTAACGGACAGATACATGTGGCCATCTCGGTGACGTTGCATTAATGAAGCTTGCAAGCATGTGACTTGGTCACAAAATGCAATGACACAAGAACGAGTAAACAAGTTCATTGGTAACGAGACCGAACTAAGGTATGGGGATATCGAAGATCAAGTCTCAAATGAATTAGGTATCATATGACAAAGGGAACATGGAACGACTATCTCATGATTCGAGCGATTGTATTCGTGAAACGCACGAGGGTCACATGGCCATCCAGGTCCCTCTATTGATCATTGATGTGAGAGTAGTCTCGATCATGTCCGGAGTGTTTCCGAACCGAAGGATGTCACGCTTAAGGGTAGGGACGCTTACGGTAGATGAGGTATCGTAGGAAAAATAGAGAAAGAGAAACCGGAATAGTTCCGGGTACCATTCGATGGAGATCGGAAGGGGTCCGAAAGATGTTCTGGAGTGAAGGAATAATACAATATGTGTATTTGAATATTAATTGGAGAATTAATATTAAATATATATTTCATTTTATTATTAAAGGCATCATAATGCTAATGGGCCTCACCCGAAGGGAGGCCCAATAGGGCATGGCGCCTAGGGAGAGGGGGCCAGCCAGACTAGGCTTAGTGGGCCACCCCAATGGGCCCCACCTAGGGCCGGCGGCTGCCCCTAGGTAGCCGGCAGGTGTGGGGGTTAGTCCCACACCGCCTGGCCCTAGGGTGGTACGCCCCCTCCCACTATATATAGGGGTATCCCCTCCCCCTTTGGAATCACCCCATTCCCTCTCATTCTCACTCTCATCCATTGAGGACTTCTCCGTAATATTGGGGAGGACCTCATGGGTGAGTTCTTCACCTTCACATCACCGTTGTTTGATCTGTGATCCGGCATCTAGTTCTTCCGCTGCTTGGCTGGATCGGAGTCCGGTTGACGTCTCCTACACCGGACGTGTGACGAACTTCGGAGGCACCACACTAGGGGTGCTGCTCGTCTTCATCAATATACGCCTTCCTGTGTAAGGCGTGCCTCGGTCTTCAAAGGTATGAATACCGTTGCTGGCGCGTGGTTGATGTGGGAGCTTCTTCTTGTTCTTCAGTCCCCGGCAACGGCGCCAAAAAATAGCTTGATGTCTATGCACTTCTATTCTTGTAGACAGTTGTTGGGCCTCCAAGTGCAGAGGTTTGTAGAACATCAGCAAGGTTTCCCTTAAGTGGATCACCCAAGGTTTATCGAACTCAGGGAGGAAGTGGTCAAAGGTATTCCCTCTCAAGCAACCCTGCAATCAAGATACAAGAAGTCTCTTGTGTACCCAACACACCCAATACACTTGTCAGGTGTATAGGTGCACTAGTTCGGCGAAGAGATAGTGAAACACAAGTGGGATGGATAATTATAAGTGGTAATGGTGATAGAGAATAGCTTGGTGGCGTGGAAAAGACTAAAGTAAAACTGAAATAAAGATGGAAGCAAGCAAACATGTAACAGATCTAATTGCAAACGGTGTATCAATGCTTAGAAACAAGGCCTAGGGATCATACTTTCACTAGTGAACACTCTCATATAAATATCTTCTCTTCATGATACTACTCTTAACTACTCTCCGGTTGAGCACTCTAATCGATGGTAGGGCTATAACAGCACACCTCAAAGTTCATCTTTCCCATCTAGAAAACCCCACACTGTCACCTTGAGTACTAGATGAGTCCAACAAACACCACAATTTCATAGAAATATCCAACTCCAAATATAACTCATAACAAGTATTTGTAATCTCTAGCCTAAGTGCCACCATGGTGTGCACGCTGTCACTTTCACACACATGGGGAGAGCAGAGATCTATTAAAGCACTTGAGTAGCAAGGTAGATCTATAGATTACAAGCTCATGATCACAATATGATCACACATAGAGAGAGAGATGAACACATAGCTACAGGTAGAACCCTCAGCCTCGAGAGAAAACTACTCCCTCCTCATCATGGGAATCAGCAACGGTGATGGAGATGGCGGTGGAGATCGATGGAGATGGCTCCGGGGGCACTTCCCCATCCCGGCAGAGTGCCGGAACAGAGACTTTCTGTCCCAGATCTTCCCTTCGTGGCGGCGGCCTCTGGAACTTTTCGTGGTGGAGGCTTCTTATAGGCCGAGGGCAAGGTGGTCGGGCGGCTGGGGCCCACACCATGCCCTGGCGCGGCCTAGGTGGACCCACGCCTAGGGGTGGTGTGGCCACCCTGTGGCCCCCCTCCGGCTCTCCTTATGGCTCCGTGAGTCTTTCGGGAAAATAGTAACTTTGGCTTTTCTCCCGTCCAATTCCGAGAATATGCATTTTCTGACTTCCTGGAACCAAAAACAGCAGAAAACAAGCAACTGGCACTGTGGCATCTTGTTAATAGGTTAGTCCAAGAAATCATATGAAAAGTACTCCAAAGTTGGAACAAAACACAAGAAAGTAGATAAAACCAAGCATGGAACATCAAAAATTATAGATACATTTGCAATGTATCAACATCCCCAAGCTTAACTCCTAGTCGTCCTCGAGTAGGTAAGAGATAAAAAGAAAGAATAATTTTTGAGGTGACATGCACCATCATAAACTTGATCAAAGTATTTGTAAAACATTCAAAGCTGGGATCATAGTACTTCAATCATAACATGAAAGACAAGGTTCTAGCAATAATACAAAGAAACTATGATGCAACATGAAAAGGCACAAACAAAAGATTCATGAATAACAATGCTTTGCAAGACGTTTGTTTGTTTCACATAAAGAAAACATGGCATAATAGTATTCAGCTTGTCCCTCAATAGAGTGGCAAATATAAATGCATAGGACACCTTCAAAGTTCATAAGAGTGACTAGATACAATAGTTTAAAACAAGCAATATCAAGGTATGCATCAATCAACTAGTCTTGGGACAATGCACATAGAACTAAGAATGGCTACTATGCTCTCAAAGTAGGTGCATAAAGATAGAAGGTGGAGACTCAATATAATGGAGGAAGAAAGGCCTTTTGTAAAAGGAAGTAAGGATTCAAGTCTCATAAGGAGCTTCCAAAAATTATAGTACTTATAGCTTTCAGCTCTCATTGCCCCTATCATAAGAATCTTGAAGTGATTAAGGTTAAATTGAACAAACTATGGTGTACATGCTTGACGAAGTATAAGTCAGAAATCTCATGTCCCTTGTATACGAGGGAGGCTCCTCATGCTACTCAAGTTTAGTCACCGGTAAGTTCTTGTCATCGTAAGTATATGTGTATCATTGAGAACCGCCAACGGGGTACCCCTTGCCCGATGATACGAAAGAATCCCCATATCAAAATGACAAGGCAAGCAGACAACGAGCATCTCAGCAATCTTCTTATTTACCATGGGAATATGGTGCTTTTTTCTCTCTTTCCTCTTTTCATAGTATCTCTATTTTTTCTCTTTTTTTTCAATATAGAACTCTTTTTTTATAAGAAGAATGCTTCATAGACAGCTCATTATGGTTACGCTGCAGGTTTCCACCATGTCAGCATGGATTAGACCAGTGGCCCAGGCGTTTCTCTAACACATATACATAACTCCATGGACTTACAAGATCCCCTTTCATTTCACACCGACGACATCCATATACAAAAGAGCATGATATCAACTAGGTACAAGTACCAAGTACAATGTTGAAAGCGTTCCCCATGAAAGCATGGTTCTGCTAATTCCCAACAAATAAGTGCAAGCATATACAACATAGAAGACACAATGGTTCAAGTTTATTAAGGACAAGTAAAGTAAAGTGTGCCTTCAAGTTCGTGAGAGCTTTAATCACTAGTTTTCTCATAACAAGAGGAAGGTAAACAAAAACATGAATATACTTGGAATAGCATAAGCTAGTAGGTAGGTATGGTGGACTCTTTGGAATAACTTGGTTTAAGGAGTTGGATGCATGAGTGGAACTCATACTTGGTTGTGGAGGCTAGCAAAAGACTGGGAGCGACAAACTAAGAGAGCAATAATGGCCATAATCATGCAGAGCGACAAAACATCATTGATCAAAGCATAAAGTGATACTACAAGTTGAAAACTAAAGGATCATAAAGGCTATGGTGACTTGTGATAGTCATAACATGGTGTGAGCATGTGCCAAGTCAACCCAAATAAAGCATCAAAGGAGAATACCACTATACTATGCTTTAATATGCTAAAACAACGCATGATTCATCCAAGGCATATTAAGCAATCTCAATTGTTTATAACAAGTCATGCTACAGCAAAGAATACTAAGCATAAAGCCAAAACAATATCAAGCATGGCATGACAAAGCATAGGCCACAGTCAAAAACAAGCTCTCTTTAACACTTAAGCATGAACTTTCCTACTCTTTTCAAAACCAAACCAAACTATTTGAAAACCAATGTATGAAAGAGGGGGTCCAACCAATTTATTCAGAAAACTAAGCAAACAAAGAAAACGAAAAACCAAAACAAAAACGAAAAAGAAGACACTCCAAGAACAACACAACGGTGCAAGAAACAATAAAAATGAAGCGTTTGGAAGAAACCTGGCATTTTTATTGATGAAGAGGGGGATGCCTTGGGCATCCCCAAGCTTCGACGCTTGTACTTCTTGAATATTTCTTGGGGTGACACGCGTGACATCCCCAAGCTTGAGCTTTAGTCCATCCTTCATCTTATTACTCATTCCTTCCATACACCTGAAATTTTTCCTTCATACAAAACTTCACACAATCTTTATTAGCAACATTAGTGCACTCAAGATAATAAGTATTTAGGTTCAGCTCTAACACCAATAAAACTTCCATTAAAACACAAGCTACTGTAGAACTTCCCTCAAAAATCTCAATTCCCCAAATGAACTCAAAAATGAACCAACAAGAAGCAAATGCAGAAAATGGCAGAAATCTGTCAAAACAGACCAGCAGGTAAAGACGAATTTTTTCGCAGACCTTCTGTTGCTCAAATCAAAAAGTGTTGAACTAACTAAAGTTATATAACAACCTGTATCAGAAGCACAAAATTTCACGCCTCAAAAGGACGTTCAGAGATTTTACATGAATTTTTACGGTGAAGCACAGAAATCTGTTTCAGGACTGCAACTTTGCCAATCATTACTTCTCTCTCATTAGAGGATACTCTTGGCACAAAAAGCAAATAAAAAGGATAAGGAGCGGTTATTACTGACTTCCAAGACTTATCTAAAACTTTTGGGTTATCTCCCAATAAGTACTTTTCTTTAACGCTTTTAAGTTAGGCATGATAGTTTGAGAAGATGCTCACATAGGAAATATGAATTGAAGTAAAAGAGAGCATCAAGAAGCAAATTCAAAGCACATTTAAGTCTAACCCACTTCCTATGCATAGTAATCTTGTAAATAAAAAAGTCATGAAAGCACAAATCAACAAGCATAGTAAAGCAAAACAAGTGCAACTTCAAGACTTTCAACATAAAGAGGGGAAACTTAATATTAACGAGATGCATAAAACCATATTTCCCTCTCTCATAATAACATTCAGTAGCATCATGAATAAAATTAACAATATAACTATCACATGAAACATTCTTATCATGAGCCACATGCATAAAAGAATTAATACTCCCCACATAAACATAGTCATTCTTATTGATTGTAGTGGGAGCAAATTCAACGAAATAGCTATCATTATTATTTTCATCAGCATAATCATCAAATATAGGAGGCATATTGTAATCATAATTAATTTCCTCCTCAATAGTAGGTGGACTGAAAATATCATATTCATCATTGTAATCATCATATATTGGAGGTTTTGTATCATCATAAGCAATAGAATAGCTATCTTCCAAAGCTGGGGAACTAAAAAGATCATTTTCATAAAAACTAGCTTCCCCAAGCTCAGACTTTTCCATAGCATTAGCAATAATGGTGTCCAAAGAATTCATACTAACAACATTGCTATTAGCACACAAATAAAGTTCCATAGGTTTTTTAATTTTCTCTTCAAACACTTCATGTCCTAACTCAAGATAAATGCTATAAAGCTCTCTAATTTTGTTGTTGTTTTCCATTAAGCCTAACTAGTGAAAACAAGAAACAAAAAGACAAAATTGCAGAATCTAAAGGAAATAACTTCGAGCACTCACACCGGAGGATGTGAGTACCTTTTACCTTACCTCCCCAGCAACGGTGCCGGAAAATAGGCGTTTGCCGTGGGAGGTTCTTCTTCTTTAATCCTCCGGTGTGAATACCTTTTACCTTACCTTCCCGGCAACAGCGCCAGAAAATAGTTGCTGGCGCGTGGTTAACGTGGGAGCTTCTTCTTGTTCTTCAGTCCCCAGCAACGGCACCAGAAAATAGCTTGATGTCTACGCACTTCTATTCTTGTAGACAGTTGTTGGGCCTCAGAGTGCAGAGGTTTGTAGAACAGCAGCAAGTTTTCCCTTAAGTGGATCACCCAAGGTTTATCGAACTCAGGGAGGAAGTGGTCAAAGGTATTCCCTCTCAAGCAACCCTGCAATCAAGATAGAAGAAGTCTCTTGTGTCCCCAACACACCCAATACACTTGTCAGGTGTATAGGTGCACTAGTTCGGCGAAGAGATAGTGAAACACAAGTGGGATGGATAATTATAAGTGGTAATGGTGATAGAGAATAGCTTGGTGGCATGGAAAAGACTAAAGTAAAACTGAAATAAAGATGGAAGCAAGCAAACATGTAACAGATCTAATTGCAAACTGTGTATCAATGCTTAGAAACAAGTCCTAGGGATCATACTTTCACTAGTGAACACTCTCATATAAATATCTTTTCTTCATGATACTACTCTTAACTACTCTCCGGTTGAGCACTCTAATCGATGGTAGGGCTATAACAGCACACCTCAAAGTTCATCTTTCCCATCTAGAAAACCCCACACTGTCACCTTGAGTACTAGATGAGTCCAACAAACACCACAATTTCATAGAAAGATCCAACTCCAAATATAACTCATAACAAGTATTTGTAATCTCTAGCCTAAGTGCCACCATGGTGTGCACGCTGTCACTTTCACACACATGGGGAGAGCAGAGATCTATTAAAGCACTTGAGTAGCAAGGTAGATCTATAGATTACAAGCTCATGATCACAATATGATCACGCATAGAGAGAGAGATGAACACATAGCTACAGGTAGAACCCTCAGCCTCGAGAGAAAACTACTCCCTCCTCATCATGGGAATCAGCAACGGTGATGGAGATGGCGGTGGAGATCGATGGAGATGGCTCCGGGGGCACTTCCCCATCCCGGCAGAGTGCCGGAACAGAGACTTTCTGTCCCCCGAATCTTCCCTTCGGTGGCGGCGGCGCTGCGGAACTTTTCGTGGCTGGAGGCTTCTTATAGGCCAGAGGGCAAGGTCGGTGGGCGGCCAGGGGGCCCACACCATGCCCTGGCGCGGCCTAGGTGGACCCACGCCTAGGGGTGGTGTGGCCACCCTATGGCCCCCCTCCGGTTCTCCTTCTAGCTCTGTGAGTCTTCCAGGAAAATAGTATCTTTGGCTTTTGTCCCGTCCAATTCCGAGAATATTCATTTTCTGACTTCCTGGAATCAAAAACAGCAGAAAACAGGCAACTGGCACTATGGCATCTTGTTAATAGGTTAGTCCAAGAAATCATATGAAAAGTACTCCAAAGTTGGAACAAAACACAAGAAAGTAGATAAAACCAAGCATGGAACATCAAAAATGATAGATACATTTGCAATGTATCAACCGTATCCCTTCTCCGTTACTTATGTCTACATAGTATAGATCCTGGTATTAGTGTTCGAGTAGATAGAAATTTTTGTTTTACGCTCTGTAACCCTACAAAGGGTATCGAGCGGGTCTATGGGTAGACATGTCATACGGATAGAACACATAGCGATATGTGGGCATTGATTCTCTAGTTTCTACCCTCTTTAATGTTATTGTTCATATCGCGACACTGTTTGATGAAGCGGCCTCCAACCAACCTCACGTGGTGATTCACGAGATTGGTCCACAAATCAAAGTGGCTTAGGGGGGTGTCTGTCTCTCTACAGTAGTTGATATGGCATTGACATTGGAGGGCCCTGAAAAGGGAAGAAGAATGGCAATCATTGAATCCATGTTGTGGCTCGACGTTCGTAGGTGGGAAGGGGTTCTACTGCGAAAGCCCTAAAGCTGCGTAACATGCAATAGATAATATAGAAGCGTCTATCTTTATTATTGCATAGGGGAAAGTATTATAACATGGCAATGACAAGTTTATGAAACGTTCATTGAAGTTAGTGATGATGATAATAATGCTATAACCATGTCATAACACTTTACTTTTGAAGTATTACTTATTATGCTGGTATACTTATATTAGACGGTAGCATAATGAGATAATCCCTCATAGTATTCCAGTTATCGTATTCCCCTTGTGTGTGCACCACCAAGAAAGTTCTTCGGTATGAGGCGCCATGTGGTGAGTAGGGGTCAGACATATCTACGTTTGCATACAGTGGGTGTAAGCCATGTTGCACTTTGAATACACACGAGTTAGAACTGGCGAGCCTAGCATGTGCAGACATGGCCTCGGAATACAGGAGACCGAAAGGTCGAGCATGAATCACATAGTTGATGTGATCGACATTAGGGAATGTCCACCTTTGATACTGCACTAATGGCCATGACGATCGGGGGAGGTGCAGGGGATTGGGATCATGTGATCACTAAACGAGTAGAGGGATGTTCGCTTGAGTGGGATGTAACACCCTCGAATCGGCTCTATGCAAGTTTTAGCCTTTTCGCCAAACCCGCATAGAAACGATTCAAGGACGCCCACCAGGCACTTTCGTGCGGGTGGAAAACGAAGTAATAACATTACACAACAGTCCTCGATGGGACCCACAGAACAGATATATACATCAACGACTCCATGAGTCAAGAATACAGATATATAATACAAATATCCAAATCACCTTGGAAACGATAGAGCGTCCGACTACGGACAAGATGCAAATGGGGCTAAGAGCCCTGAAGAATAACCAATGGCGTCCATAACCCTGCCCAGGCCAAGCCGGAAGGGTAACCCTGCTAACGACGGTGATCTCAAACCTGCTAAAACAAAAGGGGTGCCGACAAAGGCAAAGGAAAAAGAGGAGCGTCAGTACTGAGGCCAGTACACGGCGAGACTAGAATTCGGTGGTCCTCGCCTACATAGGTATGGTGGACTGAGCGGCAGCGCAGCATGCACTGAACAACCTATAGAGACTCGATACAACTGTCGGCTATCAGAGAGGGATAAGAAAGACCTATTCGGAACCAACCTGATTCTACCACCAAACATACCCATCCTGGTATTTCCCCCTCGAGACCAAACGAGGAAGTCAACCGAGGAACTCACACAGTTGGCAGTTTTATTCATTCCGTTATAGTTGCGGCAATTACTAGTCACATATAGATAGTCATCCTGATATAATGAGCAGTGGTCAGTATTAGTTAACCATTCCGTCGTAGTTGCAACACTTACTAGTCAGATGCAATTGGCATGAGATATTCCAAACCCAGCAGTTGTTGGTACTTTTATTTAGCCATTCCGTTGCAGTGGAGCTGATTACTAGTCATATCGGATACAAGTCAATTTATAACAGTGAACTTTAGTTATAGTTGTCTATGATCGAGAACTGTGCTCCAAGTCGTCCATAACATGACACGGCTTTTGAAAAGATTTAACCTGGGGTGCACCAAAGTATCCACACGCACTTTGACCCTTTTGCCGGATCGGTTAACATACACCCATCGGTATGTCGTGGGGCCTAAGTCATGACGCTTCCGGACCCAAAGCAAGTAGATGGGGCCACCCACTAAGCTACCATAGCAAAGTCGGCCGGTCTCGAGATGGACTCGGGGTTTGTGTGACGGCTGTAAATGACTAGGAACCGAAAATGTGACTAGGCTTGTCTGATGAAAACATGTCACGCCCTAAATTAAGACAAGTCGCACAATTTTAAATAAAGCAGTAAAGCATGGCATAAGTACAGGATAGTAAATAAAGCCCCAAACTAATTGTGGCCCCCGGTACAGTACTTTGAAATCAGGTACTAATCGATAGGGGTGCCCACACACCCCACCGTGGTTAGCGCTCGATCTCTAACAGTGTCAAGAACTCGGGTCCCACGACACAAGTGGACGGTTAACAACCAAATAACATCTATTGCCCACCTGTCTCTGCATTACTTACTTCAATTTTAGTTATTAAACAACAATTAAAGTCTTGATCATCTCCAACATTAAACCTGCGGCAAACTCCAACAACTGTGGTACTTGACGACACGCAACAGCATTTGAGCAAGCGACTACAACGCGCAAGTCCAACTATCTACCAATCAACAGGTAATAGGATGTGTCCAAGGCAATATAAGGCTGCAAGGGATATCACGGGCACGAAAACTAGAGCATCGCATAACCACGTATAGCAATAGAGCAACAGGAGGAATAAATACTATAAAAGTAAGATAGGTAGAAAGGGGAGGTGCTACTTTGAAAACGCTGCGAAGGTTCATCCAAGATCGGTGAAGCTCACATCAACTCAACGGCCTTATTCGCGAAGAAGCGAAACACTAGAATAAACACCGGATGCACTATTTAATACTACGGCAAAAGATCGGGCATGATGCATGTATGATGTATGACATGGCAAAGGTGCGATGCATTTAGGCCATATTAAACGGAACCGGGGTCCCGACAATTAATTAATAGGTTCATGTTATTTATCTACCTCGCAAATTAAATGTTGGATTAGCAAGACAAAACATGGCTTCAGTTCGCTATGCCAATTTAAATGGAGTCCGGAATAAGACAAAGATATCCCGCATATAGACTCCATATTTAATTATGAGGTGAATCGGCATAATGCCCCCAAACCACAGACAAGTATGCATGCATGAACAATTTGGTATGCATCAGTTGATAATGTCACGTTATAAAAAATAATGGGGTATCGGATAGGGAATCACATTAGGGTTCGGCGAACTTGGGCTCCGAGGGGTTCGGGGGCGGTCTCAGGGTTCGACGGGAGAACGGCTCGATGAGATCGGTCTCGGACAACGGAAGTCGATCCTGTCGCATCCGAGAAGAAGATCTTGGTTGGCGTCGGGGGCACATCGGATCCGCCCTGGTCGGTGCCGATCTTGTTGTCATGAAGATCTTGCCGGGTCCTCGTATCGGGTCGGTCTTGGCGTTCGGGAAGAAGAACTTGGCGTGCGACGTTGTCGGCATCGGTGCGGGAAGGAGGTCTTGTCGTTCCGCGCCGGTGACCTTGGCATCCGGGAAGGAGTACTTGTCGCACCAGGGTCTTGGTGTCCTCGGATCTGAGAGGAAGAACTTGGCGTGTCGGGTTCGGTCTTCTGATCCGAGAAGGAGAACTTGGCGATTCCGAGGGTCTTGGTGTTCGACGGGATTCGGGCGCGCCGGGATCGGTCTTCGATTCCATGTAGTAGACCTTGTCAGTTCCATGTCGACGACCTTGGGGGTTTTCCCTTGAAGAAGAGGCTCGGTGTCCACGACAAGGCATTGGCGTTCCGGGAGGAAGTTCTCGGGTGTCGGTGTCGGACTCGGTTCAACCTGCGACGATCTTGCATCAACACGAGTAGCTCGAGGATCTTCAACAGCACACACACACATGCCTCCACACGAGTGTTCGCCTGCAGTTGAGTAGCACAGTAGGGAAACCAACTCATGCACTCCTGGCTCGTGGTTGCCGAGAGGCAGAGGACGGAAGGGCCGGAGACGACGCAGGCGGCCGGAGGAAGACGACCGCGGCACGCTCGAGAGGAGGGCTGCGCTCGGGCCTGGCGAGCTGGAGGACGTGCAGGGGCGCGACGACCTGGTGACGCAGACGGGCAGAGAGGCGAGGTGGGGAGGACGCTGCAGGCAGGGGACCAGGCGGAACGGGGCGTCGGACATGGCCAAGACGGAGGCAGGAACTCCGGTAGCGGCACGCAGAGCTTGGGGACGACGGGGCCTGCGGCGGTGCAGGGGAGCTGGGGTCCGGTGGAGAGGGGCCACGGGCGTCCGGCGAGGAGGAGCCAGGCGGAACGGGCCCAGGGAGGCGGCGCGGCGCTCTGCCGCGGACGGAGGGGCGGTCGCGATGGGGAGGCAGAGGAGGACGTGCCATCTAGGCCGGCGACGCGGCGGCGCTGGCGGCGGGGTCGAGCCGGGGAAGGAGGAGCGCGGGGTCGAGCGGGGGGAGCGGCGCTCGCGGTCGCGCCGAGAAGGGAGGCCGGCGAGGACGGGCGGCCTCGGAGACAGGTGGCGCGCAGAGGCGGCCGAGCGACGGGGCCGAGGCGCTCGGGCTCGGGCGACGCACGGGGAGGAGAGGGGGTGGTCGAGGCGAGGTCGGCCATGGCGCAGGGGAGACGCCGGTGGGGGGGTAGGCCATGGGAGGAATCCGGTGGGATTTGTCGGGCCAGGCGGACGCAGGTGGTCGGGTGGGGACGACGGTCAGTGGCAGGGCGCCGCTTGCAGTGGGGATCGTGGAGGCGCCAGGTGGTGGTCGTGGTGGTCCCAGAGGCGGAGGTGGCGGTTCGCTGGGGTGGCGGGCTGGGATTGGGTGGGGGAAAAAGGAGTGATGAGGTGGCGGCGGGTGATTGGTCGGGGTGATGTGGCTGGGGACTGGGTAGGTTAGGGTTAGGTAGGAAAAGGTTTGGGTAGCTCTGGGTTTTGTACTGGGGTGGACGACTGGGTCGGAACGGCCCGGTATGGCTGCCCCCTAAAATAAAATATATATTTAGTAATTACAACGGGGCTTTTGAAATCCATTGGTAGACGAAACAAAATAATCCGGAGACCCGGGTTTTGGATTTGAGATCAAGGCGGGGTATTTAGAAAACAAAATATGTTTTTTTTTCGAAAATAGTTTCAGACAAACAAATGCATGATGATGACGATGCTCAAATGCAATGTGGCATGATGACATGAGCATGCGGTCATGATGATGCAATGCACAAAAACAACGCGATTTTCTAGTAGTGGTTTTGGCGGGGCGCCACAATTCGACACCACTAACAATGGATCTCGCCCTCGAGATCCGCCTCATGGTACCGGAAGGAAGGTCGGTGATCTGCGTCTCCTCGCTTCGTGTAGATCCTCGCGACACTACTAACAAGAGGTCGTTGTTCGTGATCGTTGAGAGAACACTCCAGGAAACAAAGGCGAAGGTAGAGGTATCAACCAATCAATCCACCTCTAACTTCGATAGAAAGAGAGAATGGATGCATTCTCATCCACTTCAATGTACAAAAGCGAATAGAAGGGGTAGTCGGCATGGGGGCCAATCCATCACGCACCCAAACTATTACTCCGCACAATCAGTAGAAAAGCGTGCAACCATTCTCGGAATCAGACTGAATATCTCGACAATCGAGGTTCAGAAACAAAGGAGTGATGCAGACTCTGCATCAGATCTGGCGTAGATGATGTCGTCGCGCCGGAAAACACCGGAAGGCACGAGAAGGAAAAAAGAGAAGCCACCAGACGAAGGATTCCTCAGATAGCATGAAGACCAGATGTAGACACACCGTTACCAAAAGAGGAAGCGAAACCCTGAAGGCACAACGGAAATACCACCCACGAGAAACCCTGGACTAGAAGAAGGTAAGAGAGCAGATTCAAAACACGCAGATGTAAGGGGAGAACAGCAGAGGGGTAAGGAGTAAAATCAGACCTAATCAGATTTATCCAACCGATTTTTTTTCCCAAAATAGTTTTTGACACTCTACTTCGGCCGTTAGCTAGGTTATCCTACAAGCTGGACTTGTGGGGTATCGCAACTGCTGAGCTCTGATACCACTCTGTAACACCCTCGAATCGGCTCTATGCAAGTTTTAGCCTTTTCTCCAAACCCGCATAGAAACGATTCAAGGGCCACCGAGCACTTTAAATGCGGGTGGAAAACGAAGTAATAACATTACACAACAGTCCTCGATGGGACCCATAGAACAGATATATACATCAACGACTCCGTGAGTCAAGAATACAGATATATAATACAAAGATCCAAATCACCTTGGAAACGATAGAGCGTCCGACTACGGACAAGATGCAAATGGGGCTAAGAGCCCTGAAGAACAACCAATGGCGTCCATAACCCTGCCCAGGCCAAGCCGGAAGGGTAACCCTGCTAACGACGGCGATCTCAAACCTGCTAAAACAAAAGGGGTGCCGACAAAGGCAAAGGAAAAAGAGGAGCGTCGATCGAGGCCAAGACAGCGAGACTAGAATTCGGCGGTCTTCGCCTACATAGGTATGGTGGACTGAGCGGCAGCGCAGCATGCACTGAACAACCTATAGAGACTCGATACAACTGTCGGCTATCAGAGAGGGATAAGAAAGACCTATTCGGAACCAACCTGATTCTACCACCAAACATACCCATCCTGGTATTTCCCCCTCGAGACCAAACGAGGAAGTCAACCGAGGAACTCACACAGTTGGCAGTTTTATTCATTCCGTTATAGTTGCGGCAATTACTAGTCACATATAGATAGTCATCCTGATATAATGAGCAGTGGTCAGTATTAGTTAACCATTCCGTCGTAGTTGCAACACTTACTAGTCAGATGCAATTGGCATGAGATATTCCAAAACCAGCAGTTGTTGGTACTTTTATTTAGCCATTCCGTTGCAGTGGAGCTGATTACTAGTCATATCGGATACAAGTCAATTTATAACAGTAAACTTTAGTTATAGTTGTCTATGATCGAGAACTGTGCTCCAAGTCGTCCATAACCGCGGACACGGCTTTTCGAAAAGATTTAACCCTGCAGGGGTGCACCAAAGTATCCACACGCACTTCGACCCTTTTTGCCAGATCAGTTAACATACACCCATCGGTATGTCGACAGGGCCTAAGTCATGACGTTTCCCAGACCCAAAGCAAGTACATGGGGGCCACCCCACTAAGCTACGCTCAACGAAGTCGGCCGGTCTCCGAGACGGACTCAGGGTTTGTGTAGACGGCTGTAAACGACTGGGAACCCGAAAATGTGACTGGGCTTGTCGATACAGCGAAAACGTGTCACGGCCCTAAACAGTACATGTGCAGTACCTCGCACAATTTTAAATAAAGCAGTAAAGCATGGCATAAGTACAGGATAGTAAATAAAGCCCCAAACTAATTGTGGCCCCAGGTACAGTACTTTGAAATCAGGTACTAATCGATGGGGGTGCCCACACACCCCACCTGTGGTTAGCGCGCTCGATCTCGGAACAGGTGTCAAGAACTCGGGGTCCTACGGGACACAAGTGGACGGTTAACAACCAAATAACATCTATTGCCCACCTGTCTCTGCATTATTTACTTACTTCAATTTTAGTTATTAAACAACAATTAAAGTCTTGATCATCTCCAACATTAAACCTGCGGCAAACTCTAACAACTGTGGTACTTGACGACACGCAACAGCATTTGAGCAAGCGACTACAACGCGCAATTCCAACTATCTACCAATCAACAGGTAATAGGATGTGTCCAAGGCAATATAAGGCTGCAAGGGATATCACGGGCACGAAAACTAGAGCATCGCAACACAGATAGCAATAGAGCAACAGGAGGGAATAAATACTATAAAAGTAAGATAGGTAGAAAGGGGGAGGTGCTCGCCTGAAAACGCTGCCGAAGGTTCATCCGAAGATCGGGGCGAAGCTCACATCAACTCAACGGCCTTATTCGCGAAGAAGCGAAACACTAGAATAAACACCGGATGCACTATTTAATACTACGGCAAAAGATCGGGCATGATGCATGTATGATGTATGACATGGCAAAGGTGCGATGCATTTAGGCCATATTAAACGGAACCGGGGTCCCGACAATTAATTAATAGGTTCATGTTATTTATCTACCTCGCAAATTAAATGTTGGATTAGCAAGACAAAACATGGCTTCGGTTCGCTATGCCAATTTAAATGGAGTCCGGAATAAGACAAAGATATCCCGCATATAGACTCCATATTTAATTATGAGGTGAATCGGCATAATGCCCCCAAACCTCAGACAAGTATGCATGCATGAACAATTTGGTATGCATCAGTTGATAATGTCACGTTATAAAAAATAATGGGGTCTCGGATAGGGAATCACATTAGGGTTCGGAGAACTTGGGCTCCGAGGGGTTCGGGGGCGGTCTCAGGGTTCGACGGGAGAACGGCTCGATGAGATCGGTCTCGGACAACGGAAGTCGATCCTGTCGCATCCGAGAAGAAGATCTTGGTTGGCGTCGGGGCACATCGGATCCGCCCTGGTCGGTGCCGATCTTGTTGTCACGAAGATCTTGCCGGGTCCTCGTATCGGGTCGGTCTTGGCGTTCGGAAGAAGAACTTGGCGTGCGATGTTGTCGGCATCGGTGCGGGAAGGAGGTCTTGTCGTTCCGCGCCGGTGACCTTGGCATCCGGGAAGGAGTACTTGTCGCACCAGGGTCTCGGTGTCCTCGGATCCGAGAGGAAGAACTTGGCGTGTCGGGTTCGGTCTTCTGATCCGAGAAGGAGAACTTGGCGATTCCGAGGGTCTTGGTGTTCGACGGGATTCGGGCGCGCCGGGATCGGTCTTCGATTCCATGTAGTAGACCTTGTCAGTTCCATGTCGACGACCTTGGGGGTTTTCCCTTGAAGAAGAGGCTCGGTGTCCACGACAAGGCATTGGCGTTCCGGGAGGAAGTTCTCGGGTGTCGGTGTCGGACTTGGTTCAACCTGCGACGATCTTGCATCAACACGAGTAGCTCGAGGATCTTCAACAGCACACGCACACACATGCCTCCACACGAGTGTTCGCCTGTAGTTGAGCAGCACAACAGGGAAACCAACTCATGCACTCCTGGCTCGTGGTTGCCGAGAGGCAGAGGACAGAAGGGCCGGAGACGACGCAGGCGGCCGGAGGGAGACGACCGCGGCACGCTCGAGAGGAGGGCTGCGCTCGGGCCTGGCGAGCTGGAGGACGTGCAGGGGCGCGACGACCTGGTGACGCAGACGGGTAGAGAGGCGAGGTGGGGAGGACGCTGCGGGCAGGGGACCAGGCGGAACGGGGCGTCGGACATGGCCGAGACGGAGGCAGGAACTCCGGTAGCGGCGCTTGAGCTTGGGGACGCAGGGCTCTTGGCCGGTGCAGGGAGCCGGGTCCAGTGGAGAGGGCCACGGCGTCCGTGAGGAGGAGCCAGTGAATCGCCCAGGAGGCGGCGCTGCCGCATGAGGGGCGGTCGCGATGGGGAGGCAGAGGAGGACGTGCCATCTAGGCCGGCGACGCGACGGCGCTGGCGGCGGGGTCGAGCCGGGGAAGGAGGGGCGCGGGGTCGAGCGGGGGAAGCGGCACTCGCGATCGCGCCGAGAAGGGAGGCCGGCGAGGACGGGCGGCCTCGGGGACAGGTGGCGCGCAGAGGCGGCTGAGCGACGAGGCCGAGGCGCTCGGGCTCGGGCGACGCACGGGGAGGAGAGGGGGTGGTCGAGGCGAGGTCGGCCATGGCGCAGGAGGACGCGGCCGACGGCGCAGAGAGGAGGGCGAGAGGAGAGGGGTGACGGGGTCGGGCGCGTCGGTGGGGGTGGGCCCGCGGGGAGGGAATCCCGGTGGGATTTGTCGGGAGCGGGCGGGAGACGAGGTGGTCGGGGTGGGGACGCGCGGGTCAGGGTGGGGCCAGGCTGTCGGTTGGCCAGGTGGGAATTGGGTGGAGGGTGACCAGGTGGTGGCGGGTCGCGTCCAGGGCAGTGGCAGTGGTGTTGGGGTGGCGGGCTAGGATTGGGTGGGGGAAAAAGGAGTGATGAGGTGGCGACGGGTGATTGGTCGGGGTGATGTGGCTGGGGACTGGGTAGGTTAGGGTTAGGTAGGAAAAGGTTTGGGTATCTCTGGGTTTTGTACTGGGGTGGCCGACTGGGTCGGAACCGCCCGGTATGGCTGCCCCCTAAAATAAAATATATATTTAGTAATTACAACGGGGCTTTGGAAATCCATTGGTAGACGAAACAAAATAATCCGGAGACCCGGGTTTTGGATTTGAGATCAAGGCGGGGTATTTAGAAAACAAAATATGTTTTTTTTTCAAAAATAGTTTCAGACAAACAAATGCATGATGATGACGATGCTCAAATGCAATGTGGCATGATGACATGAGCATGCGGTCATGATGATGCAATGCACAAAAACAACGCGATTTTCTAGTAGTGGTTTTGGCGGGGCGCCACATGGGAGTTATTTTGTTTTAAGTTCAAAAACCTAATTAAAACTTGAACTCATTATTATGAACATGGTCTAAACACTTAGCAAATCCATTGTAGATGTCTCGCCCACCCACCTTCAACCTTAGCACTTTCCTCGAGAAGGACAAGCTGAAAACTGATGGAACCAACTTCACCGCATGGTTCCGCAATCTTAGGATCCTCCTAGTCCCCTACAAGTTGACTTATGTCATCGAGGCTGAGCTTCCGGCTAAGCCTGCAGATTCCGCCTCCCAGGATGAAAAGAATGTCTGGCAGTCCAAGGCGGATGATTTCTCCCTCGTCCAGAGTGGAATGCTCTATGCCATGGAGCCGGAGCTTCAAAAGCGTTTTGAGAAGATGAATGCTTTTGAGATAATTGAGGATCTCAAGGCCGTCTTTGCTCCACAGGCTCGTGCAGAGAGGTATGATGCTTCCGAGCCCTTCTTCTCTGCTAAAATGGAAGAGCACATGGTCAAGATGTCTGGCTACGTTAAGCGTTTTAACACCCTGGATTGCAAAATCCTGGAGGAGATCGCGATTGATAGGGTGCTGCACTCGCTACCCCCTAGCTATAAGAGCTTTGTGATGAACTACAACATGCAAGGGATGACTAAGACCCTTGCTGAGGTGTTCGCCATGCTCAAAATAGCTGAGGTTGAAATCAAGAAGGAGCACACGTGTTGATGGTAAACAAGACTACCAACTTCAAGAAGCCAGGGAAAAGGCAAGGGTAAGAAGTCTAAGAGGGATGGCAAGATTGTTGCCAGCACCTCAAAGACTGCCAAGCCTGGCCCTAAGCCTGACACAACGTGCTACTACTACAAAGGGGATGGGCACTGGAAACACAACTTCCCCAAGTACCTTGAAGACAAGCGAGCCGACAAGATAGCCGCCAAGGACAAAGGTATATATGATATACATGTTATTGATGTATTCCTTACAAGCGCCAGGAGTAACACTTGGGTATTTGATACCGGATCTATTGCTCACATTTGTAACTCTCTGCGGGATCTGTAGAGTAGAAGGTTCCTGAGGAAGGACGAGGTGATGATGCGCATCGGCAATGGTTCGAGAGTCGAAGTGATGGCCGTCGACACCCTGCATCTCCGTCTACCGTCAGGATTATTATTGGTTTTGAATAAATGCTACTATGTACCTGAAGGAAATATGCCCTGAGAGGCAATAATAAAGTTGTTATTATGTATTCCTTATATATGATAGATGTTTATTTTGCATGCTAGAATTGTATTGATCGGAAACATCAATACATGTGTGTTTAATAAACAAAAAGGGTTCCTAGTTATGCCTCTCTTATAGACTAGCTTGTTGATTAACAAGATGATCAAGGTTTCCTGATCATGGACATTGGATGTTGTTAATAACAAGGTCACACCATTGGTGGAATGATGTGATGAACATTCATCCGAAGTATAGCATTACGATCAAGTCATTATGTTTATATTGCTATAACATCATACGAAGTAATCTTTATCCTTAGACCATGAGATCATGTTAATTGCTAACACCGGAAGAGTATCTTGATAACATCAAACGTCACACCGTAACAGGGTGACTATAAAGATGGGTTCAGTACTACGAAGGTGTTATGTTGAGGCTCATGGATCAAGAGTGGAATTTTTCAATCCCGATGACGGATAGATATACTCTGGGCCCTCTCGGTGATATCACATTGAGATAGCATGCAAGCAAGTGATGTGATCACTAGAATGTTATATCATGGGAACGAGAAAAGAGTGCATGTCGGTAACGAGATCAAACTAGGTATTTGGATACCGATGATCGAATCTCGGACATGTATTATATCAAGAGACAAAGGGATTTAGTTACAAGCGTTAAAGGTTCTCACGATCACAGAAGTCGTCGTTGAATATGCGGGAGTTAGTATGGATCTCCAGGTCTCGCTTCTGACTATTGATCTGAGAGGAGTCTCAATCATGTCTGCATTATTCGCGAACCATAGGGTGACACACTTAAGGGTTGCCGGAGACCATTTAGGAGCACATAGGTTTCAGACAAAAGAATTGCAAAGCGCAGGAATTGTTTCGATAGAAACCAGAAATTGTTTCGGGTGAAATTGCAGAAAGTGGTTCTGGATGTGATATTGAAATATTGCAAGGTGCTATATGTGAATGTTTGTTAATTAAAGCAATTAACAAAATTCTGAATAAATTTAATAAAAGAGTTTTATTAAATGAGAGAGCATTAAACTTGGAGAATTTTAATGTATTTAAAGTAGGGACTTTAAAGGGGAATGTGAAGAGGCATTTTAATGTGGAGGGGTTACCACCACATGAATGGGGGATGTGAGGGGTCACCCCCCCCATGCGCCGGCCATGGAGAGAGGGGGTACCCCCCTCCTCCTATAAAAGCCCACCCTCTTCCTCCTTCTTCCTCACAGCTCCTTATGAAGGATTTCTCTCCCCCTCTAGAATTATTCCCCCATGGTCTCGGATTAGCGAGATACATGTTCCTGGTGGCATTTTGTCTGGAAGGAGTTGCTGCTTCCGCTGGATTGCTGGAGCGAGGAGGTGGAGGTTGTCCGGTGGCTTGAATGTGTGTGCGAGTACGGATGCGCTGCTGAGTTGCGGCAAGTGTACGACTACATCAACCACGAGTTTCTACTCGTTAACAAAACTCGTTGTCTTCAAGGGTAAGTTCTCGTTGGATGTATGTCCACCCGTTTCTTTCTACCTAGTAGATAGATCTTGGCGTGTAGTTCTCATCGTAGGAATTTTTTTGTTTTCTATGCTGCGGACCCAACAGTCCCTGCATTGAGTATGAATATTGTGAGTGGGTCTTGCTTGTTGCAACACCATTATTCGTTTAAATTAGGAACACATGGTTGTTCAATTTATATGAATGATGTTTTCTATGTTCATGCTCCTGTGTGTGATGGTTTATTCTTACTTGATCTTGATTGCAATACACACATCCATAGTGTTGATGCTAAACATTGTAAACACAGTGATGATAATTCCATGTTTATGTGGCATTGCCGTCTTGGTCACATTGGCGTAAAGCGCATGAAGAAGCTTCATTCAGAAGGGCTTCTTGGATCATGGGATTTCGAATCCCTTGATACATGTGAGTTGTGCCTCATGGGTAAGATGACTAGGACACCATTCTCCGGGATAGTGGAGAGAGTTGTAGACCTACTGGGAATCATACATACAGATGTATGTGGACCAATGAGCGTCTCAACGCGCAATGGTTATCGTTACTTTGTTACCTTTACTGACGACTTAAGCAGATATGGATATATCTACTTAATGAAGCACAAGTCTGAAACCTTTGAAAAGTTCAAGGAATTTCAGAAAGAAGTAGAGAATCAACTTAACAAGAAAATCAAGCACCTTCGATCAGATTGAGGAGGCGAGTATTTGAGTTATGAGTTTAACATGCACTTGAAGGACCGTGGGATTATCCCACAGCTTATGCCAGCCGGAACACCACATCGTAATGGTATGTCGGAACGTCGTAACCGAACCCTATTAGATAGTGTGCAGTCCATGATGTCTTTAACTGATTTGTCTGTGTCTTTTTGGGGATACACGTTACAAACCGCCGCTTTTATTTTAAACCGAGCACCATCCAAATCCGTGGAGACAACCCCATATGAGATATGGCATGGCAAGAAGCCAATGTTGTCATTTCTGAAAGTTTGGGGATGTAAGGCTTACGTCAAGAAACTATAGCCTGACAAACTCGAACCCAAATCGGAAAAATGTATCTTTGTAGGATATCCAAGGGAAACCATTGGATATACTTTATACAACCAAGCCGAAGGCAAAACTTTTGTCGCAAAAACCGGTACCTTTCTCGAGAAAGAGTTTCTTGCAAAAGGAGTGAGTGGAAGGAAAATTGAGTTAGATGAAATTGTTGACCCTTCTCTCCAAATTCCAAGTAACACAACGGAAGCTGTTCCGAAACCGCTCTCCAACATGGAGGAAGAGCCCATTGATGATGATCAAAACAACGACGCCGAGACTCCTGAGGTTCGCAGGTCTACAAGAGTTCGTGCCACTCCTGATTGGTATAGTAGCCTTGTAATGTCTGTCATCCTAGATGAACAAGAAGAACCTGCACACTACAAAGAGGCTATTGATAGTGCTGACTCCGAGAAATGGCTGGAAGCCATGAAATCCGAAATAGGATCCATGCATGAGAACCAAGTTTGGACCTTGGTAGATCTTCCAGAAGGCCGCAAGGCCGTGGAAAATAAATGGATCTTTAAGAAAAAGACAGATGCGAATGGTAATGTGACCGTTCACAAAGCTCGACTTGTCGCAGAGGGTTTTCGACAAATTCAAGGAGTTAACTACAACGAGACTTATTCTCCCGTAGTGATGCTTAAGGTTGTCAGGATTTTAATAGCAATTGCTGCACATTTCGACTATAAAATTTGGCAGATGGATGTCAAGACCGCATTCATCAATGTTCACATTGATGAAGAGTTGTATATGATGCAACCGAAAGGTTTTGTTGATCCTAAGGATGCTGGAAAGGTTTGCAAGCTTCAACGGTCCATTTATGGATTGAAGCAAGCATCTTGGAGCTGGAACCAATGTTTTGATCAAGTGATCAAAAGTTTTGGATTTGTCCAAAATCAACAAGAGTTCTGTGTTTACAAGAAAGCGAGTGGGAGCTCAGTTGTTTTCTTAGTAGTATATGTGGATGACATATTACTCATGGGAAATGATGTGGATCTTATCAAAAAGCGTGAAAACATATTTGAGTAACCAATTTTCCATGAAGGATCTAGGTGAAGCTGCATACATATTGGGAATCAAGATCTATAGAGATAGATCAAGGCACCTAATTGCATTAAGTCAGAGTACTTACATCGATAAGATTTTGAAGAGGTTCAAAATGGAAAACACCAAAAGGGGTTTCACACCCATGATGAAGAATTGCAAAATGAGTATGACTCAATGTCCTGTAACGGATGATGATAGAGAAAAGATGTCTTACATCCCCTATGCCTCAGCCATAGGATCTATCATGTATGCAATGTTAAGTACACGACCTGATGTGGCATTGGCTCTTAGTTTGACGAGCCGATACCAAAGTAATCCAGGACCGGGTCACTGGACAAATGTAAAGAATATCCTAAAGTATATGAAAAGAACAAATGATATGTTCCTAATCTATGGAGGAAGTGAGGAAGCTCTAAACGTAACGGGTTACGCAGATGCGAGCTGGAACTCAGATCATGATGACTCGAAGTCTCAGACATGATTTGTGTTCCTAGTGAATGGTGGGGCGGTAAGCTAGAAGAGTAAGAAGCAGCCGGTGGTGGTCCAATCTTTAATGGAGTCTGAATACATTGCTGCGGCCGATGCATCAAATGAAGCTATTTGGCTAAGAAATTTCGTCATCGAACTGGGAGTTTTTCCAAATGCGCAAGACCCTGTGACGATCTATTGTGATAACACGGGAGCTATAAATATGTGTGGTTGGGAGTGTGTTACAAAAATATTGACATAGTAACATATAATTATTTGTTACTAAGAATGTTACAACTTTAGAGATTGTAACATATAATCATGTGTTATACATAGTGTTACAAGCTCCCTTATAGGGGTAAAGGGAAAAACTTAAATCATTGCATCCGTAGATCACAATTTTTGGTAGCACACCGAACCAATGTGTCAACATGAAATTCTTCAAATTCTTATTTTGATGTATTTACAACTTGGACTAACGGAAAATCGAAGATAAAAATGAAGGATGGGCTCAAAGCACTAAGCTTAGTTGAGAATCTCATGAAGAAACGCAAAGGAACCAAGGACTCATTCCACAGCCAAACACATCAAGCTTAGATTTCACATCATGCGACCGAACATTGATGAAGGTGAAGTCAAGATTTGCAAAGCAGATACGGAACTGAATATGGCAGATCCTTTGACTAAAGCTCTCCATCAGGAAAAGCATGAACAACACCGAGATTCCATTGGTGTTAGGTTCTTGCCTATTGTAAACTAGTTTTTGTTTATACTCTAGTGCAAGTGGGAGACTGAAGGAGTTATGCCCTAGAGGCAAATAATAAAGTGTATTATTTGATATATCTCCTATATGTTCATAATACGTTTCATGTTGTGCTATAACTATGTTAATGCGAAACGTTAATACACGTGTGGTATGTAAACAAACCGTGTCTCTAGATACCTCTAGTGAACTAGTTCATTGGTCATGAGGATGGTCTGGGTTTCAAGATCATGGGTATTTATGCCAATTGACAATGGGGTCATGTTATTGGTTGAATAACATGATAGACAAACATCTGACCATTATATCTTAAATGGGATCTAGTTACAGAGCTCACCATTGATGATAAAACACAAAGAACCTCGCAAACCGATCCTTTGACTGTGAGGTAATGCAAATCACCATTCCGGAAGAAGCTTAAAAGGTTATCAAGAATCATGTCGTAACAGGGTGATCAAAAAGGTGCCACTCAGGTTTTCCGAAGGGATGCATAGAGGAGTACATATCAAGACTAGGATTTGTCTAGTCCATGTAACGGACAGATACATGTGGCCATCTCGGTGACGTTGCATTAATGAAGATTGCAAGCATGTGACTTGGTCATGGAATGCAATGATACAAGAACGAGTAAACAAGTTCATTGGTAACGAGACTGAACTAAGGTATGGGGATACCGAAGATCAAGTCTCGAATTAATTAGGTATCATATGACAAAGGGAACAGGGAACGACTATCTCACGGTTCGAGCGATTGTATTCGTGAAACGCACAGGGGTCACATGGCTATCGAGGTCCCTCTATTGATCATTTATGTGAGAGTAGTCTCGATCATGTACGGAGTGTTTCCGAACCGAAGGATTTCACGCTTAAGGGTAGGGACGCTTAGGGTAGACGAGGTATCGTAGGAGAAATAGAGAAAGAGAAACCGGAATAGTTCCGGGTAACATCTGATGGAGATCGGAAGGGGTCCGGAAGATGTTCCGGAGTGAAGGAATAATACAATATATGTATTTTTAATATTAATTGGAGAATTAATATTAAATATATATTTTATTTTATTATTAAAGGCATCATAATGCTAATGGGCCTCACCCGAAGGGAGGCCCAATAGGGCATGGCGCCTAGGGAGAGGGGGGCAGCCAGACTAGGCTTAGTGGGCCGCCCCAATGGGCCCCACCTAGGGCCGGCGGCTGCCCCTAGGTAGCCTACAAGTGTGGGGGTTAGTCCCACACCGCCTGGCCCTAGGGTGGTACGCCCCCCTCCCACTATATATAGGGGTATCCCCTCCCCCTTTGGAATCACCCCATTCCCTCTCATTCTCTCTCTCATCCATTGAGGACTTCTCCGTAATATTGGGGAGGACCTCGTGGGTGAGTTATTCACCTTCACATCACCGTTGTTTGATCTGCGATCTGGCATCTACTTCTTCTGCTGCTTGGCTGGATCGGAGTCCGGTTGACGTCTCCTACACCGGACGTGTGACGAACTTCGGAGGCACCACACTTGGGGTGCTGCTCGTCTTCATCAATATACGCCTTCATGCGTAAGGCGTGCCTCGGTCTTCAAAGGTATGAATACCGTATCCCTTCTCCGTTACTTATGTCTACATAGTATAGATCCTGGTATTTGTGTTCGAGTAGATAGAAATTTTTTGTTTTCTGCTACGGAACCCTACACAATGTACCTCGACCCGTCCATTCCTCCATGTTAACCTGCAAACAGCCTCATACCTCTGGGCAGTGTTCTTCAGTCGATGAACGTCGAACTCCCCCTTGATACAAAAATGCCAAAACAACATCCTGAACTCATGCATGCTCCTGAACTCGGTGCCGACCGAAATTATAGGATACTCGTGGTCATGTTTCATTTCTTCTACTTGAACACCCAAATCACGACTGGAATGGCAGCCTCATCGTTAAGTTCCTCGTCTATTTCATCATCGCTAGATTCTTGATCCTCTATGGTGCACTCTTCTTCATCTGATTTAGAATCTTGGCCATCGTCTCTAATGCCCAGTACTGCACACATCATATTGACTCCCATGGGTGGGGCTGCACCATCATCTCCACCCAGATGGACTGGAACATTGCCCCAATCAACCTCACGACAACTTTGTTTTCTCCCAGACACTCGGTTCGTTCTGTTGCAACCACATGGCGTGGTCTTATGTTTGCACGCATCCCAAGTTCTTCAGTAGACAAACAGCAGTCAGAATCCATTTCATCTTGACTGTACAGAATCCTCTTGCTCTTCTTGTGTACAACCTGCTTCCTAATTTAATCTTTCGTGATGGTATCAGTAGGGCTTGACATCTGCGTTTTGTTCCCCATCGAACTAGGCTTTTTGCTGCTACTCTTGGGTGTGTTCTCCTTCCTTCTTCCCCTCACGGGTGTTGGCTCTAGGGTGCTGGCATTATTTCCTAACCTCTGCAGCGTGTTCTTCTTCAAATTAGCCCTTTTGCTGCTACTATTGGGCGTGTTCTCCTTCATGCTGGCATTATTGCCTAACCTCAGCGGCGTGTTCTGCTCCAAGTTAGCATTTTTTTCTGCTACCACTGGGTGTGGTAGCCTCCGTGCTGGCCATCTTTGCCTTTTTGCTACCACTCCTAAGAGTGTTCACCGCCATGCTCACCCTCTTAGCATTTTTGCTGCTACCATTCGGTGTGGCATTTTAACTGGATCTCAGAGGTGTTCTCTGCGGCGTGGTGCCTTTTTTTGTGCGACTCTTGGGCGTCCTCTTCTTTGGCAAGGTCTCCTTGGTGATGTTTTTCTTTGGGGTGCCCTTTCTGGGGATGCTCTTCCTGCTCATCTTTATGACGCTCCTCTGTAAGACTCTCCTCTGTTCGAAGCTACCCTCAGTCGCACAATCCCCAGTGATGCCATGGATTAGGTCACGCATGCCTTCTACAAGTCCATCATCTCTATTATAGAAATCCAATTCCTCTCCAACCATTTGCACTATCAAGTGGATGTACACTTCACCTCTACAACGTTTCCTTGTAAACGGTACGACTAAATCACTAGTATCTTTCAGTTCTATAGCCTTTTTTCTCCTGTAACCAAAATATACCAAATGCGCTACCTAGGAGGACCCCCATAGCACCTTCACACATAACGATGCCATCCGATCAGATAAGTGTACCACTTTCGGATCGTATCTGCCAAGGATTACATCAAACTCATCATAGAATTTTTCTGCGCCATCATCTTATTTTGCAGTATACTCCTCGACACCGATACGAACGATTACTTTGCCATCATCAAGTTCTACAGGATCAAAACCTACGAGAGGTTCAAGAGGTGGAGCGGCACCATCAGACCCAGCCACAATGCCACCATCGCCATCACCAGCGTCATCGTTAGCTGGAGAAACCTCGGTGGAAGTACCAGGACCAGGAGCAAGGCGATGGCCCTTAGCAGCGGGAGCTACAATACCTGGTGGACAGGCAGGGACACGGCTAACGGCAGCCACAATAGGAGCAGTTGTTGCCATGCCACATCGATGATCAGGAGTAGTTCCCACAACAACAGTGTTTTGAGTGCTAGCAGAGTCCAGACCATGAGCTAGCTCCAGACCAGAAGCTGACTAAACCTGAGCACGGGTTCAAGGAGGACACAAGGTAGCAATCTTGGCAACAATAGTGGGGCAGCCTCCGAAAGCCTTAGTTTTCTCAACAGCGGCCAGATCAACAACAACATGGGGAAGACCAGTACCAGCAGATTCCAGAGCAGGGGTTCGCACAACTTGAGCACGGTTTTGAGGAGGAGCAGCAGATGAGGCAGCGGTCTTGGCAACAAGAGCAGGGCAGCCTCTGGAAGCCTTAGTTTGCCCAACAGCGGCATGGATTGGGTCATCAGCAGCTAGAGCAACAACACCATGGGGACGACCAGTACCAGCAGATTCTAGGGCAGAGTTTTGCACAACTTTAGCATGGTTTTGAGGAGGAGAAGCACACAAGGCAGCGGTCTTGGCAACAACAGCGGGGGAGCCTCTGGAAGCCTTAGTTTGCTCAACAGCGGCATGGATTGGGTCAGCAGTAGCCAGAGCGACAACACCACGGGGACGACCAGTACCAGCAGATTCTAGAGCAGAGTTTTGTACAATGGCAATACAGGGACTCCTATGAGGAGGTTCCCTGACAGAATCATGGAACGAATAAGGAACCACATTTTGCTCAACAGCAGTAGGGGTTCGAGTTAGACCACCCTGTCCAATAATAGCTGGGCGACTCCCAGTAGCAGGAGCTTCCACATCCAGTATTTTACAAATCAGCATAACCACGCGAAGCCCAAAAAACTGTTTCATCAACCTAATTAGCTGAATGTCACACGATATAGGAACCATGAAGCCTCGTTCATCCATGAAGCTGAACCGTGCAGTCTGCTCTGGTCCCATTTTAGCACATTCATGCATAGAAGTAACCATACCAGGGGTAGTGCATAAATACGAAGGTGCTACTTCCATCTTCAGACAACGAGTTTGATTCCACATGCTCTTGCCATCTGCTAATTTAGTGTGGTAGCCGTAGAGAGTGACCACAACTGTGTATTTGGGTTCAGCGGAGATCCTACTTGACAGAAAATTGGGGACAAAAGATAAGAATTGTTTGTCAGCATTGTGCTAGCAAGCAATTCTAGGTTCGATCTATCTCTGTAATTCCAATAGCTAGCTAGCAGTTATAGATAGTGCGAATAGCAAAGAGAATAGTAGTTGACTCGCAATTAGCCAGAAGTACTTCTTCCTCGGCAATAGGATTTGCCCTCCTTCGTGCTGCTCAGCTCGTTGGCAGTAGAGGCGGGCCAGAGCGTCGCAACGGCTGCCACGGCATTCGGCATTGGAGCTCGGGATCAGCGAGTAGGCGTAGCAACTTGGCACCGGAAGTCAAATGCCTAAAGGGATCATTCTGGTTGGAGGGGGATTCCAACACCACCGGTGCTAGGGTTCATGCGAAAGGAGGGAGTGGATTTGTGAATTTGGTCAACACACCAAGCTCCTTTAGTCCCTCATTTTGCCTACGTGGTTGCCACGTTGGCGCTCGCATCACAGACATATTACTGACATGAGGGTCCCGACCATCTACTTCACGGGGCAGTTTCACTGAATGTTTGGATTTGGTAGGGGTAAGATGAGTTTGCCTCGAAATGGCCCCTCCCGGTAGTTGACGGCCCAACAGTTTGAAACACGACAATTTCAGGCAACTTAGGTACCGCCATGCACTTGCTCGGGAACTTTCGGGCCGCAAACCAACAAGCCCCGGCTCATGTGGGTACTCCCCCCAAGTATTTGCCGGCAATCAAACGACAGCACTTGAGGTATCGAGCTCCAAACTTACGGACTAGCTTTGGCGAGAAGGGCCCTGGTGTTTCATAAACCTGTGTGACACACGAATGTGGGGTCGTGGCGGTACGTATTCGTTGCACGACTCTCCCCCCGAGAGGATTACAGAGTGTCCCACGAGGGTGCACTCCTCTAGCGCCCACCCCTACGGTCCACCTACAAGGACCCAATCGCGTTTGTACTACCCTATGGGTCGCTGCTGGATAGACCTACGTAGCAACCCACGGGGACATGCTCTCATCATGGCCTCACCTCCAAGATCCCTTCAGGATGCGCGTGGACCCACAGCCCCCACCTCAGGAGACCCATAGGAAGCTTGAGAGGGCTCTCCCCTTAACGACCAAGACCCGAGCGAAACCCATCAATTCGGCCACAAGGTTCCGGGGATAGAAGCGTGTCCAGGGGAGCATGTTCCCTAAAGAGGCTAAGGGAGGCACAAGAATCCGGGGTTTTCCACCTCCTATGGAGCCCGAGCGACGATCTCGCAACCCACGTCATCGATGGTGGTTGAATCACGGTGCTCCCCGGCTCTCTCCTCCGGCCCGCGGCAGGGCCACCCAGCTCGGGGGCTGGCCACCCCTCGACATGAACTCGACAAAGTGCACAGGAGAAGGCAACCAAGGGAGGAAACATCTAAAAGATGTTCACTACATTCACGCTTGGAAGACAAAATAGTATCAAACACGGCAGACTAGCACCTACACCACCAAAAGACTAACACCCCCTGGCGCTATGGCGGCTTCTGCAGCGGCTTCACTCCAGTCTACCTGAGTTGGCTTGGGTAGTCCACATGACACATCTACGGGTCGTAGACAGCCACTAAAAATCCTCCGTGGATGTAACAGAATCGGAGCACTGAGCCCTACCGAATGCCGTGCTCTGTGAGGAAGCGGGTCCAGCCATCAGTGAGGTACATGTCACCTGGTGAGAGGACCTCCCTGCTCACTTCCCACCTCTCGTGACCACCGGAGTGGCGCAGCAGTACCTCTAGGTGAGCTTGTCAGCCATCTCAAGCGCAAAGGGTGGTGGAAGCCGCACCCTCACGAACCAATCCAGGTCTCCGAGGAGGATGACAAAGTCAATAACCCACGGGGGCTCTGGGTCGTCCTCGATCTTTATCACAACAGGCAGATGAGGTAGAGAAGGAAGCAGCGCGGGTTCCAGGATGCCTCCTTCCCTCCCCCTCCTGGTCGCACCCCCTATCGTGCCTCTCGGATCGTCCGCTGCCGTCTCCGACTAACTTTGTCGGCGCCTCTCCCTTAGCAGACGTAATGTCCCTGGTGAAAGGAATGGAGCCAGAGGTCATGGTGTGGCTGCCGTGCCTTCCGCGGCCACTCTCACACGGCTATCCGCGACCGCTCTTCAACGTAGCGGTCTCCGTCACGTCCATCGCCACGGATTTCCCTTTCTCACTGGCTGAGAGTCGCTTAGGCAACATGGGGCAAAATGGGCTTGACGGCACTAGGAAATAGGGGAGAAAGGCTAGAGGAGCAGAGGAGGTGGCATCCAGGAGAAGGCGTCGCGCTCATTCCCTGATTTAACAAGGCGAGGGGTCACGTCATTATGACGGATGCGTGGCATGAACTGCGGGCCATCCCGCGTGTCGTCGCGTCGTGGGGAGTGGATATCGAGGTGGGGCGGAACCTTTTTCATTCAACGGTTCTTGGATCCCCGATGTTCTGAGTGCACGATGGAGATGCGTACGGGGGTGGTTACCACGTCAGTTGTGGCCATGGCAGGGCCCGTCGATAGATGGGGCCCTTGCCCCTTTGCGCCTTCTAGGGGACGCATGCGTAGCAAGTGCCCGGGGGATATTGTTAGAGTCCTGGCACACGGAGTACCAAGATCCTACAGCTGACGGGCCCACTGACAGGGCCACTACCCCCTCCAAAAGCAGAAGCACAAGACATACATCCTCGAGAGGGAAACCTGAGTCTATCGCCTCGAGAGGAGGACTGTACCGAGTCCTCCCATCAACTATGGTGGAGCGCCAGCTCGCCCGGGTCCTCTAGAGGGCCTCGGATGCTTCGGATCATGCCCTAGGGGTATGTTCATAATCACAGGGTGAAAGGAAGGAAGAGGACAAAACCTTATAGGAATAACCAAGGCACAATGGAATGCGTTAGTAAAGAGGAGGCGGATCGTCCTCTTCTAGAGCAAAGGCAGCCTGGTCATCACCGGTGCCAAAGAAACTGTCCCTCGCCATTTCGGTGCCAAGGAGACAAGGAAGGAGTCGGGTAGCGAAGGAAAGCGTCAGACACCCCCACTTTGCGAAGGACCAGAGGGCGTCCAGGACGATGGACCGAGTTCATGGAAAGTGTCTGGTAGACCGGGTCTTCTGGGACGGGAATGTGGTGACCCTTCCCGCGCGGCATTTGGGGGGAAGAGGCGCGATCGCCCTATATAAGGAGACCTTCTCCTACCTTAGAATAGGTCGATCCTAGCGATCTATAACCCTAGACAATGGCACACCATTGTACCCTCACGAAGCACCACAAGCAATACAACCAAGCAGGAGTAGGGGCTTTACCTCCTCACAAGGGTCCTAGAACTGGGTAAACAAACCCATGTCAACCTCTCTGTCGTGCTCATGCGCCACCATAGTCGGAGACTTGTACCATGAAGGAACTAGGGTCCAACGATCCCTTGGTTCATGAGGGGGCTGAACACGCAGTTCCGAAGGAACTTAGCAACGGTGGTGACGATGGAGCAAGCACATGATACAGAGGTGACACCGGTTTTTTTACCTAGGTTCAGGACCCTCGTGAGGAGGTAAAGCCCCTACTCCTACTTTGTTGTATTGCTCGCGTGCTTCACGAGGGTGCAATGGAGGATGAAAGTCTAGGGTTTTAGAACTCAAGGATCGATCCCTTTCAATATAGGAGAAGGGCTCCTTATATCAGGCAGCATCGTACTTCTTCCCCCTGATTATTGGCAGGAAGGGCTACCACATTCCTGCCCAAAGGACTCTAATCTACCTTGTCTTCATGTGTCCGCCAGCTAGCTGCTGTGTTAGGATGGTGGTCGGTCATCCCTCCGCTTTACATCATCACTCTGGTCTCCTTGCACCAAAACGGCTGTGTTAGGCACCATCTTTGACCTGCATCATCCTCCTACCCCTTTGTGCTTTGCTTTCCCCGGGTGCATCAATCGCCGCTTGGAATGATTGTTGTTGCGTTGTCTTGCTGGGCACACTTGGCGCCGGTGACGCTCCCCTCCTGAGGCCTCACCGGGACGCTTCTGTACCATGCTAGGACCGGTTTGGGCACACACAAAGGCTCTGGGCTTCATTCCCCCTCTCGAGGCTTACTCTCTTCGTGAGCCCTCGAGAGGGCATATATGGTGGGCCCGACGACTCTACGAGACGGCGTATCCCCGGTGCCAATAGTCCGACATTAGCCCACGGATCTCACATACACCTACCCTTAGAAGATTGATTCCATCATCGATCAATCATAGGCCAGGAACATCCCCTCTTTGCACGCGTATGTGCGTCCAGTGCCGGCACATGTGCCATGTCGTGTCCACTCCGGGCCACACGCGCCATGCTCCACATGTCCTACCACTGACCCGCACACACCCGTTTAACCACGAGGATCGACTCTGATACCACTTTGTAACACCTCGTTCACTTGGTCCCGGGGGTGTCACTCCTGGCAGCTTAATAGGATATCTAGACTGGCCCAACAGATCAACACTAGTGTTTTCTATGCACTTTGTCCTCACTCGTGCGCACCTGGTACCCACTTCCCGGTCGGTCACCCATCCTAGAATTTCTCTACACTAAGCACGCTTAACCTTAGAGTTCTTTTTGAATGAGCTTTTGGAAAAGAAGATGCAACTTTTTGATATGGGTATCCTATAAATCCTATTAAGCCATGTGCCTAGATCTCACAACACCTTCCACCGACGCCATTCTGCTAGTGCTTCCACTCCAATGCCACTCTTTCCAATCCTGCAGTGCCCGAGATGGCACTCAAGGGAGCGTGTGCCACTTCTGCCACATCGATATTTCCCCCGTCAATCATGGGGGGCCTACCGTTGACAATGATTCTCAACAAGGAGGGGCTGGAGAAGGTCTGCAAGTTGATGGCTTCTAATTCAAATGAGTGGGGTGCCTCGCGAGTGTGGTGCACCGGTGTTGGAGGAGGCGGGTGGCGCGCCACTGCGGCCCCAGTCTTCACCCATTCTGTCACCGTCGGCCTCGTTCCTCCTTTCTCCCCCTTCCTTATCGCCGTCTTGGATCACTATTGCATCCAGCTCTTTCACCTCCACCCATGAAGAGTGACCCTCCTAGTCGCCTTTGCATTCTGGTGTGAGGCCTTTGTCGCGGTAATGCCATCCTTGGCGCTGTTCCGGCACTTCTACAGCCTCCGCGTCCTTCTGCCGGGGGATGTCCTCGATGGCGGCAAATTCTTTGATGAGGAGGAGGGGGATTTCCTACCAATCTCCGTCCTTAGCACGACGTCAGAATTCCACCACAACTGGGTCCTGGTAGAAGCCAGTTGTGCCTGGCCTCAGCTTCATGCTCCCGTGGGGGCGGCGGTGGAGAATCCATGCTGGGCCCGCGAGACGACCACCTATATGGGTCCCGAGTCCCTCATGAGGCACGTGGCACACTTGAGGGTCCAGGGTTTAACTGGCGAGATGGTGGTGAGGGAATTCTTGCGGCAGCAAATCGCTCCCCTCTAGGAGCATAAAAGGCCCGTCTAGACCATGCCCCCTGGCGGGAGCGCAATCAGGCTCTCTGAGGGGCCTCACACTAAGGACACGGTGTTCGTCCTCCTGCAACTGCTCCTGGGCGCAGATGCGGTGTCGAAGCTTCCCCTCGGCACGCGTCCCATGTAATCAGGGTGCGACGTGCACGCTGCTCACGCGGGTCTTCCTACCTTCGACACCAGGGGGTGTGCCCCTTGGTCGAGTTGGACAACAAGGATGATGAGCCAAGTGATGCCTCTGAACCCTTCCAGCCCATGCGACGCAGGAGGATGATCAACAACATGTCATCTTCCATGGAGGACACCGAGGACCTCGCTAGTGTCGATGTTAGTGATCCCTCCAGTGGTGCTTTTCGCGGGGAGCATGCTGAGCCTAGAGCATCAGCTACTCCTGCCCTGGCGCGGGCGGCCGAGAAACGCCTCAGGCCAGACGACGGTGCAGCCTTTCTTCCCCCGGGCGTGAGGAGGGCCAGCTGGTCCTTGGCGGGAGGGGAAGAAAGGAAGTGAGACATCCTTGCGAGGCCTCCCCTTTTTCCTCATCCCCTCTCTCTCTGTTTTGTCATTTTGTTGTGTTGATGCAGGTGCAAGAAGAGGAGGAAGCTAAAGGCAGCGAAGCTTGGTACAGGAGGAACGATAGGGCGTGCCACGGGTAGTCCTGCCTCCCTTCAGTTCCAAGTGCTTCTTGGGATCTCTGCCTCGCCTCCCGGGAGTGGGGCGCAGCGAGGGACAACTCTGCTAACGAGGGTCAAACCGACTCTGAGGTGGTCGTAGGAGGTGACTATGTCCTCTACTTGAAGACCCCGTGGGTGCGTAGGTCACGACCCCATCGCCAGTTCGTGGCGACCAGGAGGAACCTGCCGGGGGAATCCCCTAGCCCCCGAGGACACGAGGTCAAGTGTGCTAGTATTGCTGCCACCCAAGGGCCCCTCCCTTGGTAGGTCCGTGCGCCTACGTGGCATTGTGGAGAGCACCTGCGCCGGGCTTGATCGGTTCCTTGTTGATATCGCCATGAAGGAGCACCACTTTGGCCAGAGCATGGCATCATCTTCACCTGGAGCGGGCTGCTCTCGACCAGGACCGGGACCAGTGGGGAGCCCGTGGCGAGGAAAGAAGCTCCGGAGGCGACTGGGCCCTCATGGAGTCAGCTCTAGAAGCGGGAACTTCCACGTCGACCGGGATCCGTGTTCCGCCACCCAGGGCCTCCTCTAGGAACCTGGCCCGTGTCGCCTAGGATCTTTCCATGCATGACCACACACTGGCCTTCTCCGAGCGGGAGGTCGAAGAAGACCGCCGGAGGATCGCTCAGAGGGAGTGAGACGTGGCCCTCCGTGAGGAGGCAGTATGGCTTCGCGAGGATGAAGCTCAGCTAGAGAGGAGCCGCCTAGAAGCTCTTGAGGTTCAATTGGGGCAGCCCACCAACAGCTTAATGAGCGTATGCTCGATGTCGACCGTTGTAGTGCAAATATCGACGAGCGCCTTTGCCGCTTTTATGCCAAGGTTGCCGAGGAGTGAGAGCAGATGAAGAAAGACAACGAGGTGGTACTCTCGCAGCTTCGCTAGACCCTTCGGGAGCAGTGGCGTGGGAAAGCTGAGACCCAGGAGGTGCGCTTTTTGGAGAACATGGAAAATGTTGCGACCTCGGATCAATAAGGATCCTAAGTCCCTGTGATTAACATGCTAGTCCCTGGATCAATAGCTAGCACTTCACAGTCGATGAATATCATGTAAAACACAAGTCATTATTACACGAATAATCTAGAGTATATTTATTACAACTTGCATAGCTTATAGCTAGCTCAAATAAAACAGTGGAAACAAGTAAAGCTTGGGTCCATCAACGCCTCAGGCTAGCTGCGTGAAGACTAGTGATCCCTACGCACCTTTCAATCTTCGGATTCTGCACATAAGACGTGTAGCCAACAAGTTGGGTCAATACTTTGAATGTATTGGCAAATTACACCAAGGAAAGGGTAAGACTTTCTCTACATGCAAGGCTAAGATTAGGCTCTGGGGTTCATTTGCGTAAAGCCAATTTTATCAATGTAATAAGAAAAGAGAGAGAAAGTTTTCCCTACTTTGCAAACTTTGATATATAGTATAGGGTCGAATGGAACACGTGGATATTACTCACCAAGTGCCCAAACAACCTAGCACCTGGATATTACGCACCAAGTTCCCCAAAATCCCACCCAATGGCGATATTACTCACGCCTTGGGGTTTGTAAAGCGTTAAGTTTGGAAAAGAGAGAAAAAGATCTTTCAGAGGCTCCATCCTTCAGATGCTCAAAGTTGTTCTGTTTCCGTGAACACGGCTGATCGATCAGTTTGCAATACTCTCGAGAGGTTGTGCACTTTCCCCACAATCCATGATCAAGTCCTTTGACAGACAAGACCATGGCGAAGCCTTCCCTTAGTAGCCCCTCTACCAGCTGGATCCAACCGTGCCAAGAGCCTCCAAATGTTGGTACCTAGTGAGGTTTCCCACTAAGTACTAATCCAATACAGAGCCCATATGTATTGTGGTTGCACTGGAAGCTTCTGAATTCTGAAACATGGCAGACTTCTTTGATTCCTGGGCAGCCGTCCTCCACCAAAAATTCCACTCGTTGTCCCGACAACCATTCCGCCTAGAAGAAAACTTAGTTTTATTTTGAAGGAGGTTTTGAGAGGAAAAAGGCTCGCTCGAGAGAGCTTTTATACTTAGAAAATTTTCAGTCTTTGGAACCCTCCCAACGGTACTTGATATATATAAGTATATAGCATAGCAAGCATAACTTAGAAAAACAGGATAACCTATTGGGATGGAAAAACCTAAGCATTGAGCTACTCATGGCTTACTACAAAACCGATCTTGCAAATAGTACTAAGAAAATCTAACAAAGTCCTACACATGCATACTACAGAATTTGAAGAGTAAAACATGCATAGTCAAAACTGGGACATAAACATGAACAAGTGGTGTAACTTGCCTTGATCCGAGCAGCAATCTACACAACAAAACTCCTCAGCGCACTCCGAGCAATCTAACGAAACAAACAAGGATCCAATCACAATTTGCACAAAAATAAGTCACGAAGTCTAATATGCATGCATGCAACAAGGTAATATGCAAGGATGGATTTGATTTCGAGCAAGGGATTTAACCAGGGGTGTTGTTGAGTTGGGGATGTCATTAGAATCAATTCCCCATAGATTTTAAGTATTTTGGGTTAAACCCTAAATAACCAAGCTCAAAACTAGATCTACAACTCCAATCTACCTCGAGATAGATCTGAACACCCTAAGCATGATATGATAATTTTCTACATAAGTTCTTGTCTAAACAAAGCCAACGCAACAAGAATCAACTAAAACGGATCTACGGATAATTTTATGGAATTAAAATACTCTAATCTAGACTTTAAATCCTACTGCAATATTGCTGTGGCAAAACAGCAATATTATTATAGATCTGTGTTCTACTCGAAATTATGAATCCAACGGTATATTATATGCAATTTTTGGACTAATATTCGAATTTCTATGAATTTTACGAGATTGGAACTATTTCTGCCTATTATAAAAGAAAAGCAAAAGGGCGACCAGTGAGGCGGCGACACGTGGCGCAACGCGATTGGGCCAGCCAGCGGCGTGGCCAGGCGTGGCGGAAGCCACGTGGCGCGGCGCGGTTGGCCGGGGCTGTTGACCGATTGGATCCGTTGGATCCCGATCTGACGGTTGGAGAGCGGGGGTGGCCGGCGGCTTACCGTGGCGAGCGGCGACTGGAGGAGGTGGACGGTGGCGGGGCTCCGACGATGGTCGGCGGCGGCGGCGGTGCTCCTCCGGCGGACGGAGTAGCGGACGTCATGCTCCTCTCGCGGTCCGTTCGGAGGCGTCGCCTCCTTCTCCGGCGGCAATGACGGCTGGAGGCGGCGGACGGTGGCGGGGTTCCGGCGAGGAATTGGTGGCGCTCGGCGGCGGTGGAGCGGAGAAAAAGGCTAGGGTTTTTGGGGAGGCGTGCAGGGCTATTTAAAGACGTGATTTCTTGGCGCGGGGGTCGTGGAGTCCGCTCCGGATTCGCGGGCGGCGGTTGGCGCCGACGCGGACTCGGCGGCGTGCTCGAGCCGGTCATGGAGGTGGCGGCTGACGGGCGGGCTCGGCCTTGCCGGCTGGCAATGAAATTCTGAGCGGGCTGGCGGTATGCTGGCGTCCAGGTACGAGCCGTGCTGGCGCCGCTATGGTGTGCGGGCAGAATAGCGGCTGGCTGGGCCACCTAGGTTAGGTTTAGCCTTTTTTATTCTTTTAGTATTTTCTGATTTGCTATTTGACTAATAACTTTTGCAAACGGACTCCGAATTAGGCGAAATTTGTTTCTAAAATTTTGTAAAAAGAAGAGGATTAGAAGGAGATAAGAATATCACTTTTGCAAGGGTTTAGGTGGAAAGATATTGTTTTAACCCCCTTTAGTCTTTTACATGACTATGGGGTTTTGGAAAAAAAAACTGATGCAGTTTTTGTTATGTGATGCCATGATGCAATGATATGATGCATGCTTCTAGTAACATCTGAAATTGCAAAATTGGGGATGTTACAAACCTACCCCCCTTAAGAAGAATCTCGTCCCCGAGATTCAGGTTGGTTAGCAAATAGGTGTGGGTGTTCTTTCTTCAGGTCTTCTTCACGTTCCCACGTGGCCTCTTCCTCGGAATGGTGATTCCATTGAACTTTACAAAACCTGATAGTCTTGGTACGAGTGATTCTCTCGGCTGTCTCCAAAATCCTGGTGGGTTTTTCCTCATAGGTGAGATCGTTTTCCAATTGAACCTCGTCCAACAGAACCGTATCCTTTAGCGGTGTTTCAGCCATTTCTGGGTGACACTTTTTTAGTTGCGACACATGGAAAACATCATGAACCATTAGTACTTCGGGTAATTCCAACTGATAGGCAACTTCCCCTCTACGACCCAAGATCTTGTAGGGCCCTATGAATCGGGGTGCTAACTTACCCTTGATTCCAAATCTCTTAACACCTAGTAGTGGCGAGACTCGGAGATACGCACGGTCTCTCACTTCATAAGTCACATCCCTGCGCTTGGAATCAGCATAATTCTTTTGTCTGGATTGGGCTATTTTTAACCTGTCTTGAATCTTTCTCACTTTCTCTTCGGCATCCTTGATCAGTTCAGGTCCAAACAAACTACGTTCTCCAACCCCACTCCATAGTAGCGGAGTCCTACACTTTCTGCCATATAGAACTTCGAATGGGGCCATCTTGATGCTAGTTTGGTAGCTGTTATTGTATGAGAATTCCGCATATGGCAAATTATCATCCCAACTAGACCCATAATCTAGCACACAGGCTCTTAACATGTCCTCCAAGATCTGATTGAGTCTTTCCGTCTGTCCATCTGTTTGTGGATGGAAGGCAGTACTAAACTCCAATCGTGTCCCTAAAGACTCGTGTAGCTGTCGCCAAAACTTAGAGGTGAATTGGGTTCCTCTATCCGAGACAATCCCCTTGGGTACACCATGAAGACTTATGATCCTTGACATATAAATCTTGGCAAGTTTAGCACTCGTATAGGTGGTCTTTACGGGAATGAAGTGGGCCACCTTTGTGAAGTGATTGACCACTACCCAGATGGAGTCATACCCAGAACGAGTCCGTGGTAGTCCTGTGATAAAATCCATGCCTACCTTGTCCCACTTCCAATCGGGCACAGGTAATGGCTGCAGCAGTCCTGCTGGCTTTTGGTGTTCGGCCTTGACTCTGTTGCACACGTCACACAAGGAGATGTATTCAGCAATTTCTCTTTTCATGTTGTTCCACCAGAATCTATCTTTCACATCCATGTACATCTTTGTATTACCAGGATGAATTGAGTAAGGCGAATCGTGAGCTTCCTGAAGGATTAACTTCCTGATATTGGGATCATCGGGAACGCACAAATGCTTCTCATACCAAAGCGTTCCTTGTTTATCTGTGTGAAACCCTTTTGCTTTACCCTTGCTTATATTAGTTCTTATCTCTTCCAACTCTTTGTCCCCCTTATGGGCCTCTTTGATTTGGTCCAGAAGCGTTGATACTATCTCCATATTTGCTAAGTATCCCTTAGGAACTATCTCTAACCTGAGGTCCTTGAACTGTTCACACAAATCATTCGGAAGTTCACCCACGGTAAGTCCATTTACATAGACCTTCTGGCTTAAGGCGTCAGCCACAACATTGGCCTTTCTGGGATGGTACTGCAGGTCCAAATCGTAGTCCTTGATCAGCTCAAGCCATCTCCTTTGCCTCATATTTAGTTCCTTTTGTGTGAAAATGTATTTAAGGCTCTTGTGATCCGTGAACACATCACAATGTTTGCCCATTAGGTAATGTCTCCATACCTTGAACGCATGCACAACTGATGCTAGTTCCAAATCATGCGTGGGGTAGTTATTCTCATGGTGCTTAAGTTGCCGAGAGGCGTAATACACTACTTTCCATCTTGCATCAGAACACTACCAAGTCCTTGTCGAGAAGCGTCACAATAGACTTGGAAATCCTTTTGGATATCAGGGAGACACAAAACTGGTGTTGTTACTAGGTGCTTCTTTAATTCCTGAAAGCTTGCTTCACAAGCCTCGGTCCATTGGAACTTCTTCTCTTTCTTCAGCAACTCTGTCATAGGCTTTGCTATCTTGGAAAAGTTTTCAATGAACCTTCGGTAATATCCTGCAAGGCCCAGGAAACTCCTAATATCACCCACATTCTTAGGGGACTCCCATTCTGTCACGGAAGCTACCTTACTCAGGTCCATGGCAACACCTTTAGCTAATACAATATGACCAAGGAATCCCACTTCTTTCAACCAGAACTCACATTTGCTAAATTGGGCATACAACTTGTGTTCCCTTAACTTTTCCATAATCAGGCGCAGATGCCGCTCATGTTCCTTCTCGTCCTTGGAGTATATGAGTATGTCATCAGTGAATACTACGATAAACTTATCCAAGTACTCCATGAAAACCTTGTTCATCATAGTCATGAAGTATGCTGGGGCATTGGTTAAGCCAAACGACATCACGGTGTACTCATACAATCCGTATCTTGTGGTGAAAGCTGTCTTGGGTACATCCTGTTCTCGGATCTTTAGCTGGAAATATCCTGATCGGAGATCAATCTTAGAGAATACACTAGCTCCCTTTAATTGATCGAAAAGTCGTTAATATTGGGTAGAGGGTACTTGTTCTTGATTGTTACTTCATTTAACGACCGATAGTCCACGACTAGTCTCTTGGTTTTATCCTTCTTCTCCACGAATAAGACAGGTGCTCCCCAAGATGACGCACTTGGTTGAATGAAACCTTTGTCCAACTACTCTCTAAGCTGTTTCTTAAGTTCCTTCAACTCATCCACATCCATCGTGTACGGTCTCTTTGCTATTGGTCCAATACCTGGCATCAAGTCAATGAGAAACTCGATGTCTCGGTCGGGAGGCATCCCTAGCAACTCTTCTAGAAACGCATTTGGGTACTCCTTCGCAATTGGCACATCTTCCAAGCTAACCCCCTTAAGAGAGTTCACCATACTTCCTTTGAGTGCGAAAGCTGACTTAAAATGGATCCTTTTCTTATCCGGAGTCGTGAGTGCGATAGTCCTTTTGGCACAATCTATCACACCCTCATATTCGGTCATCCAATTCATGCCCAAAATTATATCTAAGTCTTGTGATTCCAGAACGACTAGGCTGGTGGGAAAGGTGTGCGCCCCAATCCTTAGTTCTAACCCACGGCATCCAGAGTTTGCCACTATTTCTCCTCCAGGAGAACTTACCCTTAGGGGAGTACTAATAGTCTCCGTAGGTATCTTGCCTCTATCCACAAATACCCTTGATATGAATGAATGTGATGCACCAGTATCAAAAAGAACAACTGCAGGGATGGAGTTAAGCTTGAACTTACCAATCACGGAGTCGGGTGCCTCACGAGCATCCTCCACGGAGACATGATTCACTCTGGCTTTGATGAACGGATTCGGCTTCTTCCCATTTCCATTACCATTGCCATGGTTGTGTCCGTTTCCGTTTCCATTACCATTCCCGTTCTTCATATTTTCGGGGCAGGTAGTTGCATAATGTCCTGTCTTGTTACACTTGAAGCATGTCACTTCACTCAGATCCTTCCCATTGCCATTTCCATTGCGGTGTTTATGGACATTGTGGTTATGTCCTCCATGACGATGACCATTGTGGTTGTGGCCATTGTGATTGTGGGGTGGTGGTGACGAAGTGCGTTACTTCTGATATGGGGCAGAGTTGTGCTTGTGTGAGGTGGACTTTCTCTTTCTGTTCTCTATACTCCTTTGCTTTGCTTCAACCACCACTGCCCTGTCTAGGAGTTCCTGGTAGTTATCAAACTTCAGAGCCACAAGCTGAATAGATATTTCATCATTAAGTCCCCTCAAGAACTCCTCCTGTCTCTTGGCATCAGTGGATACATCATCAGGTGCATAACGTGCCAGCTTGTTGAAAAGGTCCCCATACTCGGAGACAGAGCGGTGTAGTTGCTTCAAGTCATGAAACTCACGTCTCTTAAGTGACATGACTCCTGCGGCTACGTGATGAGTACAGAAGGCTGCCTCAAACTGGTTCTAGGTGATAGCTTCAATATCAGGGTGGGTGACCTGGTAGTTATCCCACCATTCAGCAGCTGGTCCCTCAAGTTGGTGCGCGGCGAAACACACCCTATCAGTTCCAACAACTTGGACGGTGTCTAACTTCTTGTTGGTGGTGCGGAGCCAGTCATCTGCCATAATTGGCTCAGAACTACTTGAGAAAGTTGGAGGGTTCAACCTCAAGAACCGATTCAAGCGATCCTGTTGGGGCGGTGGGGGTGGCGGAGGCGGCGGGTTGTTGTTGTTGTTTTGCATGTTTTGAGTGAGGAGTTGGATCAGCTGATTACGGAGTTCAGTTGTGCTATCTCTGGGGGCATGTTGTTATTGTTGTTTCCACGTCTCGCCATCTGGAGGGTTTGAGAGGCAAGTTAAGAAAAGATAGAAAGCCTAAGGAATAAACTCCTACCCTTATGTAAACAAGAGAAGAAAACACACGAGAAAAGCAAGGCACACATAGCACAAAAATCCACACACTCAACCAAGTTTAACTAACCAATATAAGGTTTTTTGGTACTCATTACAAACGCGAATAACGTTCGACTATAAAACTAAAGTTGGTCCAACTACTCTACTCATCATCCACTTCCTCATCTTCAATGATGAAGCCTTCCTTTTCAAGCAGTGACTTGTATAGCTCCATGTCCCTTGTCGTGGCTTCAAGCTTCTCTTGAAGTTCCTTCATCTCCTGTGGCTCCGGTGTTGCAGCTTCGAGCCTTCCTTGAAGTTCCTTCACCTCTTGCAGCTCTGGTAGCGACTTCCGACAGCTCGGAGTTCCTTCTTCTACTTCTGTAGCTTCTTGATCAAACTCGACCCCATAGTCACAGGCGTGATCTTCTCCTCCAAGCTCCTCTTGGTTGCTCGTAGGTCCTTCAACATGGTGGCAAGGTTCTTGAACTCCATCTCGTTCTTTGCGAGCACTAGACTTTGCTCCCTAATCCTCTTGTTCTTATCTTGCACCCTCTTCTCTTGATTAGCGAACCTCTTGTCTTGGGCGGTGAGCTCCCCTCCTAGGGACTTGATATTCTCTTCTGGCTCTTCGATCTTCTCGTCCTTCTCCTTGACTAGGGCACAAAGCTCGTCATTCCTCACGATCTCAAGGCAGCTCCCCTTCTGAAGGTCATTGATGTGGAACTCCAAGTCTTGATATTGGATTCTTCGACGCTTGCATGTCTTCCTTTCCTCCGGTGTTAACTCGATTGGAACTCCCCTCTCATCACGTCTTCCAAAGAGTTTGATGTAGTGGCCTTCAACCTCTTCATGGTGGCGTCCGCAAAGGCGTCCAATGAGCTCCTGCAAACAGATGCGAAGTCCCTTCTCCTTGGAGCCGCTGGTGACGTTGAGTACAATGGCTTACATCTTGGGTTAAATACGATTAACCTGGTTGGATGACTTCAATCGCCCAGCATCCTTCCTTGTGCATCTTCTTCAACTCGCTTCCCTTGATTGATGGCATGGGTAACTGCAGTGTCTTGATGATGTCCAGAAGGCATTCCCCGAAGCACAGGCACTTGATATCTTCGGCGGTGTCGTAGTAGAAGGCCATCATCTTTTAGGTTAGGAGAGAGAAAAATTAGGCACAAGGTGATAAGGAAGAGAAATACTAGAAGAGTACAAAAATTTAGAAGAACAGCGAAGGCAAAAACACACATGGTAAAGGTGGTTTCTAATCCTAGGGTCACGTCCTACAGGCAACTTGGTGCTCTGATACCATCTGTTGCGACCTCGGATCAATAAGGATCCTAAGTCCCTGTGATTAACATGCTAGTCCCTGGATCAATAGCTAGCACTTCACAGTCGATGAATATCATGTAAAACACAAGTCATTATTACACGAATAATCCAGAGTATATTTATTACAACTTGCATAGCTTATAGCTAGCTCAAATAAAACAGCGGAAACAAGTAAAGCTTGGGTCCATCAACGCCTCAGGCTAGCTGCGTGAAGACCCGCGATCCCTACGCACCTTTCAATCTTCGGATTCTACACATAAGACGTGCAGCCAACAAGTTGGATCAATACTTTGAATGCATTGGCAAATTACACCAAGGAAAGGGTAAGACTTTCTCTACATGCAAGGCTAAGAGTAGGCTCTGGGGTTCATTTGCGTAAAGCCAATTTTATCAATGTAATAAGAAAACAGAGAGAAAGTTTTCCCTACTTTGCAAACTTTGATATATAGTATAGGGTCGAATGGAACACGTGGATATTACTCACCAAGTGCCCAAACAACCTAGCACTTGGATATTACGCACCAAGTTCCCCAAAATCCCACCCAATGGCGATATTACTCACGCCTTGGGGTTTGTAAAGCGTTAAGTTTGGAAAAGAGAGAGGAAGATCTTTTAGAGGCTCCATCCTTCAGATGCTCAAAGTTGTTCTGTTTCTGTGAACACGGCTGATCGATCAGTTTGCAATACTCTCGAGAGGTTGTGCACTTTCCCCACAATCCACGATCAAGTCCTATTACAGACAAGACCATGGCGATGCCTTCCCTTCGTAGCCCGTCTACTAGCTGGATCCAACCGTGCCAAGAGCCTCCAAATGTTGGTACCCCGGTGAGGTTTCCTACTAAGTACTAAGCCAAGACAAAGCCCATATGTATTGTGGTTGCACTGGAAGCTTCTGAATTCTGAAACATGGCATACTTCTTTGATTCCTGGGCGGCCGTCCTCCACCAAAAAATCCACTCGTTGTCCCGACAACCATTCCACCCAGAAGAAAACTTAGTTTTATTTTGAAGGAGGTTTTGAGAGGAAAAAGGCTCGCTCGAGAGAGCTTTTATACTTAGAAAATTTTCAGTGTTTGGAACCCTCCCAATGGTACTTGATATATATAAGTATATGGCATAGCAAGCATAACTTAGAAAAACAGGATAACCTATTGGGATGGAAAAACCTAAGCATTGAGCTACTCATGGCATACTACAAAACCGCGCTTGCAAAATAGTACTAAGAAAATCTAAAAAAGTCCTACACATGCATACTACAGAATTTGAAGTAAAACATGCATAGTCAAAACTGGGACATAAACATGAACAAGTGGTGTAACTTGCCTTGATCCTAGCAGCAATCTACACAACAAAACTCCTCAGCGCACTCCGAGCAATCTAACGAAACAAACAAGGATCCAATCACAATTTGCACAAAAATAAGTCACGAAGTCTAATATGCATGCATGCAACAAGGTAATATGCAAGGATGGATTTGATTTCGACCAAGGGTTTTAACCAGGGGTGTTCTTGAGTTGGGGATGTCATTAGAATCAATTCCCCACAGATTTTAAGTATTTTGGGTTAAACCCTAAATAACCAAGCTCAAAACTAGATCTACAACTCCAATCTACCTCGATATAGATCTGAACACCCTAAGCATGATATGATAATTTTCTACATAAGGCCTTGTCGAAACAAAGCCAAGTCAACAAGAATCAACTAAAACGGATCTACGGATAATTTTCTGGAATTAAAATACTCTAATCTAGACTTTAAATCCTACTACAAGATTGCTGTGGCAAAACAGCAATATTATTGTAGATTTGTGTTCTACTCGAAATTACGAATCCAACGGTATATTATATGCAATTTTTGGACTAATAATCGAATTTCTATGAATTTTACGAGATTGGAACTATTTCTGCCTATTATAAAAGAAAAGCAAAAGGGCGACCAGTGAGGCGGCGACACGTGGCGCAACGCGATTGGGCCAGCGAGGCGCGCGTGACGACGCGGCGGTGACGCGGCGGAAGCCACGTGGCGTGGCGCGGTTGGCCGGGGCTGTTGACCGATTGGATCCGTTGGATCCCGATCTGACGGTCGGAGAGGGGGGGGGTGGCCGGCGGCTTACCGTGGCGAGCGGCGACTGGAGGCGGCGGACGGCGGCGGGGCTCCGGCTATGGTCGGCGGTGGCGGCGGTGCTCCTCCGGCGAGACGGAGTAGCGGACGTCACGCGGCTCCTCCTTGCGGTCCCGTTCCCGAGGGCGGCGTCGGCCCTCCTTCTCCGAGGCGACGGCGAACAGCGGCTGGAGGCGGCGGGGTTCCGGCGAGGAATTGGTGGCGCTCGGCGGTGGTGGAACGGAGAAAAAAGCTAGGGTTTTTGGGGAGGCGTGCAGGGCTATTTAAAGACGCGATTTCTTGGTGCGGGTCGTGAGTCCGCTCGGATTCGCCGGTTGGCACCAGCAGACTCGGCGTGCTCGGCGATCCGAGTGGCGGTGAGCCGGGTCACGAGGTGGCGGCCTTGAGGCAGGGCTGGCCTTGTGGGCGGCTGGGCTGGAGCGAATAGGAGCGTTGCTGGGCCGCCTAGGTTAGGTTTAGCCTTTTTTATTCTTTTAATATTTTCTGATTTGCTATTTGACTAATAACTTTTGCATACGGACTCCGAATTAGGCGAAATTTGTTTCTAAAATTTTGTAAAAAGAAGAGGATTAGAAGGAGATAAGAATATCACTTTTGCAAGGGTTTAGGTGGAAAGATATTGTTTTAACCCCCTTTAGTCTTTTACATGACTATGGGGTTTTGGAAAAAAAACCTGATGCAGTTTTTGTTATGTGATGCCATGATGCAATGATATGATGCATGCTTCTAGTAACATCTGAAATTGCAAAATTTGGGATGTTACAGAAAAGCTGGAGGCCTCCCTCCACGAGGCGGAGGAGTTTCTAGCCTAGGCTCTTGTTGATCTAGGCGCCTTGAAGGAGCTACAGGCTGCTCACCAAGAGCTCCAGAAGTGCTAGAATATCCGTGACAAGGTGGAGCCAGACCTCCAGTTGTTGGAGAAAGAGAGGTGCAAGATGTACCGGGCACTTGCCAAGCACGCGGCCACCACCCTCCAGGACTTCGGGGTGACCGACTTCTTCACCGATCCCCTTACTAATGCTAGCACAGATGGTGCTTTCCTAGCGCTCTTCGACCGGATTATTGTGGCACTGGAGGGGAGATCCGAGCTTTACCACGGGTACCATCTAGACGAGAGCCACAGGATGATGTGGATCATGGGGACCCATGTTTTCTCTGTTCTGTATCAGCATGACGCCAACTTCCCCTGGAGGGTTCTCCTGGAGAGGGTGACGCACCCCGCGGGGACCCCGACCGGCGAGGTCGCCCGGTTCCACTAGCTTGTGGAGGAACGCGTTGACAACTTCCTCCCGATCTTCACGCGGACCGGAGAGGGCGAGGACCCCGAGGCTGTCGGGGCCTCTGGAGGTGAAGCGGAGGTTCCCCGCAAGGCTCGCCTAGAGTCGAGGGGAGTGGCAAGTCATCTCCGGAAGACAGCGCTTTTGAGCCGTCAGCCAGAGGGGCCCTTTTGACTGTAATCCATTCAATGTACTCTAGCGCAATGGCTATGTTTTGAACCTGATGTCTTCTTTGCAGCCTCGTGGCCTATATTTGTTCCTTCTCTTGTCTAGGGTATAGTCTTCCCCTTATGTCTCTTCGAGAAGATGACCGAGGGGGTTGTGTGCGTCGAGAAATGCCTATAATGAGCTCTCATGGCGAGTTGTAGGCACCAGGACCTGGAGGTGAGGTCACTTACTATTGTGGTCAGGTGGTAAGTTCAGAGCTTTGCCTGCTAGGCCCTATAGCTTCCTAGATGCAAGAGGGGTGAGTGCCTCATGAGTCGTCCTGCAGTCTTTTCGAGGAGGAAGTTGTCCCGTTAGCATGGGGATTTTTGGTATTTTAAGGCCAGGAACTGTTGGTGAGGTGACTTACGGCTGAGGAACGGGCTGTAGGTTCAGAGCTTGACACTTTAGGTCCAAGAGAGCTCAGGCCATGGAGGGGCAGTGCCTCACGAGCCATCGCGGCGATGTATGCACATGTGTATTTTTTATTATTTTTGTTAGGAGTCGTGGGTGAGGTGACTTGCGGCCAAGGAATGGGCTGTAAGTTCAGAGCTCGACACTTTAGGCCCTAGGGAGCTCGGGCCATGGAGGGGCAGTGCCTTGCGAGCCGTCATTGCGATGTCTTTTTGGGCCAGGAACCGTGGGTGAGGTAACTTGCGGCCGAGGAATCGGTCACAAATTCAGAGCTCGACACTTTAGGTCCTAGTGTTTTGGGCTGCTGGAGGGAAGTGCCTCACGATCCGGCAGGAACCATGGGTGAGGTAACTTGCAGCCGAGGAACGGCCCATAAGTTTAGAGCTCGACACTTTAGATCCTGGAGATTTGGGCTGCTGGAGGGAAGTGCCTCACGAGCCGGCAGGAACCGTGGGTGAGGTAAATTGCGGTCGAGGAATGGGCCGTAAGTTCAGGGCTCGACACTTTAGGTCCTGGAGATTTGGGCCGCTAGAGGGAAGTGCCTCACGAGCCACCCCGTAAGCCTCTCGAGGAGAGCATCATAGGGCCCATGCTAGCACGTGATCTTCTCAAGGAGAAGATAGTAGGTATCGCACGTTGTGGCGGTCCCGACTAAGGATGAGTAGGTCCTGGTAGGGCCGCGTCCCCAGTGTTGCCTCGTTCCGTTAATACACCATACGAGGTTCTCGAGCACCGGGGACCGTGAGTGAGGTGACTTATCGTTGGAGCTAGTCCGTAAGTTCAGAGCTCAAGCCTTTAGGCCCCCCACATCGAAGGGAGCGATCAGGCGATAGAGCCATCCTAGCCCTCGCTCGTATGATGGATATACGAGAACATGGCAGCACGTGGGTAGAAAGAAAACCCAAAGAACAAATAGATTTGGCAAAAAGCAGACAAAAATCATCAACAACTGCAGCTGATTCCCTTCCCGAGCACCTACCCTGGTGGGGGCGCAAATGTGTCACCCAGTGGAATAGGAGCGAGAGTTGAGAGTCACCTTGAGGGGGCTGAGCCCGGCGATGTCACGTGCGCCTTAGGATGCGGGGACACCTCTGGTTCCACGGCTTCCCTCGAGAGATCGAGCTCCCGGTACAGCCGTCCATCCAACCCCTAGGCCTTTCGCCGAAGCTATGGGTCTGGGACCCTAGGAAGCCGCGGCCTATTGCAATTGTTGCTCTGTTAGTGCTTCTTCTTGTTGTCATACTCCTCCCTTACCTCCCTGAGCTTGACACATTCCTCCGTGTCGTGGCCTTGCCTCTGGTGGAAAGCGCGGTACAGGTATGAGCCGGTCGGGTTGTCCGCTTCCCTTCGTGGAGGGCACCGCTTACCGCCCTTCCCCGGGCGCCTGACGGCGCTTGTCTCGTTCTTCATGGCCGGGTCCGCAGGCCCGATCTCGCGGTGGCCAAACAGATCTCCGGCTTCCGCTTTGGCGCATCGGTCAACCACCACGAAGAGATCGGCCACCGTGGATAGGTTCTCTCTGTGGTGGCCAATTCTATCGAGTACTTGAGCCTCGCCAACACCCTCAGCGAAAGCCACGATGACTTCTGCATCAGTGGACCTACTGACTCTAACGAGGCTTTGGTCGAAACATTGCAGGTACTTCCGCAGGGTCTCTCCGGGCCTTTGCCGCAACCTCCTGAGGTCCTCACATGTGCACGTGGGCTCATCCGCATCTCTGAACTTCGCGATGAAGAGGCCACAGAGCTCAGACCATGAGCCAATGAACCCCTTGATGCAGCCCATCCTACGGACGTCCATACATCTACACCACCAAGTCCCCCAAATAGACCAATGACTCGTGCTAGAGCCAAGCTCCTTCAAGCTAAGGTGAATTCGCTCCTTGTCTCATGTGATTTCGATACATCATTGGATGGATTGCTACTTCATGCCAATACCCTATGCATCCTCATATATGAACCCCATGAAGAAATGCCAAGAGAAGGAGCCAAGCCATCGCAAGACGGAGCTCCAGACCAAACCGGCGCCAGGATCGGCGGACCGGAACTCTCGCCGGAATTACCGGCGCACGCTATGGTGGATCGGGACTCCGACCAGAATTTCCGACGCACGCCGAAACCATACGATGCCGACCGAAATGCATCTCTGCACGCTATTCTGGTAGTCGACCGGAATTACCGGTGCTGACCAGAAATTGTGGTGCCCAGTTCGGCGCGACCAGACTTATTGCCAAAATGCCCAGTCTCCAAGTCAACATGGGTTTGATGCTCGAGAATATTCCTATTTCGTCTAGTTTTTACCCTTTTGTGCCCAAACTACCCTTGTTTCAGTGACTGGCCTATATATAGCCCCCACACACACCTTGTATTACTTAGACTTGGATAATTGAAATTAGAAGACACCCTTGTGGATCTCCCAAATTTCCAGTCTCATGCTCCTTGAGAAAGGAGAACCAATTATCCCCTACCTTGTTGGAGTTTACATCGTGCCTCCCTCGTTGTACAAGGCCTTGGCATCGGAGCCCCTTGCCAAGACATCAAGCTCTCACCAAGACTCCCCACTCGCCGTGCCAGTTTGAGAGAGAGAGATCTTCGCCCGACGCCAATCCTAGGGATTGCGCCAGACCGGTAGCCACCGGTGTGAGATATAGGTGTGTATCGTGTCTTCGTGTGTGTGTGTGTGTGTTCATTGTGTTCTTCATGTGTGAGTTCGTGGATTCCATCCTCTCCCTCATCCCCTACTCACTCCGCCTCAATTTCAAGGGATTCGTGAAAGATCGGGTCATCCACGAGGTTTGCCGTCAACATATTGGTATCAAGAACTTCGTTGCTCATGAATTCCCCCATCAATTTTTCTTCTCTCAACCATAAATTCAAAAGTCCCCCAAAAAAAGAGACCCAAATTGCCTTCAAATCGATCTCTGGATTTGGTGAGTTTTTCGTGGTTTTGGTCCGTAGATTCGTTGCTTTGGGTGTCGATCTACCTTCCTTTGACATTCCCCATCCCCAATTTGGACAGATTTACGAAAAATTTCCGAGATTTGACTTTTAGAGTTCGTCATGAACTCAAATTGGCTCCAGGCCCGGTGGACCGACCGAGCCGCCGAAAATTACGACAAGATTTCTGGCGAACCGGAATTACTACCGAAATTTCCGGCGCACGGTCCGACGCCACCAGTTTGGCCATCGAAACTACCAGTCTGACTAAGTTTTGACCTTTTTTCTTATTGTGTTGTTCGTGTTTTGCGTGCGTGTCTCCCCAACTAGCTTCAATCTTCCAAAAATCATCACATACCGCGCTCCTCGACACCGTGACACCCGAACATCATCCCCAACACCGGTAGCAAGTCGTCAATACCGAAGTCATAACTTGTTCCACCTTGTTAACCCTTCTTCCATGTGTGTATCTATCCTATGAGAGCAGCTCATCTTGTGTTTGCCTAAGCATTGTGCACTTGCCCGTGGAAAGTGAGAGTGTGTAAGCAAATTCAAGAGTTGACATAGTAGTATACAAAGGGAGAAAAAGAATAAAAAAAGAGATAAAAAGAAAAGCAAAAGAAAAATAGAAAAATACATAGTCTCCCAATACAAAGTGAGTCTCAAGCTTGTAAGCAAAGAGAGAGAAAGAGCACGACCAAGGCAAGTGAAAATCTATTGCTTATCCTCTTTTGGTGAACGAGTGCTGGTCTCTCCTTCCGTTGGCACGATAACCGAGCGTTGTCTTTGCTAGGACATTTTGTGCTCATTTTCATAGTCATGCTAACCACATCGGTCTCCACGTGTGTGTATCCTTGTGTTTTGTATATCGTATCCTTATTGCTTTTGATCTTTGGTTCTCTACCACCTTTAACAATAACCTTTTCTTTGGATCGTTTTATTTGGTTTTCCACCACCCTAACTTTCCACCAAAAGCTTTTGAGAGTTTAGTTCTTTCTTTAGTGTGAGGTTTCTTTGCATTTTCACTTTGCACACTTAGGCTATGTTTGGGAGAGCTCCACTCTATCTAGCTTCACTTTAACTCAAAACTCCACTCCATGTCTTAGCTCTAGAGCAACAAAAAACTGTTTGGGACAATTATTAACTCCAGCTTAAGATTACGGATGGGCTACTTTAGAAAGAAAAAACGCCCATGATTATTTTTTAGAGTCCGAACAGTTGTTGCCTACACCACATGAACACCGGCAGCTTACTAACACATCTGAATTTCTGAACAATATCACTAGAACGGATCGGATAAAAATTGGCTCGTAAAAATGAACAAGTCCTCGGGAGGTAATCTCAATTTGGAGCACGGCCATGAAGTCTGGGTGCTCTTCAGTGCCACCGTGAAACGCCGTGAGCATGATTTATAGTACCCCAAGTCGCGTTCCTAGCTGTTGGCGGCGGCGGGTCAAACACGGAATGATAACTGGCCAGGGAGGCGGACTGGGCGATGGGCGGACGACCGGGGGATGAGGATGAGAATAGCGCACGATGGGTCATGGTCGATGGCGTATCCCTGTAGGCAAGCCCCTGCATCTAGCCGCGAGTCTGACGACGGCGGAAGTGTTGAGAGGAGCAGGATCCTTGAGGCGACATGGCAGGAACTCGGGAGGAGGGCTGTTCGTCAGGAACCGGCAGATCTTGACTGAAGGGAATATGCCCGAGAGGCAAAAATAAAGTGGTTATTATCTTATTCCATGTTTATGATAAATGTTTATTTTACATGCTATAATTGTATTGATCGGAAACGTTAATACGTGTGTGTTTAATAAACAAAAAGGGTTCCTAGTTATGCCTCTCTTATAGACTAGCTTGTTGATTACCAAGATGATCAAGGTTTCCTGATCATGGACATTGGATGTTGTTAATAACAAGGTCACAGCATTTGTGAAATGATGTGATGAACATTCATCCGAAGTATAGCATTACGATCAAGTCATTATGTTTATATTGCTATAACATCATACGAAGTAATCTTTATCCTTAGACCATGAGATCATGTTAATTGCTAACACCGGAAGAGTATCTTGATAACATCAAACATCACACCGTAATAGGGTGACTATAAAGATGGATTCAGTGCTACGAAGGTGTTATGTTGAGGCTCATGGGTCAAGAGTGGAATTTGTCAATCCCGATGACGGATAGATATACTCTGGGCCCTCTTGGTGATATCACATTAAGATAGCTTGCAAGCAAGTGATGTGATCACTAGAATGTTATATCACGGGAACGAGAAAAGAGTGCATGTCGGCAACGAGATCAAGCTAGGTATGGAGATACCGATGATCGAATCTCGGACATGTAATATATCGCAAGACAAAGGGATTTAGTTACTAGCGTTAAAGGTTCTCACGATCACAGAAGTCATCGTTGAATGTGTAGGAGTCAGTATGGATCTCTAGGTCCCGCTTCTGATTATTGATCTCAGAGGGATCTCGATCATGTCTACATTATTCGCGAATCGTAGGGTGACACACTTAAGGGATACTGACACCATTTGGAGAAAATATGTTTTAGATAAAGGTTTAAGAAAGCACTGGAATTATTTCAATAGACACCGAAACTGTTTCGGGTGAAATTGCTGAAATTGGTTCTGCATGTAATATTGAAATGCTGCAGGGGGTTTTATGTGAATGTTTGTTTATTAAAGTAATTAACAAAATTCTGAATAAAATTAATAAAAGAGTTTTATTAAATGAGAGAGCATTAAATTTGGAGAAATTTATGCATTTAAAGTGGAGACTTTAAAAGAGAATGTGAAGGGGCATTTTAATATGGAGGGGTTACCACCACATGAATTGGGGAGGTGAGGAGTCACCCCCATGGGGCGCCGGCCATGGGGAGGGGTACCCCCCTCCTCCTATAAAAGGCCCCCCTCACTCCCCTTCTTCCTCACACCTCCTCGTGAAGGATCTCTCTCCCCCTCTAGTATTATTCCCACATGGTCTCGGATTAGCAAGATACATGTTCCTGGTGGCTTTATCTGGAAAGGAGTTGCTACTTTTGCTGCTTTCCTGGAGCGAGGGACGGAGGTTGTCAGGGTACCAGACGTGTGTGCGATCATGGATGCACCGCTGCTTTGCGGTGCTGGACTTGGTGGTGCTGGACTTGATGGAGCTGCATCTGAAGGACGTGCTGGAGCTGGACCTGCTCGGACTTCCACATGATCTTGAGATCGGAAAGTGTACGACTACATCAACCACGAGTTCCTACTCGTTAACAAAACTCGTTGTCTTCAAGGGTAAGTTCTTGATGGATGTATGTCCACACGTTGCTCTGTACCTAGTAGGTAGATCTTGGCGTGTAGTTCTCATCGTAGGAATTTTTTTGTTTTCTATGCTGCAGACCCAATAGTGGTATCAGAGCCAAATCTATGCGTAGGTGCTTTGCACGGGTAGTACACATATGTTTATATGTGGGTGATGATGATCATGTTACTGCATCTTCTATGTATTATGGATATTGGTGGCATAGTGGGATGAAGCGGCCCGGACCAACCTTACATGTCATCGTACATGAGACCGGTTCCACGACTGACATGCAACTTGTTTTGCATAAGTGGCTGGTGGGTGTCTGTCTCTCCTACTATAGTCAATATCTAATTTACAACGAGTTGCTAATAACTTGGTTATCCTCGTTGTGGTTCATGTTCGTAGGTAAGAACGGTTCTATCTCCGAAATCCCTAAGCCACGTAAAACTTGCAATTGATAAATTAGAGGCGTCTAGTTTAGATCGTTGCTGGGCTAGTGTCTTGATATGGTATTGTTGTAAGTAGATGTATGATAGATACTCTTACAACACACTCAACGTGTAAGTTCCATAGACCTTGGCCTTACACACAAAGGAATGATAGAGATCATACCACGATGCAAATGATAGAGATCAAATGCATGGACCATATCATCTCACTTTACACATTAGATGTTAGCATCTTATACTGCTAGTTTGGCGCTTTATGTAGCATTGTAAGATGATCCCTCATTTAGATATCAAGATAAAATGTGTTCTTCCTTAAGTATGCACCGTTCTGTGGATCGTGTTTCGAGACATCACGTGATGATCTGGTGTACTCGAATCTACGCTTTCATAGGAACGGGTGTAAGACAGTTTTACACATGCGAGTACTAAGGTTCTTACTTGGCGAGCCTAGCATGTACAGACATGGCCTCGGAACATGGACCGAAAGGTTAAGCATGAGTCATATAGTTGATATGATGCCCATATAGATGCTCGCCTTTGAAGCTACATCAACTCACGTGATGATCGGATTTGGTGTAGTGGATTTGGTTCATGTAATCACCAAAAAGGCACGAGGGATGTCGTTTTTGAGTGGGAGTTCATTTATAATTTGGATTAGTCGAACTAAATTTGTCATAAACTAAATCAAAGTGAATTTGCATAATTTGTTGTAGCATTGGCGTCTGTTCGCTACCTTATGCTTAGTTTTAATTGAGATAATAAAACTATAGAATTTTGGATATTTACTTTACCAACTGGTATCGTATTGTTTTGAATGTCAATTTAGAGTTTATAAGTCCTATTGCAAACTTTCAGCAAACTCTATTTACTCCATTAAGTTTAATAAGTAGTATTAAATCAAGAGTAAGAATTCCAATGTTAGTATCTAAAGTATCATGTTTGCCTCCATGATTATTGATATTCAAAAGTTGTTTTAATATCAAGATTATATAGGAGCTGGAAATTGTTTCAGAAACCATCACGTGTGAAAGATATTGTGATATTTGAAACAATGTTTTTGGTTGCATTATGATAGAGTATAATTTAGCAAAACACATGTTCTCATATTGTATGAGAATTTGTGAAGGATGGAGATGTTAGGCATCCGGATCTCCCAAAAAGGTTTTTGGGAACTAACATTATACTCGTGATTCTTCCTTACAGGCTATAGTAGCTTGATCATGAAAGTTGTCATGATAAGGATGAATAGAAGATGTAAGTAAAATGTTTACTACACTAAAAGAGTACTAAAGAATGGATTTTTGAAAGAATGCCAAACATTTGATGATGGAGATCCACTTCAAAGTGCAAGTCCAAAGGTATTAGTATTTGACTATATACGCTTTGTACTATGTGTCATGTGAATAACACCACTATTGATGTTGATAGATTCTTTTAAAAGGAAAAGGAATTGCTGAAAGAGAATCTATAAAATATATGGCAGAAAATAAAAGGTTGGAGATGTCCAACTGAGGTATATAGAAGATATACATATTATGGCTGTATTCCTTGCTTGTTAAACAATGTGGTTCTGAGGTATTGTATACCGGTATTGGATACCGAATTGGTTGGTATAAAGTGTCATACAGGACAACGCAATTCATGAACTACAATGGCCTAAGTAACTAGCAAGAGAATAAGTGATGATGTTCATTGAAAACAAATAAAGTGTTATTGTGTTTTTCGTTGTCGTCAAACCTAGTCTTCAAGATTTGTTTTAATAATTGTTATTTCGTTCCGGTATTACGAGAACAATGGTTGTTCAAATAATTACCGTATTCCATAAAGGATGGATGAACTTTTACAAGTCTAGTGGGAGAAATCACATCCATAAACACTATTGCTAAAATGTCACAAGACAAATGATTGAAAGATCACTTATGAAGTGACATCGCTGTTTAAATTATATTGGAAAGAAAACATGAAGAAACTCCATGTTGATGGATTTTTGGAGTCTTTTGATTTTGATCAATTGACGCTGGTGAAACTTTCCTCGAGATAATTGAAACTACGTTCATAGGCCAAAGAGGAACGGATGACTAACTTATTGGATATTATGCATGTTGATGTATATATAGTCCATTATGTGTAGCCATATGCGATGGATCCTTTTGCTTCATATGCTTTCTCCAGAAATTTAAGTGAATATATCTATATATTTACTTAATAAGGAAGAAGTATGAAACATTTGAAAATTGTTCAAAGACTTTCAAGATAAAGTGGAAAATCATTGTAACAAGAAAATACAGAGTTTATGATTCGATCATAAAGGAAGATATTTGAGTTACGTGTTTAGCAAAAACACCTAAGATTTGAGGAATTGTTCCATGATTTGTGTTTCCCGATAAACCATAGGAGTATGGCATATTCGAGAGATGAAATCAAACCATGTTTGACATGGTAAGATCAAATGTGTCATTTATAAAACTGCCATTATGTTTTAAGGATTGAAGCTTTAGAGACTACCGCTTTTACACTGAAAAGAGCACCATCGTGATCCGTTGAAATGACACCATATAAGTTATGGTTTGGGATAAAACCCGAATTGTCTTTTCTTAAATTTTGGTATGCTATGCATAAGTAAAATGTTTACAACCAAAGTCGGATAAGCACGTCTTTGTAGGTTATCCCAAATAATTTGTTGGGAATTTCTCCATAACACCGAGGACAAAAGAGTTTGTTACTTGGAACGTCAAGTATCTTGAGAAGGAATTTTTCGTGAAAAGTTAAGTGGGAGGACAATAGAACTTTGATAAGGTTGTTGAACCTTAGCTATATGTGCTAAGTAGCGTAGCACCGGAAAGTGTCCCGGTGGCGGCCACAATGCTCATAGCACCCGTGATTACAAAAGGTGTGATCTCGGAGATTAGAGTTCCTATTGAACCATGTGGGTCGGTAAGAATCAAATAGTATGATTTGATAAGGAAGTCGTTATTGTTTTGACAATGATGACCCGACTACATGCAAAGAAGCGACGATGGGCCCTGACTCCATAAAATGACTAGAAGTCATAGAATCCGTGATAGTATCCATACACGAGAAATCAAGTTTCTGAACTTAGAAGGCCTTCCGGAAAGGCGTGAAGCCTATCGGTCGTGTTTGGATCTATAAAGAAATAGACATGGATGTTTAACATCTATGAAATAGTCGACATGTCGGAAAGAAGTTTACGGCAATGTTCAAGGAGTTGACTATGACAAGATTTGATCTTTCATAGCGATATATAGTCTTGACGGATTAATGTAGCAACCACTACATATAATTTGGTATATGGTAGTTGAATAAACAAAACAAGGTTCTTCTAATAGAATGGTTACCTAGGACGTGTACATGACATGGTCCGAAGGGTTTTGTTAATTCAAAGGGTGCTAAAATGGCATGCAAACTTCAATAGTTGAAGTAAGCATAGCGGAGTTGGAATCTTCACCATGATGAAACTGTTAAAAGAGTTTAAATTCATCGGAGATGATGAAGATGCTTGCATTTGCAAGAAATTAAGTGGGAGCGCTAAGACATATTTCTAATACATTATGTAGAGAACATATTGTTGATTGGAAATGATGTATCTTGTATTGACACAAGTTAAGAATTTCATTAAAATAAGATTTCGATGAAAGACTTCGGCAAACTCGGAATATTTGGCATCAATATCTATATGGATAGATTGAGGAGCTAATATGGTTGTGCCAGACATACATATATGAGATATTGAAAGGGTTCAATATGGAAACAACAAGAAAGGTTCTTGCTGCATGGAAAGAATTGTATCAAGATTCAAGTGTTTGAACACTTGGTGAGTAAAATCACATGAAGATTTTGATCGATTATACCATGATATGTATATATCCAAAATGTCCTATGCTCTAAATGTTATGAGCACATACCGGAATGATTCATAAGATGATCATTGGACGATAGTAAAGATATTCTTATGAACTTTGGAAGAACTAAGAATATATCATGTATAAGTGACAAATAGTTAAAGGTTGTTCATTGTAAAGTGTTACATTGATACTAGTTTTTTCACAAGATACAAATTAAAATTTATCTCAATTTAGACTATGGGTGGCACAATGTAATGGAAAGGATGTTCCATGATGGATTTGGATGAGTTCCAAAGTTGAGACATTGTGACGGATACTACAACAAAAGGCTAAGTATATAACTGCTATAGTAGCAGCAAAGGAGGGCATTTGTGTTAAGTAGTTTGTTATCAAATTAGGTGTGGTTCAAAGTGGGTTAATACTATGAAGATATATCGTGTGACAATAATATCAATATATTTTAAGCCGAACGAACTAAAGGTCTCATCAAAGGACCAAATTTATACAATGCCATATCATTTGAGAATGAGTGATGCATAGAGACGCAAAGACATGCAAATACACACGGACCTGAAACTGTCAGATCCGAAGATTATGTTAACCACTAGCAATAGCATATATACAACACCAGAAAGCCATAGGTGTTCAATACGCAAAGTTTTTCAAACTAGATTATTGACTCTAGTGCAAGTGGGAGACTGAAGGGAATATGCCCGAGAGGCAATAATAAAGTGGTTATTATCTTATTCCATGTTTATGATAAATGTTTATTTTATATGCTATAATTGTATTGATCAGAAGCGTCAATATGTGTGTGTTTAATAAACAAAAAGGGTTCCTAGTTATGCCTCTCTTATAGACTAGCTTGTTGATTAACAAGATGATCAAGGTTTCCTGATCATGGACATTGGATGTTGTTAATAACAAGGTCACAGCATTTGTGAAATGATGTGATGAACATTCATCCGAAGTATAGCATTACGATCAAGTCATTATGTTTATATTGCTATAACATCCTACGAAGTAATCTTTATCCTTAGACCATGAGATCATGTTAATTGCTAACACCAGAAGAGTATCTTGATAACATCAAACGTCACACCGTAACAGGGTGACTATAAAGATGGGTTCATACTTTGAAGGTGTTATGTTGAGGCTCATGGATCAAGAGTGGAATTTGTCAATCCCGATGACGGATATATATACTCTGGGCCCTCTCGGTGATATCACATTAAGATAGCTTGCAAGCAAGTGATGTGATCACTAGAATGTTATATCATGGGAACGAGAAAAGAGTGCATGTCGGCAACGAGATCAAACTAGGTATGGAGATACCGATGATCGAATCTCGTACATGTAATATATCGCGAGACAATGGGATTTAGTTACTAGCGTTAAAGGTTCTCACGATCACAGAAGTCATCATTGAATGTGTAGGAGTCAGTATGGATCTCCAGGTCCCGCTTCTGATTATTAATCTGAGAGGGGTCTCGATCATGTCTGCATTATTCGCGAACCGTAGGGTGACACACTTAAGGGATACCGACACCATTTGGAGCGAATATGTTTCAGATAAAGGTTTAAGAAAGCGCTGGAATTATTTCAATAGACACCGAAACTGTTTCGGGTGAAATTGCTGAAATTGGTTCTGCATGTAATATTGAAATGTTGCAGGGGGTTTTATGTGAATGTTTGTTAATTAAAGTAATTAACAAAATTCTGAATAAAAATAATTAAAGAGTTTTATTAAATGAGAGAGTATTAAATTTGGAGAAATTTAATGCATTTAAAGTGGAGACTTTAAAAGAGAATGTGAAGGGGCATTTTAATGTGGAGGGGTTACCACCACATGAATGGGGGAGGTGAGGAGTCACCCCCATGGGGATCCGGCCATGGGGAGGGGTACCCCCCTCCTCCTATAAAAGGCCCCCCTCACTCCCCTTCTTACTCACACCTCCTCGTGAAGGATCTCTCTCCCCCTCTAGTATTATTCCCCCATGGTCTCGGATTAGCGAGATACATGTTCCCGGTGGCTTTATCTAGAAAGGAGTTGCTGCTTCCGCTGCTTTGCTGGAGCGAGGGACGGAGGTTGTCGGGGTATCGGACGTGTGTGCGGTCACGGATGCACCGCTGCTTTGCGGTGCTAGACTTGGTGGTGCTGGACTTGATGGAGCTGGATATGAAGGACGTGCTGGAGCCGGACCTGCTCGGACTTCCACACGATCTTGAGATCGGAAAGTGTACGACTACATCAACCACGAGTTCCTACTCATTAACAAAACTCGTTGTCTTCGAGGGTAAGTTCTCGATGGATGTATGTCCACCCGTTGCTCTGTACCTAGTAGATGGATCTTGGCATGTAGTTCTCATCGTAGGAATTTTTTTATTTTGTATGCTGTGGACCCAACATTGACGATGGTGCCAGGGAACTCGTGGCAATCGGGCAGGAAGAAGGATTGCGCCGGAGTTGTCGGTCAGTTGGTGGAGGGGTAGCGGGCGAACGGGTCAGATGGGGACTCGCTGACGGGAGGGGGTCGCCGGAGAAGAAACGAGAGAAAGAGGAAATGGGGAATGAGGAGGCCACTGTGGTTGAAGATGGAAGCTCTTCGCACTATGTACCTTCCCCATGGGACGCCGCAACGTCAAGGTATGAGGGTGATTTCTCCTCAAGGCCCCAAGCAAGGAGAAAAGGACACCGTCATCACGCAAGGGCACTAGTGATCCAACAAGCACAACCACAAGTGGAACCTCGTATACAACCTCAACTACATAGCCATCGTCCACGAGACATTCTTGACTTAACAAGTGATGACTCCAACTTGGAGGAACAAGCTCGTCATCGACATGAAGCTCTCCAAGATCCTCATCTTCGTCATCACCGTCATGAACGTCCACGCCGAAACCATGGTCATCATGAGGCGCCTCCTCTAGCACATCAAGACATGGAGCGTCAAATGGTACATATTGAGCGATGCCCACCATGTCATGAGGCTCAAGACCATGATCTTCATCGTGAGGCCCAAGTGCGTAACCCACAACACCAAACGAGGATCAAGCCCCCTCTTCGTCAACAACCGCGTCAAGAGGCTCCCCATCATCACCCTCGTGAGGCCCAAGCACCTCCTCCTCGTCAAGAACCATGCCAAGAGCAAGAGCAAGCTCCTAAAAAATATCGCGAGAATCAAGTTCCACCACCTCCAAATGCGGCTCCTCAACCGCAAGTGCATCAACAAGGTCACCAAGCTCGTCGCAATGATTGCATGGAAGATGAAGCATGCCAACATCATGGAAACAACTGCTACCATGACCGCAATGATGAAGAAACTTTTGGCAAGCTCAAGTTCACGATGCCCAAGTTCACCAGTTCAAATAATCTTCCATATGCACAACTACAACAATGAGAAGATGGTCGTCATGGCTTCGCTTGAGTTTGATGATTATGCCAACCTTTGGTGGGAACAAGTTCAAGTTGCTCGTGACACAAGATAAGAGCCTCCAATCACAACTTGGCATGACATGAAGGCTCATATGAGCTTTGTAACACCCTCGAATTGACCCTATGCAAGTTTCAGCGATTTCCGCCAAACCCGCATAGAAACGATTCAAAGATGCCCACCAGTCACTTGCGTGTGGGTGGAAAACAAAGTAATACCATTACATAATAGTCCACGATGGAACCCACATAACATACATATACAACAACGACTCAACGAGTCAAGAATACAGATATACAGTACAAAGATCCAAATCACCTTGAAAACGATACAACATCCGAGTACGGATAAGATGCAAATGGGGCTAAGAGCCCTGAAGAATAACCAATGGCGTCCATAACCCTGCCCAGGCCAAGCCGAAAGGGTAACCCTGCTAACGAGTCGATCTCAAACCTGCTAAAACAAAAAAGGTGTCGGCAAAGGGCAAAGGAAAAAGAGAACGATCAGTACTAAGGCCAGTACATGGCGAGGCTAGAATTCGGCGGCTCTCGCCTACATAGGTATGGTGGACTGAAGCGGCAGCAAAGCATGCACTAAACAACCTATAGAGACTCGATACAACTGTCGGCTATCAGAGAGAGATAAGAAATACATGTGCGGAACCAACCTGATACTAACACCAATCATACCTATCCTGGTATTTCCCCCTTGAGACCAAACGAGGAAGTCATTTCGAGGAAACTCACACGGTTGGCAGTTTTATTCATCCTTTCCATGGTGATTATTCAACTTACTAGTCATTCAGATACAAGTCAAATTATAATAGTAAACTTTAGTTATAGTTATCTATGATCGAGAAACTGTACTCCAAGTCGTCCATAACCGAGGACACGACTTTTTGAAAAGATTTAACCCTGCAGGGGTGCACCAAAGTTTCCACATGCACTTCCACCATTTTTGTTAGATCAATTAACATACTTCTATCAGTATGTCGGCAGGTCTTCGGACACGATGCTTTTCCAGACCCAAAGCAAGTACATGAGGGTCACCCAAAAGAGCTACCCGTACGAGGTATAGCTAATCCTCCTCGTACGGACCCTGAGGTTACGTGCACTTGTCACGCGAGTAGAGGCCATAGACAATATATTCCCGTGACAGAGTGCCGCGATCCTACACAACAGTAATAAACGCTCATCGAGAAATAGGTAATAAATATGGCATACATGGCATAGGTACAGTAGATAATGTGTAAAGCCCGAACTAGTTTTGTGGCCCCCGGCACGGTACTTTGAAATCAGGTAATAAGCTGTAGGGGTGCCCAGACACCCCACATGTGGTTAGCACGCTCAGTCTCGGAACATGTGTCAAGAAATCAGGTCCTAGGTGGACACAAGTGGGTAGCTAACAACCAAATCTCAACTATTACCCACCGGTGCTTCTGTATTATATCTAATTCCAGCATTGTAATTAACAAGTTATAACAAAAGCATTGATTATCTCTACCATTAAGCATGTGCCAATCTCCCAACAACGCTGGAACAACAACGACACGAAGCAGCACCTGAGTAAGCAACTACGACTCGCAGGGCCGATTGTCTATCAAACAGGCAATAGGATGTGTTCAAGGCAATATAGAGACTGCAAGAAATATAAATGGTGCACGGAAACTAAAGCATCGTAACATGGATAGCAATATATCAACTGGAGAAAATAAAGACTATAAGAGCATAATAGGTAGAAAGGGGGAGATGCTCGCCTGGAAAACACTGCCGTAGATTCATTATCCGACTTGTCGATCAACTCAATGGCATAATCCGTGAAGAAGCAAGGCACTAAAAGAAACACCAGATGCTCTATTTAATACTACGGTAAAAGAGTGGGAATGATGCATATATGATGTATGATATGGCAAAGATGCGATGCAACTAGATAATATTAAGCGGAATCGAGGTTCTGACAATTAATTAAAGGATTCAAGTTGTTTAGGTACTTTACAATTTAAATATTGTCTTAACAAGGCAAAACATGTCATCGGTTCGCTACACAAATTTAGGTGAAGACAATATAAGACTAGAATAGTCCATATATACTCTCCATATTTAATTATAGGGTGAATCGGCATAATGCTCCCAAACCACCAAAATTAAATATTCTTAGCATGATACCCTTGGACAAGGTGATTTACACAAACTTTAAAAGGAATAGGAGTAATATTTACATTAGTTCCCTCACATTCCCTACGTCATCTATTAGGTGATATTACAATCTACTACTAAACAGAACTAAACATGATGCAACCAGGAATGATAACGACATGGTTATGTACAGCTTAATTTTATGAACATTTTGATACATAGAACATATTTTCGGATGAACAAAGATTTAGCTATGAATTTTGCAAGATTAATACGTATTCTGGAATTTTCTAAAACAACAGACGCGTGGAGATTTTCTGACCACCGGAGATGTAGCCAGGTTGCTGATCAACGAGGCCAGGGGCTGACTGGGACGAGGAGCTACTGGACTGGCGCTGCTAACTCTGATAGACGGGCCCGGCTGTCAGTGAAACATGGAACAATTGAGCAAAAGAAATTGGGCTGTTTTGTACCCGACATGATTTGAACTCACGCCCAACAGATTGAGGAGTAAGAGCCAGACATGCTGAGCTACGGATCTTGTCACGATTGAGGTGCATCGATACTTGATGCTGTCCAAGAAAAACTGGCAAGGGAAATCCAAACTGTCAACTACGTATAGATAAAAGGAAAAGGCTTTGCCTCAGATAGAAAACGAGAGCACGATCTGACAGCGCACGGGGCAGGAGACAAACCAGTGGACTGCTAGCGCAGATCATGGCGCCATGGATTTGAACAGGGCGAGGCCTCAATCTGGTACTGGAAGCACACGCGAATGGACAGAGACGATGGCGACCTACAAAAGATCGGCCGGCCACCCGTGTTGATCATGGTGACAGATTACACGTTGAGCCGACCGCGACGCAGACGAGATTGAAGCGGACCTACGGCTGGCAGGAGCGGCGAACAAACGGGGTTGCAGGTCGAGGATGACCGCGTGAAAAGCTGGGCGTCGGGTGGAGGAAGAACTTGGAGGCGGACGGATGACACGGACGACAAGGTGGAGCGATCTGGCGCATTAGGAGGATTCATGTTCGACCGTGGTGCTGGTATGATGGAGAAACATAGGCGGTGATGTGCTCTGGTCGTTCGTGTGAGGGCGGCAGAGCACGTCTCGGTGACAAGCTTGACAGCTTGATGCTGGAGTGGAGCCGATGGTGGCGGGACGGAGATAGTCGAGGGCGACCAGGACATGTCAGAGAGGAGATCAGTGGCCAGATGTTGATGGCCGGCCGAAGCAGGGCAGGTGTTATACGTTGATCCAAATTCTACAAAGTAAAGGCTAATTTCTGACGGAGCGGATTGAGACCCGTCGTCGGAGGCTTGGGCCGATGTGCCGTGAGTTGGAAGGCAACGCTGGAACGAGTTGTTGCTTTATCTACAACCGAAGGAGAATATATGGTTGTTGTTGAAGCTTGCAAAGAGTTTGTTTGGTTGAAAAGTTTGTATAATAAGCTTTGTCAGGATGATTCTTGCATTAACCTATTCTGTGACAGTCAAAGTGTTATTTACGTTACTAAGGATCAGATGTTTCATGAGAGAACAAAACACATTGATATCAAGTACCATTATGTTTGTGACATTGTTGCACAATGTACACCAAAGGTATGCAAGATAAGCACTCATGATAATCCTGCTGATATGATGACAAAGTCTGTTCCTATTGCTAAGTTTGATCTATGCTCAAGCTTAGTTGGTATAACTGCTTAGCCCAAATGGTTGTTGGCGCCGAAAGTGTTTTCTTTGTTTATTCAGGGAGATGATTACTGTTGATGCTACAAGAAGGAATTTGTTTCAAGGTGGAGTTTGTTGTATGTTGATCCAAATTTTACAAAGTAAAGGTCAACTTCTGATGGAGCGGAGCGAGGCCCGTCGCTGGAGGCTTGGGCCCAACAGGGAAGCCTGCGATACGGATCGTTGATGACCTAGGTTACCACCGTTATATATACCTCTTGTAAGCCGCCGACTGGGATAAGTTGTATCTGTGAAATCCCCGGCGTTGTGTAAACACTCTCCGTTGTAGTGAAGTTTCGCTGGCTGGCGCCCGTGGCTTTTCCTCTCTCTTTGTTGGAGAGGGTTTTCCACGTTAAATCTGTGTTCCCTTGCTGTGATTCCTTTATCGTTCTTCGTTATTCGATTGTCGCAAAGCTAACAGCAGGAGCGGATTGGCGAGCTGGTGGTGCTTGGTGTGTGATGCGCGCTGGTAGAAGGGAGGGGGAGAGGACGGCAGTGCAAAGAGGGAGGCTGGGAGAGGATAGGTCAAATAGCTAGAGCACCGGGAGGATTTATAGAGCAGAGGACAAGGGATCAACGTCCCATCAATCTTCATGGCGACGTGGAGATCCCGATTTGCTGAGAAAAAAATAGAGATGTCCATCGATTGGGAGGCTTAAAAGGGTAATTAGACTGGGCCGCCTTCCCCGGTACAAACTTTTATTTTACAAAAAAATGTTTGTTTGTTTTTAATAAAAGATTTTATAAATAGTTTTAGACACCTAAAGATCCGGAAGAGATCAGGATTTGATTTGAAATAAAGAGGGAGACAAATAGAAAATAACGATAGGCTTTAAAAAATAGTTTTTGGCAAACATATGCATGATGACATGATGATGTTCAAATACAATGTGGCATGATGACATGAGCATGCGTCCATGATGAGGCACAAAACAAAAACACCAATCGATTTTTTAGTAGTGGTTTTACCCAGGGTGCTACAATTCGACACCACTAAAAATGGATCTCGCCCTCGAGATCCGCCTCATGGTACGGGGAAAAAGGCCGAATGTCTGAATATTCTCACTTCATGTATCCTCGTGACACCACTAACAAAGACTCTTGCTCTATCTTGAAATCGGAGACACCACCAACAAGGGGTCGTTGTTCACGTCTGTAGAGAGAACACTCTAGAGAAACAAAGACGAAGGCAGAGGTATCCAAAATATACGTCTACCTCTAAGTTATGTGGAAGGAGTAAGAGTTGCATTGATCCACCATTCAATGTTCAAAGCGAACGATAAGAGTAGTGGTATGGTCACGACTCCATCCCACACTCAAAGCATTACTCTATACACGAAAAGAACATTTATGCAACCAACTCTCAGAATTCAGACTGAAGATCTTCACAAGCCAGGTTCGGAAAAAAAAGGAGTGATGCAGGCTCTTCATCAGATCCAGTGTAGATGATGTCGTCATGTTGGAAAATCACCGAAAGATACAAAGAATTTTTTTAGTGAATTTTTAGTCACTTGAAAGGGTACACAGAGGAAGATTCCTCGGATAGCATAAAGACCGGATGTAAAAACACCGTTGCAAGAAAAAGGAGGCGAAACCCTGAAGGTACGACGGGAACCCAACCACAAAAATTTCTGGACTCAAAGAAAAAGATAAGAGAGTAGATTCAAAACACACAAAGGTAACAGAAGAATAGACAAGGGTAAGGAGTAAAAGAAGACCTAATCAAATCTATCCAACCGATTTTCCAAAATAGTTTTGACACTCAACAATGTTTGTTAGATAGCTTATCCTACATGCTAGACCAGTGGGGTATTGAACTGCTGGGCTCTGATACCACTTTGTAACACCCTCGAATCGATCCTATACAAGTTTCAGCGATTTCCGCCAAACCCGCATAGAAACGATTCAAAGATGCCCACTAGGAACTTGCGTGCGGGTGGAAAACAAAATAATACCATTACATAATAGTCCACGATGGAACCCATAGAACATACATATACAACACCGACTCAACGAGTCAAGAATATAGATATACAGTACAAAGATCCAAATCACCTTGAAAACGATACAACATCCGAGTACGGATAAGATGCAAATGGGGCTAAGAGCCCTGAAGAATAACCAATGGCGTCCATAACCCTGCCTAGGCCAAGCCGGAAAGGTAACTATAGCACCTCGATAAAATCACTACTAGAAAATCGCTTGGTGTTTCTATTTTGTGCATCATCATGACCGCATGCTCATGTCATCATGCCATATTGCATTTGACCATCTTCATATCAGCATGCATATGTTTGTCAAAAACTACTTTCTAAAAGCCTATCTTTGTTTTCTGAATATCCCCCGTCTTTATTTCAAATCAAAGCCCCAGTTTCTTTCAGATATTTTATTTGTCTAAAAACTAATTACGAAAGCCTTTTAAAACTAAAATAAATAATTACAGTATTTTTTTAGGGGGAGGCAGCCGGCCAGGCCAAAGGCCCAGCCAGCCAGCCTACAACCCCACCTAATCTAACCCAGGCCCTCACCCACACCAATCCGATCAAACCCTAACCCACCTGCCCCAGCAGTCGCTGCCACTCCCTAGTCCCACACACGCATGACAACTCCATGGCACACACCCTGGCCTGCACTGTACCGACACGACCACACTCAACCCTCCTCGCCTGGCCCCACCAACCGCGTGCGTTCCGCGTCGCGACGCGCTACCGCGGCCGCCTCTCCCTTACGCGATCCCCACCCCGCGTCCACCCTGATCCTGCACGCTACCGACAACCCTGGCCCCACCGACAGCGCTGACCGCGTCCCCTTCCTCGCCTCGCACCCCACATGACCCCGTCTTCGACGCTCGCTCCCTCGCACTCCATCTCGCCCCGCGCCTCCCCTTTCTGCCACTAGAGCCACCGTCGCCACCGGCCAGTAATCAAGCTCATCGACCTCCTCTTGTTCCTCCCAGCGTGACATCCACCGCATCCCCTCCCCCCGTGCTCTCTGTTACCTACAAGCAGAGCACCGCCGCCGACCGCCTCTCCGCGGGCGTCTGCAGGGCTTCCCTGCCGCCCTTTGCGCTCTCGCGCGTGTCACCATCGTGAGCAAGTCTCGGCACTGCCCGAGCCCCTCCCGGCCTCGCCATCCCGCTGGAGCACCGCCGCTCTCTCACCGTTGCCGCGACGCCCCTCTACAACCCCCGTGTTGCTTGCGCCGCCCTGGATTGCCTTCACGGCCTCACGCCCGTAGCTCCTCCCCGCCTCGGCCACCTCGCCCGCGCGCATCCCCGGCCCGCAGAACTCCCGTCACCGCGTCGCCTCTTCCTGCGCCTCCTCCGCGCCTCTGGAAGCCGGCTTCAACCACGCGGGCTCGACCTCGCCGACCCTTAGGTGCCTCCACCCTGTCCCTGTCGTGGCCTCCTCGTCTGCACTCTCCGTCACCGTCCGCCCGAGCTCCACCGTCTTGTGCCTCCTCGTCCCCGCCGCCAACAGCTCCGCGAGCCCGACACCACCTCATCATGCGGTCATCTCGTCCCTGACCCTTCAGGCTCCTACCGTAGACGTGTTGATGCCCTCGTCGCCAAGCCCGCCCCCGAGCCTCCTCTGGGCTCAAGCGCCGCTGTCCACGAGCACGCCCACGAGGTGCTTAGCGACATGCCTGTGTGGGTGCTGCGTGATTGATGATCCCGTGTAGTTATGTGGTGCCACCGGAAGTATATGGAGCCTCGTGAAGAATTTTGCCCCGAACGCCAAGATCCCCCATCCACAGATTCGATGACCAAAGAGCACCCTCACAGAACCGACCGAATCGCCTTCATAGACCCAGAGAATCCCTGATCATGGACAACAAGACGACGACCCGGAACTCCAAGTACTCCTTCATGGAATCAAGATCTCCTTCCCGGACCCAAAGACCGATCCCGTCGAACCCTCTCGGCGAACCCCAAGATCGCCGATACCCAATGTGTGAACCATATCTGAGTCCCTATTTTATTAAATGCTATATACATGTTGCATATTAAATTTCTCATACTCGCATACATATTGATTTGTTTGGGGGTATTTAGTCGATTCACCTCATAATTAAATATGGAGACTATATGCAGGCTATTCTAGTCTTATATTGACTCCATTTAAATTTGTATAGCGAACCGATGCCATGTTTTGCCTTGTTAATGCAACATTTAAATTGCGGGTATCTAAATAACATGAACCTTCTAATTAATTGTCGGGACCCCGGTTCAGCTTAATATTGCCTAATTGCACCGCATCTGTGCCATGTCATGCATCATATCATAAACATGTCGATTCTTCTATCGTAGTATTAAATAGTGCATCCGGTGTTTTTTTAGTGATTTTCTTCTTCTCGGATTAAGCCATTGAGTGGATGCGAGTACCGACAAGTTCCTCGGATAATATAACTTCGGCAATGTTTCCCAGGCGAGCAATCTCCCCCTTTCATCCTATTTTGTATTTATAGTCTTTACTGCCTTCATGTTGATCTACTGCTATCCGTGTTGCGATGCTTTAGTTTCTATACCATTTATATTCCTTGCAGCCTCTATATGGCCTTGGACACACCCTATTGCCTGTTGTTTGATAGACAGTCGGCCTTGCGAGTCGTAGTTGCTTGCTCAGTTGCTGCTTCGCGTCGTTGTCGTTCCACCGTTGTTGGAAGGTTGACACATGCTTAATGGTGGAGATGCTTAAGGGTGGAGATGATCATGACTTTAATTACAACTTGATATTAAAATGTTGGAAATATATATAACTAATGCAGAGGCACCGGTGGGCAATAGCTAATATTTGGTTCTTCCACGCTCACTTGTGTCCTGTAGGCCCCGAGTACTTGATACATGTTCCTTGACTATTTGCACTATCCACATACGGGAGACTATGAATCCCCCTTTTCCTGAGCTTGATTCTCACTTTATTTCTTGGGGCCACAAACTAGTTTGGGGCTTTATTACTATCCTATACTTATGCCATGCTTTACTACTTTATTTATGATTGTGCGTGGAGTACCTGTATTGTTTTGGAACGTGGAATGTTTTCGCGGTATCGACAAGCCCAGTCACACTTTCGGGTTCCTAGTCGTTTACAACCATTGACACAAACCCTGGGTCCGTCTCGGAGCCGGCTAACTTTGTTGCGGGTAGCTTAGTGGGGTGGCCCCCTGAAATGATTTATGAATCATGTGAATGCTTTGTCGTGAGGCCTCGTTGTGTTTTATTTGGTTTTTCCCGAGGTTGATCATGTGTGTGTTGCTATTTGTGCACCCTTGCAGGGTAAAACTTTCTGAAAGTCATGTCTGCGGTTATGGACGACTTGGGGCACAGTATCTCGATCATAGATAACTATAACTAAAGTAGTGTTATAAATTTGACTTTGACATGTCTAGTAATCAGTTTCACTACAACGGAATGAGTAAATAAAAGTGCCAACAACTACTGGATTTGGGATGTTTCCTTCTAATGGTATCTGACTAGTAAGTGCTGCAACTATAATGGATTGAATAAAACTGCCAACTATGTGCGTTCCTCGGTTTGACTTCCTCGTTTGGTCTCGAGGGGGAATACCAGGATGGGTATGATTGGTGTTAGTATAAGGTTGGTTCTGAATAGGTCTTTCTTATCTCTATCTAATAGCCGACAATTTATCGAGTCTCTATAGGTTGTTTAGTGTATGCTTCGCTGCCGCTTCAGTCCACCATACCTATGTAGGCGAGAGCCACGAATTCTAGTCTCGCCGTGTACTGGCCTCAGTACTGACCGCTCCCTTTTTTCCTTTGCCCTTTGTCGGCACCTCTTTTGTTTCATAGGTATAAGTTTGACGTCATTAGCAGGGTTACTCTTCCGTCTTGGCCTAGGCAGGGTTATGGACGCCATTGGTTATTCTTCAGGGCCGTTAGCCCCATTTGCATCTTATCCGTACTCGGATGTTGTATCGTTTTTAAGGTGATTTGGATCTTTGTATTGTATATCTGTATTCTTGACTCATGGAGTCGTGTTGTATATATATATATATGTTCGGTGGGTTCCATCGTGGACTAATGTGTAATGATATTACTTTGTTTTCCACCCGCACGCAAGTGCCTGGTGGGCATCTTTGAATCGTTTCTATGCGGGTTTGGCGGGAATCGATAAAACTTGCATAGGGCCGATTCGAGGGTATTACAAAGTGGTAACGGAGCTCAGCAGTTGCGATACCCCACTAGTCCAGCCCGTAGGATAACCTAGCTAACGGTCGATGTAGAGTGTCAAAGCTATTTTGGAAAAATGGTTGGATAGATCTGATTAGGTCTGCTTTTACTCTTTACCCCTATGCTATTCTCCTCTTACCTATGCATGTTTTGAATCTTCTCTCTTACCTTATTTCTAGTCTAGGATTTCTCGTGGTCGGGTTTCGTCGTACCTTCAGGATTTTTATTCCTTCCTCTTGCAATGGTGTTTCCACACCTGGTCTTCGTGCTATCTGAGGAACCCTTCATCTGTTGTACCTTTCGGTGGATCAAAATCCACTGAAATCTTTCTTTGTATCTTCCGGTGTTTTCCAACACGACAACATCATCTACGCCAGATCCGACGAAGAGACTGCATCACTCCTTTGTTTCCAAACATTGCTTGTAAAGATCTTCAGTCTGAATTCCGAGAATGGTTGCATGATTCTTCTATTCGTGTACAGAGTAATTCTTCGAGTGCGGGATGGAGTAGCTACCATACCACTACTCTTATCATTCGCTCTTGTACATTTAACTGGGGGATGTGACTTTCACTCTTATCATGGAGGTTGGAGGTGGCCGAATATTTTGATACCCCTAGCTTGATCTTTGTTTCTCCGGAGTGTCCTCTCGACAAACGTGAGCAACGACCCCTTGTTGGTGGTGTCGCCGATGCAAGATGGAGCAACATTTTTGTTAGTGGTGTCATGAGGATCTACATGAAGCGAGAAGATTCAAATTGCCGGCATTGTTCCCCGTACCATGAGGCGAATCTCGAGGGAGAGATCCATTGTTAGTGGTGTCGAATTATAGCACCCCGATAAAATCACTACTAGAAAATCACTTGGTGTTTCTGTTTTGTGCATCATCATGACCGCATGCTCATGTCATCATGCCACATTGCATTTGAGCATCTTCATATCTGCATGCATATGTTTGTCAAAAACTATTTTCTAAAAGCCTATCTTTGTTTTCTGAATATCCCCCGTCTTTATTTCAAATCAAAGCCCTAGTCTCTTCCGGATATTTTATTTGTCTAAAAACTAATTACAAAAGCCTTTTAAAACTAAAATAAATAATTACAGTATTTTTTTAGGGGGGCAGCCGGCCAGGCCAAAGGCCCAGCCAGCCAGCCTACAACCCCACCTAATCTAACCAAGGCCCTGACCCACACCAATCCGATCAAACCCTAACCCACCTGCCCCAGCAGCCGCCGCCACTCCCTAGTCCCACACACACGCATGCCGATCACGCGGTACACGCTGCATCGCCGCAGCGCTCAACTCCATGGCACATACCCTGGCCTACATTGTACCGACATGACCACGCTCAACCCTCCTTGCCTGGCCCCACCAACCACGTCGCGACGCGCTACCACGGCCGCCTCTCCCTCACATGATCCCCACACCGCATCCACCCCGATCTTGCACGCTACCGACAATCCTGGCCCCACCGATAGCGCTGACCGTGTCCCCTTCCTCGCCTCACACCCCACACGACCCCGTCCTCGACGCTCGCTCCCTCGCACTCCATCTCGCCCTGTGCCTCCCCTTTCTGCCACCAGAGCCGTCGTCGCCATCGGCCAATAATCAAGCTCGTCGACCTCCTCTCGTTCCTCCCAGCGCGACATCCACTGCATGCCCTCCCTGAGTGCTCTCTGTTGCCTGCAAGCGTAGCACCGCCGCCGACCGCCTCTCCGCGGGCGTCTGCAGGGCTTCCCTGCCACCCTTTGCACTCTCGCACGTGTCACCGCCGTGAGCAAGTCTCGGCACTGCCCGAGCCCCTCTCGGCCTTGCCATCCTGCCGGAGCGCCGCCGCTCTCCCACCGATGCCGCGACGCCCCTCTACAACCCCTGTGTCACCTGCGCCGCCCCGGATTCCCTTCACGGACTCGCGCCCGTAGTCTTCCCTGCCTTGGCCACCTCGCGCGTGCGCATCCCCGGCCCGCAGAGCTCCCCGTCACTGTGTCGTCTCTCCCCGCGCCTCCTCTGTGCCTATGGAAGCCGGCGTCGACCGCGCGGGCTCGACCTCGCCGGGCCTCAGGTGCCTCCACCCTGTCCCGTCGTGGCCTCCTCGTCTGCACTCTCCGTCACCGTCCGCCCGAGCTCCGCCGTCTTGTGCCTCCTCGTCCCCGCCGCCAAGAGCTCCGCGAGCCCGACACCACCTCATCCCGCGGTCATCCCATCCTTGACCCTTCAGGCTCCTACCACGGACGCGCTGATGCCCTCGTCGCCAAGCCCGCCCCTGAGCCTCCTCTAGGATCAAGCGCCGCTGTCCACGAGCACGCCCACAAGGTGTTTGGCGACATGCCTGTGTGGGTGTTGCGTGATTGATGACCCGTGTAGTTATGTGGTGCCACCCGAAGTATATGGAGCCTCGTGAAGAATTTCGCCCCGAACGCCAAGATCCCCCATCCACAGATTCGATGACCAAAGAGCACCCTCATGGAACCGACCGAATCGCCTTCATGGACCCAGAGAATCCCTGATCATGGACAACAAGACGATGACCTGGAACTCCAAGTACTCCTTCATGGACTCAAGATCTCCTTCCCGGACCTGAAGACTGATCCCGTCGAACCCCCTCGGCGAACCCCAAGATCGCCGATACCCAATGTGTGAACCATATCTGAGCCCCTATTTTATTAAATGCTATATACATGTGGCATATTAAATTGCTCATGCTCGCATACATATTGATTTGTTTGGGGGTATTTAGTCGATTCACCTCATAATTAAATATGGAGACTATATGCAGGCTATTCTAGTCTTATATTGACTCCATTTAAATTTGTGTAGCGAACTGATGCCATGTTTTGCCTTGTTAATGCAAAATTTAAATTGCGGGTATCTAAATAACATGAACCTTATAATTAATTGTCGGGACCCCGGTTCCGCTTAATATTGCCTAATTGCACCGCATCCGTGCCATGTCATGCATCATATCATAAACATGTTGATTCTTCTGTCGTATTATTAAATAGTGCATCTGGTGTTTTTTTAGTGATTTGCTTCTTCTCGGATTAGGTCGTTAAGTGAATGTGAGTACCGACTAGTTCTTCCGATAATATAACTTTGGCAATGTTTCCCAGGCGAGCAATCTCCCCCTTTCTACCTATTTTGCATTGATAGTCTTTACTTCCTTCCTGTTGATTTACTGCTATCTGTGTTGTGATGTTTTAGCTTCTGTACCATTTATATTCCTTGCAGTCTCTATATTGCCTTGGACACACCCTATTGCATGTTGTTTGATAGACAGTCGGCCTTGCGAGTCGTAGTTGCTGCTTCGCGTTATTGTCGTTCCACCGTTGTTGGAAGGTTGACACATGCTTAATGGTGGAGATGCTTAAGGGTGGAGATGATCATGGCTTTAATTACAACTTAATATTAAAATGCTGGGAATAGATATAACTAATGCAGAGGCACCGGTGGGCAATAGCTAATATTTGGTTCTTCCACGCTCACTTATGTCCCGTAGGCCCTGGGTACTTGATACCTGTTCCTTGACTATTCGCACTATCCACATACGGGAGACTCTATGAATCCCCCTTTGCCTGAGCTTTATTCACACTTTATTTCTTAGGGCCACAAACTAGTTTGGGGCTTTATTACTATCCTGTACTTATGCCATGCTTTACTGATTTATTTACGATTGTGCGTGGAGCACCTGTACTATTTTGGAACGCGGAATATTTTGGCAGCATCGACAAGCCCAGTCACACTTTTGGGTTCCTAGTCATTTACAACCATTGACACAAACCCTAGGTCTGTCTCGGAGCTGGCCAACTTTGTTGCGGGTAGCTTAGTGGGGTGGCCCCCTGAAATGATTTATGAATCCTATGAATGCTTTGTCGTGAGGCCTCGTTGTGTTTTATTTGGTTTTTCCCGAGTATCGTGTGTGTGTTGCTATTTGTGCACCCCTGCAGGGTAAAACTTTTGGAAAGCCATGTCCGTGGTTATGGATGACTTGGAGCACAGTATCTCGATCATAGACAACTATAACTAAAGTAGTGCTATAAATTTGACTTTGACACGTCAAGTAATCAGTTTCACTACAACGGAATGAGTAAATAAAAGTGCCAACAACTACTGGATTTGGGATGTTTCCTTCTAATGGTATCTGCTAGTAAGTGCTGCAACTATAATGGAATGAATAAAACTGCCAACTGTGTGTGTTCCTCGGTTTGACTTCCTCGTTTGGTCTCGAGGGGGAATACCAGGATGGGTATGATTGGTGTTAGTATATGGTTGGTTCCGAATAGGTCTTTCTTATCTCTCTCTAATAGCCGACAGTTTATCGAGTCTCTATAGGTTGTTTAGTGCATGCTTCGCTGCCGCTTCAGTCCACCATACCTATGTAGGCGAGAGCCGCTGAATTGTAGCCTCGCCGTGTACTGGCCTTAGTACTGGCCGCTCCCTTTTTTCCTTTGCCCTTTGTTGGCACCCCTTTTGTTTCATAGGTGACAGGTCTAAGTTCGACGTCGTTAGCAGGGTTACCCTTCCGGCTTGGCCTGGGCAGGGTTATGGACGCCATTGGTTATTCTTCAGGGCTCTTAGCCCCATTTGCATCTTATCCGTACTCGGATGTTGTATCGTTTTCAAGGTGATTTGGATCTTTGTACTGTATATCTGCATTCTTGACACATGGAGACGTGTTGTATATATATGTTTTATGGGTTTCATTGTGGACTAATGTGTAATGATATTACTTTGTTTTCCACCCGCATGCAAGTGCCTGGTGGGCATCTTTGAATCGTTTTTATGCGGGTTTGGCGGGAATCGCTAAAACTTGTATAGGGCTGATTCGAGGGTGTTATAGTAACCCTGCTAACAACGTCGATCTCAAACCTGCTAAAACAAAAGGGGTGCAAATAAAGGGCAAAGGTAAAAGAGAGCGATCAGTACTGAGACCAGTACATCGCGAGGCTAGAATTTGGCGGCTCTCGCCTACATAGGTATGGTGGACTGAAGCGACAGTGAAGCATACACTAAACAACCTATAGAGAGTCGATATAACTATCAGCTATCAGAGAGAGATAAGAAAGACATGTGCGGAACCAACCTGATACTAACACCAATCATACCCATCCTAGTATTTCCCCCCTCGAGACCAAATGAGGAAGTCATTCCGAGGAAACTCACATGGTTGGCAGTTTTATTCATCCTTTCCCTGGTGATTATCCAACTTACTAGTCATATAAGATACAATTCAAATTATAATAGTAAACTTTAGTTATAGTTATCTGTGATCGTGAAACTGTGCTCCAAGTTATCCATAACCGTGGACACGGCTTTTCGAAAAGATTTAATCCTGCAGGGGTGCATCAAAGTTTCCACATGCACTTCCATCCTTTTTGCCAGATCAATTAACATACTTCCATCGGTATGTCGGCGGGGCTTCAGACATGACGCTTTCCCGGACCCAAACCAAGTACATGGGGGCCACCCGAAAGAGCTACCCGTACGAGGTATAGCTAATCCTCCTCGTACGGACCCTGAGGTTACGTGCACTTGTCACGCGAGCAGAGGCCATAGACAATATATTCTCGTGACAGAGTGCAGCGATCGTACGCAACAGTAATAAACGCTCATCGAGAAATAGGTAATAAACATGGCATACATGGCATAGGTACAGTAGATAACGTATAAAGTCTGAACTAGTTTTGTGACCCCCAGCACAGTACTTTGTAATCAGGTAATAAGCTTTAGGGGTTCCCAGATACCCCACATGTGGTTAGCGCGCTCAGTCTCGGAAAAGGTGTCAAGAACTCGGGTCCTACGTGGACACAAGTGGGCGGTTAACAATCAAATTTCAACTATTACCCACCGGTGCCTCTATATTATATCTAATTCCAGCATTTTAATTAACAAGTTATAACAAAAGCATTGATCAACTCCACCATTAAGCATGTGCCATTCTCCGAACAATGCTAGAACAACTACGACGCGAAGCAGCACCTGAGCAAGCAACTACGACTCACAGGGCCGATTGTCTATCAAACAGGCAATAGGATGTGTCCAAGGCAATATAGAGGCTGCAGGGAATATAAATGGTGCACGGAAACTAAAGCATCGTAACATGGATAGCAATATATCAACTGGAGAAAATAAAGACTATAAAAGCAGAATAGGTAGAAAGGGGGAGATGCTCGCGTGGAAAACACTGTCGTAGATTCATTATCCGACTTGTCGATCAACTCAATGGCCTAATCCGTGAAGAAGTAAGGCACTAAAAGAAACACCAGATACTCTATTTAATACTACGGTAAAAGACTGGGAATGATGCATATATAATGTATGACATGGCAAAGATGCGATGCAACGCAACTAGACAATATTAAGCGGAATCGAGGTTCTGACAATTAATTAAACGATGCAAGTTGTTTAGGTACTTTACAATTTAAATATTGTCTTAACAAGCAAAACATGTCATCGGTTCGCTACACAAATTTAGGTGAAGACAATATAAGACTAGAATAGTTCACATATAGTCTCCATATTTAATTATAGGGTGAATCGGCATAATGCTCTCAAACCACCAAAATTAAATATTCTTAGCATGATACCCTTGGACAAGGTGATTTACACAAACTTTAAAAGGAATAGGAGTAATATTTACATTATTTCCCTCACATTTGCTACGTCATCCATTAGGTGATATTACAATCTACTACTAAACAGAACTAAACATGATGCAACCAGGAATGATAACGGCATGGTTATGTACAGCTTAATTTTGTGAACATTTTGATATATAGAACATGTTTTTGGATGAATAAATATTTAGCTATGAATTTTGCAAGATTAATACGTATTCGGGAATTTTCTAAAAGCAACAGACGCGTGGAGATTTTCTCACCACCGGAGATGTAGCCAGGTTGCTGATCGACGAGGCCAGGGGCTGACTGGGACGAGGAGCTACTGGACTGGCGCTGCTAACTCCGATAGACGGGCCCGGCTGTCAGTGAAACATGGAACAATTGAGCAAAAGAAATTGGGCTGTTTTGTACCCGACATGATTTGAACTCATGCCCAACAGATAGAGGAGTAAGAGGCAGACCTGCTGAGCTACGTATCTTGTCACGATTGAGGTGCATGGATACTTGATGCTGTCCAAGAAAAACTGACAAGGGAAATCCAAACTATCAACTACGTATAGATAAAAGGATAAGGCTTTGCCTCAGATAGAAAACGAGAGCACGATCAGACGGGGCACGGGGCAGGAGACAAACCAGTGGACTGCTAGCTGTTGGCCAAGACCTGACAGTACTTTCGTTGAGACACTTTCTGGCGTAGACGATGAAGATTTCAGGCGATACACTCCGCGAACACGTACGGATGATAATTTTTGTCTCGCCGAAACAGACACACGAAAGACACAATTTTTTGATTGCCAAAGACACCTGGCGTGTCTTATAGTTTTCTTTGATTGATTTAACTCGCGGTGTGTTTATAACCCGGGATACATGCATATATATACTAGGATTCTAGTATGCCTACTCGACTACTAGTCCAACTCTAATCATAATAGTACTCAGTTACATGCAAGTATACGGATTGGACTCAACACACACACCTCGGTATACTGCTAGGAATCCTATACGTATACGACTCGTATACGTGACACCGTGCCGGTACCGGACACAGAGTGCTTATTCCTAACAATCACCCCCTAAGCACGACGTGCCCTTCAACATCCACCTAGCTCCCAAATGTACACGCTGCTTCTCGCGGGCATCATCCTCGGCATTGCTTTTGTCGATCCCTTTCTCTGCACCCATATCACCGAATTTGCATTTGTCGGCTTCTCCATGGCTTCACGCCGACATTCCTTTTTGTCCGCGCCCTTCTCCACGCCTTCACGCCGACAGTCCTTTTTGTTCGCGCCTTGAGACAATATACTTGGTTCGATGAAGTACTTTCTCATCGATGCTTCACATATTTGATCTTCTGCTTGCCGGTACTCTTGGATGCAATAGAACAAGTATGTAGGAGCTAGCTTCCTCTCGTGACTAGCAATTCCGACTTCTACCTGCTCATGACCAACACCATCTTCTGGCTCATCTGGAGTAGCAATGTACAGGTTGCCTACCTGTAGCGATTTGTCTTTTCCTTTTGAATCTCTTTCTGGCATGTTTCCTTCTAGCTTCTCTATACAATATGAAAAGCCTCTTGATGCATCTGCACCCCCTATTGTTAGGTCTCTTCCATCTGTCTGGCCACCAGTCCACACTCTTGGACCATCGTCTTCTAGCCTTGCTAGCCTGTTTGCTGGGCTCACTTCAACTCGCTCTTCCAGTTCCGTATCTTATGGCCACGGACTAGCCTTTTCTTCAAACTCTTTGTCTTCTGGGAGAATCCCTAGTGCTTCTGGCCCGGTGTCCACGCCTGGAGCACCTCCTAGGCCTTCAACGCCTTCTGGGCCCGAACTTGCTGACAAGGATAAGCTTGGTTGATCCATATTTCCTCCATACTCAAGATCCCACGTGACGTGAAAAATTGGATATCCCGGTTCATTGGAGCCCCAATTCCATGACTCGCCTTCCTCAAAGATTACGTCGCCCCTGACAACCACCTTATTGGTATAAGGATTGCACAAGCGGTATTCCTTTGAGCTTTCGTAGCATGTCATGATCATTGGAGTCCTCTGCTCCGCCAATTTACTCTTATGGTCGGACTCCGTCTTGACATGCGCCACAGACCCAAAAGTGCGAAGATGATCAACCGAGGGTTTCCATCCGTACCATGCTTCGTACGGTGTTATACCAACTCCACTCTCAGTTGGCTCCATGTTCAGCAAATACACAGCCGTATTGACTGCCTCACTCTCTAATTTTCCTGGCAAGCCTTTACTCTTCATCATGCTTTGTGCCATGGTCAACATAGTTTGATGCAGCTCACCCTCCTGATCAATGCGTAGGGCTCTTATCTTCGCCTCCACCTTGAACTCTTCGGCTTCCTTGATCTTCTCGAATGCTTGTTGAGTTTGACCCTTACTTTTTAGCAACACAATCCACATGTATTTACTATGATCATCCACCACAAGCATGAAGAACTTATTGCCAGACGGAGTTGCAGGTGAAATTTCAACGCATAGATCGCCATGAACAAGTCCCGAGGCTTCACTTCCCTCAAACATGGCTTCACATGATAACGAGGCACTCCGTTCCTTGTGATCCACACACGATAGATCGTGGTCCACTTGCGCCACAATCTCTGTAGCTGGTGATGGAGGATCCTCCTCATCCTTTTGCTCAGTTACTTCGAGCATCAGCATCATCGGTCCATCATCTCCTTCCTGGGCGATGAGAGCCCTCTCCTTTTCCTTTGGTGGTTTCCGGCAATCAGCCTTGAAGTGACCGAGCTCGCCGCAGTTATGACACCTTACTTTCTTTATGTCAAACTTCCTCCGCGGCGGGGCGTCATCTTCATCCTCCTGCCCCGCGATGTACTTTTTCGTTGGGCGTTTCTTCTCCTTGCCGCTCGTGGAGCCTCCTTGCTTTTCTTTCGAAAGAGTCATCCACTGCTTCTTCGTGAGCATTAGGTGCTCAACCTGTTCTGGATCACCGAAGCTGATCCGAATTCTCTCGTCGTGTGCCTTGAATCTTCCAACGAGATCCTCAACCGTCAATGTATTCAGGTCGAGACATTGTTCGATTGATGTGACGATCTGCATGTAGCGCGCCAGCGCCGCACGCAGGAACCTTCTGACATTCTTGACCTCGTCCAATCTCTCGCCATATCCCCTGATTGCATTGACGAGGGTAACAAAACGGGCGGCAAACTGATCAACCGTCTCGCTCTCCTCCATCTTCAGGTCTTCATAGCTTTTCGTCAAAGTTTGAAGATGCGCTTCCTTCACGCGGGCATGACCTTGGTGCAATATCTTGATCGTCTCCCATGCATCCTTCGCCGATTTATTTCTGACGAGGTGCTGCATCATGTCCTTCGGCATGATGGAATAGAGCGCCGTTAGTGCCTGGCGATCCTTTCGGTTCTTCGCGCCTCCCTTGACATACTCGTCGCCTCTTGGATCGACGGCCTCCCAAACCTCCTGAGCCTCCATGGCCACCTCCATGTTGAGTGCCCATAGCCCGTAGTCCTTGCGATCGAGGCGCGGATACAAAGCCGCCCCCACCGTCTCCGTCACCTATGCCGATGCCGAGCTCTCGCTTGACTTCATCATCGCCATGACCTCCTTGTACTTTCAGCAGATCACGAACGACGACCTTGGCTCTGATCCCAATTGTTGGCCCAGACCCAACAGTACTTTTGTCGGGACACTTTTCGGTGTAGACGACGAAGATCTCAGGCGATACACTCTGCGAACACACACGGATCAACACTTCTAACGATTTCTGTCTCGTCGAAACAGACACACGAAAGACACAATTTTTGGATTGCCAAAGGCACCTGGCGTGCCTTATAGTTTTCTTTGATTGATTCAACTCGCGGTGTGTTTACAACCCGTGGTACATGCATACATATACTAGGATTTTAGTATCCCGACTCGACTACTAGCCCAACTCTAATCCTAGTAGTACTCAGTTACATGCAAGTATATGGATTGGACTCAACACACACACCTCGGTGTACTGCTAGGAATCCTATACATATACGACTCGTATACATGACACCGTGCTAGTACCGGACATGGAGTGCTTATTCCTAACACTAGCGTAGATCATGGCGCCATGGATTTGAACAGGGCGAGGCCTCAATTTGGTACTAGAAGCACACACGAATGGATAGAGACAATGGTGACCTACAGAAGATCAACAGGCCACCCGTGTTGATCATGGCGACGGATTATACATTGAGCTGACCGCGATGGAGATAGGACAGAAGCAGACCTACGGTTGGCCGGAGCGGCGGACAAGCGGGGCTGCAGGTCGAGGACGATCGCGTGAAAAACTAGGCGTCGGGTGGAGGAAGAACTTGGAGGCGGACGGACGACGCGGACGACAAGGTGGAGCGATCTGGCGCATTATGAGGATTCATGTTCGATCGTGGTGCTAGTATGATGGAGAAACATAGGCGGTGATGTGCTCTGGTCGTTCATGTGAGGGCGGCGGAGCACGTCTCGGTGACAAGCTTGACAGCATGCTGCTAGAGTGGAGCCGACAATGGCGGGACATATATAGTCGAGGGCGACCAGGACATGTCAGAGAGGAGACCAGCGACCAGATGTTGATGGCCGGCCGAAGCAGAGCAGGAGCGGCTTGGCGAGCTGGTGGTGCTTGGTGTGTGCTGCGCGCCGATAGAAGGGAGGGGAGAGGACGGTGGTGTTACCATCCACTTGGCCCAGTCCAACACTCAATCTATGTTCTGGACATTCATGCGCTCACGGCCCAACTATAAGAAGAGAGCACACTCCATCCCAAAAGCCCGGACTGGAAGGAGGAAGGAATCTCTCCTTATAAGTTGGGTGTGGTCTCCTTCCGTAGGCGAGGTGGGACTAAACTTCGTGTAGCCTCACCGATCAATAGCATCCTAACATCCCATCCCCTTGAGAAGCCCCTCAGGAAGGCATGGCGATCGCTAGCTCTGATACCAAATGTTAGTGTCCACTTGGCCCAGCCCAGCACTCAGCCTACGTTCTGGACATTCATGCGCTCACGGCCCACTATAAGAAGAGAGCCCACTCCATCCCAAAAGCCCGAACTGAAAGGAGGAAGGAATCTCTCCCTTATAAGTTGGATGTGACCTCCTTCTGTAGGCGAGGTGGGACTAAACTTCGTGTAGCCTCCAGCGGTCAACAACAGGCTAACATCCCATCCCCCTAAGAAGCCCCTCAGGAAGGCATGGCGATCACTAGCTCTAATACCAGATGTTAGCGTCCACTTGGCCCAGCCCAGCACTCAGCCTATGTTCTGGACATTCATGTGCTCACGGCCCAACTATAAGAAGAGAGCCCACTCCATCCCAAAAGCCCGGACTGAAAGGAGCAAGGAATCTCTCCCTTATAAGTTGGGTGTGGCCTCCTTCCGTAGGCGAGCTGGGACTAAACTTCATGTAGCCTCACCAATCAACAACAGCCTAACAGGCGGCGCAAAGAGGGAGGCTAGGAGGGGATATGGCAAGTAGCTAGAGCACCGAGAGGATTTATAGAGCAGAGAAGGACAAGGGATCAATGTCCCATCAATCTTCATGGCGACGTGGAGCTCCCGATTTGCTGCCGTACGCATGTAGGAGAAAAAAACAAAGATGTCCATCGATTGGGGAGGCTTAAAAAGCTAATTGGGCTGGGCCACCTTCCCCGGTAGAAACTTTTATTTTACAAAAGATGTTTGTTTTTATTTTAATAAAATATTTTATAAATAGTTTTAGACACATGAAGATTCGAAAGGGATCGGGATTTGATTTGAAATAAAGAGAGAGGCAAGTAGAAAACAACGATCTGCTTGAAGAAAATAGTTTTTGGCAAACATATGCATGATGACATGATGATGCTCACATGCAATGTGGCATGATGACATGAGAATGCGTCCATGGTGAGGCACAAAACTAAAACACCAATCGATTTTCTAGTAGTGGTTTTACTCGGGTGCTACAATCCTGCTTTGTTCATTCGCACTACACGCGTGACCTCCTCAACAATATTCAATCACTTAGTCAAGGGACAAAGATCGTGGAAGAGTAGTTCAAGCAAATGGAGCTCAACATGATCCGCGCCAACATTGAAGAGCGCGAGGAGCAAACAATGGCATTTCCTCATCGGCTTGAACCATCCAATCAAGCGCATTGTCGAGTTTCAAAAATCCAACGACATGGTTGAGCTTGTGCACATCGCAACAAAAGCCGATCGTCAAGTACAAGAGGACATCAAATACAACAATCCCAAGACGTACTTCACCTACAAGAAAGCTTCAACCGCTACACCAACAACCTTCAATGGAAGCTCCTCAAGTACCTCCAAGCCTTCCTTCAAGCCCACACTTCCTCAAGGAAAACAGCCCCCAAGTGGCAAGCTTACAAAGGATGCCCCGCCATTCAACGGCGAATGCTACAAGTGTGGAGGCAAAGGACACAAGTCGGCTGATTGTGGAAATAAGAAAGTATTATTCATCCATGACAATGGCGACGAAGAATACTTGAGTGAGGAAGAATTTGATGCTAGAGTCAAAGAGGCAATGTCAAGGCACCACGTGGAATATGACCAAAAACTCCTCATGTGTGAACATGACATAAGTCCATCGCTTGTCATGACAAGGATATTGACCACTCAAGCACAAGAGCATGCATAACAATGATCAAATATCTTCCAAACACGTGTTGGCATCAATGGGAAATCTATCAAGGTGATCATCAATGGAGGGAGTTGCCACAACCTTGCTAGCACCGACTTGTGTGAGAAGCTCAACCTCACCCTCCATCCACACAAGCACCCCTACCACGTGCAATTGCTAAGTGACCAAGGGTTCGTGAAGATCAAGCATACCGTCTCGGTAACATTCTCAATTGGCCCTTACAAAGACACGATGGTGTGTGATGTAGTCCCAATGATGGTTTGCCATATGTTGCTTGGTCGACCATGGAAATTCGACAAAGGTGCTCTCTATGATGGCCACACAAATGTATACACCTTCAAATGTCTTAACAAGACATGTGCTTTACAACCGATGACTCCTAGCCAAATAATTGCGGACAATGCAAAGGCTTTAGCGAGGGTGCAAAACACAACACCTCTTGTGAGAATAATGGTGAGCGAGAGAACCACCATATAGCGAGTGAGAGCCACAAGCCTAACTCGGGTGGAAAAACTAAGTGTGTTCTTCTTGCCACCAAAAATGAGATGATAGATGTGAGGAATAACCCATCCATCTTGCACTACATCCTCATTTGCAAGGGACTAGCACAAGGAACTAATGACTTGACAAATATTCCTCCCTCTCTGATGATTGTTTTGTAGGAATTCAAGGATGTGTTTCCCGAAGAGCTCCCACATGGACTACCTCCTATTCGTGGAATCGAGCATCGCGTTAACCTCATACCCGGTGCACCCCTTCCAAACCGCGTCGCCTACTGCATGAACCCGGAGGAGACGAAGGAGATCGAACGTCAAATCAACCAACTTGTCTCCAAAGGTTTGATCCAAGTAAGCACTAGTCCAACTGCGATATCGGTGATTCTTGTTCTAAAAACGGATGATACATTAAGGTTATATGCATGGACTGTCGTCCAATCAATGCTATCACCATGTCTTATCGACATCCCATACCATGTCTCGATGACATGCTTGATGAGTTGTGTGGAGCCACTATTTTCTTGAAAATTTTGATCTTCGTAGAGGTTACCATCAAATACGCATGGTAGAAGGTGATGAGTGGAAAACCGCCTTCAAGACCAGACTTGGTCTCTATGAATGGTTGGTCATTCCTTTAGGATTATCTAATGCCGCATCCACCTTCATGTGCCTAATGAATCATATTTTGTGTTCTCTCATTGGAGAAAGTGTTGTTGTCTATTTCAATGATATACTTGTTTATAGCAAGTCACTTGAGGAACATGTTACACATGTCAAGGAGGTTTTGCAAATCCTTCGACACGAAAAGCTATATGCTAATCTTCCCAAGTGCACTTTTGCTAAAGACAAGTTGATTTTTCTTGGATTTTTCATTTCTTCAAGGGCATTAAAGTTGATGTTTCCAAGATAAAGGACATACGAGATTGGCCCATCCCCACAAATGTGAGTGAACTCCGAAGTTTTCATGGGTTGGCCGGTTTCTATCATCGCTTTGTGAAAGACTTTTCTACCATTTCTTGTCCTCTCAACGAGTTGACCAAAAAGAATGTCACCTTCGTGTGGGTCAAAGCACAACAAAAAGCTTTTGATGAACTTAAAAAGAGGCTCACCGAAGCACCTCTTCTTGCATTACCGGATTTCACAAAAACTTTGAGATAGAGTGTGACGCTAATGGTATTGGCATTGGAGGAGTCCTCATGCAAAATGGGCGTCCTATTGCCTACCATAGTGAGAAACTTGATGGTGCTCGCCTTAACAATCCGATTTATGACAAAGAGCTTTTTGCCTTAGTACATGTCCTTCAAGTTTGGCAACACTATCTTTGGCCTAAGGAATATATCAAACATTCCGATCGTGAGTCGTTGAAATATCTCAAAGGTGTGGGCCCCCTAATTAATCCTTCGAGAATCCCTGTTATGCATACACCACAATCCCATGATCAGTTAGTCGTGGCACATAACCGACAAGTATCAAAGTAAACATCCATTACTTAAGTGGATACAAGTCATACCTCAGCTACCATTATGGCTACATGTACCATTATCAGCGGAACTTTATCGAAGCATAGAGCCCGAGCCATGCCTTAACCTAGATGCAACTGACTGGGAGAACGTCCTAGCTCGCATAGTCGTCAACTTCACCTTCTTCTTGATATCTGACCAAGTTAATAGCCAGGGACAATGTCAGTGAGTACTCTGAATGTACTCGCAAACCACCTTAAGAGAATAACAATAAAAGGATATGCAATATGGCCGTGGTAGTAGGAGGGCTCCAAGAGAGTTTCTTTTCTCACATAGTTTCTCTTGTAGATATAGCATCTACCTATCTTTGGTGAAAACTTTTGTAAAACCTTTTTGGAAACCTTTTTGAAAAGTTTTGGGAAAACACTAGGATTGGGTCACCCATTTGTTTCTTCCTTCTGGTCATATCATGACCAAACTCCTTTCCTTCCTTTCTGACCATCCCATGGTCAAATCATTTCCAAAGCCTTTGCTTTTCTGAAGTCCTTTTTGAAATCAAAACCAGCACCGCTCTATAGCAACATTCCCAACCTTCCATGGCTGTGGACACAACTATTCAAATAGATTTACACTCTGCAGAGGTTGTACACTTTACCCACAAGATTCGATCAATCCGTCGCGGTTCACCGTGAATCGTCATACACCAGTATGCGGGGTTCAGATAATCAAACATAACCCTCGGAAAGTCCAATCCGACACGAGCCCTACCCTATGAGTTGTTCCCCTCAAGACCGGGACGTCTAGATCCACGGACCAACCGGAGCACCCCACTCAGACCTAGAGGGGGCACTTTCAATGAAGGGCTCATAGTTCGCCCGGTCACTCACATGGGTGACTCTGCTTCCTCCAGGTGACTACCTGACAGTTGACCCTTTCTGTAAAGATAAGCCCGAATTTTGAGGGAGATGATCCCCCATATGTAGCAGTAAGAATTCCCATATCAGAGTGAACTACTTTGAGTTAAGCCCCGTCCCACTCCAGAGTAATGTGGTTGCACGGGTTAATTCTTCTAGCAAAACTGCAAAGAACCAGGTGCATTTTCATAAACCTTTTTCCTCCATCTTTCAGCATTTTGTAAAACAAAAACCTTTTTTCTTTTCTCAAACTTCTCTTGGTAGGTCAAACCTCACCAAGATTTTTCCATAAACATTTTGTAAAACTTTTTCGGGGGCCTTCCCATCCTATAGTTTTGCTTCAGCTAAAATAGGGCCTCCAAAGGGGTATAGTGTTATACACCATCTACCATACTAGGGCCAAGTAGGTGTAATCAAGGGGGTTGTACTGAATACTAGAATGGCGTAATGGTTTGGAGAAGCCAAGCCACTACCAAGTATAGATCATCATATAGTAAAACAATGCAGTTTTCATGAAACAGTAAGTAAAACATGCATAAGTAAAACAATAGGACAAGGCTTATGAGCAAGAAGGTGGCTTGCCTGAGATCAGCAAACTGTTAATATATGTCCCTAGACTTCTTCTTTAGATAACCAAGAGTACCAATACCAATAACCATCTTCTTCTGGCCTCCGATATAATCGCATCTATCGTCGTTATGGATCACATGAAAGCAAACAAAGGGCACAATCAACACAAGGCATACACTCACCAATATCATACAGCAAACAAACATACCACACACTATTCAAATTAGTAGGGTTTGGATAGATTTAGATCATAGCATTTGGAATTACTTAAATTGCCTTTGTGGATTTTTCCTTTAGGATTTATTTGCCAAAACCACTTAATAAAGGGGTTTGGAACTAAGGGTTGGACCTGTATGATATCAATGTGCACAGATGATATCTACAGATAGGTATTGGAATTACAAGGCCAATAAAAGTGGTTTCATGATTTTATCAAATTTCTATATCTAGTTATGATTTTTCTAGTGAAATATCCTCTAGTTTAGGTGAAAAATTCACCAGAAAGGTTATGTAGTTCCAAAAATTATTTCCTTGGATGGTTAAGTAGAGTTTTATGGTCTGGTTTAGTGAGAGTTGTAATCACTTCAAAATATTTACCAGAATACCAATGGAAAATTCCCAAAATTTAGTTATGTAGTCAATTTTCCTTTTTCACCAGATTAAGTCTACAGGTCTAAATGATAGGAGGTAAAGGACAATTGATAGGCATTGCAAATACCTTCGAGTAGAAATTGGAATCACTATTTTTGGACTAGTTAAGCTTCTAAAATGATTTAGCTAGTGATAAAACCACTTACAAAAGTGTTTAATTCTTTAAAATTCAACAGAGGCTCAAAAATTCTTGAAATCCTAGATGATGATAGGTATTGAGGTACTACATCATTGAGAGTTGGAAATAGGTCAATAACAAATTTGGTTTGATCCATAGAAATTCCTAAAGGCATATTATGGACGTTTTTGTTATTTTTGCTATGGGCAAAATAGGAAGCAATTGACTATGGGGCCAGGGTGAAATGCAAGGTATCTAGTATACCTTTCAGGGCACAAAGGTTTCACATCAATTAGATTTGTAAAACTCACAGAAAGAATTTATGAAGGAAAAGTATACATCTAGGCATTTGATTTATTGGAATAAAAATGGACAGAGGTTAAGTCAACCAATGATACTCCATGTTAGGTAAAGCATGTACTTAGATTCAGGCATTTTGTGTGGGATTTCAATTTGAAAAGGATTTAAACCAAAGGCCAATTTTCTGGATCTGTGAAAATGATTAAAAAAAGGTCGCCTTGGGCTAGATCTGAGCGAACTGGGCCGCGCAGCGCCAGATCCGGCCCATCCTAGCGAGGGCAGCGCGCGGGAAGATGGTTTTGAACGTGCCAGGCGGGACCCATTGGTCAGCGACCGCGGCGATCGAAGGGGTACGGGGCTTCCTGGGCCGTTGGATCAAGAAGCGATCCACGGCCCCGGGTCGTCTTCCTTGCTGAGACATCGCCGGTGATGGAGGAAACCCTAGACTCATCGGGCGGCAGTGGGGAGCTCACCTGAGTGCGGGAGGGGCGGTGGGGAGGCGATGAGGCTCTACGGTGCACGGTGGCTGTCCCGACGAGGAGCGACAGAGGCCGGTTTCCGCGCGGAGGCGGGGTTACACGCATCCGCGACGTGGTCGGCTCAGGAGCTCGCCGGTGCATGCTCGGGGCTGCATGCATGTCGACAGCGAAGGTGTAGGGTGTATGCAGCGGTCCTGGGAAGCATGAGGAGGGGCGGCAGCAGCGGTGTATCCCTCAGGGGGGATCTCGCGCGAGGTCGCCCGAGAAGCCCTCGCCGGAGTTGCTGCCGGCACTAGTTAAGGAGGTCCTGAGCAGAGGAGAGGGTGGGGTTAGATGCAGACGAGGATGAAGGACTCCATGCAGAAGATATGAGGGATAAAGGAGCAGTAACATAGCTTCAAGGGTTCGTTCTTTCCATAGATCCGAGAGGCATGCCTTACTCTGTCTAGGGTTAGGAGGAGTAGGAGAGATAGCGGGGAGCTTCTGGAGGGGAGTGAGGTGTGTTTGGGGGGAAATGAGAGAGATGAGAGATTCTAGGGTGGCTCTGCCCTTTTAAACCCGAAGAGGATGGTGTATCGTGCACTAAGTGCACACATGGCTAGATCTTGGTCCATGGCCCTGTCATTGGTTGCCCGGGGCGGTGGAGTGTGGAGAGAGAGGTCTCTGGTCGTGGCAGGGCAGCAGAGAGGAGGTGGGTGTGCTGCTGCAATGAATAAAGGCAAGATGTGACTTAGGTGTGTGTCTCTCCTTCCTCCAAACACAAGTGGACAAGGGAGAGGGGTGAGGGACTGTAGTGCTATAGTGTAGCTCGACCAGTGGGGAGTGCTGGGTGCTAGAGACAAGTGTGTGGCAAGTTTGGAGGGATTTGGAGGTTGTTTAGTGCAAGGTTTTATTGAAGTGTCCAAAAGTGCCACAATTATGGTTATCAAAGAAAGTTTCAAAACTTGATCTTGGCCAGGTGAGATAAAGATTCTGGTAGATAGGTGTAATCAAGATACACTTCCAAGATATATTTGAGAATTATTTGATCATTCTAGATTCCATTTATATTAATTATTCAAAGAGTGTTGGTTAGGTTTTATTGAATTTATTTGGAATATTTGGAATTGTACTAGATGAGTGTTTTGGTTTGAGAAGGTCCCAAATATGAATTCACACTTTGGAGAATTTTCCCTGAATTTATTGATGAAGGAAAGTATTTAAAACATTTATTTTTCCATTTCTGCCATTTAAGAAAATAGGCAAAAAGAAATAATAAAGAATCTAAAAAATATATTTATTTTTGAGATGAGAAGGTACGGTAAGATATATAGGCATCAAGTGTGCCTTTATTTGGCAAAGTAGTTTGGAGAAGAACAAACTTGCCTTTATAGGAAAGATTTTTAGAAATTGCAAGGAATGGAATTTAAATAGTTTTAGGTTCCAAATAATTATGGGAAATATTTGGAAAATGTTTATATCCAAAGTGTAGGATGTCAACTTGAAGTATCCATCATTGGCAACCTTGGGTTTTGGAAATACAACTTGATTTGGGAAGAAAACAGGATATAAAGGATCTTGGGCAATGTTATTTTTATACCACCAAAACTTGGTTGTATCTTGGATCTCAAAGCTCCCCTTGGGTCATGGGGTATATGGATGGATAGACTAAGTTGAGTAGATAACCATGGTATAAGAGGTTGAGCTTGATCATCCTTGAGTGTTCTAGGAATTGATTTCAAACTTCGAATAAAATAAGGGTGCCAAGGCAGATTATCAATTAGCCTTCAAAACCTTGTGGGTTTTTGGAGCACAAGGATCCATTTGGAACAAGTGAAGTAGGTATTCTTATACCTTTACGAGGAGAAGAAAATCACGCAAAGAGTTGGTACAAATAAGGTAGGATGAAGGTGTGATCTTCTGACCAAGTAGGCTAGTTGATAAGATTTGCAGAAAAAGTTATTTTCTTGCCTGCAAAACCATCAAGAACAAGTGGTTTAAAAGGATATCTATCCAAGGGAAAGAGTGGGACTTGGTAGTACTTATAATGTTCTACAAGATGGTTCACGTGCATTACCAAAAATGCACAAGGGTTGAGAAAGAGAGGCATTCAAATAAGTGATGTTGAAACAATTTCCAGACTTAGACAAATTTTGGCAGATTTGGGGATTTGACTAGAATGTAAGAGAGGATGGTCTTGATATGATGCAAGGTACCAAAGAACCATTAAATGGTTGATGTTGAAGTGTAGCTTGAGTATAAAGGATCCATGCTTGATATTGGTCTTTATTGACTTGGAAGCTTCTAAAATGAAACTTCAGAAGTGATCCGGTTAATGGTTTTAGATGATTACCTCGTGGCTATAGGTTAGAATTGTTTAACTTGCTTAGGGTTGACACTCTTGGATTATATAGATTCTAGACGATGATCCCCTAGAGTAGCTCATACTACTACTAAGCAAACAAGTCAAACAGCAGAACAAGGCAAATCATCAAACAGCGGATCAAGGCAATTCATCTTACAAGCAAATCAACTACTACTAGGGTTACCATAAAGCTTAGCTTGAGGTAAGTATGGGCATTTTGAAAGGTTTGAGTTTGAATAAGGTGAGATTCCTTGGTATTTCTACCAAGAGTAGAATTCAAAAGCTTTATAAAAAGGTTTTAGAAAAACCTAGAGGTAAGAGTAGTTGAAAGCTCTGTCTTGAAAACATAAGGAGATTATATCATATAGATCTCCATAATTTTGTCAATATTAGCTAATAAAATAGTTAGGGTTGCAAAAGCACCTTGGCTCAGGTTTTTGAAATGACAGAACATTTGAGAATATGTAAAATGAGCCAAGACAGTTTTGTTAACTAGATTTTGTCAATTGATGGTGAGGTAAGGAGTATATCATATGTTATACATTCAGATGCATAAGCACAGACAAACAACAAGCAAACACTGCAACACTTAACAAGAAAAAGTTTTTGTTCCCCCTGATTTTTGCATTCCGGATAACTAATCAGGGTTGCTGAAATTGGGATGTTACAAAAGGCCAAAGCAACTTGAGTAAGAGACACGCTAAGTGGGTTGAGTTCATGGAGTCTTTTCCTTAAATTGTCAATTACAAGAAGGGCAAAGATAATGTAGTTGCGAACGCTCTGTCTCGCAAGCACACAAGCCTTCTTACTCAACTCGAAGTAAACATTTTGGGTCTTGATGAAATCAAAACTTTGTATGCTTCTGACCCATTCTTTGGACCAATTTTCGCAAAGTGCTCCATGGAAAAAGGAATTGATGATTTCTATTTGCATAAGGGCTTTCTATTTAAACAAAACAAGCTTTTCATTCCGAAGTCGTCACTTCAACTTTTGCTTCTCCAAGAATCACATGGTGGAGGCCTCATGGGTCACTTTGGTCGTGGCAAGACATCAGACATGCTCACCACTCATTACTATTGGCCCAAGATGAGTCGAGATGTGGAGTGCTACGTCCTACGATGCACCACGTGCCTACAATCTAAGTCGCAAGCTAACCCTTATGGTCTTTATATGCCATTGCTTATTCCTCATACGCCATGGTCGGACATTAGCATGAATTTCGTGTTAGGATTGCCTAGGTCTAAGCATGGTCATGATTCTATATTTGTGGTAGTGGATCAATTTTCCAAAATGGCACACTTCATATGGTGCCATAAGACCGACGATGCTTCACATGTTGCGAATTTGTTTTTTACAGAAACCGTTCGTCTTCACGGTATGCCAAGAACAATCATCTCTGGCCGTGATGTCAAATTCATGAGCTACATGAGGAAGACCCTCATGGCCAAACACGGTGTCAAGCTCCTCTTCTCTTTCGCATCGCACCCGCAAACCGATGGCTAAACCGAGGTCGTCAACTGAAGCCTCGGTACACTCCTTCACGTGTTGATCAACAAGAACTTGAAGGATTGTGAGGAATGCATTCCCCACGCCGAGTTCACCTATAATCAACCAAGCACTCTACAACAAATATGAGCCCATTCATGATTGTCTATGGTTTCGAGCCCCTTACCAGGCTCGACATCCTACCACTACCTCTCCATGAGAACACCAACATGGATGTTGAGAAGCGCGCCCAAGCTATGAAGAAGCTTCATGAAGAAACAAGAGCTACAATCGATCAACAAGTGCAATGCCAAGCAACAAGGCTCAACAAGGACAAGCAAGAGTTGATCTTCGAGGAAGGTGACCTTGTGTGGATACACTTAAGAAAAGAACGCTTCCCCAAGGAACGCGACTCCAAGCTCAAACCAAGAGGAGATGGTCCCTTCGAGGTCCTCAAGAGAATCAACAACAACGCCTAAATCATCGATATCCCGACCTCCAAGTACCTTGTGAGCAATACTTTCAACATCAAGGACCTTTCGCCTTTCCATGCAGATGTTCAAGATGATAACAATGAAGAATTGAGGATGACTCTTTCCCAAGGGGGGAGCTGATGCAGCCTGTCCTATGGACGTCCATACATCTAGACCACCAAGTCCCCCAAGTGGACCAATGACTCATGCTAGAGCCAAGCTCCTTCAAGCTAAGGTGAATTTGCTCCTTGTCTCATGTGATTTCAATACATCATTGGATGGATTGCTACTTCATGCCAATACCATATGCATCCTTAGATATGAACCCCATGAAGAAATGCCAAGAGATGGGCAAGCCATCGCAAGACGGAGCTCCAGACCAAACCGGCGCTAGGATCGGCGGACCGGAACTCTCGCCGGAATTACCAGTGCACGCTTCGGCGGACCAAACCTCCGACCGGAATTTCCGATGCATTCCGAAACCAACCGGTGCTGACCGAAACGCATCTCTGCACGTTGTTCCGGTAGTCGACCGGAATTACCGGTGCTGACCGGAAATTCTGGCACCCAGTTCAGTGCGACCAGACTTATTGTCGAAAATGCCATTCTCCAAGTGAAAATGGGTTTGATGCCCGAGAATATTCCTATTTCGTCCAGTTTTTACCCTTCTGTGCCCAGACTACCCATGTTTCAGTGGCTAGCATATATATAGCCCCCACACCCCCTTGTATTACTCAGACTTGGATAATTGAAATTAGAAGACACCCTAGTGGATATCCCTAATTTCTAGTCTCATGCTCCTTGAGAAAGGAGCACCAATTATCCCCCACCTCATTGGAGTTTGAATCGTGCCTCCCTTGTTGTACAAGGCCTTGGCATCAGATGCCCTTACCAAGACATCAAGATCTCACCAAGACTCCCCACTCGCCGTGCCGGTTCAAGAGAGATCTTCGCCCGATGATGATCCTAGGGATTGTGCCGGACCGGTAGCCACCGGCATGAGCTATAGGTGTGTATCCTGTCTTCATGTATGCATTTGTTCATCGTGTTCTTCGTGCGTGAGTTCACGGATTCCATCCTCTCCCTCATCCCCCACTCACTCTACCTCTCTTTCAAGGAATTCATGAAAGATCAGGCCATCCATGAGGTTTGCCCTCAACACCCCTCAGGGAGGTTAGGGAGCCGTGTGCATGCCTCCGGCCCCAGGATCCTGGGGAACTAGTTGGCGAGGACGCAATCATCTCCCCCAGCTGCCTCTACACCCGTGGTGTAGAGCTGCAAGAACTCCATGGGGTTGGTGGTGCCGTCGTATAGCGGCGGTATCTCCGGCTTGAAATTGGGCGGCCACACCACTCATCGGAGGTTCTTAGTGAGTGCGGGGCAGCTGGCGTTGTGGGTCTCCATGCCACTGGCGAGTGTCGCTCGGTTCTATAGGCCCGCAGCCGAGATGGCCTAGAGGGTCCGGGTCTCACGACCCCGGCACCTGGCCAAGTTCACGCGCACATCCTCCGCTGAGCGGATGACCTCCGCCCGGCCTCGGATCTTCTCGGGATACGTTGTGCTTGGAGGTTTCCCATCATTTGAGCCCTCGGGTCCACCATGAAGAGGAGGGGCTGGAGGTGCTCTATGGGCTATCTCTCCTAGCCGCGCTTCGCATGCCGCGGGGTTGCCTCAGGTGACGTCCATCAGGGACGCGAGGCAAGCCTACCACTCCTCTCTCGCGTCCTCGACGAGCGAGTAGCAGAAGAGCTCCTTCACCATGAGGCGAGCCATTTCTGAGGCGAGAAGGACGCGGGACGCTCGGGTCAGCGAGATGCCTGAGGAAGAATTCTCTCCACCCATCCTCGTGGAGGGGGGCAGGAGGAACTCGTCACTAGCCCCGGAACGGGGCGAGGGAGTGGGTGTAGCACGACGCGAGCCACCGAGCCTCCCCATCTGCTCTCGCCGGGAGAAGCTGTCGCAAGGCTTGCTACGAGCGACCATGCTGGTGCCACTGGCCGAAGTCCTCCGGGTCGCGCCTCAACCCCCTACCTAGCACTCCAAATGTCGAAGATTTGTCCCATGAAGGAACTAGGGTCCAATGATCCCTTGGTTCGTGAGGGGTATGAACACGCAGTTCCAAAGGAATTCAGAGATGGTGGCGATGATGGTGCAAGCACACGATAGAGAGGTCACACCAGGGTTTTTATCCAGGTTCAGGACCCTCGTGAGGAGGTAAAGACCCTACTCCTGCTTTGTTGTATTGCTCGCGCGCTTCACGAGGGTACAATGGAGCATGAAAGTCTAGGGTTTTAGATCTCAAAGATTGATCCCTTTCATGGTAGGAGAAGGTCTCCTTATATCGAGCGGCGGTGGACGTCTTACCCCTGATTATTGGTGGGAAGGGCTACCACATTCCCGCCCGAAGGACTCTAATCTACCTTATCTTCATGCGGCCGCCAGCCAGCTGCTGTGTCAGGTTGGTGGTCGGTCATCCCTCCGCTTTACGTCGTCACTCTAGTATCCTTGCACTAAAAGGCTGTATCAGGCACCATCTCTGCCCTGTGTCATCCTCCTACCCCTTTGTGCTTTTCTTTCCCCAGCTGGACCAGTCGCGGCTTGGACCGACCGTTGGCACGTCGTCTTGCTAGGCACACTTCACATCGATGACACTCCCCTCCTAAGGCATCGTCGGGAGGCTTCTGTACCGTGCCAGGACCGGGTCAGGGACTCGTAGAGACTCTGGGCTTCATTCCCTGTCTCGAGGCTCACTCTCTTCGCAAGCCCTTGGGAGGGCATATCCGGTGGGCCCGGCGACTCGACGAGATGGGGTACCCCGGTGCCAATAGTTTGACAGCCGCCTTGAACGTTGCCGAGAATCTCGAAATGCGTGTTCAGCTCCCTCTCGAACTTAGGGCTCATTGGACCCCTTGTTCCTTCGTGGGACACTTTCTCTGACAGTGCCCTCCTCGGTCTCCTGATCTAAAAGTTGCGTTGACAGCTGCGTTTTCCGGATTGGGTTTATCCTCTGAGGTGTTCTTGTGCTTTTGGGTATGCTACTGTTTTGGCTGCTTTGCCACCTGTGGTATGTCCAGGGCGTTCAACAGTCCTTCTAAATCATCATCGGCATCTGCATATTTTCTTATCATTTCTTTCATATCTCCCAAGTCGGTTACTTTGTTGCACTTCAGCCGGTGATGTAGTAATCTGATCGGGAGCCCTGTGATGAAAGCTTCAATCACGGTCTGGTCGTTTACCCCTACACAGGAACTTTTTTGTGTCAATCCATCGTCCGAGGTAATCCTGGCAAGTTTCTCCGATTTTTGGGGTGCAACATTGTAGATCTCCAACCGTGTAGGGCCTCCTGTATGTACCTTAGAAATTCCAAAAGAATGCACTTTGCATATCATACTAGTTGTGAATCTTGTTTTTCAGGAATTCATTGATCCATGATCGAGCTGTCTTTCGCAACATAAGTGGGATATACCAGACTTCAACTAGGTTGTTTCCTCCTTTGGCAATATAGGAAGCCTGAAAGAAATCTTGGAGCCAGGTGTCTGGTCGAGCCACACCGTCGTAGGGTTGAATGTGCCTTGAGATAGCAAATCCGTCCAGAAAACTTGTTTGTCGGACCCATGTATATATAATTTGACTCATAGCGCTGCGCTTCTATGTTGGAGTTGATCCGGTTCCTGGCGTCACTTGGTGACAAGGAGTGCTACCTTGGATTTTCGTTGTAGTTCTGGTGCCATGGAGTCGGATCTTTGCTTCTCCTGCCACCGCCTCCACCTTGGTGTCCTCCTGGATCACATGGGAGTCGTTGTGGTCACTGCTTGGTGGAGAGGGTGGTGCTGGTGTGTTATTTCCGAATAAACGTCGGCCTTGATACATTGCAAATGTATCTATAATTTTTGATGTTCCATGCTTGGTTTTATCCACTTTCTTGTGTTTTGTTCCAAATTTGGAGTACTTTTCATATGATTTCTTGGACTAACCTATTAACAAGAGCCACAGTGCCAGCTGCCTGTTTTCTGCTGTTTTTGGTTCCAGGAAAGTCAGAAAATGAATATTCTCGGAATTGGACGGGACAAAAGCCAAAGTGCCTATTTTTCCGGAAGGTATCAAGTGCCAGAATACGAGACAGAGAGGGGCTAGGGGCCGACCACACCACCTGGCCGTGCGGCCAGGATTAGCCCGCGCCAGGGTGTGGTCTGGCCGACCCCAGCACCCCCTCGGCCTCTCCTTCCGCCTATAAGTTGCCCTCGGGACGAAAACCCTAGGTACTCGATCAAAAATCCACGAAAGAGTCTGTAGCCACCGTCATCTCCATCCCTAGATCGGGAGGGATCTGAAGCTCTTCTCGGCCCTCACGGAGAGGGAATTCACCGAGGCCTTCTTCATCACCATGCAAGCCTCCGGTGTGATGCGTGAGTAGTTCATCCTTGGACTACGGATCCATGTAGTAGCTAGATGGCTAGTTTCTCCTCCTTTGTGCTTTCATGTTTAGATCTTGTGAGCTCCGTTCATGATCAAGATCATCTATTTGTAATTCATACATGTTGTGTTTACGGGGATCCGATGGATATTGAGATGCTATTTCAGATTGATTATTGATTCTATCATGTCTTTGTTATTTGAGATCTTGCATGCTTTCTGTTGTTAGTATCTATCTTGGCCAAGTAGATGCTAGCAACTCCAAGAGTTAGTATTTATGCTCGATAGTGGGTTCATGCCTCCGTAACTGGGAAGTGATGAAAGGTACTAGATGTCTTTGTTGCTACTAGGGAAAAACAACGATCCTTTGTTCATAGAACAATTGTATTGTTTACTTTACACGCAGTCAGAAGCAATAATCTGTTGCTTGCAACTTAATCTTTGGAGGGGTTCGGATGATAACCTGAAGGTGGATTATTAGTCATAGATGTAGTTGGATGGCGGTCTATGTATTATGTTGTAATGCCCAATCAAGTCTCGAAGGAGTCAAGATGATTAGTATATGCATGTATTGCTTTCTTGGTGTTTGTCAATTGCCCCGCTGTAATTTGTTCACCCAGCATGTTATCTATCTAAGGAGAGCCACCTCTGGTGAACTATGGATCCCGGTCATTGTCTTTTATATACAATCTATAATCTTTTACTGCTTTGTGTTTACTTTCTGCAAACTATTAATTCTTTCCATTCGATACGTTTAATCCTTTGTTTTCCGCAAAACACAGTGAGATTGACAACCTCATTGCAAGTTGGGGACAAAGTTCTGTGGTTGTGTTGTGCAGGTCTCCATGTTGCTACTAGCACCGGTAGTGCGCCCTGCCAAAGCTCATCTAGTAACACCTTTGGGGTGTTTCCTTGCTCCTACTGGTTCGATTAAACCTTGGTTTCATAACTGAGGGAAAACTTACTGATGTGCTCATCATACCTTCCTCTTGGGGTTCCCAACGAGCTCTACGTTGAAAGTCGAGTGCATCAAGATCTTTTCTGGCACTGTTGCCGGGGAGACAAGGACATCTTCACAAGGGGAGTCCCTCATAACCAATCTCTTTATTTGTTGTTTTTGTTTTGCTTTGTTTGCTTGTTTTGTTCTTCAAAAACACACAAAAAAATTTAGTTTTACTAGTTTGCTTTCTTATTGGAAAAACACAAAAAAATTAGTTCCTTTCTTAAGTTGCCTTTATGACTAGCTCTGCTCCAATCACTATTTCATTATGGATAGCTCACTCAATTTCCTATTTGGGAACAGTTTTATGACTGCTAAGGTAATAGATGAACCACCGCCTGCTAGAACCTCCATGGAAGAAGAAATTGCTGAACTTGAAAGCTCAGTAGATGAAAAAGAGGAGGAGAGTGATGGAAAAAAGGAGGAAGAATGGATCTACCCATGCCTACCTTCTAATGAGAGTAACTCTTTATCCCTTACATTATTTGATTGTCCCCCATGCTTATCAAAGGAGGGTGAATGTTATGTTCCCGAGGATTCTTTTGAAAATGTTTATAATAAAGCTCTAGTGCTTGTAGATCATGAAAAGCATGCCTTATGTGATAGTTATATTGTTGAGTTTATTCATGAGGCTACTGAAAATTATTATGAGAGAGGAAAATATGGTTGTAGAAGTTTTTATGGTAATGAAACACCTCTCTATGTGCTGAAAGTTTTGAAGTTACTTTTGCTTTATCTTCCTATGCCTGTCACTTTGTTCTTTGTGAATTTATTTGCATACAAGATCCTATGCATAGGAAGTGGGTTATACTTAAATGTGTTTTGAATTTGCTTCTTTATGCTCTCTTTTACTTCAATTCATATTTCCTATAAGAGCATCTTCTCAAATTTTCATGCCTAACTTAAAGGCGTTAAAGAAAAGTACTTGTTGGGAGATAACCCAAGAGTTTTAGATGAGTCTTGGAAGTTATTACCTCTGTAATGACCTCTCCTTATCCTTTTTATTTGCTTTTTGTGCCAAGAGTAACCTCTAATGAGAGTGAAGTAATGATTGGGAAAGTTGCTGTCCCGAAACAGATTTCTGTGCTTCACCGTAAATATTCCTGAGAGAGTTCTATACGTCGGATTGAGCTGTAATTGTTTGTGCTTCTGCCCCAGGTTGTTATCTAACTTTCTTTAGTTCAACACTTTTTGATTTGAGCAACAGAAGATCTTCGAAAAAATTCGTCTTTACCTGCTGGTCTATTTTGACAGATTTCTGCCATTTTCTGCATTTGCTTCTTGTTAGTTCCTTCTTGAGTTCTTTTGGAGAATTGAGCTTTTTGAGGGAAGTTCTACAGTAGCTAGTGTTCTAATGGAAGTCTATTTGGTGTTAGAACTGAACCTTGAGACTTATTTATCTTAAGTGCACTAATGTTGCTAATGAGATTGTGTGAAGTTTTGTATGAAGGAAAATTTTCAGGTGTATGGAAGGAATGAGTAATGAGATGAATGATGGACTAAAGCTAAATCTTGGAGATGCCACGCGTGTCACCCCAAGAAATATCCAAGAAGTGCAAGCGTCAAAGCTTGGGGATGCCCAAGGCATCCCCTTCTTCATCAATAAAAATCTCAGGTTTCCTCCAAACGCTTCATTTTTATTGTTTCATACACAGTTGTGTTTTTCTTGGAGCGTCTTCTTTTTCATTTTTGTTTTGGTTTTTAGTTTGCTTGCTTTGTTTAGTTTTCTGAATAAGTTGGTTGGACCCCCTCTTTCATACATTGGTTTGCAATTAGTTTAGTTTGGTTTGGAAAAGAGTAGGAAAGTTCATGCTTATGTGGTAAAAAGAGCTCGTTTTTGACTGTGGCTATGCTTTGTCATGCCATGATTGATATTGTTTTGTATTTATGCTTAGTATTATTTGCTGTAGCATGACTTGTTCTAAACAATTGAGATTGCTTAATGTGCCTTGGATGAATCATGCGTTGTTTTAGCATATTAAAGCATAGTATAGTGGTATTCTCCTTTGATGCTTTATTTGGGTTGACTTGGCACATGCTTACACCATGTTATGACTATCTCAAGTCACCATAGCCTTTATGATCCTTTAGTTTTCAACTTGTAGTATCACTTTATTCTTTGATCAATGATGTTTTGTCGCTCTGCATGATTATGGCCATTATTGCTCTCTTAGTTTGTCGCTCCTAGTCTTTTGCTAGCCTCCACAACCAAGTATGAGTTCCACTCATGCATCCAACTCCCTAAACCAAGTTATTCCAAAGAGTCCACCATACCTATCTACTAGCTTATGCTATTCCAAGTACATTCATGCTTTTGTTTACCTTCCACTTGTTATGAGAAAACTAGTGATTAAAGCTCTCACGAACTTGATGGCACACTTTACTTTATTGCCTCTAATAAACATGAACCATTGGGTCCTTCTTTGTTGCGTATATGCTTGCGCTTTATAAGTTGAAATTAGCAGAACCATGTTTCATAGGGAACGCTTTCAACATTGCATTTGTACTTTGTACCCCGTTGATATCATGTTCTTTTGCTTACGGATCCCAGCGGTGTGAAATAAAAGTGGAACTTGTAAGATCATGGAGTTTGTATGTGTGTTAGAGAAACGCCTGGGCCGCTAGCCTAAGCCATGCCTAATCATGGTGGAAACTTGCAGCATCACCATAATGAGCACTCTATGAAGCATCCTCAATAAAAACCTATGCAAATAGCAAATAAAAAGATCGCTGAGATGCTCATTGTCTGCTTGCCTTGTCATTTTGATTATGGGAAAGCTCCCGTATCATGTGCAAGGGGTACCCCGTTGGCGGTTCTTAATGATACACATATACTTACAATGACAAGAGCTTACTCGTGACTGAAGTTGAGTAGCATGAGGATCGGTCTTCGTAAGTAAGGGGCATGAGATTTCGGTTTATAACTTGTCAAGCATATCCTCTTAGTTGTGTCACTTTAACCTTAATCACTTAAAGATGCTTATGATAGGGGCAATGAGAGCTGAAAGCTATAAGTACCATAATTTTTGGAAGCTCTTTATGAGACTTGAATCCCTACTTCCTTTTACAAAAGGCTTTTCTTCCACCATTATATTGAGTCTCCATCTTCTATCTTTATGCACCTACTTTGAGAGCATAGTGGCCATTCTTAGTTCTATGTGCATTGTCCCAAGACTAGTTGATTGATGCATAACTAGTTATTTCTTATTTGAAACTATTGTATCTAGTCACTCTTATGAACTTTGAAGGTGTCCTTTGCATTTATATTTGCTACTCTATTGAGGGACAAGCTGAATACTTTTATGATATGTTTTCTTTATGTGAAACAAACAAACGTCATGCAAAGCATTGTTATTCATGAATCTTTTGTTTGTGCCTTTTCATGTTGCATCATAGTCTCTTTGCTTATTGTTAGAACTTTGTCTTTCATGTTATGATTGAAGTACTTTGATCCCAGCTTTGATGTTTTGCAAATACTTTGATCAAGTCTTTGATGGTGCATGTCACCTCAAAAATTATTTATTTTCATCACTTACCTACTCGAGGACGAGCAGGAGTTAAGCTTGGGGATGTTGATACATTGCAAATGTATCTATAATTTTTGATGTTCCATGCTTGGTTTTATCCACTTTCTTGTGTTTTGTTCCAACTTTGGAGTACTTTTCATATGATTTCTTGGACTAACCTATTAACAAGATCCACAGGCTACTGCTGTTTTCTGTTTTTTGGTTCCAGGAAAGTCAAAAAAGGAACATTCTCGGAATTGGACGGGACAAAAGCCAAAGTGCCTATTTTTCCGGAAGGGGTCAAGTGCCAGAATACGAGACGGAGAGGGGTCAAAGTTATGTGGTTGTGTTGTGCAGGTCTCCACGTTGCTACTAGCATCGGTAGTGCGCCCTGCCAAAGCTCAGCTAGTAACACCTTTGGTGTGTTTCCTTGCTCCTACTGGTTCGATTAAACCTTGGTTTCATAACTGAGGGAAAACTTACTGCTGTGCTCATCATACCTTCCTCTTGGGGTTCCCAACGAGCTCTATGTTGAAAGTCGAGTGCATCAGGCCTCCGTCCAGGGCCTTGTTATGCCAGCTCCGTGGAGGGTATTCGTGGTGACGGTCACCGTATCGGGTTGATCCGGCACGGTTTTCATCGTTGCTTCGCCCGTCATTATCACCATTATGGCGAGCCTCAGTTAGATGACTTGTGTGTCTAGGAGGTGTCATCCTCTGGCGATCTTGTTCTCGACGGCATGCTACATCTTCTTCCTTGTAGTTATTCAACTTCCACCAGGGAGGTTACTATGGGACCAGTGCTGCCACGGTGTCTCGCTCTACGGTTGGGGAAACTTGCTTCAGTCGCGAGCAGTTCTGTGCCGCTGTCTTGAGGAGTCGGTTCTTGATTAAGTATCATCCTGAGGGTCGGAACAGTGACGCTGATCCGGCTCCCGACGGGGCCTTACATCTTGCTACCGGCCCGTGTCTATGTGGCATTGGTCAGATTTTAAAACCAGTTTTCCACTGAAAGACATGGCAGATTTCTATTGTTCTAGGCCCCTGTTGAGTAGTGTTACACTCAACTGGACATTCTCTAGAGTTGGATTATTTTCTAGAATCTCTTGGGTTGCGGTAGTGTTTTTACCGGCGTGGTGTACACCTAGTTTCCCTTGATGTCGAGTCGAGGCTGTCCCACGACTATGCCTGCATTGTTCCCCTTGAAAAGGGTCTTGTGCATGTCCATATTTTTATTTGCCAGCTCAGGGCCATTCTAGGTCTTCTGATGCTGCAGGGAGTTGTAATGTCCTGCACCTGTGATGTGATGTTTCTCCTCAATGAGGTGGGTGGCCTCATCCAAGAGTTGCTGGTGTTGTGCTTCTAGGGCCAATGCCCTTTCCTCCAGCTCATCCGATGTAAGTTCTGAGGCAGTTGGGATCGGTGTTTTTAGTGCTTCTCCATAGATTTCATGGGTACCTAGGGCAACCATGTGTCAATCTACCAGAGAATTTTTGGTTCTTGAGGGACCAGAGCACCATCTAAATCCTCCTCTAATTCCTCGGCGACTTTCTCCTCAGCCAGAAGATCCTTAGCCGGAGTGTTGTTTTCTTCTTATTCTTTGCCTTATTGGCCCTCGAGGTACGATGGCAAAGATGGATTTTGGTCCGATTCCTGTAGATAAGCTTCTGTCAGTACTTTCACACATTTGGAAGTTGGGATTCTCTCTGAGATCCATATCATCCTATGATTCGGGAGAGTTTCGTTGTATCTTTCGGCCATGTTGATGTAGGGACTTGGATCTGACCCTTCTCCTTCATCGGCAGCCCTGGAAGTAAACTCTGCTTCGAATTCTTCTTCATACGCTTGGAGACCTGGCGACATCGTGGATTCCTCTAGGGAAGCTAGTGTGTCGATGTTCATTCTGATATTGTATAAAACGGAGTCGTTGTCGTCTCTAGCATCGGCAGGGACAGATCCAGAGCCGATGTGGCCAACAAAGTGATATCCATGCACTCTAAGGTGGGTGAGGCTTTCTTAATTGGCTCCTTGAAACTTTTGATGGTCTTGAGAACAACATCCATACTGGCATTGTCGCGTAGCATCATCTACCTTACCGTGTGCCTCAAAAGTGATTTTCGTGCTCCAACATCGGCAAAGCCAGATGGAGAGTTGTTGTAGCTTTGATCTTCCTAAGATTCGACCTCCTAAGGAAGATCTTCTTTAGATCCTATCTTCTATTTCTCCACTATCTCTACATCAGGTGCGGGCTGGGTGGGATTAGGGTTTTCTGAGATCCGGAACTCTGTCGCCTCTGCGGACAAAGTAGATCCAGAAGTTTCTTCCGCCTCTATCATCACCGCTAGGGTGGGTTGGGCAGATTCAGCAAAACCGAGGTAGACGTCGATCTCTACGAAAGACATGATGGTGTAGCTAGTCGGCCTCCCTAGCCAGAATCTAGGTCTTGTTGAGAAGGACGAGAGGGATGTCAATAGCGTATAGGACACAACTAATGGCGATTGTTTCGCTGATTCTGATACCCACAGATTCTACCCGGAACGCAGATCCGAAGGTCACCTGCCCCATGGTGGGCGCCAACTGTCATCAGATTGAAGACAAGTATGCCATGAGGGGGTCCTCGAGGTGTGCAAAGATGTGGGGTGTGAGACATATGGTTGTCCGAGACGATGAGCACACAAACGTACCCAACTTCGAATCCGCCTGTGGTGGACAGATCCTACTCCTGCTAGCAATCCAGTATATCAACAGAGCTGGAAGTACAAACTACAAGAGAGGTTTCGCCTGTGCAAGTTGTGGTTGCTATTGTGTTGTTACGTTCGGTGCCCTAAAGGTTGGTCCCTAGGATGACTTATATAGTAATCCAGCCCTAGGGTTACTGGAGAGTCCTATCCGGCTATGATATACATCTTGGACTACAAGTATTTCTAGAGGCCTAAGTCGGTAAGTCTTCTGGGTCTTCTCGTAGCCATAGGGCATCCATCTTATCTCCCTGACTGGGCCGCCCGTGAAGCATAGCTCTAACCCGAAGCGGGCCATCCTAGTTAGCAAGTCATAGTGGGTATACCCGGAAAGTATATCCCTAACAGCGACAAGATTTTTTCTGTAAAGCAAGAATGAAGAAAAATGCATGGCTCGGAGTGCCACAACAACAACCTTAGTTTTTTGACAAAGTGTGGATCATGATTTACTTACGACTAATTACCAAGTTTTATGAGTTCTCGATCTTCGTAGCAAACTTCTCCCACTTAAACGAATTTAATTCAATTTGTCAATATTAGGTAAAATTTGAACTACGAGTAAGTGGTAGCAAGATTGCTCTTAAGGTTATGCAAGTATCATTTGAAAGTACCCACCAGGGTGTCAATATATCGAAAACCAATGATTTTTTTTAAAGATTCAACTTCTAGCGCTAAGAATTTGCATGTAGAAAAAATTGACCTTGTTTCGAAAATAATAAAAAAATAAAAAAATCGTGTGGCGTCCTCTAACTTGTACTACTTACTGTGAAAAATGATAACCATGGGCATTCACAACTTCTGAAAAACAAACTTCGTCAAACTGTGGCTTGCCATGTATTAACATTCTTAGCCTTCAGGCCGAACGACAAGGGTAAATAGCCATACTTTATGGTAATGTTTGATCCCAGATTTGGCAGATTGGTGCATCTTGGCATGGTGAACAAAAAAGCTGCCAAAAAAGATAAAATTACATCCAATTCCATATATTTAGTTCAAAGGGCCCTAAAAATAAGCATGGAAAAGCAGTCAGGACTGGCTCTCCTTCTCAACCCACTAGCTGAGGCATACTATTCGTACTAGAACTACTACTTGCTTAACAAAAAGGAAATCGGCGTAGTGCTCACTTTTGCCAAATATTGCTAATGAAGTGCATAGAATAGTATGTACATCAAGTACAGTATCCCTTCTCCAGTACTGCAAGTGTCAATCTTTGGAATAACATTCCATGCCGATGTTTGGAAAGCAAGTGAAAAAATCAAAACCCGAAAAGTTTGATTCGCTACTCCTATTTGTCGCTGCCCCTACCCAAGGCCCAAAGTGATTCCTTCATATGCACACCAACACAACATAGTTGACGTACACATGAGAGACAGACACAGATCCGCCGTACCATGGCTAGGGTTGCAAGCGAGATCCCGAGGAAGTCCCGCTTCTAGTTCATTTTGAGCTTTACTAGTTTAAATTTTCTTAAAAAAAATTGTACTCCTATAGAATATACAAATGAACTAGAAGAGGGACTTTCGTGGGATCCCGCTCGCAAGCCTAACCATGGCACACGTGGTCAGTGCCACGCTGTAGATGAGGGAGAAATCAGCTGACAGGTGTGTCGCGGGGTTGCCGAGAAGATGCGTACTCTTCTTTCAGAGTACTACTAGTACTAGTACTATGAAAATATAAGATGTAAATAATCATGTCCCTGGCCCACAGCGTGATGAGACTATACTGTGTCAGGAAGTGACATGGTTAATTTAGTGCACGGTGACGTGCTAGTCTATTATGCTAGCCGACGTCCTCGATGTAGCCTTGCCCTGCAGCAAAAGACCACTGAAGGTACATGCAAAAGAAATAAAAAACCTCTTTCAAAGAGTCATCCCATCTTTCCCATCTCCATTTATCCCCACTCACCAACGCCGCCTGGCCTCATATGGGATCCTCTCCACCGCGCACTTCACACATTTTCCTCGCCATCTCGCCCGCTGCATCACTCCTTCCAAGCCACCACCCCTCTCCTCCACAAACCACCAAAAGCTCTACATAGATCCACCCTCGCTCCAAATCCATTCGGACGTGATGGCAGATTCGAGGTGCAACTCGCAGTATGTGTATAGTGGCTGGAGTAAGGTCAGCGTCGTCACCCGACCATTGACTGTGCATGAGCTCTAGGACCACTTGAGAGTTTCCCACAAGAGGCATGTGTTAGAAGTGGTCTACAGCTACAAATACTATTTCCCGACTGTGTCGGTGCCCGCACCAGGCTCGCGGAGAGCAGAGATCATCAGCATCGAGAAAGAGGGCATGGAGTTTGCCACCCAAATTGAAGGCTACTTCATGGACGTCCTCCTATCCATCAGGTACGTTAGGTCGGCGGCATGCGAATCGCCATGGTACAAGGTGTTGTTATGGTTGCTGATGTCATGGCATAAGATCTATTCAGTCGAAATGGTGGCGACATCTGAGACGAGCATGCCTTTGTCGGCTGAAGTTGCACTGGAAGGGCTCATGCCATACCTGTCGAATCCGCTGTGTTACCTGCGAGCTTTTGAATCGTTTGTTGGAATTCCCCCTAGATTACGAGTATGGCAACAACAAGTTTCAAGTGTGAGTTAACACATACTATAAATCTTCTTCTGATGATCCTAATGTGAATAAATGTAATGTTGTACTAATTAATTACTTCATGTTGATGACATAACAAATTGGCATTCGCTGTCTAGTCAGATGGCCGTTTTAATTCTTCATGTTTAATGCTCATTCCTGTAGTCCCGTGCAACTGCCTGGTGCCTGGCTGCAAATTCACTGCCTCGGAGTCAGTGCTCTTCCCCCACCTCAGTGAAGTCCATTCCATGAGGTTGCGTAGTTTCCACTACGGTAGGAAAGCCAGGTACATCTCTAAGCCGATGTCGGCACCGGGCTCGCGGAATGTAGATATCTGGGTAACTGAGGCCAATGGAACAATGTTCTGCGTGCTATTTGATGAGCCCGAAAAAGTCATCTTGATATCCATCATGTGCGTAAGGCCAGCGGCGCGCTTGTCGCTGCAGTACAGAGTGAAGTTGAGCTCTGCGCATCCAAATGTCTTGTGGGAGGAGGTATTCTTTGAGAAGACTAAAGCCACTTGCTCTTTGTTCGTTTGTCGGTCTAATCTGGTCGCTCGTCGTTAGAATCGACTATCGGAGTTCACCGTGGAATACAAGCTTCGCATCGACAGGATTTTCTAGAAAATAACACAACTTAATCTTCTTGTGATGATCCTGACGTGAACACATGTACTCCTTGATAGGATTTTTCTTATCATTTTGGGACATGTGGTTCCTAGCTTAAGGTAGTTCTGAGCATTTTGTATGGGGAGGAAATGTGGTTCCTAGATTAAAGTAGTTCTGAGTATTTTGTATGGGGAGGATTTTTGTTATTATTTTGGGACATGTGATTCCTAGCTTAAGGTAGTTCTGAGCATTTTGTATGGGGAGGAAATGTGGTTCCTAGATTAAAGTAGTTCTGAGTATTTTGTATGGGGAGGATTTTTGTTATTATTTTGGGACATGTGGTTCCTAACTTAAGGTAGTTCTAAGTATTTTGTATGGAGTTCTGCTACTACTAATCTATTTTTGTGTATGGTTGAATTGAAAATAGAAGCTATAAATACTTCATGTGTATGGTTAAACTAACGTGACGAGACTATAATGCACCAGGAAGTGACATGGTTAATTTCATGCACGGCGGCATGCTAGGCATCCACTATGTATGAAAAAACTACACCATAAGCCAAAACATGCACCTTAAACATTGGTTTATGGTGTGGTTTTTTCATACATAGTGGTTTCTATGTGTACTACTAGATACTACCTATGTTCCACAATATAAGCCTTTTTAGAAAGCTAAAACAGCTATCTAAAAAGGCTTATATTATGGAACAGAGGTAGTAGTATTATTTTATTGCCTGTGGACTAGCTTTATGGGTCACCCTTAAGATTTTTGGCTTGTGGACAAGGTTCACTATGTATATGGATAGCTCTTAAGGTGCACTATTTGGCTTATGGTGTAGTTTTTCGTACATAGTGGATGCCCTAAATAATCATGTCCCTTGTTGATACCTTCGATCTAGATTCAATGATGTAGTATAATAGCTTTTTCCCTAGAAGACCTAGGTTTAATCAACCTCAAAAAGCACTGCTAAAAGTTAATAAAAAAGGACACGTCTACAAGACTTTGTTTGTTTGTTTGTTTTACCTTAGTTGACCAGACCAATCTAGTTTACTTTATAACGGGTTTGAATCAATGGATGGAGATAGGCCAGGGTTGAAGATCCACCTGCAGCCGCACATCAAATGGGACAAAAGATAATAATAAGCATAGTCATGTATAATGTTTGTATCGAGATAATCTCTTGTGGGCAACACATCCTAATATTATAGAGCCTCTGTAATGCAGCGGGCATAGCAATAGACTTTTAATCCAACTGAGAGTACACCGAAGCCACGGGTTACACACGATTATTAAGTGCAAAACATAGATCAAAGATTTAAGTGGTGATGTTGTTGTTGATCCCGAATGGGGTGCTAAGCGAAGATCGTACTACCATTTCTGTCACTAAGGTTCCTATGAGATCGCCACTAGCCAAGTATCCCACCTCAAGCCTTTATCAATCTATGGGATCTGGGGTACCTACAAGTCCACATATCGAGACAAGAGACAAAGAAACAAAATATACAAATCACAATTGCAAACAAAACACAATTCTCCCATGATCTAGATGCACAAAATCGCTGCAAGATTTCTCCCCAACCCGCAACCCATGAAGACTACTCACTCATAACAAATACATTGGAGACAGAAAACATCATACAAATACTTAGATTGAAATCAAATATTCTTACAATGGTTGCCAAATCACAAGGAGATCTAAAGTACAAATCAATGGCTATGGCTAGTGGATGGATGGATGGGGGAAGTGATGAAGAATGGATGAACAATGGTGTGGATCTCCTTTAGTGGTGTTGTGATGTAATCTGAGAATGGTGACCCTCTGGCCAGTGGTTGGAGCCTCAAAATATATAGGCGTCTTCATGAAAGTTGTAGGGTTTGACGAGACGAAGCTGTCGCCACCTGGTACGGGCGAGCGGTACTGGCGGACCGTGCTCGTACTAGTGGTCGTTAAGCTTGTAGATGCCCTAGAACATCTCTCCAATTACTTGGCCATTTGTACTTCCTCAAAATCCTTCATTATGACTCCTTATTTTGCTTTAAAAGCCATGATTTCCTGCACAACATAAATCAAAGAAGGGATTTTCATATCTTTGCAATTATTAGTCATTAGTGGCAAGAGTTGAGAGTTTCTTGGGAAATTGCTTGACCAAAAACAACATTTAAACGCAGTGGAAGATGGCAAAAATCGGAGCCATCAACTTCCCCAAACCTCAAACCTTGATCATCCTCTAGCAAGAAGAACCAAAAGAACTATAAGGAATTCAGCGTTTAAACTTGAAACAACGAGAATAAGAGTTCACTTACAGTCGGTAGTCGTATGTGCTCAACACTTCATTCATTTGCGAACCTTATCAGAGTTAGAGAGATGACAAGAATACTATACAAGCTTCGGTAAGTCAAGATAATCAAAGTAAAGTTTAATATAAGTATAAGTAACTAGAAGGGTAGCAATCAATCCAATTCCTCTAATTAACTCTCAGCTTGCCAAGGAACACTATGATGTTTAAACATCATAATTGAGTAAGAGAGTTTCATGTCCCAAGTAGTATAACAATGATGTGTCTTATTTACACCCACATCAACAAAGCAAGTCTATCTAAAACACTTCTAATCCAATCATTGTCTTTCAAGAAAAATTTGTAAAGTAGTAATGAGACCATGCCAAGGACTTGTTACGTGGATCCTCATAGATATCTTTTTTCTTTCTTTTATTTTTCGAGGATTGCTGATTGTTTGTTTTGCAAGTGTTTACACGACCTTTGAGAATACCAATACTTTTTCCCATATATTGACACGAATGCCACTCATGTCATCAACTCATAGCTGAAATCCGGGGTTATACCATAGATCGTTCAAAAGCTGCGGAGTTGTTGGCATCCCAAAGGTGTGCATTGGAGACATAGAACAAAGTTGTCTCACTTCTTTCTCTCTTTTTTGAGCTAGTACCGCGGTTTGAACCTAAAGGTTAGCTTTGGCATGCATCACAATTACCACTAGACTTTATTTCAATCAAACAACTCCTTCCATGAGTGTCATCGAGACTATCAAAATATCTATGGGGTTAAGTATCATCAAGGGTATACTCTCAAGACAATCATTCATCAAGCAAGTCATAAATTTCAAACTTTTTCTTATTATACTTGTTTGGCATTATTATTTCCAAGGCAAGACTCGGTTAACTAAAATAACTAGAGCAAGAGCTTCAACAACTAATCATCATACAAATAAAAAGCCTTACTCTAACCATATTAAATTACTTCCCACTAGCATGGCATCTTAGCAAATAAACCAACTAAGATAAACGACTCAAACTTCATAAGTGGGAGACATAGGACATACCTCTCATAAGTGACTTCATGATCCTCTTCCTTATAGCGTTGTGTTCCTTCAAAATTCAAACACAATTACTCTCAAAATGATAATAAAGCAAAGAGGCAAAGTATGAATCCACGTTTACAAAAAAAAGGATAACCAGAAAAATCTTTTTGTATTTTTGAGGATAGGGATTAAAGAATATAAAAGAACTTGCGACCAAGCAAGGGTTTTCAGAAAATAAAAACATCAAAAATAAACTAAAACAAAAGCAAATTAAAAAGCAAAGGAAAAAAGCAAAGTGTTGGAACAAGCCAACACGAGTGTTTCAAAGCTCCCAAGGAGCTGGAGTATAACCTCATTATTACATAAATAAATTTGCTGGGGGAACACATCCCCAAGCTCAGGCTTTTGCAAGCCCTTTTGTTGCTCATTATGGTGGCGGTGGATAATCTCCCACATTCCATTGGCTGCTCCAATCATGGAACTGGGTGGCAAGGCTTGCAGTGGCATCTCGAAGGTTGATGGAGAGGTTGTTCATGTTTTGAATATTTCCTTCGAGTGCATAGGTGTCTTTATAAGTGGTGTAGTAGTTTGGTGGATGCACATCTTGTTCGGGTCCCCCTTGTTCGACTTCTTCATCTTCTCCTCCTCCCACGGGTATTTCTTGTTGGGGTATATTAGCTTCAACCTGCGCGTCATAACGCAAACGTCCATCCTTGATAGAGAATAAACCGTTAGGCAAAGGAGCTGGGATCAAGTGATCCGCTCTAGGTATATCAAAGTAATATCTACCATGATTTTTAGAAATCATACTACATGCTCTTAGAGTAGAAAGACTGAGATGGTTACCTCCATTCAATGGTTGGATGTTACCTAGGTTGATGTGAAGTGCGCGTGCAAGAATGGTCACAACTCCTCCTCCACATATAGGTCCTCGAGATTGAAGAGCCCGATGCTTAAGGTAAAACACAAGAAGAGTGGCCAAATTTGGTGTTAAGTTACAATTGATAAGGGCAGATTTTGCAAGGATCAACATGTCCACCTCATTAACTCTAGTAAACTCACGACGTGCCTGAAGTGTGTTAGTAATCACATAAAATAAATGTCGGATAGCAAGATGATCAATTTGGTTCCCCTTGGGTGTGTTTCCACAAATTCTCATCGAATTAAAATATCGTGAAGGGGAAGGATATAAAACAAAGGTAGTTGTGCGTACATCGGTGTTGTTGTTGGCAAACCCAAAGCATTGAGCCTATTGGCTTAGTGTAAAAGTATACTCACAGTTCATAAGGCGGAATTTAATTCGATCAACTCCGGGCCTTTGTTCCTGAGAACAACCATAAGGATCCACCGTGTGTGTCAAGGTGCTGAAGAACTCAAGCATCAATCAGCGATATGTCGTAACATCCTGAAAGACAAAATTGTACAAACCAACATTGTTACAAAGTAAATCAAAATCACCACGAATGCCAAGTTGGTTCAGGATATAAGGACACGCCTGCTTGGTGGACTTGATATCTCGTATCTTGAGACGATCGAAATGGCTCAGATGGAACTCCTCGGTGAACTTGATGCCAAGTGACTCGGGGGTTAACATATCAATGGGTGGTGTGGAGGATTTCGCAGCCATCTCACGTGTACGACTCCTCGTGTTCATCTAATAAATAAACAAGACATAGTAAATAAATTTTGCTAATATTTTTTTTGGTACAATAGAAACATAGCATAAGTGATTCTCTACACTAACTACAAAAGAAACTCTTCTAAAAACAATGCTAAGCATACTTAATATCAAGATTGAATCTAGAACAAGACTTATGTCTGGATTGACAATGATGAATGATTGAGTGAATCTTTTGCACAAATAAGTTGGGGATTGGACGAGAATCATACCTTAGATCGAGTGAGTGCGAAGAATTGAAGAAAGATTGAGTAAATTTGAAGATCCAATGGAGGTGGTTTGAAGTTTGGAGGAAGAAGAAAGAGAAAAAATGATTTGAGGATTTTTAGGTTACCTCCTCGGGGTGCTTATGGCGGCCGCGTACGTGGTACGGGCGGGTGGTACAGCTGGAGCCCGCCCGTACTGGGTGACTTACCTTGGGGGCGACGACTGCTCCCAGGCGGTGCACTCGGTACGGTCGCGCGTGACCGTACTACTGGTCGTTAATGATACGGTGACTTTGCTTAAACTCGGATATTTGCTCGAGGGTACGGTGCGGGCGCGCGGCACAGGCGCGTTTGGCCGTACTGGTGTTCGTTATCGAAATTGTTCCTTTCGGCAAACATAAATTTTTTTATCTCTCTTCAGCTTGATGCGGTACGGGCGCACGGTACGGTCCACTTCGGTCGTACCAGTGGTCGTTAAGATCACTATGAACTACAAAACTCAAGGGATTTGATTAGTAGCTCTGTGTGCCTTTGCACATCTTATCAAATGGCTAGATAACAGTAAAAATACTAAGTAATGATTGAGCAATACTTCTTAGGCCATGTATTAGTAAAAATAAAATATAGAGGATTACCTTGTTTCTTCTCCTCTCTCCATAGGTCTTCTTGAACACTTTTTATTAAAAACAAAACAAAAACAAAACTAACACAATAAAATATAATATGAAATATAAAAAGAAATTTTATTTCACATGGGTTGCCTCCCATGAAGCATTTATAGTTAAGGTTAATTAGCTTGACCTTGATGGCAATCACTTAGGTTTGTGAAGTGGAACACCCACTCCAAAGTAATTGGCTTTCAAAGTAATTACACCACCATCATCATTAGGCTTGGCCTTCTTTTTCCTAGGGAAATGGACTACAAAAGGATCTCTAGATGGTAGCCCTATTCTCACATTCCCTTCATGTAAATTAATCAAAGCATTAATAGTTCTTAGGAATGGCCTACCTAGAATTATAGGTGTTATGGGATCTTCAGGCATGTCCACAATGACAAGATCAATAAGAGCGGGACTACCTTTAATTTCAAAAACTATATTTTATTTTATCCCAACATCTAGTTTATAAGTTGAATCAGCTAGATGGAGTCTCAATTCAGTTGTAACAAATTGCCCCAAGTTTAATTTATCAAATAAGCTTTTGGAAATTGTTGAGATGCTTGCACCAAGATCAGAAAGTGCGGATATCTCGTTAACTCCCAACTTAATTTTAATAGTGGGCTCAAATATATCATCTAGCTTAGCTAGAAGCTTATTAGCTAGTCTTTTATACTCCATCTCTAAATCACGAACCTTAGATGCTACTTATTGTATAAATTGTTGGTACATAGCATCATTATCTTGCTCTATACCTGGATTCTTAACAGTGATCATCTTCAATAGATCTTCCACCGTATATTCCGGTGTTGGTGCGTTGCTATAATCTAGCTCTTCAGGTTTTTATCACTGGTTACCACCCTCATCATTTTGAGGTCTTCTACCGGATTTGGCTCAGGTTTTCCAGCAAACTTTGCTAGTATGAGAGCTTGGCTCTCGGCTACCTTACCCAGCTGAGCCTCCATGGTCTTTGTTCTTTCCTGTAGAGCATGCACATCATTTCTATTGCAATGAAGTGGTTAGATAATCTTCCTATACTACTTTCATGGTTCTCTGGAATCTTAATAAGCATATTATTTTGCTCGGTTTGAGCTTGTATAAATGTTCTAACAGTTTGCTCAAACGGGAGATTGCCATGATTTGCTCCATTAGTATTATCATAATTATTATAAGGAGCTCTTGTAGGATTAGCATGATATTTTTGAACATTAGAAGCATACTTATTTTTCCATGCAGGATTAAAAGGAGTACGAGCTATAAAATTAACATCACTGACATCGGTACTGATAGCATTAACTTGGGTATCTTCCTTACCCTTTACTAAGTTAAGCAACTCATCTACCTTAGACGTAAGCTCTTCATTGTTTACCACGGTAATTGAACTTACTCTCTTCGCGGTTCTTTCCACATGCCATTGGGCATGGTTATTTTGCATATCATCAAGTAACTTCTTTGCAACACTCACATGCTTTTCCATGATCATTCCTCTTGCTACAGTATCTAGCATAGACTTAGACATTGGGTTAAGACCATTATAAAACAAATATAATATAAGCCACTCTTACATCCCATGATTAGGACAATTCATTACGGCTTCTTTCATCCTTTCCCACGCAAGCGCTAGTGGCTCATGGTATTCTTGTCTAAAGCTTGTAATGTTGGATCTTAGCTGCATAGTCTTAGCTGGGGGGGGGGGGGAATTTAGTCATAAACAAATTAGTACATTCCTCCCAAGATTTAATAGTGCCCTTGGTAGAGCTAGCAACCAATCCTTAGCCTTTCCTCTAAGAGAGAAAGGAAACAATCTTAGCTTAATAGCATTTGGATCTACATCCTCAATACGCATCATGTCCCAAATTTCAGTAAAAGTATTTAAGTGCAATCCTGAATCTTCAGCGGATGAACCCCCAAATTGGTTTTGTTGAACCAAACTTAAAAGGTTAGGTTTTATCTCATATATGTCTGCATAAACTGCGGGCTGAGGGATGGGTGCATGAATAAAATCATCAGTGGGAGTAGCATACTCCCCTAATCTCTTTTGAGCCATGGCTCTTATCTTTTTGGTAATTTTTTAAGTAATGAAAACGAATAAAAAGTAACTAATTTTTTGGGTTTTCGAATAGATAACAAGAAAGTAAACTAATAACAAGAATTAAACTACAACTAATAATAAAACTAAAAACAAGGTCTCTAATGACCTCACCAGGATAGCGATATTGCTTCCCCGGCAACGACGCCAGAAAAAAGGTTGATACCTTCGATTAGGATTCACGGATGTACTATAACAGGTTTTTCCCTAGAAAACCTAGGTTTAATCGAACCTCAGAAACAAATGCTAAAACGTAATAAAAAAGGACATGTATACAAGACTTTGTTTATTCGTTTTACCTTAGTTGACTAGACCAATCTAGTTTACTTTATAACGGGTTTGAATCAATGGATGGAGATATGCCAGGGTTGAAGATCCACCTGCAGCTACACATCAAATGGGATAAAAGATAATAACAATAAGCATAGTCATGTATAATGTTTGTATCGAGATAATATCTTGTGGGCAACACATCCTAATATTCTAGAGCCCCCGTGATGCAGCAGGCATAGCAATGGACTTTTAATCCAATCGAGAGTACACTGAAGCCACGGGTTACAAATGATTATTAAGTGCAAAACACAGATCAAAGCTTTAAGGTGATGTTGTTGTTGATCCCGAATGGGGCGCTAAGCAAAGACCGTACTACACTTTCTGTCACTAGGGTTCCTACGAGATCGCCGCTAGCCAATTATCTCACCTCAAGCCTTCATCAATCTATGGGGTCTTGGGTACCTACAAGTCCACAGATCGAGACAACAGACGAAGAAACAAAAGATACAAATCACAATTCCAAACAAAATACAATTCTCCCATGATCCAGATGTTGGGTCAGCAGCATAGAAAACAAAATTTTCCTACGATGAGAACTACACGCTAAGATCTATCTACTAGGTACAAAGCAACGGGTGGACATACATCCAACGAGAACTTACCCTTGAAGACAACGAGTTTTGTTAACGAGTAGGAACTCGTGGTTGATGTAGTCATACACTTGCCGATCTCAAGATCCTGAGGAAGTCCGAGCGCCGCAACTCAGCACCGCATCCGTACTCGCACACACGTTCAAGCCACCGGACAACCTCCACCTCCTTGCTCCAGCGATCCAACGGAAGCAGCAACTCCTTCCAGACGAAATGCCACCGGGAACATGTATCTCGCTAATCCGAGACCATGGGGGAATAATTCTAGAGGGTGAGAGAGATCCTTCACAAGCAGGTGTGAGAGGGGGGCCTTTTATAGGAGGAGGGGGTGCCCAAGTGGTGAGCCCTCACCTCCTCATTCATGTGGTGGTAACTCCCTCCACATAAATTTGCCCCTTCACATTCTCTTTTAAAGTCTCACTTTAAATGCATTAAATTTCTCCAAATTTAATGCTCTCTCATTTAATAAAACTATTTTATTAATTTTATTCAGAATTTTGTTAACTACTTTAATTAACAAACATTCACATAAAACCCCCTGCAACATTTCAATATTACATGCAGAACCAATTTCAGCAATTTCACCCGAAACAGTTTTAGTGTCTATTGAAATAATTCCAGCACTTTCTTTAATCTTTATCTGAAACATATTTGCTCTAAATGGTGTCGGTATCCCTTAAGTGTGTCACCCTACGGTTCGCGAATAATGCAGACATGATCGAGACCCCTCTCAGATCAATAATCAGAAGCGGGACCTGGAGATCCATACTGACTCCTACACATTCAACGATGACTTCTGTGATCGTGAGAACCTTTAATGCTAGTAACTAAATCACTTTGTCTCGCGATATATTACATGTCCGAGATTCGATCATCGGTATATCCATACCTAGTTTGATCTCGTTGCCGACATGCACTCTTTTCACGTTCCCGTGATATAACATTCTAGTGATCACATCACTTGCTTGCAAGCTATCTTAATGTGATATCACCGAGAGGGCCCAGAGTATATCTATCCGTCATCAGGATGGACAAATCCCAATCTTGATCCATGAGCCTAAACATAACACCTTTGTAGCACTGAACCCACCTTTATAGTCACCCTGTTACGGTGTGATGTTTGATGTTATCAAGATACTCTTCCGGTGTCAGTAATTAACATGATCTCATGGTCTAAGGACTAAGATTACTTCGTACGATGTTATAGCAATATAAACATAATGACTCTAATCGTAATGCTATACTTCGGATGAATGTTCATCACATCATTCCACCAATGTTGTGACCTCGTTATTAACAACATCCAATGTCCATGATCAGGAAACATTGATCATCTTGTTAATCAACGAGCTAGTTTATATGAGAGGCATTACTAGAATTTGTATTTTTTTATTAAACACACATGTATTAAGGTTTCCAATTAATACAATTATAGCATGCAAAATAAACATTTATCATAAACATGGAATAAGATAATAACCACTTTATTATTGCCTCTCGGGCATATTCCCTTTAGTCTCCCACTTGCACTAGAGTCAATAATCTAGTTTGAAAAACTTTGCGTATTGAACACCTATGGCTTTCTGGTGTTGCATATACATGATTGCTAGTGGTTAACATAATCTCCGGATCTGACAGTTTCAGGTCCTTGTGTATTTGTATGTCTTTGCGTCTCTACGCATCACTCATTCTCAAACGAGATGGCATTGTATAAATTTGGTCCTTTGGTGAGACCTTTAGTTCGTTCGGGTTAAAATATGTTGATATTATTGTCATACAATATATCTTCATAGTATTAGCCCTTCGAACCACACCTAGTTTGATAACAAACTACTTAACACAAATGCCCTCCTTTGCTGCTACTATAGCATTCATATACTTAGCCTTTTGTTGTAGTATCCGTCACAATGTTTCAACTTTGGAACTTATCCAAATCCATCATGGAAACATCCTTTCCATTACATTGTGCCACCCATAGTCTAAATTGAGATAAATTTAATTTGTATCTTGTGACAAAACTAGTATCAATGTAACACTTTACAATGAACTACCTTTAACTATTTGCCACTTATACATGATATATTCTTAGTTCTTCCAAAGCTCATAAGAATATCTTTACTATTGTCCAATGATCATCTTATGGATCATTCTGGTATGTGCTCATAACATTTAGAGCATAGGACATTCTGAGTATATACATATCATGGTATAATCGATCAAAATCTTCATGTGATTTTACTCACCAAGTGTTGGAACACTTGAATCTTGATACAATCCTTTCCATGCAGCAAGAACCTTTCTTGTTGTTTCCATATTGAACCCTTTCAATATCTCATATATGTATGTCTGGCACAACCATATTAGCGCCTTAATCAATCCATATAGATATTGATGCCTAATATTCTGGTTTTTCCCAAGTCTTTCATCGAAATCTTATTTTAATAAAATTCATAACTTGTGTCAATACAAGATACATCATTTCCAATCAACAATATGTCCTCTACATAATGTATTAGAAATATGTCTCAGCGCTCCCACTTAATTTCTTGCAAATGCAAGCATCTTCATCATCTCCGATGAATTTAAACTCTTTTAACTGTTTCATCATGGTGAAGATTCCAACTCTGCCATGCTTACTTCAACTATTGAAGTTTGCATGCCCTTTTAGCACCCTTTGAATTAACAAAACCCTTCGGACCGTGTCTTGTACACGTCCTAGGTAACCATTCTATTAGAAGAACATTGTTTTGTTTGTTCAACTACCATACATCAAATTATATGTAGTGGTTGCTACATTAATCCGTCAAGACTAAATATCGCTATGAAAGATCAAATCTTGTCATAGTCAACTCCTTGAACATTGTCGTAAACTTCTTTCCGACATGTTGACTATTTCATAGATGTTAAACATCCATGTCTATTTCTTTATAGATCCAAACACGACCGATAGGCTTCACGCCTTTCCGGAGGGTCTTCCAAGTTCAGAAACTTGATTTCTCGTGTATGGATACTATCACGGATTCTATGACTTCTAGTCATTTTATGGAGTCAGGGCCCATCATCGCTTCTTTGCATGCAGTCGGGTCATCATTGTCAAAACAATAATGATTTCCTTATCAAATCACACTATTTGATTCTTACTGACCCACACGGTTCAATAGGAACTCTAATCTCCGAGATCACAACCTTTGTAATCACGGGAGCCATGAGCATTGTGGTCGCCACCGGGACACTTTCCAGCGCTACGCTACTTAGCACACATAGCTAAGGTTCAACAACCTTATCAAAGTTCTATTGTGCTGCCACTTAACTTTTCGTGAAAAATTCCTTCTCAAGAAACTTGACGTTCCAAGTAACAAACTCTTTTGTCCTCGGTGTTATGGAGAAATTCCCAACAAATTATTTGGGATAACCTACAAAGACGTTCTTATCCGACTTTGGTTGTAAACATTTTACTTATGCATAGCATACCAAAATTTAAGAAAAGACAATTCGGGTTTTATCCCAAACCATAACTCATATGGTGTCATTTCAACGGATCACGACGGTGCTCTTTTCAGTGTAAAAGCGGTAGTCTCTAAAGCTTTAATCCTTAAAACATAATGGCAGTTTTATAAATGACACCTTTGATCTTACCATGTCAAACATGGTTTGATTTCATCTCTCAAATATGTCATACTCCTATGGTTTATTGGGAAACACAAATCATGGAACAATTCCACAAATCTTAGGTGTTTTGCTAAACACGTAACTCAAATATTTTCCTTTATGATCGAATCATAAACTCTTTATTTTCTTGTTACAATGATTTTCCACTTCATCTTGAAAGTCTTTGAACAATTTTCAAATGTTTCATACTTCTTCCTTATTAAGTAATTATATAAATATATTCACTCAAATTTCTGGAGAAAGCAGATGAAGCAAAAAGATCCATCGCATATGGCTACACATAATGGACTATGCACATCAGCATGTACAATTTCCAATAAGCTAGTCATCCATTCCTCTTTGGCCTATGAACAGAGTTTCAACTATCTCGAGGAAAGTCTCACAAGCATCAATTGATCAAAATCAAAGACTCCAAAAAATCGACCAACATGGAGTTTCTTCATGTTTTCTTTCCAATATAATTTAAACAGCGATGTTACTTCATAAGTGATCTTTCAATCATTTGTCTTGCGACATTTTAGCAATAGTGTTTATGGATGTGATTTCTCCCACTAGACTTGTAAAAGTTCATCCATCCTTATGGAATACGGTAATTATTTGAACAACCATTGTTCTCATAATACCGGAACAAAATAACAAAAACAAATCTTGAAGGCTAGGTTTGACGACAATGAAAAACACAATAACACTTTATTTTGTTTTTGATGAACATCATCACTTATTCTCTTGCTAGTTACTTAGGCCATTGCAGTTCATAAATTGCGTTGTCCCGTATGACACTTCATACCAACCAATTTGGTATCCAATACCGGTATCCAATACCTAAGAACCACATTGTTTAACAAGCAAGGAATACAACCATAACATGTATATCTTCTATATACCTAAGCTGGACATTTCCAACTTTTTCTTTTCTGCCAAATATTTTATAGATTCTCTTTCAGCAATTCCTTTTCCTTTTAAAAGAATCTATCAACATCAATAGTGGTGTCATTCACATGACACATGGTACAAAGCTTGTATATAGTCAAATACTAATACCTTTCGACTTGCACTTTGAAGTGGATCACCATCATCAAATGTTTGGCATTCTTTCAAAAATCCATTATTTAGTAATCTTTTAGTGTAGTAAACATTTTACTTACATCTTCTATTCATCCTTATCATGACAACTTTCATGATCAAGCTACTATAGCCTATAAGGAAGAATGACGAGTATAATTTTAGTTCCCAAAACCTTTTGGGAGATTCGGATGCCTAGCATCTCCATCCTTCACAAATTCTCATACAATATGAGAACATGTATTTTGCTAAATTATACTCTATCATAATGCAACCAAAAACATTGTTTCAGATATCACAATATCTTCCACACATGATGGTTTCTGAAACAATTTTTTAGCTCCTAGATAATCTTGATATTAAAACAACTTTTGAATATCAATAATCATGGAGGCAAACATGATACTTTAGATACTAACATTGGAATTTTTACTCTTGATTTAATACTACTTATTAAACTTCATGGAGTAAATAGAGTTTGCTGAAAGTTTGCAATAGGACTTTTAAACTTTAAATTGACATTCAAAACAATACGATACCAGTTCGTAAAGTAAATATCCAGAATTATATAGTTCTGTTATCTCAATTAAAACTAAGCGTAAGGTAGTGAACAGATGCCAATGACTACAAGAAATTATGCAAATTCACTTCGATTTAGTTTATGACAAATTGAGTTCTACTAATCCAAATTAGAAATGAACTCCCACTCAAAAACGACATCCCTCGTGCCTTTTTGGTGATTACATGAACCAAATCCACTACACCAAGTCCGATCATCACATGAGTCGGTGTAGCTTCAAAGGCCAGCATCAATATGGGCATCATATCAACTATATGACTCATGCTTAACCTTTCGGACCGTGTTCCGAGGCCATGTCTGTACATGCTAGGCTCGCCAAGTAAGAGCCTTAGTACTCGCATGTGTAAAACTGTCTTACACCTGTTTGTATGAAAGCGCAGAGTCGAGTACACCCGATCATCATGAGATGTCTCGAAACACGATCCATAGAATGGTGCATACTTAAGGAAGAACATATTTTATCTTGATATTTAAATGAGGGATCATCTTAGAATGCTACTAAAACGCCAAACTAGCAATATAAGATACAAACATCTAATGTGTAAAGTGAGATGATATGGTCCATGCATTTGATCTCTATCATATGCATCATGGTATAATCTCTATCATTCGTTTGTGTGTAAGGCCAAGGTCTATGGAACTTACACGTTAGGTGTGTTGTAAGAGTATCTATCATACATCTACTTACAATATTACCATATCATGACACTAGCCCAGCAACGATCTAAACTAGACGCCTCTAATTTATCCATTGCAAGTTTTATGTGGCTTAGGGATTTCGGAGATAGAACTGGTCTTACCTACGAACATGGAACCACAAAGAGGATAACCAAGTTATTAGCAACTCGTTGTAAATCAGATATTGACTATAGTAGGAGAGACAGACACCCGCCAGCCACTTATGCAAAACTGGTTGCATGTCAGTCGTGGAACCGGTCTCATGTGCGATGACATGTAAGATTGGTCCGGGCCGCTTCATCCCACTATGACACCAATATCCAAAATACATAGAAGATGCAATAACATAATCATCATCGCCCACATATAAACATATGTGTACTACCCGTGCAAAGCACCTACGCATAGATCAGGCTCTGATACCACTATTGGGTCCATAGCATAGAAAATAAAATTTTCCTACGATGAGAACTACACGCCAAGATCTATCTACTAGGTACAAAGCAACGGGTGGACATACATCCAACGAGAACTTACCCTCAAAGACAACGAGTTTTGTTAACGAGTAGGAACTCGTGGTTGATGTAGTCGTACACTTGCCGATCTCAAGATCGTGAGGAAGTCCGAGCGCCGCAACTCAGCAGCGCATCCGTACTCGCACACACGTTCAAGCCACCGGACAACCTCCACCTCCTCGCTCCAGTGATCCAGCGGAAGTAGCAACTCCTTCCAGACAAAATGCCACCGGGAACATGTATCTCGAGGGGGAGAGAGATCCTTTACAAGGAGGTATGTGTGTGAAGGTGTGAGAGGGGGACTTTTATAGGAGGAGGGGGGTGCCCAAGTGGTGACCCCTCACCTCCTCATTCATGTGGTGGTAACTCCCTCCACATAAATTTGCCTCTTCACATTCTCTTTTAAAGTCTCCACTTTAAATGCATTAAATTTCTCCAAATTTAATGCTCTCTCATTTAATAAAACTATTTTATTAATTTTATTCAGAATTTTGTTAATTACTTTAATTAACAAACATTCACATAAAACCCCCTGCAACATTTCAATATTAGATGCAGAACCAATTTCAGCAATTTCACCCGAAACAGTTTTAGTGTCTATTGAAATAATTCCAGCGCTTTCTTAAATCTTTATCTGAAACATATTTGCTCTAAATGGTGTTGGTATCCCTTAAGTGTGTCACCCTACGGTTCGCGAATAATGCAGACATGATCGAGACCCCTCTCAGATCAATAATCAGAAGCGGGACCTGGAGATCCATACTGACTCCTACACATTCAACGATGACTTCTATGATCGTGAGAACCTTTAATGCTAGTAACTAAATCCCTTTGTTTCGCGATATATTACATGTACGAGATTCGATCATCGGTATATCCATACCTAGTTTGATCTCGTTGCCGACATGCACTCTTTTCTTGTTCCCGTGATATAACATTCTAGTGATCACATCACTTGCTTGCAGGCTATCTTAATGTGATATCACCGAGAGGACCCAGAGTATATCTATCCGTCATCAGGATGGACAAATCCCACTCTTGATCCATGAGCCTCAACATAACACCTTTGTAGCACTGAACCCACCTTTATAGTCACCCTGTTACGGTGTGACGTTTGATGTTATCAAGATACTCTTCCGGTGTCAGTAATTAACATGATCTCATGGTCTAAGGACTAAGATTACTTCGTACGATGTTATAGCAATATAAACATAATGACTCTGATCGTAATGCTATACTTCGGATGAATGTTCATCACATCATTCCACCAATGTTGTGACCTCGTTATTAACAACATCCAATGTCCATGATCAGGAAACCTTGATCATCTTGTTAATCAACGAGCTATTTTATATGAGAGGCATTACTAGGAAGTTTGTATTTTGTTTATTAAACACACATGTATGTGTTTATTAAGAAGAAGAAGAATATCAAGTATGTGTTGAAGAAGAAGAAGAAGATGGAGTTCCTTATGGCCATCTTCAAGACATCATCAAGAAACAAAGTGCAAGCTCAAGATGTTCCATCTCTAGAAGACCTCATGCAGATCTCATGCTTGAAGCTTGTCATCCTCGGTGATCATGGAGTGATGAAGACAAGTTCAAAAAATAGGTTTCCCCATGGACTATGGGGGAGCATTTCACAAGTCTTCATCAAGCAAGTGCAATCAAGAAAGGCGATTCATCTTGAGAAGGACAAGACAGTCTACATCAAGCTCAAGTGGAATGCTCAAGGCAAAGGTATGATCTTTATAGCTTTTCTATTTTACTGGTCTCTTGTAGTGTTGGGAGACCGGGTTCAGGGTATATAGCCATACTATCAAGAGGGGCTCTCAAGTGAGTGCTCAATCGTATCTTTCGGAGAGAGCTAAAACCTTTGCATACATAGCATCATTTTTCTTGGTTGTTGGTTGGTTCTTGTCCATGTGGGGATCTAGAGCTTGTGGTTATCTTTATAACAGGTTCTAGTTCATCAAAGACGAATTTCCCTTGCATATCTTATTGCATTTTTGATCTTGCCGGTTTTCCGGCTCCACACCTTAGGAAATATCTCACATCTATATACTTGATATTTTATCCCTTGGTGGTATCCAATATTACACCTTTTGTTGTATTATACTCTTTATTATATTTCCAACAAAATTGGTTTCATCCCAATTGGAGTTTCCAAGCTCAACTTCTTGCGTTTTGTGTTTTGGAGGTTTTACCGGTTTGTCGCTTATGAGTGGTCATACATTTTTATCCATTTTATTATTATACTCACATGTGGTACTATGATATTTCTTTGCATAATCTTTTATAGCTTGCTGTTCTCTTCAAAACGAGCCCAAGATCATCGAAATTGGAGTTCGGAGTCAAAAGTTATTGAAGTTTTTGTGCAATGTTGTCCAACGGTTTTTCTTGAAAACTTGTTTTTGTTCAAAGTTCCGGTGAAAACTTGTTTTTGTTCCATAACTTGTGTTTCTATTTACCGGTAGTACCGGTGGAGCACTGGTAGTTCCGGTGGTGTGCGAATCTGACCCAAACGATCAGTTTTTCCTTGTCCTATTTAAGGGGGGCTTCTTCCCCAATGGTTTCCCAACTTTGGAGGTCATTTTGCTAGCTCTTCTGCTCTCTCTCCTCCATTGTTGAACTTAAAAAGCTTGTCCTCTCCCCTTCTCCCTCCCATGATTCTTGCATCTCTTTGATGGATTTGAGAGAGGAAATCTAGATCTATAACACCACCTAACCAAATCCCTTCTGAATCCTTGGGATCTCGATCTTAGAGAGTTTTGTGTTCTCCTCTTGTTATTTTTATCCCTTATTCCCCCAATAGATTTTTTATCTTTGGTGGAATTTGAGAGTTAAGGACTTGCCTCTTGCATTGTTCTTGGGGGCTCCAATTGTTGTGGAGTTTCCTCAAGCTTATAGCCTTTGTGGTATTTCTTGGGAGTCCTCCAATTGAGTTGTGGAGATTGCCCCAAGCCTTGTACGGGTTCAGTGACCGCCCTCAAGTGTCCCATAGTGGATCGTGAGTAGGCCTTTGTGGCGAGCTCACGGGAGAATAGGGTGAGCCTTTTGTGGCGTCGATGAGTTGTGTGCCTTCGCATCTTGGGGTGAGGCCTTGTGTGGCGTTGGGTGAGCATTGAGCCACCACACCTCGAGGTGAGCCAGTTGTGGTGTTCGAAGTACATTGCGCCACCGCACCTCTCCAACGGAGACGTAGCTTCTTTGGAAGTGAACTTCGGGAAACAAATCATCGTCTCTGTATCCATCTATTATCTCTCAACTGAGCCCTTTACTTATGCAATTTACATTGTGATAGCCATCGTGCTTGAAGTATTATATTTTGCTATCACCTTGTTGCTTGTCTTGCTTAGCATAGGTTGTTGGTGCACTTAGTGAACCTAGTGGATATAGGTTTTGGCTTGATAAATTAAACGTTAAGTTTTATTCCGTATTTATTAGAGGCTAAACCATAATAATTTTAAAACACCTATTCACCCCCCTCTAGGCGACGTCCATTTCCCTTTCAATGGTTAATTTAGTGCACGGCGGCATGCTAGTCTATCAAAACGCTAGCCGGTGTCCTCGATGCGCCGCTTCCTATAGTAGAAGGCCACCGATGGAGCACGCAAAAGAAAATAAAAAACCTCTTTCAAAGAGATCTCATATCTTTCCCATCTTTGTTTAGTTTATCCCCACTCGTCGATGCTGCTTGGCCGCATTTCCACCACGCGCTTCACACATTTTTCTTGCCATATCGCCCGCTGCATCACTCCTTCCAGGCCACCACCCCTCTCCTCCAAAAACCACCAACAACTCTACATAAATCCACCCTTGCCCCCACTCCATCCGGATGCGATGGAGGATTCAACGCGCAACCCGCTAGACTACGGCTGGAGTAAGGTCAGCGACGACGTCTTCAATGAAATCGCTATGCGTCTAGACACTACCAACACCGTTAGGATAGCCGCATGTTCCAAGGAGCTGTACCGCCAAGTCGCTAGTGGAAAAGGTAGCAGATGCCCCAACAACCGTTGTTGGTCATTGGTCTCCTGCAATAACGTCTACAAGCATAAGATCCAATGCTACTGTGCCCTGTGCGTAGTATGCACGGAGCCAGGATACGAGTTCGTCACCCATCCATTGACTATGCACGAGCTCGGGGACCACTTGAAACTTTCCCATAAGAGGCATTTGCCCGAAGTGGGCTACATCTCCAAAAACTAGTTGCCGACTGAGCCGGTGTCCATGCTAGGCTCGCGGAGAGTAGAGATCATCCGCATCGGGAAAGAGGGCATGGAGTTTGCCACCCAAATTGAAGGCTACACCACGAACATCGTCCTATCCATCAGGTACGTCAGGTTGGCAGCGTGCGAATTGCCGCGGTACAAGGTGATGTTATGGTCACTACCGTCATGGAATAAGCTTCATTCGGTCTAAATGGTGGCAACATTTGAGATGATGAGCAGACCTTTGTCGGATGAAGTCGCACTGAAAGGGCTTTGTCGTACATGTCGAATCCACGGCATTACCTTCAAGCTTTTCAATCGGTCATCAGAATTTCCCTGGATTATAAGTATTGCAACAACTAGTTTAAAGTGTGAGTTAACACATATAAATCTTCTTATGATGATCCTAATATGAATATATGTAATATCATATTAATTAATTACTTTATGTTGGTGACAGACCCAATTGGTAACGGCTGTCCAGCCATATGTAAGGTCTTCATATTCATTGCTTGTTGCTGCAGTCCCGTGGAACTGCATGGTTCCTAGCTGCGAGTTCGCTGTTGTGGAGTCAGTTCTCTTCGCCCACCTTAGCGAAACCTACTCCATGAGGTTGCATAGTTTTTGCTATGGTAGGAAAGCTAGGTACATATCTAAGCCGGTGCCCGCACCGGGCTTGCAGAATATAGATATCGGGATAGACAGGGCCGATGGCACGATGTTCTGCGTGCTATTTTACGGGAACAACAAAGTCATCTTGATATCCGTCGTGTGCGTTAGTCCGGCGGCGCGCTTGTCGCCATAGTACAAGGTGAAGTTGAACTATGCGCATCCAAATGCTTGTGGGAGGAGGTATTCTTTGTGAAGCCTAAATCCACTGGTTGGTTTGTCGGTCTAATCTGGTCGCTCGTCGTCGAAATCGACCATCGAAGTTCACCATGGAATACAAGCTTTGCATCGACAGGATTCCTAACTGAAGGTAGTTCTGAGTATTTTGTATGGAGTTCTGCTACTGCTAATCTATTTTGTAATAATACCTATGTACCGGTACTTATTCAGACCGACGGATCGAGTGCAGAATATGGTCTCTCTTTCCTTTTGAATCATGGCATTGCTACATCTATCGAATTTTAGTGTCTGCATTGCTAAATCTGTCAATTCTTTTGGTCATTATCTATACTACTAAATCAGTCACTTTGAAATGCTTCTAAATTTGTCAAGTGCCGCTTATTATGAACTAGCAATCTGTTGATATTTTTCTATGTTATTTAGTACTATTGAATTTTTCAAATGCTAGTGAATTTGTCAAATGTTTTATTGTTGCTATTACTAAAGTATTTTTAGAACTAATAGTGTTGTGCAAGTACTTATTTATATCAAGGGCAGTAGATGGTCTTGCTCTTCTTTTGAAACATGGGTAGAATATGGTCTCTCTTTCCTTTTGAATTATGGCCTTGCTACACTATTGAATTTCAATGTCTGCATTGTTAGATCTGTCAATTCTTTTGGTCATTATCTATACTACTAAATCGGTCACTTTCAAATGCTACTGAATCCGTCAAGTGTCGCTGATTATGTAATGGGAATTTGTTGATATTTTAATGTTTTATTCAGTACTGCTGAATATTTCAAATGCTAGTGAATCTGTCAAATGTTCTATCATTTTTATTACTGAAGTATTTTTATAACTAATACTAATGTACTGGTACTTATTTAGATCAAGGAAAGTAGATGGTATTGCTCTTCTTTTGAAACATGGCTAGAATAGGGTCTCTCTTTCCTTTTGGATTATGCTCTTGCTTTATTGCTGAATCTGTCAATTTTTTGGTCATTACATGTACTGCTAAATTGGTCACTTTGAAATGATGTTGAATTTGTCAAGTGTTATTGATTATGTACTAGGAATCTATTGATATTTTTCTATCTTATTTAGTACTATCGAATCTTTCAAATGCTAGTGAATCTATCAAATGTTTTGTTGTTTTTATTTCTAACGTATTTTTTAGAACTAATACTGATGTACTGGTACTTGTTTAGATCAAGGGTAGTAGATGGATATGCTCTTCTTTTAAAACATGGCCAGAATATGGTCTCTCATTCTTTTTGAATTATGGTCTTGCTACATCTATTGAATTTCAATATCTGCATTGTTGAATCTATCAATTTTTTTGGTCATTATCTGTACTACTAAATCAGTCACTTTGAAATGCTTCTAAATATGTTGATATTTTTCTATCTTATTCAGTACTGATGAGTCTTTCAAATGCTAGTGAATCTGTCAAATGTTCTACCGTTGCTATTACTAAAGAATTTTTTAGAACTAATATTGATGTACTGGTAATTGTTTAGATAAAGGGCAGTAGATGGTTTTGCTCTTCTCTTGAAACATTGCCTTGTCATAATCTAGATTATACTTGGGCATTTCAGGTTGCATATGGGGGTCACACATGCATTGATGTAAAAAGAAGGTACTCAAAAGCAAACTTGATTGTCAGTTTTGCTTTCTCCAATGGTCGAGTGTGTCTAGAGAAAAGGGCAAACTGATTGGGCGATAATGTCTTTAGAGCTAAAACAAAAATTGGTTCTCTTTATACTGCTATTGAATTTCAGTGTCTATATTGCTTGGGGAATTTTGGGTTGTATATGTGAGTCACACATGCATTGATGTGAGGATAATGCATGCACACAAAAGCAGAGTTGACTGTTAGTTTTGCTTGCTCCAATGATCGAGTGTGTTCAGAGAAAAGGACTGATCCTACGCCAAGGTTTTTAGAGCTGAAACAAGAATTGATTCTTGATGTACTGCTATTGAATTTCCAAGTCTGTATTGCTGAATCAGTCACTTTGAAATGATGTTGAATATGAACTGGGAATATATCGATATTTCACCAAGTCTGATGCAATTTAATCCTTGGGTGAGTCTTTCTAGAAATTTCGTCAATTCTAGCAGGTTTGTGAAACTTCGCAAAGGGGGTATCTTAAGTTCATTTGAGGTTCGGCATATTGGTATTTTGATATGAAGTAAGGAAACACGTAAGTGACTCAACTTATAACTACTCCACCCAACTGATGTGATATACTACATACGAATCTAGACAAAGTTGAGGATATTAATGTGGACCACAGGGAGCAATATAAAAATGAAAGAAGTAAATAAATCATCTTACAGTTCTAATTGACGTGACTAGTAGCTATGCACGCGCACGTGCCTCACAACTAATCAATTTTACACTCAATCCAGGGAATCACATAGTATGTCTAAGAGCTTTTTTGGAATACTTCAATCTACATGACTTTCAGCTCACACGATATGTCATTGTACTTCAATGCTTTTAGATGTTATCGATTATAAATGAGCGGGCAATGTTCACTCATTTTTCCTCACTGTTATATATCGACATACATCTCCCCATCTTATAGAAACATCTAATGTCTCCCATTCCTCTTCATATCAACAAGATGATATAGTCTATGTTCTCTTGCCAGTGTTGGTGAGCCTACTGATTTGGGGGCGTTCCGTCATATCCAAATTTCTAAGCTAAGTTGGGACACTCTGATTTAGAAGTTCCAAGGACCTAAGTTGCTCCAGAATGTTCTTTGCATCATTACGTTTTGACAAAGGATATACCAAAACTTGCACTTACATTTAAGAAAATGAATTAAATAAACTCTCAGTGTCCACAAACTTCAAATAAATGTACAAAAGATGCTATAGATTGACAAAATAAATAGAAAAATCACGTGAAAACTCAGCAGCAGCATCCAATACAGTCACAAGTTGCACAAGCAATCTTGTGCTAGTATTATATGAAGGAACAATAATAACAATAGTGATTTTGTCCTTGATAACACTTATAGATTGATTATCTATAGTATACTATAACCAACATTGCTCAGGGATCTCTCGTGGGTCGTCTTCATTTTTTGATACAAGCACAATCAGTGTATCTTCATTGCATGGTAGGTTTATCTGATAGTGCAAATTCTATTATAGCTTTCAATATCAACACCAAGGCACCAAGTTAACCAAAAGCTGATATGTTAATTAATTAGCTTCAGTATAGTATGAGATTAGTAAGTCGAAACAAAAGGGAGCGTTCCTCAATTCAACAACCAAATTTTTGGACATGTTGATTGCTGCATCCATGAAATACTAATGTTAAGTGGCCACATAAGAAATACTTACTGTGCAATTTATAACAAATCAAAACAGTAAGATAGATGAATGAACATTTCAACTTTAGAAGTTTACCGTGAGTGAACTACCACAAAAAAATCTATTCTCCATGATATCCTATTTCACAACCGCTTCGTCATGAATAACTCAATGAGAAAATGATCAATGAAGCAAGAGGCCGGGTTTACCTATACCTATATAAGTACATCCACAACTCTGAACATATGTATAGTCCATAAGCCTAGAAAGACAACAAATATAAGCAATTGCATGCCCAAAACAAAGTTGTTGTGTTCCAAAATTAAGTAACACTCATGTTCTGAACAAAAGCCATGTGTGGGCAAAGAGAAGATAGTAATCATAATTTTTATATAAACGCTAATTAATTTTATGCAAAAAAATATAACTCAAATCCGAAGTGTTCACGATGCTGACCTCAACCCAAAGATTGCCTCTAGATCAGTGAAGCCACATTTAGCTCTCTGATGGTATCCCCTTTGGAGGGTAAATTAATCATCTCAACTCAGCATTCAACACAAATTTTCAAACTTGATTGGTGGCAAAGACACAATACCTCATATTGTAAGACAACTGAAATTGTTCCACAGCATATATCGTTATACCAAATAAGAGAAACCAGCAAAACTCCATGTAAAATATGATGTTTATACCTGCAAAGTAATGGAGCTGTATTGTGTGTTTGACCCGGTGGCTTTGCCAATTGTGCTTGTATATGTTAATATGCTGCTACGTCCACCGCTAGAGATAAGATGAACTACAGGCAGGCAATGGATGAAAGCAAAAAATAGGGAAAAATCACCATGCAATGTCTTGCAACAACATTTGACATAGGACCCAGCCTTAGCGGCAGCTGCTATGGTAGGTCCTCAGCGGTGGCGCGTCTTGATGGGCCTCGGTGGAGGTGTCTCTATGGCGGCGTACCGCCTAGCAGCAGTCGTGCATCCGGCTGGGGCCTCCGCGACGGCGTGCCCAAGTGGTGCCTAGAGAGTGGATAACAACGCACCCGGTGGTGGCGACGATTCTTGTCCGTGTGAGCCGAGGTGTCATCCCCTGGTCCAGGGTCGGGGCCTGGTGCACCGTCGTCATGCTCCTCGACGGCACTCGGCAAAGCAGGGTGGACATGGAGATCGGCTTGTGGCGTAGGAGATCAGCCAACGTTATGTAATTCGGAGGAGTGTGACAGCCGGGCCATGAAATGGAGAAGATGGAGATGTTTTGATCTATGAAATTAGGCATTCCCTGCTTGATTTTTTGTTGTTGAGATTGCTTGTTCTTTTTGGACGCGTGAAATCAGTGCATGCAGGCTGCGGGACAGGAGTTCCTTTTCCTCTACGGTGGAGTATGTTCAGCCAGCGTAAATTACTAAATGCACACAAGATAACAATTCTATTAATTCTAGCGGTTAGATTGAGTTTGCTGGGCCCAATCATGCGGTGGTATTATGTCTGTGTATGTTTTATAGGGTGTGTCTAGCAAAGATAATATTTGCTCTTTTATTAGTAGTAGAGATGAGAGAACACTCACGGCAGCGTGGCAGCCTAGCGTAGCTATAGTACTCAGTACTCCATAACTCTAGTCGGTGTCCTCGATCGATGCAGTTACGCCCGACAAAAGATAGCCTAAGGAGCACGGCAAAAAACCCTCGTTCAAAGAGCCATCATCAACTCCGCCAGGCTGCATTTGTATCTTCTCGAGCATGCACTTCACACATTTTACTCGCCATCTCACCCGCAGCATCGCTCATTTTAGGCTGCCATCCCTCTCCACCAAATACGCCCAACAGTCATACATAGATCCACCCTTGCCCCCAATCTATCCGGACATGATGACGGGGGATTCGAGGCACAACCAGATGTACGACGTCTGGAGGAAGGTTGGCAACAACATCTTAAATAAAATATCTATGCGTCTGTACACTACCAGCACCATCCGGCTGGCCGTATGCTCCAAGGAGTTGTACCGCCAAGTCGCCGGCGGAAAAGGTAGTAGATTCCATGACGACATCTGCTGGACTTTGGTCTCCTACAAGGATGTCTATGACCACAAGATCGCGTGTAACTACCGCCGGTGTGTCTGCGCAGAGCCAGGATGTGAGTTCACCGGCTTCAAGAAAGTGTTCGTCGAGCATCTCATATTTGTCCACTCGATGACAGTGCCTAGATACAGACCCCCAAAATTGGATCCGTCTATGTTGGTGCCTGCACTGGGCTCATGGAGAGAAGATGTCATTGGCATCATGAAGGAGGGAAAGTTTTTCGTTGCCCAAATTGACGGGCACAACACGGACTTTCTCCTGTCCGTCAAGCTGGTCAGGTCGATGGCGTGCGAATTACCGCGGTACAAGGTGAGGTTTTGGTCATTGGTCATGTTCTCTAGTTTAAATCAAGTTGTAGTACAAGGTCATACGATACAACACTTAGGCCACCGCCGACCGCCGCCGCGCTAGAAGTGCTCACGTCTTTTCTGTCGAAACCACGGTTTTACTAGCACACTACTGAACCTGTCATCGAACAAGATTCACCGGTGAGATATCACATCTTAATCCTCTTGTGATGATCCTAATGTGAATGTGTGTAATGTTATACTAATTTGTTAGTTTATGTAGGTGGCAGATTCCTGTCGTAATCAAAATTGTGGAAATTCAGGATCCTAAATTTTCTGGTTTGTCATATGAATTGTACGCTCTGGATCTAGAGACCGATAGGCGACAATAAAACGACAGATCTTTCATAGGCAAGAAATCAAGCGTGCTTCCCGACCAGCACTTGGACACGCTGAAGCATTCTCTTTTCTTCTATGTACGTGGTTTCTAGCTTAGTGTAGTTCTCACTTCTACTGAGTATTTTTGTATGGAGTTCGACTATTAATCTATTTTGTAGTAATACCTATGTATTGGGACTTGTTCAGATCGAGTGGAGAATATGCATGGTCTCGCTTTTCTTTGAAAGCTTAGGCTTGCCGCATTGTTGTACCTCTATTAAATATTAATGTTTGCATTGTTGAATCTGTCAATTCTTTTGGTCATTTTCTGTCGCCATTGAATCAGTAATTTTGAATTGCTATTGAATTTGTTAAGTGCTGCTGAATATAAACTGGAAACCTATCAGATACGTTTCTAGTCATATTCTACACTGCCAAATCTTTCAAATGCCACAGAATCTGTCAAATTTGTTGTCATTGCTACTTGCTATTTGCACTAGAGCTTTTGCCTTTCTATCATCGAAACCGTTGGATGTGTTTTTGACAGATGTGAGAGGGGTAAGATACAATGTGATTTTACCATGTGAAGTTATAGGGTATCAGTCCAGTTTTGGCATGGGCAGAGTGTGTGTCTCCATGGTTCTTTTGACTTTTCGTGTGAATATCTATCAAAAGAATTATCGCTTTTTCCACCTCTCATGGTGAGGTATTTGTTCCAAATCGGGTCGAGCACAGTACAATGCAGAAAAAATTGAGGCCTAGTACAATGCATTCTTTACTAACGAGGAGATGAAAGCTAACCCATCCGGCCCCTCTTTCACCATCCATTCTTTGTTGCAGGTGTTATCTCATTCCAATATTCCATTAATATTTCCCTTCAGTAAGAATATACATGTAGTAGAAAAATGTATGGACAAAAGAACATGTGTGGTAATTCTATGACTGAATTCGTTCCAATATTCCCTTGAACATTTTTATTTGCACTGTAAAACTGAAATCAAAACAAATCAACTTATTTCAGCCTAGACTTGGTATTATATTTGGACTAAAGCAATTCAAAACTGATTGCCGAAAGAATGATGTCTCACTGGTTTGTTCAGTTTATATTTGGGAAGTTGTTGCCTACCAAATTACCAATATACCTTTTTTGACTATATTGAAATTATCATTCACAAATCTAGGATATGATAACTATATATGCTTTAAATATTCTCGGTTCACAGAAATCATCAATAGATACTTGGAAACTTAATGTGAACTACCAAGGTCTAAAAAAGTATGTCTCCTTACACACCTGAATGGCACCAAGAGCACATGTGGCCAAGTCACACTTTGTAAGACCTGAAGAGATTTTCATGTTAATGTTAATAAAGAATATAAGTTAACTATAATATAACATCTCATTATAGTGTTACTCTGGAAGAAATTTACTTAAAAACTATCTAGCTTGCCTTGTAAATGTACTTCACATAGACTGATCGTTAGTTAGTACAGAAGAAAAATGCAGGCGCTTGCCTTCATATGCTTCACTGTTGAGGTGATGTCAGTCCTAAATCCCCTCAAAACATATAGAGAGCTTTTGGAAATCATCAATTTTTCTGTCCTCGCCTATATATTGATGAACAAAAAGTGGTTAATAATCACCATATATTTGTTTGATTTATCATCTAGGAGGTATATAGGAGAGATATAAATGATTTCATCTCTTATTTCCAATGAGATAGCCTAGAAAAAGTAGCATTGCCAAGATGTGATATTTTAAAATTGTAGACCCCATAATTCTTTACATTATACTATAGCTTAAGCCTGAGAAAAAGTGAGCCATCTGAGACATTTTCTCGCGCGCGCGTTTCTAGCCGTTTGATCTTCACTCTGAGTCATCTCAAACGTACAGTTTCAGTGTTGATCGAAGTCTTACGAGCTCCTGTTTCCGCCCCACCCCCACCCATCTCGACCATGTTCTCCTCCACCCGAGCTCCTACCCATCCCAGCCCCTCCTCCATCCCCACAGCAACCTGTGTCGCTCCCTTCGCTGCTGAGCTCTCCCTCCACTCACGAGGCCACCACCACCCATCCAGCTCCCGCATTTTGCATCGGCCGCCTCTGCTTCCCCACCTCGAACCTGCCTAATACCTATTCAACATCGCCCCCGACCTCGCGCACCCGTCTATCGCCACACTTTTTTGGTGGTGAGGAAGATAAGAAGAAGGTGAGAACGTGGGACGATGGGGGTGAGATAGGGGGTAGCACGGGTAGAGACGCTCCTATGCGGGACTACACGAAGATGTCGCATCATCCTCACCGCTTTGACTGGAAAAATCAGGGATGGATGGTGGAAAAAAGGAATTGAAAAGGAGAAGGCACCTCTGATCCTGACCTCTCCCTCTCACCTCCTCTCCATCCTGTCGTCGGATTGATGACAAGTACGCCATGAGGAGGTCCTTGGGGCGTGTGGAAGAGAGGGTTGTGAGACGTACGGTGTTCTAGGACGGTGAGCACACAAGTTTATCCAGGCTTGAATCCGCCGGCTTTGGACGGATCCTACTCCTGCTAGCAATCCAGTAATACGGCAGAGTCGGAATATGGGTTACAAGGGTTTCGCCTGTGCGAGTTGAGATTGTAGACTATTGTGAGGGTGCCCTAAAGGCTCTCCCTAGGACGGCTTATATAGATATCCGGCCTAGGGTTTACCGGAGAGATCTATCCGGCTACGACTATGAGTCGGTTACAGAGTACATCTTGAACTACAAGTAACACTATGGGCCTATGTCGGTAAGTCTTCTGGGCCTTCTCATAGCCAGACTGGACTCCATCTCTTCTCCCTGACTAGGCCGCCCATGAAGCAAAGCTCTAACCCGAAGTGGGCCACCCTGGTTAGTGAGGCACAGTGAGGATACCCGGAAAGTATATCCCCAACAGCAGCCCCCGGAAGCCTCCATGATCCAAAGTCGGATTTCATCATCGTCTAGCTTGATCTTTGGCTTGCAGAATCGTGAAGGGTTCCTGAAACTTCAAAAAGAAAGGATAGGATCCGAGTCTCAAATAAGACGGACCTAAGAATACGTTATTCGGATTTCTAGCTCAAAATTCAAACTAACCCGGAACTTGGTCTCTGACGTAACCTAACACTAGTCATGATCATGTCACGTCACTGATAGATATTTCCTGTCAGCACGACCGTTGGTGGGTCCGCCTTTCGCGGAACTGAGGTGCCGTTTCAATGCGTGCGTGGCGATCGAGGCGGCGTAATCATCGCGTGGGGGTTACCCAGTTCCTTCCACGACGCATGGCACGTTTACTGTACCGTTTACACGAATCTTGATGCGACTGGAGGATATAAGTGGTGAGGATCCTTTTCCCCATCTTCTTCACCAGTACTTGCGTCGTTTCCTTCTCCCCTACGCCTCCCCACGAACTTAGAGCTCCTCTGCTCCCCAAAAACCTCCAGCGCCGCCCATCCAAGGTCACCGGCACACAGAAGAAATGGCTTCAGCATCGTCTTCCGGTACGACGGTGACGGCAGCGACGGCAGCGGCGGCGGAGAAGGAGAGCAACCGCGGGGTATGGATCCCGTGTGTCCTTGACGATGCCAAGCTTCACGTCGTGGAGGAGGAAGGGCTCCTCCATGCCAGCGACTGGCGGAGCGGCTTCAGCGAAACCGTCCCCACCCCTCGCGATGGCGAGCGAGTGCACTTCGGCACCCACCTCGACAGAGGTTTGAGCTTCCCTCCCTCAGATTTCTTTTCTAAGGTCATAGATCATTACAGAGTTCAACTCCATCATCTTCCTCTGAACTCTCTCTTAGAAATGAGCGCGTATGCATCTTTGTGCGAGGGGTATCTTGGCATTAGGCCTAGCCTTACTCTTTTCCAGTTTTATTTTCATGTCCGGAGAAATTCCATCACTGCCGGTAATCCTTATATTACCAGTACTATTAGTTTTTCCGTTGGAAGAGAGCGCGTTTATCCTCATATTATGGCCAGTGAGTCGGTCAAGCAATGGCCGTCCACTTTTTTATATCATAAGGATATTCCCGCTCCTGACAAAGCTACTGCTTTGCCGGCTTTTGTCGATGGTGCCGCTACGCCCCAAGAGTCCTGGGACGCAGATGCGTTGGCTCTTAGTGAAGATCTGCTTCTTGCCAAGAGGCGGATCGAGTATTTGATGAAACACAAGGGCCTGAAAGGGTCCGACTTAGTTCACTACTAGGTGGCACGCCGGATCCAGCCTCTTCAACATCATGGAGATCAACTGATGCACTCCATCACGTCGTCCAAGAAAGATTCCCTCCGCATCAGCCCCAAGGCCTACTCGGCAAAAGATTATGTATGTCAAATCAAGTGGCTGATAAGGGAGCGAATTGAGAGGAAGATTCCAAAGCTATCTTGGACATGCATACGGCGGAAGATCCCGTGGTTTTGATAAGCTTCCAGCAGCAACTCGAATTATGTGCCCATCTTTATATTGTTTTGCAATACTGAGATATATCTTGTTTTCAGCTTGCCGACCTCCCGAGTCGGAGCTTGCTCCTATCGAGGGATATCCTCTTGAGTTTTCTCAGGATGAGGGAGAGTTGGTTCCACTTCCGGACATTGTTCCTCGGAAGCGTAAAGCTCCGACAGTGGCTATTGGCACAAAGGAGGTGCCTGTTGTGAAGAGGTAATCTTTCCTCACAAGGTCTTTGTACTATATGTCTTAATTCTTTCCAAGATGTAATGCTTTTTGTTCTATTACCTTCTCAGAGCTAAACAGCTCACCAAGGTCAAAGGGAAGGGAGTTGCCTCGAAGCCCCTACGCCAGTCAAAGCTAAACTTGGCTTCTCCGAATCCTGCCCCTCAGCCTTCTACAACACTAGAGATTACTCCATCTCCGACCGTCGTAGAAGATCCAGCTCAATCAGCAGAGCCAGTGATCCTCAGATCACAGACTGACGTCACCATGGGTGACTCAGGTTTTGATAAGGGTGAACCCTCTTCGGGTAATGATCCCTCGGGAGATGTCTTTGCTGACAATCTCCTCAGCAATCCGGGACTAGCCAAACTTGGCCTTTCTCAGAAATCAGCAGAGGAGATTCAACGGCTGGCCCGGCAATGCCTAGAGAGTCGGACTATCTCTGCCGAAGAAGAAGCACAAGAAGCAGAGGGCGTCAAGTACTCGGAACTTCTTAAAGAAGTTCGCCTTCGTGATGAGAGGCTGGGAACCGGCGAGCTTCCGACTCCGCCAGTGATCCCACTCACTCTCGCCCGAGAAGGTTACCACAAAAGTGAACATGAGTTTGAGCAAACTCACTCATGAACAGCATGTAAGTCGGAATTTTAACTCACGTTTTACTTTATTTCATATCATATCCTCTAGCCCCCAAGCATAAAGTTGGATAGACAATCTGGATTTATGCTTTCTTAGGATGCCACAGAATGAACTAGTGTAGCCCCCAAGGCTCGTGCTGATATTAGCAAAAAATATTAGCCCGAGACTTTAGTAGACTTCTGACTCTAGGTATTCTGACTTACAGAAAGTTAATTCATATAACCAAGAATTATTGAAGAATATCTGTAACAAGCGGAGAGAGATTAGTGCTCTCTGACTTGAAAATGCTCAACTGAAAGTATCCAGGGATGAGGCTGAAGGTAATCATTTCAGTACTCAAACCTTGCTTTTGATTTCATAGTCGAATTTATGTTCAAATGTTGTTCTTTTGACTACAGCACTGGTAAAGCAGTCATGTGCTATGATTGAGGAAGCCGAGAATTAAGAACCCTAGAGGTGGAAAACATGGACCTCCGCCAAGAGCTGAATAAGCTTAAGGCGGATCATGAGAAGAGCATTGCTCAAGTTCTCAAATCCACCTCCATGGCTACTGAGGAGCGTCATCGTAAGATTGCGCTCCAAGACAAGGAAATCTCGGATCTCAACAATGATTTGTTCAGAGCGAAGGACATTGCCGAGGCACTCCAGGCTGAACTCCAGAGTCTTCGGGAGGAGAAGACCAAAGTCGACGATGTCATCTTCGGTATATTACCCTCTTTCTGACTTTTCTACATCTTTCGACTCTTTGGAGTCCGGATTTATTGTATTAAACCCTTTGCATTACATGCGCAGGTCCTCTAAACTTACTGGACTCAGCCTCTGCTGAATCTCGCACCAGCCGGCTTACATAAGTCAGTGATCTGCTTCATGACTTCTGCCAATCCATTGAAGATATTAGCGAGGTTCTCAAGGTTTCGGACATGCATAGCATGTCTGGCTTTGAAGTGCGAGACAAGGCCAAGGAGATGCCCCAGCTCATCCAGGACTGGAACATGTCCTACGCGCGCACCGCAGCACAGAATGCTCTCACCATGGTTATGAGCCACCATGGAAACATGGAAATCTGGCAAGTAACCAGAGGATACTATAAAGTGGATGAAGACGGTTAGGAGCAGGACATCAAAGCCATTATGGACTCCTGTGCCGGATATGGGTGCCATGTAGCTGACTTAACCAGCTACGATACCCCCTTCTTCACTCGCGTAGACATGCCACCTCCGCCCGCCGAAGAAACCGGTTAAGCTTCCGACGACGAGCAAACCATCTCGGATTTGAATGTCTCGGAATGATATCAAGGCGAGGCTGATGTCTCCAGTTAGCTGGCAGCTCCTTCTTCCTCCCCTGCATCGTAGAGCATCAGAACAAAAAAATGTATTATTCTGAAAACAATCCGGGTTGTAAATCAGTAGTATGATACTTTTGCTAGTGCTAAGTTTTATTTTATCTATTCAGCACTTTTGGCTTTATAATTTTCGTGCCTGAAATGTTTATATAAGCACTTATGTTTTTTGTCTGCACTTATCGTTTATCTGGCTTTCCGCCTCGTCCCTTTCGTGAGCCGGCCAACCTTTAGCACGGAAACTTTGTCGAGCAACGGAGCTCAATTGCTAAACCAGTTTAAACTCGAAAACAAAGTCGGCTTCCAGTACCAACAATTCACTACTCGGAAAATGCCCGCATCCGGCAATCAGACAAATATCCAAAGCACGGACTATAAAATTTAGATTTATACCCGAAAGTAGCAATTTTAGAATCGGAATCTAAACCAGAAAAAACATGAGCATAAAGTACTTTCAAATATTCTGGAATTTTCGACTGTGAGATGATCATTCGGCAATAAGATGGTAAAAAACTTCTCAGAAAAATTTGAGGCAACCAATACTTTATTTCTCATTTGAACATGTACACATATATGATTACAAAGAAAGATAAACTAAGAATAAAAGGGACGTAGCTGAGCAATATTCCATGGTTTGTCTAATTCTTCCGGGTTTGTACTGCCTCCAGCTCTCTTTATTTTCTTAGTAGCAGGTCTTTCTTTGACTCGCCGCATATATGTTAGGTAGTAAGAACCATTGTGCAATACTCGACTAAATAAAAAAAGCCCTTCCCATATTGGGGAAAGTTTGTGCTTTCTTTTCTGCACAAGCCAGAGAACCAAATCACCCTTATTGAAAGACCGGTTTCTGACTCTCTGGCTATGATACTTGCATAACTTATACTGATAGGCTGTTGATCTCATCTCAGCAACGACGTGAACTTCTTCGACTAAGTCGAGATCATTTTGTCGAGAATTTTCGGCATCCTCTTCAATATATGTGGCAACCCTAGGAGAAGTGTGAATTAAATCACTAGGAAGAACTGCTTCTGTGCCATAGACCAAGAAGAAAGGTGTGTATCCGGTTGACCTGTTTGGAGTTGTTCGTAAGCTCCAAATTACAGAAGGTAATTTCTCTGCCCAAGCCCCCGCAGCACGTCGTAGTGGTGCTTCGAGTCTCGGTTTTAGGCCTTGTAGGATTAAACCATTCGCTCTTTCGACTTGTCCATTATCTTGTGGATGTGCGACTGACGCAATGTCAAGCCGGATATTTTGTTCGTTGCAGAATTCGGCAAGCTCTCCCATAGAGAAATTACTCCCGTTGTCTGTGATAATGCTATGCGGATAACCGTATCGGATTATGACATCCTCGACAAATCTTCTGGCTGTTACTCGATCACAACTAGTGACAGGTTTAGCCTCAATCCATTTTGTGAATTTATCCACCATCACTAAGAGATGAGTAAATCCACTTGGAGCCTGTTTAAATGGCCTAACCATGTCAAGCCCCTAGACCACGAAAGGCCATGTTATAGGTATTGTTCGCAGCTGATCAACCGGAACATGAGCTTGTTTGGCATATTTTTGGCAGCCCTTGCACGTCTTGACCAGCCGTTTGGCGTTTGCCTTGGCTGTAAGCCAGAAAAAACCGTGTCGGAAAGCTTTTGCTACTAAAGATTTGGCTGCAGCGTGGTGACCACACTCGCCTTCGTGGATCTCTTGTAAGATTTCCTCTCCTTCTTCCGGAGATACACAGCGCTGAAAGACCCCAGATGCACTCCGCTTATAGAGCTCACCACTAATTATAGTGTAGGTTTTTGCTCGTCGGATGATCTGCCAGCTCAGAACTTCGTCTTCGGGTAATTTTCCGTCTACCAAGTAATCAAGATAGGGTTGAGTCCAGTTGGGAATTACAGCCATAACTGTTACTAAAGGTCAGTCGGATTTGGTCGGATATTCCTCGCCTACTCCCTTTATAGAGGGTACTTTGAGGTGCTCCAAAAAAGCGCCACCCGGGACCTTTTTCTGTGCAGAGCCTATTTGAGATAGTCCGTCTGCTTCCTCATTTTCTGTTCGAGGGATGTGTTGAACTTCAAACCCTTCAAACGATTTAGATAGTTCGTCCATGATAGCCCTATATGCTGCCATGTGCTTGTTTGCATTACAGATATCCGACACTTGTTGGCAACAAGATCCGAATCTCCATAACACATTAAACGTTGGATGTTGATATCCTTAGCAATCCGGATTCCATGCAGTAGTGCTTCATACTCGACAATGTTATTTGTTGTCGTGAAGTGGATCTGCAATACATAGAAAAGTTTTTCTCCTTGGGGTGATTTGAGTACCACGCCAGCCCCCGAGCCCCCGAGCGCCTTAGACCCGTCAAAATGTAAGGTCCAGTACTCCGACTCTGGCAGGGTCATATTCTCCATTTTCTCTGTCCAATCAATGACAAAGTCAGCGAGGATTTGGGATTTGATTGTTGTACGAGGTTTGTACTCAATGTCAAAAGCTGAAAGCTCTATGCCCCATTTGGCGACGCATCCTGTGGCATCACTGTGGTTGATTATGTCTCTCATGGGAGCTGTGCTCACCATGGTAATTGGATGTTCCTGAAAATGATGGCATAACTTACAAGATGCTAAGAACACACCATAAGCCAGCTTTTGATAGTGCGGATACCGCTGCTTTGATTCAGTTAAGACCTCGCTGAGATAATAAGTCGGACGCTGCACCAGGTGTTCCTAATTTTCCTCCGGTCTCTCCACCACCATGATGATACTGATGACCATGTTTGTCACAGCGAGATAGAGCAACATCGGTTCCTGTGGTTCCAGTGCTACAAGGATGGGAGCAGATGAGAGTACTGCTTTCAGGTCTTGTAGCGCAGCTTTAGCTTCGTCGGTCCAAACGAACTTTTTGGTCTTTTTCAGGAGCTTGTATAATGGTGCGGCTCTTTCACCGAGCCGGCTTACAAACCGACTAACTGCAGCAATGCAACCAGTTAGTCTTTGAACATCCTTCAGGCGAGTTGGCCTGGAAATATTGAGTATATCCTTAATCTTGTCCCGGTTTACCTCTATGCCTCTTTGAGAAACGATAAAACCTAACAATTTTCCGGCTGGTATTCCAAAGAAGCATTTCTTCGGGTTAAGCATTATGTTGTGTTTTCGTAGATTGACGAATGTTTCCTCCAAGTCGGAAATTAAGGTTTCCTTCTTTTTGGACATCATCGCAATGTCGTCCACATATGGATGTACATTGCGTCCGATTTGGTCGTGGAGGCAACGCTGCATAGCGAGCTGGTACGTAGCTCCTGTGTTCTTGAGCCCAAAGGGTATTGTAACGAAATATAAGGTTTCGAAGCGGGTTATGAATGAAGTTTTGACTTTGTCAGATTCCTTCATCTGGATTTTGTGATAATCGGAATATGCGTCGAGAAAACATAGGAGTTCCGAGCCTGCCGTACAATCGATAACTTGATCAATCCTAGGCAGAGCGAACGGATCTTTGGGACAAGCCTTTTTCAAGGCAGTATAATCAACACACATCCCTAAATCAGTGGTGTCCTTTTTAGGGACCATTACAGTATTGGTCGACCACTCAGTGTGAATGACCTCTTCTATGAATCCGGCTAACTCGAGTCGGGCTAGTTCCTTAGCTATTGCCTTACGCTTTTCATCGCCGAAACGTCATAGGGACTGTTTGACGGGTTTAGCATTCGGGTGTACATTTAGAGAGTGATTGACAAGTTCCCTAGGTACTCCGGTCATGTCAGATGGCTGCCATGCGAAGATATCTTGATTTGCTTGGAGGAACTTGACGAGCGCACTTTCGTATGCACTATCTAGGCCTATGCCTATCTTGGTCACCTTGGAGGGGTCATCATCCTTCAACGGCATCTTCCACGTCTCCTCTGATGCCTTGAACTCCGGATTCGGCTTTGTCACCTCCTTCATTGCAGGCATCTCGGACAGATCGATGGTCTTCCTGATCTCCTGGTACTCCTAGGCGTGCAGCATGGCTTCAGCAAAGGCGGCATTTCCGTCCTCGCACTCTCGCGCCTTCTTCGGGTCTTCCCTGATGGAGATCACGCCATTGGGACCTGGAATTTTCATCATATCGTAAATGTAACACGGACGAGCCATAAAAGCCCAGTAAGCCGGACGTCCGAATATAGCATGGTACGCGCTCTTGAACGGGACCACTTCGAAGGAAAGTGCTTCCGTATGATAGTTCTTTGGAGTTCCAAAGGTAGCATCCAAAGTGATTTCTCCCAGGGAATTTGGTTGTCTTCATAGGACAACTCCGTGAAAGATCACAGAGCTATAATTCAGCTAGGTCTCCGAGATTCGCATCCAGCGTAGCGTTTCGACATATAGGATGTTAATGCTGCTACCACCGTCCATGAGAGTCTTGGAGAAACCATATCCATCAATAAGTGGATTAATGACTAAGGCGTATTTTCCTTGCCTGTGCAACTTAGGCGGATGATCAACTCGGTCAAAGGTGATTGCCACTTCTGACCACTCCAGGAATTGTGGGACAGCCGGAACTGTTGCGTTGAGCTCATGTAGAACTGCTTTCTTGACCTTAGCTGGTTGAGATCCGAGGAAGGTGACGTAAGTGTCTTTCTTTGTTGGGAAGTTTTTCTTCCCCTCTAGCTTGGGATTTGAAGGATCAGCTTCCTCCATGTCGGAATCTTCCTTGGTGTCTTTATCTTTTTCGTGATTCTTCTTTCCCTTCTTCCCCTTAGCCCTATAGCCAGCAGTATCATCTTTATTGATATCGTCATTAAAACGACACTCGGCGTTTGTGTGAGACGAGCCCCCATTGGCATCTAAGTGATGCACACATGGGTTATTAGCAATGTTGGCCTAGGAGTAGGTTTTGCCAGGTTGCTGGTCTCCTCTACCCTGGACTCTTGATGTCCCACGACCGCGTCCGTGACCACCGCTGCGCCCTCCTTGTCCTCCAGACCCGAAAGTAGCAGTGACCACTGCCATTTCCGTGTTGGGTTTTTCTTCAAGGTATTCTTGCGCTTCTGATCTTGTTGCTTTGGTTGTTTTGTCGACTGTGGCATAGCTAGGGTGTTCAGTAATCCCTTTGCGTCGTTGTTAGCATCTGCATACTTGCTCGTTGTTTTTATCATTTCTCCCAGATCAGTGACCTTGTCACACTTCAAGCGATGACGTAGTAAACCAATTGGGAGTCCTGCAATGAAAGCTTCAATCATAGTTTGATCGTTTACTCCCTCACAGGAGTTCTTAGTGTCGATCCATCGTCCAAGATAATCTCGGCAAGTTTCTCCGGCTTTCTGGGTGCAACGTTGTAGGTCTCCTACCATACAGGGCCTCTGATATGTGCCTTCGAAATTCCGAAAGAACGAACTTTGCCTGTCATACCAGTTGTGAATGGTGTTCTCCGGAAGTTCATTGAGCCATGATCGTGTCGTCTTCCGCAACATAAGTGGGAGATACCGGGTCATGACTAGGCTGTTTCCGCCTTTGGCAATGCAGCAAGCTTGGAAGAAATCCTGGAGCCAAATATCTGGCCAAGCTACATCGTCGTAGGGCTGGATATGTCTTGAGATAGCAAATCTTTCCGGGAATCTTGTCGCTCTTATACGTGGTCCGAAGCACTTTGGGCCCATGTATATATCATCATTTTCGTAGCACCACGCCTCTATGTTGGAGTTAATCCGATGTCTCGCATCACTTGGGGACAGAGATCGCCATCCTGATTGACGGTTGTGGCTGCGGTGCCTTGGAGCCGGACTTCGGCTTCTGCCACCACCTCCTCCGCCACGATGCCCTCATTGGCCTCCTTGAGAGCCTTTGTGATGGCTACTTGGTGGAGAGGGTGGGGCAGCTGGATTGTTCCCGGCTGATCGCTGGTCTCCGTCCGGAGCGTCATTATTCCGGTTCCGGGGAGGGTCTTCATTACGATGAGCCCCCTGCCGGCTTAACTCGGCACGGTGTCTGCCGTTCCTTCATCCGTCATTCCCAGCGTGGTGGGAATCAGCCGGACGGCTTGTGTGTCTAGGAGGTGGCATTCTTTGTCGGTCCTCCTCCCGATGCTTCTCTTTGTCTTCTTCCCTGCGATCGTTCGACTCTCGCCCGGGGAGGGTTTCTCGGATACAGTGTAGCAATCGCCTCTTGCTCGGCGGCCGGAGCAACATTGCGCCAGTCACGTGCAGCTCTATGGTGATGTCCTGAAGATCCGGTTCTTGAGTGATTGTCTTCCTGATGGTCGGAACGGTGATGTTGTTCCGGAGACCGTTGGGGTCTTATGTCGTTCCAGGCCGGATCCGTGCGACATTGGTCAGATTGGGAGACCAGTTTTCCGCTTCCGGATTTTGTGACCTTCTGCTGCTCCAGACCCTTGGTGAGTAGCTTAATGCCCAATCGAACCTGTTCCGGGCCTGGGTTGTTTGCCAGGATATCTCGGGTTGCAGCGGTGTTTTGCACTGGTGTTGGATACACCAGATCTCCATTGCTGTCAAACCGAGGCATCCCCGGATCACCCTCAAAGAGAACCTTGCGTACTTCCGGAAATTGATTGTCACGTGTGTGTCGTTTCCGGTTCTTATGATGTTGCAGAGAGATGAGATTCTTCGCCTTGGCCATGCGCTTCTTCTCTTCCTCGATGTTCTTGGCTTCATCCGGGAGTACTTGGCGACGTGCTTCTAGGGCTTGGGCCCTTTCGTCCAATTCTGCAGCAGTAAGTTCTGCCATAGTAGGGATAGGTGTGGTTAATGCAGCGTCGATGAGTTTACGGGCACCTGCGGTGACCACGTGTCCATCCACCGACACTTCTTTGGGCTCGTATGGGATAAGTGCTCCATCCGAGCCTTCCTCGTATTGCTCGGCAATCACCTTCTCTGCTGGAAGCTCTTTTGCCGGGGTCTTGTTCTTCTTGTTCCTCTTCTTTGCCTTCTTGGCAGTGTCGGTAGCAAAGACGGCTTTGGGTCCGTTTCCCGGGGTCAAGCTCTGATCGGTACTTTCGGACATCTGGACCTCGGGATTATCTCTGATATCCATGTCATCCTGCACTTTGGGAGAGTTTTCTCCGGATCCTTCATCCATGGCTCCTCCTTCTTCTGCAGCTTTGGAGTTGTACTCCTCTTCATATTCCGCGGAAAACTTTCGGAAATCCGCCGACGTCATCGAGTTATCCGAGGATGCGGGTAAGTCGGTGCTTGTTCCGATCGCATCTAGCACTAAGTCAGTGTTGTCTCCAGCATCGGCAGAGCCAGATCCGGATCCAACATATCCGACAAAGTGCGATGTGTGGGTCCTGAGGTAGTTGCGGCTCTCCTCGTGGGCTTCCTCGAAGATCTTGATGGTGTCGAGAACCTCATCCACGTTTGCGCCTTGCAGCATCATGCGCCTCAACGTATGCCTCAGGAAAGATTGGTCTATTTCGGCGTTGGCAGAGACGGAATCAGGGTTGTTGTTGTGCCCTTCCTGGATTTTGACCTCGGCGGGTGGATCGATCTGGGATTCGGCCTTGCTAGGGAGATCCACTCTATATTCGACTTGAACTGTGAGGTCTGCTTCAGGTTCGGCCTTCTCCACTATCTCCGCAACTAGTGCGGGCTGGGTGGGATTAGGGTTTTCTGAGATCTGGAACTCTGCCGCCTCCGCGGACAAAGGGGACCCAGAAATTTCTTCTGCCTCTATCATCACCACTGGGGTGGGTGGGGCAGGTTCAGCGAATCCGATGTACACATCGATCTCGCCGAAAGACATGATGGTGTAGGTGGTCACAGCTTCCCTAGTCGGAATCTAGGTCTCGTCGAGTACGATGAGAGGGACGTCACTGGTGTAGAGGATGCGACCGATGCCGATAGTCTCGCCGATTCCGATTCTTGCAGATTCCGCTCGGAACACAGATCCGAAGCTCACTTGCCCCACGGTGAGCGCCAACTGTCGTCGGATTGATGACAAGTACGCCATGAGGGGGTCCCCGGGGCATGTGGAAGAGAGGGGTGTGAGACGTACGGTGTTCCGGGATGGTGAGCACAGAAGTTTACCCAGGTTCAAATCCGCCGGCTTTGGACGGATCCTACTCCTGCTAGCAATCCAGTAATATGGCACAGCCGGAATATGGGTTACAAGGGTTTCGCCTGTGCGAGTTGAGATTGTAGACTATTGTGAGGGTGCCCTAAAGGCTCTCCCTAGGACGGCTTATATAGATATATGACCTAGGGTTTATAGGAGAGATCTATCCGTCTACGACTATGAGTCGGTTACAGAGTATATCTTAAACTACAAGTAACACTATGGGCCTATGTCGGTAAGTCTTCTGGGCCTTCCCGTAGTCGGACTGGACTCCGTCTCTTCTCCCTGACTAAGCCGGCTGTGAAGCAAAGCTCTAACCCGAAGTGGACCACCCTGGTCAGTGAGGCACAGTGAGGATACCCGAAAAGTATATCCCCAACACATCCGCCTCATCCACTCACAAATCGTCTGCCTCTCGTCCAACTCCCATATCTAGCATTGACCGCCTCTACTTCCCTGTCTTGAACCTGCCCAGTACCGATTCAACATCGCCCCCGACCTCGCACACCCATCCGATGCTATGCTTTGCATGTGGTGAGGAAGATCAGGAGGAGGTGAGAGTGTGGGACGGTGGGGTGAGAGAGAGGGGCGGCGCGGGTAGAGACGCTCATATGCGGAACTACGCGAATATGTCATATCATCCTCACCGCTTTGACTGGAAAAATCATGGATGGATGGCGAAAAAAGGAATTGAAAAGAGAAGGCTCGTGAGGCATGCGATGATATGGCGCAGAGAGATTGGCCAGAAACAGGAACCTACAGTAACCGAACGTAAGAATCGCTGAACAAAAAGCATGGAGCACTAACAGGCGAGAAATGGTCGCGCCTTGCGACAAATGGTCGTGTTTCATGTCACTACAACAATTAAAATGTATGCATTCATGAAACAAAGAAGAACAAGCTGATTTTGGCCCCTCTTAGGCTCAACAAATGAATTTTCTTTTAAATACATTAGCATATCTCTAGAATACATGAGATTCTTGTGTAAATTGATACATGTTTTGTGTTGTTCCACAATTTCTATATGAGTTAACAAAAAATTCAGCGCCCTTGACTTGGAGCATGCTCTATAATTAATGAACAAGGGGTTCCATTGACTAAGTGGGTCCAAAAGAAATGTCATAACTTCTATTTTTCATTTTGATGTACAGAAATAATCAAACTTGATTACATATTAGATATTGCTTTTATATAAATATGCATGACAACATCCAGCCATACCTTCTCTTTTAAATTTTATTGAACCGGTGAATAATTTGCAATATATCAAGTATAACTCCTGCATAGAATTAGTATACGTATAATCTGGTTGTCTATATTGGCTAAACTAATCATTTAGTAATCCAGCCACTTATAACTATTGAATACAAAGTTGTGCCTTCTCTTGAAGCTCTGCAATCCAAATATTTGCAAGCATCGATTTTGAGGCAATCCAACAAGATTACTGTGTGATCTTCATAAGTTAGCTTGTTTTGACATCATTAATTTTTCACCTTGATCAGGTAACATGCCAGTTTCTTGTGGTACTGAACTTTGTCTATTGCTCGATGTATTTTTGTTTGAATTTTGCTTGATGTACCATTTTATTTACTTCGAAACACTGGTACCCCTATGTTGCTTATGAGGTTCAATATGAAATAAGGCCCCGCTTCTTGCGTCTAAGGTCAAACCTCTTAGTTTCAGACATGTCTAACAGTAAATGACACATTTGTCTACCGACTAAAACACTCAACCCCACATATTCTCATATATTTAATTTATAGTAACACAAACAAAACAAAATGTGTTACCAGTAGTGAATACAATACACCTACCACGCCCTGACAAATAGATTGTAGGCGGTGCAGCAAAGCGCGCATGTCCACCTAGTATAAATGATTTTTCCTACAATCGTGTATGCTATAATGATATGACGAGTTATTTTCTTGCTTCTCCCTGTATAAGTAATCATTGAATCGGGGAATACCTAAACATTTGTTAACAATGATCATTTAATTATCTCCATTCGATTGGTGGTCTGCTATAAAAACTCTAGCATTGTAAGTCTTTCATGTGCATCTCAGAATTACAGGGTCCGCTCCCAAGATAATATTCTTTGTTATTTAGGACCTCACGTCTATTCCTTGAAGAGGATAGGGAAAATTGTGTGATTGTGTACCATGCATGTTCTAAATAAAATGCTCATATATGGTATAGGGATCGATGGCCTCACCTTGGAGGATGACCTGCTCCCATACATGGATGTGGTGGCGGTTGGCACGGGGGAGGGGCGTGATGCACGGCGGGGCTGCACAGGCGCCGTGATGTTGTGCGAGGTTGGGGCGTCATAGGTGGTGGAGGTGGCTGATGAGGACATCCCTACTACTGATACACCCATTAAACCGACAACAACCTTACATGGTCCTCTCACAAGAGCTCATGCACGACAATTCAATTATCAAGTACTTTCATTTTTAGGAACTCTTCCTAATATAAATGAGCATATGATGCTACCTAAGTCAGATGTGTTTATGTTACTTAGGAATGATGGACCTAGCACATACGGGAGAGACAAGAATTAGAGCATGGTCGTGCATGGAGATTGCCAGAAGCATGTGAGGATTGATGATGACGCTGCAAGTGGAGATTTCAGGACTTCAAAGCCACCATAATGCTGCAAGGATACTTGGACGAAGTTCACAAGCTACCAACTCATATTTATCGTCCAAGGCTTTATTTGGTACTGCGTCACCTTATTTTATGGATCAAACCGTGTATTTTCGTGTTAGATAATATAGGTTTTTTAGATATTGTTTGTGTGGAGGAAGGCCCATCTGAAGGTATTTTCGGATGGCCCAATAGGGCTGGATGAAAATCCCCTCTCTTCCTCCATATAAACCCCCCTCCGAGCAATCATTAGAACTTGGATTCTTTTAGACTATAAGTTAGACAATTGCTGAAACTAATTTTGTTCTAGTACAAATCCTGAAGGTAGCTGGAGTTGCATCGTCCCTGCGGCTAACGCAGTAACCCTTGCTTTGTTTTAGACCCTGGTGTCAATCTCCCCTCTCGCCACGCTCATATGCCTTACCAGTCCCTGCGTCCCTACTGCTAGGAGTGTCGTCAAGATAAATGTCTATAACATTCACAACAAGTGTACCTGAGTCGGAATTCATACTTCCACTCCTGGTTTTATCCGCCTTGCACTTATCGCAGTTCCTCTTCCGGTGACCATCTGCCTTATAGTAAAAGCATACTGTACTCAGAGGTTTTACCGGCTTGCTAGTCACTGAGCCAGCGCTGGGACTTGGATCCAGCGTGGTATCTCCATTTGGCTTGGATTTCTTAGACCAAGATCTCTTCTTGATCTTGGAAGCGTTTTGCACTATCAACACTTGACTGGTGCCGCCTCTCTTGATGTCAGCCTCTGTTGTCTTGAGCATCTCTTGAAGTTTTGCTAGTTTCTTATCCATGCCATGCATATGGTAGTTCGGAATGAACGGACCATAAGCACTAGGAAGAGAATTCAGGAGAATGTTGGTAGCAAACTCTTTGCTCAAGGGAAAACCCAGACGATCCAAGGACTACACATATCCAACCATCTTGGTCATGTGTGGTCCTAGTGGATCTCCGTCTTTCAGCTTGCACCCAAGCAAGGCTCTAGAGACATTGTACCTCTCAGTCCTAGCATGCGTCTCAAACATGCTCTTGAGGGCAACGATCATATCGTACGCCTCAACATTCTCGAACTACTGCTACAGTTCTGGCTCCATGTGAGCGAGCATGAGGCATCTAACTTTCGTCGACTCGCCCTGAGCCCGGTGAAAGGCGGTTCTTACAGCATTGGGCTCATTAGTGCCCGTCTCGTCTAGAATTGGATTGTCCAGGACATGTTCCTTCTTATCTTGATTGAGTATGATTCTCATGTTACGATACCAATTGGTAAAGTTTGTTCCATTCAGCTTGTCCTTCTCAAGGATCGTACGCAACACAAAACAAGAAATCTGAATGGTGCTAGTTAGTGCCATCTACAAACAAAAGATGCAAACACTTAAGACAATGTATTTGTAACAGGAGAAGGAGGATTAAACTCTTTAATCATGCACACTCCCACTGAGACTGATATCCCTATAATAGTCGATAGTGATTCAGGATCCCGGTCAGTTATCCGACTAGTGGGCCAATGCGTCACTGCTAGTCGGAGAACCTTCCGAGTAGGCAACACCTTGTTAATCATATCTCTATTTGATTCTTGTTAGATTGGCTAACAACCCTTCTTACCTCGAAGCCCACAACTATTGGGATAGCTCCGTCTAGCTACCATGTGACCTGCTTGAGAGAGTCTGAATCCCTCACACTTTATCGGAGAGAATTGGTAGTGCCCCAATAATATGAGCCCACTAACCAAAAATGTAGGACTTGTAGTGTTGTAGAAAATGGCAGGGTAATCCAACTAGACATTCTTTGAGGGAAAACGAAGCAAATGAAAACTGCAAGTCGGAACCTTTCCATCTCGCACCAGCTAACCTTTAGCTGTAATTTTTGACAGGGTACAGCTATCCTATTCTTGTCCAACAAGAAAAGCAACTTTAGTGGTTGATCGTGGATGTCAACCACATGACCTCCCACTCAGATCTGGACCAATTTTGACCAACTTCTTGGCCAAGACAAGCCAGATCTAGCGACTGCCCTAGATCAAAACAGATCAAAAAGGCAAAACAAAAATAGCGAGAAAGATCCAATCTTTCCTACTAGCACATCTCATATGCAAGAACTAGGCCAAAAACCTAGAGCAGATGCTCTGATACCACTGTTGGGCAACACGCAGCAGCTAGGCCGAAAACAAAAACTTTTCTGCTCTGGCAAGGTCTTCGGTGAGCCACCCCAAGATCCGGCTAAGGTCAAAGGCAATAGCTTGTACATTTCGACACACAGGTGCGAAAGCTAAGGAAGCGCATCGCGGTGGTGCCGTATGTTCCCCTTGTCTCATCCAGCACTAGCGAACTTCTCGATCCTGAGACCACCTCGTCGCCGGCTCCGGGCTACTTCTCGCCTCTGACTTTGTCGCTACCCGACGGCGCCGACGAGCACTACAGGTGTGGTGCCTCTGCTGTCACACACACGTACAAGGTGGAACATCAGCAAGAGATATGCTAGTATAGGTCCTGCAGCCGCGGGATAGGAAGGTGGTTACAAAGTCTAGCGAAACCCTAGGAAACAGCACTGGATCCAAAACCATGTCTTGTCCGCCGCCACCCACCTTCCTTTATATAGGCGAGTAGGTGAGGGCACATAACACTTGTGTCCCTCAGTCCTAAACCCTAGCCCTAGTCAAAGTGGGTGATGACTGGGTTCCTGCACCAATAACAGGGTTATTGCAGTACTTGTACAGCAAATATTTAAAGAGTTTGCCCCGATGGGAGCTCGGCGAACACGACCCCGCAACCACGTTGTCAATGCAACCATGTTCGCACCCAAACCGTGGTTTGGAAATAGCCTATTCTATAAGTTGCTAGGATAAATGAATTTAAGATGTTTTGTAATAACTACTACTAGGACTAGAAGAAAACTAGAACAAAAGTAAAACTGGAAAGAGGTGAATGCAATGAGATGAAATATTAATGCCATGATTCTCAAGTAATGTTATCTATATCGGTGTGCGTGATAAGTGCTTATGGAATAGTTGTTAACTATAATTTTGGCAGTCCCTCATATACCGTTATCTTCCACCATTGGTAAGTGCCAACTAGACAACTCAATTGTCAAAAACCTCTTCGTACATGGGTCATCTCGTAAGAGAATAGTGTATTAAGGTAACAAGACCAATCAAGGTAAATCAGAGCAAAGGCATTAAGTTATATGGACAACCGTACTCCTAAGCAAGTGTGCTAGTCACAAGATATCCCATCTATCACTTTGGGGTCAAGCAATTCACAACACTATACCTATCTATATCATGAGTGATCTTGAGGGAACTCTGGGTGGTGCATCCTAAGCTGCTATTGCCTCCGCAAATCACTTATAGCAAATAGCCTATTAGTTCTACCCATGGAAGAGCAGAGACTAATGATAAGTTTTGTGACACTCCGTGAATCCCTAGTAAATTCCTCAACAATGGATTGGACGTCTACAATCACTAGAATAATATCATGAATAGAACAATGTAAAGAGAAAGCACAAACATATTAATTAACAAGAACACACCACACTTCAATTACTCAAATCATCATAACATTAATAAAAGGGGTTCAAGCCATGTTACAACCCATCACGGAGATCATGATGGGGAAGGAGGAAGGAGTAGCAGTGATGGAAATGGTGATGACGGCACGGTGATGGTGGAGTCGGCGTGGTGATGGTGGCGTCCTCCTTCTCCTCCTCTTTTTGCTTGAATGGCTTGATGGTGTTGATGGAGATCTGGATCTTGGTGGAGCTGTAGAGGCTATGGAGGCGGCACGGCGGCAGGGCGCCTCCGTGGAGGCGGTAGATGGGACCTAGTGTTGGGGATATACTTTCCGGGTATCCTCATTGTGCCTCACTGACCAGGGTGGCCCACTTCGGGTTAGAGCTTTGCTTCACGGGCGGCCCAGTCAGGGAGAAGAGATGGAGTCTAGTCCGTCTATGGGGAGGCCTAGAAGACTTACCGACATAGGCCTGTAGTGTTACTTGTAGTTCAAGATGTACTCTGTAACCAACTCTTAGTCGTAGCCGGATAGGTCTCTCCTATAAACCCTAGGCCGGATATCTACATAAGCCGTCATAGGGACCAGCCTTTAGGGCACCCCACAATAGTCTAAAACCTCAACTCGCACAAGCGAAACCATTGTAACCCATATTCCAGCTCTGCTGTATTACTGGATTGCTAGCAGGAGTAGAATCCATCCAAAGCCGATGGATTCGAACCTGGGCTAACTTGTGTGCTCACCGTCCTAGAATACCGTACGTCTCATACCCCTCTCTTCTGCACACCTCGAGGACCCCCTCATGGCGTACTTTTCATCAATCCGACGTCAGTTGGCACCCACAGTGGGGCAAGTGACCTTTGGATCTGCGTTCCGGGAAGAATCTACAAGAATCAGAATCGGCGAGACAATCGCCATCGGTCGCGTCCTCTATGCCAGCGACGTCCCTCTCATCATTCTCGACAAGACCTGGATTCCGGCTAGGGAGGCCGTGACTGCCTACACCATCATGTATTTTGGTGAGATCGATGTTTACATCGGTTTTGTTGAACCTTCCCCACCCACCCCAGCGGTGATGATAGAGGCAGAAGAAGTTTCTAGGTCCACTTTGTCCACGGAGGCGGCTGAGTTCCGGATCTCGGAAAACCCTAATCCCACCCAGCCCGCACCTGTCGTGGAGATAGTGGAGAAAACTGAGCCTGAAGCAGATCTTGCGGTGCAAGTCGAATCTGGAGTGGAGCTCCCTAGGGAGGCCGAATCCCAGACCGATCTGCCCGTCGAGGTCGAACTCCAGGAGGAGCAAGACAACAACTCTGGTTTTGGCTCTGACAAGGCCGGAACGGATCAACCTTTCCTGAGGTACATGTTGAGGCGCATGATGATACAAGACGCCAGCGTGGATGAAATTCTTGAGACCATTCGGCATTTCGAGGAATCCCACAAGGAAAGCCGCAACTACCTCAGGATGCACGCGTCGCACTTCGTCAGATACGTTGGATCCGGATCCGGCTCTGCCGATGCTGGAGACAACAAAGACTCGGTGCTGGAGGCGATCGGAACAAACACCGACTTACCGGCATCTTTGGATGATTCAATGACGTCGGTGGATTTCCAAAAGTTCTCCATGGAATATGAAGATGAGTTTGATTCCAAAGCTGCAAAAGAAGGAGAAGCCATGGATGAAGGATCTAGAGAAAACTCTCCTAAAGTGTTGGATGACATGGATCTCGGAGATAATCCCGACATCCAGATGTCTAAAAGTACCGATCAGAACTTGACTCCGGTAAACGGACCCAAAGCCGTTTTTTCTACGGGCGCTGCCAAGAAGGCAAAGAAAAGGAACAAGAAGAAGACCCCGGCAAAAGACCCTCCTGCTAAGGAAGTAGTTGCCGAAGAATACGAAGAAGACTCGGATGGAACCCTAATCCCAGACGAGACAAAGGAAACTTAGGTGGATGGATACATGGTTACCGTTGGTGCCCATAAACTTACCGATGTTGCATTAACTATGCCAATCCCTACTGCTGCAGAGCTTACACCTATAGAATTGGAAGAAAGGGCCCAAGCCCTAGAAGCGCATCGTCAAGTACTCCTGGATGAGGCTAACAACCTTATGGAAGAGAAGAAGCGCATTGCATCTGTGGGGCAGTTTAACTCCCTACAGCATCAGAAGACCTAGAACAGCCCCGTACAGGCTAACAAAAATCCGGAAGTCCACAAGACCCTCTTTGAGGGAGATGACGCCGTCAAGAGAGAACCTCGGCTAGATAGCAAGGGAGATCTGGTGTATGGAACGCTAGTGGAAACCACTGCTGCAGCTCGAGATATCCTGGCGAACAACCTAAACCCAGATCAAGTTCGGTTGGGTGTAAAGCTACTTACCAAGGGTCTGGAGCAACATAAGGCCGCAAAATCCGGAAGCAGAAAACTAGTCTCCAAATCCGACCAATGTCGCACGGATCTGGCTTGGGATGATATTAGGCCCCGACGGAACCCGACACTGCATCACCATCCCGACCATCGGGAAGACAACTATTCAAGAATCGGATCTTCAGGGCAACGGCATAGAGCCGCACGTTACTGGAGTTATGTTGCCCCAGCCGCAGAATGAGACGCAGTTGCAGCACTGGTTCCGAGACACCCTCCCCTAGGAGAGTCGAACAATCGCAGAGAAGACAAAAAATAGCAACATCGGGAGGAGGATCGACAAAGGATGCCACCTCCTAGACACACAAGCCGTTTGGCTGAACCTCACCACAATGGGGGGAAACGACGGACGAAGGAACGACGGACACCGTGCCGAGTCAAGCTAGCAGGGGGCTCATCATAATCAAGACCCTCCCTAGAACCGAAATAATGACGCTCCGGATGGACGCCGGAAACAATCCACCTGCACCACCCTCTCCGCCAAGCAGCCATCATACCGGCTCTCGAGGAGTTCAAGGAGGGTGTCGTGGCGGAGGAGGTGGTGGTAGAAGCAGAAGTCCGGCTCCACAGCACCGCAGCCACAATGAACAACCAAGGCGGCGTTCTCTGGCACCAAGTGACGCGAGGCACCGGATTAACTCCAATATAGAGGCGCGGCGCTACGAGACCGATGACATTTACGTGGGTCCAAAATGTTTCGGACCACGAATTCGACAAACACACTTCCCGGAAGGATTCGCTATCTCAAGACACATCCAAGCCTACGATGGTGTGGCCCGACCAGATACTTGGCTTTAGGATTTTTTCCAGGCTTGCTGCATCACCAAAGGAAGAAATAGCTTGGTCGTGACCCGGTATCTCCCACTTATGTTGAGGAAGACAGCACGATCTTGGCTCAACGAACTTTCGGAAAACACCATCCACAACTGGTATGACATGCAAAGTGCATTCTTTCGGAATTTCGAAGGCACATATCGGAGGCCCTGTACAGTGGGAGACCTATAGAGTTGCACCCAGAAAGCCAGAGAAACTTGCCGAGATTATCTCAGACGATGGATCAACACCAAGAACTCATGCAAAGGGGTAAATGATCAAACTGTGATTGAAGCTTTCATTGCAGGACTCCCGGTCGGTTTACTATGTCACTGTTTAAAGTGCGACAATTTACTGATCTTAGAGAGATGATAGAGAAGGCAAGAAAGTATGCAGATGCGGACGATGACGCAGAGGGACTACTGAACGTCCTGGCTGTACCACAGTCGGCAAAACAGCCGAAGCAACAAGCTCAGAAGCACAAGAACACCTCGGAAGAAAAGCCCAATGCGGAAACCGCAATTATCACTGCTACTTTCGGGTCTAGAGGATGAGAAGGGCGCGGAGGCGGCCGAGGAGGCGGCCGCGGACACGGTCATAGGACATCAAGAGTCTAGGGTAGAGGAGACCAGCAACCTGGCAAAACCTACTCTTGGACCGACATTGCCAATATCCGTGTGTGCATCACTTAGATCCCAACGGGGGCTCGTCTCACACAAACGACGAGTGTCGTTTTAATGACGACATCAAGAAAGACAAATCCGCTGGCTACAGGGCCAAGCGAAAGAAGGGAAAGAAGAATCCCGAAAAAGAAAAGGAGACCAAGAAGATTCTGACATGGAGGAAGCAGAACCTTCAAATCCCAAGTCGGATGGAAAGAAGAACTTCCCAACGAAGAAGGACACTTATGTCACTTTCCTTGGGTCTCAACCAGCTAAGGGCAAGAAGGTAGTTTTGCATGAACTCAACGCAACTGTTCTGGCTGTCCCTCAATTCTTGGAGGTCAGAAGTGACAATAACCTTTGACCATGCTGATCATCCGCCTAAGTTGCACAGGCGAGGAAAATACGTGTTAGTCGTCAATCCACTTATTGACGACTATGGTTTCTCCAAGACCCTCATGGACGGCGGCAGCAGCATCAACATCCTCTACATCGAAACGCTGCGTCAGATGAGGATCTCGGAAACTCAGCTGAATCACAACTTTGTGATCTTTCACGGAGTTGTCCTAGGAAGACAAGCAAATTCCCCGGGAGAGATCACTTTGGATATTACTTTGGAACTCCAAGGAACTACCAGACGGAAGCACTTTCCTTCGAAGTGGTCCCGTTCAAGAGCGCATACCACGCTATATCTGGACGGTTGGCTTACTAGGCTTTCATGGCTCGTCCGTGCTACATTTATAATATGATGAAAATTCCAGGTCCAAAGGGCGTGATCACCATCAGGGGAGACCCGAAGAAAGCACGAGAGTGCGAGGATGGAAATGCTGCCTTTGCGGAAGCCGTACTGCATGCCTAGGAGTACCAGGAGATCAAGAAAACCATCGACCCGTCTGAGATGCCCGTGACGAAGAAGGAGGTCACAAAGCTAACTCCGGAGTTCAAGGCATCAAAAGAGACGAAGATGGCGTCACTTAAGGATGATGACCCCTCCAAGGTGACCTAGATATGTGTAGGTTTAGATAGCATAAGAAAGCGCGCTCGTCAAGTTCCTCCAAGCAAATCAAGATATCTTCGCATGGCAGCCATCTGACATGACCGGAGTACCTAGGGACCTTGCCGAGCACTCTCTAAATGTACACCCAAATGCTAAACCTATCAAACAATCCTTACGATGTTTCGGTGATGAAAAGCGAAAAGCAATAGCTAAGGAACTAGCCTAGCTCGAGTTAGCCGGATTCATAGAAGAGGTCATCCACACTGAGTGGTCGGCCAATCCTGTAATGGTCCCTAAAAAGGACACCATTGAATTAAGGATGTGTGTTGATTATACCGCCTTGAACAAAGGCTTGTCCTAAAGATACGTTCGCTCTGCCTAGAATTGATGAAGTTATTGGTTCTACAGCAAGCTCGTAACTCCTATGTTTTCTCGACGCATATTCCGGTTATCACCAAATCTGGATGAAGGAATCAGACAAAGTCAAAACTTCATTCATAACCCCCTTCAGAACCTTTTGTTTCGTTACAATGCCCTTTGGGCTCAAGAACACAGGAGCTACGTACCAGTGCACTATGCAGTGTTGCCTCCATGATCAAATCGGACACAATGTACATGCATATGTGGATGACATAGCGGTAATGTCCAAAAAGAAGGAAACCTTAATTTCCGACTTGGAGGAAACATTCGCTAATCTACGAAAATAAAACATAATGCTTAACCCAAAGAAATGTTTCTTTGGACTACCAGCCGGAAAATTGTTAGGTTTCATTATGTCTCAAAGAGGCATAGAGGTGAACCAGGACAAAATTAAGGCTATACTCAATATTTCCAGGATGACTCGCCTGAAGGACGTTTAGAGATTAACTGGTTGCATTGCTGCAGTCAGTCGATTTGTAAGCCAGCTTGGTGAAAGAGCCTCACCACTCTACAAGCTCCTAAAAAGACCAAAAAGTTTGTTTGGACTGATGAAGCTGAAGCTGCACTACAAGACCTGAAAGCAGTACTCTCGTCCGCTCCTAACCTAGCAGCACCGGAACCTCGCAAACCGATGTTACTCTATCTCCCTGTGACAAACAAGGTCCTTAGTGTTGTCATGGTGGTGGAAAGACTAGAGGAAAAACAGAAACACCTGGTGCAGCATCCGACGTACTACCTCAGTGAAGTCCTAACTAAATCAAAACAACGGTATCCGCACTATCAAAAGCTGGCTTACGGTGTGTTCTTAGCATCTCGGAAGTTACGGTATTATTTTCAGGGGCATCAAATTACCGTGGTGAGCACAGCTCCCATGAGAGACATAATTAAGAATAGCGACGCTATAGGACGTGTCGCAAATGGGGAATAGAGCTTTCAGCTTTCGACATTGAGTACAAACCTTGTCAATAATCTAATCCCAAATCCTCGCTGACTTTGTCGCTGATTGGACACAGACAACAGAAAATATGACCCTCCCAGAGTCGGAATACTGGACCTTGCACTTTGACGGGTATAAAGCACTCAGGGGCTCGGGGGCTGGCGTGGTGCTCAAATCACCCCAAGGAGATAAGCTTTTCTATGTGTTGCAGATTCACTTCATGGCAACAAACAACATTGCCGAATATGAAGCACTGCTGCATGGAATCCGTATTGGTAAGGATATCAGCATCCAATGACTTCTGTGCTATGGAGATTCGGATCTTGTTGCTCAACAAGTGTCGGATATCTGTAATGCAAATAAACACATGGCAGCATATAGGGCTGTCGTGGATGAACTATCTAAATCGTCTGAAGGGTTTGAGGTTCAACACATCCCTCGAACAGAAAACGAGGAAGCAGATGCATTGTAACATCCCAAAACTTTAATCCAAGCTTATCAAGATCAAATCATCCAAAAGTAGGGTTAACAAAAACTTCTCCAAATTTAAAATGAAAGCATTCACATGTGTGTTCATTTAAAATAGGAGTTGTTTGAATTGCCATGATTGATTGATCCAATGCTTGTAAAATGTTTCCTAGGTGATTTAAACATCATCTACATCATTCCCAAACTTTTCCTAAAGAAAATCAAATCAAAAAGAATTAAAAAGAAGGAATGGTCATTTTGGCAAATTTAACTCTCATGCCTACTTTGGCTATTCCTAGTACTCAATTCTTAACAGAAACAATTCTTGATCTTTGCACCCCTTGCTAGTACACATAATGAGGTACCAAGGCCCACCTTTGGATCTGCTAAAAACATTCTGTTAACTATTTTAAATGACAGTTTAAAATTGAATCTAATGCATATGCATAGATCACCCCTATTTCAAAAACCATCTATTTGAGCTCCATTTTCAAAACCCTTGCAACCAGAGACTACCTATCACTAGTGGAGATCACTCAAAAAATTTGAAACCAAAATTCAAAACTTTCTTTCATGTGGCCATTTCATCAAACACTTGGCATGCATAATCTCGACTCTAATCCTAGCTCACTGTTTACTACAAGGTTTTGCCCCCAATTGATCCCCATTTAATCCCCTTGTCCCCTCTTGATCTAACCAGAGCCTAACCAGCCTCTTCCCTACCCCCTAGCTGCACTGCCATGCCATGCTGAGCACCACCTCGCCGGCCGACAATGCACTCGCAGCAGCAGCCCTCTCCAGCCCCTCTCCTCATGTCTAGCAGCTTGCCAGTGGTCCACCTCCACCACCCAACCAGCCCCAGGCCAGAGACAGAGAGCAGAGCGACCATGAACCGCCGCGCCCGGAGCCGGTCGAGCATGCCGACGCCGCCCCCAGAGCACGCCCTGTCCCTGCTCGCACAGACCATCCCTTGGCACCAGCCCGCGCCTGCCGCTCCACCTCGACCTGGAGAACACCCCAGACATCCCTGTTCGCCGCCCAAAGCCTCAGAGCCACCGCTCGCCGTGGACACCGCCGCTTTGGCCGCGTAGAGCGCCACCTCGCCTAAAATACGTGCCACTACCCCTACGGCCGCATTCAATTCCTAGAGCACCGCCAGGGAACCGCCCATCGATCGCCACCCCCAGCCATGCCTCTACCCCGCTGTAGCCTTGTCGCCGGAGTCGTCTGCTGTAACTACCTCGGTAAATTACGCTCCTAGTTACAAGCCAGGATGGGCGGAAATGGTTGAAATAGTACGGTGGGGCCCAAATGCCACTCACAGGTAGACCTTTCGGCCGTCCCAACCATTTCCAAACATCGGGACAAGAAGTGGCGTGTCGGCGAAGGGATCAACTACATACACAAGTGAGTATGTATGCAAGCCACCATACAACAAAGACATCGAGTCATCCCATCTAAAAAGAAAGGAAATATAAGCCCATACGGCAAGATCCAAATATCCTAGATAGATATAATAGTTTAGGATATCTCCTCATACATCAATCAACAGTATCAAGCGGGCGAAGACAAAATCCAGTACGGATAAGAAGCAAATCGGCATAAGATGCCCCATAAATAAGCGATCCGCCCACAGATCTCACGGATCCCGTTCGGAATCTCTACACGAATGATCGTTGCCCACATCGTAGTCTCTTCCACCCAGATCCATCTTGCGAGTGTACCTTCATCGAACCAATAATTTATCGTGTGAGACCCTATGGGTACTCAGCAAGTCTTTATGTCTATAAAGGGGACACAACCTGGGGTGACGCAATTGCAGCAAAAGATAAACCCTAGGAATTCTAGAGAAACTCGCTAACCATCCGCCCAACCAAAGATGAGCGGATGTCCGTGAATTAAGAACAACAGTTATAACAGTAATAAAGGTAATCTTAACAGATCCATCCTCCTCCTCGCCACCGACGAGGAAGCGACGAACAACCCCCCATCCGCTGGCGGTTTTATTATCCATTCCATGAATGTTGCACTATTTACTAGTCGGTACCTAGTCTAGTCAGATTCAAAGCGGTACTTTAGTTATGCTTGTCTATGATCGAGAAACGGTGCTCCAAGTCGTCCATGACCGCGGACACGGCTTTCAGAAAGTTTTACCCTGCAGGGGTGCACAAATAGCAACACACACTCGATATGCCTCGGAAAAACCAAATCGAAACCCAACGAGGCGATACGACAAAGCAATTACAGGATTCAGAAATATTTCAGGGGCCACCCCATTGAGCTACCATACGGAGTTAGCCGACTCGAGACGGTCTCAAGGTTTTGTGGAGCCGGTAACGATCGGGAACCCGATAATGTGACTGGGCTTGTCGATACAGCGTAAACGGGTCACGGACCTAAACAGTACAGTGTGCTCCTCGCACAATCTTAAATTAAAGCAGTAAAGCATGGCCTAAGTACAAGATAGTAAATAAATCCTCAAACTAGTTTGTGGCCCCAAGAAATAAGAATGAATCAAGCTCTGGCTCAGGGGGGTCCATAAGGCCTCCCGGATGTGGATAGCGCGAATATTCTTGGAACAGGAATCAAGTACTTTCGGGTCTTCGGGACACAAGTGAGCCTGAAAACCAAATAGCAGATATGGCTCACCGATGCCACTTTCATTAGTTATCCCATTACTACTCAGGTTAAGTTGTTTAGGTACCTTGTTATCCATCAGACACTCACATACCCTACACATGATGTTCTACAACTCGCATGGCTCAAACAACTCCTGTAGTAATGGCTCATGGGATGGAGGAACAAGCTTCGGTGGGGTTTAAAAGTAAAGGCTATGCAATACTTGGGATTCAATTTAATGCAATCGCGACTCAATGATGCAAGAATAAGATAGAGGCAGAGGGTACTATATGTATGCAAGCATGTGGTAGTGCTTGCACAGCAGCTCGATTGAAGCAAGTGATGGTCAGGTAGTGCTCCTGCTCTCTTGGTATATCCCTGCCAATCTATTCAAGAAGAACCAAACAAACAAGGGCCAACATAAATAAAGTGTAGCATATGAATTAAATGCATCAAGCAAACAATCATGCCATGATGAATGATGCACAATTTGCATGGCATTAAAGTAGCATGGCATGGGTGAGGTGTGGAACACAAGAATAAACCATTTTATTTAGTTTTGGCCCCATTTTATTCTCAATTAAGTTGCTGTACTCTTTATATTTATATGATGCATGCTTCAAAACAAACCATGGAATGCATAAACAGAAAGGTCTCGTCGAGCTAATCATTTTAGACATATTATTTGTTAAATTTGGAGTTATAAAACAAAAGTTATTAATTAATTAAGGCAAAAGGGCATTTTATTGTAATTTTAATAAACTTGGAATTTTAAATGTTCAAAATATATTTTGAAGGCTATATTTGAAATCCTCACATTTTTCTGATTTGAAAACATATATTATTTGTATTATTTGGATTTATATTTGAAAAGATATTTAAAACCAGAGATATATTTGAATTTGGATTAATTTTGGAAAAGATTTGAATTTAAAACCGAAAACTGAAAACCTTTTTGTACTCAGACTTTTCTAGCCAGAGACACCGACGGGTGGGGTCATCTGCTGACTAGGCGGCACACGCTTAAAACTTTTCTCACCATGCTGCTACGCCTTGACAGACAGATGGGTCCAAAGACCGAAAGGCCACTCAGGCGCACCGTGGCAGCGCCACGTGGCGATCGTGACGCGAGGAGGGATCGGTCCACCGCTCCTTCTCCTAGGGGTGTTTTTAGAAAAGCCACAGGCTGGCTGACAGGTGGGGCGCTAGGGAGCTCGGGTTTAGGCGGGAAAAAGGGGAGGGGGTTCTGCGTAAAGCGTACGGCCCGCTGCTCATTGAAGCGGCAGCCGGCGACGGAACCAGCGGTTTTCAGGAGACGATGGCGACGCCGCCGCTGGACGAAACACGACGCGGCTAAAACGAAATCTGAAGAGGGGACCTAGGGCTACGTCTTTCATTCAGGGAGCTAGCACGGGGAGAATTTGAGGCGAAGCGAGCGAACAGAGCGACTGACAGGCTGCTGACAAGGCTATGGCGGCGACAAGGCGGCAGGGTGCCTGACACGTCTTGCCGGCGACGTTCTGGCGAGAGGAGTAGGGGCCATGGCTAGGTGGGCGCGGATCTCACCGACCCTCTGTGCGAAGCGGGCTCGGGGTGGCGTGGATCAGCGAGGAGGCAGCAGGCCGGAGGCGTCCTGGTGCTCACGGGCACGGCGGCGGCGGGGCTTCTCCGGCGAGGTCCAGCGGGTTCCGGCGCTCCAGGGCGAAGAAGAGGAAGCAGAGGGGGGGCCTGGTACTCCTGGTACGTCTTGGCGTCCACCAGATCAGCGACGGCAGAGGGGGGTGGTGGCTAGGGTTTAGGCATGCTTGCAAGCTTGCAAGTTTGGGGAGGAAGGAGGGGGAGAAGGAGAGGGGGTCTGGGCGCCTCCTGGGTCTCGATCTGGATGGGGAGTAGGCACGTGGGGGCTGGTGTTACAGATAATAGGGAGGAGAGGATCACATGGGGGTGATGGCTTTGAAAAAGGTGAGGGGGAGAGGTGATCGGGCTAGGGTTGCTTTCTCTCCTCCTTCTTGTCCTGTAGCTGAGAGAGGGCAGAGAGGGACCAAGGGTGGAGGGGAGCTCGTGGTGGGGCTAGGGTTAACTAGGGTGGGTTAGAGAGAGAGGGTATGGCTCGGGTTAGGTTAGAGGGTAGCTAGGGTTTAGGAGGAAAGAGCGGGGTGTAACCACTTGGATATGAGCAAACATGTGGTAGGAGATGGTCAAACTAGGGTTTGGTAGCTAGGCTAGAGAGAGGAGGCCGAGAGAGAGGGGGTAGACTTAGGGTTTAGGTATAGATGGGGGGTATGGTGGATTGGGGTTTTAAGCAAGATCAACATAGATCAAGCCAAAAGAAAGGATAGAGATAGAGATGATCCACTCAAAAAAATCAAATAAAATCAAATGTCAAGCTAAAGGGGTACTTGCATGGCCCATGCAAAATATTTAATGCCATGATGATTCTTGTGAAAACAATATTATTTCATGGCATTATTATGCATCCCAAAATTGGAGTAAGGCCCAAGCAAAATAATTTAGAAAGAATTCCAAGTGGAGTATATGGAGATGATCACATTGGATTATATTTGGGACTTGCTAGTGTGTATATGCCACTAGGTGTTTAATAGTCCCAAAAATATTCCCACATGAGCATAAATCCATAATAATCCATATGGAAGCTAGGAAAAAAAGGGTTCCACTCACAAGGCATGCAAAGGTGGCCATGTGGCTCCCATATATCAATGAAGTGAAAACAACATGATGCTAAGATGAGAGCATGTGGAAAAGAATTGGATCCATCCCAACCCACATGAGCTAGAGGTAAAACCAATAAGTGCCAAGCTCATATTTAGTTGGATGGTGGAATTATAAGGTGGTGAAAGAAAAGGTGGTGGAGTTAATAAGAGATATGCCCCCAACTCAACTTGGGCATTTAAACAACATATCAAGAACCAAATACAATATCAAGAGGCAAATACAATTAATAATGCATATGAGATAAGAACCAAAAGGAAAAGAGTTTTATATGATGCTCAAATGCAAGGTGGCATGATGACATGAGCATGATATAATGATGATGCAACAATTATATATTTGAAGTAGCCATTATATAGACTAGGCTAGTAGCATTGCAATTGTTAGACAATTGGGATGCTACAACTCTCCCCCATTAAACAAGAATCTCGCCCCGAGATTCCTAGGAAAAAGAAAACAACACAAGGAGAGGCGGGTGTTCGAACGAAGGTGACCCTCATGTTCCCAAGATGATGAAGAACGGAATGGTGCGACCACTGCACCTGACAAAACTTGCTAGACTTGTTGCGAGTCTTGCGTTTTGCTTGAGAAACAACGGGTAGAAGAGTTGAAGGATTGTCGTGAGACAAGAAGGTTAGGATGGACATAGCTCCGGTTTTCTCAAGAAACATGATAAACGAAAAAGATCCACTGGTGAAAGAAAGGACAAGATGATGCATCATGGATAAAGTAAGACACACCATTAAGATTAAAGATTTACCGATACTAGAGAGGATGAATCTTTGTCTTGCCGGAACAAAAGAGCTAGATTGGAGAGGTTTTGAAGCATTATGACGATAGCATCGTATCTTCTCTCGGATTTTAGAAATGAATTTTGGAAACACTATTGCCTTCAAACAATAGAGTCCCTTGATATTAACAGAAAGATTTGGTTAGACATCGTCGGATTAGATTCTCCTTGCGCCGGTAAGACCCAAAGGATCACGCAATTGAGGTGCGCGGATATGACTTCTAGAGACGGATGTGAGGCTAGATCATGGTGGAAACCCGAGAAGCAAGGATATGGAGGATCTGGAGTTTATTGTAGAGATACTTATTGCTTTCTTTAGCCTTGAGGCTAACGCAATAGATTGCGGCTGAGGGCATGAACCATAATTGGCTTTACCATGAAAAAAAGAATTGATGAAACAAGAAGAGAGATAGATTCCTTTCATCTTGTTTGGGGATGTAGAGCACCGGTAAAAAGACGAGGATAGAAAGGAGTTTGCGTTTGTTTCCACCAGATAACAGAAGATTTTGCTCCGTGTAGGATACGATGAGATCACCGACAAGAGATTATGGATTACTTTCTTCAAGAGAGCACTCCGGAAAACAAGGACGGAAGTAAAAGTATCAAGGGATAAAGGCCACTTCTAACTTCCGTGGAATGAGTGAAATCACATTAGTTCACCAATTCAATGTACAAGAGCGAATGATAAGAGTAGTGGTATGGTAGCTACTCCATCCCGCACTCAAAGCATTACTCCGCACATGAATAAGAAAACCATGCCATCCAACTACCGAAATACACTGAAGGTATTGATAAGAAGAGCTCATGGAACTCCGTAAGAAACAAGGATTGATGCAAACGATTCACCGAATCCAAGATAGATAAGGGTGATGATGTTGTCGTCATACCTGATGTAACAAGCCACCGGAAAGATATGAAGGAAGATCACGGAGACAACTGCAAGATTCAACAACTACCGAAAAGATAACACCAACTTGAACAGACGGATTACGAAAGATCTGAAAGTCTTCCTGGCCTCCGGTGGATTGAGCATAGATGATAGAACGAGAGGGCTTCAAAAATCACTTGACGAGACTGAGGTGAAAGAGCTCCATGTTCTTCTTGAAAAGATTGAGAGAGATTTTGCAGACTTGAGGAAAACCTTTAGCGGAACAACGATGATAACTTGCCAACAGGGAACAACTCCGGATTGGATTGAAGATGGAAGATGGAATTAACAATGGACTTGCTGATTCCAGAATTGAAGCGATGTATTTAGCAGAAGGACGTGGCCGAGATAGGTGACTCCCAAAAAGTCAGATTTCTCACTTTGAGAACTTTGCACACAGGCAGTGCTCACGAAGCTTGAGAGAAAGAGACACAGATGATCCTCCATGTCCTTCCATTGATATTGAATGGCAAGCATATTATCAACATATACCACCATGGATTAACAGGATATTCCCAGAATACCAAGTTCGCGAAGCAGGAGAAACGAACAAATGCTCGAAACACTTTCTGAGCTCAACGCTCTTTGAAAGATCAATATTAAGAGCACGGGTTCGTGTTGAAGAAGATGCGCTGGCAGAATGGATTATCTGGTCCTCTGGAAGGAAAAGAGATGTCGCCTGGTTCACATTGTCGATCGGATCACCGGTTTCAAAGATAAAGAGATCTTGGATAAGAACCGATGATAGCTCATACCTTAAGCAAAGCTATCAGAGACGAAAAGATGCAATTCCCTCGTATCAACGAGAATTTTGCAGATATGGAGTTCGAAAGATGTGCAACATGATAAACAGATGATAGACCGCCGTAGTGCCTTGAGAAACTCCGGATTGCCAACGATGCTTGAATATGCAAAGATATGATCACAGTGTACTCAAAATCACAGGAGATAACCGTATCCTCCGGATGGTGACGGTTGATAGCATTTTCCATATTCCAATCGATACTTATCATGAGTGGAATATAGCTATGCTGAGAGCCAAATTACAATCACCAGCATCGGATCGACACATGTTATGTAATTAGCCCAAGAGACTTGAAGATGAAAAGAAACTCCAGGATTAAGCGTCGGCGACAAGAGAATGAGTTAGCATGGACATGCTGATAAAAGGGAGATAGATAATGTTTCACACACGACTGAAAAGGAGTGCGGAAACGCAGATGTATCAAAGAAAAAATTTCCGCATTTTTCGGCATGAAAATACCAATAGATGCGCAAAATCAGATAACGAAACAAGATTAGCGACTCTACCTCTCTACCTGATAAGTGATTTTGCACGGAAGGTGGAGTTGCTAGAAGGAAGAACGCCCTTAAGAAGATGGCACCGGTTAAGAAGGAGTCAGATAGATCTCGTCGGTTTGCAAAAGCACATCGAGATGGAATGTACCAACAGTTGATAACCAAAGGCAAATTGTGATAACAACTGGATGCAACAGATAGACAAGGATTTACACACACACACGCACTTTCTATGGTACTACGGAAACCCAGAACACGTGAATCCTAGTTTGAATTTTAAGAAGAGGATTGAAAACGGTACACTTCCTTACCAGAAAATGGGTGGTGGTTGGGTAAGAAGAAAAGTGGAAGCAGTCCTACTCTCGCGTTTTGTTTTTTTTTCCTAATATACATAGCTACCCAAAATATTTGCTAGACAGACAACGACCATTTGGCTGAGACCCTGAAGGGCGGGATGGCTCTGATACCAATTGTAACTACCTCGGTAAATTACGCTCCTAGTTACAAGCCAGGATGGGCGGAAATGGTTGAAATAGTACGGTGGGGCCCAAATGCCACTCACAGGTAGACCTTTCGGCCGTCCCAACCATTTCCAAACATCAGGACAAGAACGGGCGGCGTAATCGGCAGGCGAAGGGATCAACTACATACACAAGTGAGTATGTATGCAAGCCACCATACAACAGTACATCAGAGTCATCCCATCTAAAAGAAAGGAAATATAGCAACGCCATACGGCAAGATCCAAATATCCTAGATAGATATAATAGTTTAGGATATCTCCTCATACATCAATCAACAGAGTATCAAGCGGAAGCGGAAGACAAAATCCGAGTACGGATAAGAAGCAAATCGGCATAAGATGCCCCATAAATAAGCAGATCCATACAGATCTCACGGATCCCGTTCCCGGAATCTCTACGAATGATCGTTGCCCACATCGTCTGCTCTCTTCCACCCAGTATCCATCTTGCGAGTGTACCTGTTCATCTGAACCAATAATTTATCGTGTGAGACCCTAGGGGTACTCAGCAAGTCTTTATGTCTCTAAAGGGGACACAACCTGGGGTGACGCAATTGCAGCAAAAGATAAACCCTAGGAATTCTAGAGAAACTCGCTAACCATCCGCCCAACCAAAGATAGACGGATGTCCGTGAATTAAGAACAACAGTTATAACAGTAATAAAGGTAATCTTAACAGATCCATCCTCCTCCTCGCTTACCGACGAGGAAGCGGACGAACAACCCCCATCCGCTGGCGGTTTATTATCCATTCCATGAATGTTGCACTATTTACTAGTCGGTACCTAGTCTAGTCAGATTCAAAGCGGTACTTTAGTTATGCTTGTCTATGATCGAGCGGTGCTCCAAGTCGTCCATGACCGCGGACACGGCTTTCAGAAAGTTTTACCCTGCAAGGGTGCACAAATAGCAACACACACTCGATATGCCTCGGAAAAACCAAATCGAAACCCAACGAGGCAGTCACGACAAAGCAATTACAGGATTCAGAAATATTTGAGGCCACCCCATTGAGCTACCATAGCGGAGTTAGCCGACTCGAGACGGTCTCAAGGTTTGTGGAGCCGGCCGTAACGGGAACCCGATAATGTGACTGGGCTTGTCGATACAGCGTAAACGGGTCACGGACCTAAACAGTACAGTGTGCTCCTCGCACAATCTTAAATTAAAGCAGTAAAGCATGGCCTAAGTACAGGATAGTAAATAAATCCTCAAACTAGTTTGTGGCCCCAAGAAATAAGAATGAATCAAGCTCTGGCTCAGGGGGGTCCATAAGGCCTCCCGGATGTGGATAGCGCGAATATTCTTGGAACAGGAATCAAGTACTCGGGGTCTTACGGGACACAAGTGAGCCTGAAAAACCAAATAGCAGATATGGCTCACCGATGCCACTTTCATTAGTTATCCCATTACTACTCAGGTTAAGTTGTTTAGGTACCTTGTTATCCATCAGACACTTACATACCCTACACATGCTGTTCTCTGACTGCATGGCTCAAACAACTCCTGTAGTAATGGCTCATGGGATGGAGGAACAAGCTTCGGTGGGGTTTAAAAGTAAAGGCTATGCAATACTTGGGATTCAATTTAATGCAATCGCGACTCAATGATGCAAGAATAAGATAGAGGCAGTAGGTACTATATGTATGCAAGCATGTGGTAGTGCTTGCCTGGCAGCTCAGTTGAAGCAAGTGATGGGTCTGGGTAGTGCTCCTGGTTCTCTTGGTATATCCCCTGCTCAGCGTCTATTCGAAGAAGAACCAAACAAACAAGGGCCAACATAAATAAAGTGCGCAAGCATATGAATTAAATGCATCAAGCAAACAATCATGCCATGATGAATGATGCACAATTTGCATGGCATTAAAGTAGCATGGCATGGGTGAGGTGTGGAACACAAGAATAAACCATTTTATTTAGTTTTGGCCCCATTTTATTCTCAATTAAGTTGCTGTACTCTTTATATTTATATGATGCATGCTTCAAAACAAACCATGGAATGCATAAACAGAAAGGTCTCGTCGAGCTAATCATTTTAGACATATTATTTGTTAAATTTGGAGTTATAAAACAAAAGTTATTAATTAATTAAGGCAAAAGGGAATTTTATTGTAATTTTAATAAACTTGGAATTTTAAATGTTCAAAATATATTTTGAAGGCTATATTTGAAATCCTCACATTTTTCTGATTTGAAAACATATATTATTTGTATTATTTGGATTTATATTTGAAAAGATATTTAAAACCAGAGATATATTTGAATTTGGATTAATTTTGGAAAAGATTTGAATTTAAAACCGAAAACTGAAAACCTTTTTGTACTCAGACTTTTCTAGCCGGAGACACCGGGTGGGGTCATCTCTTGACTAGGCGGCACACGCCTTGAAACTTTTCTCACCGCTTGCTGCCGGCCTTGAGAGGCGTAGATGGGTCCAGTAGGCCGGGCCACTCACAGGCGCACCAATGGCGCCACGTCAAGCGATCGAGCGCTGGGAGGATCGATGCATCGCTTCTCCTAGGGGTGTTTTTAGAAAAGCCACAGGCTGGCTGACAGGTGGGGCGCTAGGGAGCTCGGGTTTAGGCGGGAAAAAGGGGAGGGGGTTCTGCGTAAAATCGCTGTTGCCGCTGCTTGTCGGCAGCAAGACGCGACGGAACCGGCGGTTTCCGGCGACGATGGCGACACCGCCGCTGGGCCAGCCACAACGGCTAAAAGCGAAATCTGAAGAGGGACCTAGGGCTCGTCTTTCATTCAGGGAGCTAGCACGGGAAGGGAAAGGCGGCCTGTGAGGCGAAGCGAGAGGGACGAGAGGTAGCCATGTCTAGGAGGTCGAGACCTCACCAGCGACCCTACAGTGCCTTAGCGGGCTCGGGGTGGCATGGATCGGCGAGGAGGCAGCAGGCCGGAGGCGTCCTGGTGCTCACGGGCACGGCGGCGGGGCTTCTCCGGCGAGGTCCAGCGGGTTCCGGCGCTCCAGGGCGAAGAAGAGGAAGCAGAGGGGGGGCCTGGTACTCCTGGTACGTCTTGGCGTCCACCAGATCAGCGACGGCAGAGGGGGGTGATGGCTAGGGTTTAGGCATGCTTGCAAGCTTGCAAGTTTGGGGAGGAAGGAGGGGGAGAAGGAGAGGGGGTCTGGGCGCCTCTGGTCTCGATCTGGATAGGGAGTAGGCACGTGGGGGCTGGTGTTACAGATAAGAGGGGAGGGAGAGGATCACATGGGGGTGATGGCTTTGAAAAAGGTGAGGGGGAGAGGTGATCGGGCTAGGGTTGCTTTCTCTCCTCCTTCTTTTCCTGTAGCTGAGAGAGGGCAGAGAGGGACCAAGGGTGGAGGGGAGCTCGTGGTGGGGCTAGGGTTAACTAGGGTGGGTTAGAGAGAGAGGGTATGGCTCAGGTTAGGTTAGAGGGTAGCTAGGGTTTAGGAGGAAAGAGAGAGAGGGGTGTAACCACTTGGATATGAGCAAACATGTGGTAGGAGATGGTCAAACTAGGGTTTGGTAGCTAGGCTAGAGAGAGGAGGCCGAGAGAGAGGGGGTAGACTTAGGGTTTAGGTATAGATGGGGGGTATGGTGGATTGGGGTTTTAAGCAAGATCAACATAGATCAAGCCGAAATAAAGGATAGAGATAGAGATGATCCACTCAAAAAAAATCAAATAAAATCAAATGTCAAGCTAAAGGGGTACTTGCATGGCCCATGCAAAATATTTAATGCCATGATGATTCTTGTGAAAACAATATTATTTCATGGCATTATTATTATGCATCCCAAAATTGGAGTAAGGCCCAAGCAAAAGAATTTAGAAAGAATTCCAAGTGGAGTATATGGAGATGATCACATTGGATTATATTTGGGACTTGCTAGTGTGTATATGCCACTAGGTGTTTAATAGTCCCAAAAATATTCCCACATGAGCATAAATCCATAATAATCCATATGGAAGCTAGGAAAAAAAAGGGTTCCACTCACAAGGCATGCAAAGGTGGCCATGTGGCTCCCATATATCAATGAAGTGAAAACAACATGATGCTAAGATGAGAGCATGTGGAAAAGAATTGGATCCATCCCAACCCACATGAGCTAGAGGTAAAACCAATAAGTGCCAAGCTCATATTTAGTTGGATGGTGGAATTATAAGGTGGTGAAAGAAAAGGTGGTGGAGTTAATAAGAGATATGCCCCCAACTCAACTTGGGCATTTAAACAACATATCAAGAACCAAATACAATATCAAGAGGCAAATACAATTAATAATGCATATGAGATAAGAACCAAAAGGAAAAGAGTTTTATATGATGCTCAAATGCAAGGTGGCATGATGACATGAGCATGATATAATGATGATGCAACAATTATATATTTGAAGTAGCCATTATATAGACTAGGCTAGTAGCATTGCAATTGTTAGACAATTGGGATGCTACACCTGCCCATCCCGCTCGGTCTCACCGTCGGGCCTATAAAAGAAGCCCTCCGCAGCCTCTTCTCTCCACACCATTCCACTCCCCTCACCTCTCTGAACCTCACCCACCTCTTGCCGGAGCAAAGGGAGCACCAGCTCACCGGAATTGGAGCCGGAGCAGCCGCGACAGGAGGAGAACGGCGCCGTTGATTACGACCACCCCAAGCTCCGCCGCAACCGCGCCTCCCCTCGCCATTGTCTTCCACGTTGTTTGCCCGCCTCGCTGACCCTGCTGGAGCCCTGGTATGCCCCCAGTAGACCCCCACCGAGCCGCTACGGTTCGAGCTCGTCGGCGACCTATTCGTCGTTAACGACGACCCTCAGCCGTTGATCTCGCTTCTAATCCTACGGCCCACAGCGTGCGTACCGTTTCACGTGTTAAGTGCCGCTGACAAGCGGGACCCCCCTGTCAGCTGAGCCCCGCGCCACGGAGCGCCACTGGGCCAGCCAATTCCTTTTCTCGCGCTAGCCCATCGATTCAAATCTGGATTTTTCTTTTTAGTTAAATCTAGTTTCTGTCCACTAGTTTGAAAATCAATTCAGAGAGTTTGACAAATCCAAATAGCATGAAACAAATTTTGCCTGAAAGGTATTAAGATGATCTATCCAAGCCCGTTGGATTTAATTCAATTAAAGTTATAGATCTCTCCTAATAAAAATAAGAAGACAGAAGCTTTTGCAACTTGCAACATTTTTATAAAATCAACTAAGTTAGCTTTTGAGTTGATTCCAACTCTCAAAAATCACATTTCATCATATCTATCTAAATATGTAATATTATTAAGGTTTACATGCAGTGACTTTGGACTAGTACCAAGATAATGCCATATAGGCATTTCTAGTCACTTTATATCATTAAATAATGAACTTAAACCAAAGTAATATTGATCCAATCCTTAAATCTCATTCCCACATGTTAGAATATGTGGTGATGACATGTGTCAACATGATACCATGTTTTAAGTGGTGAATATTAAATGTTAGTTAATTTTTCAATGAGTAGAAATTACTTTTCTAAAATAAAAAGGTTGAAACTATTGAATTAAACTTGTGATGTTTGTGATGATAATAGATCATCAAATGTGTGTTTTAGAATGCTACTTAGCCTAGTTAAGTATTGTTTGGTTATTGTGCACTCCCTATGCATTTATAGACGCTAGTACCGAACAAGCTTTCGAGGGGGAGGAGTTCTACCAAGAAGAAGAAGAAGAAGAAGAAGAAAACTTCAACCACTGCACCAACCAAGGCAAGCTATTGTTAGCAAGCTAGAATTAAGCTAGATGAATGAGCAAGGATGCTTTAGGCATGCTTTGATCACACCCCTTTGACTATTAGTACCCCAAGTCTTAGTTACAAGTTTTACCCCTCTTAGGTTATACAAAGTTCTTTACTTGTTTTGAAGGTAGCATAAAAAGTATAAAACTTGGCCTACTTAGAAACCTTTAGATGTCATTCTATGGCATGAGATTGAAACCATCTTTTCCACCTTAGTGAACACTCTTAACTTAGTATTTTAGAATAGATCAAAAACTTGAGTCACTTTAGATGGGAACACTTGGTGAAAATGAATTGTGAAAACCTTGGAATGATGAGTCATTCTATTGAGATGTTTTGACATGTGTTGAGAGACACAACTGGTTTATGATGATGAAAATGATGAGGCATGAGCCTTAACCCTTTTATAAAACTGATGGTTGGATTCGGATGCGATACCATTCCAAATTTACCGTACAACCACACTACCTGAATAGGGTAAGGCTTAGCTGGAAATTTATATGCATTAGTATTAGTTCCCTCCTGGGAGAGGTTTGAGCTGAGGCTACCTCTCAATGTTGTCCACCTATGCAGTGCCCAAGATGACTGATGGTCATGGTTGGGAGGCCATGCTCATAGGAGAGGTGCTTATACTAGGGTGTGTAAAGGGAAGGTTATGTTTGATTATCTGCATACTAAGTATGATGATTCAGGGTTATCCCTGACAGATGTATCGAATCTTGTGGTGAAAGTGTACCACCTCTGTAGAGTGTCAAACTATTTGAATAGCTGCGTCCGCAAGTATGGACAGTTGGAATGGCCATACTGTTTTGTTGTCAGATGTTTTCTAAATAACTTGAAATAAATGATGAACTTTGACTTGACCACAACAGGATTGTGTTGATGATAATAGCTTCCCAACTTAAGTGATTCTAGAACTTTACTTTATCTTTCTTTGGTTCTGAACTCATCTTAGGTTTCAAACTTAACTTGATAGTTAACTTAGATTCAGCACTTTAACTTAGAATTATACTCCTTGTTAGTAGTAGTTTGCGAGTACTTAAAGAGTACTCATGGCTTTTGTCCCTGGCTATTATCATGGCCAGACTATGAAGGAGATTATCAAGATGATGGTCAGCAGGACAGCTATGATAACTAGGACTATCTGCCTTCGTCAGCATTGCCTGTGCCCCTGAAGATGGACCCCACCGTTACTCTTATCTTTTATTTCCGCTGATTGTTGTATTAAAGACTGGATCATGAGATCCTTATTTGTGTAAAACCTTATGTATGGTTTGTAATGGATGATGTACTGTGATATCCAATCCATTATGTCTCGCAAAAATGGTAATCCTGGGATTGCGAGGTATGGCATAATGGGCATCTGGGATTAAAAATCAGGGTGTTGACAAGTTGGTATCAAAGCCATCCTGACCTTAGGAGACCCTAGTTAGAATGGACGTCCAAACCAAAAACTTAGCTTCAAAACCAAAGTGAGTATTTATGAAAAACTATTTCCCCTCTTACCCTTGTGAACTGATTCTTTCTCAAAAATTCACGTTCCTCAAAATTCTTACATTACTACCTAAAATTTGACACACTTGATCACTTCACTAACTTCCTCATCCTTAATCCTTGTAGATGGAGACTCAGTTCAGCAAGTTTTACCAGTTGGGAAACGGAGGTCAGTTGATCTTCGAGAGGGATCTGGATTCACTGTCGGAGTTACTGGGACGCCCACATCCGGAGTTTCTTGGAGCTCAACTTCCAGGACCCCCAGGAGGAGACCTATAGTGGCTAGTCACCGCAGATCTTCGGGGAAGCATCGAAGCACCAACTTCCGGGAGAATTCAGTTCTCCGTGAGAGAGAACAACTGGCTAGATGGATTAGCCAGGGCAATGCATGAAGCTCTCGCACATCTATGTGCCCTCAGCATCAACAAGATCCAAGGAACCCGTTTTGCCCACTATGCAAGACGTGACTTCATGGGAATGTCGATGGAGATGCCAAGTCACCCAGAGTTGAGGCGTCAAGTGGAGAACCTTGATTTCTTGCTTCATGATGAGAGGAACCGGACAATGCCGGAAGTTAGCCAACCGTAACCGTGCCATTGTCGACGGAAGGCCGGACTTTCGCCTTTGCGCCGTCGAAGATCGCCCGATCTCTTCGCCGGCCAGTGCAAGAAGGATCGCACCATTGCCCGTCTTCGCAAGAAGGTGGCCGACCTCGAGAAGACCGTCAAGGAGCAGGAAGCCCAGCTTGCCGCCAAGGAAGAAGAAGATGAGGGTGAAGACATCCAGGGAGATATGGATTCTTACCTCAGCAACGATGATGACTTTCTGGAGGAGGATGTTGTGGACTTCTACACTGATGATGAATACTCCGACTTCATCGACGATGAGTAGATGCACTAGAGCACTATCGTAGCATGAGATGTATCATCTCATTGTATCGTAGCTTGCAGAATGGTTCTTCAAACCATCTGTTTTCCCCTTTGATTGTTGTGGTGTGTGTTGTATTGTGTGCTTGCATGAATGAAAAAGAAGTTAGTTGAAAAACCTGAGTCTAACTCAATGTTTTAGCTTTGAAAACCCAAAACCATGAACCTTAGAATTTCCCTCTTACCCCTATATCTATCTCAATCTTCAGATGACTCGTGGAAACCAAGGAGGGAGCAGCTCGTCGCAGGACCCAATGCTGCAGATCTTGCAGAATCTCATCGCGGACCGTGAAGCAAGCAGGGCCGAGCATCAAGCCAACTTAGCAACATTGCAGCAGATCGCCCAAATGGCTCTCAACAACCAAGGACATGGAAATCGGGATCACCAAGGATCCAAACTCAAAAACTTTCAGAACACCAATCCCCCAATCTTTAACCAATCTGAAAACCCATTAGATGCTGATGACTGGTTACAACCATGGAAAACAACTTAGAGGTTGCCAGAGTTGATGAGAATGAGAAAGTTCTCTTCGCCACCCACTATCTGGCGGGAGATGCAAGAGCTTGGTGGAATAGCATCCGCATTATGAACCATGGCCAGGTGATGACCTGGGAAGCATTCAAGGTCAAGTTCAGCCGCACCCACATGCCGCAAGGTCTTGTCAATAGGATGAGAGATGAATTCCGTGAATTGAAGCAAGGAAGAATGACTGTGGTGGAGTACCGTGACAGATTCTTGTCACTTGCCAGATATGCACCGGATGAGATCAACACGGAGGCCAAGAAGAAGGAGAGATTCTTAAACGGACTGCATGATGAGATGCGATCGTCCTCGTCAACATCTGCTTCGATGATCTCGAAGAGCTAGTCGACGCCATTCAGATGGAAGGGAAGATTAACCAGCAAACAACAACCGCAAACATCGTATGATGCAACAGTCTGGATCCAGTAGTCACCAGAAGTACGGTCCCAACCCCTCACCAGGATATGCACCAAGGAATAACCGACCCCCAAATTCTCGCCCAAGCTACCCAACCGTAGCGGAGGCAATGTGAAGTCTGGAGGGAACAATCACAACTCCGGCAATGCCAACAATTTCAACCGTGCCCCTCCCAAGAGCAACAACAACAACAACACTGCACCCAGAACTGGCAGCAATGTTGTACCTGTCACTGTCAAGGACAAGTCCCAGATCACTTGTTTCGAGTGTGGAGTGAAGGGTCACTACTCCAATGAGTGTCCCAAGAATACTTCCGCCAATGCCCCTGTGAATGCCCCAGCTCAACAGCAGCGTCGTGTTCAACCAAGAAGGAGATTTGCCCGTGGAACCCAAGACAATCAATGGTCGTCTCTTCCACATGAACGCAGAAGCCGCGGAAGCGCCAGATGTAGTGCTGGGTATGTTTTCTGTCAACTCAGTTTTAGCAAGAGTATTGTTTAATTCTGGAGCATCGCATTCATTTGTCACCGAAGAATTTGTATGCACTAGTAAGATTCTCCCAACCAACCTGAAGCATGTCATGATAGTTCAAATCCCCGGTTCAACAACAAAAGCTAGAAAAATTTGCAAAGTTGTACCTATCAGAATACATGGGATAGATTTTTATGCCAACCTAATTGTACTTGGAACCAAAGGATTGGAAGTAGTACTAGGTATGGACTGGATGTCAAGGCATAAAGGACTGATAGACTGTGCTAAGAAAGCCATCACCATGACCAGTAGTTATGGAATAACGAGAGCATATCTCGAAACCTTACCCGTCAATTCAAGTGCAACAAGAGTGTAGCCCTGCCCACCATAGACCAAGTCAGAGTAGTCTGTGAATACCCCGACGTATTCCCAGATGAATTGCCAGGTATGCCCCTGGATAGGGATATTGAGTTCATTATCGAACTAATCCCCGGAACCAGACCTATAGCCCAGAGACCCTATACCATGAACCCCGCAGAGTTAGTGGAACTGAAGAAGCAGTTGGATGCCATGTTAGCAACATGCTTGATTCAATAGCGCATCCCCATGGAGATCACCGGTGTTATTCGTCGACAAGAAAGATGGAGGCAATCACGTATGCAGTTCTGAAAGTTGAATGACGTCACCATCAAGAACAAGTACCCTTTGCCAAACATAGAGGATCTATTTGATCAGTTGATCGGAGCTCAGGTATTCTCAAAGATTGATCTTAGGACTGGTTATCACCAACTTAAGATTCGTGCAACGGATATTCCGAAGACCGCCTTTACTACTCGCTATGGTTTATACAAGTATACGGTTATGTCTTCTGGATTAACCAATGCCCCTGCTTATTTCATGAATCTCATGAATAAGATCTTTATGAATTTCCTAGATAAGTTTGTAGTTGTATTTATCGACGACATCCTTATCTACTCCAAGTCAGAAGAAGAGCATGAGCAACATCTGAGAATCATCCTAGAAACCCTGAGAGAGCATCAGTTGTATGCCAAGTTCAGCAAGTGTGAGTTTTAGCTGAAAGAAGTAGGATTCCTAGGACATATTGTGTCTGTCGGAGGAGTCTCTGTTGATCCCACCAAGATCAAAGATGTCGAAGAATGGGAAGCCCCAACCAATCAAACCCAAGTTCGTTCATTTCTCGGATTAGCGGGATATTACCGCAAGTTCGTAGAAGGATTCTCGAGCATAGCCCGACCAATGACCCAATTGTTGAAGAAGGACAAGAAGTTTGAATGGATGCACAAGTGTGAAGCCGTTTCAGAGTGAAGAAGAGATTGATATCTGCCCCAATTTTGATCATGCCAGACATCAAGAAGCCGTTTGATGTGTATTGTAATGCATCCAAGATTGGCCTAGGATGTGTACTGATGCAAGAAGGCAAAGTCATCACGTATCTGTCTCGACAATTGAAGCAACATGAGCAGAACTATCCGACCCATGATCTTGAGCTAGCAGCCGTGGTTCTAGCGTTGAAGACATGCGTCTTTATTTGATGGGTAATCGCTGTGAGATTTACTCGGATCATAAGAGCTTGAAGTATATCTTCACTCAGAAGGAGCTGAATATGAGGCAAAGAAGATGGATAGAGTTAATCAAGGATTATGACCTTGACATTCACTATCACCCCGGCAAAGCCAATGTGGTAGCGGATGCTCTTAGCAAATTGCCATGTAGGCTTAACACCATGATCAAGGAGAAGCAACCAAGTTTGTATGAGGAGTTGGAGTAGTTCAGGACCGAGTTAGTTAGTAAAGTATTCCTAGCTAGCATTGAACTTCAACCCACTTTGATTAGCCAAATCAAGGAAGCCCAGAAGGGAAATGAAAGTATCGACAGAATCAAACGTCGTATTGGTACAGGAAAGGTACCTGGATTCACCGAAGACGAAGAAGGAGTACTGTGGTACAAAGAACGTATCTGTGTGCCAGCAGATTCGGAGCTGAAGGAAATTATCATGAAGGACGCTCATGATACTCTTTATTCTATCCACCCCGGAGGAACAAATATGTATCAGGATTTGAAAGAGCAATTTTGGTGGCACAAGATGAAAAGAGAGATCGGAAGCTACATCGCCAAATGTGACATCTGTCAAAGAGTCAAAGTAGAGCATCAGAGACCTGCAGGATTGTTGCAACCATTACAGATTCCGGAATGGAAATGGGATTCCGTCGGAATGGACTTTATCACAGGTTTACCTACTTCTAGTAGGGGAAATGACTCAATATGGGTCATAGTTGATAGACTGTCCAAGGTAGCCCACTTTATACCTGTCAAGACAACCTACCAGAGCGCAAAGCTAGCAGAGCTATACATTGCTAGGATTGTTAGTCTGCATGGAACCCCCAAGACCATCGTATCAGATCGAGGAACCCAGTTTACCTCGAGATTTTGGCAGAAAGTTCAGGAAGGTTTAGGAACCAAGTTGAACTTCAGTACCGCTTATCACCCGCAAACAGATGGACAAACTGAGAGAGTCAACAAGATCCTAGAGGATATGCTTAGAGCTTGTGTGTTGGAATACGGATCAAAATGGGAAGATTGCCTACCTTTCGCAGAATTCTCATATAACAACAGTTATCAAGCTAGTTTGCAGATGGCACCATTTGAATTCCTATACGGAAGAAAGTGTCGTACCCCTTTGAATTGGTCACAAGTAGGAGAGAGTCAGATCTTTGGACCCGACATTCTCCGAGAAGCAGAAGAGAAAGTTCACAAAGTCCGTGAGCACCTCAAGACTGCCCGATCCAGATAGAAGAGTTATGCTGACAAAAGAAGGAGAGACCTGACTTTCAATGTCGGAGATTTCGTATATCTCAAGGTTTCACCATTGAAGGGAACTCAGCGCTTTAGTCTGAAGGGAAAGTTAGCTCCCAGATATATCGGACCTTTCAAGATTCTGAACCGCCGAGGAGAAGTATCGCATCAACTGAATCGCCTGAAGAGATGTCAGCGATCCACAATGTGTTCCATATCTCGTTACTTCGCAAATGCTTGGAAGTGCCTGAGAAGACTGAAGTTTTCAAGAATATCGATCACAGAGCTATGGAAATCAACAATGACCTGACCTATCGGGAAGTACCCATCCATATCTTAGAAGAAGCCTACAGAACCACCAGGACCAGGAGTATCAAGTTTATCAAGATTCAGTGGAGCAACCATACCGAGGAGGAAGCTACTTGGGAGCGTGAATATTACATTAGAACAGAGTTCCCAGATCTCTTTAGTTCCTAGTTTTCTTTGTAAATATCGGGACGAGATTTTGTTTAAGGGGGGAAGGTTTGTAACATCCCAAAACTTTAATCCAAGCTTATCAAGATCAAATCATCCAAAAGTAGGGTTAACAAAAACTTTTCCAAATTTAAAATGAAAGCATTCATATGTGTGTGCATTTAAAATAGGAGTTGTTTGAATTGCCATGATTGATTGATCCAATGCTTGTAAAATGTTTCTTAGGTGATTTAAACATCATCTACATCATTCCCAAACTTTTCCTAAAGAAAATCAAATCAAAAAGAATTAAAAAGAAGGAATGGTCATTTTGGCAAATTTAACTCTCATGCCTACTTTGGCTATTCCTAGTACTCAATTCTTAACAGAAGCAATTCTTGATCTTTGCACCCCCAGCTAGTACACATAATGAGGTACCAAGGCCCACCTTTGGATCTGCTAAAAACATTCTGTTAACTATTTTAAATGACAGTTTAAAATTGAATCTAATGCATATGCATAGATCACCCCTATTTCAAAAACCATCTATTTGAGCTCCGTTTTCAAAACCCTTGCAACCAGAGACTACCTATCACTAGTGGAGATCACTCAAAAAATTTGAAACCAAAATTCAAAACTTTCTTTCATGCGGCCATTTCATCAAACACTTGACATGCATAATCTCTACTCTAATCCTAGTTCACTGTTTACTACAGGGTTTTGCCCCCAATTGATCCCCATTTAATCCCCTTGTCCCCTCTTGATCTAACCAGAGCCTAACCAGCCTCTTCCCTACCCCCTAGCTGCACTGCCATGCCATGCCGAGCACCACCTCGCCGGCCGACAATGCACTCGCAGCAGCAGCCCTCTCCAGCCCCTCTCCTCATGTCTAGCAGCTTGCCAGTGGTCCACCTCCACCGCCCAACCAGCCCCAGGCCAGAGACAGAGAGCAGAGCGACCATGAACCGACGCGCCCGGAGCCGGTCGAGCATGCCGACGCCGACCCCAGAGCACGCCCTGTCCCCGCTCGCACAGACCATCCCTTGGCACCAGCCCGCGCCCGCCGCTCCACCTCGACCTGGAGAACACCCCAGACATCCCCGTTCGCCGCCCAAAGCCTCACAGCCACCGCTCGCCGTGGACACCGCCGCTTCGGCCGCGTAGAGCGCCACCTCTCCCAGACCACGTGCCACCGCCCCTACGGCCGCATTCAATTCCTAGAGCACCGCCAGGGAACCACCATCGATCGCCACCCCCAGCCATGCCTCTACCCCGCCGTAGCCTTGTCGCCGGAGTCGCCTGCCCATCCCGCTCGGTCTCACCGTCGGGCCTATAAAAGGAGCCCTCCCCAGCCTCTTCTCTCCACACCATTCCACTCCCCTCACCTCTCTGAACCTCACCCACCTCTCGCCGGAGCAAAGGGAGCAGCAGCTCGCCGGAATTGGAGCCGGAGCAGCCGCGGCAGGAGGAGAAGGGCGCCGTTGATTGCGACCACCCCAAGCTCCGCCGCAACCGCGCCTCGCCTCGCCATAGTCTTCCATGTTGTTTGCCCGCCTCGCCGACCCTGCTGGAGCCCTGGTACGCCCTCAGTAGACCCTACCGAGCCGCTAGGGTTCGAGCTCGCCGGTGACCTGTTCGTCGTCGACGACGACCCTCAGCCGTTGATCTCGCTTCTAATCCTACGGCCACAGCACGCATACCGTTTCGCATGTTAAATGCCGCTGACAAGCGGGGGCCCCTGTCAGCTGAGCCCCGCGTCGCGGAGCGCCACTGGGCCGGCCCATTCCTTTTCCCGCGCTAGCCCATCGATTCAAATCTGGATTTTTCTTTTTAGTTAAATCTAGTTTCTGTCCACTAGTTTGAAAATCAATTCAGAGAGTTTGACAAATCCAAATAGCATGAAACAAATTTTTCCTGAAATGTATTAAGATGATATATCCAAGCCCGTTGGATTTAATTCAATTAGAGTTATAGATCTCTCCTAATAAAAATAAGAAGACAGAAGCTTTTGCAACTTGCAACATTTTTATAAAATCAACTAAGTTAGCTTTTGAGTTGATTCCAACTCTCAAAAATCACATTTCATCATATCTATCTAAATATGTAATAATATTAAAGTTTACATGCAGTGACTTTGGACTAGTACCAAAATAATGCTATATAGGCATTTCTAGTCACTTTAAATCATTAAATAATGAACTTAAACCAAAGTAATATTGATCCAATCCTTAAATCTCATTCCCACATGTTAGAATATGTGGTGATGACATGTGTCAACATGATCCCATGTTTTAAGTGGTGAATATTAAATGTTAGTGAATTTTTCAATGAGTAGAAATTACTTTTCTAAAATAAAAAGGTTGAAACTATTGAATTAAACTTGTGATGTTTGTGATGATAATAGATCATCAAATGTGTGTTTTAGAATGCTACTTAGCCTAGTTAAGTATTGTTTGGTTATTGTGCACTCCCTATGCATTTATAGATGCTAGTACCGAACAAGCTTTCGAGGAGGAGGAGTTCTACCAAGAACAAGAAGAAGAAGAAGAAGAAGAAAACTTCAACCACTACACCAACCAAGGCAAGCTATTGTTAGCAAGCTAGAATTAAGCTAGATAAATGAGCAAGGATGATTTAGGCATGCTTTGATCACAGCCCTTTGACTATTAGTACCCCAAGTCTTAGTTACAAGTTTTACCCCTCTTAGGTTATACAAAGTTCTTTACTTGTTTTGAAGGTAGCATAAAAAGTATAAAACTTGGCCTACTTAGAAACCTTTAGATGTCATTCTATGGCATGATATTGAAACCATCTTTTCCACCTTAGTGAACACTCTTAACTTAGTATTTTAGAATAGATCAAAAACTTGAGTCACTTTAGATGGGAACACTTGGTGAAAATGAATTGTGAAAACCTTGGAATGATAAGTCATTCTATTGAGATGTTTTGACATGTGTTGAGAGACACAACTTATTTATGATGATGAAAATGATGAGGCATGAGCCTTGACCCTTTTATAAAACTGATGGTTGGATTCGGATGCGATACCATTCCAAATTTACCGTACAACCACACTACCTGAATTGGGTAAGGCTTAGCTGGAAATTTATATGCATTAGTATTAGTTCCCTCACGGGAGAGGTTTGAGCTGAGGCTACCTCTCAATGTTGTCCACCTATGCAGTGCCCAAGATGACTGATGGTCATGGTTGGGAGGCCATGCTCATAGGAGAGGTGCTTATACTAGGGTGTGTAAAGGGAAGGTTATGTTTGATTATCTACATACTAAGTATGATGATTCAGGGTTATCCCTGACAGATGTATCGAATCTTGTGTTGAAAGTGTACCACCTCTACAGAGTGTCAAACTATTAGAATAGCCGTGTCTGCGGTTATGGACAGTTGGAATGGCCATACTATTTCGTTGTCAGATGTTTATTAAATAACTTGAAATGAATGATGAACTTTGACTTGACCACAACAGGGTTGTGTTGATGATAATAGCTTCCCAACTTAAGTGATTCTAGAACTTTACTTTATCTTTCTTTGCTTCTAAACTCAGCTTAGGTTTCAAACTTAACTTGATAGTTAACTTAGATTTAGCACTTTAACTTAGAATTATACTCCTTGTTAGTAGTAGTTTGTGAGTACTTAAAGAGTACTCATGGCTTTTGTCCCTGGCTATTATCATGGCCAGACTATGAAGGATATTATCAAGATGATGGTCAGTAGGACGGCTATGATAACTAGGACTATCTACCTTCGTCAGCATTGCATGTGCCCCTGAAGATGGACCCCACCGCTACTCTTATCTTTTATTTCCGTTGCTTGTTGTATTAAAGACTGGATCATGAGATCCTTATTTGTGTAAAACCTTATGTATGGTTTGTAATGGATGATGTACTGTGATATCCAATCCGTTATGTCTCGCAAAAATGGTAATCCTGGGATTGCGAGGTATGGCATAACGGGCATCTGGGATTAAAAATCAGGGTGTTGACATGCATTATCTCGAATAGGCTCTACACAGAAAAAGGTCCCGAATGACGCTTTTTTAGAGCACCTCAAAGTTCCCTCTATAATAGGAGTAGATGAGGAATATCCGACCAAATCTGACTCACCTTTAGTGGAAGTTCTGGCTGTAATCCCTAGTTGGAGTCAACCCTACCTTGATTTCTTGGTAGAAGGAAAATTACCTGAAGAAGAGGTTCTGAGCCGGCAGATCGTCCGACAAGCAAAAAACCTATACAATAATAAATGGAGAGATCTATAAGCGGAGTGTATCTAGGGTCTTCCAACGCAGCGTATCTCCAAAAGGAGTGGAAATCTTAAGAGAGGTCCACGAAGGAGAATGTGGCCATCATGCTGTAGCCAAATCTTTAGTGCCAAAAGCTTTAAACACAGATTTTTTTGGCTTACAGCCAAAGCAGATGGCGAACGGCTGGTCAAGACGTGCAAAGGCTGACAAAAGTATGCCAAACAAGCTCATGTTATGGCTGATCAGCTGCGAACAATTCTGATAACATGGCCTTTTGCAGTTTGGGGGCTTGACATGGTAGGACCATTTAAACATGCTCCAAGTGGATTCACTCACCTCTTAGTGATGGTGGATAAATTCACAAAATGGATTGAGGATAAATCCGTCACAAGTTGTGATGGAGCAACAGCCAGAAGATTTGTCGAGGATGTTATAATCCGATAAGGTTATCCGCATAGTATTATCACAGAGAATGGGAGCAACTTTTCGACGGGAGAACTTGCCGAATTCTGCGATGAACAAAATATCTGGCTTGACATTGCGTCAATCGCACATCCACAAGCTAATGGACAAGTTGAAAGAGCAAATGGTTTAATCCTACAAGTCCTCAAACCAAGACTCGAAGAACCACTTCGTCGTGTGGCGGGGGCTTGGGCAGATGAATTACCATCTGTAATATGGAGCTTAAGAACAACTTCGAACAGGTCAACCGGATACATACCTTTTTTCTTGGTCTATGGTGCAGAAGTAGGTCTTCCTAGTGATTTAATTCATACTTCTCCCTGAGTTGCTGCGTATATCGAAGAGGATGCCGAAATTTCTCGACAAAAATGATCACGATTTAATCGAAGAAGTTCGTGTTGTTGCTGAGCAGAGATCAACAGCTATTAGCAGAAGTTACGCAAGTATCATAGCCAGAGAGTCTGAAACCGCTCTTTCAATAAAGGCAATTTGGTTCTCTAGCTTGTGAAGAAAACAAAGCACAAACTTTCCCCGATATGGGAAGGGCCCTTTTTGGTTAGCCAAGTATTGCACAATGGCTCTTACTACCTAACTAATATGCCGCCAGTCAAAGAAAGACCTGCTACTAAGAAGAGAAAGAGAGCTGGAGGCAGTACAGACCCGGAAGAATTAGACAGGCCATGGAATATTGCTCAGCTATGTCCCTTTTATTCTTAAAATTTCTTTCTTTGTAATCATATATGTGTACATGTTCAATGAGAAATAAAGTGTTGGTTGCCTCAATATTTTTCTGAGAAGTTTTATATTACCTTCTTATTTCTGAATGATCATGTCACAATCAAAAATCCTAGAATACTTGAAAGTACTTAATGCTCATGTTTGTTCTTATTAGATTTCCGATTCTAAAAAAATCTACCTTCGGGTATAAGTCTAAATTTTCAAGTTTATACTTTGGTTCTTTATCTGATTGCCGGATGCGGGCATTTTCTGAGTAGTGAATTGTTGGTACTGGAAGCCGGCTTTGTTTTCGAGTTTAAACTGGTTTAGCAATTGAGCTCCGTTGCTTGGCAAAGTTCTTATGTAAAAATTCAGGCACCACAAAATAAAACCAAAAGTGCTAAAATGAAGCAAAGAGTATCAGTTCTTGCAAACCTTAGTACTAGTACAATATTACACTACTTATTTACAATCTGATTGTTTCATAATAACACATTGTTTTTTCTGCTACTCTACGATACAAGAGGAGAGGTAGGAGTTGCCGGCTTACTAGCGACATCGCCTTCAACTTGATATCTTTCCAAGACAGGCAAATCGGATTCGGTTTGCTCGTCGTCGGAAACCTCAGTTGTTCCTTTGGGAGGCGGAGGAGGCTTTTCCACGCGAGTGAAGAAAGGAGTGTCGTAACTGGTCAAATCATCTACGTGACATCCATAACCGGCGCAGGAGTCCATGATGGCCTTGATGTTCTTCTCCTTGCCATCTTCGTCCGAAGTTGAATAACCCTTGCCAGATCTCCATGCTTCCATGGTGGTTCATAACCATGGTGAGGGCATTCTATGTTGTGGTTCACGCATAGGACATGTTCCAGTCCTGAATGAGCTGGGGCATCTCCTTTGCCTTATCTTGCACCTCAAAGGCGGACATTCTATTCATGTCCGGGACTTTAAGAGCTTCGTCAATATCCTCTAGTGACTGGCAGAAATCGTGAAGCAAATAGACGACTTTGGTAAGCCGGCTGGTGCGAGACTCGGTGGGGGGAGGAATCAAGTAAATTCAGAGGACCTGCGTATATAAAGCAAAGGTCAGAAAATATATCTGAACTCCTAGAGTGGGACAGACGAAAAGTTAGAAGACATGAAACATACCAAAGATGACATCGTCAACTTTGGTCTTCTCCGCCCTAAGGCTCTGGAGTTCAGCCCGGAGTGCTTGGGTGATGTCCTTTTCTCTGAACAGCTCGTCATTGAGATCCGAAATTCTTTGATCCTGGATGGCGATCTTTCTATCACGTTCTCCGGTGGCCATGCTGGAGGATTCAAGAACGCTGGCAATTCTGCGCTCATGATCCGCCTTAAGCTCATTCAGTTCCCGCCTTAAGTCGGTGTTTTCCACCTCCAAGGTTTTGAAATTCTCAGCCTCTTCAATCATTTTACATGACTGTTTGACTAGTTCTATAATCCAAAGATAACAGTTGAATAAGAAATTTGGCTATGAAGACAAAAATAACAAGGATGAGGACAGAAATGATTACCTTCAGCCTCATCCTTGGAGACCTTCAGTTGAGCATTTTCAAGTCAGAGAGCTCTGATCTCTCTCCGCTTATTGCAAATATTCTTTAATAATTCATGGTTATAAGCATTAACTTTCTATAAGTCAGAATAGTACCCAGAGTCAGAAGTCTACTAAAGACTTGGGCTAATATATTAACTAATATCAGCACGAGCCTTAGGGGCTACACTAGTCCATTCTTTGGCATCCTATAAGAGCATAAATCCGGATTGTCTGTCCAAAATCATGCTTGGGGGCTAGAGGATATGATATGAAAGAAAATAAAAGAGTGAGTTGGAATTCTGACTTACATATTGCTCGTGAGTAAGCTTGCTTAGACTCATGTTCACCTTAGTAGTAACTTTCTCGGCGAGAGTCAGCGGGATTATTGGTGGTGGCGGAGCCACGCCGGCCTTCAGCTTCTCGTCACGAAGACGAACTTGGTTAAGAATAACGGAGAGTTTTACATCATCGGATTCTTGTGCCTCTTCCTCAGGGGTGATGTTCTCTCCAGGCATTGCTGAGCCAGTTTCTATATCTCTTCTACAGTTTTCCGAGTAAGGCCAAGTTTGGCGATACCCGAATTACTAAGAAGGTTATCGGCGAAAACCTCTGCCGAGGGATCATTACCCTTTACGGGTTCACCCTTATCAGTTGCCGGGTCACTCATGGTGATGTCAGTCTGCGAACCAAGGTTCGCTGGCTCAGAATGCGGAGCCGGATCTTCTACAACACTTGGAGATGGAGTAACCTCCAGTGCTGCAGAAGTCTTTGGGGTAGGAGTCGGAGGCACTATGGCAGGAGAAGTCAAATTTAACTTTGACTGGTGTAGGGGCTTCGACAGGGCGCCTTTCCTCTTGCCCTTGGTGAGCTGTTTAGCTCTAAAGAATCGATAGAACAAGATCATTACGCTTCAGAAAGAATAAGAAATAAAATACAAAGACCTTGTGAAGAAAGTTACCTATTCACAACGGGCACTTCCTTTGTGCCGATAGAAACAGTCAGAATCTTACGCTATCGGGTAAGAGTCTCTGGCAGTGGAACCAGTTCTCCATCATCCTGAGAGAGCTCAGGAGGATATCCCTCAAGAGGAGCAAGCTCCAACTCGGGGAGGTCAGCAAGCTGAAAGAAGAAAGATTACCTTAGTATTGCAAAAAGATATAACAAAGCATGGATGAGCACATATTCGAGTAAAACTACTGTAAACTTACTGGTATCATAGGATCGTCAATCATATGCATATCCAAGGAAAGTTCCGGGATTTTCCTCTCGATCTGGGACTCATAGTCCTTTTCCGAATAAGGTCTGGAGCTGATCCGGAGAGAGTGCGTCTTACTCTTGGTGATTGAATGCATGAGCCGATCACCATGATGTTGGAGAGGTTGGATCCGGCACGCCAGCCAGCAGTGGATCAAGTCAGATCCTTTCAGACCCTTGTGCTCATCAAATATTCGATCTGCCTCTTGGCAAGAAGCATATCATCAGTGAGAGCCAGAGCATCTGCGTCCCAGGACTCTTGGGGAATGGCGGAGCCGTCAACAAAAACTGGCAAAGCAGTTGCTTTGTCGGGAGACGGTCTGTCCTTGTGATAAAAGAACATGGACGGTCACTGCTTTACCGACTCGCTAGCTTTAATCCTAGGATAGACTCGCTCTCTCCTAATAGAAAAGCTAAGAGTTTCGGTAATGTAAGGATTACCGGTAGTGATGGAATTTCTCCGGGTATGGAAGTAATACCGGAAAAGAATAAGACTCGGCCTAATACCGAGATACCCCTCACACAAAGAGGCATAAGCGCTCATTTCTAAAAGAGAGTTTGGGGAGAGATGGTGGAGTTGCACTCCGTAGTGATCTATAACCTCAGAAAAGAAATATGAGGGAGGAAAACTCAAACCTCTGTCGAGGTGGGTGCCGAAGTGTACTCGCTCGTCGGTGTTGGGGGTGGGGATGGTTTGTCCGAAGCCTCTCCGTCTGTCACCAGCGTGGAGGAGGCCTTCCTTCTCGACGGCATGGAGCTTGTCATCGTCAAGGACGCAGGGGATCAAGACACCGCGAAACTTCTCCTTCTCCACCGCAGGAGCCGCCGCCGATGTCGCCTCCATGTCGGAAGACGAAGCCTCAGCCATTTTTCTGGGCGTCGGTGACCTAGGATGGGCGGCGCTGTGGGATTTGGGGGAGGCAGAGAAACTCTTTCGCAGGAAGTGTCGAGAGGAAGGAGAAGGCACTAGCGTTGGTAAGGAGGAAGGAAGAGATTTTGACCCCTTATATCCCTCACTTGCGTCAAGATTCGTGCAAGATTAACAGTAACCATGCCACGCATTGTGGAAGGAGCTGGGTAACCTCCTCGTGAGGATTATGCTGCCTCGATCTCCGCGCATGCATTTAAACGACACCTCGGTTCCGCAAAAGGCGGACCCACCAACGGTCGTGCTGACAGGAATGTCTATCAGTGACGTGACTTGACCTTGACTGATGTTAGGTTACGTCAGAGACCAAGTTCTGGCTTAGTTTGAATTTCAAGCTGGAAACCCGAATGATATACTCATAGGTCTGGCTTATTTTAAGACTTGGATCCTATCCTTTCTTTTGAAGTTTCAGGAACCCTTCAAGATTCTACAAGCCGAAGATGGATCAAGCTAGACGATGATGAAATCCGACTCTGGATCTTGGAGGCTTCCGGGGGCTGCTGTTGGGGATATACTTTCCGGGTATCCTCACTGTGCCTCACTAACCAGGGTGGCATACTTCGGGTTAGAGCTTTGCTTCAAGGGCGGCCCAGTCAGGGAGAAGAGACGGAGTCTAGTCCGGCTAAGGGAAGGCCCATAAGACTTATCGACATAGGCATGTAGTGTTACTTGTAGTTCAAGACGTACTCTATAACCGACTCTTAGTCGTAGCCGGATAGGTCTCTCCTGTAAACCCAAGGCTGGATATCTATATAAGTCGTCCTAAGGACCAGTCTTTAGGGCACCCAACCATAGTTACAATCTCAACTCGCACAGGCCAAACCCTTGTAACCCATATTCCGGCTCTGCCGTATTACTGGATTGCTAGCAGGAGTAGGATCCATCCAAAGTCGGCGGATTCGAACCTAGGTAAACTTGTGTGCTCACCGTCCCAGAATACCATACATCTCACACCCCTCTCTTCCGCACCCATCGAGGACCCCCTCATGGCGTACTTGTCATCAATCCGACGACATCTAGATCTTGCATATGGTGTATGGTGGCTTCCTCTTCTCTTCTTTGACTCCTCCCTCCTTTATATAGGCCTTGGGGTGCCCTAGGGTTCCCCCAATACCGTCATATGTCTTAGGGAGGGTTCTAGAGCTTCCGGAGGGTGAAATCCCGTCGTTTGCGACCTTTTTGGCAACTATACGGCGGGAGCTATACGTCTAGAATTTTTGCTCCCGCCGTATAGTTGGTCGTTAAACCTTCGGTACTCTTTAGTATTTTGGTCGCCATTTCTTCATATGAACTCCATTTTAGGTGTTCTTGGGCTCGTTGAATTCATCTCGTCAAGGGATACAACCCTATGGTCTTGGATCTTTATTTTGAGAAGTTGGAAAATTTCACTTTTCCAACACCTCAAATGGCTAAGTCTGGTCCCTGCAGCTCCTCCGTACTATGCTCTCTTTGCTCCTTTTGCCTTTGTTTTATCCATAATCATCATTAACACCTACACACATGTTAAAGAAAAGGAAGAGGGATAAAATTCTACCTAAACTACTAAATGTGTAAAGCTCATATTGAATTTAATAAAAATAAGTAATCATGCATATCAGGCATGGCAATAGTTAGATGGAGCATGATATGATCGGCAAATGACACAATTTATATTGCTAAAAAGTGTTGTATTATCATAGCCATCAACTTCCCCAAGCTAGATTTTGCTATTCCTCAAGCAAAAGGGATCGATAACTTAATGGATGTGATCTTGCTTATCACTAGAAATCAATGCACCGTATCCTTGTTTTTCCTATAAGCTCAAAGAAAGAGAGCACATAATCATACAAGACAATATAAGCTCAGTTATATTATTCCAAACCACTAGAGATTAGTCAAAAACTTCTATGCCCCATGTCAAAGTTAAATCTAGCTTGCAAGTAAACTTGTGATCCTTTTATACGCACTTTATTGTATTTTTGTATTTTTATTTGTATAAGGCAAAGCTAAACATGGTTAGTTGTCAATCATAAATAGAAATAGAGTTTTCCAATGTTGCCCACTCATGCCATCTATTAAAGTCTCTCAAGTGCAAACTTTGATTATTGAGCTCATAGAAAATATATTTCTTAGTAACGAGACCATGCCAAAAGAGTGGTATATGTTCAATCGAGAATGTGTAGGCTAGGAAGGACACTCGTGACCATTACCAAGGTTTCCTTTTTTGGTATAATGATTTCTCATAACGGTCAGAGGAGTATTCCAACTTCTGTTTTTAACGCAGGCCCATGAGAATACCAATGCATACCCAAATATAGCATTTTTGCTACATATGTTGGGTAACTCATAGCCAAACTCCGAGAGTTTCCTCTTTTTGGATTATCCAAAGGCCAGCGGAGCTGTTAGCATCCCATGTTGTGCGATAGTGGCACAAGACACGCATAAAGCAATATCTCACTTTGAATTCCAAGATAAAATTTTGGCATATGTAATCTCGAAACATTGAAACATCATTTCTTATTTAACAACTCACTCAGTAAGCATCTATTAAGACCACCATTTCCAACACTATGGGGTCATGCTACCCCATAACCATTCACTTAAGACAATTCTGAACAGTGATAACTAGCAAGTTTCGAAGAACTTCTTTATTTATTTTTTTCAAAATTTAGAGAATATTACAATGTATAGTTAGAGGATCATAATTTTTTCACAAGCTAGATAAAATTTGAACAAGGTGCATCAAAGCTATGGCTTGTCTCCTATGGGGCCTAACATGAGCAAGTATATCCCTTATATAAATATGAATAAAAAATCACCTAAGCAAGCATTCAAAAATAGAGGGATAGATAATATCATGAAACCTTTTTAAGATAAAGAACTTTGCACAAGACTCTACGCATGCAAGATAACCTCCCCAAGCTAAGAATACCAACTTGAGAAGATCATGAAAACAAAAAAGAAAATGCAGTTATAAAAGGAGAGTATAAGAAGTGGTTACCTCCCCAAGCTTAAGTTAAAGCAAGGGTGACGCACTTTATTGTTGAGGTGCTTTTAACATCTACTTTGATGGAAGAAGAACCTTTGCTTCAATGAATGCTTCATGATCCGGTGTATGCCTTCCTTAAGAACCTGGTAGGAACAAGACTAGAAAAAGGACAAAATATTTTTTTGTTTTTGAAGACACGGGTTTGGCTCACAAGTGATAAAAATACAATTCTCACTAAGTCAATTCATCAACCTAAGCACCACGCTTAAGTCAACAAACTAGTTCTAGAAGTGGACTCTCCTAGATTGTGATGAGGTGCAAGTGAAACAGGATACGAGACACAAGTGTGCAGCCCCTATGTGCTTATTTAAAAGAGGTTCGAGTTGGAAGGTTTTACCAGACACTGCTTGTTGAAATTTTGAATTGAAGCAACCAAGTGGCTCATGCGAGTGTTTCCACGGTTGGCACTACCGTACATGTCGTCACACAAGATTCAAGTCCCTATAAAAATAACACAAAAAATAAAAAAACCGTTTGGTGTACAAGTGAAGTTCGTTCACCCAACTAATGAAAGAAAACGAAAAGAAAACATGAACTACTAAAGAGAATTACAACTTAAGGAATTTTTGAGATAGAACTTTATTGTTTACATACGCTCGGCTTCTCTAAAACATGGGAGAAGCTCCCTGGTGGTGTTTCGAGGTTTTTAGAAGAAGAAGGAAGAAGAAAGAATAAAATTTTGAGCAATGGTTACCTTCCAGTTGGCGTTTGAGGGGTTTTCCCAACTATACGGGCGTAACTATATGGCCGTACCAAAAAGATCATGTTGTATAGTTGGTCGTTAAACTTACAGTACCTTGAACATCGAAGGGTAGATGGCGTCGATATCTATACGGATGCAACTATACGGCCAGACCAAAAAGGTCCCATCATATAGTTGGTCATTAAACTTGCAGTATCCTGCAATAGAAATTCGGATATGGGGTATATAACTATACGACCATAACTATACGGCCGGAAAAAATTTCCCGCCGTACAGTTGGTCGTTAAACCTTCTGGAAACGCCAATCTTCACCTGTTTCTTCGAGGATTCGTTATTAACCTGAAACTTAATAAACACCATGTTTTTATGGTAAATAATAACTTTAATTTTCGACCAACAAATACATATAATTGAAGGATTCACCTGAAACTGATTTTCTCTTCCTTTTTACCGAGTGTATGCAACACATAATATAGTGACAATAAATTATACGTTTTGAAAACTACCACAAGATTAATCTAATAGCAAGACATGCGAAGAATAAAAGTGCCAATGCAACATGAATGCAACTAGACTCGAGACAAAAAACTAAGAAAGACACCTAGTAACTTTTGGGTTGCCTCCCGGGAAGCACTCTCTTTAAAGCCAGGCTAGGATGCTCCATACATTTCCAACCTGGATCCCAAGGGATATCAACTCGAGGTGAGGTTGTACATACCAGCTTGGAGCATCTAGAACTAGAGTTCGGTCGGAGTCGTACCCGCTTATGGTGCATCGGCATCATGTAGATGAACAAGTTCTCGCTTTCAAGCGAGTGTTGATGCACCAAGCTTGGTGAACATGCCTCCGTGTATAGCTGCAATGAGAGGATTTGAGATTCATATAAAATTCTTAAATCTTTACCTTGGTTACCTGTGTAGGGGAACATCATAGTATTCTTCCTTCATAGCAGGGAGTTCAGGACCCTGATGACCTACAATTATAGGGGGTGTATCGCAGTATTTTTGATAAGTAAGAGTGTCGAACCCAACAAGGAGCAGAAGGTGTTGACAAGTGGTATGGATCAGCAATTCTCTGTAAATACTTAGGAAACAGAACTTTAGGGGGTTTTGATAATGCAGATAAATAAAGTACGAGTAAATAAAAGACAATAATAATAATTGCAGCAAGTGGCCCAATCCTTTCTTTAGCAAAGGACAAGCCGGTTGTATTACTTAAGATGACTAAACGTTCTCAAGGACACATGGGAATATCGTTAAGTGCTTTCGCTTCATATAGTTGATTAATCTTCTTTAAATGGATAAGTGTTGTGTGGGTGAACCTATGCTAATGTACTGACCTTCCTAGGACTAATACATACTTGTGATTATACCCCTTGCAAGCATCCGCAACTACAAGAAAGTAATTAAGATAAAAACCTAACCACAGCCTTAAACTGTGAGATCCTACACTCCCTTGTGCAAAGGTTTCCTAATGGGGGTTCAGGTTTCTGACACTCCGGCAACCCCACGATTAGTAGCCAAATACACAATGCATTCCCCTAGGCCCATAAAGGTGAAGTATCATGTAGTCGACGTTCACATGACACCACTAGAATAATAACACCACAACTTAAATATCAAACCATTGAATCTTTCTCAACACAATTCCACTACTAACAACATGACTTCTCCCATGTCCTCAAGAACTAAACGAACTAATCACGAGACATCATATGGATCAAGATAAGAGATAAAATAATGATAAGTAACAATCTGAACGTGAACAATAATTCAATGGTTCCACTCAATAGCATCAAGTACAACAAGTAACCAACACCAGGAAAGTTTCCCCTAAGAACTATTGATGGCTCAGTGTTGATGTAGAGCTCGTTGGGAATGCCAAGAGGAAGGTATGATGAGCACAGCAGCAAGTTTCCCTCAGTTATGAAACCAAGGTTTAATCGAACCAGTAGGAGAAAGGAAACACCCCAAAGGTGTTGCTAGCTGAGCCTTGGCAGGGCGCACTACCGGTGCTAGTAGCAATGTGGAGACATGCACAACACAACCATAGAACTCTGTCCCCAACTTGCGATGAGGTTGTCAATCTCACCGTGTTTTGCTGAAAACAAAGGATTAAACATATCGAATGGAAGGAAGTAAAAGTTTGTAGAAAGTAAACACAAAGAAGTAAACAGTTTGTAGATTGTATGTAAAAGAAAAGAGGATCGGGATCCATAGTTCACTAGAGGTGTCTCTCCTTAAGATAGATAACATGCTGGGTGAACAAATTACAGCTGGGCAATTGACAAATATCGAGAAAGCAATACATGCATATACTAATCATCTTGACTCCTTTGAGACTTGATTGGGAATTACAACATTATACATAGACCGCCATCCAACTACATCTATGACTAATAATCCACCTTCAGGTTATCATCCGAACCCCCTCCAGTATTAAGTTGCAAGCAACAGATTATTACTTTACGAATTGTGTGTAAAGTAAACAATACGATTGTTCTATGAACAAAGGATTGTTGTTTTCTCCCTAGTAGCAACAGCACATCTAGTACCTTAGAGATTTCTGTCACTACCCCAGATTACCAGAGGCATGAACCCACTATCGAGCATAAATACTAACTCTTGGAGTTGCTAGCATCTACTAGGCCAAGATAGCTACTAACAATGGAAAGCATGCAACATCACAAATAACAAAGACATGATAGAATCAATAATCAATCTAAAATAGCATCTCAATATCCATCGGATCCCCGCAAACACAACATGCAGAATTACAAATAGATGATCTTGATCATGAACGGAGCTCACAAGATCTAAACATGAAAGCACAAAGGAGGAGAACCAGCCATCTAGCTACTACATGGATCCGTAGTCCAAAGATGAACTACTCACGCATCACACCGGAGGCTTGCATGATGATGAAGAAGGCCTCCAGGGTGAATTCCCTTCTCCGGCAGGGTGCCGGGAACAGCTTCAGATCCCTCCCGATCTAGGGATGGAGATGACGGAGGCTACAGACTCTTTCATAGATTTTTGATCGGGTACTTAGGGTTTTCGTCCCGAGGGCATCTTATAGGCGGAAGGGGAGGCCGAGGGGGTGCCTGGGCTGGCCACACCACCCCCTGGCGCGGGCCAAGCCTGGCCACGCGGCAAGGTGGTGTGGCCGCCCTCTAGCGCTTCTCCGTCTCGTATTCTGGCATCTGATGACTTCCGGAAAAATAGGGACTTTGGCTTTTGTCCCGTCCAATTCCGAGAATATTCATTTTCTGACTTTCCTAGAACCAAAAACAGCAGAAAACAGGCAGCTGACACTGTGGCTCTTGTTAATAGGTTAGTCCAAGAAATCATATGAAAAGTACTCCAAAGTGTGGACAAAACACAAGAAAGTGGATAAAACCAAGCATGGAACATCAAAAATTATAGATACATTTGCAATGTATCAACATCCCCAAGCTTAACTCTTGCTCGTCCTCGAGTAGGTAAGTGATGAAAAGAAAGAATAATTTTTGAGGTGACATGCACCATCAAAGACTTGATCAAAGTATTTGTAAAACATTCAAAGCTGGGATCATAGTACTTCAATCATAACATGAAAGACAACGTTCTAGCAATAAGACAAAGAAACTATGATGCAACATGAAAAGGCACAAACAAAAGACTCATGGATAACAATGCTTTGCAAGACGTTTGTTTGTTTCACATAAAGAAAACATAGCATAATAGCATTCAGCTTGTCCCTCATAGAGTAGCAAATGTAAATGCATAGGACACCTTCAAAGTTCATAAGAGTGACTAGATACAAATAGTTTAAAACAAGCAATATCAAGATATGCATCAATCAACTAGTCTTGGGACAATGCACATAGAACTAAGAATGGCCACTATGCTCTCAAAGTAGGTGCATAAAGATAGAAGGTGGAGACTCAAAATAATGGTGGAAGAAAGGCCTTTATAAAAGGAAGCAGGGATTCAAGTCTCATAAAGAGCTTCCAAAAATTATGGTACTTATAGCTTTCAGCTCTCATTGCCACTATCATAAGCATCTTGAAGTGATTAAGGTTAAAGTGAACAAACTATGGGTGTACATGCTTGACGAAGTATAAGTCAGAAATCTCATGTCCCTTGTATACGAGGGCCGCTCCTCATGCTACTCAAGTTTAGTCACCGGTAAGTTCTTGTCATCGTAAGTACATGTGTATCATAGAGAACCGACAACGGGGTACCCCTTGCCCGATGATACGGAAGAATCCCCATATCAAAATGACAAGGCAAGCAGACAACGAGCATCTCATCAATCTTCTTATTTACCATGGGAATATGGTGCTTTTTTCTCTCTTTCCTCTTTTCATAATCTCTTTTTTTCTTCTCTTTTTTCTCAATATAGGACTCTCTTTTTTTATAAGAAGAATGCTTCACAGACAGCTCATTATGGTTACGCTGCAGGTTTCCACCATGTCAGCATGGATTACCAATGACTGTGCATTTCTCTAACACACATATACATAACTCCATGGACTTACAAGCTCCCCTTTCATTTCATATCGACGACATCCATATACAAAAGAGCATGATATCAACTAGGTACAAGTACCATGTGCAATGTTGAAAGCGTTCCCCATGAAAGCATGGTTCTGCTAATTCCCAACAAATAAGTGCAAGTATATACAACATAGATGACACAATGGTTCAAGTTTATTAAGGGCAAGAAAAGTAAAGTGTGCCATCAAGTTCGTGAGAGCTTTAATCACTAGTTTTCTCATAACAAGTTTAATTTGGAACATAAACAAAAGCATGAATATACTTGGAATAGCATAAGCTAATAGGTAGGTATGGTGGACTCTTTGGAATAACTTGGTTTAGGGAGTTGGATGCATGAGTGGAACTCATACTTGGTTGTGGAGGCTAGCAAAAGACTGGGAGCGACAAACTAAGAGAGCAATAATGGCCATAATCATGCAAAGCGACAAAACATCATTGATCAAAGCATAAAGTGATACTACAAGTTGAAAACTAAAGGATCATAAATGCTATGGTGACTTGAGATAATCATAACATGGTGTGAGCATGCGCCAAGTCAACCCAAACAAAGCATCAAAGGAGAATACCACTATACTATGCTTTAATATGTTAAAACAACGCATGATTCATCCAAGGCACATTAAGCAATATCAATTGTTTATAACAAGTCATGCTACAGCAAAGAATACTAAGCATAAAGCCAAAACAATATCAAGCATGGCATGACAAAGCATAGGCCACAATCAAAAACAAGCTCTCTTTACCACTTAAGCATGAGCTTTCCTACTCTTTTCCAAACCAAACCAAACTATTTGCAAACCAATGTATGAAAGAGGGGGTCCAACCATTTTATTCAGCAAACTAAGAAAACCAAAGCAAACAAAAAACCAAAACAAAAACGAAGAAGAAGACGCTCCAAGAACAACACAACTGTGCATGAAACAATAAAAATGAAGCGTTTGGAAGAAACCTGGGAATTTTATTGATGAAGAAGGGGATGCCTTGGGAATCCCCAAGCTTTGACGCTTGTACTTCTTGGATATTTCTTGGGGTGACACGCGTGGCATCCCCAAGCTTAAGATTTAGTCCATGCTTCATCTCATTACTCATTCCTTCCATACACCTGAAATTTTTCCTTCATACAAAACTTCACACAATCTTTATTAGCAACATTAGTGCACTCAAGATAAAAGGTCTTAATGTTCAGTTCTAACACCAAATAAACTTCCATTAGAACACTAGCTACTGTAGCACTTCCCCCAAAAATCTCAATTCCCCAAAAGAACTCAAAAAGGAACCAACAAGAAGCAAATGCAGAAAATGGCAGAAATCTATCAAAACAGACCAGCAGGTAAAGACGAATTGTTTCGAAGACCTTATGTTGCTTAAATCAAAAAGTGTTGAACTAACGAAAGTTAGATAACAACATGGGGCAAGATCACAAAAATTCACGCCTCAAAAAGACGTTCAGAGATTTTACACGAATGTTTACAGTGAAGCACAGAAATCTGTTTCAGGACAGCAACTTTCCCAATCATTACTTCTCTCTCATTAGAGGTTACTCTTGTCACAAAAAGCAAATAAAAAGGAGGAGCGATTATTACTGAAGTAATAACTTCCAAGACTCATCTAAGACTTTTGGGTTATCTCCCAATAAGTACTTTTCTTTAACACCTTTAAGTTAGGCATAAGAAGCAAAGAAAGAATCAAGTGTTCTCAAATGAAGAAGCATTAAAACCAAATTTCTTGCCCTTACCTCTCTTACTTTTATTTTTAACCTTGGGGAAAATATGATTGTTTGGTGGAGAAGAAAGGTGCATGGTCCCCTTTCTCACATCTATTATTGCTCCAAGGAGTTCTAATAGGGACCTTCCAAATGTAATTTGTCCTTTTCCTGCACATTCAATAACAAGATAATCAGTAGAAATCATTTTCCCAAGGATCTTTGTAAACACTCCTTCAGCTATTCCAATAGGTAATATGGTAGCATTATTAGCAAAAGATATTTCTTTTCCTCCTTCAGTAAGCCCCCAAGTATTCAAAGATTCATAAATATCTTTGGGCATAAGACAAAATTCAGACATGATATCACAGCGAGCTTCAAAAGTTTCAGTGTTTATCTCAATCTTTACTATAGGGAGTCACTTTGATGGTTCAGAATTTATTGGAACATAATTGTGATGCTCCCTAAGCATATTATAACAACTTTTAAGCTAGTAGTGCTAGTCTCAAGAGTGTTCAATCTAGCAAATATTTTTGCGAAAGAAATATCAGTTTGGCTAGGCAAGTTATAAGTGAGGATCAATTTCTTTATAGCATTTATAGCATCATCCTCATTACATTGGAGGAAATCTCCTCCCACAACAGCATCTAAAGCATATCTATAGCAAAGAGCAATTCCAAGGTAAAAACTGCTAAGGAACAAGCTTTGAGTCATTTTAGGCTTAGTTTTTTCATGTAGATCAGAGATTCTAGACCAAGCTTCCTTGAAACTCTCTTCCATTCCTTGTTTAAAAGTGAAAATCATTTCCTCGGGTGACATAGTGATTGGAGAAAGGCTAGACATAAAGGCAACTTAAGGTAGGAACTAATTTTTTTGTGTTTTCAAATAAGAAAGCAAACTAGTAGAACAAAATTTTTTGTGTTTTTGATAACAAAACAAGCAAATAAAGCAAAAGAAACTAAGCAAAACAAAAATAACAAAGTAAAGAGATTGGTTATGAGGGACTCCCCTTGTGAAGATGTCCTTGACTCCCCGGCAACGGCGCCAGAAAAATTCTTGATGGCTCAGTGTTGATGTAGAGCTCGTTGGGAACCCCAAGAGGAAGGTATGATGAGCACAGCAGCAAGTTTCCCTCAATTATGAAACCAAGGTTTAATCGAACCAGTAGGAGCAAGGAAACACCCCAAAGGTGTTGCTAGCTGAGCCTTGGCAGGGCACACTACCGATGCTAGTAGCAACGTGGAGACCTGCACAACACAACCATAGAACTCTGTCCCCAACTGCGATGAGGTTGTCAATCTCACCGTGTTTTACTGAAAACAAAGCATTAAACATATCGAATGGAAGGAAGTAAAAGTTTGCAGAAAGTAAACACAAAGAAGTAAACAATTTTTAGATTGTATGTAAAATAAAAGAGGATCGGGATCCATAGTTCACTAGAGGTGGCTCTCCTTAAGATAGATAACATGCTGGGTGAAAAAATTACAGCGGGGCAATTGACAAACATCGAGAAAGCAATACATGCATATACTAATCATCTTGACTCCTTTGAGACTTGATTGGGAATTACAACATTATACATAGACCGCCATCCAACTACATCTATGACTAATAATCCACCTTCAGGTTATCATCCGAACCCCCTCCAGTATTAAGTTGCAAGCAACAGATTATTGATTTACGAATTGCGTGTAAAGTAAACAATACGAGTGTTCTATGAACAAAGGATTGTTGTTTTCTCCCTGGTAGCAACAACACATCTAGTACCTTAGAGATTTCTGTCACTTCCCCAGATTACCACAGGGATGAACCCACTATCGAGCATAAATACTAACTCTTGGAGTTGCTAGCATCTACTTGGCCAAGATAGCTACTAACAACGGAAAGCATGCAAGATCACAAATAAAAAAGACATGATAGAATCAATAATCAATCTGAAATAGCATCTCAATATCCATCGGATCCCCGCAAACACAACATGTAGAATTACAAATAGATGATCTTGATCATGAACGGAGCTCACAAAATCTAAACATGAAAGCACAAAGGAGGAGAACCAGCCATCTAGCTACTACATGGATCCGTAGTCCAAAGATGAACTACTCATGCATCACACCGGAGGCTTGCATGATGATGAAGAAGGCCTCCAGGGTGAATTCCCCTCTCCGGCAGGGTGCCGGGAAGAGCTTCAGATCCCTCTCGGTCTAGGGATGGATATGACGGCGGCTATAGACTCTTTCGTGGATTTTTGATCGGGTACTTAGGGTTTTCGTCCCGAGGGCATCTTATAGGCGGAAGGGGAGGCCGAGGGGGTGTCTGCGCTGGCCACACCACCCCCTGGCGCGGGCCAAGCCTGGCCGCACGGCCAAGTGGTGTGGCCGCCCTCTGGCCCTTCTCCGTCTCGTATTCTGGCATGTGATGACTTCCGGAAAAATAGGCACTTTGGATTTTGTCTCGTCCAATTCTGAGAATATTCATTTTCTGACTTTCCTAGAACCAAAAATAGCAGAAAACAAGCAGCTGGCACTGTGGCTCTTGTTAATAGGTTAGTCCAAGAAATCATATGAAAAGTACTCCAAAGTTTGGACAAAACACAAGAAAGTGGATAAAACCAAGCATGGAACATCAAAAATTATAGATACATTTTCAATGTATCAACTATGCAAGATTCAACCCAATTGTTACAGCGGTATGGAGTGGTGGTGATGGTACTGGTGGAGATGATGGTGGAGATGATGATGATGATGATCCCGATGAAGTCTAGCTTGATGACGGTGTTGATGGTGACAATCTCCCCTCTCCGAGAAGGAATTGCCCTGGCAGATTTCTGCCTGCCGGAGAGCTCTTTCTCTCTTTGTAGTTTCTGCCCCGCAGAGGCGGCGGAACCTTTCTATGGTTGCTCCCCGAGTCTTAGGGTTTCGAGGGGAATATATACGTGGAAGGGCGATGCTGGAGGTAGGCCAGGGTGGCCACACCACCTGGTAGCGCGGCCAAGGGTGGCCCGCGCCAGGGGGTGGTGTGGGCCCTGATGGCTCAATGCACGGCGCCCAGAAAAGTGTTGATGGCTCATGGTTGATGTAGAGCTTGTTGGGAACCCCAAGAGGAAGGTACGATGAGCACAGCAGCAAGTTTCCCTCAGTTATGAAACCAAGGTTTAATCGAACCAGTAGGAGCAAGGAAACACCCCAAAGGTGTTACTAGCTGAGCCTTGGCAGGGCGCACTACCGGTGCTAGTAGCAATGTGGAGACCTGCACAACACAACCACAGAACTTTGTCCCCAACTTGCGATGAGGTTGTCAATCTCACCGTGTTTTTCAGAAAACAAAGGATTAAACGTATCGAATGGAAAGAAGTAAAAGTTTGCAGAAAGTAAACACAAAGCAGTAAAAGTTTGTAGATTGTATGTAAAAGACAAGGACCGGGATCCATAATTCAGTAGAGGTGGATCTCCTTAGATAGATAACATGATGGGTGAACAAATTACAGCGGGGCAATTGACAAACACCGAGAAAGCAATACATGCATATACTAATCATCTTGACTCCTTTGAGACTTGATTGGGCATTACAACATAATACATAGACCACCATCCAACTGCATCTATGACTAATAATCCACCTTCAGGTTATCATCTGAACCCCCTCTAGTATTAAGTTGCAAGCAACAGATTATTGCTTTACGAACTGCGTGTAAAGTAAACAATGCGATTGTTCTATGAACAAAGGATTGTTGTCCTAGTAGCAACAGCACATCTAGTACCTTAGAGATTTCTGTCACTTCCCCAGATTACCAGAGGCATGAACCCACTATCGAGCATAAATACTAACTCTTGGAGTTGCTAGCATCTACTTGGCCAAGATAGCTACTAACAACGGAAAGCATGCAAGATCTCAAATAACAAAGACATGATAGAATCAATAATCAATCTAAAATAGCATCTCAATATCCATCAGATCCCCGCAAACACAACATGTATCAATTACAAATAGATGATCTTGATCATGAACGGAGCTCACAAGATCTAAACATCAAAGCACAAAGGAGGAGAAACCAGCCATCTAGCTACTACATGGATCCGTAGTTCAAGGATGAACTACTCACGCATCACACCGGAGGCTTGCATGGTGATGAAGAAGGCCTCCAGGGTGAATTCCCCTCTCCGGCAAGGTGTCGGGAAGAGCTTCAGATCCCTCTCGATCTAGGGATGGAGATGATAGCGGCTACAGACTCTTTCGTGGATTTTTGATCGGGGACTTAGGTTTTTCATCCCGAGGGCAATATATAGGCGGAAGGAGAGACCGAGGGGGTGCTGGGAGCGGCCACACCACCCCCTGGCGCGGGCCAGGCCTGGCTGCGCGGCCAGGTGGTGTGGTGGCTCCCTGGCCCTTCTCCATCTCGTATTCTGGCACTTGATCCCTTCCGGAAAAATAGGCACTTTGGCTTTTGTCCCGTCCAATTCCGAGAATATTCATTTTCTGACTTTCCTGGAACCAAAAACAGCAGAAAACAGGCAGCTGGCATCATGGCTCTTGTTAATAGGTTAGTCCAAGAAATCATATGAAAAGTACTCCAAAGTTGGAACAAAACACAAGAAAGTGCATAAAACCAAGCATGGAACATCAAAAATTATAGATACATTTGCAATGTATCAGGCCCCCTGTGGCCCATCTCCACTCCTCCTTCTGGCCTCCTTCATCTTCTAGAAAAATAGGAATTTCCATATATTTTCTGGAATTTTCTGATCTTCGCCAATTTTGCACCTGGGCAATGCCTTTTCCATCAGAATCCTGACTTCAGTGATTCATCCTCCAAAAGTCATCATCCATGCAAAAATAGATGACATAACATAAGTATCATCTCTTAATATGAAATATATCAATGAATAACAGTAAATTATGATATAGAATAGTGATGCAAAATGGACGTATCAACTCCCCCCAAGCTTAGACTTCGCTTGTCCCCAAGCGAAAACTGAGCTCAATAAACATGACCATAGGTTTATGAAGTGAAGTGTCGATAAAGAGAATATGAACAAGAAGCATCACATTCATCAATACATAAATCATAATAGAAAACAACTCACTATTATATAACTTAACTTGAAGTGAGTAAAGGAAACACAATAAAGATACACAAAGTGAATCACAATTGGTAATGGCAAACTTTATTCTTGGTCAAAGAATGGTTAACAATTTGCAGGAATTCAAACATATTGGGGTTTTCAATGATAGCTTTCAAAGTTATATTCACTAAGCTAAGAGTAGTGTGCAAAACAAGGAACATAAGAAACATGATTGAATAAATCATCATATGGATGATCGAATCACAACAACTCAAATGCTTGCTTAAGATAGAAAGGAATATGTTTACTGACTCAACTGAAAAGTAAAAGATAGACCCTTCGCAGAGGGAAGAAGGGATTTCAAGTTTCATAAAGAGCTTCCAAAAATTATGGTACTTACTAGCTTTCAGCTCTCATTGCCCCTATCATAAGCATCCTGAGGTGATTAAGGTTAAAGTGACACAAATATGAGGATATGCTTGACAAGTTATAAGTTGAAAATCTCATGCCCCTTGCTTACGAGTACCGAACCTCATGCTACTCAACTTTAGTCACGAGTAAGTTCTTGTCATTGTAAGTACATGTGTATCATAGAGAACCGCAAACGGGGTACCCCTTGCCCCATGATACAGGAGCTATCCCATATCAAAATGACAAGGCAACGGACAATGAGCATCTCGGTGATCTTTTTATTTTCTATTTGCATAGGTTTTTATTGAGGATGCTTCATAGAATGCTCACTATGGTTATGCTGCAAGTTTCCACCATGATTAGGCATGGCTTAGTCTAGCCGTCCAGGTGTTTCTCTAACAAATATACAAACTCCATGAGCTTACAAGCTCCTCATTTATTTCACACCGCCGGGATCCATAGACAAAAGAACATGATATCAACTAAATAAGTGCAATGTTGAAAGCGTTCCCCATGGTAACATGGTTCTGCTAATTCACAACTTATAAAGCGTAAGCATATACGGAACATAGATGGACGCAATGGTTCAAGTTTATTAAGTGCAAGAAAGTAAAGTGTGCCATCAAGTTTGTGAGAGCTTTAATCACTAGTGTTCACATAACAAGTTTACTTTGGAAGGTAGATAAAAACATAAATTTACTTGGAATAGCAATAATGCTAATAGGTAGGTATGGTGGACACAAAGGGCATAGGTTTTGGTTCTCAAGAACTAAACGAACTAATCACGAGACATCATATGGATCAAGATCAGAGATGAAATAATGATAAGTAATAATCTGAACATGAACAATAATTCAGTGGTTCCACTCAATAGCATCAACTACAACAAGTAATCAACATCGGGAAAGTTTCCCCTAAGAACTATGCAAGATTCAACCCAATTGTTATAGCGGTATGGAGTGGTGGTGATGGTGCTGGTGGAGATGATGGTGGAGATGATGATGATGATGATCCCGATGAAGTCTAGATTGATGACAGTGTTGATGGCAACGATCTTCCCTCTCCGGGAAGGAATTTCCCCGGCAGATTTCTGCCTGCCGGAGAGCTCTTTCTCTCTCTGTAGTTTCCGCCCGTAGAGGCGGCGGAACCTTTTTGTGGTCGCTCCCCGAGTCTTAGGGTTTCGAGGGGAATATATATGTGGAAGGGCGATGCTGGAGGTGGGCCAGGGTGGCCACACCACTTGGTGGTGCGGCCAAGGGTGGCCCGCGCCAGGGGGTGGTGTGGCCCCCTGTGGCCCATCTCCACTCCTCCTTCTGGCCTCCTTCGTCTTCTAGAAAAATAGGAATTTCTGTATATTTTCTAGAATTTTCTGATCTTCGCCAATTTTGCACCTGGGCAGTGCCTTTTCCATCAGAATCCTGACTTCAGTGGTTCATCCTCCAAAAGTCATCATCCATGCAAAAAAATAGATGAAATAACATAAGTATCATCTCTTAATATGAAATATATCAATGAATAACAGTAAATTATGATATAGAATAGTGATGCAAAATGGACATATCAGACCCTGCATGTTAGTATAGGAAGGTTCAATCTCTAGTTCATTATTATTAATGCTCTCCATATGAGTGTCTAGGCACAAGGCCTCTGTAGAACAATTATCAACAGGTTTAGCATCATAAAAATCACTACTAGAGTGAGAGGCATCACAAACAAAAGTTGTAGTGTGACTCTCTTTGTCAACCTCACCTTTTTGTTCCTCCTTTTCATCGACTAGTGTTTTAATAGCAATGATAGAATCAAAAGTAGGAGTCAAAGGTGTGAGCGGGTGATCAATCCGTTCTTCCTCCTTGTGCTCCTTTTCCTCTTCGCTCTTTAGTGAGTCCTGCAAAAGGTTATCTTTCTCCATGGCAGTTTTAGACTGCTTCAAATAATATAATACCTATGTGTTATTACTTAAATTATTGTCGCAAAAAAGGAATATGAGGTATACTAAATTAAAAACTCCATAAAGTGCTTCACTTTCAACATTAATACTTCCTAGTCTAAATACCATTTCAGATGCACCTTTGAAAAGAAAGTATTCTAGTACTTCCAAACTAGCATAGGATTTATCTCTATTATAATTTGCTAGAGTAGGATTGTTGGAACACTTACATTGAAAATTAAGGTGGTTATCTGTTATACAAATTGTGCAATAAGATCCATCATTAGCACGCAACCATAATGAATGCCTTTCCAATTGGTCCAGCAATTTTTTTATCAGCTCATGTCTAACAACTAGGCTTGATGAACCTGAACCCTTTATCTCCTCTAATGCGTGTATTATCTCTTGAACAAAATTTATCTCGGCAGTTTTTATAAATTTTTGGATTTGTAATTTTTTTATTGTTTTCAATATAAAAGAAAGCAGTAAGATAATAGCAACAAACTGAAATAAACTATGTGCGAGTAGATAACTGAACGCTTTGCTCCCCGGCAACGGCGCCAATTTTATGACTGGGTTCCTACACCAATAATAGGGTTATTGTAGTACTTGTAGCAGCAAATATTTAAAGACTTTGTCCCGATGGGAGCTTGGCGAACACAACCTCGTAGCCACGTTGTCAATGCGACCACGTTCGCACCCAAACTGTGGTTTGGAAATAGCCTATTCGATAAGTTGCTAGGATAAATGAATTTAAGATGTTTTGTAATAACTACTACTAGGACTGGAAGAAAACTAGAACAAAAGTAAAACTGAAAAAAGGTGAATGTAATGAGATGAAATATTAATGTTATGATTCCTCAAGTAATGTTGTGTATACCGGTGTGCATGATAAGTTCTTATGAAATAACTGTTAACTATAATTGTGGCGGTCCCTCATATACAGTTGTCTCCCACCGTTGGTAAGTGGCAACTAGACAACTCAATTGTCCACACCCTCTTCGGACATGGGTCATCTCGTAAGAGAATAGTGTATTAAGGTAACAAGACCAATCAAGGTAAACCAGAGCAAATGCATTAAGTTCTATGGACAACTATACTCCTAATAAAGTGTGGTAGTCACAAGATATCCCATCTGTCACTTTGGGGTCAAGCAATTCACAACACTATACCTATCTATATCATGAGTGATCTTGAGGGAACTCTGAGCGGTGCATCCTAAGCTATATTGCCTCCGCAAATCACTTATAGCAAATAGCCTATTAGGTCTACCCATGGAAGAGCAAAGACTAATGATAAGTTTTGTGACACTTCGTGAATCCCTAGTAAATTCCTCAACAATGCATTGGACGTCTTTGAAGGCTCGGTGTTGATGTGGAGCTCGTTGGGGAACCCCAAGAGGAAGGTATGATGAGCGCAGCAGCAAGTTTCCCTCAGTTATGAAACCAAGGTTTAATCGAACCAGTAGAAGCAAGGAAACACCCCAAAGGTGTTGCTAGCTGAGCCTTGGCAGGGCACACTACTAGTGCTAGTAGCAACGTGGAGACCTGCACAACACAACCACAAAACTTTGCCCCCAACTTGCGATGAGGTTATCAATCTCACCCGTTTTGCTAAAAACAAAGGATTAAACGTATCGAATGGAAGGAAGTAATAGTTTGCAGAAAGTAAACACAAAGCAGTAAACAGTTTGTAGATTGTATGTAAAAGAAAGGACCAGGATCCATAGTTCACTAGAGGTGGCTCTCCTTAAGATAGATAACATGCTGGGTGAACAAATTACAACGGGGCCATTGGCAAACATCGAGAAAGCAATACATGCATATACTAATTATCTTGACTCCTTTGGAACTTGATTGGGCATTACAACATTATACGTAGACCGCCATCCAACTGCATCTATGACTAATAATCCACCTTCAGGTTATCATCCAAACCCCCTCCAGTATTAAGTTGCAAGCAATAGATTATTGCTTTACGAATTGCGTGTAAAGTAAACAATACGATTGTTCTATGAACAAAGGATTGTTGTTTTCTCCCTAGTAGCAACATCACATCTAGTACCTTAGAGATTTCTGTCACTTCCCTAGATTACCAGAGGCATGAACCCACTATCGAGCATAAATACTAACTCTTGGAGTTGCTAGCATCTACTTGGCCAAGATAGCTACTAACAACGGAAAGCATGCAAGATCACAAATAACAAAGACATGATAGAATCAATAATCAATCTGAAATAGCATCTCAATATCCATCGGATCCCCGTAAACACAACATGCAAAATTACAAATAGATGATCTTGATCATGAACGGAGCTCACAAGATCTAGACATGAAAGTACAAAGGAGGAGAACTAGCCATCTAGCTACTACATGGACCCGTAGTCCAGAGATGAACTACTCACGCATCACACCGGAGGCTTGCATGATGATGAAGAAGGCCTCCAGGGTGAATTCCCCTCTCTGGCAGGGTGCCGGGAAGAGCTTCAGATCCCTCTCGATATAGGGATGGAGATGATGGCGGCTATATACTCTTTCGTGGATTTTTGATCGGGTACTTAGGGTTTTTGTCCCGAGGGTAATATATAGGCGGAAGGAGAGGCTGAGGGGGTGCTGGGGTCGGCCAGACCACCCCCTGGCGTGGGTCAGGCCTGGCCACGCAGCCAGGTGGTGTGGCCTGCCCCCAGCTCTTCTCTGTCTCGTATTCTGGCATCAGATGTCTTCCGGAAAAATAGGCACTTTGGCTTTTGTCCCGTCCAATTCCGAGAATATTCATTTTTTGACTTTCCTGGAACCAAAAACAGCAGAAAACAGGCAGCTGGCACTGTGGCTCTTGTTAATAGGTTAGTCCAAGAAATCATATGAAAAGTACTCCAAAGTGTGGACAAAACACAAGAAATTACATAAAACCAAGCATGGAACATCAAAAATTATAGATACATTTGCAATGTATCAACATCCCCAAGCTTAACTCCTGCTCGTCCTCGAGTAGGGAAGTGATAAAAAGAAAGAATAATTTTTGAGGTGACATGCACCATCAAAGACTTGATCAAAGTATTTGTAAAACATTCAAAGCTGGGATCATAGTACTTCAATCATAGCATGAAAGACAAGGTTCTAGCAATAAGACAAAGAAACTATGATGCAACATGAAAAGGAACAAACAAAAGATTCATGAATAACAATGCTTTGCAAGACGTTTGTTTGTTTCACATAAATAAACAATAGCATAATAGTATTCAGCTCGTCCCTCATAGAGTAGCAAATATAAATGCATAGGACACCTTCAAAGTTCATAAGAGTGACTAGATACAAATAGTTTAAAACAAGCAATATCAAGATATGCATCAATCAACTAGTCTTGGGACAATGCACATAGAACTAAGAATGGCCACTATGCTCTCAAAGTAGGTGCATAAAGATAGAAGGTGGAGACTCAATATAATGGTGGAAGAAAGGCCTTTATAAAAGGAAGCAGGGATTCAAGTCTCACAAAGAGCTTCCAAAAATTATGTTACTTATAGCTTTTAGCTCTCATTGCCCCTATCATAAGCATCTTGAAGTGATTAAGGTTAAAGTGACACAACTAAGAGGATATGCTTGACAAGTTATAAACCTAAATCTCATGCCCCTTACTTACGAAGACTGAACCTCATGCTACTCAACTTTAGTCACAAGTAAGCTCTTGTCATTGTAAGTACATATGTAGCATAAAGAACCGCCAACGGGGTACCCCTTGCACATGATACAGGAGCTATCCCATAATCAAAATGACAAGGCAAGCAGACAATGAGCATCTCAGCGATCTTTTTATTTGCTATTTGCATAGGTTTTTATTGAGGATACTTCATAGAGTGCTCATAATGGTGATGCTGCAAGTTTCCACCATGATTAGGCATGGCTTAGGCTAGCGGCCCAGGCATTTCTCTAACACACATACAAACTCCATGATCTTACAAGTTCCACTTTTATTTCACACCGCCGGGATCCATAAGCAAAAGAACATGATATCAACGGGGTACAAAGTACAAGTGCAATGTTGAAAGCGTTCCCCATGATACATGGTTCTGATAATTTCAACTTATAAAGCGCAAGCATATACACAACAAAAAAGGACCCAATGGTTCAAGTTTATTAGATGCAAAAAAGTAAAGTGTGCCATCAAGTTCGTGAGAGCTTTAATCACTAGTTTTCTCATAACAAGTTTAATTTGGAAGGTAAACAAAAGCATGAATATACTTGGAATAGCATATGCTAATAGGTAGGTATGGTGGACTCTTTGGAATAACTTGGTTTAGGGAGTTGGATGCATGAGTGGAACTCATACTTGGTTGTGGAGGCTAGCAAAAGACTAGGAGCGACAAACTAAGAGAGCAATAATGGCCATAATCATGCAGAGCGACAAAACATCATTGATCAAAGCATAAAGTGATACTACAAGTTGAAAACTAAAGGATCATAAAGGCTATGGTGACTTGAGATAGTAATAACATGGTGTGAGCATGCACCAAGTCAACCCGAATAAAGCATCAAAGGAGAATACCACTATACTATACTTTAATATGCTAAAACAACGCATGATTCATCCAAGGCACATTAAGCAATCTCAATTGTTTATAACAAGTCATGCTACAGAAAAGAATACTAAGCATAAAGCCAAAACAATATCAAGCATGGCATGACAAAGCATAGGCCACAGTCAAAAACAAGCTCTCTTTACCACTTAAGCATGAACTTTCCTACTCTTTTCCAAACCAAACCAAACTATTTGAAAACCAATGTATGAAAGAGGGGGTCCAACCAATTTATTCAGCAAACGAAACAAACCAAGCAAACAATAAACCAAAACGAAAACGAAAAAGAAGACGCTCCAAGAACAACACAACTGTGCATGAAACAATAAAAATGAAGTGTTTAGAAGAAACCTGGGATTTTTATTGATGAAGAGGGGGATGCCTTGGGCATCCCCAAGCTTTGACGCTTGTACTTCTTGTATATTTCTTGGGGTGACACGCATGGAATCCCCAAGCTTGAGCTTTAGTCCATCCTTCATCTCATTACTCATTCCTTCCATACACCTGAAATTTTTCCTTCATACAAAACTTCACACAATCTTTATTAGCAACATTAGTGCACTCAAGATAATAGGTATTAAGGTTCAGTTCTAACACCAAATAAACTTCCATTAAAATACTAGCTACTGAAGCACTTCCCTCAAAAATCTCAATTCCCCAAAAGAACTCAAAAAGGAACCAACAAGAAGCAAATGCAGAAAATGGCAGAAATCTGTCAAAACAGACCAGCAGGTAAAGACGAATTTTTTCAAAGACCTTTTGTTGCTCAAATCAAAAAGTGTTGAACTAATGAAAGTTAGATAACAACCTGGGGCAGAAGCACAAAAATTCACGCCTCAAAAATACGTTCAGATATTTTACACGAATGTTTACGGTGAAGCACAAAAATCTGTTTCGGGACAGCAACTCTCCCAATCATTACTTCTCTCTCATTAGAGGTTACTCTTGGCACAAAAAGCAAATAAAAAGTATAAGGAGCGGTTATTACTGAAATAATAACTTCAAAGACTGATCTAAAACTTTTGGGTTATCTCCCAATAAGTACTTTTCTTTAACGCCTTTAAGTTAGGCATAAGAAGCAAGAAAAAGAATCAAGTGTTCTCGAATGAAGAAGCATTAAAACCAAATTTTGTTTTCATAGGAGAGGCAAAAGAAATCTTCTCTCTCTTCTTAGGGAAGTGTTCTATACCTTTCTTGAGTGGGAGTTGATATTTAAGGATGCCTTCTTTCATATCAATAATGGCACCAACAGTTCTAAGAAAAGGTCTTCCCAAAGTAATAGGACAAGAAGCATTGTATTCAACATCCAAAACATAGAAATCAACGGGGATATAGGCATTGTTAACCATAATAAGAACATCATTAAGACTCCCCATGAGTTTCTTTTTAGCATTATCATCAAGTGGGACATTCAAATAACAATCTTCAAGTGGAGGCAAATCAAGCATATCATAAATCCTTTTAGGCATAATAGAAACACTACTATCAAGATCACATAAAGCTTTGAAATCAAAGTCATTCACTTTCATATTAATAATGGGTTCCCAACCATCTTCTTGTTTTATAGGAATAGAAGCTTTATGTTTCATCTTTTCTTCTTTAATCTTTATGAGAGCATCAGTAACATGTTTTGTAAAGGCCATGTTCATAGCACTAGCATTAGGACTTTTAGCAAGCTTTTGTAGGAACTTAATAACTTCAGAGATATTGCAACCATCAAGATCAAAATCATACTTATCATATAAAGTAGTGGAACTATTACTAGCCTCAACACTAGTGGTGGTGATAGTAGAAACACTAATGTTTCTAGCAATTTCATCTTCTCTTTCCCGCTTAGCATGTAATTCAGCTAATAGTCTAACATTTTCATCAATTCTCACTTGTATGGAATTAGTAGCCGCAAAGGGATTATCATTAGTTTCGGGTTTAGCAGCCATTTTATTCAAAGAAGATTGAGCTTCAGCCAAAGATGCTATATTTCTTTCAGCATTAGAGAGTTTTTGCTCAATTGTTTTATTGAAAGCAGTTTGTTTACTAATAAAGTCTTTAAGCATAACTTCAAGTTCAGAGGGTGCACTCCTATTATTGTTGTAGGAATTTCCATAAGCATTACCATTGTTAGGAGGATGTGGCTTATAATTGTTGTTACCAAAATTATTCCTATAAGCATTATTACCAAAATTGTTATTTCTTATGAAGTTCACATCAACTTGCTCTTCTTGAGCAACCAAAGAGGCTAAAGGAACATTATTTGGATCAATATGGGCTTTCCCATTAACAAGCATAGACATAATAATATCAATCTTATCACTCAAGGAGGAGGTTTCCTCAATAGAATTTACCTTCTTACCTTGTGGAGCTCTTTCAGTATGCCATTCAGAATAGTTAACCATCATATTATCCAGAAGTTTTGTTGCAGCACCCAAAGTAATGGTCATAACGGTACCTCCCGTAGCAGAGTCCAATAGGTTCCTTGAAGAATAGTTCAGTCCTGCATAAAAGGTTTGGATGATCATCCAAGCAGTCAGTCCATGAGTGGGACAATTCTTTACCAAAGATCTCATTCTTTCCCAAGCTTGAGCAACATGTTCATTATCAGATTGTTTAAACTTCATTATTTCACTTCTCATAGATATAATCTTAGCAGGAGGATAGTATTTTCCAATGAAAGCATCTTTGCACATAGTCCAAGAATCAATACTATTCCTAGTTAAGGAATTCAACCATTCTTTAGAATTTCCTCTCAAAGAGAAAGGAAACAATTTCAGCTTAATAATATCACCATCTATATCCCTATGTTTTTGCATCTCACAAAGTTCAACAAAGTTATTTAGATGGGTAGCAGCATCTTCATTACCAATACCAGAAAATTGTTCTCTCATAACAAGATTGAGTAAAGCAGGTTTTATCTCAAAGAAAGTAGCTTCAGGAACAGGTGGAGCAATAGGTGTGCTCATAAAATCATTGTTGTTGGTGCTAGTGAAGTCACACAACTTAGTGTTTTCAAGAGTAGTCATTTTTTATGTTTTCAAATAAGAAAGCAAACAATTAAAACTATTTTTTTGTGTGTTTTTGATAAAGAAACAAGCAAACAAAGCAAAAGAAACTAAGAAAAACAAAAATAACAAAGTAAAGAGATTGGTTATGAGGGACTCCCCTTGTGAAGATGTCCTTGACTCCCCGGCAATGGTGCCAGAAAAGTGCTTGATGGCTCGGTGTTGATGTGGAGGTCGTTGGGGAACCCCAAGAGGAAGGTATGATGAGCACAGCAGCAAGTTTCCCTCAGTTATGAAACCAAGGTTTAATCAAACCAGTAGGAGAAAGGAAACACCCCAAAGGTGTTGCTAGCTAAGCCTTGGTAGGGTGCACTATCGGTGCTAGTAGCAACGTGGAGACCTGTACAACACAACCACATAACTTTGCCCCCAACTTGCGATGAGGTTGTCAATCTCACCGGTTTTGCTGAAAACAAAGGATTAAACGTATCGAATGGAAGTAAGTAATAGTTTGCAGAAAGTAAACATAAAGCAGTAAACAGTTTTTAGATTATATGTAAAAGAAAGGACCGGGATCCATAGTTCACTAGAGGTGGCTCTCCTTAAGATAGATAACATACTAGGTGAACAAATTATAGCGGGGCAATTGGCAAACATCGAGAAAGCAATGCATGCATATACTAATCATCTTGACTCGTTTGGAACTTGATTAGGCATTACAACATTATACATAGACCGCCATCCAACTGCATCTATGACTAATAATCCACCTTTAGGTTATCATCCGAACCCCCTCCAGTATTAATTTGCAAGCAACAGATTATTGCTTTACGAATTGCGTGTAAAGTAAAAAATATGATTGTTCTATGAACAAAGGATTGTTGTTTTCTCCCTAGTAGCAATAGCACATCTAGTACCTTAGAGATTTCTGTCACTTCCCCAGATTACCAGAGGCATGAACCCACTATCGAGCATAAATACTAACTCTTAGAGTTGCTAGCATCTACTTGGCCAAGATAGCTACTAACAACGGAAAGCATGCAAGATCACAAATAACAAAGACATGATAGAATCAATAATCAATCTGAAATAGCATCTCAATATCCATCGGATCCCCACAAACACAACATGCAGAATTACAAATAGATGATCTTGATCATGAACGGAGCTCACAAGATCTAGACATGAAAGCACAAAGGAGGAGAACTAGCCATCTAGCTACTACATGGACCTGTAGTCCAGAGATGAACTACTCACGCATCACACCAAAGGCTTGCATGATGATGAAGAAGGCCTCCAGGGTGAATTCCCCTCTCCGGCAGGGTGCCGGGAAGAGCTTCAGATCCCTCCCGATATAGGGATGGAGATGACGGCGGCTACATACTCTTTCGTGGATTTTTGATCGGGTACTTAGGGTTTTCGTCCCGAGGGTAATATATAGGCGGAAGGAGAGGCCGAGGGGGTGCTGGGGTCGGCAAGACCACCCCCTGGCGTGGGCCAGGCCTGGCTGCGTGGCCAGGTGGTGTGGCCAGCCCCCAGCTCTTCTCCGTCTCGTATTCTGCCATCAGATGTCTTCCAGAAAAATATGCACTTTGGCTTTTGTCCCGTCCAATTCCAAGAATATTCATTTTCTGACTTTCCTGGAACCAAAAACAGCAGAAAACAGGCAGCTGGCACTATGGCTCTTGTTAATAGGTTAGTCCAAGAAATCATATGAAAAGTACTCCAGAGTGTGGACAAAACACAAGAAAGTAGATAAAACCAAGCATGGAACATCAAAAATTATAGATACATTTGCAATGTATCAGTCTCCAATCACTAGAATAATATCATGAATAGAACAATGTAAAGAGAAAGCACAAACATATTAATTCACAAGAACACCCCACACTTCAATTACTCAAATCATCATAACATTAATAAAAGGGGGTTCAAGCCATGTTACAACCCATCATGGAGATCATGATGGGGAAGGATGAAGTAGTAGCAGCGATGGAGGTGGTGATGATGGCGCGGTGATGGTGGCATCGGCGTGGTGATGGTGGCGTCCTCCTTCTCCTCCTCTTCTTGCTTGGATGGCTTGATGGTGTTGATGGAGATTTGGATCTTGGTGGAGCTGTGGAGGCTATGGAGGCGACACGGTGGAAGGGCGCCGCCGTGGAGGCGGTAGATGGGATCTAGATCTTGTATATGGTGTATGGTGGCTTCCTCTTCTCTTCTTTGACTCCTCCCTCCTTTATATAGGACTTGGGGGTGCCCTAGGGTTCCGCCAATACCGTCATATGTCTTAGGGAGGGTTCTGGAGCTTTCAGAGGGCGAAATCCCGTCATTTGCGACCTTTTGGCAACTATACAGTGGGAGCTATATGGTCGGAATTTTTGCTCCCGCCCTATAGTTGGTCGTTAAACCTTCGGTACTCTTTAGTATTTTGGTCGCCATTTCTTCATACGAACTCCGTTTTGGGTGTTTTTGGGCTCGTTGAATTCGTCTCGTAGAGGGCTATAACCCTGTGGTCTTGGACCTTTATTTTGAGAAGTTGGAAAAATTCACTTTTCCAACACCTCAAATGGCTAAGTCTGGTCCCTATAGCTCCTCCATACTATGATGCCCTTGTTCCTTTTGCCTTTGTTTTATCCATAATCATCATCAACACCTACACACATGTCAAAGATAAGGAAGAGGGATAAAATTCTACCTAAACTACTAAATGTGCAAAGCTCATATTGAAGTTAATAAAAACAAGTAATCATGCATAGCAATAGTTAGATGGAGCATGGTATGATGGGAAAATGACAGAATTTATATTGCTAAAAAGTGTTGTATTATCACAGCCATCAGTGGGTCCAACCCATTGACACGTGTTCCTGTCTAAACAAGTCCAACTTTCCGGCTTGAGATAGTTGGATCATCATCCACCTAGTTCCACTCTCTTAAGTGTGTGATCCCACAGGCTTACGGTAAGTTGGACACAACTCAGTAATCATTCAGTCAGAGCAATATCTCAGTGACTTTCCGACTAGAGATGATAATCGGCAGCAGCCTCTAGCAAGACTTTTCGACTCCCGGTTTACACAAGTGCCCTCAATGTGACGATATGTCCGAGTCCCTTTGCCTCACGATATTGGTGATAAACTGCAGGGGAGATTCCGTCATCCCAGTTGCAACAATAACTAATTCCCTTCAGCTTCCCTAAGTCGGACTACCTCGATCAACACTTGATTGAGCAGCGTGACCATGCTTCTGAATCATATCACACGAGAGGGACCAGATAATATCTCTCCGAGATGGAGGGGAAAATTCTGTCTTGGCTGATCCACGTCACGCAGCTTGCTTCAAAGTCGGCCCAAGACCACCCTTATGACTCCCAGTTATGATGAGCATTAGGTGGAGTCAAAGCTAGATTTTCCACAACTCAGATTGTGTGATCCCCTCAGGTCTAAGGATTCCATTGTGTTAGTCAGAGTGTATGATGGTGTGCTCACGTCCTACTAACCTTTGGATCGGTCCGACTATCATACCTCTTTCGACCAGCCAATGCAAGGCGGATAGCATCTCCATGCTCATGACATGTGAAACATTGTCATCTTCCGACTTACAAATTAGTCTTGACAGTGGGTTTCCCTCCCAACCTCAAATGACTAAGGACTAACTGGCTAGAGCTAGATATGGGTATGTGGTTCCACACCTATAACAATTCAGTGACACATACAACTAGCTCTAAGTCGGATACTGGGTTACAAATACAAGGCGGAATGTGAGCCTCTAGGGCATCATTTCTAACATGCCATCCCCGTGACTTAGTCACACGCTTTATGGATGTCATGTCTCCGAGTGGGCCTAGAGTATCTCTCCTTCACGTGGAAGAACAAATCCCTCTCTTGACATATACGCCTCTACATGTCCCTCTGAATACCTGAAGACATCTTTATGATCACCGTTTCACCGAGTGATGTTTGATGCAATCAAGGAACTGTCGGGTGATAGTGATTAAATATGGTCTCACGGTCTAAGGAATTGGATACTATGTTTCCTAGTCATTGTAACGTTGAACTTCGTGACTTGGTCGTGTTACAATTCCTATGTTGGATATGTCCATCACTTTCATTCACCTAATGAAACAACCCTATTGTCAATTGACATAAATTTCCATGATCGGGAAATGTTGATCATTGATTCACCAATGAACTAGTGTCTAGAGGATCACTAGGGACTCTGGTCGTTTACATATCACACGTGTATTGACGTTCCTATCAATATAGCTATAACATAATATAAAAATATTATGAACTTAATGAAATATGTCAATAATCTATATTATTATTTGTCTCTATGACATATTTCCAATAATTTAGCTATACTAACCATGTCAGGATCAGTCAAGCAAACGGAGGTCGACCCAGAGAAGATGACAAACTCTGAGATGCATGCGCACTTCACCAGCCTGCTATTGATTAGGCACATGAAGTTAATATGTGCTTCATCAACACCATGGAGAACATAGGCCTCGAGACGACTCTCATCATGCACATTGATGACAAGTTGAGTGATCCCCTATGCTGATTTCCAGCCACATCGCCTCCACCTGCACCTTCATCTTAGCCAGCGACAGCTATTCCCCCAACCATGTGCACCACCGTTGAGTACAACGAGTTTTATTACAACCTAGCCAGACTTTGGGTGATGAAGGTGCATGTGGAAGGCCATCTACCACGACCTAGCCTCCCATGAAAATATTTCTGCAATGCACAACCACCACGTCACGCTACGGTAACTAATGATTCTCATGTCTCTAAGATTAAACTCAATATTCCGTATTTTGATGGTAGATATAATCCTGATGCATATCTTACCTGGAAATTAGAAGTAGAGCAAAGGTTTGTATGTTTAAACTATCCTGAGGATAATCATGTTAGTGCTGCTACTTGTGAATTCACATCTTTGGCCTCCATATGGTGGGCTGAGCATTGTAGATTATATCATGCCGATATTCCTTCTACCTGGACTAACTTGAAATATGCTATGTGTACTCATTTTGTGACACCATATTATACCCGTGATTTGCTTAAGAAATTATCTTGTTTAGAACAACGTACCAATTCTATAGAGGAGTATTATCAGGAATTGCAAACTGGCATGATTCATTTTGGTATAAACGAAGCTAATAAACAAATGCTTGTACATTTCTTTGTTGGTTTAAATAAAAAAATTCAGACCATACTAGACTATAAGGAGTATCATACTATCACTCATTTGTTTCATTTTTTTCTTGCAAAGCTGAACGTGAAGTACAGGCTCGATAACCGTGGAGGAGGTCAAATAATTCAGCGGGTCGCATATCATCTTTCACTCCATGCCAACCACCTCTGTCTACTTGTGGTGCTACTTCATCATCCTCCGCCAGGACCAGCGCACCTATGACAAGAACACCATCACCTGTAGCTCCACCAACAAACAGTGGCCCCGCACAGAGTTCTACAACTTCCATGGCTTCTACAGGAAGTACAAAGGATATTCAGTGTCACAAATGCTAGGGTTATGGTCGCATTGAGCGCTTTTGCACCAGCAAGCGTGTCATGATAATACGAGATGATGGAGAGTATGATTCTACAAGTGACTTCGATGAAGATACACTCGCCCTGATTGTTGTTCAAGAGGGATATTGTAACACCCTCAGAACCGACCCTATGCAAGTTTCAGCGCTTCCCGCCAAACCCGCATAGAATCGATTCAAAGGTGCCCACCAGGCACTTTCGTGCGGGTGGAAAACGAAGTAATAACATTACACAACAGTCCTCGATGGGACCCACAGAACAGATATATATACAACAGCGACTCAAGGAGTCAAGAATACAGATATAATATACAAAGATCCAAATCACCTTGAAAATGATAGAGCGTCCGACTACGGACAAGATGCAAATGGGGCTAAGAGCCCTGAAGAATAACCAATGGCGTCCATAACCCTGCCCAGGCCAAGCCGGAAGGGTAACCCTGCTAACGACGTCGATCTCAAAACCTGCTTAAACAAAAGGGGTGCCGACAAAGGGCAAAGGAAAAAGAGAGAGCGGTCAGTACTGAGGCCAGTACACGGCGAGGCTAGAATTCGGCGGTCCTCGCCTACATAGGTATGGTGGACTGAAGCGGCAGCGCGGCATGCACTAAACAACCTATAGAGACTCGATACAACTAGCGGCTATCAGAGAGGGGTAAGAAAGACCTATTCGGAACCAACCTGATACTACCACCAAACATACCCATCCTGGTGTTTCCCCCTCGAGACCAAACGAGGAAGTCAACCGAGGAACTCACACAGTTGGCAGTTTTATTCATTCCGTTATAGTGGCGGCAATTACTAGTCAAATATAGATAGCATGAGTCATCCTGATATAATAAGCAGTGGGCAGTTTTAGTTAACCATTCCGTCGTAGTTGCAACACTTACTAGTCAGATACAATTAGCATGAGATATCCCAAAAACCCAGCAGTTGTTGGTACTTTTATTTAGCCATTCCGTTGTAGTGAAGCTGATTACTAGTCATATCGGATACAAGTCAAATTATAGCAATAAACTTTAGTTATAGTTGTCTATGATCGAGACCTGTGCTCCAAGTCGTCCATAACCGCGGACACGGCTTCTCGAAAAGATTTAACCCTGCAGGGGTGCACCAAAGTATCCACACGCACTTCGACCCTTTTTGCCAGATCAGTTAACATACACCCATCGGTATGTCGGGGCCTAAGTCATGACGCGTTTCCCAGACCCAAAGCAAGCACGGGGCCACCCCACTAAGTCTACCCAAGAAGTCGGCCGGTCTCGAGACGGACTCGTGGTTTGCGCCGATGGTATCAGAACGATCGGGAACCCAAAACTGGGATTGTCGATACCGCGAAAACACTCCGCTTTCCTAAACAGTACATGTGCTATCCATCGCACAATTTAAATAAAGCAGTAAAGCATGGCATAAGTACAGGATAGTAATAAAGCTCCAAACTAATTGTGGCCCCCAGTACAGTACTTTGAAATCAGGTACTAAATCGATGGGGTGCCCATACATCCCACATGTGGTTAGCACGCTCGATCTCGGAACAGGTGTCAAGAACTCGGGGTCCTACGGGACACCAGTGAGCGGTCGGAAACCAAATATTATCTATCACCCACCGGTGCCTCTGCATTTACCTACTTCAATTTTAGTTATTAAACGATAATTGAAGTAAACGATAATTAAAGCCATGATCATCTCCAACATTAAACATGCGGCAATACTCCAACAACTGTGGTACTTGACGACACGCAACAGCACTTGAGCAAGCGACTACGACGCGCAGGTCCAACTATCTACCAAACAACAGGTAATAGGATGTGTCCAACGTAATATAAGGCTGCAAGGGATATCACGAGTACGAAAACTAGAGCAACGCAACACAGATAGCAATAGATCAACAGGAGGGAATAAGTACTATAAAAGTAAGATAGGTAGAAAGGGGGAGATGCTCGCCTGAAAACATTGCCGAAGGTTCAACCGAAGATCGGGTCGACACTCGCATCAACTCAACGGCCTTATCCGCGAAGAACCAAAACACTAGAAGAAACACCGGATGCAATATTTAATACTACGACAAAAGATCGGGCATGATGCATGTATGATGTATGACATGGCAAATGTGCGATGCGATTAGGCAATATTAAGCGGAACCGGGGTCCCGACATTTAGTTAAATGGTTCAAGTTATTTAACTACCCCGCAAATTAAATGTTGCATTATCAAGACAAAAGATAGCACCGGTTCACTACACAAATTTAAATGAGGCCAATATGAGACTAGATTTGCCCGCATATGGGCCCCATATTTAATTATAAGGTGAATCGGCATAGTGCCCCCAACCCACACAAATATGCATGCGAGATGAATGATTATTATGCAACAGGTTTTATATTTAGCATTTATAAAATAGGGGCTCGGGAAAAGGTTCACACATTAGGGTTCGGCGATCTTGGGTTCCGGGGTTCGGGGTTCGGTCTCAGGGTTCGACGGGATCGGTCTCGGACATCGGAAGTAGGTCTTGTCGCATCCGGGAAGAAGGACCTGGTTGGCGTCGGGGGCACATCGGATTTCCCCGGGTCGGTGTCGATCTTGTCGCATCCGTGGTCTTCGGGTCCGTGAAGGAGAACTTGGCGAGCACGAGGGTCTTGGTGTTCGACGGGGTTCGGGCACGCCGGGATCGGGCTTCGCATCTGAGAAGGTGGCCTTGATGTTCATGCCGGAGTTCTTGGCATCCGAGACGAAGACCTTTAGATCCAGGAGGAAGATCTTGAGGTCCCATGTCGAAGTACTTGTTCGTCCGTATTTTGTTAGTGGCGAGGTTCTTGACGGGGTTCTCGACTTGAGGGACGTCGGGCTCACACTTGCAGACGAAGGACTTGGTAGCACCACCAGGTACTCGACAGGGCAGCTCTACGGGCATCAAACAGAGAACGGCCACGCGGAGGAGAACCGGCAGAGGGGGCGGCTCGCGGCGAGGGAGGCACGCGGGACGAACAGAGGCCGGCGAGAGGAGGCCCACGGCCAGGAGCAGCAGCTATGACGGAGCTTGGCGGCCTCGGGGACGCAAACAGGGGCGACGGCGGCCGCGGCCGGTGGCGACTCCGGGGAGGCGGCGGCGCGTCGAGGCTCCGGCGAGGTGCGGAGGAGTCCGACGGCGGCGGAAGACGGGCGGGGCCGGAAGGCAGAGGGAGGTGGAGGGAGCCACCGGCGCCGGGCGAGGTGAGGGCCGGAGGCTGGCTCAGGAGGCGAGGAGGAGGCCACGAGGAAGGGTCGGCGAGTGGAGGCTGCCACGTGGGCCATGGGAGCGAGGCCCGGTGGTCAGCGAAAGGCAGAGGAGGGAAAACGGGGAAGAGGAGCATCGGGGGAGAGGGAGGATGGGGACGGCGGGGTCGGGGTGGGCCAGGGGTGAGCAGGGGGTGGGGCCAGGGAGAGGGGGAGTGGGGCTGGCTCGGTGGGTGGAGGGAGTGGGGCTGTGGGGTGGGGCCCGGGTGCAGAGAGAGTGGAGAGAGAGGGGTAAGAAAGAGCTGTGTGTGTGTGTTTGCTGTGTGCAGGAGAGAGAGAGGGAAGGGAGTGGGGTTAGGATTGATGAGGTGGCGATGGTTGTGATGAGGTGGAGGGAAAGGGAGGTGGCAAGCTGGGGTTGGTGGGTAGACTAGGATTGGGTGAATTTAGGACTAGAAATTTTAGTCTAGGGTTTCTTTTATTTTAACAATAGATTTTGTAATTGGTTTTAGATAAATGAAAGATCCGGCTGGACCGACGATTTGGATTTGAAAACAGAGGAGGGCTAGTTTAGAAAAATAACATAGTCTTTCGCAAATAGTTTTTAGGCAAAACAATATGCGTGATGATGACGATGCTCAAATGCAATGTGGCATGATGACATGAGCATGCGGTCACGATGATGCAATGCACAAAAACAACGCGATTTTCTAGTAGTGGTTTTGCGGGATGCCACAGATATCATGATGTTTCTGACCATGATGTGGAAGCAATGGGAGCTGAGGAAGCTGATCAATACAAGAGTTTAGTTGCACAACGCCTCTTGAGCACGCAGCTGTGCCAAACAGAACATAACCAGTGCTATAATTTGTTCCAAACAAAAGGAGTTGTTAAGGAAATTCTATACGGATCATCATTGATGGTGGGACTTGTAATAATTTGGCCAGCATTGACATGGTGGAGAAGCTTGCTCCACCTACATGATAACACCCACACCCATATTACATCCAAATGGTTCGACAACACCGATTAACTCAAGGTAATAAGAACTACACGCGTGCATTTTTCCATCGGTACCTATTCTTATTTTGTTGATGTGATGTTGTACCCATGAAATCTTGTTTGTTATTACTTGTTCGACCTTGGCAATATGATAGAGAATCTATTCATAATGGTAAAACTAATAGTTATTCTCTTGTGCATAATGGAAAGGAAATTGCACTTAAACCAATGACTCCTGAACAAACTTTAAATGATGATCTTGATAAATCTAGTAGAGCAAAACTTCAGGAGAAACAGCAAAGTGAAAATTATATTGTAGCTAAAGACTTTGTAGCACCAAAAACTTCTACTAAATCGGATTCTAAACATCCAACTGAAATTCGTTTGAATGGTCCTTGTTTACTTGCTAGTAAATCTGATATTCTGAGTTGGATGTGAGCGAGTCACATTGTTATGCAATTTTTTGCAAATAAATTCTATTTTCGTTTGAGGATATGCCTCCCTCTTTGCCACTCGCGGTTGCTAACATTTTGCAGGAGTGTGTGGATGTTTTTTCACCTGAAATGCCACCAGGATTGCCACCTATCCGCGTTATTTAGCATCAAATTGATCTTATTCCTTGTGCTATGCTGCCCAACTATGCGCCATATCAAACCAATCCAGAGGAGACAAAAGAGATACAATGCCAAATTCAGGAACTACTTGACAAAGATCACATTCGTGAGTCTCTTAGTCCATATGTTGTTCCTATTATACTGGTACCTAAGAAATATGGTTCTCCGCGCTTGTGTGCTGATTGTAGAGCTACCAATAGTATTACCATTCATTGCCTTCATCCTATACCATGTTTAGATGATATGCTCGATGAGTTGAGTGGTCTACAGTGTTCTCTAAAGTAGATTTGCGTAGTGGTTATCACCAAATTCGTATGAAATTAGGAGATGAATGGAAAACTGCTTTTAAAACTAAGTTTGGTTTATATGAGTGGTTAGTGACACTGTTTGGTTTAACTAATGCACCCAACATATTCATGATATTAATGAACAAAAAATTTCGTTCTTTCATCGGACGTTTTGTGGTGGTATACTTTGATGATATTCTGATTTATAGCAAATCTTTAGAGGACCACTTAAACCATTTACGTGTTGCTTTCAATGCTTTACGAGATGCACGTTTGTTTGGTAATCTTGAGAAGTGCACCTTCTGCACCAATCGAGATGCTTTTCTTGGCTATATTATTATAGCGGAGGGAATTGAAGTTGATCCAGCCAAGATTAAAGCTATTTTGAGTTGACCGCCTCCTAAAACGGTCACACATGTAAGGAGTTTTCTTGGCCTCGCTAGGTTCTATTGGCGGTTTCTCAAAGATTTTGGATCCATTGCTGCGCCACTAAACAAAGAAAGGAGTGCCCTTTGTTTGGGGTGATGTGTAACAAGATGCATTCATGTTGCTAAAAGAAAGGTTAACATGCTCCTTTACTCCAACTTCCTGATTTTGATAAAACATTTGAACTTCAATGTGATGCTAGTGGAATTGGTTCAGGAGGTGTGTTATTGCAAGAAGGAAAACATGTTGCATATTTTAGCGAAAAACTGTGTGGGCCTAGTCTGAACTATTCTACTTATGACAAGGAATTATATGCTCTTTTTCAGACATTATAAACTTGGCAACATTACTTATGGCCTCAAGAATTTGTTATACATTATTATCATGAATCTTTGAAGCATATTTGTAGTCAAGCAAAACTGAATAAGCGCCATGCTAAGTGCGTTGAAATTCATTAAGTCTTTTCCTTCTGTTATTAAAAACAAGAAGGGTAAAGATAACATTATTGCTGATGCTTTGTCACGCTGTTATACCATGCTATCTCAGGTCGAATATAAAATTTTCGGTTTGGAAACTATCAAATCACAATATGTGCATGATGTTGAATTCAAAGATGTATTGTAGAAGTGTAAGGAGGGCAAAACCTGGAACAAATTCATCTTTACTAATGGATTTGTGTTCTGTGCTAACAAGCCATGCATCCCAGATAGCTCTGTTTGTCTTGTGTTGTTGTAGGAGGCGCATGGAGGAGGATTGACGAGGCACTTTGGAGTGAAGAAGATGGAGGACGTCCTTGCTGCACACTTCTTCTGGCCATGAATGGGTAGAGACGTTGAGAGATTCATTGCTCGCTACACTACATGTCAAAAAGCTAAGTCACGCCTTAATCCATTTATACATGCCTATTCATGTTCCTAGTGTTCCTTGGGAGGATATTTATATGGAATTTGTTTTAGGATTGCCTCAAACACAAAAGGGGAGGGATATTATGTTTGTGGTCATGGACATATTTTCAAAGATGACACACTTGATTCCATGTCATAAAAGTGATGATGATGCACATGTGGCTGATTTGTTCTTTCGTGAAACTGTTTGTTTATATGGTGTGCCAAATAAAATTGTTTTAGATCGTGATACTAAATTTCTTAGCCACTTTTGGAGATGGGCTAAGTTAGAGACTAAGTTACTTTTTAGTACTACATGTCATCCCCAAACTGATGGACAAACTAAAGTAGTCAATAGAACATTGTCTACTATGTTAAGGGTTGTTTTAAATAAGAACTTAAACATGTGGGAAGATTGTTTACCTCATATTGAATTTTCTTATAATCGTTCGCTGCATTCTACTACTAAGTTGTGCCCATTTGAGATTGTGTATGGTTTTGTTCCACGTGCATCCATTTATTTATTGCTACTTCCTTCTTCATTGCAAAATAATTATGATGCTACACAACGTGCTAACCAAATTGTAAAATTGCATGCAACTACTAAAGAGAACACATAACATGTAAATGCTAAGTATAAAATTTCTGAAGATAAAGGTAGAAATCATGTTATGTTTGCTGTTGGAGATCTTGTTTGGTTGCACTTGGGCAAATGTCGCTTTCCTGATTTGGACAAGTCCAAATTAATGCAATGTGTTGTTGGTCCTTTTAAAGTTTTAGAGAGGATAAATGATAATGCATACAAACTTGAGCTTCCTGCAGAGTTAGGTACGATAAGTCCCGCATTTAACATTGCATATTTGAAACCATACTTTGGATAAGAACATGAGATTGCACCGAGGAAAAATTCAATTCAAGAAGGGGATGATGATGAGGAAATCCCTACTACTGATACACCCGCTTCACCTACATCAACATTACAGGGTCCTCTCACAAGAGCTCGTGCACGACAACTCAATTATAAGGTATTTTCGTTTCCAGGAACTCTTCCTAATACAAATGAGAATATGACGTTGTGTAAGTTAGATGTGTTTATGTTACTTAGGAATGATGGACCTAACACAAACGGGAGAGACAAGCATTGGAGCATGGTTGTGCATGGAGATTGCCATAAGCATGTGAGGATTGACGATGACACTGCAAGTGGAGATTTCAGGACTTTGAAACCATCATAACGCTGCAAGGATACTTGGACAAAGTTCACAAGCTACCGACTCATATTGATCGTCCATGGCTTTATTTGGTGTTGCATCATCTTATTTTATGGGTCAAACCCATGTATTTTCGAATTAGATAATATAGAGGTTTTTTAGAGACTGTTTGTGTGGAGGATGGCCCATCTGGAGGTGTTTCCGGCTAACCCAATAGGGCTGGATGAAAATCTTCTCTCTTCCTCCATATAAACCCCCTCCCAACCATCATTAGTACTTGAATTTTGTTTAGACTATAAGTTAGCGAATTGTTGCAACTCACGTGTACTTGGTTCTGTCCAACGACTCGATCAAGACCGCTAGTCAAAATCCCATATCAATAAAGATTTTATCTTTATTCGCAATATCTTGATTGCATACTTAGTTTTTGCTTGTTCTCGATTGCTCGTAGAGACTAAGGACCTTCGTGGTCAGGGTGATCGTGCATCTACAAGATCAGTAACTTCTAGGATATTGGTTTAAGGATTGCATTGACACAACGTTTCTACACATTATAGTCGGATCGTCAAGGTCAAACTCCACCAGATCGACTTATCACGTCTCAACAAAAGACCAGGCATCAATTCCCTATCAGTGGCTGCCATGACTGGGGTTGCGCAGGCGGGGGAGGCGGTGGCTGCGGCGTGCACGGCGAGGTGGGTGGACGACGCGATGGTTTTGCGCGGGGCACGAGGGCGATGTTGATGCCATGATTTCCTTTTTTTCAATTGAATAGGGAGCATCTTGATGTAGGTTAGGGGGCGTCTAACCATGTTTTGATGCTAATCTGAGCCACTGAATTTAGTGATTAGAGGGTCCAGATGATTTGGATTTGTTGGTTAGTGTCTTTTTATATCAGTGGAGATAAAGACTTACTGAATATCTTAGGATCTCACATCCGGATTTTTTCAGACTGTTAAGCATGTCTATATGGTGGCTACTTCATTGATGAAGCCGATGAGGAAGGCGCTGATCCCCTCGAGTAGTGATTTTGGGGATTGCGATTCTGAGATCCTTGGATTGAGATTTGCTTTGTTTTAGGCATCTTATGCCATATTTGTATCTTAATCCATACTTGGATCTATGTTTTCTACTTCCGCTTGATGACTGATGATTGATGTATGAGGACATGTGTCCTATATGATATATAGTTGGATCTTGTCGTAATAGTGTTGCAATATATTTCTATTTTTTTGGATGATTCTCTCTGATGTACTCTTATAAGGTCGTATCTCATACACGCCCATTGTGTACGAGAGACACATACCTACGGGGTATGTTAGTCTCCCATGCCGCTTCATTTCCGTGCTGGAACCACCACCATCGGGATAAAGAAACACGTGCCCCTAACATATCGGGTGGGGTTTACATCTTCCATGCTTCTTACTTGGGGGTCTTGACTCCTTGACCGTCCATTGCATCTCCTCTTGGCATCATGATGGGCATGGACCTAGACATAAGATAAGCATTTGACTCAAGTAGGATCCCATTCAAGCGAGGACTAAAAAATGATATGAGATGGAAGGATTTCACCTTATATTGTGTTTGGATGCACAAAAATAGGCTTGGAATTTGGAAATTGGAATTTGAGAGTCTAATTCGGCTGTTTGATTGGATTAGGAATCAGTGTAGGGTTTCGTAGCATGGAAAACAAAAAATTTCTACCGCATACAAACAAACAAGCCAAGATCTATCTACTAGATTGTAGCAACGAGTCGATGGAATAACTCACCCTCGAAGATTCCAAAGTGTTTAACAAGAGCAGATTCTCATGGGTGATGTAGTCGTACTCTTTCCGATCTCAAGATCGCGTAGACGATCCTTCCAGCGTTCCAGCAGCGCCCCGCAATCGGTCACACGTTCGATTTTGACGAAGACCTTCCTCTCCCTTGTTCCAGCAGGCAGCGGAGGTTGTAGCACTCTCCTCGCGATTCCGGCAGCACAACGGCGTGGTACCGGAAGTAGAGGGGAGATCTCGCAGGGCTTCGCCTTAAGCCGGAGCGAGTATGGTGGAGTATGAGAGAGCTTTGGTGATCTGGGGATTAGACACACCAATTAGAAAGCTCTAAACCGGAGGCTAGGGCAATTAGAAGCTCTAACTTGACGGCTTGGGAGAAATCCCTAGGTTGTGGCTAGGGTTTAGGTTTAGAGGAGAGGGACTTTTGTACTAGGAGGGGCAGCCCTGCCCCTCCCTTTATAGGTGGGAGGCGCGACCAAGGGGAGGGGAGTCCCTCCCCAACTCGGCTTGGAGGTGGGCCGGCGGTTGGAGGAGGAATCCTCCCAACTGGTTTCCCACTCCTCCTCTTTCCAAAACTTGTCGTTTGACTTTCAAACTAGCCGTTTGACTTTTCAATTTAGGATTTAAATAAACCCTTTATTTTGGACAGCAAAGACACCTAGTACATGATGCAATCATTCCAACTTACAATGACACATTCATGTACCCTTCCCCTTCCCGGAGTGCCGGACATTCCGGAACCTTCTAGAATGTTCCTGATGAAAACACCGGAACCATTCCCCAATTCCGAAACGGGACTTTCCTTATATGAATCTAATTCTTCGGACCATTCCGGATCTCCTCGTGATATCCCGAATCCCATTCGAGACTCCGAACAACATTCGGACTCTTTCTCATCATTCCATAACTACTCAAACAACGTCGAATCCTTAAGTGTGTCTCCCTACGGTTCGTGAATTATGCGGACATGATCGAGACACTTCTCCGATTAATAACCAATAGAGGAATCTGGAAATTCATATGGCTACATATTTCTACGATTACTTGCGTCGAATGAACCACTTACATACGATATCAATTTCCCTTTGTCTCACGATAGTTTACTTATCCGAGGTTATGATCGCTTGGTATCTCTCGCATACCTAGTTCAACCTCTATCGATAAGTACTCTTTTCTCCCGTGATATGTGATCCCTTGTGAGCCAGTCACATGCTTGCAAGCTAATTGGATGACATTTCACCGAGAGGGCCCAGAGTATATCTATCATCATATGGATGGACAAATCCCACTCTTGATCCATGTGTTTCAACCAATACTTTCGAACACTCAATGACACCTTTATAGCCACCGATTCGGTGTGGTGTTTGATGTCATCAAAGCATCCATCCCAAAGGTGATATGCATGATCTCATGGTCAAGGAATTAGATAACTATGTATCGAAAGCATATAGCAATTGAACTATTAAAATGACTTGATCTTTATGCTACGCTTATCTATAGGAGTATGTCCACCATATCATTCTCCTAACGATATGATCTTGTTGTTAATAACATCTCAATGTTCATGATAGGGAAACCACAATCATCTATTAACCAACAAGCTAGTATTATCTGAGAGGCTTTACTAGGGACTTCAAATTAAGTTTACAAATCACACAAGTATTAATGTTTCCTTGTTAATACTATTATAGCATGAATGTAAACATTTATCATAAACACAAAGATATAATAATAACTATATTTATTATTGCCTCTAGGGCATATCTCCAACAGTCTCCCACTTGCACTAGAGTCATCTAATCTAGATTACATGGTAATATACCGAACACCCATGGCAGTTTTGTGCTGGTCATGTTTTGCCCTCGGGAGAGGTTTAGTCAACGGATCCGCCACATTCAGATCTGTGTGTACTTTGCAAATCTTTATATCCCCATCTTGGATATGTTCTCGAATAGCGTGAAAACGTAGCTTGATGTGCTTCAGCTTCTTGTGTGACCTTGTTCTTGCGCATTGGCTATGGCGCCCATGTTATCACAGTAGATAGACATTGGGTCCAGCGCACTAGGAACCACACCAGCTGTAATGAACTCTTTCATCCATATCGCTTCTTGTGAAGCCTCCGGCGACCATGTATTCCGATTCAGTTGAAGATCTCGCCACAACGCTTTGCTTTGCACTCCTCCAGCTAACTGCTGCACCATTCAAAATAAATACGTATCCAGATTGTGATTTAGAATCATCCGGATCGGTGTTCCAACTAGCGTCGGTGTAACCATTAACAACGAGCTGTTCATCACCTCCATAAGAAAGAACCATATCCTTAGTTCTTCTCAAGTACTTAAGGATGTTTTTGACCGTTGTCCAATGATCCACTCCTGGATCACTTTGATATCTGCTAGTCAAACTAACAGCATATGCAATGTCGGGTCTAGTACATAGCATGGCATACATTAGAGATCCTATGGCTGAGGCATAGGAGTCTTACTCATCCTTTCTCTATCTTCTGCCGATGTCGGACTCGAGTTTTACTCAAGGTCGACATTGGGCAACATGGGCAAGAACCCTTTCTTGCTATCTTCCATTCCAAACCTCTTTAGAACTTTGTCCAAATATGTACTTTGTGACAATGATATTTGGCGTTTGATCTATCTCTATAAATCTTTATGCCTAATATGTAAGCTGCTTCGCCAAGATCCTTCATTGAAAAACTATTATTCAAATATTCTTTGACACTATTAAGAAGGTCTACATCATTCCCAATCAACAATATGTCATCCACATATAGTATTAAGAATGCTACAGAGCTCCCACTCACCTTTTTGTAAATACAAGCTTCTCCATAAGTTTGTATAAAACCAAAACTTTTGATTACCTTATCAAAACGTTGATTCCAACTTGGGATGCTTGCTTCAATCCATAGATGGACCGTTGAAGTTTGCATACCTTGTTAGCATCTTTAGGATCGACAAAACCTTTGGGTTGCATCATATACAACTCTTCATCAATGTCACCATTGAGGAATGCTGTTTTGACATCCATCTGCCATATCTCATAATCGTAATATGCAGCGATTGCTAACATAATCCTTACAGACTTTAGCTTCGCTACTGGTGAGAAAGTCTCATCGTAGTCAACTCCTTGAATTTGTCGAAACCCTTTTGCGACAAGTCGAGCTTTATAGACAGTTACATTACCATCAGCATCTGTTTTCTTCTTGAAGATCCATTTGTTCTTGACAGCCATCCGGTAAGTCCACCAAAGTCCATACTTGGTTTTCGTACATGGATCCAATCTCGGATTTCATGGCTTCCTGCCATTTATTGGAATCTGGGCTCATCATCGCTTCCTCATATGTCTCAGGTCATCGGTGTTGTCCACCAACATGACACTCATAACGGGATCATACCAATCTGGAGTGGTACGAGTTCTCGTTGACCTACGAGGCTCTGTAGCAACTTCGACCGAAGTTTCATGATCATCATCATTAGCTTCCTCTCTAATTGGTGCAGGAACCACAGGAACTTCTTCCGGCGCTGCGTTACTCCCAATTTCGAGAGAAGGTTCGACAACCTCGTCGAGTTCTACTTTCCTTCCAGTCAATTCTTTCGAGAGAAATTCCTTCTCTAAAAAGGATCCATTCTTGGCAACGAAGATTTTGCCTTCAGATCTATGATAGAAAGTATACCCAATAGTTTCCTTCGGGTATCCTATGAAGACGCATTTTTCCGCTTTGGGTTCAAGCTTGTCCGGCTGTAACTTCTTTATATAGGCTTCGCATCCCCAAACTTTAAGGAACGACAATTTAGGTTTCTTCCCAAACCATAATTCATACGGTGTCGTTTTAACGGATTTAGACGGTGCCCTATTTAAAGTGAATGCGGCTGTTTCTAATGCATAACCCCAAAATGATAGCGGCAAATCTGTAAGTGACATCATAGAACGAACCATATCTAAGAGAGTTCGACATTCGACGTTCGCACACACCATTACGCTATGGTGTTCCCGGCGGTGTCAATTGTGAAAGTATTCCGCATTTCTTCAAATGCTCGCCAAACTCGTAACTTAGATATTCACCTCCACGATCAGAACGTAGAAATTTAATCTTCTTGTTACGTTGATTCTCTACCTCACTTTGAAACTCCTTAAACTTCTCGAAAGTTTCAGACTTATGTTTCATGAAATAGATATACCCATATCTACTCAAGTCATCCGTGAAGGTAAGAACATAACGATAACCACCGCGCGATGCTACACTCATTGGACCACACACATCGGTATGTATGATTTCCAATAAGTCCGTAGCTTCGCTCCATCATACCGAAAATGGAGTCTTAGTCATTTTACCCATCAGACATGCTTCGCATCTTTCAAGTGATTCAAAATCAAGTGATTCAAGAAGTCCATCGGAATGGAGTTTCTTCATACGCTTCACTCCAATGTGACCAAGACGAAGGTGCCACATATAGGTCGAGTTATCGCTTGATTTCAAACGTTTAGCTTCAATGTTATTAATATGTGTATTTCCACCATCGAGATTCAACAAGAATAGACCATCTATCAAAGGTGCATGTGCATAAAACATATTACTCATATAAATCGAACAACCATTATTCTCGGATTTAAACAAGTAACCGTCTCGCAATAAACAAGATCCCGATATAATGTTCATGCTCAACGCAGGCACCAAATAACAATTATTTAAGTATAAAACTAATCCCGATGGTAGATGAAGGGTAGCGTCAATCGATCACATCAACCTTTGATCCGCTTTCCCACGCGATCGTCACCTCGTTCTTCACTAGCTTCGTTTATTCTGCAGCTCTGCTTTGAGTTACAAATAAGAGCAACGAACCAAAGATCAAATACCCAGCACTACTACGAATACTAGTGAGATACACATCAATAACATGTATATCGATATACCTTTCTTCTTGATGTTGCCGTTCTTCAAATCTGCCAAGTACTTTGGGCAATTCCGCCCGATGACCTTCTCCTTTGCAAGAAAAGCACTCAAGATTGTGCTTGGGTCCAGCCTTGGTCTTCTTCGTCGGTGTGGCAACTTTCTTGCCACCCTTCTTGAAGTGTCCCTTCTGCTTAGACTTGCCTTTCTTGAATTTGGTGGTCTTATTGACCAACAACACTTGGTGCTCTTTCTTGATCTCCACTTCTGCAGACTTTAACATAGCAAACAGTTCTAGCAACTGCTTGTTCATGTTCTGCATGTTGTAGTTCATCACAAAGTTCTTGTAACTTGGTGGTAGTGATTGGAGGACACGGTAAATCCCCAAAGCATTAGGAATCACTATACCCAAGCTTTGAAGTTTGTTTGCGTGCCCTGACATCTTAAGCACATGCTCACTGACGGAGCTGCCCTCTTCCATCTTGCAGTTAAAGAACTTTTCAGAAGCCTCATAACTCTCAATCGCCGCGTGAGTCTCAAAGATCAATTTGAGATCACGGACAATATCATGTGGGTCTGAATTCTCAAACCTTTTCTGAAGCTCTGATTCTAAACCATACAAGATAGCACACTGAACTATGGAGTACTGATTCTTCCGAGCAAGGTAAACATTCTTTACTTCATCGGTAGCATCAGCTGCAGGTGGGTCACCCAGCGGTGCATCCAGCACATAGGTCAAATTACCAGCTGTGAGGACAATCCTCAAATTGCGGAACCAATCCGCGAAGTTGCTTCCATTGTTTTTCAACTTTTCTTTCTCTAGGAACGCATTAAAATTGATGGTAGGGGCTGCCATTGATCTACAACATATTTGCAATAGTTTAGACTAAGTTTATGACAAATTGAGTTCAAATTAATAATAAAGTTTAATCTAGGTGAACTCCCACTCAAAACAACATCCCTCACATTGTTTTAGTGATCACACGAACCAAATCCACCATATCAAAACCGATCATCACGAGAGTTGATATAGTTTCAATGGCGAACAATCGACATGTTCATCATATCTACTATATGATTCATGTTTTACCTTTCGGTGATTCGTGTTCCTGAGACCATGTCTGTACATGCTAGGCTCGTCAAGATCAAACCTTAGCTACCGATAAGCAAATCTGGCTTGCTTACGTTGTATTCACTCATGAATCTAACACACCGATCATCACGTGGTGCTTCAAACAACAAGCTTTAGCAACGGTGCATACTAAGGGTGAACACTTTAGAACTTGAAATTTATGTGCATGAGGGATCATCTTATAATGCTACCGCCTACTAAGCAATACAAGATGCATAAAGGATTAACATCACATGCAATTCATAATATGTGATATGATATGGCCTTTCTTCTTTGTGCTTCCGATCTCCATCTTCAAGCACGAACATGATCTCCGTCATCACCGCATTGCATCAAGGTCAATGACGCTTCTCCATGGTTGTCGCCCACCGCTTCAACTATTACAACTACTTTGAATAGACACGCGGTCTTAACATAAATTAAAGACAACCATATATTCTCACGCCGTTGCCAACTTACAATAAGGAACATTGCATACATCAAATATAATCACAATCATGGCCATATCACATCATCAGACACCCCGCAAAACAAAGTTAGACGCCTCTACTTTCTTTGCATATTTTACGTGGTTTGGGGCTTTCAATAAGTGTCGTTTCTAACTTACGAACAAGAACCACAACATTGATACTAGTATTGTTAATCACCCGTTGTAAATTGGATCTCCACTATCTTTGGGAGAAACAGCACCATAAAGCCACTTATGCAATACGAGTTGCATGTCAAGCGTGGAGCAAGTCTCATGAACGATGTCATGTAAGGTTAGCCCGGGCCGCTTCATCCCAACATCCCGCAAGATGCAAAGTACACAAGAAGCAATCGACAATAAAAGCATCAATGCCCACAATGACCATTGTGTTCTACTCGTGCAACAGATCTACATATAGACACGACTCTGATACCACTGTAGGGTTTCGTAGCATGGAAAACAAAAATTTTCTACCGCATACAAACAAACAAGCCAAGATCTATCTACTAGATTGTAGCAACGAGTCGATGGAATAACTCACCCTCGAAGATTCCAAAGTGTTTAACGAGAGCAGATTCTCGTGGGTGATGTAGTCGTACTCTTTCCGATCTCAAGATCGCGTAGACGATCCTTCCGGCGCCGCGTTCCGGCAGCGCTCCCGCAGTCGGTCACACATTCGGTACTCGACGAAGACCTTCCTCTCCCTAGTTCTAGCAGGCAGCGGAGGTTGTAGCACTCTCCTCGCGATTCCTAAAGACAACGCGTGGTACCTAAGTAGAGGATATCTCGAGGCTTCCTTAAGCCGGAGCGAGTATGGTGGAGTATGAGAGAGCTTTGGTGATCTAGGGATTAGACACACCAATTAGAAAGCTCTAAACTGGAGGCTAGGGCAATTAGAAGCTCTAACTTGACGGCTTGGGAGAAATCCTAGGCGTGGCTAGGTTTAGGTTTAGAGGAGAGGACTTTTGTACTAGGAGGGGCACGCCTCCCTTTATAGGTGGGAGGCGGAAGGGAGGAGTCCTCCCCAACTCGGCTTGGAGGTGGTCAAGGTTGGAGGAGGAATCCTCCCCAACTCGGGTTCCCACTCCTCCTCCTCTTTCCAAAACTTGTCGTTTGACTTTCAAACTAGCCGTTTGACTTTTCAATTTAGGATTTAAATAAACCCTTTATTTTGGACAGCAAAGACACCTAGTACATGATGCAATCATTCCAACTTACAATGACACATTCATGTACCCTTCCCCTTCCTGAGTGGGACATTCGAACCTTCTAGAATGTTCCTGATGAAAACACCGGAACCATTCCCCAATTCCGAAACGGGACTTTCCTTATATGAATCTAATTCTTCGGACCATTCCGGATCTCCTCGTGATATCCCGAATCCCATTCGAGACTCCGAACAACATTCGGACTCTTTCTCATCATTCCATAACTACTCAAACAACGTCAATCCTTAAGTGTCTCCCTACGGTTCGTGAATTATGCGGACATGATCGAGACACTTCTCCACCAATAACCAATAGAGGAATCTGAAATTCATATGGCTACATATTTCTACGATTACTTTGCGATCGAATGAACCACTTACATACGATATCAATTTCCTTTGTCTCACGATAGTTTACTTATCCGAGGTTATGATCGCTCGGTATCTCCGCATACCTAGTTCAACCTCATCGATAAGTACTCTTTTCTCGTTCCCGTGATATGTGATCCCTTGTGAGCCAGTCACATGCTTGCAAGCTAATTGGATGACATTTCACCGAGAGGGCCCAGAGTATATCTATCCGTCATATGGATGGACAAATCCCACTCTTGATCCATGTGTTTCAACCAATACTTTCTGAACACTCAATGACACCTTTATAGCCACCTAGTTACGGTGTGGTGTTTGATGTCATCAAAGCATCCATCCGGCAAAGGTGATATGCATGATCTCATGGTCGAAGGAATTAGATAACTATGTATCAGAAAGCATATAGCAATTGAACTATTAAAATGACTTGATCTTTATGCTATGCTTATCTATAGGAGTATGTCCACCATATCATTCTACTAACGATATGATCTTGTTGTTAATAACATCTCAATGTTCATGATAGGGAAACCACAATCATCTATTAACCAACAAGCTAGTATTATACAGAGGCTTTACTAGGGACTTCAAATTAAGTTTACAAATCACACAAGTATTAATGTTTCCTTGTTAATACTATTATAGCATGAATGTAAACATTTATCATAAACACAAAGATATAATAATAACTATATTTATTATTGCCTCTAGGGCATATCTCCAACAATCAGCGCACGGAAACGAAGTACAATTCTAGACCACACGACCCCGCGTGCAAAAAGACACCGAGTAGATTCGGACCTCTAGAGGTCGGAAACATCCTGGAATCAGCCAACTGGTGCACGCGAACTCATCCTCGCATCCTCGCGACCTCAGCCCGCGGACCTGGCAGCCTCGTGCCACACTTCCCGGCGGTGATGCTCAGCTAAGGCTCCTTCCCGCCTGTCCGCTCCATGGACTACCCCCACCTGACCTCCCTCTTCCATGGCCGCCCACTTCCCGCCCTCATCCCGCCCGTCCCTTCCCTGTTTCCCCTGGCCGGCCTGCTCCCCAGAGGCGGTGCTCAGGTAAGGCCTCTCCCTGCCCATCCTTCCATGACCGACCTCCCCTGACCTTCCTCTTCAACGACCTCCTTATTCTTGCCCTCTTCCCATCCGTCCCTACCCTATTTCCACTTGTCGGAGCTCTCTCATCGGTGCTCAGGCGCCCACAATTGCTAATGCCAGGGACAGGGAATCCCCCTAATCGGGAGTTTAGAGTTATGAAGGGTTTCGCAGCATAGTAAATCAAATTTTTCTACGGAAGCGAACAGAGGGAAAGCCAAGATCTAATCTAGGAGATGCAAACAACGAGAGAGATTGGATTAGATCTTCATACCCTTGAAGATTCGCACAGCGGAACGCTCATTTAACGTGGGTGATGTAGTCGTACTCGCTTCTCCTCCTCGCGATCCGATCCGATCTAGCACCACAAGGGGCGGTGCCTCCGTGAGATGCACACGTGCAGCACCTCGACGTCTCCTCCTTCCTCGGACCAGCAAGTAGGGTGGAGAGATAGATTGTATCTACAACACGACGGCGTGGTGTATATGGTGGAGAATTTCTGCAGCAGGGCTTCGCCTACAAACAGTCGGGAGGGAGAGAGGAAGGCAGCAGGGCTACTAGGGCTTGGAGGGAGGTGTGTGTTGGTTGTGGGGAAAGGGGGCGCACCAGCCCTCTATATATAGAGGGGGGGTGCGGCCAGCCCTTGCCCATCCTCCAAGCCTATCTCTAGTTTAAACGATTTAAACTCTCCCTTGTAGAAACCCTATCTTATCTCTAGTTTAAACGATTTAAACTTATCTAGGATCGGCTGGGCCCTATGGGGCCTTGTGCCCCTGGCCCAATGCGGCCAGGACACTCCCTCATAGGCCCATGCCCCCTCCCGGAAGGTGGGGCCACGTTGGTCCCTTCCGAAGGTTCTAGAAGCTTCCACAATACCGATTAACCGGAACTATTCCGAACTCCAAAACTGCAGCCTTATATGAATCTTATTCTGGACCATTCCGAACCTCTCGTGATATCCCGGATCCCATCCGAGACTCAACAAAAATTCATAAACCAATTATCCAATCTATCCTAGCACCGAGACACGTTATGTGTGACCGCGGGTTCGAGAATATGCGCATATGATCTTCTATCAATAATCAACAGGGTCAGGCACCCATATTGACTCCCACACATTCATCGATGATCATATCGGATGAACCACGATGCCAGGATTCAATCAATCCCATATATATATTCCCTTCGTCTCGCGATATTTTACTTGCCCGAGATTCGATCGTCGGTATCGTCATACCTAGTTCAATCTCGTTCACAGCAAGTACTTTACTCGTTCCGTAATCCGATATCACTTTGTGATTAACTCCTTAACCACATGCTTGCAAGCGGTGTTGATATCGACACGAGTGGGCCCGAAGCATATCTCTCCGACTTGGGAGGGACAAATCCCATCTCGATACATACAACCCAACAGATACTTTCCGATCACCTGAGAGACACCTTTATGATCACCCTCTCATAGGATGACGTTTGATGACCTCAAAGCTTTCTTCGGATACCAGGGAGTTGTATTATCTCATGGTCTAACGAATACAATATTTGACATGAGAAAAGCTTCGCAAAGACGAACACGATGAAACGATCTAATAGCTTTGCTTAGTTTGGGTCTGTCCACCATATCATTCTCCCAATGATATGATCTGATCTCATTATCAATTGACAACTCATGTCTATGGTTAGGAAACCTTAACCATCATTGATCAATGAGATAGTCCATAGAGGCGTACTAGGGACACGGTGTTGTTCACAAACCACACAAGTATTAAAGTTTCCACTTAATACAATTCTAGCATGGAATATAAACTTTATCATGAACAAGAATTATAATAATAACATATTTATTATTGCCTCTAGGGCATAATTCCAACAGTCTCCCACTTGCACTAGAGTCAATAATCTAGTTTACATTTGGCAACAATCTCACACCCATGGCACTGAGGTGCTGATCATGTTTTACACGTGGAAGAGGTTTAGTCAATAGATCCGCGACATTCAGATATGTATGTACTTTGCTGATTTTCAGATCTCCATCTGCTATATAATCTCGGATTATATGAAACTTGCGGTTGATATGCTTGGTCTTTGGATGATATCTTGGTTCCTTAGCGAGTGCTATGGCGCCAGTGTTGTCACACAATATCTCCAGTGGGTCCAATGCACTTGGAACCACGCCAAGCTTCGGATGAAGTTCTGATCCAAACTCCTTCACTTGATGCTTCTGCGACCATGTATTCCGCTTTCTTCGTAGATCCTGATCACGCTTTGCTTGCAGCTTCTCCAGCTCACAGCTCCTCCATTCAAAATATACACGTATCCTGTCTGAGATTTACAATCATCCTTGTCGGTGTCGAAACTAGCATCGACGTAACCTTTTACGACGAGCTGTTTATCACCCCCATAGACTAAGAACATTTCTTTAGTCCTATTTAGGTACCTTAGGATGTTCTTCACGGCTGTCCAGTGTTCCACTCCTGGATCACTTTGATATCTGCTCGTCAAACTAAGAGCATTGGACACATCCGGTCTAGTACACAACATGGCATACATGATGGAACCTATGGCCGAGGCATAAGGCACTTTGCTCATAGCTTCCCTATCATTTCACCGTAGTGGACACCGAGCCTTGCTCAATATCTTCCCCGACAACATAGGCACCGAACCTTTCAATGTCTTATCCATTCGAACCTTTTCGTAACTTTGTCTAGGTATGTACCGCTTAAAGCTATCAGGCGTCTTTGTTTATCTCTATAGATCTTGATTCCCAATATATAAGCAGCTTCACCTAGGTCTTTCATTGAAAAACACTTGTTCAAATAACTCTTCACATCGTTAAGCATGTTGATGTCATTTCCAATAATCAATATGTCATCCACATATAGTACCAGAAACGTCACCGAGCTCCCACTCACTTTCTTGTAGATGCAAGCTTCGTAGCAATTTGGAACAAATCCAAAGCTCTTGATCACTTGATCAAAACGAAGGTTCCAACTCTGAGATGCTTGCTTCAGTCCATAAATGGAACGCTGAAGTTTGCATACTTTATCAGCATCCTTAGGATCGACAAAACCTTCGGGTTGCATCATATACAACTCTTCATCAATGTTGCCATTGAGGAACGCAGTCTTGACATCCATCTGCCATATTTCATAATCATGAAACGCAGCAATTGCTAATAAAATCCGAATAGACTTAAACATCGCTACGGGAGAGAAAGTCTCATCGTAGTCAACACCTTGAACTTGTCGAAAACCTTTCGCGACAAGCCGTGCTTTATAGACGGTAACATTACCATCCGCGTCCTTGAAGATCCATTTGCACTCAACGGCCTTTCGGTCGCTAGGAGGGTCCACCAAAGTCCATACTTGGTTTTCGCTCATGGATCCCAATTCGGATTTCATGGCTTCTAGCCATTTCTCGTAGTCCGGCTCATCATCGCTTCCTCATAGTTCGAGGTTCAGCCTTCTACTAACAAGACTGTCAAGACAGGGTTGCCGTACCACTCAGGAGGGGCACGCGACCTTGTCGACCTGCGACGTTCAGTAGCAGCATCGTCCAAAGCTTCATGATCCTTGTCATTAGCTTCCTCTATTGTTGGCGCAGGCGGCACTGGAACAATTTCAGGTGCTGCGCTACTCTCAAGAGAAGGTTCAACAACCTCGTCTAGCTCTACTTTCCTCCCACTCACTTCTTTCGAGAGAAACTCCTTCTCAAGAAAGGAACCGTTCTTTGCGACAAACACTTTGCCTTCGGTTCTGTGATAGAAGGTATACCCAATAGTTTCCTTAGGGTATCCTATGAAGACGCATTTCTCCGCTTTGGGTTCGAGCTTGTCCGCATCAACTTCTTGACGAAGCTTCAGATCCCCAAACTTTAAGAAACGACAACTTAGGTTTAGCACCAAACCACAGTTCATACGGTGTCGTCTCAACGGATTTAGATGGAGCCCTATTTAAAGTGAATGCAGCGGTTTCTAATGCATAACCCCAAAACGATAACAAATCAGAAGAGACATCATCGATCGGACCATATCTAATAGGGTTCGATTCCGCTCGTATTACACACCATTGCGCTGTGGTGTTCCGGGTGGCGTGAGTTGTGAAACGATTCCACTTGCCTTGAGATGCGTGAGAAAATCATAACTCAAATATTCGCCCCCACGATCGGATCGTAGAAACTTAATCTTTACATTACGATGGTTCTCCACTTCATTCTGAAATTCTTTGAACTTTTCAAACGTTTCAGATTTATGTTTCATTAAATAGATATACCCATATCTACTTAAGTCATCGGTAAAAGTGAGAAAATAGCGATATCCACCGTCGAAACACTCATCGGTCGCATACATCGGTATGTATGATTTCCAACAAGTCCGTTGCTCGCTCCATCATACCGAGAACGGAGTTTTGATCATCTTGCCCATGAGGCATGGTTCATGTGTCAAATGATTCAAAATCAAGAGACTCCAAAAGTCCATCGAATGGAGTTTCTTCATGCGCTTTACACCAATATGACCTAGACGCAGCCACAAATAAGTAGTATTATCACTATCTACTTTGCATCTCTTAGCCTCAATGTTATGGATGTGTGTTTCATCCCTTCGAGATTTAGAAGAAATCAACCATTTACAAGGGTGCATGACCATAAAAGATGTTACTCATATAAATAGAACAACCATTATTCTCCGATTTAAATGAATAACCGCCTTGCAATAAACACGATCCAGAAATAATGTTCATGCTCAACGCAGTACATAATAACATTTATTAAGGTTAAAAACTAATCCCGAAGGTAAAACTAAGGAGAGCGTGCCGACTGCCATCACATCAACTCTTGATCCGTTGCCAACGCGCATCGTCACCTCATCCCTCGCAAGCCGTCGTCTATTCCGTAGCTCCTGCTTCGAGTTACAAATATTAGCAACTGAACCAGTATCAAATACCTGCACTACAACGAGGGCTAGTAAGGAAAACATCAATAACATGTATATCAAATATACCTTTGATGGTGCCAGCCTTCTTGTCCGCTAAGCACTTTTGGACGATTCGCTTCAGGACCCTTGTCCTTGCAATAGAAGCACTCAAAGGTCCGGCTTAGGTCCAGACTTGAGCTTCTTCTCGGAGGGCAACGCGCTGCCACCGCTTTTCTTGAAGGGCTTCTTTGCACCTTTACCTTTCTTAAAGGAGGGCTTGTTGACCATCAACACATGATTATCCTTCTTGATGTCCACCTCCGCAGCCTTCAGCTTTGCGAAGAGCTCGGTGATCGTATCGGGAACCAATCTGATTATGAGTCACTACAAAACTTTTGTAGCGGGAGGAGTGATTGCAGAACCCTCAATCTTGAGCTCCTCTGAAATCTTGCATCCAGTTGCTCAAGGCGTTGAGTGTAGCCCGACATCTTAATGGCGTGCTCACTAACGGAACTCCCTTCCTTCATCTTGCAGTTAAAGAACTTCTGAGATCTCATATCTCTCGAGCGGGCCTGAGTCTCAAACATGGTTTTCAGCTCTCGAGAATCTCAAAGGGCCCGGATAGTTTTCAAAACGATTTTGAAGTTCGGTTCCATAGCAAACAACATGATGCTCTTAATCACACCATAATCATCTTTTGCCGATGATAGACAACTTTCTCATCAGCAAGCAGCTTGCGTTAGGGGGTCACCTAACGCTTCCCAAGGACATAGTCCTTTGTCCGCCATGCAGAATGATTCTTAGATTGAACCATTGGTGAAGTTAGACCCATTGTTTCTAAGCTTTTCTTTCTCAGCAAAACGTTGAAGTTGAAGTTGGACTTGGCCATGTGATCTACAGATTTGCAAGTACAATTTAGACTATGTTCATGATAAATAGTTCAACTTAATCAAATTACTAGATGAACTCCCACTAAATTCAACATCCCTCAAGTTGTTTAGTGAACACGATCCAAATTCACCACACCTAATCCGATCATCACGAGAAGAGATGTGGTTTCAATGGTGGACAACGAAGTGTCGATCATATCATTCATATGACTCATGCTTAACCTTTCGGTTCTTGTGTTCCGAGGCCATGTCTGTACATGCTAGGCTCGTCAAGTTAGACCCAAGTATTTCCGCATGTGCAAACTGGCTTGCACCCGTTGTATGAGCGAGAGTCTATAGCACCCGATCATCACGTGATGCTTGGACACCATTTAACTTTCGCAACGGTGCATACTTGGGGAGAACACAATTTTTATCTTGATCTTTAAGTGAGGAATCATCTTATAATGCTACCGTCGCAATCTAAGCATAATAAGATACATAAAAGGATAAACATCACATGCATATAACTTTATGTGACATGGTATAGCCAATCTTCGCGCAATGATCTCCATCTTGTGCGTTCCGGCATGATCTCCATCACTCCACCATGATTGCCTCCACCACGAATAGCAACTACAACTATTGCTAACTACTTAGCGATAAAGTAAAGCTATTACATGGCGTATAAGAAGTTGACTCGCAGGTCATACACAATTATAAAGACAACCATATGGCTCCTGCCGGTTGTGTACTCATCGACATGCAAGTCGTGAAACATTACAAAATATAATCATCGCATACAATATACACATCACATCTTGGGCCATACCATATCACAGAAAACACTCCCTGCAAAAACAAGTTAGACGCCTCTACTTTGTTGTTGCATGTTTTACGTGGCTTATAGGAGTAGATGCTAAGAACGATTCTTACCTACGGAAAGCCACAACGGGAGTTTAGAGTTATACCTAGCACTTCCAACGTGCCAAAGACCTTCTCGACCGTCGGTTCAGCTGCAGCTCTCTCATCGACGACTTCCCCACGAGCCTGGACGCCACGTTCCCGGGCCCCACCAAGAAACCCCGGCGCTAGGCGTGGAGCCTATGGGACTTCATCCACCACAGGGACACGGGCCACCGAAACCGGTTGGACATCGTGGATCAGGTGTTCTCGGAGCCGTGGCCGGAGCTACGCGTCCGCGGGTACAATGCCAGGATGATGCACAACAACAACGCTAGCATGCGCAACTCGTTCAGTAGCAACAACGACGGCATGGGAAGTTCTCTCAACTTGTCCCTCTTCCTATGCTATCGGTTGTTTGTTGTCCAGTGTTCACTTCATATTGACGTTGGAACTTGGAACCAAGCTTACAATTTCTAATACGATGTATTTCGCCCATATGTTGTCACTTTGTTGACAAAATCCGGACACGGGGTCTGTCTCTATCCTACTGCTACGACAACTAGCTAGGGCAGTGCCGAATTAAGACAAGCACGTCATGGATCACGCTGCCATAGCCCGCACCTAATCGATTGACCGGTCGTTTCAGGCACAGTGGTGGCCGCGCCGCCGTCTCTAGAAGCTCTCTCCCACCAAGTTGTTGAGGATGTGCATCTGATCGTCTCTAGTCTCATCGTTGCCGCACAAATATAATCTGATGTTGACGTAAAAATACTATAGTTTAATCTGTATTTTATAACCTAACTTGTGACGCACAAACTCTTTCATACATCTTTCATACATATGTACACAAATTTATATAGTCTAAACTCAATAAGTCATCCAATTCAACATTCTGTACATCCAAACACAAACTGGAATTGGAGGCCACCCTTTGATTCCAACAGAAAATCAAAAACATATCCAAACAGAAGAATTGAATTGATAGCCATTTCTTTTCCATTTTAAATTTGGAATTTCCACTCAATTTAATTCCGAGGCTCAATTTAGTGTATCCAAACACAACATTAGGTACGATGGTTGTAGCAACACGAGGTGGTTCAATTGGGATTGCCATATGATAGGTTGCATCACGTTGTCTCGTCGATAGAGCGGGCCTGCCCTACTTTTCGCTTTAGCCGGTGCCCATGACCGCCCCCTGCGCGTTGGGTTCGGCATGGCTACGCAGGGCTCCTAAGAGGGTGTCTGAGAGATTTTTTTTGGCGTGGGCGCAAAAAAAGACGTCTCGAGACGTAGGGGACGGCTGAAGATGCTCTTACAACATTATCAACATACACTGCTGGTGCAGTGCTGCTTGCCGCATGTGGCATTAGGACATGTACAATACGGTGACCTTAGTCTTTTCTAATAGTTAATTCTCATCAATTGCTAGAGATATAATAAGAGATAATGTGTCTTTCCTAATAGTTAATTCTTATCAATTGCTAGAGATATAATAAAAGATAATGTATTATAGAAGTTATATATTGTGTCTTATCTAAAATGATGATGTGGAGCATGCCTTCCCTATCATTGTACGTAACCTTATAACGTGCCTGCACTAGCTGCACCTGCCGCGCGCTCAAAAACTTGTTAGCATGCGGCATTATAGCAAGCTGAAGCACAGGCGTGCACAGAAGCTGTGCATGCAGCGATTGCATGGGGAATGGTCAATATTCAGATTGAGTCTGATTCCCAAGTCCTTCTTCGTGCGATCCAGAGCAATGAACTAGACCTGACACTAGAGGGTGTGATCTATCGAGACCTACGAGTCCTTTTACGTTTAAACTTTAATCAAGTTAGCTTTTCTTTTACCCCGCGGGTTTGTAATAAACTAGCACACTGTCTTGCTGCCTATTGTGTCAACCGACAGGACTCTCGGCTACACTGGCCGGAGTCTCTGCCTGACGATGTAAGAGTCATGGTGGCCAGCAAGTTTGCTGAGCCTAGTGTTTAATGGAATCGGGTGTTTCATCTAAAAAAAATGTTCTTGGACACTGTCCGGATTTGTAAAACAAAAAATACTCCCACAACGAAAAAAACATACTGACCCACACACCCACACCTACCCCGCACCAACCCCCTACCCCGACAGCGCGCACTCCGTCGAACGACTAGCCCGCACCCGCCCACCCACCCCACCCACCACCACGATCAGCTACCTTCCGTGGATCCATGTGCACACGGGCCGTCCTCACCTCCGTTTCTATATATCCCAGCCCCTATTTCTCTATCCCCACCACTCGCCACCATCTCTTCCTCTCTACTCCCTCCGCCGCCGTTCCGTTGCCGCCTTGTCCGTCTCCTTCCCCGCGGCGATGGATTCCGTTGCCTCATGGGGCCTGACCCCGCTTGCCGACGCCGACCCAGATGTGTTCGACCTCATCGAGAGGGAGAAGCAGCGCCAGCGCAGCGGCATCGAGCTCATCGCCTCCGAGAACTTCACCTCCTTTGCGGTCATCGAGGCTCTGGGCTCCGCTCTCACCAACAAGTATTCCGAAGGCATGCCGGGCAATCGCTACTACGGCGGCAACGACGTCATCGACGAGATCGAGAACCTCTGCCGCGACCGCGCGCTCGTGGCGTTCCGCCTCGACAGTGCCGCATGGGGCGTCAACGTGCAGCCGTACTCGGGCTCGCCCGCTAACTTCGCCGCGTACACCGCGCTCCTCAACCCGCACGACCGGATCATGGGGCTCGACCTCCCCTCCGGTGGACATCTAACCCACGGGTACTACACCGCGGGCGGAAAAAAGATATCTGCTACGTCGATCTACTTCGAGAGCTTGCCGTACAAAGTGAGCGCCGCCAACGGGTATATCGACTACGACAAGTTGGAGGAGAAGGCGATAGATTTTCGCCCCAAGCTCATCATCTGCGGCGGCAGCGCTTACCCCAGGGATTGGGACTACGCGAGGCTCAGGGCTGTCGCAGACAAGGTCGGGGCCATGCTCCTCTGTGACATGGCGCACATCAGCGGCCTAGTCGCTGCGCAGGTATAATCTTGACAACGTGATCTTGAGTATTTACATTCTGAAATTGGATCTTCGCTTTAAGACTGCTCTTTTATCTTGTTACACGTCTCCATTCGCGTCGGTATATGTCGTGAAGATTGGATCTACTGTACGAACTAGAGAAAACTAGTTGTTATGATCTTATTATTAGTACCTGATTGCCGAATTTTGTAGCTGTATGTGATTGAACTATTGTGTCTTTAAATGTATCCATGTAATCAGATCTGTTGAGAACTGGGCGTCGACCAGTTGGTAGTGGCAGCGGGTACATGCCTGCCCACTAGGGTTCGAGTCCCCGGACACTCCCCCATGGTGCTCATGGTTGTTCTTCTATAAACAAAATAAACAGGGCCTAGTCCTAGTTGATCTCATTTTTTTCAATGAGATCTGTGCATGTTTTACAGAGTAATTGGTGCTGGGTTTTACCTAACTGGAAAATATGAAACCACTCTGTTTTACCTTGTTCCCCCATGGTGCTCATGGTTGTTCTTCTATAAACAAAATCAACAGGGGCTAGTCCTTGTTGATCTCATTTTTTTCAATGAGATCCGTGCATGTTTTACAGAGTAATTGGTGCTGGGTTTTACTTAACTGGAAAATATTTGAAACCACTCTGTTTTACCTTGTTTGTCTTGATTAGTATGACACATGTGATAAATAATTGTATAATTAACCTGCCTCCAATTGTAACATTAACATGCCTCCAATTGTTTTTCTTGCTGTCCTCCTTTTTCCCAGCATGCAAATTGAACACACGGATGCTAGCAGATCCTGTCAAGTAACAGATGCCTTTATTTTATTCATTACAAAACTTTAGAATTTGTGTAAATGTTATTTAATAGTTAACACGAATACAAGATTGGAGTATCGACATTTTTTCTTTTCTGATAGAACACGTAACAACCTAGATTTCAGTCAAAACGATATCTTTTGTTGTGATGAAGAGAATTTGAATATATGTTTAGAAACAGCTAAAACTGAACATCGGTAAAATATAATAAAGGATGTATGTCCAGTGCAGACATATATCAGAACAAATTTAGTCTCCATGCTTGTACGTACACTAAAGTTGACTGCTAGACTGAACATATAGCTAATTTGTATACCAATAATTGTTGCACATTGGAAGCCCACAAACAATCTGCAGATGCACGTCTAATCAGTGGCGAACCTAGAACAAAAATGACCTAGTCTCCTCACATAAATTGCATATGCTTCTAATTTAAGCTGGGCTGTCACTCACTACACATGTATGAACTATATAAAGAACAACTTTTACCTGGTATCCTGTGTACCCCCTAAGCTATGCCAAGGAATGCCACTGCCTCTACTGTTGTTATTTAAATAATAATTACAGTTGATTTTTGTTTCAGCATAATGTTTGAGCACATTGTGAAAATATTGATTGTGTTTTGTGCACTGATTAACCTCCTGAATGCTAGATTGTTTACTATCAATTCGTACATAGGACAAAAAGTCATATGTCCTGACTTGATATATGGCACTATATAAATATAATGTGCTACATGACTATAAAAAACAACAACAGGGGCTCATGGTTGCTCCCCCATGGTGCTCATGGTTGCTCTTCTATAAATAAAATCAACAGGGGCTAGTCCTTGTTGATCTCATTTTTTTCAGTGAGATCTGTGCATGTTTTACAGAGTTATTGGTGCTGGGTTTTAAGGAACTGGAAAATATTTGAAACCACTCTGTTTACCTTGTTTGTCTTGATTAGTACGACACATGTGATAAATAACTGTATAATTAACGTGCCTCCAATTGTATAATTAACTTGCCTCCAATTGTTTTTCTTGCTGTCCTCCTTTTTCTCAGCATGCAAATTGAACACACGGATGCTAGCAGATCCTATCAAGTAACAGATAGCCTTATTTTATTCATTGCAAAACTTTAGAATTTATGTAAATGTTATTTAATAGTTAACACGAATACAAGATTGAAGTATCGACATTTTTTCTTTTCTGATAGAACATGTAACAACCTAGATTTCAGTCAAAGCGATTTCTTTTGTTGTGATGAAGAAAATTTGAATATATGTTTAGAACAGCTAAAACTGAACATCGGTAAAATATAATAAAGGATGCATGTCTAGTGCGGACATACATCAGAACAAATTTGGTCTCCATGCTTGTACGTTCACTAAAGTTGACTGCCAGACCGAACATATAAGCTAATTTGTATACTATAATTGATGCACATTGGAAGCCCACAAACAATCTGCGGATGCACGTGTACGTCTAATGAGTGGCGAACCTAGAACAAAAATGACCTGGTATCCTCGCATAAATTTCATATGCTTCTAATTTAAGCTGGGGTGTCACTCACTACACATGTATGAAGTATATAAAGAATAACTTTTACCTGGTATCCTGTGTACCCTCTAAGCTATGCCAAGGAATGCCACTGCCTCTACTGTTGTTATTTAAATAATAATTACAGTTGATTTTTGTTTCAGCGTAAATGTTTGAGCACATTGTGAAAATATTGATTGTGTTTTGTGCACTGATTAACCTCCTGAATGCCAGATTGTTTACTATCAATTCGTACATAGGACAAAAAGTCATATGTCCTGACTTGATATATGGCACTATATAAATATAATGTGCTACTCCCTCCGTCCAGAAATAACTGACTTGAATTTGTCTAGATTCGAATGTATCTATACACTAAAATGCGTCTAGATACATTCGAATCTAGACAAACCCAAGTCAGTTATTTCTGGACGGAGGGAGTACATGACTATAAAAAACAACAACAGGGGCTCATGGTTGCTCCCCCATGGTGCTCATGGTTGCTCTTCTATAAACAAAATCAACAGGGGCTAGTCCTTGTTTGATCTCATTTTTTTCAATGAGATCTGTGCATGTTTTACAGAATTATTGGTGCTGGGTTTTAAGGAACTGGAAAATATTTAAAACCACTCTGTTTACCTTGTTTGTCTTGATTAGTACGACACATGTGATAAATAATTGTATAGTTAACGTGCCTCCAATTGTATAATTAACGCGCATCCAACTGTTTTTCCTGCTGTCCTCCTTTTTCCCAGCATGCAAATTGAACACACGGATGCTAGCAGATCCTATCAAGTAACAGATAGCCTTTATTTTATCCATTGCAAAACTTTAGAATTTATGTAAATGTTATTTAATAGTTAACATGAATACAAGATTGAAGTATCAACATTTTTTATTTTCTGATAGAACATGTAAACAACCTAGATTTCAGTCAAAGCGATTTCTTTTGCTGTGATGAAGAGAATTTGAATATATGTTTAGAACAGCTAAAACTGAACATCGGTAAAATATAATAAAGGATTTATGTCTAGTGCGGACATACATCAGAACAAATTTTGTCTCCATGCTTGTACGTTCACTGAAGTTGATTGCCAGACTGAACATATAGCTAATTTGTATAGCTATAATTGATGCACATTCGAAGCCCACAAACAATCTGCGGATGCACGTGCACGTCTAATTAGTGGCGAACCTAGAACAAAAATGACCTAGTCTCCTCACATAAATTGCATATGCTTCTAATTTAAGCTGGGGTGTCACTCACTACACATGTATGAAGTATATAAAAAATAACCTTTACCTGGTATCCTGTGTACTCCCTCTGTTTCAAAATATAAGATGTTTTAGCTTTGTGAAGACAGTGTATCTAGACCCTTTTAGTGTGTAGGTTCATTTAGATTTGGAGTGAACCTACATACTAAAAGTGGTCTACATACACTCTTTTCACAAAGCTAAAACATCTTATATTTTGAAACGGAGGGAGTACCCTCTAAGCTATGCCAAGGAATGCCACTGCCTCTACACATGTTTGAGCACATCGTGAAAATATTGATTGTGTTTTGTGCACTGATAACCTCCTGAATGCTAGATTGTTTACTATCAATTCGTCCATAGGACAAAAAGTCATATGTCCTGACTTGATATATGGCACTATATAAATATAATGTGCTACATGACTCTATTTTTAAGCATATCTGACATACCTTCTGATCTTTGCTTTCATGGAAGAAAAGAACAATACTTTTGTTAAGTAGTATACTAATGAAGAAAGCATATAGTGTGCCATGAAAATTGAACAAAACGTTCTATTATTTTGTTAAATCCTCGCCATCCTTCTTTAGGTGTTTCGGCATATTATAACAGATTGATGACCAATTAGTGTGTTAATGTTGATGTAGTCTTGTTATCTAAAATGGCTATTGTTTCCTTTCCTTGTATGTAGGAAGCTGCAAATCCTTTTGAGTTCTGTGATGTGGTTACCACTACAACACACAAGTCTCTCAGAGGACCAAGGGCTGGCATGATCTTCTACCGGAAGGGGCCTAAGCCTCCAAAGAAGGGTCAGCCTGAGTGTGCTGTTTATGACTACGAGGACAAGATCAACTTTGCGGTGTTCCCATCGCTCCAAGGTGGTCCTCACAACCACCAGATTGCTGCCCTTGCTGTCGCCCTGAAACAAACCTTGACACCTGGATTCAAGGCCTATGCAAAGCAGGTCAAGGCCAATGCTGTTGCTGTTGGAAACTATCTCATGAGCAAGGGTTACAAGATGGTTACCGATGGAACTGAAAACCACCTTGTCCTATGGGATCTCCGCCCTCTTGGCTTGACTGGTAAGTAGTTCATTTGTGTGAGATGATTTTTTGCAGCCTATTATCAGTTCTAACATTGGCTTTGTTTGTAGGAAACAAGGTCGAAAAGTTCTGTGACCTTTGCAACATTACACTGAACAAGAACGCAGTCTTTGGTGACAGCAGTGCATTGTCTCCGGGTGGTGTCCGCATTGGTGAGAATCACTTCGTCTGCTTTAGCGTTTTAATTACATCTGTTAGTGCTGGAAGCCTGAAGAAAAATTATTACTACTTCCGTTGTACATAGATGACTTCCTCAAATATGTGTGGTCAAACTTCTCACTTTGACTTCTAATAAATATTCCTTCCGTCCCAAATTAATTGACTGTTAATTTGGGATGGAAGGAGTACAAAATAAGTTTTTTAATTTATGTATGTCAAACAAATATAATTAGATTGGTTATGTGAAATAGTTCCATAAAAATCAAAAATTAAAATATACCAACATAATTGTATGAAAGTAATGGTCATAGTTGAATGTTGGAGACTGCCCATATCTGAAACTTGATCTATTTATGAACAGAAGAAGTATTGTACTTGTTACATACTCCCTCCGTTCCATATTAATTGAAGCAGATTTAGGAAACATTGCCTAAATCTGTCTAGGTTCAGTGAACCTGCATCAGTTAATTTGGAATTGGGGGAGTACATTTTTTTTTGTGAGCAGGGTTATTGTGACCTTTTATTAACCACTGTTGAAGTTGTAATTTTTCTATTAAATAAAACAAGTCCACGGTAAGATTAATTATGATAACATTTTTATTTAGTTATGGACTTTCTGCTCGCTAATATAAATCTTTCTGAGAGAGAAATCTTCAATAATTTTAGAAAGCTTTGGTAGTTTGTAATGGGATAACCAGATAGCTGATTCACATGCCATGTTAAGCCAAAACTACCACGATGCACTTTCTAAATTCCCATTGTAAATCTGTACTTCTATATAGTACCAATTGTGATCCAGAACGAACTGCCTCCACCTTGTTGCACATGCATTGTCTATATGTGTTGTTGTGCGGAAGCAACATTCAGGATGGTCTGCTAAGAGAATGGGGAGAAAGTAGAGTAAATGGAGATTGTCCTTTATACTAATTTCTACCTTTCTAATATTCATTCCTGCATTCGTACATCCACATGTTCATTTGCCTTGAATTACTCCGCGCAAGGTACTCTATCTACTGTATGACTTCATTTCCTTGTGGCAAAATCGCTCCATAATGTTAAAACTTGCATTCCACGTGTATACCGTTGGTATTTATAGTTAGATTCTTTTGCTTTACTGATTGCTTTTCTTCTGGTGAAGTTCTGCCATATAAAACGTTTTCCCTGATGGATAAAAAAAGTACTTTGCCCTGTGTCCCGTTGGTGCCTGTATCATCTGTATGATGGGACACAATGTAACAGAGTTGATATAAGTTAATTGTATAATAAATTAATCTGACAGTGCCTGTTAAAGTGGCTGAGATACTTTTACAGGATAACTGTATCATTCTAAAATGTCTAATTATGGATTATACTTATCGGCAGAAGATATATGATGGTACACAATCTATGCAAACTTAAAATTCAGAAACTAAGCTAAACTAAATTACTCCTCAGCTGATGCAAATATTCAAGAAAGCTGTTACTCCCTCCGTCCCAAAATAAGTGACTTGAGTTTGTCTAGATTCGCATGTATCTAGACACGTTTTAGTATATTGATACATGTGAATCTAGACAAACTCATGTCACTTATTTTGAGACGGAGGGAGTATTTTATTTGATGGGTTGGTGGATGTGGTTAGGTGTTTTTTACCATTTGGTTTTTCCCCTGCCATAGAACCGCTGACTTTATCGATTCTGATTATTGTTTTCAGGTGCTCCTGCAATGACTTCAAGGGGTCTGGTCGAGAAAGATTTCGAGCAGATTGCCGAGTTCCTCCACCAGGCTGTGACAATCTGCCTGAAAATCCAGAAGGAGCACGGCAAGCTGCTCAAGGACTTCTCCAAGGGCCTGGTGAACAACAAAGACATCGAGAACCTCAAGGGCGAGGTAGAGAAGTTTGCCACCTCCTTTGACATGCCTGGCTTCACGCTCGATAGCATGAAGTACAAGGAATAGGATGATACATATGGATGGTGTGCTTGTCTCCGCTAAGTCCATATGGTCTGTACTTATAAACCATCTTTGCCACCACTCGATGCCACTTGTGAATGGTGCTTTATGAATTTTGTGTGCTCGCCCTAGACAGGTTCGTAAACTGCTCCCACCTGTTGGCCCTGGTTTCTGTCCACATTGCGTCATATTTGTTTGTATGATTTGTTCGCTTGGAATCATGGAACGGTGAGTATTAGCTCATAATCCTTCATATGATTAGGCTAACCTGTCATATGAGCATTCTGTCCCTTAAATTCTTGTTCTATTGTGTTGCTTAGATGGAAATGGTATGGAACCTCTCAAATAAATGTATGCTATATGAGATCTGTTCCGCTATTAGTAGGTACTCCCTCCGTTTCATATTATAAGACGTTTTAGAGATTCATGTACAAATTTTGGCACGTCACGATATTTTGTGACTTTCCTGTTTTGCCCCTCGTCCTCGTCGCGCACGGAAATGTCGCGCAGATATGCGCATTCCCCTCTCCCATCCCCTCGTGTCGCCTGCCCGCCATGTAGCCTTTTCCCTTTTGCACCCCATCGTTGTCGGTGTCCTCCCCACCGTGGCCGAAGTCCTTCCTACCGTCGCCTTGCTCCCCACAGCCCGATTCCTCTCGCACTTAGCCCGCGCCAGATAAGTGGGGGTCAAAGATTTCATTTTTGATGCGTCGGCGGCGTTGCTGGATCCGTGAATGTGGGCGCCGGATTTGCGAACCCGAGCCCGGCCGTTGCTGGCCATGCGGTCATCTTGATGCAGCACAAAGTTGTGGAGGAACAACTCCACCTTGTTGCTATAATATGAACAACACAAATATTGAAGGAACCACTTCAACGTGCTGCACTAGATATCGCTCTAGGGGCGTGAGCTAGATATCGCTCTAGAGGCGGGGCTGTGAAGAGTTCAATCCAAAACTCTTAACACACAAGATCTAGTGCAAGATCTTAAAATAGGAACACAAAGTTCTTTATTGATAGGTAAAGGTTACATAGTCTGGTTCTATAGCTAGAGGTGTGCTTCTCTATTTATAGGCTGCATAAGCCTTCACTTCTTAGTTCTACTTGTAGCTGAAATATTCTAGAGAACACTATTTAAAGCTAATAAATAAATACAAGCAACATGACTTCAACACATAGCTAGAACACTCTGGAAACTGCTACAACACATATGACTAAAGTACCAAATTATATAGAATAGAGTAGAACTATGTAGAAGTCAGTGTTGTACTTGACTTCTGCTTTATTTTCTTTTATTTTCTCTGCTGTTCTCCATCATCCTCCCCTGGTTGTTTAGAACCCGACCTTGAGTTATCCTCATAAAGTGCTTCTTCGGGATGATAGAGAGCCAAGTCTGCCACATTGAATGTGTTGGATATTCCCATCTCAGCTGGAAGATCTATCACATAAGCATTATCATTTATCCTCCTTAGAATAGAGAAGGCTCCATATTTTCGCTGTCCAAGTTTCCCTTTAATGTCTAATGGCAGTCTTTCTTTTCGGAGGTACACCATCACCTTATCTCCAACTTGGAATGATTTCGGCCTCCGCTTGCAGTCAGCTAGTTGTTTGTACTTCTGATTTTGTGCCTCTAGTACATCGCGGATTTCTTCAAATAATTCAGTATGGTTATCAGCAAAGGACAACGCTGATTTTAAGCTCCCCTTTGATGGTAGCTTCACCAGATCCACCACATGTGTTGGAACTTTAGTGTAGGCAATAGAAAAAGGACTCCTTCCTGTTAATCTATGCTTGGAGTTGTTGTAGGAGAGTTCAGCCAGAGATAAGGCTAAATCCCATTGTCCCTTTTTGTCTCCACAAATGCAATGAATCAGATTGCCCAAAAACTTGTTCACCACTTCCATTTGGCCATCTGTTTGCAGATGAGCAGTACTCAAGAATTTTAATTCGGTGTGGAATTGCTTCCACAAAGTTAGCCAAAATGCAGCAAGAAACTTGCTATCACGGTCGAAGATGATTAACCTTGGGACCCCATGAAGTTTGACCACTTCTCGAAAGAATAAGTTTGCTACATGATGAGCATCTGTTGTCTTGCGACATGGAATGAAATGAGCCATTTTAGAGAATCGGTCCACAACCACAAATATTGCGTCATACCCGCGTCTTATTCTTGGCAAACCCAAGACGAAGTCCATAGATATATCCTCCCATGGAGCATCAGGAATAGGCAAATGCATGTACAACCCTGTGTTCTAGACCTGACCCTTGCAGGTTTGACAGACGGGGCATCGCTGAACAAACTTTCCTACATCTCTCTTTAGTTGTGGCCAAAAGTAGCGAGTCACCAAGTTTGCGATAGTCTTGTCACGTCCAACATGGACACTAATATCACTTGAGTGGAGCTCTCTGATCAACTTGTAACGTAGAGAACTTCTTGGGATGCATAAATGATCATTCTTGAAGAGATATCCATCTTGCACCAAATAGTCGTCACCTAATGGTTGACCTCTCAAGTGCTTTACCCAAACATGGCCAAAGTATTCATCCTCTTCATACAACTCCTTTATTTGATCCATACCCGGAAGTTCAGCCTCGAAGGAAGTCAAGAGGCATGCACGCCGACTCAAAGCATCTGCTACCTTGTTAGTTGCTCCAGACTTGTGCATGATAAGGTAGTTAAACCTCTCTAGGTACGATGCCCATCTTGCTAACATGCAATCCACATGCTTTTGATTTCTAAAATGCTTTAAGGATTGATGGTCAGTGTAAACAATGAATTCCTTAGGCAGCAAATTGACTTCCCAAGTCTTCAAAGCTCTGAAAATAGCATACAATTCTTGCTGATAGGTACTCCACTTTTGTCTTGCTTCGCTTAGCTTCTCACTGAAGAAAGCAATGGGTTTTCGTTCTTGAGATAAGAACAGCCCCAATGCCTACTCCACTTGCATCGCATTCTAGCTCAAATGTCTTAGTAAAATCAGGTAATACTAAGACGGGAGCTTGTGAGAGCTTTTCCTTTATCTCCTTGAAACTAGCTTCAGCGGATTCATTCCATTGAAACTTTCCTTTCTTCATGCATTCAGTGATTGGTGCCATAATGGTACTGAAATTTTTCGTGAACCGCCTATAGAAAGTTGCAAGACCGTGAAAACTTCTCACCTCTGAAATAGTCTTTGGAGTTGGCCATTCTCTGATTGCTTCAACTTTAGAGTCATCAACGTGAATACCCTCACTTGTGATGAAAAAACCCAAGAAAAGAAGTCGTGTTTGAAGGAGAACACATTTCTTCAAGTTGACATAGAGTTCGTTTTCCTTTAGTATCCGTAGCATCTCACGATTGTGACCCAAGTGTTCATCTTCATCCTTGCTATATATCAGGATGTCATCAAAATAAACCACAACAAAGTGGGATAAGAAGGGTCTAAGTACCTAGTTCATCAAGTTCATAAAGGTACTTGGCGCATTTGAGAGTCCAAATGGCATGACCAACCATTCAAACAACCCTTCCTTTGTCTTGAAAGCTGTTTTCCATTCATCCCCAGGTCTGATGCGAATTTGATGATATCCGCTTTTTAAATCTAGCTTTGTGAACAAGCTGGCACCACTGAGTTGATCTAACATATCATCCAGACGGGGAATAGGAATCTGTACCTTATGGTGATCTTGTTGATAGCTCTATTATCCGTACACATGCGCCAAGATCCATCTTTCTTTGGTGTGATCAAAGCTGGTACAGCACATGGACTAATACTTTCTCGTATGTGTCCTTTCTACAATAACTCCTCCACCTTTTCCTTTAGTATATCATGCTCTTTTGGGCTCATTTGATAGTGTGTAAGATTAGGAAGACTTGCTCCTGGGATCAAGTCATTTTGATGTTGTATTCCTCTCATTGGCGGTAGGCCTTGGGGTTCTCCAAGAATGCTTTGAAATTCAGCTAGTAGTCCATGTACCTTTGCTGGAATTTCAACCGCCGGTTCCTCTTCACCTTTAACAATGAGTGCATCACACATATCTTCCTCCTTCAAGTCTTCTATAAACTCCTTATAGGTGTGGGAGATAGTTAACATGTTTTCCCCTCCTCCTTAGAGGCATCAACATTTGATTGGTTTGGTAGGATGATGATCTTTCTCTTGTTCCAAGTGAAGGAGTAAGAATTTTCTTTTCCTCTATGTGTTGTATCAACATCAAACTACCAAGGTCTTTCAAGAAGAACATGGCTTGCATCCATATCAACAACATCACACATCACATTTGAGCAGTAGTACTTACCCAAAGAGAGTGGCAGGTTGCATTGTTTGGTGACCCTCATATTCACCCCTTTCTTGATCCACCCAATAGTGTAGGGATTTGGATGGTCATGTGTCTCAAGCTTTAAATGGTTCACCAAATTCTGGGAGATAAGGTTCTCACAGCTGTAACTGTTAATCACTAATTTACATACCTTGCCATTCACCGTGCATTTGCTCTCAAATATCTTGTTTTGTTGTGTGTTGTCAGGCTGTGTTGTGGAGCACAAGAGACGCTGAATCACGCACACCACTTCTTCACCCTCTTCTTCACAAACATCTTGTCCTTCTATTTCCTCAGATTCATATTCCTCATCATCTTCGCCATCATGGATTGTTGTGTTGACAAATTTCCTCAATGGACAGTTGCTAGATACATGTCCATCTTCACCGCATTTATAGCATTTTATCCCTGACTTTGCCTTACCCTTGCCTCCAGTTTGCTTTGGGGCAGGTTGCGTAGCCTTGGGTTGGGTGATCTTCTCTCCCACCTTGTGGGAGTGACTCCTAGCTGAGCCGTCCATATGAGAATATGGGGCCTTACTTGCTTTCTTGTCTTTACCAACCTCTCGGCCTTTAAGGCTAGAGCTTGTGCTTGGTCAATGGTCCAAATCTGTTGCATCCCCAAATGATCTTGGATAATGTCATTGAGACCATTGATGTATCTTGCAACTTGTTGATCTTCAGTTTCAGTGAGGTTGCACCTCACTTGTAGCCTTAGAAACTCTTTTGTGTACTCTAAAACCGTCCTATTTCCTTGAACACAGTTCTGAAACTGAATGAATAGGATCTGATCATAATCTGCAGGCAAAAACCTCCCTTTCAAAATATTCTTCATTTGTCGCCAAGATCTCACACACGGTTCTCCTCTTAGTCGGCGGTCTTCTTGAAGGCGATGCCACCATGCACCAGCTCCTCCTTTTAGCTTGTATGCAACCAAAGAAACTCTTCGGTCTTCCGGAATATTCATGACCTCAAAGAAAGTCTCGACCTCATAAAACCAATCAAGGCACCCTTCAATATCAACATTTCCATTGAAAGTAGGGATTTCAGCTTTCACCTTGTATCTATCTCTTGCATATGTAGAGTTGGGTACTCTCGGTCTCGGGTATATATAGAGATCAGGTTCCTCAAGGGAATCATCATATTATTCCTCTTCAGAAGCTTCCGTATAAGTTGGCCTTCTCGAGGTATGCTGATACGTGTGGCGTTGGGGTATTTCGGATTGAAGATGACCTCCTCTTCTTTGTTGTTGAACATCTCTTCTCTCCTTTGATGAATCTTCTTCATTGGTAGTAGGAGGAACACCCATTTTTATCATCTCAACGAGCTGATTGAACCTCCGGTTAAGATCTTCATGTAGCTCTTGGATTTGTTGTTCTACAGCATCAACTCTCTTTCCCGAATCCTCCATTTCTTGCTGCAGCTTGCTCTCAATGAGGAAACCAACAACTAGAATGAATCAGCAGGGCTTTGATACCACCTGATGTAGCACAAAGTTGTGGAGGAACAACTCCACCTTGCTGCTATAATATGAACAACACAAATTTTAAAGGAATCACTTCAATGTGCTGCACTAGATATCGCTCTAGGGGCGTGAGCTAGATATCGCTCTAGAGGCGGGGCTGTGAAGAGTTCAATCCAAAACTCTTAACACACAAGATCTAGTGCAAGATCTTAAAATAGGAACACAAAGTTCTTTATTGATAGGTAAAGGTTACATAGTCTGGTTCTATAGCTAGAGGTGTGCTCCTCTATTTATAGGCTGCATAATCCTTCACTACTTAGTTCTACTTATAGTTGGAACATTCTAGAGAACACTACTTAAAGCTAATAAATAAATACAAGCAACATGACTTCAACACATAGCTAGAGCACTCTAGAAACTGCTACAACACATATGACTAAAGTACCAAATTATGTAGAATAGAGTAGAACCGTGTAGAAGTCAGTGTTGTACTTGACTTATGCTTTATTTTATTTTATTTTCCCTGCTATTCTCCATCACATCTTCTCCAACCCAAGCTTGCCCGCTTCCCATCTCTGCTCCACTGTGCTAGGCACCAAGATCCCACGACCAACTCCAGAAGCTTTCCGTCGGCTCCCTCTGCATGGACGTCGTGCCTCGTCTGGCCGACCATGCTCTGCATCGTTATCAAGGCCGACAAGGACACTGACCTGCAGCACCGGAGTAGCCGGAGTACGCCTGCACCAGGGAGCACTGGGCCTTCAACTTCTTCGCCAACCAACATGACCAACGATGACCACCACTGTGACCAGTAAGTTCATCTTCCTCTGAACTTACTCACCACTCATCCTTTCTCTAAAATTTCCTCAGGTGTGTGTTGGTTGTTTACTTATTCTTGTTGTAGCTTGCTTGTTATTAGCTTCCTTGTGATGGACTAGCTTGCTTGATTATGCATGTTTTGGTGCTTGCTTTTTGTTGATACACTGAACTTGTCAACTTGTCAGTAGGCATGCTTGTGCTATAGATTATTTCTCACATTGCCATTTGCTGAAGTATTATCTAGCATGTGATACAAAGTCAAGTACAAGGAGCAATATCAGATACAGTTTTGATTAATTATATGGGCTTTCTTATTGTTTTATGGCTGCTTGCTTGCTTGTTTACTTATTCTTACTGTAGGAGTATTTTATAAGATGATCTTACTTATTCTTGCTATAGGTTGTCAATGCATAATCAAGTTGTCAATATTTGGAGTATGATTTTCAATATCCTGCATGTCAAAGATAGCATTGACAACCTATTCATTTCATTTTCAGTACTTAGTACACATGTGTTCCTGTCTACCTGGTACTCTGAATTGGGTCCAGTCACTTGAATTTTAATTTTAATGTTGACCACTGATTCCTTCTCCCAATATGCTTGCGAATGTGCAATTTAGTTTAGCTTGGGACTGTGCAATTTAAATGGAATATTGTGGAAATTCATGGTCCTTGGCAAAACTCTATTCAGCTACACCACTATGTTAAATTTGCACAACTCTATTCATGGTCCTTGGCTAATCTCATTTTCTCTTTATAAACATTCATGATTGGTAGCTGACTGATGCACAACTGTATTCACTAGTATACCTGCATGTTGATTATGATTGTCCTCTTGTTCTTTAGGTGGTGGAGTGAAGTTGGGGTCAAAAAGTGGTCGCGCCATTCTTGCAATTGAGGCCTGTGCCCTCCCATGTCTTGTCGGAGTAGGCTCCTTGCTGTGCCTGGTGGCGGCGAGGTGCCGAGGGAGAAGGAACACCCCGGGCAGGCTGCGAGGAGGAAGCCAGTAAGGTGCTGCTACTGCTGTGGACCACCGACGGACGGGCCGTGCCATGCCTGGTGGCAGCGAGGTGCCGAGGAAGAAGGAACACCCTAGGCAGGCAGCAAGGAGCAAGCCGGTGAGGTGCTGCTACTGCTGCGAACCGCCGACGAACAGGCCATGCTGTGCCATGCTGGGGAAGAGCAGAATCACATTGAGGCGCAGGCCTTGCCAGCTAGGTGACGTGTCGTGATGTGCTGGGCACACATGGACTTGGAGGTGCTGGCCAGAGCTCTATTGGGTAGGTGTTGACAAGCAAGGAGAGGGAACTGACAGCCAAGGACCTTGTCGGCGTCCGGGATCACCTTGCCAGCAGACGAGGTCGTCGGCCAGTAGCAGGAGCCCTGGGCGATCAGGAGCAGAGCAGACGGGGCAGAGACTCCCTTGCCTTCTCTCTTGGCCGTGTGGACCTAGATGTGTTGGTCGTCGTGCGTGGACCTCCAGGTGCTGGGCGCTCGCTTTGCTGGGTGTGTGCAGGGCGTGGCGTGGAGGTGCTGAGAAGGCCAGGCGCGGGTGCTCGGGTCGATCAATCCCGAGATGGGGCAACGATCCAATCCCGATGGCTACCCATTCGGACAAAGTGTAGGGGTATTATTGTACAATTTGCGTTTGGAACGATGTCGGAACGAATCCTAGAACGTCTTATATTAAGAAACGGAGGGAGTACTCCCTTTGTACCGGAATATAAGACGTTGGCAATGTCACGTTCAACTTTTTTCACGAACAAAAATATCCAAAGTTTCCCGTTTTACCCTCACTCCTCTCATCGCACCACACCACCTCCTCTCCCTTCCTCTCTGTTGCTGCTCCACCATGCCCCTCGTTGCCGCCGCCTCCCCCACCTTCCCTTTCTTCATCGCTCCTTTTTTTCTCAAAAAAACGCAATGACATTGCGTTTCTTTTCATTGCATAGAAGAGTTATGGGTAAAATCCGCTCGCATTCCATTTCCAAATCAGTTGGTCGGGCTGATCATTCAGCACCATGCCTATTCGTGTATTAACAAGCTCGTTGGGGAACCCCAAGAGGAAGGTATGATGAGCACAACAGTAAGTTTCCCTCAGTTATGAAACCAATGTTATCAATCCAGTAGGAGCAAGGAAACACCCCAAAGGTGTAGCTAGCTGAACGTTAAGGTATGCACTACCGGTGCCAAAGACAGAACGTGGAGACCTACACAACACAACCACAGAACTCTGTCCCCAACTTGCGATGAGGTTGTCAATCTCACCGGTTTTGCTAAAAACAAAGGATTAAACGTATCGAATGGAAGGAAGTAATAGTTTGCAGAAAGTAAACACAAAGCAGTAAACAGTTGATTATAGATTGAAAGTAAAAGAAAGGACCGGGATCCATAGTTCACTAGAGGTGGCTCTCCTTAAGATAGATAACATGCTGGGTGAACAAATTACAGCGGGGCAATTGACAAACATCGAGAAAGCATACAAGCATATACTAATCATCTTGACTCCTTTAAGATTCGATTGGGCATTACGACATTATACATAGACCGCCATCCAACTGCATCTATGACTAATAATCCACCTTCAGGTTATCATCCGAACCCCCTCTAGTATTAAGTTGCAAGCAACAGATAATTGCATTACGAATTGCGTGTAAAGTAAACAATACGATTGTTATATGAACAAAGGATTGTTGTTTTCTCTCTAGTAGCAACAACACATCTAGTACCTTAGAGATTTCTGTCACTTCCCCAGATTACTAGAGGCATGAACCCACTATCGAGCATAAATACTAACTCTTGGAGTTGCTAGCATCTACTTGGCCAAGATAGCTACTAACAACGGAAAGCATGCAAGATCACAAATAACAAAGACATGATAGAATCAATAATCAATCTGAAATAGCATCTCAATATCCATCGGATCCCCACAAACACAACATGCAGAATTACAAATAGATGATCTTGATCATGAATGGAGCTCACAAGATCTAGACATGATAGCACAAAGGAGGAGAACCAGCCATCTAGCTACTACATGGACCCGTAGTCCAGAGATGAAATACTCACGCATCACACTGGAGGCTTGCATGATGATGAAGAAGGCCTCCAGGGTGAATTCCCCTCTCCGGCAGGGTGCCAGGAAGAGCTTTAGATCCCTCCTGATCTAGGGATGGAGATGACGGCGGCTACATACTCTTCCATAGATTTTTGATCGTGTACTTAGGGTTTCCGTATCAGAGGCAATATATAGGCGGAAGGAGAGGCCAAGGGGGTGCCCGGGGCGGCCAGACCACCCCCTGGTGTGGGCCAGGCCTGGCCGCGTGGCCAGGTGGTGTGGCCGGTCCCTAGCCCCTCTCCATCTCGTATTCTGGCTCCAGGTGTCCCTCGGTAAAATAATGACTTTGGCTTTTGTCCCGTCCTATTCCGAGAATATTCATTTTCTGACTTTCCTGGAACCAAAAATAGCAGAAAACAGGCAGCTGGCACTGTGGCTCTTGTTAATAGGTTAGTCCAAGAAATCATATGAAAAGTACTCCAAAGTGTGGACAAAACATAAGAAAGTAGATAAAACTAAGCATGGAACATCAAAAATTATAGATACATTTGCAATGTATCAACATCCCCAAGCTTAACTCCTGCTCGTCCTCGAGTAGGTAAGTGATAAAAAGAAAGAATAATTTTTGAGGTGACATGCACCATCATAAACTTGATCAAAGTGTTTGTAAAACATTCAAAGCTGGGATCATAGTACTTCAATCATAACATGAAAGACAAAGTTCTAGCAATAAGACAAAGAAACTATGTTACAACATGAAAAAGCACAAACAAAAGATTAATGAATAACAATGCTTTGCAAGACGTTTGTTTGTTTCACATAAAGAAAACATAGCATAGTGGCATTCAACTTGTCCCTCATAGAGTAGCAAACATAAATGCATAGGACACATTCAAAGTTTATAAGAGTGACTAGATACAAATAGTTTAAAACAAGCAATATCAAAGCTATGCATCAATCAACAAGTCTTGGGACAATGCACGTAGAACTAAGAATGGCCACTATGCTCTCAAAGTAGGTGCATAAAGGTAGAAGGTGGAGACTCAACAAATAAGTAAAAGAAAGGCCTTCATAGAAGGAAGTAGGGATTCAAGTCTCATAAAGAGCTTCCAAAAATTATGGTACTTAATAGCTTTCAGCTCTCATTGCCCCTATCATAAGCATCTTGAAGTGATTAAGGTTAAAGTGAACAAACTATGGTGTATATGCTTGACGAAGTATAAGTTGGAAATCTCATGTCCCTTGAATACGAGGGTCGCTCCTCATGCTACTCAAGTTTAGTTACCGGTAAGTTCTTGTCATTGTAAGTACATGTGTATCATAGAGAACCGTTGATGGGATATGCCGAAGGGGGTATGCCCAGCAGGACGTTCCGATTGGGCCGAAGGGCCTGTAAGTGTAACTGAAGGACGGCGACTGGACTATGATTGAAGGAGAAGCCTGGCGACTGGAAGCTGAAGGCCCAGAAGCATATCTGAAGCCTAGTCGGATTAGGTCAGAAAGCCTCCAAGTCCATATTTGGCTCGGTTGTAAATTTTAAACCCTAGCGAGGTGACTCCTATATAAACCTCCCTAGGGTATCCTAAAGACTCACGTTCCATCATACACCCCCTCAAGCGACTCGCTTCTCAGACGCCGAGCTCGCCACCCCTGTAACTCGCTCTCCAATAATCTAATCTAGCAGGAGTAGGTCTTTACCCTCCGGGGGCCGAACCTGGGTAAACCCATGTGCATCCGCCCCATCTCGCACCGCAGATGGCCGCCAACTCTTCCTCACATTCCAATCAATTGCTGCCAGTGGCAGCGTCTGTCGTGGCCATTTCCACGATAGTAGCGCCCACCGTGGGGCATAGCGGGACTGGCCTGAGTTCTACAGCGAGACCCTACTCGCCAATCAATCGCCCGCTCGCCACCGGTTGCATGATCGCCTTCGGCAGGATCTTACAGATCCTGCCCAGCAGCTACATCCCGGCGTCACGCCCGGTCACTCACGGCGCGGTGATGCCGGTCGGCTCCATCAACCTCTTCGTCGGCTTCACCGGCGCGGTCGACCCAGCTGCAACGGTGATCGTCGGCGGAGAGCCGCCACACCGCGATCTGCTCTCGGAGGAGCAGGTCCACTCTATCAGGAGCCTCATCACCGAGTATGACTCGGCCGCCAGCGACGCGGCCGAGACCAACGCCGCCACCAATGACGAGGCCCTAAACGACGACACCGACTCCGTGACCCCTGCCTCGGTCGACGGATCTATCACCGCCGCATCACGAGAGGACTCCATCACGCGAGTCTCCAACTCGAAGGATTTCGAGGACCCCTCCATCCTCGAGATCTTCAACTCCGACTTCGGCTCAGAATCGCCCGAAGACTTCCACGCCAGATCTAATCGCTTCAACACGATCTACATGGCGGGCAGCATGGCCACCCCGCCAGATCCGTTCGCCATGCCGATCCTGCCGACTGCGACGGCCACAGAGGTGGAGGAAGCCTGCGTGCGGCTCGCAGAGGTGCAACGCAATGAACTCGCCGAGCGCGAGAAATACCGCCTCGAGCGGGAAACGGTGCGGGAGCTATCTCTCTACCACCAGCGCCGCATCAGGACCTGCCTGAACTCCAATGTCCAGGGCCGCGTCCTGAACTTCAACGACGAAAGCGACCCCGCACGCGCGGCCGAGCACGAATACTATGAGAACACGCCGCCGGGCGGAAGCAATCCCGCGAGACCACCACCCGGGACACCGGCGACCGGAGCCCCTCCACCACCCATCGGCCGCACGCCTCTGCCGGACCAGCCGCGGATCATCATCTCGCCTCAAGCCTGCGACGCCAACGGGCTACCACTCTACTCCACCCCGATGGACAACGTCGTCGTGGCCGACACCGTGATCGCCAACCTCGACATCCAAGGCGACAACACGCTACAGATCTAGTATGCCAAGGTCCTACTCGTCAGTGCCGTCGAACAACAAGCTGCGGGAGTCGACCCACGGGGGCGGATGTATTCCTGCTCCTCAGCAAGCAGAGCGGCGTCAAGTGGTCACCCCACCGTCGCCAACGCATTGACTTGCCCTCCACCGCAGCCCTTGGCGAATAAGCCACGGGCCGCCAACCCCACTCTATCCACCAACAAGCCCCGTAGCCCTTGGCGACTGCCGCAACATCAGGCTCCGTGGCGCCGTCCTTGGCTGTGGCGTCGTCAGCACCCCTTCTGCTTCTTCACGCCTTCCGCGGTCGCCACATCTCTGGCGGCTTTTCTCTTCTTGGGGAGGTCGCCCTCTCCCGTGGTGGCGGCCGGCGGAATCTTTGCCACCGATAGACGACCAATCTTCTTGGCTCTAGACCTGCCCGAATTCCCACAGTCAATATAACAACAATACAAAAACAAGAGGCGAATCGACATGACGAACCAATACTCACTTAGCGACCGGGAGAATGCGGAACCCGGTGCTGATGTGGGTAGGCTTGTCCAATTCTGGACCCAGCTTGCGAGTGATCCCCCTCTCAAAGACATCTGAAGCCCACGACACCGCAGGCTTCCTCGACGACGAAGCCGCGGTCACCGGAATCTCTGGCTCCGAAGACGCAGCCTCTCTCGATGGCTGCGGCGACTTAGACATCGCCACCTCGGCCGCTTCCTGGCTTGGAACCCCCGAGACCGTCGGTGCAATCGCCGCTAGGGGAACCTCTACCGCTGCCTCGATGTCCTCACCCTCCAACCCCTTCGTCATGATCGCGTCCTTTGGGGCTTTGCGCGAGACTTTGGGGGTGTCTTCATCGTTGGAGTCGTCGTCCGACTCAAACACCACCGACGACTTGGACGGTGACATTGGCTTCTTTGCTGGTGACTTGGGCTTGCGTGCGGGCTTCGTCGGTGTAGCAGTACGCCGGGACGTGTGCTCCCGCGCGACCTAGTCGCCTCCATCGTGTTCGTCCAGGCTGCAACTTGCCTCGAACTCATGTTGTTTCTGCATACAGGTCTTGCGAGCCACAGGCGCTAGGGGAGGAACCTCCTCCTCCTCCCCGTCGCTGTCGGAAGAGTCTACCTCGGAGTCCTCCTCGAGTTCCTGGGGAACCTCTTCGTCGAGCGGAGGGAGCCAACCCTCCAACACCTAAAAAAGCTAAGAACCACCACGAGTAAACACCAGATGCAGCGACTAAGAGTTGAGGTGCGGAAATAACGACTGGGAAGGAAACTTACTGTGGGGGCTCCATTCTTCACGGGAGTGTACGGGGCGAGCCCAACCGACACGCTAGTAAACTCCACGTCAGTGATCTTTTTCAGGGCGGCCTTGTAGTACTCGGTCTCCCATGACTCCTTGCTGGTTCGGGAGGGGTCGTGCTTCCCGCTGTATTCATACATCCAATGCGGCAGAGCCGTCAGTGGAACCAGACGCCGCCCGAGCCAGCAGTTGTAGAGGTTGATTGATATCAACCCCTGGTCCTTCAGCTTCTGGATCTGGTTCATCATTTCCATGATGGCCATCCACTGGTCTTCCGGAAGCTTCTTCGGTGCCAACCGGCAAGGCTCGCTCCTCTCGGCGACGAACCCGGGAAGTGCCACCTCGCCGGAAGGAGTGGATTCTTTTACGTAGAACCAGCTCTTCTTCCACTCGCTGGCGGCTTTCTTTGGCAGGAGAAGCTTGAAGAAATTAGCCTTCGGCTTCAGTTGGAAAGTAACGCTGCCTGCGGCCAATATTAGGCAATTGGACGCCTCACGCACGATGCGGCCGTGGAAGAGCTCCAACCACAGCGGAAAATACGGCCTGCAGCCGAGGTAGCACTCATAGAAGGCGACAAAGATCGCCAGTTTCTCGATGCTATGCAGGACGAGATCCGACGGCTTGATCGCGTAATACGCGTAGAAGCGCCAGAAGAAAAGCGAGGTGGGGAACCCCAGACCTCTCTCAAGATGACCGGGGAAGCAGATGAATTCGCCGGCTCACGGCTTCGGCTCGGTCTCGGAGGAGGGGGAACCCGCCAGTTCCCCTTGCGGAGGATTCCGGCGTCCTCGGAGGACTTGAGCTGGGCTACGGTGCATTTGGACTTTCCCCATGAGCCTTTGGGAGGCGCCATCGGGTAGGACGTGGAATCGCACAGGACGGAAAGGACGAATCGGAAGATTGGAGACAGGAAGAATGCATATGGGAGAATAAAGAATGCGGGGAAGGATTCGCATAACTGAACCATCACTCCCCTTATATGGGAACGCCACCCGCCAAAATCAGGATAGCCGTTACTCACGGTAATTGCGCCAAAGTTACCGTTGGAAATTCCAACGGATAGTTTGACCAGAATGGACGGTCCAACTCCTACATTCCACCCGCTACCCGCCAGTCTCTTCCACTCGCCGAAGCAGCGACTTGGCGGTAGTAACATTCATTGGGGTGGCGAATGGAAACCTGGAGAAATTCTCCTTGATTCTAATAGAGTCCATCGCCGACTCGACTGGGCATCCAAATTGGGCTCGCCTACTTCGACCGCCAAAGGGACACCTACGCCTGAATCAACGATGGCCTCGGGGACTAATGATGGGGATATGCCGAAGGGGGTATGCCCAGCAGGACATTCCGATTGGGCCGAAGGGCCTGTAAGTGTACCTGAAGGACGGTGACTGGACTATGATTGAAGGAGAAGCCTGGCGACTGGAAGCTGAAGGCCCAGAAGCATATCTGAAGCCCAGTCGGATTAGGTCAGAAAGCCTCCGAGTCCATATCTGGCTCGGTTGTAACTTGTAAACCCTAGCGAGGTGACTCCTATATAAACCTCCCTAGGGTATCCTAAAGACTCACGTTCCATCATACACCCCCTCAAGCGACTCGCTGCTCAGGCGCCGAGCTCGCCGCCCCTGTAACTCGCTCTCCAATAATCTAATCTAGCAGGAGTGGGTCTTTACCCTCCGGGGGCCCGAACCTGGGTAAACCCATATGCATCCGCCCCCATCTCGCACCGCAGATCGCCGCCAACTCTTCCTCATGTTTCAATCAATCGCTACCTGTGGCAGCGACTGTCGTGGCCATTTCCATGACAACCGCCAACGGGGTACCCCTTGCCCGATGATACGGAAGAATCCCCATATCAAAATGACAAGGCAAGCAGACAACGAGCATCTCAGCAATCTTTTTATTTACCATGGGAATATGGTGCTTTTTTCTCTCTTTCCTCTTTTCATAGTATCTCTTTTTTTCTTTTTCTCTTTTTTCTCAATATCGGACTCTTTTTTTATAAGAAGAATGCTTCATAGACAGCTCATTATGGTTACGCTGCAGGTTTCCACCATGTCAACATGGATTAGACTAGTGGCCCAGGCGTTTCTCTAACACATATACATAACTCCATGGACTTACAAGCTCCCCTTTCATTTCACACCGACGACATCCATAGACAAAAGAGCATGATATCAACTAGGTACAAAGTACAAGTGCAATGTTGAAAGCATTCCCCATGACAGAATGGTTATGCTAATCCCCAACAAATAAGTGCAAGCATATACAACATAGACGACACAATGGTTCAAGTTTATTAAGGAAAAGAAAAGTAAAGTGTGCCATCAAGTTCGTGAGAGCTTTAATCACTAGTTTTCTCATAACAAGTTTAATTTGGAAGGTAGATAAAAACATGAATATACTTGGAATAGCATATGCTAGTAGGTAGGTATGGTGGACTCTTTGTAATAACTTGGTTTAGGGAGTTGTATGCATGAGTGGAACTCATACTTGGTTGTGGAGGCTAGCAAAAGACTGGGAGCGACAAACTAAGAGAGCAATAATGGCCATAATCATGTAGAGCGACAAAACATCATTGATCAAAGCATAAAGTGATACTACAAGTTGAAAACTAAAGGATCATAAAGGCTATGGTGACTTGGGATAGTCATAACATCGTGTGAGCATGCGCCAAGTCAACCCAAATAAAGCATCAAAGGAGAATACCACAATACTATGCTTTAATATGCTAAAACAACGCATGATTCTTCAAAGGCACATTAAGCAATCTAAATTGTTTATAACAAGTCATGCTACAGAAAAGAATACTAAGCATAAAGCCAAAACAATATCAAGCATGGCATGACAAAGCATAGGCCACAGTAAAAAACAAGCTCTCTTTACCACTTACGCATGAACTTTCCTACTCTTTTCAAATCCAAACCAAACTATTTGAAAACCAATGTATGAAAGTGGGGGTCCAACCAATTTATTCAGCAAACTAAGCAAACAAAGCAAACGAAAAACCAAAATGAAAACGAAAAAGAAGACGCTCCAAGAACAACACAACCATGCATGAAACAATAAAAATCAAGCGTTTGGAAGAAACCTGCGATTTTTATTGATGAAGAAGGGGATGCCTTGGGTATCCCCAAGCTTTGACGCTTGTAATTCTTGGATATTTCTTGGGGTGACAAGAGTGGCATCCCAAGCTTGAGCTTTAGTCCATCCTTCATCTCATTACTCATTCCTTCCATTCACCTGAAATATTTCCTTCATACAAAACTTCACACAATCTTTATTAGCAACATTAGTGCACTCAAGATAATAAGTACTTAGGTTCAGTTCTAACACCAATAAAACTTCCATTAAAACACTAGCTACTGTAGCACTTCCCTCAAAAAGCTCAATTCCCCAAAAGAACTAAAAAAGGAACCAACAAGAAGCAAATGCAGAAAATGGCAGAAATCTGTCAAAACAGACCAGCAGGTAAATAAGAATTGTTTCGAAGACCTTCTGTCGCTCAAATCAAAAAGTGTTAAACTAACTAAAGTTAGATATTAACATGGGGCAAGAGAACAAAAATTCACGCCTCAAAAAGACGTCCAGAGATTTTACACGAATTTTTACAGTGAAGCACAGAAATCTGTTTTGGGACAACAACTTTCCCAATCATTACTTCTCTCTCATTAGATGTTACTCTTGGCACAAAAAGCAAATAAAAAGGATAAGGAGCGGTTATTACTGAAGTAATAACTTCCAAGACTCATCTAAAACTTTTGGGTTATCTCCCAATAAGTACTTTTCTTTAACACCTTTAAGTTAGGCATAAGAAGCAAGAAAAAGAATCAAGTGTTCTCAAATGAAAAAGCATTAAGAGAAAATTTTGTTTTCATAGGAGAGGAAAAAGAAATCTTCTCTCTCTCTTCTCAGGGAAGTGTTCTATACCTTTCTTGAGTGGGAGTTGATATTTAATGGTGCCTTCTTTCATATCAATAATGGCACCAATAATTCTAAGAAAAGGTCTTCCCAAAGTAATAGGACAAGAAGCATTGCATTCAACATCCAAAACATAGAAATCAACTGGGACATAGGCATTGTTAACCATAATGAGAACATCATTAATACTCCCTATGAGTTTCTTTTTAGCATTATCATCAAGTGGGACATTCAAATAACAATCTTCAAGTGGTGGCAAATCAAGCATATCATAAATCCTTCTAGGCATAATATAAACACTACTATCAAGATCAAATAAAGCTTTGAAATCAAAATCATTCACTTTCATATTAATGATGGGTTCTCAACCATCTTCTTGTTTTATAGGAATGGAAGCTTTATGTTTCATCTTTTCTTCTTTAATCTTTATGAGAGCACCAGTAATGTGTTTTGTAAAGGCCATATTCATAGCACTAGCATTAGGACTTTTAGCAAGTTTTTGTATGAACTTAATAACTTCAGAGATATTGCAACCATCAAGATCAAAATCATAGTTATCATCTAAGGTAGTAGAGCTATTACTAGCCTCAACACTAGTGGTAGTGATAGTAGAAACACTAATGTTTCTAGCAATTTCATCTTCTCTTTCCCACTTAGCATGCAATTCAGATAATAGTCTAACATTTTCATCAATTCTTACTTGTATGGCATTAGTAGCTGCAAAGGGATTGTCATTAGTTTCAGGTTTAGCAGCCATTTTATTCAAAGAAGATTGAGCTTCAGCCAAAGATGTTATATTTCTTTCAGCATTAGAGAGTTTTTCCTCAATAGTTTTATTGAAAGCAGTTTGTTTACTAATAAAGTCTTTAAGCATAACTTCAAGTTCAGAGGGAGCACTCCTATTGTTGTTGTAGGAATTTCCATAAGCATTACCATTGTTGGGAGGATATGGCTTATAATTGTTGTTACCAAAATTATTCCTGTAGGCATTGTTGCTAAAATTATTATTTCTTATGAAGTTCACATCAACTTGCTCTTCTTGAGCAACCAAAGAGGCTAAGGGAACATTATTTGGATCAATATGAGCCTTCCCATTAACAAGCATAGACGTAATAACATCAATCTTATCACTCAAGGAGGAGGTTTCCTCAACAGAATTTACCTTCTTACCTTGTGGAGCTCTTTTAGTATGCCATTCAAAGTAGTTAACCATCATATTATCCAGAAGCTTTGTTGCAGCACCCGAAGTGATGGTCATAAAGGTACCTCCAGCAGCAGAATCCAATAGGTTCCTCGAAGAATAGTTCAATCCTGCATAAAAAGTTTGGATAATCATCCAAGCAGTTAGTCCATGAGTGGGACAATTCTTTACCAAAGATTTCATTCTTTCCCAAGCTTGAGCAACATGTTCATTATCAGATTGTTTAAACTTCATTATTTCACTTCTCATAGATATAATTTTAGCAGGAGGGTAGTATTTTCCAATAAAAGCATCTTTGCACTTAGTCCAAGAATCAATACTATTCCTAGTGAAGGAATTCAACCATTCTTTAGCTTTTCCTCTCAAAGAGAAAGGAAACAATTTGTGCTTAATAATATCTCCATCTATATCCCTATGCTTTTGCATCTCACAAAGTTCAACAAAGTTATTTAGATGGGCAGCAGCATCTTCATTACCAATACCAGAAAATTGTTCTCTCATAACAAGATTGAGTAAAGCAGGTTTTATCTCAAAGAAAGTAGCTTCAAGAACAGGTGGAGCAATAGGTGTGCTCATAAAATCATTGTTGTTGGTGCTAGTGAAGTCACACAACTTAGTGTTTTCAAGAGTAGTCATTTTTTGTGTTTTTGATAAAGAAAGCAAACTTGTAAAACTAATTTTTTTGTGTTTTTGAATAAGAAACAAGCAAACAAAACAAAATTAAACTAAGCAAAACAAAAACAACAAAGTAAAGAGATTGGTTATGAGAGACTCCCCTTGTGAAGATGTCCTTGACTCCCCAGCAACGGTGCCAGAAAAATACTTGCTGACTCGTGTATTAACGAGCTTGTTGGGGAACCCCAAGAGGAAGGTATGATGAGCACAGTAGTAAGTTTCCCTTAGTTATGAAACCAAGGTTATCAATCCAGTAGGAGCAAGGAAACACCCCAAAGGTGTAGCTAGCTGAACGTTGGCAGGGCGCACTACTGGTGCCAACAGCAACGTGGATACCTGCACAACACAACCACAGAACTTTGTCCCCAACTTGCGATGAGGTTATCAATCTCACTGGTTTTGCTGAAAACAAAGGATTAAACGTATCAAATGGAAGGAAGTAATAGTTTGCAGAAAGTAAACACAAAGCAGTAAACAGTTGATTGTAGATTGAAAGTAAAAGAAAGGACCGGGGTCCATAGTTCACTAGAGGTGGCTCTCCTTAAGATAGATAACATGCTAGGTGAACAAATTACAGCGAGGCAATTGACAAACATCAAGAAAGCATACAAGCATATACTAATCATCTTGGCTCCTTTGAGATTCGATTGGGCATTACAACATTATACATAGACCGCCATCCAACTGCATCTATGACTAATAATCCACCTTCAGGTTATCATCCGAACCCCCTCTAGTATTAAGTTGCAAGCAACGGATAATTTCATTACGAATTGCGTGTAAAGTAAACAATACGATTGTTCTATGAACAAAGGATTGTTGTTTTCTCCCTAGTAGCAACAACACATCTAGTACCTTAGAGATTTCTGTCACTTCCCTAGATTACCAAAGGCATGAACCCACTATCGAGCATAAATACTAACTCTTGGAGTTGCTAGCATCTACTTGGCCAAGATAGCTACTAACAACGGAAAGCATGCAAGATCACAAATAACAAAGACATGATAGAATCAATAATCAATCTGAAATAGCATCTCAATATCCATCGGATCCCCGCAAACACAACATGCAGAATTACAAATAGATGATCTTGATCATGAACGGACCTCACACGATCTAGACATGATAGCATAAAGGAGGAGAACCAGCCATCTAGCTACTACATGGACCCGTAGTCCAGAGATGAACTACTCACGCATCACACCGGAGGCTTGCATGATGATGAAGAAGGCCTCCAGGGTGAATTCCCCTCTCCGGCAGGGTGCCGGGAAGAGCTTCAGATCCCTCCCGATCTAGGGATGGAGATGACGGCGGCTACAGACTCTTTCATGGATTTTTGATTGCGTACTTAGGGTTTCCGTATTAGAGGCAATATATAGGCGGAAGGAGAGGCCGAGGGGTGCCTGGGGTGGCTAGACCACCCCCTGGCATGGGCCAGGCCTGGCCGCGTGGCCCGATGGTGTGGCTGGGCCCCAACCCCTCTCCGTCTCGTATTCTGGCTCCAGGTGTCCCTCGGCAAAATAATGACTTTGGCTTTTGTCCCGTCCAATTCCGAGAATATTCATTTTCTAACTTTCCTAGAACCAAAAACAGCAGAAAACAGGTAGCTGGCACTATGGCTCTTGTTAATAGGTTAGTCCAAGAAATCATATGAAAAGTACTCCAAAGTGTGGACAAAACATAAGAAAGTAGATAAAACCAAGCATGGAACATAAAAAATTATAGATACATTTGCAGTGTATCACACCACGTGCCGAACCTGATGCCAGATGTTCAGATATTGCCCTATCTCCTCGATGCCCACGACGCCTTGGATGTCTCTCGCCTAGTTGTGGTTAAGGAGCCAATCCGCGACGGTCCTCTGATTTCGTCATCGTTTGGGGACGGAGGCATAAAGCTGAAGGGCTAATTCACCAATGGATTTGCCGTTAATCCATCGATCTTCCTAGAATATGCCAGTGCGCCCGTCCCTAATGACCAAGTGGGTAGAGGCAAAGAACATGTACCTCTTGCAAGCAGAGGTTTGTAAATCCAACCCACTCCAGGCACGCCTTGCATCAGTCTTGCTATACCAAAACCATCGTAGCCGGAGGGCTAATCCGGCCCTATCCATTTCTTGGATACCGAGCCCACCATAAGATAGCGGCCTGCAGATTGCACCTCATCTAACATGGCAGTGTCCCCCATTGGCTTCGGCACGTCGCTCCCAGAGGAATCCACTTTCCACCTTCTCGAACATTTTGATGGTCTTCTTGGTGGGGCGAATCGCCATGATTTGATGGATTGACATGGCGTTCAGCACAGATTTCACCAGGGCAAGCCACCCGGCCTTGTTCATCAACTGGGATTTCCATGTGGGGAGCTTCCCTGCAGCCTTGTTGACTAGTGGCTGCATCTGGGCACTGGTCGGTTGACGAATCGTGAGAGGAATCCCAAGGTAGGTTAGTGGAAAAAACGCGATCAAGTGTGCTAGAGATCATCTCCGCCTCCTCCGGAGCACCGTTGAGAATCGTGGCTGAGCTTTTGGTGTAATTCACCAACATGCCCGATGCCTTGCCAAAAAGATCCAAGATTGCTTTGACGGCTCCAACGCTGGTGGCGGTCGAGTGACAAAACAAGGCCACATCATCGGCATGGAGGGAGATCGCCGGTATGGGGCGCCGTGGGTGTAGTGGCTAAAGTATGCCAAGCTCGACGGCACGCATGATGAGGCGCCCAAGTGTGTCCACTGCGAGCACAAACAGTTGTGGGGATAGGGGTCGCCCTGTCTTAAACCTCTCCTATGCTATATCGGTGGGCTAGGCTTGCCATTCAACATCACCCTCGTGTTAGCGGAGGAGAGCAGGATGGCAAGGGGGTCTAGGAATCGGTCGCTGAATCCGTAGCGGTGGAGGACCTCGAATAGGAATGACCATGAGATGGTGTCAAATGCCTTCGCCAGGTCCAGTTTCAGCAGCACTCTTGGCATGCGTAGTTGGTGGAGCAGGCGCATCGATTGCCGGACCAACACAAAGTTGTCATGTAGGCATCTACCAGTGATGAAAGCATTCTGGTTCTTGCTCACCAGACTGTCGAGCTTGGGTGCGAGCCTAAGGGATAGGATTTTGGTTACCACCTTCCCAACCAGGTGCGCCAAGCTGATAGGGTGATAATCTCCTAGCGCTTGCGCATCCGGGCGCTTTGGGAGTAGCGTGAGCAGTGCCTGGTTCAACCTATGAAATCCCCTGCCACGGAGGTTGTTTAGTTGTCGGAACATCGCAAGGAAATCCTTCTTAACAATTGGCCAGCAAGCCTGGAGAAATTCGGCTATGAACCCATCAGGGCCAGGTGCTTTGCGGGCTGACATGCGTCGAATGGCACTCCATATTTCCTCCTCGGTGAGCTCAACATCAAGGTCGCCCAGGCCGTCAGATGGTTCAATCAGACCATCAAAACTAAGCGTGCATTCCCGCTCGGTGGTACTGCCTAGTAGATTGTCAAAATGGGTGAAGGCGGCCTTGGCCATATCATCCTGCTCCACGAGCACATGATCCTCAACTGCGATGTTGTGCACGCGGTTCTTTTGCCTGTGGTAGGAGCATTGTAAGTGGAAGAACGTCGTGTTCGCTTCTCCATCTTTGAGCATGGCAATCCGTGCTCGCTGGCGGGCAATGGTGCGCTCCAATGAGGCGTACCCAAGATAACAACGCTTGAGTATCTTGTGCAGCCAGGTCTCGTGTGGAGTCAGAGGATGGTCCTCCTAGGCTTTGTCAAACTTGAGGATGATCTCCCTAGATATTGCCATCTTGTGACGCACATTACCCATAGTTCGAGCACTCTAGCTAGAAAGATTTTTGGCCGTAGCCTGCATCTTGCGGGCGAGGCGAAGGAAGGGATCCGCGCTGTCCATGGACTGCCAGGCCTCAGCCACTATATCATGGAACCCGTCCAGGCGGATCCAATAATACTCAAAGTGGAATCGTCTGTGTGTTGGCGGCGTGGGGGAGCAATCCAATAATAGTGGGCTTTGGTCCGAGATGACCGACGCCAGGCATCATAAGTGACATGCACCGATGAGTTCTTCCCAGTCCATCGTGCCAAAGACGCGATTGAGCCAGACCAGAGTTGGTGGCGATTGGCCGTTAGTCCATGTGCAGCGTCGCTCGTTGAGGTAGGTTTCCTTGAGTGCAAGGGTGTTGATGAAACGTCGGAAGTGACCCATCATGCGTCGATCCAAATTGGAGTTGTTCTTGTCATCCTCCTGGTAGATAAGATTGAAGTCACCACAAATCATCCACGGGCCGGTGTAGTCACGGCGGATGTCGCAGATCTTTTGCAAGAAAGCAACTTTGTCAGCATCTCCCTGAAGGCCATAGACCATGGTGATCCACCAAGATGTCGTCGTGCCCATTGTGACCCTTGGCCATGATAGCGTTGGTGGTGAGCATTGGATTGGTTATGGAAACCATCCTACTCTGCCACGCAAGGAGGATGCCCACGTGTGCTGATAGCTGGCAGGAAAACAAAGTCATCGAATTCATGCACGAGATTTCCAGCATGACAGTGGTGCTGATAGACTCCATTTTGGTCTCCTGGAAGCAAACGATTGTGGCGTTTGTGGTTGCCAGTAGTGATCAGATGGCGGTACAGCGTGCCCTCGCGTTAAGCCCTCGCACATTCGAGATAAAAATCTTAAGATTGTCTATCATTATGAACCAAATCGACAAGATACAACCAATGCACGACTACATCTCAACGAGACAACCTGCAGGCATGACATCACCGAGACGTGCCTCCGGGTTCGCGGGTAGATCTCTATCAATCATCACAGCGATCACCGCCAGGATGTCGACGGAGATGGGGAACGCAAACACGCGGTCGTAGGCCAGCATCGCCTCATCGATGATCTTCTCATTGATGCCAATAACTCCTAGGGTGTGCAGGATTTGCACCTGAGCCTCCTCTCCACATTTGGTGGTGCGCTACCTTTTGCGGATCGTCCATGCCTCGGCGAGAAGTTGAGCACATGTTTGCGAGGCCGTTTCCCTGGGTTGGGCAGGGCGACGCAGATTTGGCGTGTGGCTGCTGCCAGGAATTCCCCGAGAGTACATGGATTTTTCCACTGCTGCACACGATCAACACGTCGAGAGTACACGCGTGGCGTTGCCGAGAATTTCTCGGGCGTTGAGTGATCCTGGGCCACCATCTCTCCTCGAGGTGTGCGGGTGGGAGTGGTGGTGACAGGCGCGTCCTGGGCCTCCTTGGTTTCGTGGGCCGGGGTTTCCTCTACTTGGGATTTGGGGTCCAGCATAGGCCTAGTTGTGGGTGTGGCCGCAGATTCAAAATGCACGGTCGCAGGCGACATCACCTCCTCATGTGCCAACTTCTGAGCATGTTTCTTGCTAGCTACCAAGTTGGTGGCAAGATCCGGCGCACCCAAAGCATTGGCCAGGACCGACAACCCACTCTCCTCGGGTCCTGGCATGACATCCATTTGGGAATCTGACACTTCGTTGTCCACGAAAGAGGGGTGGGCCAGCTAGTTCCTGATCCTGACAAACCCGTTGGTCCTTGCTGCCAGCTGAGGTTGTGTCCATTGCTCTCTCGACCCAGAAGGTGCCAGTGGTTGGTCGATCATGGCAGGCCCAGGTGAGGTGGTGGCGGGACGATCCTCCAGTGCCCTTGCGCCATCTGTCCCTCCGGAGTCTTCCATCGGCCTCGGTCCAAGACTTAGTCACGGGCCAGCGTCATCCTAACCAGACGTTGCAGGAGTGGGGCCAGGCTGCTTGTCCTTCCTGCACCACACCCAGGTGGATTTGGACTGGGGTGGATGGTGGCGGACCCCACCAAGGTACGGCCATGGTGCAACTGTGTGAGCGGTTGTGGCGGTAGAACGCATGGTGACTGGCGGTGCAGGGTGGTGAGCATCCGCCCAGGTAGCATCACACGCGACACTGTCCATGCGACTACCCCAGCTCATGAACGACCACGATAGCGCGTCGACCGCCATGCCATCCGTGCTGCCTGCCGGTGCAGTTGCACTATTGGGGCGCCGACGTTTGCGCCCATGCCCACGACCGTGGCAACGATGCCTCTAGATACCAGTCTGGTCCTCCGCATCATTGGCTCCATCACATCCATCAGGCGCAATGCCATGGTTCACCGGCACCGGCACATGAGGCTCAGTGCATGACACGACAATGGAGATCGGGTAGGTGAGTGTCTGAACTGACATGGCCTAGGATGGTGACTGCGCAGGGATGAGCTTCGCGATCTCGAGGATGGCCTGTCTGCGGATGACGGTGGGGTCATGAGTGCGCACAGAGAGCCTGGAGGTGGCCATGTCCCAACGTGAGCGCGTGTCTTGGTGAAGCGACTCGACCTAGCAGCTGCCGCGAAGGAGGAACTCCACCGTGGTGAGGTGCCAGGCCTGTGTGGGGATCCCATGGAGCTCAATCTCCACACGGTGCTCCAACCGATCGACGTTGGCATGCGCCAACTTATACCATGGCCTAATGTTCAAAGTCACACTCAGACCACCAATGAAGTGATCATCGGAGACTCGGTCCCTGTCGTGCTGCGAGCGGAAGATGATGAGGAAATCCTCTGGGTGGTGGAGATGGATTGAGAACGCGTCGGAGTCCAGGTCGAACGAGGCACAAAGTATGTCAGAGACATGTTGACAGCAACCGCCGGATGTGTTCCCGTGATGGTGGCGACCATGGCACGGTGCGGAATGTGCTCCGCCTCCTCCATCTCGGTGCCGCACGGCATAATGACGCGGACCGGATCTAGCGGATCAACGACCGGTGTGGCAGTGGCCATGGCAGGGGTGCCGAGCAGCAGCTGTTGGGCAGGAGGAGGTGGTGGCGGGGTTGTGGCGCGGCGAGGTGGTGGTGGTGGCGGAGTGGCGGCTCGGGGCGGCGGCGCCCGGTCCCAAGAGGAGAGATAGGCCCGGGCACGATCCTGCGGAGGGAGACGGGCACAAGCACGGTCGAAGGCGCGCTGCTCCGGCATGCACCCGAACGCGAGCTGTGGCCTGAGAGCAAGCACCACCAGTTTCAGACCTCATTGGAACAGTCGCGCACGACATGCCCTAGTTCTAGACAGCGGAAGCAGAGACCCGCGTCCGCCTTCGGCGAGGGACTACGACTCTGTTTCTGCCATGGTCACGTCTCCTAGGGCCGACGACATTGGTGGTAGCCATGGCGCTGCTGCTGCCACCCATCGGTGTCCGCCCCGCGAGGTACAACGGACCTCAAAACGGGGCCGATGCGATTTGCGAGTGGCGGCAGGCACGCGCTGTGGCACTGACACAGGCTGGGTCAGGGCCGTGGTGGGAGCAGGCGGAGTCGCGGGAGGGGAGCGGGAAGGTGCCAGCGGAGAACGGGCCACCTCGCTATAGCTGCACGAGGCGACACTAGAGTCGCTGTCTGATGCCTGCCAATGGTCCTCCCGGCGGGAGCCGGAGCTGCTGCCCTCGTGGCGGCGACTGGAGTTGCTGGAACCTGGCGACATGGTGGGGGCGCAGAGGGGAGGGGCAGAGAGGGTGGTTGGACCACCGATGTGAGGTCACCGGCAAGGTTCAGGCAAGGGAGGGTGGGTGGATACCTCTAGAATCGTGCGGCATCTCCATATCACAGCTATTGACAATTCAGAGAGCTACAAGCAACCCACCGCTCCTTTTCTCCCGGCCAGAACACATCTTGCTGAGAAAATGACACAGAACTACCACATTTGGGGCAGAGGTGTCACAAAACTACCAACATTGGGCGAGTTGACACATAAAGAGGGTCTTTGGGGCATGGTCGTGACAGAAAGCACTAATTCTATGTTTGCCCGCTCCTAACCCATATTATGACAACTTTGTCCCACATGTCAGGTCCATGTGGCAATGTGGTTGACGGAGGGAGGGGACGTCTGTTAGGTTTGTGTTGGTTGAATCGATTGGTTCCCAGTCCACTCCTTCTCATGAGCTCGAGACAGAAATGGCAACAGGAAGTGGTGGCGGATGGACGCGTCGCTGTCTTGGCATCGACGGGAGCGAGGCCGACGATGAAGGGCGCCGGGATCTTGACTGGGAATCAGACCAGTAGGTGGCACGCTTGTCATCAGAGAAAGGCTGGACATCGGCTGGGAACTCCTCTTGCGCCGACCTGATGAGCCACTACCAGTCAACATGCGGGTAAGTTTTCGTTTCTCTGTGAGATTAGACTAGGTATTCGATTATAGGCAACCTTTTGACCACGTACATTTAGAAACAAAGTTGAAATATTTGTTCTTTCCAATTTAGGGAAGAGATAGAGACCTAGGACCTTTATTTCCAATTTGATGGAGCTAAATTTGTGCACAAAAGAATGTGCAGAGCAGACATAAGATATCTGAATTTGCTAGCTGTTATGGAGTCAGAGGGGTATGGATTGAGTGACTCTTTGTACTATGTGTCGTGGTATTGCCGACGAGTACGCCATGGAGGGGTCCTCACAGTGCGTGTTTAGAGACGTGGGGTAAGGCGGAGAGTTGGCGGGTACGAGGTAACACAACTTACCCAGGTTCAAGTCCCACAACGGTGGCGGAACTCTACTCCTGCTATAAATCACTATAATGGCAATATGCTAAGTTACAGAGATAGGTTTGATGTGCAAGGTGTTGCACGTTGTATGCTGCAATCAGAGAAGTTGTGCCCTAAAGGCTCCCACAGGCCGGCTTATAAAGGCGCCAAGACCTAGGGTTTATAGGGAAAGGTCCTTTCTGGACAAGGTAAAGAGTCCTACACCTACACGAACTAGTCTTTCGTGTCTTGTACTCCAAGGCTCCGAGTATGTCGATGACTCCCGCGTAGCCTTCCTTTATCTGGCATGGGCCTCCCTTCAGGATCCGTCTAACTGGGCCACCCAGCAGGCCATAGGCCTTGCTACCAACTATGGGCCACCCGGGTTAGGCGGATTGGTGACATGCTATGAGGATACCCATATAGCATATCCCCAACAGTAGCCCCTGGAGGACTTTGAAATCTTGCGCCGTCTTGCTCGTTGATCTCTGAATATCCCGTCTAAGTGATGATGGCAATCCATCAAGCAATATCTCAAAGGTCTCGCAAAGAACCCTGCAATCCTCTCTGGCTTTGCAATGTAGATGAGATTCCTTGAGTCTTTGTTTCTAGAGTCGGACGATCTCCGTCTTTGATGGAATCTTCGGACGTGACCCTTCACTGCAACTGTCAGGAGGATGACGTAGGGTACAGCCTACGCTACCTCGAAACTCATAGAAGCAAAGAATTAATCATTAGCTATTTTCACGCGCGCGAAATCCGAAATGGTGGAGCGGCAAAAGACGGAGGACGTGGCGAAATTACCGCGTACGTTCACTTCCACATCGACAACGTTCCATCCATTAGATCTTTTTGCACGAATCTTGATGCGAGGCTTATATATTTCCACTGCAATCAATTTATTTCTTTTTACCCGCATTCGCTCCCAGTCTTCGTTTTCCTCCATTCGCACGACTGTTCGAGCTCCTCTGTGAAAACCCTAGCCAGAACCCTTTCTTCCTCCACACACTCCTCGTCGTAATGGCTTCCAGCAGCTCTGCTCCTTCCACGGCGGCGATTCCCGAGGCTAGGACGGAGCCACCCCAGGGAGTTATCGTTCCGCTGGAGAGGGTGGTCGTCCCCGTCTCCGCCGCGACAGAATCCGTCGGTGATGACCAAGAACGAGCGGCGCCCGAAGCCGCTGAAGAAGAAAGCGACTCCCATAAGGGGGTGTGGAGAGGTTCTGATCTCTCCGCCAAAGATCTCCAAGAGCTGATCGACGAGGGGTATCTCCCTATGGTGGAGAAGTTCGTCTAGCGGGCAGCGCTGGCCGGTGAGGTGGTCCCTTCTCCCCAAGCCAAAGAGAAGGTGTACCTCAAATCTCAGTTGGTACATGGCGTAAGCCTGCCAGTCTCCGACTTCTTCCTGGATGTCCTTCGACACTTCCAGGGTACTTCCCCACAACCTCTCTCCCAATAGCATCCTAGTCCTCAGCAACTTTGTAGCTTTGTGTGAAGGATATCTAGGAATCAAACCTAGATTAGATCTGGTTGTATATTTCTTCACCGTTAAGAGAGAGTCCGTAGAGTCCAAGGACGAACTGCGGATCTGTGGAACTATTAGCTTCAAGATCCGGCCTAGCCGGCGCTTCCCCGACACCGTAGGGCATGAGTCTTGCAAGAACTAGCAGCGCACGTATTTCTACGGGCCGGATATCCCTCATCCAGACTGTCTTGAGACCTACCCCGACTTCGTCGATGGAGGTGCCACCGAAGTGCCCGCATGGCGGACCCCAGCCTCTCTTCCCTCCGACGACGAAGCCAATCATGCCGTAAGGCGGATCGAATGGCTTGTAGATGGAGGTATGACGAGCTTGGATCTTGCCATGTGCTGGTACGTTAGGTGGATCCAGCCTCTGCAGCACCGCGCCGAGCTGATGTGCAAGTATAGCCAAGATAGGAGGGATCCCATGCAAATTTCGCGGGATAACTTCTCTACTGACTCCATCAAGCTCCGGCTAAAGGACATCATCAAGGTGAAGGACAAGAAGCGTGGCTTCAAGATCACCTTCGACATGTTCGATTGCAGCACATGCATAGAGGTAGCTTATGTTTCCTTTGTTGCTCGTTATATACTCTAAGTTTTTTCTGACTTGAAGTTGTGCATCTAACATTGCCATGTATCCCAGCTAGCGACCTTGGTGGCTGATCAAATGGCCTCCCAGGTCTATGATCCTAAGCTGAAGGATATCCAGGTGGTGTCCAATGACGCCTCCAAGGATCAACCAGCTTCGGCAGCGCGAAAGCGGAAGAGCTCCATCTCTAACGCTGCTGTCGAGGCCAAGAAGAAGAAATCGGAGAGTGGAGTCTCCAAACGTTCCACTGCCGCCTTAGAGGCGGAGAAGAAGAAGAAGTCCACCGACATTCCCCTCACCAAGGCTCCTACCGTGGAGTAAGTACTTTCATTCTCCGGCTTGTGCTTTTCAGCCTATACCTTTTTTCAACTCTTGTACTTATACTTTGTACGTTTTAGGAGGAAAGCTGGTGTTAGTTTGAAGCGATCCTCCAATGATGTTGGAGGGTCCGTCCGCCAAGCCCTCTTCCGCCACCGCTCCCCTACTCCTGCCGCCATTACCTCTGCTGGTCCCGCTGGGCCGTCATCTCCCGTCATCCCTAAGACCTCGTCCATGGAGATAGATATCAATCCAAACCTTGATGTCTCAGGCTCTGTCGAGGTAGACGTTGCTCCTAGCGGCCATGCGACACAGGAGAGCACCTCTTCTAAAGTGGCTGAAGCTTCGGCTAAGGATGCCACTGAGAAGGGGAAGGAAGTGGAAGAGGTGGATGTGGGAGCTATGATTGAGGCGGGAGCCTCCGCCCCATCTACTGCCTTAAAGGTGCAGGAGGCAGCTAGGGCTTCATCCATGCCTCCGGCTTCGACTTCTCCATTGGCCGCAACTCCTCCGACGTTGAGCCTAGATGATCTCATCAAGCAGGCCGACACAATCTATAAGAATGCTTGGACCTTTCATGATTCCTAGTCTCATGTGGCCAACAATCTCAGGATCATTGCCATCGTAAGTTTTTTGAACTTCACTTGCTTTACTTTGTGTAGTATATCCCACTGTAGCCCCCGAGCTCTTAGGCGGATAAGTCAATAGTTATTGGCCTGAGTGCTCCAGAGAACTAAGCATAGAACTTGTCCGTGTAGCCCCCGAGCATTTAGTAGAAACTAAAAAGTTCTGACTAGATGCTCTAGAGAAACTAGCTTACCTTAAAAATCTTGTACTATAGCCCCCGAGCGTTTAGTTGAAACTTGAATAGTTCTGACTAGATGCTCTAGAGATGCTAAGCATGCTTATATCATGTGCAGAATGAGAATAAATGGAGGATAGCCGCCAATGAGAGGTTTGCTGCTCTTCGGAAGGAGATGGACCTTGAAGAGGCTAAAACCAAATTCCTGAAGGAACAGATCAAAAATAGCCAGAGTCTGTTTCCTACGATAGCTCCTTGCTTTCCCATTGATTCATTTCTTCTGTCTTATGATAGCACTTTCTGATTTCCGTCTTATAGAAGCCATTGCTAAGGCCAAGAGCATCGTCGAGCAATCCAAGCATATCCAGGAGCTCGATGATGAAAACAAGATTCTAAAGAAGAACCTGGCCGAGTCCATCAAGGGCCATGAGGCAACAATGAATGCTATGAAAGAGTCTGTGGACATCCAGATGCAACGCCTGAAGGATGAGATTGCACAGCTCAAAGACCAGAACCAAGATGCCAAAGAGCAAAATGCTAGGAGTCTTGACATGTTCAAGTCAGTCCAGAAGAAACGCAATGTCTTGGCGGAGACATGCATGCAAGCAGAAACGAGCATCTTTGGTAACCTTTCTCCGTCTTGGTCTTTTCTGTAAGTTGGACAACCATTTTACTTGTTTGTACTCATGGTCCTTGTGTTTTGTGCAAACCGCAACTCCCATTGGCTTAGCCAACTTGGGTGAGGGTGCTCCAAGTTCCAAGGAACGCATGATTCTTGCCGGCAACTTCGTCAGCACCGCCATCGCCCAAGCCAAGGAGATAGCTCAACCTCTGGGTATAAATATCAAGGTGGCAGACTCAGCAGCCAAGTTCGCGGAAATCCTGCGCCGAGCCCCCGAGAAAGTCAAGGACTGGAAAGCCTCTTGCGTCCTGGCTGGTGCAAGGATGACTCTGTCCCTGGTCAAGGTGCACTATGACAATGCCGACATCGACCTGGTGACCTCCGGCTTTCCCAAGATAGATGAGGAAGGTCGAGAGATCGATAGCGATGCTATTTGGAATTCTCTCGCCAGCTTCGACACCAGGGTTGCCAAGATGGTCAAGGCGGATGTCTTTGTGCCTGCCGAGATTCTGGATGATGACGTGACTTCGTCCGAGTCTATACCCTCTCCTTCCGAGTTTGACGAGCTCTCCCGGCCTGGATCTCCTGATGATGCCACCACGAAGCCCCCTACATCAGAGCCATGAAAAACAATTTCTGTATTAAATGTGTCTCTGCAAAATGTATGCGGAAAAAACTTATGTTTGTCTAAGGCAGAAAACTTGTATTCAAGCTTCCTGTAGCTTATCTGTTTCCAGCATGTGTATATATTTTTTAAGCAAGTGCTGGCTTATCCATTATTCTGGTTCGTATGCTTGACCTTTCGTGAGACGGAAGACTCTCAACACAGAACTATGCTCTTAGGTGATGATACTTAATAGCACCGTCCAGAACCTAAGAACAAAATCGCTGGCTTTGAGTGCCAAAAAGTCACTACTCTGGAATCCACATAAAAACTTCAGAAAATGTGTAGACCAGAAAACTTAAGCTAACGCCCGTAGGCGGAATTTTCACAAGGGAAAATGCAACCTTGCGCATAAAGGGTTTATATGATCCAAAAATGAACAACTAAAGGAGGTAAAAGACTCACGGAATATGAGTGAACCAAATGCTTTGTTTCATTGATCATATAAGAAACTTATTACATAATATAAATGTGCTAAGTGTAAAAGGGATGTAGCTGTGCTATGTTCCATGGCTGACGTGTCTCCGAGAAATCATCATCGGAGTCATGTTGCTTGCACTTGCGATTTTTTGGCCTATCTTTCAACTCGCGAATATCGACTAGGTAATAGGAACCATTGAGTAGTGCTTTTGTTATGACGAACAGTCATTCCCAAGGCGGGGATAATTTGTGTGATTTTTCTTGCTTGAGTCTAAGCACCAGATCTCCTTCTTTAAACGAGCGATGCTTTACACGATGACTATGGTAGCCGTGTAGTTTCTGCTGGTAGACGGCAGATCTCTGGCATGCCAGCACGTGCTCTTCTTCAAGTAGGTCCACGGATAGCCGTCTGGATTCTTCAGCGTGATCCTCATTGTAGGTGGAAACTCTTGGTGCATCATGGAGGATGTCGGATGGGAGAACTGCTTCTGCTCCATAAACCATGAAGAAAGGAGTCAAGCTGGTAGATTTGTTAGGTGTTGTTCGTGAACTCCACAAAACAGATGGTAGTTCCTCCGCCCAAGCTCCAGTTGCTCTACGTAGCGGTGCCTCCAAGCGTGGCTTGATTCCGTGCAGAATTAGTCCATTGTCCCTTTCAACTTGCCCATTTGACTGTGGATGTGCCACAGATGCTAGGTCAAGGAGGATGCCTTTCTCATGACAGTACTCCTCAACTTCTCCGAGAGATAAATTTCTGCCATTGTCGGTGATGATGCTATGTGGAAGACCAAATCTCACCACTAGATCCCGGACAAACTTTAGGGTTGTTGCCCCATCGAGATTTCCAATGGGTTTAGCTTCAATCCATTTTGTGAATTTATCCACTGCTACTAGCAAGTGTGTGAATCCACAGGGTGCTGTCTGCAAAGGTCCCACCATGTCCAGCCCCCAGACTGCGAATGGCCAAGTTATTGGTATTGTTCGCAATTCTTTAGCTGGAACATTTGGTTGTCTTGCATAAACTGACACCCAAGGCATGTTTGTACCAACTTGTCAGCGTGTGCCTTGGCAGTTATCCAGTAGAATCCTTGTCGGAAGGACTTGACCACCAACGACCAGGGAGCGGCGTGATGCCCGCAATCTCTGAGATGTATTTATCTAAGGATTTCAATACCTTGCTGCTAGGAGACGCACCATAGGAAGACTCCTGTGGTACTTATTTTGTATATCTGGCCGTCAATGATGACATAATCTTTTACTCTGCATACTATTTGCCGGCTTTTGAATTCGTCGGCAGGCAAAGTTCCGTCTTGTAGATAATCCATGAACAGCTTCATCCAAGCCGGAGAGGTCACTGTTACTGCGTTAACAAATGAGTCCACTCTATCCGGGTTGTCGGGGTCCGCTCCCTTCATAGATGGACTCCATAAATGCTCCAGGAAAACGCCTGGCGGAATTATTCGACAAGCTGATCCAAGCTTTGACAGCAGATCTGCTGCCTCATTATCCTCCCTCTTGACGTACTTGACTTCGTAGCCGTTGAAGCACTTGGCTATTTTGTCTAATTCGTCTCGATATGCCACCATCATAGGTGTAGCACCCCGCTAAAACCACTACTAGAAAATCGCTGTGTTTTTGTGCATTGCATCATCATGATCGCATGCTCATGTCATCATGCCACATTACATTTGAGCATCGTCATCATCTTGCATGGTTTTGTTTAAAACTATTTTCGAAAACCTATTTTTGTTTTCTAAATAAGCCCTGTCTTTATTTCAAATTAAAACCCCGGGCTGTCCGGAATATTTTGTTTCATCTACAAACGGATTTCAAAAGCCCTGTTTTAAACAGATAAAATTATTATATTATTTTTGGGAGGCAGCCAGCCAGGCCCAAAAGCCCAGCCGGCCACCTCCAGATAAAAATCTAGTCCTAACCCTACCTACCCCTAATCCTACCCAGCTCCCTCCACCCAGCCGCACCCTGCCAGCTCTCGCTCCTGCCGCTGCAGCCGGGCCCTACCACCACCTGGGCCGCTCCTCACATCCCCACCAACCCCGCACGCCACCAACCCTCCACCTCACTCCGGCCACTCCCAGGCCGCCACCTCACCCCTTCTCTTCCTTCCACCCTGGCCCCACACCGACCCCGCCCGCACTCACCATCACTCCACCCTGTGCCTCCCGACAACCTCCCGTCAGTCGGCCACACCCCTGTCGCACCCCTCCTGGCCCACCAGCCACCAACCCGTCTCCATCCCTGTGCCCTTCCTCTCTCCTCCCTCCCGCATCGCCTTGTAGCTCTTCCACCTACGCCGCCCGGACCAGGTCCGTCTGCCTCCTCGACCGCCCTGCCGCCTTCCGCCTCCCCGACCGCGCGACGCCATGGCTTCCCTCTCCTCGCGCGGCCGCCCGAGCTCCCACACCCTACCTACACCGCGGTCGCCTCCAACCTTCCCGAGCTCGCCTGTCCCCGCGACCCTGGCCTCGCCAGCCTCCACTCCGCCGCGAGCCCCCTTCACCCCAGTGGGGACAGCCGCCGCCGCCTGGCCCCGTCAGCCCCGCTTCTCGGCCGTCGCCGCCGCCAGGCCCGTCGCCTATGCCTCCGCCTTCATCGAGCCGCGATTGTGTCCCTGCACCAGCCAGTCCCTGCGCCGCCGCTCTGGTCTTCGGTCGCGCCGCCAGTGCCCGGCCTCGCGCCGTCCAGCGCCCCTCATCGGCCTCTCCCTCCACCGTCCTGCGCGCCTCCACCATCCTGGCCGTTTTCCGCCGCCGGCACGCACTACATCGCTAGTGCACGCCGCCGCCGTGGCCATCTCTGCCCGAGCCTCTCCTCCCCGTGCACCCTCCGCCACCGTTGCCAGCAAGCCCAGCCCCAGAGCCTGCTGCCCGGCCCACACTCAAGCTCGCTAGGGTGTCGCGTCATATCGCCTCAGACCTGAGCGTCCCGGCCCCCACTCGTTGTCATGCTACCGTTGAAGCCAGAGATGAATGCAACTCTCAGGCACAGGGACGCCCCCTTGCATGTATTCGCCCCGCGGTGCGCACACCCTTGGCTATCCGGTGCTTCTTCACAGCGGCAAGATCTTCCGAAGGGATGTCATCAAGTTCTACCGTGTGCCCAGGAAGCCCAACCAGCAATGAGATCGGCAACTCAACAGATGAACCACCGACGCCCATTCAAGGTCGTCACCGACAATCGAAGCTGTGGACCCGACAAGATTTTCATGACGACAAGATCTACTTCACGGGCACCGAGCGTCAAGATCGCCTTCATGGAAAACCGCAAGACCTCCTTCTCGGGATTCGAAGACCGAACCCTCGGCACGCCAAGATCTTCTCCTCGGAACGCCATGATCTCCTTCATAGATCCGAAGACCCTGAACCCCGGAGTCCGAACCTCGTTTCCCATCGAACCCTGAGACCGGACCCCGGACCCCCGGAACCCAAGATCTTCCGAACCCAGATGTGTGACCCTAAGCCCCTATTTTTATAATATGACATTACCAACTGTCGCATATTAAATTGTTCATGCATGCATACTTGTCTGTGGTTTGGGGGCATTATGCCGATTTACCTCATAATTAAATATGGAGTCAATATGCGGGATACTTTTGTCTTATTCCGGACTCCATTTAAATTTGTGTAGCGAATCGATGCCATGTTTTGCCTTGTTAAAACAACATTTAATTTGTGGGGTATCTAAATAACTTGAACCGTCTAATTAATTTTCGGGACCCCGGTTCCGCTTAATATTGCCTAATTGCACCGCATCTGTGCCCTGCCATGCATCATATCATACTCATGCCGGATCTTTTGCCGTAGTATTAAATATTGCATCCGGTGTTCCTTCTAGTGTTTGCTTCTTCGCGGATTAGAACGATGAGCTGATGCGAGTGTCGACAAGTTCTCCGGATATGATCCATCGGCAGTGTTTCCCAGGCGAGCATCTCTTCCCCTTCTACCTATTTTGCATTTATAGTCTTTATTTCCTCCTGTTGATCTATTGCTATCCGTGTCATGATGCTTTAGTTTCCGTGCACCAGTTATATCCCATGCAGCCTCTATATTGCCATGGACACCTCCTAATACCTGTGGTTTGGTAGATAGCCGGCCTTGCGAGTCGTAGTTGCTTGCTCAGGTGCGATCTCGTGTTGTCGAAAATACCAGTTGTTGGAATCTTTGGCAGATGTTTATGGTGGAGATGATCATGTCTTTAATTACAACTATTAAATTGCTATGATAACTAATGAAAGTGGCACCGGTGGGCAATTATATGCTATTTGGTTTTTCATGTCCACTTGTGTCCCGTAGGCCCCGAGTACTTGATACCTATTCCTTGACTATTCGCACTATCCACATCCAGGAGAGTCTATGAATCCCCCTTAGCCAGAGCTTGATTCATTTCTTATTTCTTGGGGCCACAAACTAGTTTGGGGTTTTATTACTATCCTGTACTTATGCCATGCTTTATTGCTTTATTGACGATTGTGCGTGGAGCACCTGTACTGTTTTGGAACGTGGAATGTTTTCACGGTATCGACAAGCCCAGTCACACTTTCGGGTTCCCAGTCGTTTAGAGCCATTGTCACAAACCTTGGGTCTGTCTCGGAGCCGGCCAACTTCGTTGCGGGTAGCTTAGTGGGGTGGCCCCCTGAAATATGTTATGAATCCTGTGATTGCTTTGTCGTGAAAGCCTCGTTGGGTTTTGAGTTGGTTTTTCCAAGGTTGATCGTGTGTGTGTTGCTATTTGTGCACCCCTGCAAGGTAAATCTTTCTGAAAGCCGTGTCCGCGGTTATGGACGACTTGGAGCACAGTATCTCGATCATAGACAAGCATAACTAAAGTAGTGCTATAAACTTGACTTAATATATGACTAGAAATCAGATTCAACTATCACGGAATGGATATTAAAATGCCAACAACTGGTGGATTTGGGGTTGTTTTGTGACGTGCTGTACCAGCCTAGTAAGTATTGCAACTCCAATGGAATGAGCTAAAAGTGCCAACAACTGCTGGGTTTGGGGATGTCACATGCTAATGGTATCTGACTAGTAAGTACTGCAACTACAACTGAATGGTTAACTAAAACGGCCCACTACTTATGCTATCAGGACGACTCGTGCTATCTATATCTGACTAGTAAGTGCTGCAACTATAATGGAATGAATAAAACTGCCAACCGTGTGAGTTCCTCGGTTTGACTTCCTCATTTGGTCTCAAGGGGGAATACCAGGATGGGTATGATTGGTGTTAGTATCAGGTTGGATTCGAATAGGTCTTTCTTACCCCTCTCTAATAGCCGGCAGATGTATCGAGTCTCTATAGGTTGTTTAGTGCATGCTGCGCTGCCGCTTTAGTCCACCATACCTATGTAGGTGAGAGCCGCCGAATTCTAGCCTCGCTAGTGTCTTGGCCTCGATCGACGCTCCTCTTTTTCCTTTGCCCTTTGTCAGCACCCCTTTTGTTTTAGCAGGTTTGAGCTCGACATCGTTAGCAGGGTTACCCTTCCGGCTTGGCCTGGGCAGGGTTATGGACGCCATTGGTTATTCTTCAAGGCTCTTAGCCCCATTTGCATCTTATCCGTACTCGGATGTTGTATCGTTTTCAAGGTGATTTGGATCTTTCTAGTGTATATCTGTATTCTTGACTCTTGGAGTCGTGCTGTATATATGTCTGTTCTATGGGTCCCATCGAGGACTGTTGTGTAATGGTATTACTTCGTTTTCCACCCGCACGAAAGTGCCTGGTGGGCCTCCTTGAATCGTTTCTATGCGGGTTTGGCGGAAAGGGCTAAAACTTGCATAGGGCCGATTCGAGGGTGTTACAATAGGGTTCTGCGTGTTCCAGGTGCCAGCTACTTGCTGGGCAACCAAGTCGGAATATCCACAACAAACTATGCGCTTGATGCCAATATCCTTGGCTACTGAAGTCCGTGAATGAGGGCCTCGTACTCCGCCATGTTATTTGTAGCATTGAAGTGGATTTGTAGGACTATTGCAACTTTTCTCCTGTTGGTGATTGCAATAATACACCAGCCCCGAACCATTGAGTAACTTGGATCCGTCAAAGTGCATGACCCAATACTCTGGCTCTAGCACAGGAATGTCTTCTGGCAGCTCTGCCAAATCTGCAAGAAAATCCGCCAATGCTTGTGATTTGATAGCGTCACGTCGCTTGTAGGTGATGTCGGAGGTGGCAAGTTCAATGCCCCAATTTGCCACTCTCCCTGTAGCGTCGCTGTTGTTGATGATGTCGGACAGTGGAGCTTTGCTCACTACTATGATGTGGTGCTCCTGGAAATAATGCCTTAACTTACACGAAGCAAGGAAAACTCCATAAGATATCTTCTGGTAGTGTGGGTAACGCTGCTTGGATTTTGTCAAGACCTCACACACATAGTAAACGGGTTGCTGAACTCCGTATTCGTGCATTGGTTCCTTTTGCTCCACCATGATGACGATGCTGATTACTCGGTTGGTCGCCGCCATGTATACCAACATAGGCTCCCTTGGTACCGGTGCTGCAAGTATAGGTGGGGAGGAGAGTATTCTCTTAAACTCCTGAAGTGCTGCGTCAACCTCGTCCGTCCATGTGAATTTGTCCACCTTCTTGAGCAACTTGTAGAGCGGCATAGCCTTCTCACCAAGTCGGCTGATGAATTGGCTTACTGCTGCAATGTAGCCTGTGAGCCTTTGTATGTCCTTCAGGCATGTCGGGCGTTTGATGTCGAGGATGGCCTTGATTTTCTCCGGGTTCACCTTGATTCCGTGATGCAAAACGATGAAGCCCAATAGTTTGCCGGATGGTACCCCGAAGACACACTTCTTTGGGTTCAGCATCATGTTGTATTTCTGGAGATTGTCAAAGGTTTCCTGCAAGTCAGCGATAAGATTATTTGATTTCTTTGACATTACCGCGATGTTGTCCATGTAAGCGTGTACGTTGCGACCTATTTGGTCGTGCATGCAACGTTGCATCGTCCGCTGGTACGTAGCACCGGTGTTTTTCAACCCAAAGGGCATCGTGACGTAGCAATACGTGTCGTATGGTGTGGTGAACGAAGTGGCCAATTGGTCCGCCTTTCGCATCCGGATCGGGTGGTATCCTGAATAGGCATCGAGAAAACACAGAAGTTCCAAGCCAACCGTCGAGTCAATGACTTGGTCAATGCGAGGCAAAGCAAATGGATCCTTCGGACACGCTTTGTTCAAGCCGGTGTAATCAACGCACATTCTTAATTCATTGGTTCCCTTTTTGGGGACACGTACAGGATTTGCCACCCATCGGGTGTGAATAACTTCTCAGAAAAGCTAGCCTTAAGTAACCTAGCTATTTCTTTGCCTATAGCCCTTCGTCTTTCATTACCAAAGCATCATAGAGGTTGTTTCACCGGTTTGGCATTAGGATCAATATTCAAGCTGTGCTCGGCAAGTTCCCTAGGTACACCTTTCATGTCGGCAGGTTTCCAGGCAAAGATGTCCCTATTCTCACGGAGGAACTCGACGAGCGTGCTTTCCTATTTGGGATCCAGGTCTGTGCCAATGGAGGTGGTATTGGAGGAATCACCTTCGACAAGCTCCACCTGCTTGGTCTTGATGGCGGCCTTTAAGGCGAGTTCGGTAGCAGCGATCTGCTTCTTCGAAGCTGGCATCTCCAAGGCATCGACCTGGTTCTGGATATCCTTGAACTCCTCACCATAGAGGACTGCTTCGGCGAAGGTAGCTTCGCTGAACTCGCACTCCCGTGCCTTGGTGAAGCTTCCGTCAATGGTGATGACACCATTTGGTCCGGGAATCTTGAGTTTGTTGTAGAAAAAGCATGGCCTTGCAAGGAAGGAGTGGAAGATGTCGCGTCCGAAGATGACGTGGTACATGCTCTTGAAAGGTACCACTTCGAAGGTCATGCTTTCTTGGCGGTAATTGTTTACATCGCCAAAAGCGACCAGAAGGGTGATGCAGCCCAGGGAATTTGCTTGTCGGCCAGGGACAACCCCATGGAAGACGGTGTTGCTCTTCCTTAGCTGGGTCTCCATCAAGTTCATATTATGCAGTGTATCCAGGTACATGATGTTGATGCTTCCTCCACTGTCCACGAAGCACTTGGTGAACTCCGTGCCATCAATCAAAGGGTTGATGACCATGGCATACTGGTTCTCTGTTGGGATAAGTTCTGGGTGATCCTTCCTATCCCAAGTAATTGGAACTTCCGACCACCTGACGTACCGGGGAACTAGAGGGAGGGTAGCCATCAGTATCCCCAGAGAGGTTTTCTAGGCCCGGACGGTTGGGGTACCAAGGAAGGTGTGGTAACATGGAGCCTTCTTTTCAAAGGGATTTTCCCTTTATCCTCTCCCTTGTCGAAAGATTTTGGGTCCATGTCCTCGTCCATATCACTTGATTCCTTGGGTTCTTCCTCCTTCTTCTTCCCTTTGCCCTTTCCGTGGGGTCTATTCTTCCGACTTCGCTTGTAGCCGGACTTAGGGTCCTCCTTGAGATCATTGACAAACTTGCATTGGCGATTGGTGTGGGTGGATTTGCCATTGGCGTCGAGATGGACGAAACACGGCATATCGCAGTACTCTTCTTACGTTTGGGGAACGCGGGGCGCTGAGGGTGTAGTGTTACTCCTCTGCTGGCCACTGCTAGTTCCCCGACCATGTCCATGCTGTCCGCTGTTGCCTCTGCCAGTGAACATTGTGGCGACCATGTCGGCTACTTTCTTCTCTTCGGGCGGATTCTTCCGCTTGTTATTGTTGTTCTTCTTGGCCTGGGTAGGGATTGCTATCACCGGCAACAATCCACGCGCGTCGTCATCAGCAGCGGTGAACTCGCTAGCCATGGCGATCATTGCGTTTAGGTTGAGGTCATTGTTGTCTTGCCTATGCTTCAACGTATGCCGGAGCAAAGTACCCTTCTCCAGTCCATCAATGAAGGCGGCCATAGCGGTCTGTTCGTGCACCCCTGCGCAGGAATTTTTCATATCCAGCTAGCAAGAGAGGTAGGCACAGGAGGTTTCATCCTTTTCCTGCACACACCGCTGTAGGTCTCCGACAGTGCAGGGATGTTTGTACGCACCCTTGAAGTTTTTGGTGAACGCTTCATGCATGTCCAAACAATTGCATATTGATTTCTCCGGTAAGTCATCGATCCATTTCCAGGCGGTGCCTGTTAGCATGAGTGGGAGGTACTTGATGGTGACGTTGGGGTTTCCCCCTGCGATGTGAATCGCTTCGCTGTAGTCCTGCAACCACATTGCTGGCCTAGCAGTGCCGTTGTAGGGCTTGATGGTCTTGTCTATCCAGAGACCCTTGGGGTAGGTTGTTGCTCGTATAATTGGTCCAAAACAACGTGGCCCAAGGTATGGGAGCTCCCGAGCTTCTTGGATCTTGTCCAGCCGCGATCGTGCGTCATATGGCTCTGGCTGCTTCCCTTTTCCATCACGGGGAGGGGAGTTGTGGCGTGATTTGTGAGATCCACCATGACCTCCACCATGATGGCTGCTAGGTGGTGATGGCGGCGGTGGAGGCGGTGGGTTAGCTTTCTTGCTATGCCCCTCCTACGACTTCTCACGCCTGTCACGGTTGCTTATCGGACGTGGCGGTTCCTTGTGGGACTTTCTCCTGTGTCCGTCATGGACGCTGTGCTCTCCGTCATGCCGAGGTTGTTCACCCTGATCGCGTATAATGATACCGGGCTGTGACCGCCTTGGAGGTGGCATGCTTGTGCGGTGGCGGGGAGCTGGTTCCTTGTGATGTCGAGATGGTGGTGGAGGTGGCGAGCGGTGGGGACGAGCCTTTTCTCCATGGTCGGAGGATATGGGGATAGCGTCAGTCCTGTTGCGTGCCTCCCTCCGTCTTCGCTCTGTAGAGCCCGTGCATGATCCTTCGTCACGGGGAGATTTTGGCCTTCTGCGGCTGTTCAGGGTTGACTGGCACAGCTCCGGTTTGGACTCAAGCCTCTGCGAGGCAACCTTTTCTTGTTGCTTGCATGCCTTAGCAACGAGGTTGTACACCTCAACAACTGCTTCTAGTGTCCTGTCCTGCTCCAGCAGGGTCTTAGCGATGGCGATGTTGAGAGCGGGAGTTGGCATGACTTGCCTCCCCTCTGAATCTATGTAAGGGGTGGCCTTTGTCGGCTTAGACCCGTCAAATCCCAAGCCTCGCCGAACGCCGGGATCTTGGACGACGTGAGCTGGTACCTTCTTTGCTTTATGCTTTAATAGCAACTGCTTGTACTCGGCCTCCAAAGCTCTTGCCGCCTTAATGGATTGCTGCGCCTTAGCCATGTCTTCGTCCAGCTTAGCACCTTGATCCGCGATGCATCTGGCCTCCGCCAAGTTTTCCGCACGCTTCTCATCAAGCTCCGTAATGCTCTGGATATGGGCGACGGTGATTGGATCAACAAGGAGTGCACCGTAGATTGCTTTGTCGGCGGGGGTGGTAAGTGGGTTGCCAGCTGCAGACGTTGATGGTGGCGCTGGCGGCTGATTTGATTGTCGGGCCGTTTTAGGGGCCGTGGTAAGTTCCTGCACCGGTGGCTGGCGGGTAACTGGAGGAGGCGTGGCCTTGGCCAGAGCCGGAGGCTCGGCGGCCTTTTTAGCTTCTGCTGCTCTGGTGATCGCTAGCCTGGGCAGAGAACTCTCACGCTCCCGTTCCTGCCCGTCTTCTTCCATCATGCTCCCAATGGCGACTAGCACCTAGTGGGAAGTGTTGGTCTTCTCGGCACGGTCCTCCTTCTAGATCTCCTGCTTGATCTCCCTCATAATAGCGTCGTATTCCTCCGAGTTGACGTCCGAGCCACCGACATCCATATTGATGTCAGTGTATAGCGCATCGAGGACGGAGTTGAAGTTAGCCTCGGTGTTGGCAATGGCGGATGTTGAGGGTGATGGAGGCGGGCCGTTGTTGTTGTTACCTCCTACGACTTTGATGGTGATCGCCGCCTTGGCTTCTTCATTGGCGTCCGCGTATTTTTGACGATGGAAACCATCTCACCAAGGGCGAGAGGGCCTACGGCCTGCCGCCTTCGTAGGGTATGTCAGAGGAGGGTTCCAGGTGTGAGCCCTTCCACAAAGTGGTACACAAGATCATCGGCACGGTCGCCCTCTAGGGTTTGTGACGAGGGTTTAACTCATCAATGCCCATTGTTATGGACTTGGGTTTTGGAGAAGGAGGGAGCGCTGGAGACATCTATCGGCTAACAGACAAGCACACAGGGGACAAAGATTTACCCAGGTTCAGGTCTCGTAGAGGTCCCTACTCCTGCTTGTCTGCTCGTGGGATTATCGAAGGAATCGAAAGTTACAATGGTGCACAGATGCAATCTAGCGAGGGTTGTGGAAACTAGGGTTGCGTGTGTCCTCCTCGCCGCCCCCTCCTAGCCCTTATATAGATAGGCTAGGTCTCGGGTAGCAGGTCGAGTTGGTTACAAGTTAGGGTTTTCCCCTTCAAACTTTCTATCTTTAGCTTCTTCTTGTTCTTCAAGCAATCGAGAGTCCGTAGGTTACTCGAGTCCTTCATTTTGGGACTTGGCGACACCGTGGGCCTGTACGTATTTAGACCGTATATACCAAGCTCGAGTACCTGTAGGGTATACCCATGCCAGTAGCCCTCGAGTGTCCAGTGGAATCGCAGATTCGACTGGGGACTTTTGAAGTCTTTCGAGTGCCTGAATGAGTATATATTTCGACTGTTTTTATTTGTGTCATAGGGATTGTCGATATGCGTGCCTAATGTAACCAAAGTATCGATATCAGTTAACCACCTTAGGGTGAAACAACACAATCTACTCAAACTCGAGTCCCCGGACTCGAATCCGGAAAAGTGCTGGCGTAATTCGACTCAAGCCGCGAAGGTCTTACAGGAGTCGAATTCCAGTTATATGGGTGTGAGCACTCGACGCGTCTGTCAAGGCATGTTCATCGTACCTGTAGGCATGGATATATTTCTGGTAGTGCGCAGCTAAATGCATTGCCAGGCCTTATTCAGGTCTTACCTTCACGCTGTAAGCGCGGCATCCGAATTTTATCATCGCGGAGACGATTCGGGTGACCCAGGAGATGCAGTCTCTTTGTAGGGAAAATTATGAGGCGGTGTCGCCATGAGTTTCGAGTGTGGATGTTATCGACACACAATTTTGCATAAATAGTCATAGGGTGCGCGACCAGCGCTCCCTATGGGAGTAGCCCCCGAGTGCCTGGTTGAGTCGAAGACTCAGGAAGGGACTAAAGAATCATTTTGCGACTGCTGTGCTTGGTTGAGTCGAAGACTCAGGCAGGGACTAAAGAATCATTTAGCGACTACTGTCGTCTTTTGCTTGTTTCAGTCAAATTTGTTTTCGGCGCTCCCTATGGGAGTAACCCATGTCCATAATCGAAAATCGTATTTCGAGTGGTTGGGTTCGCCTTTTGATTGTCCTTATTCCTGCAAAAAGAAAATCGTAGGATGCGCGGCCAGCGCTCCCTATGGGAGTAGCCCCTGAGTGCTTGGTGGAGTGGAAGACTCCAGCAAGGACAAAAGTAGTCGAATTTTTCCATTGCGTAGATTTAATGACGTCAGTGCTGCCGCTTGTATGACCTCAGTTGCCCGCGTGAGCGAGTTTGATGGGACGTGACGAGCGGTGGGTCCCATTTCCTGACTTTGATTTGACTGGGCGTGCGTAATCTTTATTTTAACTGCGCCTCCTCGATTTCCGTGCGTAATGGGAGCAGTGGAGGGACGGTTCACGCTTCCCCTTCTCCACGTGTCAAACATGATGTGTGCCACGCGTCCAGTAGGGTTTCTCTGAGCCGTTTATCGTGGTGGTGTCACGGCAGATGCCATGGATAGGCTAAAGGTGGGGACTAATATGCGCTAGGGGAATCCAGGGAGGGATAGTAAAGTGATTCTCTACACAGAAGCTTTGTATTGATGTTCAATCTCCGAGATTACAAGTGCTCCTCGAGCTGTATTGACAAGAGGAGGAAGAAGAAACTCTCTTACTCTTGCCTACCAACTAGTCCAAGAACCCTAGATCCACTAGTGTTCGACCAACTAGAATTCTCCTTGCTCTGTATCAGAAAAAACCCACCCCCCTTACCAGAACCCTAACCCCCCCTTATATAGAGGTGGTTCGGTCCTGGCCTAGGGCATACGTGGAGGCATATTCCTAAGAATATGCCCCCTCCCAAAGTAGTAACCCGACAAGGGTGCTTTCCCCCCGCGTCACACTTGCTTTAGCGACGTAGCCTCTGCGGCGCCCGCGTCAGCCGACGTGAGCATCGTCACCCTTGTCGGCCATGATCCGGTGGTCCTGCCCTTGCTTTATTCGCTCATCCAGTACGCACCGGGCCTTCTTTTTGACCAGAGAGATTCCTTCCTTCTCCTAGAAGCCAAACGAGGATCCGGATCACGATTGATCCGGCCACACATTCACGCATATAAGCTAGACAAGTATTTCGACTTACTCCTTGAGTCGACGAGATAATGTTAAGCGACCCCACGGTCCGGGTTACTCCGTGATCCGGCCTGCCTTGAGTGACTCGGCCAGCATCCGCTTTGACCTTGCGAACCTCGGCTAACTCGGCCCTTATACCCGGTGACCCTACCGGGGTTATCCCCCAACATTAGTCCCGAAGTGGTGCGGCCTTAGCGGCCTTGGTTGCTAAGGCCACATCGATTCATTAAATATTAAGCCTCGGAAGTTTAGTTCCAGGTTAACTTCTTGTCTCGGATTATATGGATTTATGTTCCCTTCGCACGTTCCAAGTTTTCACTTGCCGGCCGGGTTACCATTGCAGCTCGGATCCTATGGTTTTACTTTCCCTCTGCACATTTCAAGTTTTCACTTGTCGGCCGGGTTACCATGGAGGCTAGGATCCGGACCTTGCTTCCTTCTCTCATACGCCAACCCACGTAAGGGTTAATTATTGCGTTACCTCATTTTAAGGGCTGCTGCCTGTAATCGCCCACGATGGCGTCAGTGATTACTGTGCACGGGTTACGTCACGCCTGTCTCCTCGTTTACCGCAACTACACGTCGTGTCATGGGATCAATTTTACTCTGTGGCCTCCGCTGTGGCTTCTCTCTGATTGGCTAATGCCGGTGATACACGGCCACAGCGTGTGGCTCTCCAACGCAGCGCGATCCCACTTTTCAATTATTGGGGCAGTTAAATAGGGGAGGGGCGCGCCCCTTAGCACTTTTCCATCTCTGCGCCCCTTCGCCCATTCCTCTTCTTATTCCTCGCGATCGCGCCACCGCCAGTGCCTGTTGCAGCAGCGCCACCGCCGCACCTTCTCCGTGCCTCCACACCGCAGCCACCGCTGCACCACTGCTTAGCCACGGGTCCTCGTCAATCTAGACCATAGAGCCCCGCCGCCGCCAGCTCCAGCGAGGACAGCGGATTCGAGATGGCGGAGGAGGAGCTCATCGTCGTCGAGTAGGAGATGGAGGAGGACGCCGGCGCGGCGGACCGTGGCGCGTGGGCCGGTTCGTGGGTCTGCCAGGACGACATCGACTGGCTCTACCGGACCCGGCGTATTCCCGCCGGTGTCACCGCTCGCCTCCCCTCCTCGGAATTGGCCCCCTCACCCAATCCGGGTGAGTTCGTTGTTTTCCTATCCCATTTCCAACGGGGATTTGGTCTTCCGGTGAGTGATTTCTTTCGGGACTGGGTCCGGACCTATCACCTGCAACTACATCATCTCCCGGCGAACGCCATCACCTCTCTGTCCGCTTTCGTCTCTTTGATCGAGGGCTACACCGGACTATGGCCCACGAAGGAGCTGTGGATCCGGTTCTTCGGCCTCCGTCGCAACGTCGTCCCCAACATCCACGTCGAGTCGGAGGACAAGCAGCTCACTCAGTTCGGAGCTGCCTCGATCTCGCCCCGGAGGTTTTCAATCTTTCCCCGGGTCACCGGGCTTGACTCCTGCAAAGGATGGGCCCGGACCTTCTTCTACGTCCGGAACGAAGGCACCGAAGACTTGATCCGGTTGCTGCCCTACGCTCCGGGTCCCCCGGACACGAATTTCTGGGAGGAGGTCGCCAAAAAACCTATAGCTCTGGCCAACCAAGTCAACAAAAGGTTTGCGGAGCTGAAGAAGCTCGGATTGCGCAACGAGGATGCCATGATCACATTCGTGCGCAACCGAATCTCTCCCCTCCAGCGGCGCACTCACAAGTTGTGCCATATGAGCTTCAGTCGCGACCCCAACCGAACCTCCTCGTTCGAGTTGAGCAATACGGAGATCTTCCACCGAGTCAAGGCTCTTTTCACCACCCATAAGGATTTTTCCGGCGAATGGACATGGGGAATCGAGCATTACTGCCGTGACAGGCTCCCTCCCGCGGTAAGCTTCGTGGAGTAAACTTATTTCGGATCAAGTACGTGTCGGTTCTTATCGTATTTTTTACTCTGCTCCTTGTGCTTTTTTCTCAGCTGTTTCTCCAGCAAACCCTCGAGGATGGTACTGATCTGACCCTTAAGTGGGCCCCGGACCGAAAAATCCCGGATGAGGAGGAGCCAGACCAGGAGATGTTCCTCCCCACAACCGACGCCACCAAACGACCCAGCGGTAAATTCTCTTCTCTTAGAGATTGGCCCGACGATGAGGATGACTCGGATATCGACGTGATTGAACCCGTTGAGGCTGTCCCTCTTTCTTTTGCCTTCCCAACATCAGCTAACCCCGGTGGGCACATCCACGAGGATTCTCCACTTGCCACGGGCGAGCCTGTTCTAGTGGCGTCGAAGAAGAAGCGCGGATCCGCGTCAAGTTCTTCTTCCGAACCTTCTCAGCCTACCAAAAGGCAAAAGAAGGCTGGAGACAAGACTGCCTCCAAACGGGCAGGCAAAGCCCCGGCATGGAGGGCCTGGAAACCTAAGGAGGCCGAGACCTCGGATGCGTAAGTCATTTTTCACTACACAACACACTTCTCCCTGCATCGGGGTAATTTCACTCCTGACATTATTTCCTTTTGCAGGGCTCCTGTGGAGGTCCCTCAGAGCGGATCGAGCATCTCCTCTCCCTTTCGGTCCGGTCCTTCCCCTCCTCGTGACGACGAGTCACGCCCGTTGAGCCCTATTCCGGAGGGCTCTGCGGCCGCTCCGGGTTCCGTAGTACCTCCTTCAAAGGAACACGACCTTGGATCAGGAGGGGTCGGATCAGCCGAGGCAACGGCGTCCGTCACTTCGGCATTGCCGCAACCAGCAACCACCAAGTCTACCGCAACTCCAGCACCAGCAGCAGCTCCAGCACCAGCCACCGAACCAACACCTGTCCCGGCTCCGAAGAAACCAACAGCAGCTCCAGCACCAGCCACCAAAGCTCCTGTGCCAAGTTCGTCTGCCTCGTCCGAGTCATCCCAAGCTCGGCGAGGAACCACTCCAGCGGCTTCCAAGGGCAAATCCACTTTGGTCACATCCTCCCAGCAAGCCAAAGGCAAGTCTACCTCCGTCGAGGCCGGGCAGCGAACCATGTCGTCAATGCTTCCAAAGAAGTCACCAGCAGCGACGGATCCTCCTGCCGAGCCAGCCGATTCGCAGCAGATGGTTCTTCACACTAGCCCAGCTCTTGCCCTGATTGAAAGGAAAGAAGCTCACGCAAAGGGCTTGGTGGCACCTCACATGCCCACTGGCGAACGGTACCCTCCGAGCCTCATCGAGTTTGTCATGAACTGGAATAAGGCGGAGTTCGTCTACAACGACGATCTCCCGGAAAAGTTCTGCCCAGCTGAATTTTCCGCTCAGATGAATACCGCCGCCAAGGCCATTAACCTTGCTGGGCGTATGATGGAGGTACATCGTTTCTTCTTTACATGCTGTAGATAATAACCATTAGTCCCCGAGCCTCCGGCGGAGTAACTTGTTACTCGGCCGGATGCTCATTAGAAGATCAACGTAGCTGCATGTAAACTTCAAATATGCACACACCTAGAGCCGGGTTAAGTTCCACTTGGCCCGGACCTCGCACACTTCGAATATGCACACACCTAGATCCGGGTTAAGTTCCGCTTGGCCCGGATTTCGTATACTTCGAATATGCACACACCTAGAGCCGGGTTAAGTTCCGCTTGGCCCGGATTTCGTATACTTCGAATATGCACACACCTAGAGCCGGGTTAAGTTCCGCTTGGCCCGGATTTCGTATACTTCGAATATGCACACACCTAGAGCCGGGTTAAGTTCCGCTTGGCCCGGATTTCGTATACTTCAAATATGCAACGAACTAATTTTACACGCCTGTACCTTTGTCAGGTAACCACCAATCGCCGGAGCGCTGAGTTTCAGCGCTTGCTTGATACCCACAAGATCTTGCGCGCAAAACACGTTGCACTTGGCGCGGAGCATGAAAAGAGGGGTAATTTCCTCTCTTAACACCTCTCCGTTTCATTTGTTTCTGCCGGACTAACCTCCTTATTCGGTTTTTTTGCAGCTGGGGTGGAGGCTGAAAACAAAATTATGCGGAAGAACTTGGAGGAAATCCGAGGTACGTCCTCTTTCGGCCAACGTTGTTGTGTTTTCCATTCCTTCCTCTCCTTGGCTCGGCAAACATTCACTCCTCGGCTTTGCCGGGTCAACACACTATTTCAGCATCGCTTGAGGATAGTGTGCCCGTGCCTGATATGATGCTGTATTTTCTCGAACAAGCAGGACAGCATCAAGCCGAGCTGAAGAAGAAGAACGATGAGCTCGCCCTCCTCCGGACCAAGGACGCATTTAAATAGCCAAACTCAAGGCCGAGATGGAGAAGATGAAGGCCCAACACAAAACCGAGCTCCAAAAAGTTGGCCAGAACTTCACCGAAGAGCGTGAGCGCTTTACCCTCCAGATCTCCAAGGACCAGGACCTGCTCAAGGAATCTGAGGTCCAGCTTGGGTCGGCGCTCGCCGAGCTTGAACAACTTCGCCAGAGACGCGATAGTTGTATCAAGGAGTTGACCCGGATCCATCGTCATATCTCACGTAAGTTTCTTCCCCTTGTCCGACCTAGTTTTCCGGGTTAGCTCATATGCCTTTGCTTCAGCATCTTCCCTTTCCTTATTTTCAGATAACTTCCCGGAGGGTACTCCCATCGCCAGTGCTGCTGTTGCCAAATTCCGCTGAGAGAGGGGTACTCCCGTCGCTCCTGATGGTGAGAGCATCCTGTTAGACATGGAGGACCTGCTGGTCAGCGTGTCAGCTCGGGTGGAAACCATCAAGAACTATGGGAAAGATCTCCTCGACGTTGCGGTCCGGATCTTCAACACTTTCTGGCCAAGCGAGAGCGCTCCGAAAAGGATCACACTCCTTGCTGAGAAGCTATTGGAAATCGAGACACAGCTTGATCTCTGGAGAGAATCCGCCGGGCGTGCCGCAGCAAATACCCTCCTCCATCATATCCTTACATGGTACGAGAAGATCGACCTGAGCCTCTTCACACGCCGGCGCACCGGATCCAAATGGACCGATGATCCGGAGTGGGTAGCTCGGCGCCAGGCTTGCGCCTACAGTCTTGTTGAATATTCTCCCATCCATGACTGGGTTGAGGGGCCTAGCTTTCTGGAATCCGGCAAGGAGGAGCAGATGGAGAACATGGAGGATGGGTCGGGCGATGATGGAGAAGATGCTGCTTTAGATATTGAAGACAGTGATGATGACGCCGAACTTCCTCCTCCTGCCGCTCCTTAGTTGAAAAAACTTGAAAATTTATCAGATCCCCGGTATGCCGGGTGCAATTGTATGCTGAATACATGATATTTTTCTACTTTGCTTGTATGCCGGATTAACTTGGGCGTAGTCCCCGAGTTTCATTTTCTTGTTCGTCCAATTCTCCGGCTCGATCCGTGGCTACCTTGATTCGGTTTTACGACTTACGAATCTGAGCCTCAAGAATCATTTTAACAATACTGAGAAACTTTGAGGCTTGGCTCAAAATAATTCAACATAATAGCTTGAAAGTAAATACGGGGTTAGTCCAAAAAACAAATGTTAGCTGGAATAGGATCGTTTCCTTAGTAGCTTTTCATGTGCTACGCAATTCCAAACTTGTTCCCTTGCTTGCCATGAAGCCAATTCTTGTTGGACAGCAGCAAGTTGAAGGGTTGGGTTTTTGGTGCTCACACATTACTAATCCGGGTTAAGTGAAACGAGTCATTCCAGCTAACGCATAAAAAGTAACAACAATCATTTATTAAGGCAGTCCTCGAGTTACTGCTCGAGGCTCCGCTATTTCATTGATAAGCTCATTGCCGATATACATACCGACATATGAGACGACTCGGATACATACACTTCTGAACTAAGTGTAGAAGGGACGAAGTAGCGCTACATTCCACGGTGGCTTAGATTCCACGGTGGCTTAGATTCTTTTCTTGCGGCTTTGCATCTATAAGATAGTAGGAATCATTGTGCAATGCTTTGCTCACAATAAAGGGTCCTTCCCATGGGGGGATAATTTATGCATGCCAGTGGTACGCTGTACCAACCGGAGCACCAGATCGCCTTCCCGGAAGACTCGGGGGCACACTTTCCGGCTATGATAGCGTCGGAGATTTTGCTGATATATGGCAGATCTGGATAGTGCCAGTTCTCTCGCTTCTTCCAGCAGATCAACATCATTTTGCCGGGCTTCTTGCACTTTGGCTTCTGTGTATTGGGTGACCCTAGGCGAATCATGCTCTATGTCGGCTGGTAATACAGCTTCTGCCCCATATACCAGAAAGAACGGCGTGTAGCCTGTTGATCGATTCGGAGTTGTTCTTAAACTCCACAATACCGCTGGTAGTTCTTCTATCCAGCACCCCGCTGATCTTTGCAGCGGCTCAATGAGCCGGGGTTTTATCCCGGATAGCACTAATCCGTTGGATCTTTCCACTTGTCCGTTCGATGCGGGGTGGGCTACCGAGGCTACGTCGAGTCAGATTTTCTTGTCTCGGCAAAAGCGCGCAAATGCTCCTTCCACAAAATTTGTTCCATTATCAGTTATCATGCTGTGTGGATAACCGTGTCTCAAGATGATGTCTTTGAGAAATGTCACGGCCGTTGCTCCATCACATTTTCTTATAGGCTTCACTTCGATCCATTTTGTAAACTTGTCCACCATGACCAGAATGTGCGTCATGTTTCCTCTTGCTGGTTTGAACGGGCCAACCATATCCAAGCACCACACAGCAAATGGCCATGTAATTGGTATGGTTTTGAGTTCCGACATAGGCATATGTGTCTTGGTGGCATACCTTTGACAACCATTGCATTTTCTCACTAGATCTTCTACTTGCTCCAAGGCACTTGGCCAGTAGAATCCATGCCGGAACGCCTTTGCCACTAAGGCCCGGGATGAGGCATGATTCCCGCATTCTCCTTGGTGTATATCTCGGAGGATGTCAAGTCCTTCTTCCGGGTCAACACACCGCTGGAGGACATTGGTTACACTCCGTTTGTACAGCTCGGAATTGATGATTGTGTCAGCTTTGGCTCTCCTCTGAGTTTGCCTGGCTAGCACTTCCTCAGTGGGTAACGTTCCATGTTTCAAGAACTGGTATATAGGCAGTGCCCAAGCTGGTACTGCTCGCGCATGGAACATCTCCTCATCAATTTCCATCCGATCCACCGGCATAACTTCAGCCGGATTACGCTGAACAGTCCCCGGGTCTAGTGAGGTAGTCCCCGAGTTTGCCGAGGTAGTCCCCGGGTTCCGCGTGCTACCTCCCATGTCAATGTCCATGGGCTCAGCTCCAGATTCCGCGTTTTTCGGGACATAGATTGAGTCGGTTCCTAGGGACGGCCTGATAGATGGTTTTCTGAGGTGCTCCAATGCTACGCCCGGTGGAATTCCCTGTCGGGTCGATCCGAGCTTTGACAGCATGTAGGCAACTTCGTTTTCCACGCGAGGTACATGGTGAAATTCGCATCCCTCAAAGTAACCCGAGATCTTCTGCACATGAAATCTGTATAGTGCCATGTTTGGATCCGTATGCCCCACTCCGGACACTTGCTGTATTACTAGATCCGAGTCGCCAAAGCAGATTATCCGACGTATGCCAATCTCCTTTGCCACTTTGAGACCATGCACAAGAGCCTCGTACTCAGCGACATTGTTTGATGCCGTGAAATGGATCTGCAATACATACTTGAGCCGATCCTTCTTTGGCGAGGTAAGCACAACCCCGTCACCTAACCTGGTTTTGGTTTTCGATCCGTCAAAGTGCATCTTCCAGTAGTTCGGATCTGGCGGCGGTGGTTCATATTGTACCTCGGCCCAATCCACGAAAAAGTCCGCCACAGCCTGGGACTTGATCGCTTCTCCTATCATATTAGGTGCGAAGGTGCTAGCTCAATTGCCCATTTCGCAATTCTGCCATTCGCATCTTTGTTACCCATTATCTCGGATATGGGGGCTTCGCATATCACTTTGATGGGATGCTCCTCAAAGTAGTGCTTTAACTTCTTTGCCGCCATATAAACTCCGTATGCCACCTTTTGAAAATGCAGGTAGTTCTGTTTTGAGGCAGACAATACCTCGCTCAAGTAATACATCGCCTCTCGTGACCGACTTACCCTCTTCATCTCGCTCCACTACAATCACTGCACTTACAACTCAGTTGGTTGCGGCTATGTAGAGCAACATTGGCTCCTTTGACAGTGGAGAAGCTAACACTGGTGCAGTGGCCAACATTTTTTTCAAGTGTGCAAAAGCTTCATCGGCATGCGGCGTTCAAATGAATTTATCTGACTTTTTCATGAGTTGGTAGAGAGGCAGTGCCTTTCCCCCTAACCGACACACAAACCTACTCAACGACGCCAGGCATCCAGTGAACTTCTGGACGTCGTTGAGACACTTCGGCAGCTCCATTCGTTCGATGGCTCGGATCTTAGTTGGATTAACCTCGATACCTCGGCTGGAGACAAGAAATCCGAGTAATTTCCTAGCCGAGACACCGAAGGTACATTTCTCTGGGTTAAGCTTCACCCGGAATCTCCTCAAGTTCGCGAATGTTTGCCTTATGTCTTCAAGGAGCGTTGCGCTTTCCTTGGTCTTAATAACCACATCATCCAGGTATACTTGTACATTTTGACCTATTTGATCGTGCAAACATTTTTGCATACATCTTTGGTACGTTGCTCCTGCATTTCGTAAACCGACGGCATAGTGCGATAGCAATAAGCCCCGTACGGGGTAATAAAGGCAGTTTTTATTTGATCATCCGGGTTCAGAGGTATCTGGTGGAAACCAGAATAAGCGTCAATGAATGACAACAGTTCACATCCCGCGGTAGAGTCGATGACCTGATCTATCCTCGGCAGTGGAAACGGATCTTTTGGACACGCCTTGTTCAGGTTCGTGTAATCGATACACATACGCCAAACCACTGCCACGTTTGGATCATCCTTCTTTTTTTTCTACCAGCACCGGATTAGAGAGCCAATCCGGATACAACACTTTCATGATAAATCCTGCTGCCAGCAACCGAGCTATCTCGTCACCAATGACCTTTCTCCTATCCTCGGCGAAGCATCGGAGAGGCTGCTTCACCGGCCTTGCTCCGGGTCTTCCGTTCAAAGAGTGCTCGGCCAACTCCCTCGGAACACCTTGCCAGTCCTGTGTGGACCAAGCAAAAATATCCCGATTCTCACGGAGGAAGTTGACGAGCTCGCTTTCCTATTTGTCACTTAACCCGGCACCAACTGTTACGGTACGCTCCGGAAACAGGTTATCCACTGGAATCTTCTTGGTGTCCTTCGCGGCGTGAAATGAAACGCTTCCATGCGGGTTGCTTAACGCCGGCATATACTGTTGCGTGGACTGAGCTAATGCCGCCACCTCTTGGATTTTTCTTTTCTCTTGGGCAATTACGAGTGACTCGGCTAGGTTAGACAAGGCTGAGGCGCACTCAATACAACGTCGGAAATCCCCAGCGATAGTAATTGCTCCATTTGGCCCGGGCAACTTCATCTTCAGATAACTAACGTGGCAACTTGCCATGAATTTGCTCAGTGCTGGTCTCCCGAGTAATGCATGATACGCGCTCTCCAAGTTCACCACCTCAAACTCCAGATTCTCAGTTCGGCAGTTATCCCTCGCATCAATAGAGCGTCGACCGGACTTTGCCTATGGGCTCACAGGATATGCCTGGTACGATACCATGGAAAGTTGTTCTTGTAGCCTGGAGCATGTTCTCCGAGATGCCCAACTTACGCATCGTATCCGCATACATGATGTTAATGCTACTGCCATTGTCGATCAGTACCTTGGAGAATCTCACATTAATGTTTGGTCCAATGAACGTCGGATCTAACACTAGTGCATACGAGCCCGGACTTGGCATAAGCTTGGGATGATCTTTGACGCTCCAGGTAATTTCCTGGTCCGACCAAGACATGTACCTCGTCACTGCAGGCATAACCGTGTTAACCTCCATATGTCGGTGCTGCAAGCTCTTCCTATCTGTTTCCTCTGTTGTGAACACACAATAGCTCTGGTGATGTTCCCTGTACTCATTCCTTCCCTCGTTTCCGGAGTACCTCTGATCCAGTTGTTGCTGGTTTTCCACCTGATGCACTGCATCCCTTCTCTCATTATTGTCATACCTCGGCGGAGGGGGAGGCAACATCAGTTGTTGCGTGTTTGCTCCGGTGAGCAGTTGCTGCCGGGGTAACTCCTGCCGAGGTTGATCATTCCGGGGTGCCTGAGCATTCCCCGAACCACCTTGTTCTATCTTACACATCCATTCACATTGCCTTGTTGTGTGACCCGCCGGGCTGTTCGGATTTGGCGTGTGAAATTTACACGGCTGGTCCAGCATTGACTCATAGGTATACCTCGGACGATCTTTCTTTTCTTGCCATTGCTTCTTCTGCTCCGGAGTCCACATTTTCTTGCCATCGTTTCGAGGAGTCCATTGCCCTCCGCTCGTGTTATTGGTTGCCTGCTCCGGGCTGATCTTGATTCACGGTTGCAACTTGTTGCGAACTATACCGATGGTCCGTCTATCGCCTCCTTTTTCCCCTGTAATCGTTCCTCCGGGATGACCCGGCTCCGTCCCTCGGATAGTACTCCTCATTTGACTCGTTCGACGCGATCCTAGGTTGAGTCGGATCACCTAAAGCATAAGAATCCGTGATCCGGATCATCTCTGCCAATGTGACTGGCATTTTCCTTTGCAATTTCATCCACAACTCGCTGCCATATCTGCACCCTTGTGCGAACCATGCTATAGCCTGTGACTCTATGACTCCCTCACATGAGTTTCTCACGGTACACCACCGGGTCAAGAATTCACGATCCGCTTGCTAGATCTGCTTGCACATTGCCAGGGTTTGCGGTCTATTCGGTCTCTGATATGTACTTGAGAAGTTGCTGATAAACATTTCTTCAAAATCTATCCAGCAATTGATGCTTCCGGGTGGCAAATTATTCAGCCATACCCTAGCCGTACCTTCCAACATTTGGGGTACATACTGAACAGCCCATCTCAAGTTACCAGTTGCAATTTTCACAGCTGTTGCGTAGTTTATCAGCCAATCCTCCGGCTTTGTACTGCCGTCATACATCTTCGTGCCCCTGGGTAATTGGAAATTGGGTACTGGCGGTTCCTTCATGATTCGGGGTCCAAAGCACGCTGGACCCGGAGGACCTTGACATTCGATCTGTTCCGACCTATACAGGCGATCCAGCTTTAACTCAAGGCCATCCGCATCAAATCCACCTTCCCAATCTCGACCTTATCACATGATAGTCCGGTCTTGCGTATCCTGCATTCATCACCTCCAAGTCTCCGTCATTGTATCGGTCTTGTTCTCATTGTGCTCCTCTCTGTTGCATACCACGGCCGGCACTTTTCTATTGCCTTGGTACATTCTGCTGCTGCGGTTGACCTGCTCCTGCCGAGTTTCGCTGTCCGGCATTGCCGTTGGCAGCATTCCCTTGACCGGCATTGCCTTGGTCATTATTACCTCGGCCCGCTTCACCTCGGCTCACACTTCGTCGATCGTCGTTTTTCTGCATCTCTTTTTCTTTTCCCGCATGCGTTGGGTCGTACGGGACGATCTGCTTGTTCCGTCTGGCCGAGGTTACTACCTCTTCTCTCCTTGGGCCACCATGAGGCGACGATGCGGCTCCAGCGGATTTGTCCGGGTTACCCATCGCCGAATGGACGATCTTAGAAGCTCCAACTCTCTCCGGGTTACCTCTCAGCAGCTCCTCGTTCTGCCTGTTCGCAATCCGAACTAGCTCGTTAACCCGGCCTTGCTGTCTTTGATGGGCTTCACCCGTCAGACCCTCTAGCTCGGACACCGCGGCATCTGCTGCTCTGAGGTTCTTCGCCGGGGTACTATACTTCGGCAACCCCACAGACAGATAGTTTTCCGACCCTTCTGGTCCATCATCACCTTCTCTGTTCATCTCACTTATGAGATTTTTCCCTTTTATCCTTACTGCATCAACCTTGTTTGCCTTGGCAGATTGGCAGCGTCATGTTCAACGACTGCTGAGCCGCTGCTATTTTCTTTGCGCCCTCCAGTATCTTTTGCCGGGTCTCCTCTAGCTCGGCCTGTGCCCGAGCCGGATCTTCCACTGCTGCCACCTGGTTCGCCAAGCTATCCATAGCTTCCTTCAGCATGTTCTCAGGCCTCTCTAGCGGAGGACCCCTAGCTTTCCTCGGCGCCTTAGGCGTTACCTCCGGGTCTGGCGCTGGATCCTTGCTCATGCCCGCGCCTGGCGCAGTCATCATCACCTCTGCATGGTCCGGGGAGCGAGCGATACGCGCCCCGCGAGCCACAGTGAGGGGTGGTTCTCCTGCATCAACGATGCGACGCGGATGAACGCAAGACACGTCCACAACAACATAGACCTTGTGCGCACCGAGCTTGACGAAGATACCGTTGCGCGGAAGGGGGCGCGTGCCGAAGCAGCCAGCGTTGTCGCTGACGTAGTCCAGCGCTCTAAAGCACTGAACGAGCCCGGAGACGATGCGTTTGCCGGTGCCGATGAAGTTTCCTGTCCGGATCTTCACCCCTGCTAGCGCCGCTAGCCCCACGGTGGGCGCCAACTGTCGTGGTGGTGTCACGGCAGATGCCATGGATAGGCTAAAGGTGTGGACTAATATGCGCTAGGGGAATCTAGGGAGGGATAGTAGAGTGATTCTCTACACAGAAGCTTTGTATTGATGTTCAATCTCCAAGATTACAAGTGCTCCTCGAGCTGTATTGGCAAGAGGAGGAAGAAGAAACTCTCTTACTCTTGCCTACCAACTAGCCCAAGAACCCTAGATCCACTAGTGTTCGACCAACTAGAATTCTCCTTGCTCTGTATCAGAAAAAACCCAACCCCCTTACCAGAACCCTAACCCCCCTTATATAGAGGTGGTTCGGTCCTGGCCTAGGGCATACGTGGAGGCATATTCCTAAGAATATGCCCCCTCCCAAAGTAGTAACCCGACATGGGTGCTTTTCCCCGCGTCACACTTGCTTTAGCGACGTAGCCTCTGCGGTGCCCGCGTCAGCCGACGTGAGCGTCGTCACCCTTGTTGGCCACGATCTGGTGGTCCTGCCCTTGCTTTATTCGCTCATCTAGTACGCACCGGACCTTCTTTTTTGACCAGAGAGATTCCTTCCTTATCCTAGAAGCCAAGCGAGGATCCGGATCACAGTTGATCCGGCCACACCTGTTCCTGCATATAAGCTAGACAAGTATTTCCGACTTACTCCTTGAGTCGGACGAGATAATGTTAGGCGACCCCCTGGTCCGGGTTACTCCGTGATCCGGCCTGCCTTGAGGTGACTTGGCCAGCATCCGCTTTGACCTTGCCGAACCTCGGCTAACTCGACCCTTATACCCTGGAGTGACCCTAACCGGGGTTATCCCCCCAACACTGTTGGATTGCATCTTCCAGGGGTTAAGTAGCGGTTCTACGGAGGTAATTTCCCATCTGTGCTCTTTCTTCCTTGTTGCCATCGCCATTGCTTCTGCTCCTCTGCTTTCTCCTGCGCCCGTCTCCTCCACGACGTTGGACCAGCTCCGATCGTTCTCGAGCTACTTCCTTCGTTCACATCGCCGTCGTGCAATGGGGAAGAATAAGGGAGGCACTGCCGCTGATTCCGCGGCCACTGTTGCCGCGGCGAAGAAGAAGGGGGGCTCCGCCGCTGCGGGCACCAGCACCGCCGCCGGCGGGAAGAAGAAGGTCGCGGGCACCCACGTTACGAATGGTGCGTGGCGCCCTTCCATCATCAAAGCGTCTGATATCCGTCTTATTCGCCAAGACGGAGTGCTGTCTGCGGCAGTCACCGATGCGCTCGTCCCCAGCGGTGAGACCATTCCTACTCCTCCCGCTGGTTTTCGAGTGATGTTTCTTGCATTCATCATTCGTGGTATTTCCTTGCCTCTTCATCCCTTTTTTAGGGGTCTTCTTTGTTTCTACGGGCTCCAGCTCCATCAGCTGTCCCCAAATTCGATCCTCCACATCTCTTGCTTCATCACAATCTGCGAGTGCTGGCTCGGAATCGAGCCACACTTTGGCCTTTTCAAGCGCATCTTCAAATTGAAGCGCCAGTCTGCATCTGTCTCTTTAGTTTACAACGTAGGTGGTTGCGGAATTCACGTCGACCCATCCGCCACCTACTTTGACATCAAGCTCACGAAGTCCGTCTAGGGATGGAGGGACAAATGGTTCTATGTCCGTGATCAGAAGGCCAAAGATGAGCACTTTGGACCCGCGCCCTTCGATCCCGCGACTCCATGCAAGAAGATGCGTTCCTGGAAGAACATAGTTATGCCTGGCGAACTCGTGGAGACAGACATGCTGTATCAACGCGTCTGCGACCTCGAGAGTCGCATAGGCAAAGAAGAGGGAGGTTGCGCCCTCATCCGAACTTGGCTGCATCGTCGCGTCCAGCCCCTTCAAGCCAGAGTCCACCCCATCTTTCAATGGGCTGGCGCTGATGATGCCACTCGCGTGTCTGCCGATGGCATGTCCGCGAGTGAGGTGGACAAGAGGGTTCGACTGGTCACGAAGTACACTGGCAAGGATGTGCTTCCTAGTGAGCCAGTTGTTCCTCCCTTTGATGCTTCGAATCCTCCTCGTGAGGTATAGTTATGCTACGCAGTAGCTTATTTTGTCGATTGCTTTTTCTATTGCTTGCTTGTTTGCTGATCTTTGTTGTCTGTATGCAGGATTGGGCGGTGTCGTCGTGTATGCCTCCTCTCCCTGAGGGGATTATTCCTAGCGAAGCTTTGGAAGAGGACGAGTCTGAGTAGACTGTCCCTTCTGATGTGGAAGAAGAAGCCCCCAAGTCCGAGAGTCCGGATACTCGCAACCCTTCGTGCAGCGAGGATTCTGACGCATCGTCTCCGTCGACTCCAGAAGGTACGGCCGTTGGAGCGGATTCGCCAATTCCTGTCGTTCCTGTGAGGGCTGTGGCATCGTCTTCTCGCAGGAAGATGTGATTGCCTAAGGAATCTTCATCGGAGTCGGTGGAGGCGATGTTTGATTTTGACAAGTTTGACTGGTAAGTTTCGCGTTCTTTTGTTCTTCTATGTTTTCTTCTTGTTGGCTTTGCCCTGGAGTTTGCCCTTACTCAAGGTGGGTGTTGTATTGTAGTCAAGAGGCATCGTCATCTTCTGGCGATGTCGAATTTTTAAAGGAATCAGGAGTCACGACCTCGAAGGCCAAGGAAGAGGTCGAGCGCGCTCCTTCCCCTCTAGTGGCGGCCCACTCCGGGCACAATTCTTCCAGCTCTCCTCACGCAGGGGAGCATCGAATGGTTGCTCGGATGACGGTACAGCAAACATGTTCAGAGTCATTGGAGGACCATGTAAGTATAGCTTTTCTTCTCTTTAGTGCTGCAGTCGATGTTGTCTATTGCCTTTGCTGATTCTTTGTTTGTGCGACAACTCCTTGTAAAGGAAGCCACGCAAGTGGTAGAGCAGGTGATGGCGATGGGCCACCAGCATGCATTGCTGGAGACGCGTCATCGCGTGGTTGAAAGTGAGTGTTCTACACTTATTCTTTTTCGTCTTCTCCTTTTGGTATAGTAGATTGATAATCAACTTTTGATTGCCGTGTAGCTGAACATAATGCCTTACTGCGTAACGTCGCCACCTTGGAGAAAACACTTGCCACGGCTATGAAGGGTCGCGACGAGGCAATCGCAGCTCGTGACGAGGCACAGAAGCGCGAAGAGGATCTGCGTGCCTCTTTCGTGGCCAGGGAAAAGTTGTTCGAAGAGCAACTATTCTCAATCGCCAAGGCTCTCTCAGGTACCTTTGCTTGTGGATATTGTTGTCCTTCTCTGCATCTAATGCTTTTGCTGGTGGTGCTAAAGTTTTGGTCCATGTGTGGGTTCATGCACAGATGCTGGCGATTTGAGATTTGACCCGCAGGCCCTTCGTCGCGATGACGTTCTGGCAGGCACAGTGTCTGCAGTCGAGGATCGTAGCACCGCCGTCCAAGATACACTTTCCAAGGACAAGGTCGCCCTCAGTCGCCTCCGGGAGGATTTGATGCTGAAGGTGGAGCTGATCGATAATATGGACGAGCTGGTAGAATCACTCGCCGGGGGTGTGCCTTACAGCTACAAGAACTCACTCCGCGCGGCTGGCGTGACCATGTCACTCGCCATGGTGCAGGCCCACGGGGTCGAGATTGATCCTTCCACGGTGTCAAAGGCGATGCCTGTTGGCGCGGAGGGTCAGCAGGTAGTCTTTGCTCCTTTCGCGACTGCCTGTGACAAATATGGGCATCCTTTGATAAATACTGTTGTGAAGTATTCTGAGGAGCTCCAACGTGCCAAGAAGGCGACGAAAGCTTCGGCCTCAGGGGCCAGTGGAAAGTCAGTGGCGTCTGATACTGCCACGGACTTGATGAAGCCCCCGAAGCCATCGAAGTCGAAGAGGTCAGCTGCTCCTTAGTTAGCTTTGTAATAGTTGATTAGTCTATGTCCTTTTGTTTAAGAACATGCCTGCTGGCGAGTGTATCTGCTGATACTTTATGCTGGTCTTGAATGCATCTGACCTTTTGCCTTTGTGTTGATTTGATCGCCTTATTTGCTTCTATCTTGACTTGTGGTAGGGTACCTCAAGTGATCCCGTGAGGGACCCAGACTCGCCATCACTTGATGATGCTGCACCGCCGGCCCAACAGAGAGGAGCTATCCTTGCTTTTGCGACTTCATGATCGCGTGAAGCAGCTGGAGCGTGAGTTGCCCGTGCTCCGTGGTAGCGCAGACGTGTGGAAGTCGAAGGCGGAAAAAGCCGCCGCCCGCGAGCAATATCTGCTTGGCGAGGTGACGCAGCTGGGCGACCAGTTCAAGTGTTAGTTTGCTTATTCTCATCTTTTCCTTTGTAGTCATTCGCAGTCGTACGTTGTACTCATGCTATTGGCGCTGCTTCGTGTAGTTGTTAGCGCGCGCCATCCGCAGGAGGAGAAGGATAGAATTGCCATTCGCCTTCATGATCTCACCCAGGAGCAACTTCAAGAGAGTGGATACTTCTGGGTAGATCATGATCGTGCGACTGCGCTGGCGACCCTGCAGGATCGTGCATCGCGAGTGCTACTCTTTCTGAAGAAGTCGCAGTCATGCTTGAAGAACATTTATCGGGCGATGTTCCTGCTGGATGACACTCCATCAAGCCTGCTGGCTCTCCTTGCCAAATTTCAAGATCTGTCCGCGGTTCGCAAGTGCGTGAGGCAACCGTTGGTGGCTGGTGCCAAGGCTACGCTCTCAATGGTGCGATTGCACAGGCCTGACGTGGATGTTGCCGCCATTGCGTCTGGGCCACTAGCACCGCCAGCAGGATCTGCTTGGGATATGGTGCCGCACTATTAGGCGGTGGATCGCCCAGGAGAGGAGATCGTCGACTTCTTCGAGGAACAAACCAACGTTCTTCTGTTGCAATAGTAGCCTAGTTTGTATCCTGCACATAAGTGTACTTGTGTTGTAAAGTTCATATAGATGTTGTAGATAATTTATTGTCGAATGTGTATAAAGAGCTTTGTTAGCATGAGGTGTGTTGCACTATGCGAGTCCTTTTCGTTAGCCTGGCCATGTTTTATCTCAGTCCCTTGTCAACCTATCAGGTGCGTTGCAGCTGGGTTGAGTTTGTGTTAAGGGGTTCGATTGATGTGCCAGCTACTCAGGATCTCGCGTTTTTGGTTCGAAGAACAAACATGTATAGGGTGGCGCAGCCCCCGAGTATGTAAATTGACAAAGTAGAGGAGAACATAGAGTTTTGGGGCACTTAGCTTTTATTTATCCAAAGAACAGTGCGAGGTACAATGTGTGGCTAAGTAGCCTTATTTGCAATGTAAAAGTAAAAAACGACTAAGGATAGAAGCATCGCAGCTGTGCGACGTTCCAGGGGTTGGATTATGCGACTCCTGTCTCTAAATCTTGGAGGCGGTAGGCGCCACCTGGGATTACTTCTGTAATCACGTACGGTCCTTCCCTGGGGGACTCGAGCTTGAGATGCCCAGTGGCGCCCCGCAAAAACCACTACTAGAAAATCACGTTGTTTTCGTGCATTGCATCATCATGATCGCATGCTCATGTTATCATGCCACATTGCATTTGAGCATCGTCATGTCATCATGCATCTGTTTGTCTAAAACTATTTTCTAAAAGCCTGGTTTTGTTTTCTAGACGCCCCGTCTTTAATTCAAATTAAAACCCGGGTCTCCAGAATATTTTGTTTTGTCTACCAACGGTTTGCAAAAGCCTCGTTTTAATAAATAAATTTTTAAATTATTTTTTTAGGAGGCAGCCAGCCAGGCCCGAAGCCCGGCCGACCACCTCCAGATAAAAATCCTATCTAACCCAGATCTACCCAAACCCCTTTGCTACCAAATACTCTACCCACTCTAGTCCTATCCAGCCCTCCACCTCACCCGGCCAATCACCACCCGCCACCTCACCACTCCCTTCCCCCATCCAATCCCAGCCCGCCACCTTAGCCTCCCTAGCCACCATCGTCAGATCCCACGCTGCACCTTGACTAACTTTCCCAGCACGCCACCTGAGCCGCCAGCCGGGCCCCACCTGGACCGCTCCCCCCCCCACCTCCCCCCCACCGCCTCGGGCTCCACCTCACCGCCCCCCACCACCACCTGGCCGTCAGACGTCGCCTCCTGCCTCGAACCCCACCTCACAGACGCTGGCCGCCTCCTCTCTCTTCCTCCCGCTCGCCCGCATCCTCCCCCGCCATCTCACCAAGCTCCGCCTCCACCCCGACGACTGCCTCGGGCCCGCTCCGCTCTGGCCGAGCCTGGCCCTCTCCGTCACCACCACCCTGCCGCCGGTAGCCTCTCTTCCTCCGTCTAATGCCGCAGGTTTTCCGCGCGTCCTAGGGCCGCGACCCCGCCGCCTCGCGGGCTCCCCTTTGGCCCGAGCTCGCCCGTAGCGCCCTGTCGGCGTGTCCTCCTGCTCTGGCGGCTCCGCCGACCTCGCCTCCATTCCCCATCCCGCGCGCCCCTGCCTAGCCGGGCTCCGCAGTCCGCCGGGCCCCCTCCTCCCGTACCCGCGCGGCTCCTCACCAGCCAGACCCCGTCGCCGGACCCCGCCTCCTCCCTCCGGCGATTCTTCGGCCGCCGCGCTGCCTTCCCCAAGCCCGCGTGGCCGTCATCTCCTCTGTCTCTGGCCTTCCTCGGCATCTCCCGGCCATCGCTGTTTCTCCGCTTAGCGCCTCCGCGAGTCGCCTGGCATGTGTTCGCATCCTTCCCCGGTGCCCCTTTGCCTCTGCTCCCAACCTCCGCCTTCGCCGATCCATCTGCAAGCCTTGCGGCCGAGCTGCTGCCACCGTGTCGCGGGCCATCGTCGACCTCCTCCGCGCGTGTGTGGTGTTGTTTCCCCGTTTGTGTCTGCGTGTTCAGGGCCAGCTCGAGGCAAGTGCTCTGTTTGTGTCTCCCTGGTGACAATATGTGGTTGTTCTGAGGCGGTTGTGCAAGATACCCCATGCGACAAGACCGACAATAACGATTTAAGTTCTTCTCGACTTGTGGTACGCCAAGATCTACACCGGAGATCTCCGGAACTGGAACCGAGTTCGCCTCGGCAATCGAGCCTGATCATCAAAGTGCTCCATCTCAGCCGACAAGACCATCGCTAGGAACCCGAAGCAGCCCAATGTACCACTCCAAGGCCACCGACAAGATCTTCGACATGCGTCGCCATACTCGAAGCCCACTTCGCGGACCCGACGACCACACATGCGACAAGACCTTCTTCCCGGATGCGAAGTCGAGAACCCGAATGCCAAGATCGTCGACGCGAATACGCCAAGTTCGTCTACCCGGACACCGTGCGACAAGATCTACTTCACGGATCCGAAGACCCCGGTACCCGATCCACTCAAGTTCGCCATGGACGACAAGATCGACACCAACCAGGGCGAATCCGACACACCCCCTGACGCCAAACCAAGTCCTTCTCCCCGGATGCGACAAGATCTACTTCCGTTGTCCGAGACTGACCCCCGTCGAACCTGTCGAATCCCGAACCCCTCGGAGCCCAAGTTTGCCGGACCCTAATGTGATTCCCTATCCGAGACCCCTATTATTTTTATAATATAACAATATCGACTGTCGCATATTAAATTGTTCAACTCGCATGCATATCATAATCATGCCGGATCTTTTGCGTAGTATTAAATATTGCATCCGGTGTTTGTGCTAGTGTTTGCTTCTTCGCGGATTAGGCCGATGAGTTGATGCGAGTATCGATAAGTTCTCCGGCTATGAACCTTCGGCAGTGTTTTCCAGGCGAGCATCTCTTCCCCTTCTACCTATTTTGCATTTATAGTCTTTATTCCCTCCTGTTGATCTATTGCTATCCGTGTCACGATGCTTTAGTGTTCCACACCAGATATATTCCTTGCAGCCCTTATATTGCCTCAGACACCTCCTATTGCCTGTTGCTTGTTAGACAGCTGGCCCTGTGAGTCGTAGTTGCTTGCTCAGGTGTTGCCTCGCGTCGTTGATGTTCCACAGTTGTTGGGCGGTTGGCAAATGTTTAATGGTGGTGTTGATCATGATTCGAATTACAGTTTATTAATTAATGTTGATAGTAGTTTAATGCAGAGGCACCGGTGGGTAATAGACAATATTTGGTTCTTCACCGCTCACTAGTGTCCCCTAGGACCCGAGTTCTTGACACCTGTTCCGAGATCGAGCGCGCTAACCACAGGAGGGGTGTGTGGGCACCCCCATCGGCTTACTAACTGATTTCAAAGTATTGTACCGGGGGCCACAAGTAGTTTGGGGCTTTATTACTATCCTGTATTTATGCCATGCTTTACTGCTTTATTTAAGATTATGCGTGGAGGACCTGTATTTAGGATTATGAGTGTTTTCGGTTTCGACAAGCCAGTCACTTTCGGTTCCCGATCGTTTACAGCCATTGACGCAAACCACAGGTCCGTTCGAGCCGGACAACTTGCTATGGTAGCTTAGTGGGGTGGCTCCCATGTACTTGCTTTGGGTCTGGGAAACGTCATGAATTAGGCCCCGCCGACATACCGATGGGTGTATGTTAACCGATCCGCAAAAGGGTCGAAGTGCGTGTGGATACTTTGGTGCACCCCTGCAGGGTTAAATCTTTTCGAAAAGCCGTGTCCGCGGTTATGGACGACTTGGAGCACAGTTTCTTGATCATAGACAACAATAACTAAAGTTTACTGTTATAATTTGACTTACATCTGAGATGACTAGTAAGTTGGATAACTGCCATGGAAAGATTAAATAAACCTGCCAACCGTGTGAGTTTTTCCTCGGCTTGACTTCCTCGTTTGGTCTCGAGGGGGAATACCAAGATGGGTATGTTTGGTGTTAGTATCAGAAGGTTTCGAATAGGTCTTTCTTATCCCTCTCTAATAGCCGACAGTTGAATCGAGTTTCTATAGATTGTTTAGTGCATGTTGCGCTGCCGCTTCAGTCCACCATACCTATGTAGGCGAGAGCCGCCGAATTCTAGCCTCGCCATGTACTGGCCTTAGTACTGACGCTCCTCTTTTTTCCTTTGCCCTTTGTTGGCACCCCTTTTGTTTTAGCAGGTTTGAGATCGACGTCGTTAGCAGGGTTACCCTTCCGGCTTGGCCTGGGCCGGGTTATGGACGCCATTGGTTATTCTTCAGGGCTCTTAGCCCAATTTGCATCTTGTCCGTACTCGGACGTTTTATCGATTTCAAGGTGATTTGGATCTTGTATTGTATATCTGTATTCTTAACTCGCTGAGTCGCTGTTGTATATATATCTGTTCTGTGGGTCCCATCGAGGACTGTTGTGTAATGTTATTACTTCGTTTTCCACCCGCACGAAAGTGCCTGGTGGGCGTCCTGGAATCGTTTCTATGCGGGTTTGGCGGAAAGGGCTAAAACTTGCATAGGGCCGATTCGAGGGTGTTACATGCCCCTGCTGCTTCAGTCGCAGGACTAGGTAACCTTCGATGAAGGATCTGGGGTGAAGCCTTCTATTGTGGTAGTTGCGCAGGTTCTACTGGTAGATCGTGGATCTTTCTGCGGCGATTTCTCTTGCTTCGTCAAGGAGGTCGACGGAGTCTTCGAGTGCAAGGGATGACTCTTGTTTGCTATAAGCGACTATGCGTGGTGCCTTGTATCATACTTCCGCGGGTAGCACTGCCTCTGCTCCGTGCACCATAAAGAAGGGCGTGTAGCCCGTGGCGCTGTTTGTAGTTGTATGTGGGCTCCAGAGTACGGATTGCAGTTCATCTGGCCAGCAACCCGCGGCTTGTTCGAGTGGTCGTAGGAGTCGCTTCTTGATGCCGCTGTAGATGATCCCATTTGCCTTTTCCACCTGACCGTTGGTCTGTGGATGCGCTACTGAGGCGTAGCTGATGTTGATCCCCAGGTTCTCGCAGAATTCTTGGAACTCCTTGGATGTGAAGTTCGTCCCGTTGTCGGTGATGATGCTGTGCGGCACGCCGAAGCGGTAGACGATGGACTCAAAGAACTTGACTGCGCTGTGCCTGATTGATTGGTCACCGGCATGGCTTCGATTCACTTGGTGAATTTGTCGACTGCCACCAAGAGGTAGATGTAGCCTCTCGCGAGGACCTTGGAAGCTTGCCGACCATGTCGAGCCCCCACTGTGCGAAGGGCCAGGCCAATGGAATTGGCCGTAGCTCTGCACCTGGCGCGTGTGGCTTATCCGTGAATTGCTGGCAAGCATTGCATTTTTGGACTATGTCCTTGGCGTCGCGCATGGCCGTGGGCCAGTAAAATCCAGCTCGTAGAGCTTTGGCAACGAGGGCGCGACTGCCGGCGTGGTGCCCGCATGTCCCTTCATGGATGTCGAGGAGCACTGCTCTTCTGTCGGCCATGGAGACGCATCGTTGTAGCACCCCTGTGATGCTGCGTTTATACAGTTTGCCGTTGACAACGGCGAATGCCTTGGAGCGCAGCGCGATGTGTCGTGCATCTGTCGGATCGTCCGGTAGCCTCTTGCTAAGGAGGTACGTAATGTACGGCTGCATCCAGGATTACGCGATCATTATGACGCTCATTGGTCCTTCTAGTCCTGTGTCCAGCTCCGAGTCATCGAGTGCCATTGTCTCATTGGGTGGCGTAGCCCCCGAGTCCGTTGCTGCGCTTGCTTTATTCTCTGCGGCCTTTGGCTTGATGGAGCGTTCGCATATGCGCTCGAGAAATACCCCAGGTGGTATGGGGGTGCAGGTAGAGCCTATGTTGGCGAGTGTGTCCGCCTCTTCGTTGCTTTTGCGACCTACGTGTCGTAGCTCGCAACCATCAAAGTCTCCTTTGAGTGTATCGTAGAGGTCACGGTACACGATCATGTTGTCGTTCAGTGCGTCACACTCATGCATTGTTTGGTTGACGACCAACTTGGAGTCGCCATATATGATGAGCCTCTTGGCGCTGCAAGCTTTTTCCATCCTCATCCCGTGCAACAGGGCCTCGTATTCAACCTCGTTGTTTGAGGCTATGAACTGCATTCGCAGGATATACTTCAGCTTGTCCCCTTGAGGTGATGTTAGTGTGACACCTGCGCCTGCTCCGTCTTTCCGCTTGGACCCATCGAAGTGCATTGTCCAGAGGTAGGACATATCTGGCTTGTCCGGGAGTTGGTTCTCCATCCAGTGCACGAGGAAGTCAGGGAGAACTTGCGACTTGATTGCGTCGCGTTTTTCGTATGTGATGTCTCGTGGAGACAGCTCTATTCCCCAAAGCGCGACTCGCCCTGTGGCGTCGGGGTTATTGAGGATATGTCCCAACAGGGCGTCGTTGACTACCACGATTGGGTGTTCCTGGAAGTAGTGGCGCAGTCGCCGGGTGGTCATAAAGACGCCGTACGCCGGTAGTAGTGCGGTACCGCTGTTTTGTTGGCGTGAGGACCTCGCTGAGGTAGTACACCGGGCGTTGTACGCCGTGGACCTTGTTTTCCTCAGCTCGCTCGACGACGAGCACTGTGCTGACCACCTGGTTGGTGGCAGAGATGTACAACAATAGTGGTTCTCTTTCTCGTGGAGTCACCAGCACTGGCGAAGTGGATAGCAGGCGCTTGAGATCTTCGAATGCTTCTTACGCTTCATTGGTCCACTCGAATTTTTCAGCTTTGCGGAGGAGCTGGTAGAAGGGCAGTGCCTTTTCACCCATCCGACTGATAAATCGACTGAGGGCCGCGATTCATCCAGCCAGTTGCTGGACGCCTCTTATGTTCTTCGGCTTCTCCATGGCCAGTATGGCTTTTATCTTCGTTAAGTTCGCCTCGATTCCCCTCGCGGAGATGAGATACCCGAGTAGCTGCCCAGATGGTACGCCGAAGGCGCATTTGTACGGATTGAGCTTGATCTGCTAGCGATCAAGGTTGGCGAAGGTTTCGCGCAAATCATCGATTAGAGAGGCTTCCTCCTTGGTCTTGATTACTATGTCATCGACATAGACTTGTATGGTGCGACCCAGTTGTTCCTTGAGGCAAGCCTGCATGCACCGCTGGTAGGTGGCTCCCGCGTTTTTTAGCCCGAAGGGCATTGTGTTGTAGCAGAACACACCAAAGGGCGTTGTAAACGCTGTTTTCTCTTGATCTTCCTCCTTCATTCGAATTTGATTATAGCCTGAGTAGGCGTCGAGGAAGCAGAGGCGCTCGCATCCCGCGGTGGAGTCGATGATCTGGTCAATCCGTAGCAGCGGGAAGTGATCCTTTGGGCAGTGCTTGTTTAAAGAAGTGAAGTCCAAGCAAATCCATAGGATATCCGTGTCCTTTTTTGGTACCAGCACTATATTGGCGAGCCAAGTGCTTTCCTTGATCTCGCGTATGAACTTGGCCTCGAGGAGTCTGTTGATATCCATTCCAACTGCCTGCGCTCATGGCTCAGACAGTCGCCTGATTGTTTGCTTGACTGGCCTTGCGTCGAGTGCGTGCTCGGCGAATTCCCTGGGAACTCCTGGCATGTCCGCAGGACACCAGGCAAAAATTTCCCAGTGCTCACGGAGGAATTCGACGAGCGCGAGTTCCTATGTGGGACTCAAGTTGTTGGCAATGAGGGCCGTCTTGGCGGGATCCGATGGATGGACCTATACTTTCTTTGTGAGCAAAGATGAGTCGAAGGAGAGATCAGGTGAGCTTGGCCTACTCAGGGGAGGTAGACTGTTGTCTGTCGTCTCTTTCAATCTTGCGAGTTCCTCCTGCATGCCGAAGGACTGGGAGATTCTGTTGAATTCCCTATCACAACTGTCAGATTGCTCAAAGATCCCGTTGATTGTTATGAAGCCGTTGGGACCTGGCATTTTCATCTGCAGGTAGGCGTAGTGGGGCACTACCATGAACCGAGCAAATGCGACGCGCCCGAGGATGCAATGGTATTGTGAGGGCCAGTCGACAACCTCAAAGTCGATGCGCTCGCGCCGGAAGTTCTTCGGCGTGCCGAAGATGATGTCGAGGTTGATTTTGCCCAAGGGGTATACGCCTTTCCCTGGGACGATGCCGTGGAACATTGTGTCCGATGCCTCCAGGCAGGTTAGAGGGATCCTCATTGCTCGCAAGGTACTCGCGAATATGAGGTTGATGCCGCTTCCGCCATCCATGAAGACGCGACTCATGTCGAAGCCTCCAATTTGCGCCTCGAGTACGAGGGGGCAATGACCTGGACGGGGTATCTGAGGCGGGTGGTCGCACTTGTCGAAGGTGATGCATGACTCGCTTCCACTGAGGTACTCAGTGGTGGATGGTGGCGAGTGCGTGGCCAAGTTGACTTGGCGAGTGATGGCCTTCTGCACCCTGTTGGAGGGGCATCCCTTTTGGATCATAATGGTGCCCATGGCCCGTGGGTACGGTTCGCCTCCGTGGTGCTGGTCCGATGCGGCTCCATTCGGGGGTGGCCCGGGTGGTGGTGGCGGTGCGCCATGTGCCACGGTGCCTGGAGCGGCTCCGTAGCCTCTTTCGAATGCATTGCGGTTCATCCGAACCATTCCCTCATGTAGCTTGAGGAACTCGCGGCAATCCTTGAGGAGGTAGCTGGACTTCTTCTTGCCATCATGCTTATTGATGTAGAAGTGCACCGTACATGGCCTGAACAATTTGTCCTCAATGGAACTCGCGGGTGCCTCGTCGCGAGTGCGGCGTTGCCATACTTGCGTGGTTTTCCCGGAGTCGCGGTATCCGCCGCTACGGTATCCGCTGTTGCGGTTGTCGTCGCGTCTTTCGGCGTAGCCAGCCGTGACCATGTTGACGTCATCGCGGTCGTCGTAAATGCCCATGCGACGCTTGCCTCGGCGATCGCGTCTGCGCTCGAGATCCGCCTCCTTGTTAGAGTGAACGCGATTCTTTACCGAGTCTTCTCCATCGGCCCACCGATTCACGATCTCCATCAGGTGGTTGATGGTCTTGGGCTTTGAGCGGCCCAGCTCCTCTCTGAGTTCTAAACGGCGGACACCACCGTTGAATGCATCAATCGCGCGATCCTCCGAGATGTTCTACGCGGAGTTCTTGATGATGGACCACCTTTGGATGTAGGAGCGCAGCGATTCGCCAGATCTTTGCTGCCAGCATCTCAGCTCTTCGATTGATGCGGTCCGTTTGTACGTACCCTTAAAGTTGCGCACGAAGCTGTAAACCAGTTCATCCCAACTGCGAATGGATCCGCGTGGGAGGTTATTGAGCCATGCCCGCGCGGCGCCCTATAGCTGTAGCTGCAAGCATTGCATGGCAGTGCTTCGACTGCCTCCATGGAGTCTGACGGAGGAGATGTGGTCCTCCAGCCAGATCTTGGGGTCCTGTAGACCGTCAAACTTCGGGTTCTCCGACGGGAGTTTGAACCCTTTAGACATTCGCTTCTGCCTAATGGATCTGCTGAAGCATCTGGCGCCGTAGAGCTCCACGTCCTCCTCTTGTGAGTCAGTCGACCGAGCACGCCGTGCTCTTGATTTGTCGATCTTGCGCTGCGTGATGTCATCACGTGCGTCGTAGTCATGGTCGTGTCGTCGTGAGCGGCGACGTCAAGACAAGTCATGGCTGTCATCACTGGATGAGGGCGAGGAGTAACGCTTTGCTAGCGCTTTGCCCTTCTTTGGCTCCGGTGTCGGCTCCTTGTCGAGGGAGGCCTCGATTAATCCCAAGCCTGCGATCGTAGATTAGTGCATGGCGGCTCGGCGGTCTCCAGCTGGTGGTTGGTTGTTCAAGAGGTACATGCTGGCCGCTGTCACCGCAGCCTGCGGCGTTATGGGGACCACATTGTCCCTGGTGTCAACTGTCATAGAGCCGAAGTCGAGGACTTTTGTGGCCTCTATGTGTTCCTGCTCGGTGAGGTGGGCCATCCGAGACTTCCTCTTCTTGGCGAGGTGCTAGTTGCCCTTTGAGGAGGATCCTCCGAAGGAGAAGAGTCCAGCACGGCGAAGGCTCGACTCGTCTGCCACCTTTTTGCGCGCCTCGAGTTGCACGATTGTTTGTACTTGGCGCTTGAATTCTTCCTTCAGGAGCCAGTGGTAACCCATCAGCAGTTCCTGCGGGGATCCGAAGGGTAGAGGGGTGCCTCGCAGGGCCTCGCGGCAGCGAGCCCATTCTTGCTTGTTGAGCTTGATTACGACACGTTCATTGGTTTGCTCGTTTACTATGGTTGGAGGTTTGACTATCCCTCCGTTGTCAACGGGGACGCGATTGCCACCGTTACCGCCGTTGCCGCCATTGCCACCGTTGCCTCCGTTAGGCGGGTCGGTTCTGTTGCCGCGATTGCCGCCGTTGTCGCGGTTGGCAGATGTGCTGCCTGTGTTGATAACGACACACATGAAGTGATCGGGGAAGCTGCTGCTTCCACAACTCTCAGATCCGGAACCGTAGGTCCCATCTTTAGTGGCCAGATCTCTCAGGTCGGAGTCGTGACTGCTGTCGCTGATAGTGTTCTCAACTATTGTCGGGGCGTTGAGCTCGCTGAGGGTGCCGATCGACGGAGGAAACCACGATGCTGGGGCAATCCCCGGTGCTGTCGGCTAATCAGGCATGCGAAGCGTGCCCATCTGACCAACTTGGAAGCAGAAGCTCCCGATCGCCAGGCTGATTCCGTCACCTATGGACTCGAAGGCCGGGCGAGTGGCCGACGTGTGGACGGTGAAGTCAAATGCACCAAAGAGCTGGCGAATCTCTGCTCTTGCGGAGTTGTAGATCGCAGTTGATGGGGCCGAAGAAGCTGCAACATCAGCACTCCCAATTCCCATAGATGGCGCCAATTGAGGAGGGTTTAACTCGTCAATGCCCATTGTTATGGACTTGGGTTTTGGAGAAGGAGGGAGCGCTGGAGACATCTATCGGCTAACAGACAAGCACACAGGGGACAAAGATTTACCCAGGTTCAGGCATCACAGAGGTCCCTACTCCTGCTTGTCTGCTCGTGGGATTATCGAAGGAATCGAAAGTTACAATGGTGCGCAGATGCAATCTGGTGAGGGTTGTGGAAACTAGGGTTGCGTGTGTCCTCCTCGTCGCCCCCTCCTAGCCCTTATATTGATAGGCTAGGTCTCGGGTAGTAGGTCGAGTCGGTTACAAGTTAGGGTTTTCCCCTTCAAACTTTCTATCTTTAGCTTCTTCTTGTTCTTCAAGCAATCAAGACTCCGTAGGTTACTCGAGTCCTTCATTTTGGGCCTTGGAGACACCGTGGGCCTGTACGTATTTAGACCGTATATACCAAGCTCGAGTACCTGTAGGGTATACCCATGTCAGTTTCCCTCACCCTCATCCATCTGGCAAGGTATTTGCGGGGAGATTCTCCATCCCTTTGAACGCATCTGGCCAAATCGAAGATGGTGATGACGCTAACAAAGTGTGACTTGCGCATCTCTAACGCTCGGGGAAGCCAAGCGGATTTGCGGGGTCCTTCCACCTTTATATCCTGAACAGGGGCGGTTTGGGCGGGCCTTGAAATTTCCTGATCCGAGCCACCATACTCCAAAGAGTGGTATGGCCTAGATCCTTCCGCGAACGTGTCCTGCTCATAGGCGGTCCGAGCAGGACTGGATGATTTTCTGACTTCCTGGGAGCTAGGACCCAAGTCAGTTTCGCTGATGAAGATGTGGATGTCTCTGAAGGGGATGATGGAGCAACACGTGGGGTTCGTCTTTGCTGGCACCCAGAACTCATCTGGAGGGACAATCGGGATGTTGCCGGAGAAGAGAATGCGACCGATGGCTACGGTGTCGCCAATTCCCGCAAAGAGATTGGACCTCGCCCGGTGTAGAGCTCGAAGCGCCTCTTGCCCCATGGTGGGCGCCAACTGTCGTGGTATTGCCTACGAGTATGCCATGGAGGGGTCCTCATAGTGCGTGTTTAGAGACGTGGGGTAAGGCGGAGAGTTGGCGAGTACGAGGTAACATAGCTTACCTAGGTTCAAGTCCCACAACGATGGCGGAACTCTACTCCTGCTATAAATCACTATAATGGCAATACACCGAGTTATAGAGATAGGTTCACTGTGCGAGGTGTTGCGCGTTGTACGCTGCAATCAGAGAAGTTGTGCCCTAGAGGCTCCCGCATGCCGACTTATAAAGGCGCCAAGACCTAGGGTTTACAAGGAAAGGTCCTTGCCGGACAAGGTAAAGAGTCTGACACCTACATGAACTAGTCTTCCGTGTCTTGTACTCCAAGGCTCCGAGTATGTCGGTGACTCCTGCATAGCCTTCCTTTATCCGACATGGGCCTCCCTTCAGGATCCGTCTAACTGGGCTGGCCAACAGGCTATAGGCCTTGCTACCAACTATGGGCCACCCGGGTTAGGCAGATTGGTGACATGCTATGAGGATACCCATATAGCATATCCCCAACACTATGTTAAACATGAAGGGGAAGGGTTGAATGGGCTAGAACTTATTGACAGCAATCTGAAGGTGGAAGAAATGGTTAGGAAGTATGATTTAGCAAGGAAAGTGGTGTTGACAGTGATGAAGGACAAAAGAGCACATGCAATTGTGTTGTCCCCATTCAAGAGGAAAAGTGGAGTTCACATTGTTCTTGATCCAGAGGAGGAGGCTATTCCTTATACTCAAAACAATGTGTATTGTCAGAATGTAAACACACAATATGATGAGCACATGCCAGTCCAGTATCTGACTCAAGAGAGCGTGCAGTGTGACAACCAGCAGAGTGAATTTCATAGGGCAGAAGAGGAGGCATCATCTAATGATGATTGGGCTTATCCATGCCAATATAACACAGTAGAAGGTGAAGAAAGAAGAAGGCAAGAAGATGAGGAGCTGAGGAAGGAAATAGCTGAGATGATGATGAGGAGGAATGATCCATTGACCCACTTTGAGGGTGATCTGGATATAGAAGATATATTTGACATTGAAGAAGATCTAGTAGAGGTGGCACTAGAAATTCCTTTGAAGAAGAAAGTGAAAAGGCCAGGACCAACTATCAGATCACACTCACAGGTACATAAGGAAAAAAATACCACAGTGGGTTCCTTCTGATGATGAAGGAGAGCAAGGTTTTCTGAAGTCAGATGATGATGATGGCTATGAGCTAGCTCCATTCATACAGCCTAAAGGAAGGAAGAGCAGAGCTAAGAAAGAAAAGGAGATAGTTTGGTATGATGAGACTAGGGAGAATCCAGAACAACAGTTGATGCCCAGGCGTTGTTTCAGAGATGTGTATCAGTTCAGAGAAGCACTTGATAGGCTGCACATAGTGCAGGTTAGGAACTACCATTTCATAGGAACACTCTAAAGAGTATTATAGTTTGGTGCAAGAAGAAGGAAAAGTTTGGTTGTGAGTTTTACATGACTTGCATCACAAATTGGTAATGAGGAAACCTTTTGCATCAAGAAAATGGTGTTGGAACACACATGTCCAACTGAGCCACCAAACATTATGGTTAAAGCATATGTGGATGATTTCAGATCATACTTTAATACTTGCATCACTACATTACAAGACAGAGCCAAGAAAGATTTTGGAGTTGAGGTGCCCAAGAGGATGGCCTAGAGGGCTAGGACAAAATCTAGAAACATAGTACTTGGAGATCACAAGAAGAAGTATTACATGCTTAGGGATTACATGCAGACTGTCATAGACATAAATCCAGGATCCAGGTGCATTGTCACAATTGTCACTGGATCAACTAATGAACAAAAGGAGGCAATGAAGAAAGGACAGGTGGTAGAAATCAGCTGGACCCTAAGATTCCATGGCCTTTTTTTCTGTGTGAATGCTGCAAGAGAAGGGTTTCTAGAAGGTTGTAGGCCATTCATTGGCTTGGATGGTTGCTTCATCACACTGACAACAAGATCTCAAATACTTTCAGCTACAGCTAGAGATGGGAACAATAACATCTATCCTGTAGCATGGGCAGTGGTGGCTAAAGAAGATACAGAGAATTGGCAATGGTTTCTAGAACAACTAAAGAAGCACTTGGTGGAGAGCAAGGGAAATTTGGGTATTACACAATAATGTCAGGCAGACAGAAAGGTTTAATCAAAGTTGTGACCACTGTTTTCCCAAATAGTCCACAGATATTCTGTCTAAGGCATATCTATGCCAATTTCCAAACTGCAGGCTTTCAGGGGAGGGTTTGAAGAAGTGTACTTATTCCTACACAAAATATGGATTTGACAGAGGCATCGATGAGATGAATAAGCAATGTGAGCTGGCTTGGGCTTAGTTATCAAAGATTCCACCACACACCTGGGCTAGGTGGGCTTTTGATACCAATTACAAAACAGATTTGGTTAACAACAACTTGAGTGAATTCTTCAACAAGTACATCTTGGATGTTAGAAATAAACCTATTGCAACTATGTTGGTTGGCATATATGACAAAAGCATGGTCAGACATGACAATAATAGGGAAGGAGCAAGAAAATCCAGCTGGGAAATAACTCCACACTATGTAGAGCAATTGGAGATCATGAAGAGATATTCAAGGAACTGCATCCCAAAGAGATCAGATTTGGGCTTGTGGCAAGTCAAAAGTGGACCAACTACTCATAGTGTGAAGATGAACACTAGGAGCTATTCTTGCAGAAAATGGCAACTGACATGTTTGCCTTGCAATCATGCAGTGGCTGCTATCTACAAAGCCCCACAACATCCTGAAGACTTTGTAAGTGATTTCCTCAAAAGGACATTCTATATGAAGAGATACAATCCCATGTTCTACCCTATGCTAGCACAACATGGGTGGACCAAACAAAATACTCTTGACATAATGCCTCCAGCTTTCAAAGACAACTTGAAAGGAAGAAGACAGGAGAAGAGAAGAAAAGGGAAATTTGAAGTTCCTAAACCTAAGGAGACATCTAGGATGGCTATAATTACTTGTAGTAACTGCAAGCTGCAAGGGCATAAATACACTAGCCGCTATGTCCCTTTAAGACCAGACCTGCAAATGAGGAAAAATAACCATAAAGTGAGCACTAAATTAATAGCCAAACTTGTATTTTCATCATAGACTAACATTTTATATCTTGCAAGCAAATAGGGCAATGCCAGATGGAGCTAGGCCAACTGCTTCTTCATCACAACCTACACCAACACCACCACATGCATCTCCATAATCTGCTACAAGGGCACCTCTAGAAGCTGAGCCACCTAACAGGGGTATATGGACATACCTGATAGCTGGGGAAAATGATTGTGCTGGGAGAGATCGAAATGTAGGTCCTCTAGATGGTAGAGAGACATGATGTTGGTCCTCTAGATGGTAGAGACCTGATGTTGGTCCTCTAGATGGTAGAGACCTGATGTTGGTCCTCTAGAACAGAACTTCTATCATTTTGTGGTGTAAACTGTAGTTTGTGACCACTGTAAACTCTATCATTTTGTGGTGTAAACTCTAGTATGCTACATGTTGAAATTTGGTACTAGATCTTCTTAACATACTACATTTGGCTGGTTGTTGGAATTTGATTGTTTACATGTGAATCTATGGCCTCACATATGAAACTATGGCCTCACATGTGAATCTATGGCCTCACATATGAAACAATAATCAATTGTTTCAATATAACCAACAAAAAATTAACAATATACCAATATATCTCACAAATAAAATTCATAATTCAAGTGCTTCTTCATCACAACCAATTATAGATCTCAGAATATTATCCATTACGACTCACAAATATTATCCATTACATCTCACAAACAGACTTCAGAATTAAACAATAGATCCAAATATTACAATTAAGTACTAGTTCTGGCTAACAAATAGCAGACAGTGCAACAATACTTCATTACACAAATATTACAACACTAGATGAAACAAATGATTCAGAGATAAATTTCATGACAGAAATCCTTGACCTTCCTGATCTTGGCCTTGCCTTTTTTCCTTCTGGCTCAGCAGATCTGCAATCATGTGCTCTAGTTTTCTCTTCTCATCCTTAAGATTCTCCTTGTCCTTCTCTGCCTCCAGCCTCATGCACCTGTGCATGTTACTAGTTGATGCATCCAGCTTCTTCTTTTCCTCCATTTCAGCGTTTTCCTCTATCATAGCTTGCTCTGCTTTCACCTTTAGGGCTAGTGTCACCTGCTTTTCTTCAACCACAGCCTTAAGCTCATCTTGGGCCTTCTTCAGGGAAGTCTGGAGCTTCCTAATCTCACCCTCATATTCAAACTTTGCTTCAACATGGTTTAGTGCATCTCTAACTCTACCATCTTTAGCTTTAGAATACATGTCCCATAGCTTTGGCAGTGATTTACAAAGTGAGTCAGGCCACACAGTATCAACCCAATGCACAAAGCCACAAGATTCACCATCCTGCAGTTTTTTTGATTGAGCATAATATCTTAGCACATTGTACGTCAACATTCACATTAATATATATAAAAATAGGTCACAAATTACACACACACCTTCCCTGGGCAGGACAAAAATCTCCTGCCGATCCAACATCCCTCAAATGCCACATTTTTGACAGCCACAACATTGCATCTACAACAGATAGGATTTGGTCCCTCCTTGGCTACTTTGCAGTAATTCGAGTCATACATGGTTGTTGGACCCTAACATTTTGACTGGCCACAGTCACTAAATGAAATCCATGCACAAATAAAAAATCCCCAAATCTCTATGAACCCTAACCCTAGCTATCGGAGGGGAATGGAATACTTACCTCCGAGTCACCGCTCAGATTAGTGGAGGACTCCTCTCTATCGCCCCAGGAAACCATGGCACTGGCGAGCAGCGGCAAAAGATCGGCAGCGGCGGGCAGCGACGAGCTAGAGCAGGGGGCGAGCTCGTGAGAAAAACGGGAGACTGGAGTGGACTGGGAACCAGATCGATTGAGAATCGATTCAACCAATGCAAACCTAACGGTCGTCTCCTCCCTCCGTCAACCACGTTGCCACGTGGACCTAACATGTGTGCCACAGCTGTCAAATACGGGTTAGGAGCGGGCCAACACAGAATCAGTGCTTTCTGTCACGACCATACCCAAAAACCCTCTTTATGTGTCAACTCGCCCAATGTTGATAGTTTGTGACACGTGTGCCCCAAATGTGATAGTTATGCTTCATTTTCTTCATCTTGCCCCCTGCCGCGAGAATATCATTTTGCGGCCCGAAAGTTGGGGTGTCCAGGCAACGCGGTACCCAAGTTCCCTGAAATCATCCACGATGACTACAGTTGGTGTGCCAAATACTCATAGGGTCTTTTTCGGCACGAATTCAACTTTACGTTTCAATACAAAAATCAGGCTAACGGCCGTCAAGTTGCCCCCCTCCCGTCAGTTCTCGCCGTTATGTCGCTCCTGTCGCTCCCGTCGCTTAGGTGTCAATTAGGCTTGCAGCATTGTCGCCTGCATCCATTACGCGTCTTTTTCTTCCCTGGAGCGGCAATCTGTGGGGCGTCGCAGCCATGGCGCGGAGCTGGGACGTGGACGAACCTGCTCGGCCCAGCTCTCCTCCCTATAGGCTTGCAGCGTTGGCGCCTGCATCCATTCTGCGTCTTCTTCCCTGGAGCTGCAATCTGTGGCCGCGGCCATGGCGCAAAGCTGGGACGTGACGAAGCTGCTCGTCCCCGCTCTCCTCCCCATCCCGAGTCGGAGCTCGCCCTCACCATGGACGCACCCATGGCACGGTGCAGGGACGAGAATTGGTTCCCGGTGAGATCTATCACCTCGTCGACCATGCTCGGTTTTGTTTTCCTCCTCTAGAATCCGAGCTCGCCGTCGCCGTGGTTGCACCTGCACCAATTCTGCCACCTCTGTCGAGGTCTCTATCGTTGCTCAAGTTCTGAGGCTCTCCAAGTTATGGTAGCTCATTGTGTTTAATTATGAAAGACAAAATATAAATGATTTCTCTCAAGTTCTCGCATAGAAAAATGCACAGCTAATTTCATATTCTCGCAAGAACTGGCCCCACTTGTTGAACCGGCAGCACTGCCACGATCTCCACGTAACCACGGTGAGTTCTTGAACCGAAAGTTGCAGTTACCACGTTTCTTATGCAGTCATTCCTCTTCCTCAGTCATTCCTCTGCAGTTTTTCCTGGGCCTTCTTCCTCTGTTCTGGAACCGTCGGTTCATCTTCTTCTTCCTCTCGCAGGCAGTTCCTTGTAGGCATTTCCTTTCACCCATTTCCCTGCAGGCATGGACGATGGGAAACACACAACAAAGACCCACTTGGTCCCTGCCCATGGCACCACGATTTTGACAGTGGTGTACACAAATGATGAAGCGACTATGGAGACAACTCTCGCCAGGTTTGAGCAATTGCTTGAGAAAGAGAAGCACAAGTTTGTGGGGCTATACTTGGAGTACACCCGTGCAAATAAGCGAAAAAATCCCCCCACAAGAGATCACTGTCGTGCAAATCGCCATACATGAGGAGGTCCTCGTTTACCACTTCTGCAGGTATGTGAAATTTAAATTTGAGATCACCACTTCTGCATCCCTTGTTTCCTTACATCCCTAGAACCATCTAAGTGCAGAAGTAAACCAACTGAGATGCATTGTCCGGCTCTGGTCGAGTTCTTCTGTAGGAAAGGGATAACTTTCACTAGCATGGATATCACAAATGACACAATTATGCTTTCTCGTGCGTTGATAAAAAATCCCAGAGGGGCACCACATCGACATCCAAAATCTGTACAAGATCAAATCATACCCAGCGAAGGATGGCATGGGTGATCTGGCAGCAGAAATCATCGATAAATCCTATGAAAAACTGAAGAAATTGAAGTGACTCAATCACGACTACTGGGAGTGGAAGCCGATGAGCCATGTGCACCTCGATTATGCAGCCAGAGACGCCTACATGGCGTACGAGTTGTAGAATAAGCTCATTACCATGAAAGATGGGATGGTTAAGGCAGGGTTTTTCGTGAGAGAGCTATGCCCTGGTTGCAAGCTAGCCCAGGAGAAGAAGCGCGAGGAGGACAGAAAGCGGTTTCAGGACGAGCAGTGATCTTGGGACGATGGCGACATCAAGCGGTTGAAGCGGAAGCAAGTCAAGGACGACAACAAGTGGTGGTGATACATTATGTGTTTGAACTAGATTTTAGTTTCTAGTTTATTATGTGTGTGATACATTTAGTTACTTCAATACAAAATTTTGACCAATTTAACTTGTTGATGTATTTCTTGACAATTATAATATAATCGAGCACTAGAAATATTTTGTAGTGTGCATGAGCATGATCAGTAAATATAATTGAACACTAGAAACTTTAAGGCACTCCATATAAAGAAGTAGATTAATATAGAAGGTTCACTAGAGACACCACGGATATATTGTCTTACATGCCACACACATGTAATAATTAACTAGAACAAAATAAAAGCAGGGGCTGCAGCAGGAGGCCGGGACACGGAGACGCCTAGCAGGGCAGGGGTTTATCAGCAGGAGGCAGCGACAGCCTAGTCGATGGGATACAGGCTAGTCCTGACATACTCCCGGAGGAATTTGCCGTAGGCTACGTGCCGCGCCAAGGTAATCGGCCTATGGCTTCGCCTTGCCTCTCGCCAACGCCTCCGTGCTGGATCATGCTGTTGAGGTCCACGTTGATTGCTCTACCACAGAATGGGCAAAACAGTCTCCCCCTATGGTGGAAACGGAGTAGCCCACACCATAACCGCCTCAGCACGTAGCGACTTTTGTTGTCTCTGGATACCTTGCTATCGTCCACTTCATCATCATCCTCCTGTTGATTTTTAAGAACATAACTTAGAACTCATACATATGATTGAATTATATTACAACTCAAGAATTGACAATATGTATATGTAAGACAATATATCCATGGATATCAAAGATAAAGCATCTCAGCAATAGTTTGATCGGTTCATATATCATTTCATCTCAACACAATGACAAATAATTGCATCAGAGTGAATGTAGGATAAATCTAGGGGCCTCATAAGTTTCTTCAGGGATGGAGTAGGTGAACCAAGTAACAATTGCACAACATGTAATGTTGTTGTACATCGCCTGTGTTCACTAACTCATCCCTGAAAAAATCTGACACCAATGTGTCTGCCTCTCTTTTGGGACAAATTTGAATCATTGGCCACAATAAGAAATTGAAATGTAATCGTACAAAACATTATTCAGGGTATACATAGTCAGGCACAAAAACAAGCCTAAACATTGTAATTATAAATAAAAAACCAAACAATTAATCTTCAGGTGCATGTTAAAAATACTTATGATCAAAACCATTCATATACATATGCATCATACCAATCATTAAAAGATCAGAAACAATTCAAGGATTGTATATGTAGTTTCATATGAGAATAAATCTAGGGCCTCATAATTTGTTTCAGAGATGGAGTTGGCGAACCAAAGTACCAACATCACAACCTATATTGTTTGTGTGCATTGCCGCCTCAGGTTCACCAACCCATCCCTAAAACACGACACCGTCATATGTGTCTCCCCTTGAACTCTTTTGGGGCAAATTTCAATCATCGGCCTCGGTGACAAACTAAAATGTAATTCTTATACACTGAATGGATGGAATAGGTAATTCGAATATCATAGTTCTATGAATGTAGAATAAAGATTAAGGCCTCATAAGTTTCTACAGGGATGGCGTAAGTGAACCAAGTAACAATTGCACATCCTATATTGTTCTTGTACATCACCCCAGGTTCACTAACTCGTCCCTGAAAAAATCTGACACCAATGTGTCTGCCTCTCTTTTGGGGCAAATTTGAATCATTGGGCACAATAAGAAATTGAAATATAATCATACAAAACATTATTCAGGGATATACATAGTCAGGTACAAAAACAAGCCTAAATATTGTAATTATAAATAAAAAACCAAACAATTAATCTTTAGGTACATGTTAAAAATACTTATGATCAAAACCGTTCATATACATATGCATCATACCAATCATTAAAAGATCAGAAACAATTCAAGGATCATATATGTAGTTCCATATGAGAATAAATCAATGGCATCATAATTTTTTTCAGAGATGGAGTTGGAGAACCAAAGTACCAACAACACAACCTATATTGTTTGTGTGCATTGCTGCCTCAGGTTCACCAACCATCTCTAAAATACGACACCATCATACGTGTCTCCCCTTGAACTCTTTTGGGGAAAATTTCAATCATCGGCCTCGGTGACAAACTAAAATGTAATTCTTATACACTATGAATGCATGGAATAGATAATTCGAATATCATAGTTCTATGAATGTAGAATAAAGATTGCGGCCTCATAAGTTTCTTCAGGGATGGAGTTAGCGAACCAAGTAACAATTGCACAACCTGTAATGTTGTTGTACATCGCCCCAGGTTCACTAACTCATCCCTAAAAAAATCTGACACCAATGTGTCTGCCTCTCTTTTGGGACAAATTTGAATCATTGGCCACAATAAGAAATTTAAATGTAATCGTACAAAACAATATTCAGGGATATACATAGTCAGGTACAAAAACAATCCTAAATATTGTAATTATAAATAAAAAACCAAACAATTAATCTTCACGTACATGTTAAAAATACTTATGATCAAAACCATTCATATACATATGCATCATACCAATCATTAAAAGATCAGAAACAATTCAAGGATTATATATGTAGTTCCATATGAGAATAAATCAAGGGTCTCATAATTTGTTTCAGAGATGGAGTTGGAGAACCAAAGTACCAACAGCACAACCTATATTGTTTGTGTGTATTGCTGCCTCAGGTTCACCAACCCATCTCTAAAACACGACACCATCATACGTGTCTCCCCTTGAACTCTTTTGGGGAAAATTTCAATCATCGGCCTCGGTGACAAACTAAAATGTAATTCTTATACACTATGAATGCATGGAATAGATAATTCAAATATCATAGTTCTATGAATGTAGAATAAAGATTGCAGCCTCATAAGTTTCTACAGAGATGGTGTAAGCGAACCAAGTAACAATTGCACAGCTTATATTGATCTTGTACATGGCCCCAGGTTTGGTCACTCATCCCTGAAAAAATCTGACACCACCTTCCTCTCTTTGGGGCAAATTTGAATCATTAGCCACAATAAGAAATTGAAATATAATCGTACAAAAAAATATTCAAGGATATATAAATGCATCATACAACGCATTCATAGTTCAGAAACAATACAAAGATTATATATTTAGGTTCCATATGAGAGAAAAATTAGGGCCTCATTTTTTCAGTGATGGAGTCAGAGAACCAAAATACCAACAACACAACCTATATTGTTTATGTGCATTCCTACCTCAGGTTCACTAACCATCCCTAAGAAAACGACACCATTAGATGCCCTTGCACTATTTTGGGGCAAAATTGAATCATTGGGCTCAGTAAGGAATAGAAATGTAATGTTATAGGCCTGCTGTGTATTGAAATCAACACTCAACTAGCAAACTCAACTAGATGGCAAATGAGCAGATTAGGGTTTTGTGACTAGACGGATTGGGGTTTTGTGACTAGATGGCAGATGCATTAATCAACCGATCGAATCATATATATACTACCCTACTTCAAGAGCAAAAGAATCTATACACGATTGAGCAAATCCTACGTATGAACAGTGAAAACTTCGGCTGCGACTAGAGAAGCTAGCAATGTAGTACCTCGGACTCCTCATCAGGGACCTCCTCCTCGAACTCATCATTCTCCATGACTGTGTCGAAGATTTATTGTACGGCGATGGGGTCATTGATGTAGATCACCGGATTGCCTCCGCCTGCCGCCTGCCCCCATCCAGATCTACCGCTGGCACCACGACGTTGTTGGCCACCTGCTGCTCGGCGGCGACGGCTACTACCTGCTACTCGGCAGCGATGGCTACCACCTGCTGCTCGGCAGCGACGGCTACCACCTGCTGCTCGGCCGCGACGGCTACTGGCTGGACGGATGAGCTCGCACCCTCGACGGCATGGTGACGAGCGGCATTCGTGCCCAGAGAAGACGCCTACGCCTTCTTGGCGACGACCGAGCCATCTGCTGCTGCGCCTTCAACTGGCTTCACCTCCGGCTCGTCTCCACGCGTACGCTTCATGGCGAACCAAGGGAAGGAGGTAGTGCAAGCGAGGGAGCTTCTGCATGCGCAGCAGGTGTAGATTGGGGTCTTGGGACTAGACAGATTGGGGGGAAATGACACGAGCTCATGGAAGAAGAAGGTCGAGGGGGGGGTTATAAACACCGGACCGTTCGTAGTCCTCGAGTAGACACGTGTGGTGGGCGGGAGGCAACCACGATCTCCACCCTTTTTTTTCGGTTCCCTTTTTTTTGAAACAACAGCGATCTCCACTTTAGAGCTGCATTGAAAACACGCTCATGGCAGACCTCGATTCCACTTCATGCAAGTGGCGCGGAACTAATTTCTAGCAATGTTAGATCTACTCGAGGGGGGCCCTTGACTCATGGAAGTTACTAGTGGTAGGGCCCAGTTGGAAGTGAGATTGAGAGCGCTGCGTAAAAATGGGATATGTCTTATTAAAATCAAGTGGCAATAAATTGGAGCGTCCTATCGACAACCGTGCACTCGATGACCCGTTGCCCTATGCATGTGTTGTAGTAGCAGTAGTAGGATTTTCAGACTTGATTAAACTTGACATGACCGCTCGACGACTTTTTCCATGGACGGCATCGTGTTCCTTCCTATAGAAGTCTCGCGGAGGGAGACGTCCGTGCTGTCTCACGCTATACTGTGAAGGGCACGACGTGTGCAACAATCATCGTTGGATCGCACAGAATCAACGGTTGGTGCGAACGATCCACGTGAGAACTGTGACAACCAATCAGGGAGTAGCAGACAGGGTGAGCACAGGTTTGGGCTTCTAGGAAAGATAGAGAGAGGAGGGGCAAATCTAAGTAGTACAACATAAAACCAAGGGCAAAACTGAGTAGTATAAAAATGGAAAGTGTCTTGTACAATGAAATACATCATGGAATACATCAAATGATGCCAAGATAGATCCACTGGATTTCATTGGATGTGTGTCCTTCTCATGAACCACGCATGGATCCACCAGTGTCATTGCATGTCTCTTCCTCTAAACAAACCACATAAGGATCCATCAGTGTCATTGCATGTCTGTTATTTTCATGAACCACACCCAGTGTCATTGCATGTGTGTTCTTCTAAACAAACCACATAAGGATCCACCAGTGTCATTGCATGTCTGTTCTTTTCATGAACCACACCTGGTGTCATTGCATGTATGTTCTTTTCATGAACCACAGCTAGAGTCATTGCATGTCTATTACTTCCATAAACCACACATGGATCCACCGGTGTCATTGCATGTCTGTTCTTTTCATGAACCACACCCAGTGTCATTGCATGTTAGTTCTTTTCATGAACCACACCTAGTGTCATTGCATGTCAGTTCTTTTCATGAACCACATAAGGATCCACCAGTGTCATTGCTTGTCTGTTCTTCTCACAAACCACATAAGGATCCACCAGTGTCATTGCATGTTTGTTCTTTTCATGAACCACACCGAGTGTCATTGCATGTGTGTTCCTCTAGACAAACCACATAAGGATCCATCGGTGTCATTGCATGTATGTTCTTTTCATGAACCACACATGGATCCACTGGTGTCATTGCATGTCTGTTCTTTTCATGAACCACACCCAGTGTCATTGCATGTCAATTCTTTTCATGAACCACATAAGGATCCACTAGTGTCATTGCATGTCTGTTCTTCACACAAACCACATAAGGATCCACCAGTGTCATTGCATGTCTGTTCTTTTCATGAACCACACCCAGTGTCATTGCATGTGTGTTCCTCTAGACAAACCACATAAGGATCCACCGGTGTCACTGCATGTCTGTTCTTTTCATGAACCACACATGGATCCACCGGTGTCATTGCATGTCTGTTCTTTAAATGAACCACACCCAGTGTCATTGCATGTGTGTTCCTCTAGACAAACCACATAAGGATCCACCGGTGTCACTGCATGTCTGTTATTTTCATGAACCACACATGGATCCACCGGTGTCATTGCATGTCTCTTATTTTCATGAACCACACCTAGTGTCATTACATGTCAGTTCTTTTCATGAACCACATAAGGATCCACCAGTGTCACTGCTTGTCTGTTCTTCTCACAAACCACATAAGGATCCACCATTGTCATTGCATGTCTGTTCTTTTCACGAACCACACCGAGTGTCATTGCATGTGTGTTCCTCTAGATAAACCACATAAGTATCCACTGATATCACTGCATGTCTGTTCTTTTCATGAACCACACATGGATCCACCGGTGTCATTGCATGTTTGTTCTTTTCATGAACCACACCTAGTGTCATTGCATGTCAGTTCTTTTCATGAACCACATCAGGATCCACCAGTGTCATTTCATGTCTATTCTTCTCACAAACCACATAAGGATCCACTAGTGTCATTGCATGTCTGTTCTTTTCACGAACCACACCCAGTGTCATTGCATGTGTATTCCTCTAGATAAACCACATAAGTATCCACCGGTGTCACTGCATGTCTGTTCTTTTCATGAACCACATAAGGATCCACCGGTGTCATTGGATGTGTGTTCTTCTCATGAACCACACATGGATCCACCGGTGTCATTGCATGTATGTTCCTCTAAACAAACCACATAAGGATCCACCAGTGTCATTGCATGTCTGTTCTTTTCATGAACCACACCCAGTGTCATTGCATGTGTGTTGTTCTAAACAAACCACATAAGTCATTGTATGTCTGTTCTTTTCATGAACCACACCCGGTGCCATTGCATGTGTGTTCCTCTAGACAGACCACATAAGGATCCACTGGTGTCACTGCATGTCTGTTCTTTTCATGAACCACATAAGGATCCACCAGTGTCATTGGATGTGTTTTCTTCTCATGAACCACACATGGATCCACCGGTGTCATTGGATGTCCATACCTCTAAACAAACCACATAAGGATCCACTAGTGTCATTGCATTTCTGTTCTCTTCATGAACCACACCTAGTGTCATTGCTTGTGTGTTCTTGTAAACAAACCACATAAGGATCCACCAATGTCATTGCATGTCTGTTCTTTTCATGAACCACCCAGTGTCATTGCATGTCTGTTCTTTTCATGAACCACCCGGTGTCATTGCATGTCTGTTCTTTTCATGAACCACAGCTAGAGTCATTGCATGTCTGTTACTTCCATAAACCACACATGGATCCACCGGTGTCATTGCATGTCTGTTCTTTTCAGGAACCACACGCAATGTCATTGCATGTCAGTTATTTTCATGAACCACACCCAGTGTCATTGCATGTCAGTTCTTTTCATGAACCACATAAGCATCCACCAGTGTCATTGCATGTCTGTTCTTCTCACAAACCACATAAGGATCCACCAGTGTCATTGCATGTCTGTTCTTTTCATGAACCACACCCAGTGTTATTGCATGTGTGTTCCTCTAGACAAACCACATAAGGATCCACCGGTGTCACTACATGTCTATTCTTTTCATGAACCCCACATGGATCCACCGGTGTCATTGCATGTCTGTTCTTTTCATGAACCACACCTAGTGTCATTGCATGTCAGTTATTTTCATGAACCACATAAGGATCCACCAGTGTCATTGCATATACATTCTTCTAACAAACAACATAAGGATCCACCAGTGTCATTGCATGTCTAATCTTTTCATGAACCATACCGACCATTGCATGTGTGTTCCTATAGACAAACCACATAAGGAATCCACCAAGTATCCATGTCTATTCTTGTCATGAACCACATGGATCCACGGTGTCATTGCATGTCTTTTCTTTTCATGAACCACACCAAATGTCATTGCATGTCCGAGTTCTTTTCATGAACCACATTAGGATCCACAGTGCGAAGCATTGCAGTTACGTCTCACAAACCTCATCACCGGATCCACCAGTATCATTGCATATACATTCTTTTCCACAAGCGACACCCGGTGTCATGGCATGTGTGTTCTCTAGACAAACCACATAGAGGTTCCACCGTGTCACTGCATGTCACATTCTTCTCATGAACCACACATGGATCCACCGTGTCATTGCATCTACTCTTCTCATGAACCACATGGATCCACCGGTGTCATTGCATGTCTGTTCCTCTAAACAAACCACATAAGGATCCTGGCGTTGTCACTACATGTATGTTCATTTTCTGAAGCGACACCCAGTGTCATTGCATGTGTGTTCTTCCTAAACAATCCATTATGCGTTTTGCATATTCCATTCTTTTCATGAACCACACCTGGTGTCATTGCATGTGTGTGTGTTTCTCTAGGCAGACCACCATAGGATCCACGGTGTCCTGCATGTTTGTTCTTTTCATGCACCACATAACGATCCACGGTGTGATTGGATGTGTGTTCTTCTCATAGACCACACATGCATCCACCGTGTCATTGCATGTCGTTCCTCTAAACAAACCACATAAGGATCCACCAGTGTCATTCCATGACTGTTCTTTTCATAGACCACACAGTGTCATTACATGTATTCTTTTCATGAACCACAGCTAGAGTCATTGCATGTCTGGCACTTCCATAAACCACATGGATCCGCATCGGTGTCATTGCATGTCGGATTCTTTCATGAACCACACCCCAATGTCATTTGCATGTCTTTTTCTTTCATGAACCACACCCAAAGTGTCATTTATATCAGTTCTTTTCATGAACCACATAAGGATCCACCCGATGTAATTGGCTATTCTTCTCATAAACCACATGAGGATCGACGGTGTCATTGCATGTCTATTGTTTCACTAGACACATCCGGTGTCATTGCATGTGTGTTCCTCTAGACAAACCATAGAGATCCACCGTGTCACTGATGTTTGTTCTTTTCATGAACCACACATGGATCCACCGTTGTCATTGCATGTCGATTATTTTGATGAACCACACCCGGTGTTATTGCATATGATTCTTTTCATGAACCACATAAGGATCCACCATGTCATTGCATGCTCTGTTCTTCTCACAAACAACATAAGGATCCACCATGTCATTGCATATACATTTTCATAGACCATACACGGTGTCATTGCATGTGTGTTCCTATAGACAAACCACATAAGGATCCACCGATATTATTGCATATCTATTCTTTCTTGAACCACACATGGATCCACTGGTGTCATTGCATGTCTTTTTCTTTTCATGAACCACACCCGGTGTCTTTGCATGTCGAGTTCTTTTCCATGAACCATAAGAATCCACCGGTGACATTGCATGTCCTGCTCGCCGTCTCACAAACCTCATACGGATCCACGATGTCATTGCATACGAAATTCTGTTTGTTGCATTCACGAACCACACTGATGTCATCGCATGTGTGTTCATTCCTCTAGACAAACCACATAAGGATCCACGGTGTCCTTTGCGTGTACATTCTTCTCATGAACCACATGGATCCACGGTGTCATTGCATGTCTATTCTTCTCATGAACCACACATGGATCCCTTGGGGTGTCATTGCATGTCTGTTCTCTAAACAAACCACATAAGGATCCACCGGTGTCACTACATGTATGTTCATTTCATGAACGACACCCAGTGTCATTGCATGTGTGTTCTTCTAAACAATCCACATATGGATTTGCATGTCTCTTCTTTTCATGAACCACACCTAGTGTCATTGCATGTGTGTTCCTCTAGACAGACCACATAAGGATCCACCGGTGTCACTACATGTTTGTTCTTTTCATGCACCACAGGATTCACCACGAGTGTGATTGGATGTGTGTTCTTCTCATGAACCACATGCATCCACAGAATGTCATTGCATGTTTGTTCGTCTCTAAACAAACATACATAGACCCACTAGGCCATGCATTTACAGTGCATTCTAGCACTGGAGCACACCCGGTGTCATTATGTGTGTTTAAACAAACCACATAAGGATCCACAGGTGTCATTGCATTGTATGCTCACCATTCACTGTAGACCACACCGGTGTCATTGCATGTCTGTGCTTTTTCTATGAACCACAGCTAGAGTCATTGCATGTGTGTTACTTTCATGAACACACTGGTCAGTGTCATTGCATATCCAGTTCTTTTCATGAACCACACCCTGGTGTCATTGCATGTCGGTTCTTTTCATAGACCACATAAGGATCCACCAAATGTGTTGCAGTATGTCATTCTTCTCTACCTAAACCACATAAGGATCCACCAAAGGTTGTCATTGCATGTCAGTTCTTTTTCATGAACCACACTAGTGTCATTGCATGTGTTCCTCTAGACAAACCACACATAGAGATCCACCAAGGTCACTACATCATGTCTTTCTTTTTCATAGAACCACTAGCTATGGATCCACGTGTTGTCCATTGCCCATGTCCAATTCTTTTAAATTAACCACACCCAACAGTGTCATTGCATGTCAGTTCTTTTCTTATGAACCACACGAGTGTTCATTGCATATCCGATTCTTTTCTTTATGAACCACATAGGATCCATACCAGTGTCATTGCATGTCTTTTCTTCTCACAAACCACATAAGGATCCGCAGGGTGTCACTGTGCATACTGTTCTTTTCATGAACCACACACCGAGTGTATTTGCATGTGTGTTCCTCTAGAAACCACCATAAGGATCCACGGGTCATCCCTTTGCATGTATTCTTGTCATAAGAATCCACACATGGATCCACGGTGTCATTGCATGTCACATTCTTTTCATGAGCACTTCATCCGGTCTTCCAGTGCATGTCGATTCTCTTCATGAACCATAAGGATCCACCCAATGTCATTGCATATCGAGTTCTTTTCACGAACCACATTAGGATGGACCAGTGTCGTTATACATGTTTCGTTCTCTAGACAAACCACATAAGGATCCACCAGTGTCATTGCATGGCATGTTCTTTTCATAGGCCACACCAGGTGTCATTGCATGTGTGTTTCTCTCTGGGCAATCCCCCGCAGGATCCACCGGTGTATGCTTTGCATGTCTATTCTTTCATGAACCACATATAGATCCACGGCTGTCATTGCATATATGTTATTTTTCATGAACCACTGGGATCCAGTTTCATTGCATGTCAGTTCTTTTCATGAACCACCTTAAGGATTCACAGATGTCATTGCATGTATGTTCTTCTCATCAAACCACATATGGATCCCACCTGAGTGTGATTGCATGTTTGTTCTTTCATGAACCACACCGTTGTCATTGCATGTATGTTTCCTCTAAACAAGCACTCACATAAGGATCCACCGGTTTCACTTTGCATGTCCGTTTCTTTCATGAACCACATAAAGATCCACGGTGTCATTGGATGTGTGATTCTTCTGCCATGCAAACACACATGGATCCACGGTGTCACAGCCATCATTAGCCATTCCTCTAAACAAACCACATAAAGGATCCACCGGTGTCATTGCATGTGCATTCTTTCATGAACCACCTATTGTCATTGCATGGCAATGTTCTTCTCTAAAACAAACCACATAAGTGATTGCATGCTCCATTTCTTTTCATGAACCACACCTGCAGTGTCATTGCATGTGTGTTCACTGGAACCAAACCACATATGAGACCCACCGGTGTCACTTTGCATGTTTGTTCTTTTCATGAACCACATAAGGATCCATAAGGTGTCATTGGATGTGTGTTATTCTCATATGAACCACCACATGGATCCACCGGTGTCATTACATGTATGTTCCTCTAAACAAACCACACGCAGAGATCCACCGATTGTCACTTCTATGCATGTTCTTTTTCATGAACCACACCTGGTGTCATTTGCATGTGTGTTCATACAAAAAAACCACATAGGATCCACAGTGTCATTGCATATACATTCTTTTCACGAACCACACCCAGTGTCATTGCATGTGTGTTCCTCTAGACAAACCACATAAGGATCCACCGGTGTCACTACATGTCTGTTCTTTTCATGAACCACATAAGGGTCCACCGGTGTCATTGGATGTGTGTTCTTCTCATGAACCACACATGGATCCACCAGTGTCATTGCATGTCTGTTCCTCTAAACAAACCACATAAGGATCCACTAGTGTCATTGCATGTCTGTTCTTTTCATGAACCACACCCAGTGTCATTGCATGTGTGTTCTTCTAAACAAACCACATAAGTCATTGCATGTCTGTTCTTTTCATGAACCACACCCAGTGTCATTGCATGTGTGTTCCTCTAGAGAGACCACATAAGGATCCACCGGTGTCACTGTATGTCTATTCTTTTCATGAACCACATAAGGATCCACCAGTGTCATTGGATGTGTGTTCTTCTCATGAACCACACATGGATCCACCGGTGTCATTGCATGTCTATTCCTCTAAATAAACCACATAAGGATCCACCAGTGTCATTGCATGTTTGTTCTTTTCATGAACCACACCCAGGTGTCATTGCATGTGTGTTCTTCTAAACAAACCACATAAGGATTCACCAGTGTCATTGCATGTCTGTTGTTTTCATGAACCACACCCGGTGTCATTGCATGTGTGTTCCTCTAGACAGACCACATAAGGATCCACCGGTGTCACTGCATGTCTGTTCTTTTCATGAACTACATAAGGATCCGCCGGTGTCATTGGATGTGTGTTCTTCTCATGAACCACACATGGATCCACCGGTGTCATTGCATGTCTGTTCCTCTAAACAAACCACATAAGGATCCACCAGTGTCATTGCATGTCTGTTCTTTTCATGAACCACACCCGGTGCCATTGCATGTGTGTTCCTCTAGACAGACCACATAAGGATCCACTGGTGTCACTGCATGTCTGTTCTTTTCATGAACCACATAAGGATCCACCAGCGTCATTGGATGTGTTTTCTTCTCATGAACCACACATGGATCCACCGGTGTCATTGCATGTCCATTCCTCTAAACAAACCACATAAGGATCCACTAGTGTCATTGCATTTCTGTTCTCTTCATGAACCACACCTAGTGTCATTGCTTGTGTGTTCTTCTAAACAAACCACATAAGGATCCACCAATGTCATTGCATGTATGTTCTTTTCATGAACCACACCCGGTGTCATTGCAAGTTTGTTCTTTTCATGAACCACAGCTAGAGTCATTGCATGTCTGTTACTTCCATAAACCACACATGGATCCACCGGTGTCATTGCATGTCTGTTCTTTTCAGGAACCACACGCAATGTCATTGCATGTCAGTTCTTTTCATGAACCACACCCAGTGTCATTGCATGTCAGTTCTTTTCATGAACCACATAAGCATCCACCAGTGTCATTGCATGTCTGTTCTTCTCACAAACCACATAAGGATCCACCAGTGTCATTGCATGTCTGTTCTTTTCATGAACCACACCCAGTGTCATTGCATGTGTGTTCCTCTAGACAAACCCCTTAAGGATCCACCGGTGTAACTGCATGTCTATTCTTTTCATGAACCACACATGGATCCACCGGTGTCATTGCATGTTTGTTCTTTTCATGAACCACACCCAGTGTCATTGCATGTCAGTTATTTTCATGAACCACATAAGGATCCACCAGTGTCATTGGATGCCTGTTCTTCTCACAAACCACATAAGGATCCACAACTGTCATTGCATGTCTGTTCTTTTCACGAACCACACCCAGTGTCATTGCATGTGTGTTCCTCTAGACAAACCACATAAGGATCCACCGGTGTCACTGCATGTCTGTTCTTTTCATGAACCACATAAGGATCCACCGGTGTCATTGGATGTGTGTTGTTCTCATGAACCACACATGGATCCACCGGTGTCATTGCATGTCTGTTCCTCTAAACAAACCACATAAGGATCAACTAGTGTCATTGTATGTCTGTTCTTTTCATGAACCACACCCAGTGTCATTGCATGTGTGTTCTTCTAAATAAACCACATAAGTCATTGCATGTCTATTCTTTTCATGAACCACACCCGGTGTCATTGCATGTGTGTTCCTCTAGAGAGACCACATAAGGATCCACCGGTGTCACTGTATGTCTGTTATTTTCATGAACCACATAAGGATCCACGAGTGTCATTGGATGTGTGTTCTTCTCATGAACCACACATGGATCCACCGGTGTCACTGCATGTCTATTCCTCTAAACAAATCACATAAGGATCCACCAGTGTCATTGCATGTCTGTTCATTTCATGAACCACACCCAGGTGTCATTGCATGTGTGTTCTTCTAAACAAACCACATAAGGATCCACCAGTGTCATTGCATGTCTGTTCTTTTCATGAACCACACCCGGTGTCATTGCATGTGTGTTCCTCTAGAAAGACCACATAAGGATCCACCGGTGTCACTGCATGTCTGTTCTTTTCATGAACCACATAAGGATCCACCGGTGTCATTGGATGTGTGTTCTTCTCATGAACCACACATGGATCCACTGGTGTCATTGCATGTCTGTTCCTCTAAACAAACCACATAAGGATCCACCAGTGTCATTGCATGTCTGTTCTTTTCATGAACCACACCCAATGTCATTGCATGTGTGTTGTTCTAAACAAACCACATAAGTCATTGCATGTCTGTTCTTTTCATGAACCACACCCGGTGTCATTGCATGTGTGTTCCTCTAGACAGACCACATAAGGATCCACCGGTGTCACTGCATGTCTGTTCTTTTCATGAACCACATAAGGATCCACCAGTGTCATTGGATGTGTTTTCTTTTCATGAACCACATATGGATCCACCGGTGTCATTGAATGTCTGTTCCTCTAAACAAACCACATAAGGATCCACTAGTGTCATTGCATTTCTGTTCTTTTCATGAACCACACCCAGTGTCATTGGTTGTGTGTTCTTCTAAACAAACCACATAAGGATCCACTAGTGTCATTGCATGTCTGTTCTTTTCATGAACCACACCCGGTGTCATTGCATGTCTGTTCTTTTCGTGAACCATAGCTAGAGTCATTGCATGTCTGTTACTTCCATAAACCACACATGGATCCACCGGTGTCATTGCATGTCTGTTCTTTTCATGAACCACACGCAATGTCATTGCATGTCAGTTCTTTTCATGAACCACACCCAGTGTCGTTGCATGTCAGTTCTTTTCATGAAGCACATAAGGATCCACTAGTGTCATTGCATGTTTGTTCTTCTCACAAACCACATAAGGATCCACCAGTGTCATTGCATGTGTGTTCTTTTCATGAACCACACCCAGTGTCATTGCATGTGTGTTCCTCTAGACAAACCACATAAGGATCCATCGGTGTCACTGCATGTCTGTTCTTCTCATGAACCACACATAGATCCACAGGTGTCATTGCATGTCTGTTCTTTTCAGGAACCACACCCAGTGTCATTGCATGTCAGTTCATTTCATGAACCACATAAGGATCCACCAGTGTCATTGCATGTCTGTTCTTCTCACAAACCACATAAGGATCCACCAGTGTCATTGTATGTCTATTCTTTTCACGAACCACACCTAGTGTCATTGCATGTGTGTTCCTCTAGACAAACCACATTAGGATCCACCGGTGTCACTACATGTCTATTCTTTTCATGAACCACATAAGGATCCACCGGTGTCATTGGATGTGTGTTCTTCTCATGAACCACACATGGATCCACCGGTGTCATTGCATATTTGTTCCTCTAAACAAACCACATAAGGATCCACTAGTGTCATTGCATGTCTGTTCTTTTCATGAACCACACCTAGTGTCATTGCATGTGTGTTCTTTTAAACAAACGACATAAGTCATTGCATGTCTATTCTTTTCATGAACCACACCCGGTGTCATTGCATGTGTGTTCCTCTAGAGATACCACATAAGGATCCACCTGTGTCACTGTATGTCTTTTCTTTTCATGAACCACATAAGGATCCAAGAGTGTCATTGGATGTGTGTTCTTCTCATGAACCACACATGGATCCACAGGTGTCATTGCATGTCTGTTCCTCTAAACAGCCACATAAGGATCCACCAGTGTCATTGCATGTCTGTTTTTTTCACGAACCACACCTAGTGTCATTGCACGTGTGTTCTTCTAAACAAACCACATAAGGATCCACCAGTGTCATTGCATGTCTGTTATTTTCATGAACCACACCCGGTGTCATTGCATGTGTATTCCTCTAGACAGACCACATAAGGATCCACAGGTGTCACTGCATGTCTGTTCTTTTCATGAACCACATAAGGATCCACCGGTGTCATTGGATGTGTGTTCTTCTCATGAACCACACATGGATCCACCGGTGTCATTGCATGTCTGTTCCTCTAAACAAACCACATAAGGATCCACCAGTGTCATTGCATGTCTGTTCTTTTCATGAACCACACCCAGTATCATTGCATGTCTGTTGTTCTAATCAAACCACATAAGTCATTGCATGTCTGTTCTTTTCATGAACCACACCCGGTGTCATTGCATGTGTGTTCCTCTAGACAGACCACATAAGGATCCACCGGTGTCACTGCATGTTTGTTCTTTTCATGAACCACATAAGGATCCACCGGTGTCATTGGATGTGTTTTCTTCTCATGAACCACACATGGATCCACCGGTGTCATTGCATGTCTGTTCCTCTAAACAAACCACATAAGGATCCACTAGTGTCATTGCATTTCTGTTCTTTTCCTGAACCACACCCAATGTCATTGGTTCTGTGTTCTTCTAAACAAACCACATAAGGATCCACCAGTGTCATTGCATGTTTGTTCTTTTCATGAACCACACCCGGTGTCATAGCATGTCTGTTCTTTTCATGAACCATAGCTAGAGTCATTGCATGTCTGTTACTTCCATAAACCACACATGGATCCACCGGTGTCATTGCATGTCTGTTCTTTTCATGAACCACAAGCAATGTCATTGCATGTCAGTTCTTTTCATGAACCACACACAGTGTCGTTGCATGTCAGTTCTTTTCATGAAGCACATAAGGATCCACCAGTGTTATTGCATGTTTGTTCTTCTCACAAACCACATAAGGATCCACCAGTGTCATTCCATGTATGTTCTTTTCATGAACCACACCCAGTGTCATTGCATGTGTGTTCCTCTAGACAAACCACATAAGGATCCACCGGTGTCACTACATGTCTGTTCTTTTCATGAACCACACATAGATCCACCGGTGTCATTGCATGTCTGTTCTTTTCATCAACCACACCCAGTGTCATTGCATGTCAGTTCTTTTCATCAACCACATAAGGATCCACCAGTGTCATTGCATGTCTGTTCTTCTCGCAAACCACATAAGGATCCACCAGTGTCATTGCATGTCTATTCTTTTCACGAACCACACCTAGTGTCATTGCATGTGTGTTACTCTAGACAAACCACATAAGGATCCACCGGTGTCACTGCATGTCTGTTCTTTTCATGAACCACATAAGGATCCACCGGTGTCATTGGATGTGTGTTCTTCTCATGAACCACACATGGATCCACCGGTGTCATTGCATGTCTGTTCCTCTAAACAAACCACATAAGGATCCACTAGTGTCATTGCATGTCTGTTCTTTTCATGATCCACACCCAGTGTCATTGCATGTGTGTTCTTCTAAACAAACGACATAAGTCATTGCATGTCTGTTCTTTTCATGAACCACACCCGGTGTCATTGCATGTGTGTTCCTCTAGAGATACCACATAAGGATCCACCTGTGTCACTGTATGTCTTTTCTTTTCATGAACCACATAAGGATCCACGAGTGTCATTGGATGTTTGTTCTTCTCATGAACCACACATGGATCCACCGGAGTCATTGCATGTCTGTTCCTCTAAACAGCCACTTAAGGATCCACCAGTGTCATTGCATGTCAGTTCTTTTCATGAACCACACCCAGTGTCATTGCACGTGTGTTCTTCTAAACAAACCACATAAGGATCCACCAGTGTCATTGCATGTCTGTTATTTTCATGAACCACACCCGGTGTCATTGCATGTCTGTTCTTTTCATGAACCACCGCTAGAGTCATTGGATGTCTGTTACTACCATAAACCACACATGGATCCACTGGTGTTATTGCATGTTTATTCTTTTCATGAACCACACCAAGTGTCATTGCATGTCAATTCTTTTCATGAACCACACCCAGTGTCATTGCATGTGAGTTCTTTTCATGAACCACATAAGGATCCACCAGTGTCATTGCATGTCTGTTCTTCTCACAAACCACATAAGGATCCAACAGTGTCATTGCATGTCTGTTCTTTTCACAAACCACACCCAGTGTCATTGCATGTCTCTTCCTCTAGACAAACCACATAACGATCCACCATATTTACTGCATGTCTGTTCTTTTCATGAACCACATAAGGATCCACCGTTGTCATTGGATGTGTGTTCTTCTCATGAACCACACATGGATCCACCGGTGTCATTGCATGTCTGTTCCTCTAAACAAACCACATAAGGATCCACTAGTGTCATTGCATGTTTGTTCTTTTCATAAACCACACCCAGTGTCATTGCATGTGTGCTCTTCTAAACAAACCACATAAGTCATTGCATGTCTGTTCTTTTCATGAACCACACCCGGTGTCATTGCATGTGTGTTCCTGTAGAGAGACCACATAAGGATCCACCGGTGTCATTGCATGTCTGTTCTTTTCATGAACCACATAAGGATCCACCAGTGTCATTGGATGTGTGTTCTTCTCATGAACCACACATGGATCCACCGGTGTCATTGCATGTTTGTTCCTCTAAACAAACCACATAAGGATCCACCAGTGTCATTGCATGTCTGTTCTCTTCATGAACCACACCCAGTGTCATTGCACGTGTGTTCTTCTAAAGAAACCACATAAGGATCCACCAGTGTCATTACATGTCTGTTCTTTTTATGAACCACACCCGGTGTCATTGCATGTCTGTTCTTTTCGTGAACCTCACCTAGAGTCATTGCATGTCTGTTACTTCCATAAACCACACATGGATCCACTGGTGTCATTGCATGTCAGTTCTTTTCATGAACCACACCCAGTGTCATTGCATGTGAGTTGTTTTCGTGAACCACACCTAGTGTCATTGCATGTGAGTTCTTTTCATGAACAACATAAGGATCCACCAGTGTCATTGCATGTCTGTTCTTCTCATAAACCACATAAGCATCCACCAGTGTCATTGCATGTCTGTTCTTTTCATGAACCACACCCAGTGTCATTGCATGTGTGTTCCTCTAGACAAACCACATAAGGATCCAACGGTGTCACTGCATGTTTGTTATTTTCATGAACCACACATGGATCCACCGGTGTCATTGCATGTCTGTTCTTTTCATGAACCACACCCAGTGTCATTGCATGTTAGTTCTTTTCATGAACCATACCCAGTGTCATTGCATGTCAGTTCTTTTCATGAACCACATAAGGATCCACCAGTGTTATTGCATGTCTGTTCTTATCAATAACCACATAAGGATCCACCAGTGTCATTGCATGTCTGTTCTTGTCATGAACCACACCTAGTGTCATTGCATGTGTGTTCCTCTAGACAAACCACATAAGGATCCACCGTGTCCTTTGCATGTACATTCTTTTCAGGAACCACACATGGATCCACCGGTGTCATTGCATGTCTGTTCTTTTCATGAACCACACCTAGTGTTATTGCATGTCAGTTCTTTTCATGAACCACATAAGGCTCCACCACTGTCATTGCATGTCTGTTCTTCTCACAAACCACATATGGATCCACCTAGTGTGATTGCATGTCTGTTCTTTTCATGAACCACACCCGGTGTCATTGCATGTGTGTTCCTCTAGACAGACCACATAAGGATCCACCAGTGTCACTACATGTCTGTTCTTTTCATGAACCACATAAGGATCCGCCGGTGTCATTGGATATGTGTTCTTCTCATGAACCACACATGGATCCACCGGTGTCATTGCATGTCTATTCCTCTAAACAAACCACATAAGGATCCACCAGTTTCATTGCATGTTTGTTCTTTTCATGAACCACACCCAGTGTCATTGCATGTGTGTTCTTCTAAACAAACCACATAAGTCATTGCATGTCTGTTCTTTTCATGAACCACACCCGGTGTCATTGCATGTGTGTTCCTCTAGACAGACCACATAAGGATCCACCAGTGTCACTGAAAGAAATATGCCCTGAGAGGCAATAATAAAGTTGTTATTATGTATTCCTTGTATATGATAGATGTTTATTTTGCATGCTAGAATTGTATTGATCGGAAACATCAATACATGTGTGTTCAATAAACAAAAAGGGTTCCTAGTTATGCCTCTCTTATAGACTAGCTTGTTGATTAACAAGATGATCAAGGTTTCCTGATCATGGACATTGGATGTTGTTAATAACAAGGTCACACCATTGGTGGAATGATGTGATGAACATTCATCCGAAGTATAGCATTACGATCAAGTCATTATGTTTATATTGCTATAACATCATACGAAATAATCTTTATCCTTAGACCATGAGATCATGTTAATTGCTAAACACCTGAAGAGTATCTTGATAACATCAAACGTCACACCGTAATAGGGTGACTATGTTGAGGCTCATGGATCAAGAGTGGAATTTGTCAATCCCGATGACGGATAGATATACTCTGGGCCCTCTCGGTGATATCACATTGAGATAGCTTGCAAGCAAGTGATGTGATCACTAGAATGTTATATCACGGGAACGAGAAAAGAGTGCATGTCGGCAACGAGATCAAACTAGGTATTTGGATACCGATGATCGAATCTCGGACATGTATTATATCAAGAGACAAAGGGATTTAGTTACAAGCGTTAAAGGTTCTCACGATCACAGAAGTCATCGTTGAATATGCAGGAGTCAGTATGGATCTCTAGGTCCCGCTTCTGACTATTGATCTGAGGGGAGTCTCAATCATGTATGCATTATTCGCGAACCGTAGGATGACACACTTAAGAGTTACCGGACACCATTTTGGAGCACATATGTTTTAGACGAAAGAATTGCAAAGCGCAGGAATTGTTTCGATGGAAACCAGAAATTGTTTCGGGTGAAATTGCAGAAAGTGGTTCTGCATGTGATATTGAAATATTGCAAGGGTTTATATGTAAATGTTTGTTAATTAAAGTAATTAACAAAATTCTGAATAAATTTAATAAAAGAGTTTTATTAAATGAGAGAGCATTAAACTTGGAGAATTTTAATGCATTAAAAGTAGGGACTTTAAAGGGGAATGTGAAGAGGCATTTTAATGTGGAGGGGTTACCACCACATGAATGGGGGAGGTGAGGGGTCACCCCCCATGCGCCGGCCATGGAGAGAGGGGGTACCCCCCTCCTCCTATAAAAGGCCACCCTCTTCCTCCTTCTTCCTCACACCTCCTTGTGAAGGATCTCTCTCCCCCTCTAGAATTATTCCCCATGGTCTCGGATTAGCGATATACATGTTCCCAGTGGCATTTCGTCTGGAAGGAGTTGCTGCTTCTGCTGGATCGCTGGAGCGAGGAGGTGGAGGTTGTCCGGTGGCTTGAACGTGTGTGCGAGTACAGATGCGCTGCTGAGTTGCGGCGCTCGGACTTCCACTCGATCTTGAGATCGGCAAGTGTATGACTACATCAACCACGAGTTCCTACTCGTTAACAAAACTCGTTGTCTTCGAGGGTAAGTTCTCGTTGGATGTATGTCCACCTGTTTCTTTTTACCTACTAGATAGATCTTGGCGTGTAGTTCTCATCGTAGTAAATTTTTTGTTTTCTATGCTCCGGACCTAACAGTGGTATCAGAGCCAGGTCTATGCGTAGGTGATTTGCATGGGTAGTACACATATGTTTATATGTGGGCGATGATGATCATGTTATTGCATCTTCTATGTATTTTGGATATTGGTGGCATAGTGGGATGAAGCGGCCCGGACCAACCTTACATGTCATCGTACATGAGACCGGTTCCACGACTGACATGCAACTTGTTTTGCATAAGTGGGTGGCGGGTATCTATCTCTCCTACTATAGTCAATATCTGATTTACAACGAGTTGCTAATAACTTAGTTATCCTTGTTGTGGTTCATGTTCGTAGGTGAGAACGGTTCTATCTCCGAAAGCCCTAAGCCACATAAAACTTGCAATTGATAAATTAGAGGCGTCTAGTTTAGATCTTTGCTGGGCTAGTGTATTGATATGGTATTGCTGTAAGTAGATGTATGATAGATACTCTTACAACACACTCAACATGTAAGTTCCATAGACCTTGGCCTTACACACAAAGGAATGATAGAGATCATACCACGATGCAAGTGATAGAGATCAAATGCATGGACCATATCATCTCACTTTACACATTAGATGTTAGCATCTTATACTGCTAGTTTGGCGCTTTCTGTAGCATTGTAAGATGATCCCTCATTTAGATATCAAGATAAAAATGTGTTCTTCCTTGAGTATGCACCATTCTGTGGATCGTGTTTCGAGACATCACGTGATGATCGGGTGTACTCGAATCTACGCTTTCATAGGAACGGGTCTAAGACAGTTTTACACACGCGAATACTAAGGTTCTTACTTGGTGAGCCTAGCATGTACAGACATGGCCTCGGAACACGGACCGAAAGGTTAAGCATGAGTCATATAGTTGATATGATGCCCATATAGATGCTCGCCTTTGAAGCCACATCAACTCACGTGATGATCGGACTTGATGTAGTGGATTTGGTTCATGTAATCACCAAAAGGACACGAGGGATGACGTTTTTGAGTGAGAGTTCATTAGTAATTTGGATTAGTTGAACTCAATCTATCATAAACTTAGTCTAAATAAACTTTACAAATTTTGTTGTAGATGGCACCACCTGGTTTTAATGGAGAAAGAGAAACTTGCTGCGAATGGTAGCAACTTCACCAACTGGGCTATGAATTTGAGGATTCTCCTCACTGCTGCACAAAAGCAATATGTGCTAGATGCGCCGCTAGGCCCCCCACCAGCTCCTGGTGCCCCTGACGAGGAAAAGAACGTCTATATAACTCGTCAGGAGGACCACAACTTAGTTCATTGCGGCATACTGTATGGGCTAGAGCCAGAACTTCGAACATGTTTCGAAAATGGCAATGCCTTTGATACCATGGGAGAATTGAAAACAATTTTCGATACCCATGCTGCCGTAGAGAGTTATAATGCTACAGAAAAGTTCTTTAGCTGCATGATGGAGGAAAACAGCTCCGTTAGTGAGCACGTACTCAAAATGTCTGGGTACGCCGATAAGCTTGTGTCCTTGGGAATAACGATTCCCATTGACTTAGGCATACATCGTGTTCTCCAATCTCTGACACCTAGCTACAAGAGCTTCGTGATGAACTATAATATGCAGGGCATGAAGAAGTCTCTTCTCGAGCTTTTGTCAATGCTTAAGACTGCAGAAGTGGAGATTAGGAAAGAACATCAAGTGTTGATGATCAATAGGACCACCGGTTTCAACAAGGACAAGAAAGGCAAGCACAAGGGAAAGAAGGGTGGAAAATCTGTTGCGCTACCGAAAAGAAACCCGAGCTGGCCCTAAGTCCGATATCGAAAGTGCTACTATTGCAAGGGATCGCCATTGAAGAATCGCCCAAGTATTTGGCGACAAGAAGTCCGGCAAGGCAAACAAAGGTATATGTGATATACATGTTATTGATGTGTACTTGACTAGTACTCGCGGTAGCACCAGGTATTCGACACGGATCGGTTGCTAATATATGTAACTCGGTTCAGGGACTACGGAACAAGCGACAACTAGCAAGGGATGAGGTCAGGATGTGGGTCGGCAATGGATCAAAAGTTGATGTGATCGCCATCGGGACGCTACCTCTCCATATGCCATCGGGATTAGTTATAAACCTAAATAATTGTTATTTGGTGCCTGCACTGAGCATGAACATTGTATCTGGACCGTGTTTGATGCAAAGTGGTCATTTCTTTAAATCTGAAAACAATGGTTGTTCGATTTATAAGAATGATATCTTCTATGGTCATGCACCTATGTTGAATGGTTTATTTCTGATGGATCTCGATAGTAATATTACGCATATTCATAATGTTAATGCTAAAAAGATCAAACTTGATAATGATATATCTGCATATATGTGGCACTGCCGTCTAGGTCATATTGGTGTTAAACGCATGAAGAAACTCCATTCTGATGGACTTTTGGAATCACTTGATTTTGAATCATTTGATACATGTGAGCCATGCCTTATGGGCAAGATGACTAGAACGCCGTTTTCCGGTTCAATGGAACAGCATGATTTATTGGAAATCATACATACTGATGTGTGTGGACCAATGAGTGTGTCAGCGCGAGGTGGATATCGTTATTTTGTTACTTTCACGGATGATTTGAGTAGATACGGGTATATCTATTTGATGAAACACAAGTCTGAAACTTTTGAAAAGTTTAAGGAATTTCAGAATGAAGTGGAAAATCATCGTAATAAAAAGATCAAATTTCTATGGTCTGACCGTGGAGGAGAGTATCTAAGTTACGAGTTTAGCACACACATGAAAGAGTATGGAATAGTTTCACAACTCACGCCTTCCGGAACACCACAATGTAATGGTGTGTCGGAACGTCGTAATCGTACCTTATTGGATATGGTTCGATCTATGATGTCTCTGACTGACTTGCCACTGTCATTTTGGGGTTATGCACTGGAAATAGCTGCATTCACTTTAAATCGGGCACCATATAAATCCATTGAAATGACACCCTATGAATTATGGTTTGGAAACAAACCTAAGTTGTCATTTCTTAAAGTTTGGGGATGCGATGTTTATGTGAAGAAACTTCAGCCGGATAAACTCGAACCCAAAGCGGAAAAATGCGTCTTCATAGGATACCCTAAGGAAATGATTGGGTATACCTTCTATCACAGATCCGAGGGCAAGGTTTTTGTTGCCAAGAATGGATCCTTTCTTGAGAAGGAGTTTCTCGTGAAAGGTGTGAGTAGTCGGAAGGTAGAACTCGAAGAGGTTATTGAACCTTCTCTTCATGAAATGGCAAGTAGTGCAGCACCGGAAGTTGTTTCGGAGTTGACTTCACCTAATGAAGAGAGAGCTAATGATATTGATCATGAAACTCCGAAAGAGGACACTACCGAACCTCGCAGGTCAAGCATGACACGTGAGCGTACGACAATCCTGTTGTGAATTTCATGGTTGATGAAATGGATGACCCTGCGACGTATGAAGAAGCGATGATGAGCCTGGTTTCCAACAAATGGCTAGAAGAAATGAAATCCGAGATGGAATTCATGTACGAGAACCAAGTTTGGACCTTGGTGGACTTACCTCATGATCGAAAGGCCGTTGAGAATAAATGGATTTTCAAAAGAAAAACTGATGCTGATGGTAATGTGACCATCTATAAGGCTCGACTTGTCACAAAGGGGTTTCGACAAATTCAAGGAGTTGACTACGATGAGACATTCTCTCCCGTAGCGATGCTTAAGTCAGTTAGGATTATGTTAGCAATTGCTGCATATTTCGATTATGAAATATGGCAGATGGATGTCAAAACTGCGTTCCTCAATCGTAATATTGAAGAAGAGTTGTATATGATACAACCTAAGGGTTTTGTCGATCCTAAGGATGCTAATAAGGTATGCAAACTTCAGCGATCCATCTATGGACTGAAGCAAGCATCCCGGAGTTGGAATCTCCGCTTTGATGAGGTGATCAAAGTGTTTGGATTTGTCCAAACTTATGGAGAGGCTTGTATTTACAAGAAAGTGAGTGGGAGCAATGTGTCATTTCTGATATTATATGTGGATGACATATTATTAATTGGAAATTATATAGATCTTTTAAACAATGTTAAAAGTTATCTAAACAGCAAATTTTCGATGAAAGACCTTGGTGAAGCGTCATATATAGTAGGCATTAAAATCTATAGAGATAGATCAAGGCGCCTAATTGGGCTATCGCATAGTACATACCTTGATAAGATATTAAAGAAGTTTAATATGGACGAAAGTAAGAAGGGGTTCTTACCTATGTTGCAAGGCAAGACATTGAGTAAGACTCAAAGTCCGGCTACGGCGGAAGAAAGAGAGATGATGGATAAGATCCCCTATGCCTCGGCCATAGACTCTATAATGTATGCCATGCTATGTACAAGACCGGATGTGGCACATGCTATTAGTTTGACTAGTATGTACCAATCTGATCTAGGTTCAGAACACTGGATAGCGGTCAAGAACATCCTCAAGTACTTGAGAAGAACTAGGGATATGTTTCTTATATACGGAGGTGAAGAAGAGCTAGTCGCTAAGTGTTATGTCGATGCTAGCTTTGACACCGATCCGGATGACTCTAACTCTCAATCCGGATACGTATTTCTCTTGAACGGAGCAGCAATTAGTTGGAGGAGTTCCAAACAACCTATGGTGGCTGGATCAACGACGGAGGCAGAATATGTTGCTGCTTCAGAAGCAGCGCAGGAAGCGGTTTGGATGAAAGAGTTCATTACAGAACTAGGTGTGGTTCCTAGTGCGTTGGACCCGATGGTGATATATTGTGACAACAGTGGAGCCATAGCCAACGCAAAAGAACCAAGGTCTCACAAGAATTCCAAGCATATTAAGCGCCGGTTTCACTCCATCCGCGAGCATGTCAAGGATGGAGATATAAAGATTTGTAAAGTACACACGGACGTAAATGTAGCAGATCCGTTGACTAAAGCTCTCCCTAGGGCAAAACATGATCAACACCAGAACTCCATGGGTGTTAGATTTATCACTATGTGAACTAGATTATTATCTCTAGTGCAAGTGGGAGACTGAAGGAAATATGCCCTAAGAGCCAATAATAAAGTTGTTATTATGTATTCCTTATATATGATAGATGTTTATTTTGCATTCTAGAATTGTATTGATCGGAAACATCAATACATGTGTGTTTAATAAACAAAAGGGGTTCCTAGTTATGCCTCTCTTATAGACTAGCTTGTTGATTAACAAGATGATCAAGGTTTCCTGATCATGGACATTGGATGTTGTTAATAACAAGGTCACACCATTGGTGGAATGATGTGATGAACATTCATCCGAAGTATAGCATTACGATCAAGTCATTATGTTTATATTGCTATAACATCATACGAAATAATCTTTATCCTTAGACCATGAGATCATGTTAATTGCTAAACACCTGAAGAGTATCTTGATAACATCAAACGTCACACCGTAATAGGGTGACTATGTTGAGGCTCATGGATCAAGAGTGTAATTTGTCAATCCCGATGACGGATAGATATACTCTGGGCCCTCTCGGTGATATCACATTGAGATAGCTTGCAAGCAAGTGATGTGATCACTAGAATGTTATATCACGGGAACGAGAAAAGAGTGCATGTAAACGCGAGATCAAACTAGGTATTTGGATACCGATGATCGAATCTCGGACATGTATTATATCAAGAGACAAAGGGATTTAGTTACAAGCGTTAAAGGTTCTCACGATCACAGAAGTCATCGTTGAATATGCAGGAGTCAGTATGGATCTCTAGGTCCCGCTTCTGACTATTGATCTGAGGGGAGTCTCAATCATGTATGCATTATTCGCGAACCGTAGGATGACACACTTAAGAGTTACCGGACACCATTTTGGAGCACATATGTTTTAGACGAAAGAATTGCAAAGCGCAGGAATTGTTTCGATGGAAACCAGAAATTGTTTCGGGTGAAATTGCAGAAAGTGGTTCTGCATGTGATATTGAAATATTGCAAGGGTTTATATGTAAATGTTTGTTAATTAAAGTAATTAACAAAATTCTGAATAAATTTAATAAAAGAGTTTTATTAAATGAGAGAGCATTAAACTTGGAGAATTTTAATGCATTTAAAGTAGGGACTTTAAAGGGGAATGTGAAGAGGCATTTTAATGTGGAGGGGTTACCACCACATGAATGGGGGAGGTGAGGGGTCACCCCCCCATGCGCCGGCCATGGAGAGAGGGGGTACCCCCTCCTCCTATAAAAGGCCACCCTCTTCCTCCTTCCACACACCTCCTTGTGAAGGATCTCTCTCCCCCTCTAGAATTATTCCCCCATGGTCTCGAATTAGCGAGATACATGTTCCCGGTGGCATTTCGTCTTGAAGGAGTTGCTTCTTCGGCTGGATCACTGGAGCGAGGAGGTGGAGGTTGTCCGGTGTCTTGAACGTGTGTGCGAGTACGGATGCGCTGCTGAATTGCGGCGCTCAGACTTCCACTCGATCTTGAGATCGACAAGTGTACGACTACATCAACGATGAGTTCCTACTCGTTAACAAAACTCGTTGTCTTCGAGGGTAAGTTCTCGTTGGATGTATGTCCACCCGTTACTTTGTACCTAGTAGATAGATCGTGGTGTGTAGTTCTCATCGTAGGAAATTTTTGTTTTCTATGCTGCGGACCCATAGTCACTGCATGTCTGTTCTTTTCATGAACCACATAAGGATCCACCAGTGTCATTGGATTTGTGTTCTTCTCATGAACTACACATGGATCCACCGGTGTCATTGCATGTCTGTTCCTCTAAACAAACCACATAAGGATCCACCAGTGTCATTGCATGTTTGTTCTTTTCATGAACCACACCCAGTGTCATTGCATGTGTGTTCTTCTAAACAAACCACATAAGGATCCACCAGTGTCATTGCATGTTTGTTCTTTTCATGAACCACATCTAGAGTCATTGCATGTCTGTTACTTCCATAAACCACACATGGATCCACCGGTGTCATTGCATGTCAGTTCTTTTAATGAACCACACGCAATGTCATTGCATGTCAGTCCTTTTCATGAACCACACCCAGTGTCATTGCATGTCAGTTATTTTCATGAACCACATAAGGATCCACCAGCGTCATTGCATGTCTGTTCTTCTCACAAACCACATAAGGATCCACCAGTGTCATTGCATGTCTGTTCTTTTCATGAACCACGTCCAGTGTCATTGCATGTGCGTTCCTCTAGACAAACCACATAAGGATCCATTGGTGTCAATATATGTCTGTTCTTTTCATGAACCACACATGGATCCACCGGTGTCATTGCATGTCATATCTTTTCATGAATCACACCCAGTGTCATTACATGTTAGTTCTTTTCATGAACCATATAAGGATCCACCAGTGTCATTGCATGTCTGTTCTTATCACAAACCACATAAGGATCCACTAGTGTCATTGCATGTCTGTTCTTTTCACGAACCACACCTAGTGTCATTGCATGTGTGTTCCTGTAGACAAACCACAAAAGGATAAACCGGTGTCACTGCATGTCTGTTCTTTTCATTAACCACACATGGATCCATCGGTGTCATTGCATGTCTGTTCTTTTCATGAACCACACCTAGTGTCATTGCATGTCAGTTCTTTTCATGAACCACATAAGGATCCACCAGTGTCATTGCATGTCTGTTCTTCTCACAAACCACATAAGGATCCACCAGTGTCATTGCATGTCTGTTCTTTTCACGAACCACACCCAGTGTCATTGCATGTGTGTTCCTCTAGACAAACCACATAAGGATCCACCGGTGTCACTTCATGTTTGTTCTTTTCATGAACCACACATGGATCCACCGGTGTGATTGCATGTTTGTTCTTTTCATGAACCACATCTAGAGTCATTGCATGTGTGTTCCTCTAGACAAACCACATAAGGATCCACCGGTGTCACTGCATGTCTGTTCTTTTCATGAACCACACATGGATCCACCGATGTCATTGCATGTCTGTTCTTTTCATGAACCACACCCAGTGTCATTGCATGTCAATTATTTTCATGAACCACATAAGGATCCACCAATGTCATTGCATGTGTGTTCTTCTTACAAACCACATAAGGATCCACCGGTGTCATTGCATGTCTGTTCTTTTCACAAACCACACCCAGTGTCATTGCATGTGTGTTCCTCTAGACAAACCACATAAGGATCCACCGGTGTCACGGCATGTCTTTTCTTTTCATGAACCACACATGGATCCACCAGTGTCATTGCATGTCTGTTCTTTTCATGAATGACACCCAATGTCATTGCATGTCAGTTCTTTTCATGAACCACATAAGGATTCACCAGTGTCATTGCATGTCTATTCTTCTCACAAACCACATAAGGATCCACCAGTGTCATTGCATGTCTGTTCTTTTCACGAACCACACCCAGTGTCATTGCATGTGTGGTCCTCTAGACAAACCACATAAGGATCCACCGGTGTCACTTCATGTCTGTTCTTTTCATGAACCACACATGGATCCACCGGTGTCATTGCATGTCTATTCTTTTCATGAACCACATCTAGAGTCCACCAGTGTCAATGGATGTGTGTTCTTCTCATGAACCACACATGGATCCACCAGTGTCATTGCATGTCTGTTCTTTTCATGAATCACAACTAGAGTCATTACATGTTTGTTACTTCCATAAACCACATATGGATCCACCTAGTGTGATTGCATGTCTGTTCTTTTCACAAACCACACATGGATACACCAGTCTCATTGCATGGGTAGCCGTTAGACCGAGTCTTCTAGAAGGCACGCCCTAACACAGTTGTTCTGCTTGACGATTGTTACATACCATTCGATTGGGGCGCTTGGACGATTGGGATGGTCTTTGTGAGAGCGATCCGCGAGTAGGCTGTTCTGCGGCATGATTGGCCACGCTTGCTCTGGACAAACTGGAAACACTGGGCGCTCCCCTGTTGCGAGTGTCACGTCTCACGAGTTCAGTGGGCCACATCCTAGTGTCACATCCCCATTACTTCTCTTCCTTCCCGTACTTCTCTTCCTTACCCTTGAAGCCACTTTCCCCACTTCACTCCCATCCTGTCAGTGGCCTTAGTCGACGGCGCCTCCATCCCAATCCCCTCTCCGGTAGCCACCCCCTCCCCTCTCGCCATGGGTTCAAGGGGAGACGGTGAGGAAACGCGTCGTGACGACAGGGACGGTGATTTCGATGTGAGTCGTCTCATCTCTATTTCTATCATCTGTGACCAGTTATCTATTTTTTGAGCTAGATCTAATCTGTTTACTCATGCGCCTATGATGTGTTAGGCCAACCAGACGATGTATGACTCCGACTATCACGGTTCAGCGGATGAAGACAATCCTCTGGTATGTAAACATGGATATGTGCCCGCTAAATTTGTAGCGTTCGAAGGACGAAACGCAGGCAGGAGGTTTCTACGGTGTCAAGGACATCGTGCAATGATGCAAGGCGGAAGTTGCGGTGTTGTCAAATGGGTAGATCCAGAGTGGCCCAAATCGATGCAGAAAACGTTGGAGAAACTATGGGAAATGACTGTCGATTTGAAAGAATCCATATTCAGCTCACTTCTTGACAGTGTTGAGATGAAGCTATGGCAACTAGTTGACACGACCAAGCATAAGCGAGATCTCAGGTGGGTGCAAGACAAGGTTAGCAAAGTCGAGAAGGAGAGGGACGCGGCATTGGCCCTAAAGGCTAAAGCAGAGCAAGAACTGACTCAAGCAAGGAATGATCTCCACCAGGCCAAAGTCCTGCAGTTCACAACTACGAATATTGACAAGTGCATGAGGAAAAATGCAGAGAAACAATTGAAGTTGTGCAAGGAAGATGCTAAAAGGAAGGAGCATACGATTCTATCCTTGCTCTCGCATGAAGATGCGCATCGTGCTAAGATTAGGAAGATCAAGGAGATGTGTGATAACAAGTTCTATTTAGCTTAAGATCCGTGCCTTTTTAAGTTGTAATAGTTGTACTTGTTGACCTAGCGGTCTGAACTATTGGTCCCGGATTCCAGGGAGGAAAAAAATTGCTCTGGCCCTACACTACTTCTTTTGTCCGACCCTGCATTACTTCTTTTGTCTGACCAATGCCCCTTGGATATTCCGCCCGTTGCTTCGTCATCCTCGTGTACAAATAGGAGGCGCCACAGCGTGTCGCTTCATCGTCCATCCCATCGTCCTCTCCAATCTCCACCGCGTCGTCGCTTCGTCGTCCATCCCCTCGCTCCCTCTCCAATCTCCACTGTGCCGCAATGGAGATGCCCGATTTGAACTTCTACGAGGCAGTGATGTTCGCGAACTTCGACATCCTCGTGCCGCCAGCCACGATGGTGCCCCACGGATGGCGCATCAGCTCTGCGGGGGTGCCGATGGCTCTGCTCCCTGGCCGAGCCGAGAAGGAGAGCGAAATTGCGGCGCGCCGTCGCCAGATGCCCGCATGGAAGAGGGCGCTGCCCCGGTACACGGCGGCCAGCCCGTACTGGCCGGCGCTGTTCAAGAAGGAGCGGAAGGCCAAGATTGGCAACCGCATTGTTGACGGGCGCATGATGCACCGGGATCTCCGCAACCGAGAAGGGCGGGAGAGGTTCTGGTCCGTCCCTGGACGTACCAAGTACACCGTTGTCGTCGCTGCTCGACGCGAAGAGGTGCTCCATCTCGCGAACAATGCGAACATCGTGGAGGTTCCGTCCGACAACGACGAGGAAGCCGGCGGCTTGGAGGACAGTGGTAGCAAAAGTGAAATTGTTGACTAGTGGTTGAATTAATGTAGGATGTGAAATCCCACCTTTGTTTAGAAGAATTTGTGGTTGAAGTAATGAAATGCCTCGATTTAGATCTCTGTCTCGATTAATTTGTGGAAGAACTTGTGATTTAGATCAATTTCTGCCTCGATTTAGATCTCTGTCCCGGATTGGGAACGTGACCGTGGACCAAAAACACCTTTTCTACTAGTGTATTCTGACATTGGTGGTTTGTTTAAACGTAATCTACGTGGATTGTGCCGCATGCAAATGGCACAAACATAATTTATAAAGTGGAAGCACGTACACCCGGTTACTGGAGATCCGGGAGCTTCGCCAGATGCATGGGATGCAGGAGCAGAGAGGCGGTGAGATAGACGGGCTCAAGATTAGGCCAGAAAGTGGTACCGATTTCCTCCTTATCTGGGTATTATCGGTGAGAACATTGCTGTTTATGTTGGCACGTCCTTGTGCAGCATCTGAAATAAGTTGCTGCTTCATGGAGTGTGGCAGCTTAAATAATTTATTTCTGCGCCACTTACATTCCGTCGTATTTGGAGACCTCTTGTCCCTCAGCAATCGTAGAACCGGTGGATCCTTGTTTTCAGATAGCAGTGGCACAATCATAATTTCAGATTCAACTACTGACTCGGGCATTTCTAAACCCTAAGTCGCGGTACATTTTAGTCAGAGAACGTGGGTAGATTGTTTCGCCCAGCAACGTGCCACACACAGAGCGATCAGAATTTAACAAAATTACATATATAGGTTCAAGTTCAACACATTACTATGCATCTTCATTGCCAGCAACCTTCTTACGCAGCCTGGGTGCCAAGCCTTCACGTGCACTAGCTTCTTCATTTCCTGCCTTCTTCCTCTTCCTCGGTGCCAATTTTCTTAGCTTCACGTACTCTGCATCGCCGGGACAGTGGGCACCAGAATCGTGTCCATCATCATCTTTCCACTCGTTTTTAATTTCTTCGGGCAGCAAAATGACATCTTTCCACTCGTTTTTAATTTCTTTGGGCAGCAAAATGACTGACCCGACAGTCATGTTTCTAACCTTGCGGCGCTTCCTGTCAAATAAACAAGACTGTTGCATAACTGCCCAATATCTATAGAGTAAATAAAACAAAAATTACAATTCAGCACAAACATGCGAACCCCAAGAGACCTTTTCTTACCAGGAGCTAATTGGATTCGAGCAACCACCCTGTCCAAGAATAGAAGGGCGAATCCCAGTTGCAGCAGCTTCCACATCCAGTACATCACATTTCAGCTCAAACATGGCAGCCGAAGCATACCTTTTCATCAACCCAATTAGCTGACTGTCACACGTTATTGGAACCATGATGCCACGTTCATCCATGAAGCTGAACTTTGCAGTCTACTTCGGCCATAATTCAACATGATTACGCAGAGCAGCAACCATACGAGATATAGTGCAGATCTGCGCATGCGCTTCTTCCATCGTGAAACAATGGTGTCCATACCTCTTGCCCTTAGAGTCGTACCTGTAGAGGACTACCGTAACCAGGTAAGGGGGTCCGTGCAGATCCCACTTGATAGAAAACAGTGGACAAAATATGTTTGTCAGTGTTGGGCTAACAAACAATATGAGGTTCAGTAGCCAGCTAGCAGTTGTAATTAGTGTGAATAGCAAAGAGAAGGGTAGCTCACCCGCTTGTAGACATAACTTCTTCTTTCTTGATAGTAGGATCTGCCATCCTTCGAGCTGCTCGGCTCGTCAGCAGCGGAGGCGGGCTAAAGCCTCGCAACGGCGGCTACGGCATGCGCCATTGGAGCTCGGGATCAGTGACTGGGCGCAGCAACTGGGCGCAACAACTTGGCACCGGAAGTCAAATGTCCGAAGGGATCGTCCTGCCTGGAGGGTGGATTCTGACGCCGCTGGTGCTAGGAGAAAGCTGGGAATGGATTTGTGAAATTGGTCAACGCATCCAATCCACTTAGATGCCGCGTTGGCGCTCGCGTCACGGACATATGACCGACATGAGGGTCCCGACCGTCTACTTCACAGGGCAGTTTAACGGAATGTTTGAATTTGGTAGGGTGAGATGAGTTTGCCTCGAAATGGCCCCTCTCAGTAGTTGGCGGCCAAACTTTTTGAAACGCGGTAATTTCAGGCAACTTAGGTACCGCCACGCGCTGGCCTGTGAACTTTGGTACCGCAGACAAACAGGCCCCCTGCCGCCGCTATCTCCCCACAGATATCCCCTCCTTCGGCCAAAGGTCCCATTTTTATGCAAATGATTTACCACCACGAGAAGGGCGGCGATTAGCAGCAGCGTCTCCGTCCCGCCCGCCGCTGCGATGGCTCGCAGGAGCACCCTGCGACGAAGATCCTCAAGAAGGCATGACCCTTCTTCGAGCGCTCTTGCGGTGACCCAGCATACCATTGCATGATGTAGTACACTATAGTCGTTGACATAACACCAATTAAACACCGTTCACTAGTATTACATCCCTCAGAGTGGTACAACAGAAACACAGGAGGTCCAAGACATGACTATAGATTACAACTCGACTCTTTACAAAAGATCCAGAGAACACTCTAGGTTAAAGAGAGAAAAAGAACTTACAAAGAAGAACCATAAATAATAACTCATAACTATCTAGTTACTAAGACTAGCATCTAAACTAATTGGCTTGCAATTGCTGCTATTGCAATGCTCTACAGAAGTAGGTTTTATGGCTAGAGAATCTACTCCTAGCTAATCAGGAACTTCATCTTCACTTTGGTTGAGGTATATGCTGACTTCGTTGACTTTATTGAAGGACTTGAGCTGTCGATGATGGTTTCTTGAGTATAAGTTGGTGTTGACGTCTTCTTCAACGGCTTAGAACCTAGCAAGGGTTAAGAAGGTACGGTTGAGTACAAGCATACTCAGCAAGTTCACTAAAAAGGAGTGTATGATGCACTATCTCTACAGCCACAAACCATAGGTCGTAGGCAATGCAGGTTTTCGTAAACATTTCTTCAAAGGTTGCTTTTATTCTGAAAACTATGTCCGATAGCCTTCACAGGTTGACCAGAACCTTCATGGAGTTCCTTTCCTGTCGCGTTTGTAGCTCCTTCCCGAAACAAGGAGTAACATGTCACAATTCTTACACTCTACAAAGGTGCGTCACTTTTCCCACAAGAGACCTTAGCTTTGTTGCACATCCGAGTTGCATTCTCGTCCACACTTCCTTGGTGTGGGGCCCAGTCTAAGATCCAAGCTAATCACTGCCCTGTCCACGACCCCGCATGAAGACACGATCCTTCGGGGCTGACTACATCTCCGTTAAGCCCCCTTTCGTGCAAGCTACAACCCTGATGAGTTCCCGAAGACTTTGTAAGTAGCTCTGACTGGCGGTCACCATCAATTATGGTGAACTCCAACCCAGAAAGCTATGCACAGATAAGCTAGACACCTAGCTCGTGCGGAACTAAGGGGTTCCACCCATGTGCTGGATTCTCTAGAACTCCACGAGAAATCAACAGCCTCATGATAAGGTCATCCATTCATGCGAAAGGAAGAAGATACAGCTGACTTCTCCATCCCATTCCAAATCTCATGGTTGACACGTATTATACGATGCTAGAATCACTAGAGACATTGGTTGTTAAGTCCTGCATGATACATTACTGTGCAATGGCGTTTCCATTGCCAGTTATAATAGATTAGCTAATCACCCTGGATCAGTAACCGATATTTCTAGTTAATTGTGAAAATAGTGTTTTCAAACTTTTTGAAATGCAGGTGGTGACACAGTTGAGTTACAAGCATATAAAATAATCAAAGGACATGAGAAAGTTGTGAACTTGCCTTTTGTGATTGCAAGATTATGCACTCACGGTCTTCGAGATAATAGAAGATCCAAAATCTGGAAATAACATCATTGGTCGGGTAAGGACTAATGTTTAAAGAAGCAATATGCAATTATACATAAGTAATGTAATGCAGTTTGATAAATGCGAATCCCCGGACTAATCATATCTAATCTAGGGTTTGGAGTTTGTGATGATATCTTTAAAATGTGTTCCAATTTTATACCAGTTTCACACTTGTGCTTCTTAATAAGGCTGGTGAGTGTGTGAAATGATATGTAAATACAAAAAGTAGTATACAATAGTAAATCACTCAAATGGGTCATGGTATCTAAAAGATTTCGTGAGCAAGATTACTAATCAATTAGAGCTTTCAAGAAGTGTTTAAGGATTACTTTTATTGTTTCTTAAAGGAATAACTTTCAAGGAAAAGGTTATTTTACAAACTAAAGGGATTTAAATTTTAACATGCAAAGTATAGAAGTGAAGTATAATAATATTCTAAGATTTAGGTGGATTGCTATCTGGTAATGATGATGGAAATTATTATGTTAAGTGGTTAAGAGTTAAAGGACTTATTATAAGTTTGCTGTTTGAAGTGGCAAAATGAATAGCTTTTGAAGAAAATATTTCTTTGTTAAGGTTTAAACAATGTGTGTGGTTAATCGAATGTGATCGATATCGTTTGCGCTTATCCAATAAGCGTGGGTTTGAGATGCATTTTGATTTAATTTGGAATAGACAAAAGTTAACTATAAAAACATAATATAAATTGGGTCCTTAAGCTTATAATTTTGGTAGAGCAAAATTAACTTTAAAAGGAACATAAATAGACTTAGGGCTATGATGTATCTAGATTATTATTGAATTCTAGGGTTAATATAAAGATGGTTAAGAGTGTAAATTCATTCACTTCCAATTTAAGTGAATGATAAGTTTAAATGTGATTTACCATTATAAAGATGATTTGTATTATTAAAGAAAGCAAGATGATCTCATTAATGAGTTATGGTTTTAAAAGGTTCTCCTTTAAGTTATTATCTTACACTTAAAGTTTATCCAAGTTATGACTTTGGAACTAGTACTTGCATATAAGAGAGTTAAGGTTTAGTACCAAATTGTGATTATTTCTTATTTAAGAAATGTTTCTAAAGAATTTATAAAATTGTATTTTTTATAATAGATCAGGATTTATTACTTTAAAATCTTAAAAACTTATGGAATATTATATTTAGTATTATTCTAGTAAACTATATTTATTCTAGATCTTTAAAATTTTTTTTATTTATTTTTAAGTATAATTCTTATTTCTATAAAATTCCACAAAGGATTAAATATCTTAAGAATATTTGCTTCAAGTTTTATTTGTAAAAATTTAATTTAATAATTTTATAAGGTAGTAGATTGATTTTAGTACACAAAAATGATTTTTATTGATTTTTAGGACTTTTACTTACTTTATGAAATTCTATTTAGAAGTTAATACTGTCAATATTTATTTGCATTTTACCTAACTTAAATAAGTAAAGTTGTATTTTTCTAAGGTAGGTATTATTTTTGTGATCATTCCATTATGTTATATGTATTTTTAGAATTTCTTCTATATTTTTCTAGAATTAAAATAAGCTCAGGGGTATATTAGTAATTTCCATATTATTCCTTTTTTATCCATTTTCCATTTCCTTTATATACCCAAACCGGGCACACAAGTCAGTCCAGCCCACTTGGTTGGGCTAGACCACCTGGTCCGGTCCATTCGGTTGGTCGACCCCGACCCGACCTCCTCACCCCAAGGCTCTCTCCTCTCTCTCTCCCTGGCGATGCCATGACGACGCCGTTGCCGCTACGATTCCGGTGGCTCTGGCCGTTGCTGCCATCGCCGACCGTCATGGATGACGCGCCGAAACTCACCCTTCCTCGCCACCCCGGTGATTCGTCCAAATCGCCCTGCTGCGTCCAAGCACGACCCCTTCTGGTGCTAGGGTTTGGGGTGTTGTCGGTGATGCCTTCGCTGCTTCCCAGTGGTGCTATGAGGTGCTCATGCATTGCTGTGGTGGTGGTGTTGTTTGTCCTCATGCGATGCTGTGGCCGCTGCCTCGGCTTGGTACGGGTTGCAGCTCTTGTCGCACTCTGCTTCCTCTTCTAATCTACAGCGAGGACCACTGGTGAGTTTAATTTTGCTGTGCCTTCTGTCTTCTGCCTCTCTTGAGCTCCTCTGTTTGCTTCTAGTGGTTATCCCTAATTAGGGTTCATGATTGATTAGGGTTCATCCCTCTGTGTTGGTTGTAGTCGATGAATTGACACTAGAAGTGATGGTAATTAAGGATGGTGATTAAGTATATCATGTTATCATTGTCTACAGTTGGTTTTGATGATGCTAGTGATTTTGTTAGCCTAATTCCAATTGATTATTGGGCATTGACTAAATGATGGTGCTACTGTGGGATTATTACTTGTGGATTCTTGTAATCTGGAAGTTCTCTACTGTCATGATCTTGTTATTGATGGTGGTTCTGTCAGTGATTTATTCACTGCATTTTTTAAATGTGGAATGGTATAGTCACATACAGATTGAGTGTTAACGTGCTATTACAATGATGCTCTGATGATGAATAGATAAACTTGATGATGATTTCAGGTGTTTGATTCCAAGAAAATGATAGTTAATGGCTTGCCAGTTTATCTATGAAAGCTAAGTAATTGTTTTGCTTGGGTTTTAGAACTTTTTCTTGTGACACCATCATTAAAATGGCACACAAGTTTTGGTTCTACTGCTTTACTTTATCAGTGCTTAAGATTGGATAAATGCCAAAGATAAGTTGAAAGCTTCTTTTAAGCATCTTTGCCTATGATGTTGGTCTGAGGCATAGGAACTAGTTTCCTATCTTGCTGTCCCTCATAGATATGTTCTGGTATTGATACCAGTTACTTATTCTGGAATCCTTTTGATAAAATGGTTGGTGTGCTTATATGGATCCATAAGATCTATGGATTCTGGGGTGCTACTCTTTTAAGAGATGTGTCCAGAATTCATAACCTTGGCTATGTTTATATTGGAATATGGAATATAACTTTAATATCCAGGATCAATGATGTTGGTCTGAGATCCTGGTTTAGTTTGTATAGTCTACTTATGGCTTTTGTATTCAAAATTCCTCTATGATGGATTCACCCCACTTGGGTGATTTCTAAGAGATTAAGTATAAAACAACACATGACTTCTTATCTAGATGGGATAGTTAGATCATGTGAGGGTTTTATATTACTCACCACAATAGTTGAGTTGTTGGTGTTGTTGCTGGTTGATCTGGTTGGTTGACCTTGCTAGCTTCTGGATCCTGGAATCTTGTCCTTGATCTTTCTGTCCCCCTGCTCCACCCCCTCCTTAAGTTACCATCTTGTGAGCATTTGGATGATCAGGTGTATGGTTTGGCTGGTGGTTTGCTTGCCTTTGGCAGGATTGATGTGTTCCTGGTTTGGTGTTTGAGAAGAAGTGTAAGCTGCTAGGGCTGTGCTGCGGCTGCTCCCTCCCTTATCTACTTCGTGAACTCTCCTTGCTGTGTTGACACCACAGCAATTGCATGCAGTGTGTAAGCTGCTAGCCTGCTTACATATGGGGCCTGTGCTGGTTCAAGTTTCATGATCTAAAAATATCTCTAATGGATATGCTTGGGTAAGGATGTGTTCTTTTTCTGTTTTGACTGTCCCCTTTTTATTACTCATGGTGAAACTTGCCCCTCTATTGCCAGTGATGTAAATTGTCTGAGGCAAAAACCTTGATAAGAACAGATTCTATATTGGCCCCTTTTAATAACACTCAATGATGACCAAGCAATGCATTTCATTGCCATCCTGAGAGTATAATAACCCCCATACCCCTTGTTTTCCATTTCTTTTGTTTGTTATTTTTGCTTGTAGAGAACAATACTAATGAAGATAAAGAGACAGCTTAAAGATAAGTTTAGGTTTTTCTTTTACTCATTTGTAATTGATCTTCTGTTTGGATAATGTGAAGACAATGTAATATTGTATAACTTATTTAATAAAGTTAAACTTTCCCTCTTATTGTAAATTCAATTTCTCTTTTAATTTATTCGTACTTGTAATTGTAATAAAATAAAGTGTAACTTCTTATTTTGTATTATAGAATTTTGTAACTATTTGTACATTATTTATAAATAATCATTCATTTATTTACTTATTATAATCATTCATCTTCACTTATCTTTATATTCAAATATATCATTTGAATACTCAATTATACTATGACTCATATTTGAATTGAATTTCCATCACTCTTCCTCAAAACACATAGGTTCCATAGAGGTCATGTCGAAATCTATCACACTTGACCTGACATTTCCATCCGAACAAGAGAGATCTCGATTCCTCTATATCTCTTTTAGTTTTGCTCGAAAATTCCCTGGATTTTCTATGCATGAATGCAATGCACACATCTTATCTCAGCTTATTTCTAAGCTCTAATGCTGGGATGTTACAGCTCTCCTCGCTGGAGGCCGCCGTCGCTGCGGGTGGTGCCGCTGGAGCTGCCCGCGCCAGGGGAGGAGGAGAGGAAGAAGAGGGTGTACCGGTTCTGGCCTGGCATGGTGGCGCCGCGGGATATCAGGAAGTACCAGAGGTCAACCCGACTGCTCCTCCCCTTCGGGCCATTCCTCCACCTGGCGACCTCCGGACCAAGGTGAATATTACTCCCTTGAACTTGCTTGAGGTGACCAGAATGTTGTACCATATATGATTGCATTAAGATCTTGCATGGATCTGGTGCAGATCTGAATCCCAGTGAGGCTGAAATTGCGCAGCAATATCCTAGTGAGGCTGAAATTGCGTGGAGTATATGCATTTGTGCTGGTTGGAAATTTTGCTTCCCTGAACTTGCTGCTGGTACGAATTTTCTGCAGAGAAATTTGCTTGTTCACTCCATATGTCATATGCTATGCTAGTGCAACGATGCCATATGCCACTTTCTGGAGTAGTACATGCTTATGCTAGTGTAGCAATGCCATATGTCAGAGTAGTAAACTGGTCAATTTTCTGGATGCATATCAACAATGATGCATGGTTACTTTGTGAAATAATACTGGTATACATATGCTTTTGGTTTCTTTTTGTTCTCATGAAAAAAACATAGGCATTGCATGCCAAGAATTGAAGTGACTTCATGAACCATATTACTGTGGGACATCATGTTAGTCTGTAGGTATACTATAGATATACATTCAGGTCAGTCTGTGGATATACATTTAGGTTAGTCTGTAGATAAATGTCATGGTGGAGATTAAATTGCAGTCTATAGATATACTGTGCTCTTAGAGGATAAATTGTTGTCCACATTCAGGTTAGTTGGTGTTAAATTTAAATTGAATTAAGGGCCACCCCTAACTACATCCTGGAAACAAATCACACTCGTAAGAATGGTTTGGCTAGTTTGCAAAGGTATGAAGAGGCTAACAGGTCATCATTATTTTCTTATGTTTATCTGGCATGAACATACATAAACCAGTTTCCTTACTCAAAACTTCTACACCACCGGGTTGTGTAGAAGCTGTAATGTAGAGGTAATCACCATTCTGTCTAAATGAATATGGCACTACATCAGTCATCATCTGTTGATCTGTGGATGCAATAATGGCCAAGCTCTTCTCTGGTAAAACATCCAAAAACCTTTTTTCTTCTCTGGTAAATAATGGTCTAGGACAAAGTATCTGTATGTATAAAACCATCATTCTCTCTTTTAGGCATTCACTTCTGTAGTTTTTTGAATATTGCACAGATTATCTGAACTTCTTTAGTGTTTAAAATTAAGATGTGCTTGGGTAATATGCACAGCTTCCTTGTGATGTGTATGTACTGAAGGAAGTTTGCTATGAGTATAAGCTTGTATCACTACATCTTGATCTGCTTGTATTAGCACTGCATCTTTACCTGCCTGTAGTCATTGGATTTTTTGTGGTTTCTGTCACATGGATTAATATAGGAGTACTTGTAACAATAAATGTAACACTACAATTAGTGATTTCATCATGTTCTTTTAGGCATTCACTGGAATAAATTGTGTCCAGGCAATAATTGTGTCCAGATTTAATCATGTGCTTGCATGTTTCAATTTACTCCGTGTTGCATTCAGAGTATCCCTAGTTGGATTTTATTACAGTAGTCATAGATCAGTTGGAATATAGCAGTAGCAATAACAACATCTGTATCTAGCAATATTTAGTTAGCAACTGTATCTCTAGTAATATTTTCCTACTGCTCATTTTCTTGCATTATTTTCCTGACCAAGTTCCTTTAATATTTGTAGGTGATCAAGTTCCATTTTTTCACTCTTCTGTTGATGATCTTACAGAAAAGGAGAAGGTATTCACTTTTCTTCATCTTAGAAGTTTCTTAGAACAAGTTTGTATCTTTTGCTTTATTTATACACCTGATATTTGCCCTGTTCTTCAGTATGTGGTTTCTATTCTTTGGATCTAGATAACCTGAACTCCCTGGGACTGTTACTTGCCTGTCATTTTGTATATGCATTGGTGGCGTGGCTCCCGTGTGCAGCTACACCTGCTACCTGGACGAACAGGATTGACTTCACAACGGAATTTCTTGGAAGATACACACATGCAGAAATTGCAGTATCGATAGGCACGTATAGCTTTCGGACCTACGGTGGGTCCATTGGGAACATCTCCTTTTAAACCTGCCGTTTGCAGGGTTGGTCGACCAATGGCCTAGGAAGTGCTGGTATATCTAGACCGTGGTACAAGAATTTCCATAGGGCAAAACAATCCTCCAGAGCTTGTGTCTTGCTTTCGGTTCAGCAAGAGCATTGCCCATTGGCCCATTTACATTAATTTTCTCCGTTCTTATGTGAGATCTGTCATGTGAGCAGTTGATATGGGACTCGATTTTTGTCTCTCTCCGACGGTCAGGGACTCAGGGTGCATGGTCAAAATGACCTTCATCAACAATTCTGGTGACCAATTAAGCATAGCTGATAGCAAATCACCACACCGGAGTACCTGGGGACGAACACGATTAGCGGAATAACCATTCGATTAGGCTGACTCAAAACAAAAATTCAATTTTGTAGACATACGGCTTAGGTATAAAAAAAATTAGAGCATCTCTGGCAAATACTGCATATCAGCCGAGCTGCAAATTTTCGCTTCAATATGCGTACCGAGGTCCAAATATGACGTTTCCAGATCGAGACCCATCCGCCCCGCATATATTCGGTGCGGGAGGCCTGGATTTGGTATCCCGCATCCAATTTCCGCTTCCTCCCCGCCTAAAAATTCTCGCCGCCGCCCGCTCCCGTCTCCGATTCCGGCCACATCCGCCGTCGAAAAACACATCGCCGCTGCCAACCTCCGTGTCCACCTCCATCTTGCCATTGCAGGCCAATCGAGGCCCGATTTGGGTGGATGTGGCCGCGCTTCTCCGGGCCGCGGTGGGAGCTCCGGCCCGCGAGCTCACCCGCCGCTGCCATTAGAGGAGGAGGAACGCTAGCGCCGCTCCGAGCAGCAACACGGTCGCGGCACCCTTGGGCGCACCCGCGTTACCCCGATGCTACCTTTCGACCCTGCCCCGGACGATGTCGAGGAGCTCTTGATGGTCGAAATCTGCGCGTTCCTGCCGGTCGACCACGATCCCGCTCCCTCCCATGCTAACAACTCGGACGACGAGCACACGGAGCTCTTGGTGAATGAGGCCAAGTTCAATTCCATGTGCACCGCGCTCATGGACATCGTGCAGCACAGGAAGCGCCGCCGCCTCGCGCGCAGAACGGAGAAGCGCAATCTTCGCCGTGCCACTCGCCTCTCCATCCGCGAGCACCTGGCACGGCTCGCGGCCCTCGAAGCCGACTACACCGACGACAACTACACCAACGACGCCAACGCGCGCCATCGCCGCCGCCGTAGATCAGGTGAGCAGGTACCGCCGGTGGAGCTATGTAGATGCTAGGTGAAGTATGGATGCAGGACACGACATCATTTTTTGTTAAACATATATTGATCTGGCGCCATGTGTGATGTTTTTTAAATATAAAGTTTGGATTATCTGTTCTACCAAACGTTTTTCATACTGCAAACCAAGTTTTCGGTCTACCGTATCCGTGTTTTGCAGTACCGCGGATGCGGTATGTACTAGAAATGCTCTTATGTTTGAAAAGAGTCATCACTGACATAGTACAAGATAAAACACAAATTAACAGCAGCTTAGTAACATGTAAATCTCGATGCTTCCTTAGCAAGTTGTGGTCGTTCAAATAACATGATTTCGAATTCAAGTCCACACTGGACGGGGTTAGCGCATGTGCAAAAGCACCGTTTAATGTGCTACCATGACATTAAGACTCTAATTAAGCACTGGCCTTCACGATTCGACGGAGCTCGCCGCCTTCACGGCACATCGCAGCGGCCCATGAGCTGGACGTGCACGTAGGAGAGCTGGAGATCGAGAAGATGCTACGCGTCATCGAGATGCATACAGGAGAGCTGGATCCATTCGTTTCAGAGCATCTCACAGAAGGAAGACGAAGACGGAAGGAACTTTGGTGTACCGTCAACTAACAAATGACCTCCTCATTGATTGTCATAGATGTGGGCCACGAGTACTATGTATAAAAGCTAAAAAAGATAGAATACTCGAAATAAATACGGTTGTTGGTGTGCATCTGGCTAGCAGCCATTGGTCTAGACAGCAGGAGCATCTAGACCCCGGAGCCAAATTGGATATCCGCATTGCTGGCTCAGTACTATCTTGAAATATTGTTAGATTAATTCTTGTTGCTTGTTCTAGTTCTAGAAATATTCAATGCAACATATGGTACATCTAGTACTCCATATTTTTGGAGTATATTGCTTCACCAGATTGCTAGCACATGCTCAGTGACGTTTTTTGCTTGGATCAGAGGCGCGCGTGATCAATCCTGGGTGGATCAGGATTCAGGAGGATCGATTCAGATGGACTGCTGGGTGGATCGGGTGGACCGGGAGCTCGGTGACACACGCTGATGGTCGCAATGCTGGGTGGAGACGTTCACGAGGATTGATGATTAAAAATCCAAATCATAGATCGCTGTTTCCGCCAGTCAGCGGGGTATTTTTGTACAATTCATGTATTTGGGGTTGTCGGAAAACTCTCCCAACGTCTTATATTACGGTACGGAGGGAGTATGTTTTGCGGGTATTTCTAGTGTATACATCAGAGTACTGGAAGGGAGTAATTGACTCAATTTGGACACTTTCTCCCGCAAATCTAAGCCATAGCATACATTTAGAGTACTCTGATGTATACACTTACTCCCTTACAGAGTTTGGTCTTTCAAGCCACTCGACAACGCGTCACGCACTGAAGCTCGCCGCTTTCCCACCATATCTACTCCCGCCTTTTCCCCGGCCATAAATGTGGCCCATTTATGGTCGTCGTTCTGCATTCTCTCGCCACCGCACTTCTCCGCCTTATCCAGAAACCCCAAGAAGAATGGCGGAGCGCTACCCTGACGATACCTCGGCGGCCAGCTGCTTCGGCCACCGCTGGCTCCATTTTTGGGAGGCTCGCTTCTTCTACTCCTGACTTCCGCTGCCCCCGCGACCAGTCGCTAGCGGCGTGCCTGTGCCGTCGGTTCCAGTCGGCGTGGAGAGGATCACTAAGATCCAGCAGGTCCTCGCTGGCCTGACCGAGGAAGAGCGTGAGGACATGCGCTGACACCCCGACAACGACGCCAGTGGACGACTTCTTTCGAGAGCGCCGTGACAGGGAGCTCGTGGTGCACGAGGTGACGACCCACCTCCGCATGGCAAGAACTCAGCCGGCCGTAGGCTCTGGTGGGGCGCACTGGGGCGCACACTCGCCGCCGTCCTTGAGCACATCGAGGACAGGGAACAACCCCTTCTTAACGTATCCGCCGTGTTAACCGGCTGTCTCTCGTCGTCACGGGAGATCTTGGTTGCACGGTGGATGACCCCAGTGTTGTCGCCGTCTTTGGCTTCCACGTCGCACATCTCTGGCTCGGCGCCGGGACGCCTCCTCCTCGCTACGCTGCCCAGATCACCCCGGTCAATGACGAGCCCGAGGAGGGCTCGCGCACACGTTTGCGTGGCAGCGGCCTCGTCACCGTCGCTGCCGTGCTGCCACACGACCACCTCCGCCTTATCAAGCCCAAGAAAGAGCCAAGCACCAGCGGTGCTCCGGCGAGGAAGCCAAAGCCGAAGCCAGTGGTGTGGTCTCCGCCACGTGAGTATGTGCGGAGAACGTTGAAGATGAAAGCGCTGGACGACCCCGAGGACTTCCCCGACCTCAAGTTAGCCGAGCGTGCGTCCTTTGAGTACATGCCCCGGCATCGCTAGAGCTCACACTCGCTTGGTCCAAGGCCGAATCAGAGCGGGAGGAGGCCGAGCGCCAGTGCCGTGTAATGTCCAGAAAATATTCCATAGTAGAAATTTTCTGTTAATTTTATTTTGTGCATGAACATGACATCATGCACTAAAATTATTTTCGATAAAAGCCTATTTTTATTTTCTAGTTATTCCACCATTAATTTCAAATTAAAACCTTGTTCTTTTATAATATTTTCATTTTCCAAAAAACTATTTACAAAAAGATGTTTTAAAATAAAAACAATAAAATGTTTTTTAGGGAGGTAGATGATTGGGCCAGCCCAGCTGCCCCTACCATCCAGCCTAAACCCTATCTAACCCATCTCCGACCTACACCATACACCCCCGACCTACACCATACACCCCCGCCACCGCTACACACTCCACAGTCACTCACCACCCATCCTGCATGCACACACCTAGAACCACGCACCGACCAAACCCAACACGGCCCCCTCATTGAAATGCACACACGTGACGACACACACCTGACGCGAGACTCCACGCATGCACACAACCCACACGAGAGAACTGATCGCCCGCCTCTCCTCCTCGCACTGCCCCGACATGTCCCCTCTCTCTGGACACTGCCGCCACTATCCCGAGCAGCTAGCTCATGTCGTCAGCGAGCCTCTCCGCCCTGTGGCCTCTCCCTTCTAGCGCCGGCCGCCGCTCGAGCCGCCTCGTCAAGCTCTGGCCGCCTCTGCCTCCTGCAACCCGACGCCAGCGTTGCCATTCTCCGGCCCGTGGTGCTCACCTCTCTCTCCGTGCTCCGCATCCTCCCCAGCTTTGTCGCCACACTCTTTGAACCGGTGCCCACCGGCATGTCCCCGTGCGCGAGATCAACGGTCCCGCCCTCTCTACATGAGCTCCAGCGCCGCTGCCAGGAGCCTAGCCTCCCCACTCTGTCCTCGTCACCCAGTACGCCCGCAACACGTACCTGCTCTGGCTCGAGCTCCTCGTTGTGCCCCTTCAGGTCACCCTTCCTCGCGGTCTTATTCGACCATAATCTACCGCCAGTGCCAGCTCTACTCCTCGCCCTCCGATCGATTGGTACCCCAAGCTCCTGCACACGCGTCCGTGTTTGCTCCCTACTATATATCTGTCTGTTCCTGGCTATCTCGATGTTGAGGTGCTAGTGCTATGCAACATGCAAGACCATTTTGTTCCTCATGTGTGTTGATGTGTTTCGCAAACCTGGCAACCATCAGATGATCATCTCCGTGTTGTTGCCATCGACAATATCTTCTATCGCCGAGTTTGTCCCGGTGACCACGTCCGTGTAATTGGTTTCCGACAAGATCTATACCATCGGGGTCGCATCCATATATCACCGCCAAGATCTACCAAAGACCCCAAGGCATCGGCGTCGGTACAAGTTCAGCACCGAGAATTCGCACTCGAAACCCCTAAGTGCGTCGACATGGAAGTAAAGGACGCCAAACGACAAGATATCCTTCATGGATCCGCTGACTCGAAGTTCTTCCGGAATTCGAAGACCGAATCCTGGTGCTCTCTTCTTCCGCTTCGAATCCAAGTTCTCCGAACCTAAGCATGTGACCCAAAATCTGTCCCTATTTTATAAATTTCCATATGAACTTGTTGTATATTAATTATTCATGCTTGCATAACATATCCTGTGGTTTGGGATAAATATCAATTCAACTAAATTAAATATGGAGTGTATATGCGGGATATTTTTTTCTTGTCTCGACTCCATTGAAATTTATGTAGCGATGCCGTGTTTTGCATTGTTAATCCAACATTCAAATTTTGGGGTACCTAAATAGCTTGTACCTAATATTAATTTTCGGGGTCCCAATCTCGTTTAATATTGCTTAGTTGCATCGCATCTCGCCATGTCATGCATCATATCATGATCATAGTATTAAATATTGCATATGTGACTTCTTTTAGTGTTTTGCTTCTTTCTAGATAGGACATTGAGTTGATGCAATATGAGATAAGGCTTCGGATGCCCGACCTTATTTCTCAAGCGAGCATTCTATCCTTCTACCTATTTTGCATTTATAGTCTTTACTTTATTCTGTTGTCTACTTCTATCCTGTATTGTTGATACTTTAGATTTCGTACCACTATGATTCCTTGTAGCTTATATTGACTTGGACACTTCCTATTACCTTTTGATTGGTAGTTAGGTTGTACTTGCGAGTCATAGCGCCTTCTTAGATATGTTTCTTACTCTCATACATGTGAGTCTTCGTAATTGATTTGTGATGCTACTAGTTAATTAATTGATGGTTGTTGTTGGGTTATGGTTACAACTAATGATAAGGAATTGGTAGGCGCACCTTTGCAAACTGCTTGTGTCGCCCTAGGACCATTCATTCTAAGCATCTGTTTTGAGAATATCGCACTAATAAAATGCTGGGCTACTTGGGAACCCTCCTCAACTACTGGTGCTATTCATATATCCAGGATGCAATAAAATTGGATTTCTATTTAGTGATATGCATAATATGTCCTCAGACATGGGTGTGTGATGATGTGATATGAGATTTGGTGGACAGCCCGGGCATTGCATACATAAATGGGGTACGGTTTGGGCGGCATCCGAAAGAGATCTGAGTCTGATGGCACCCCATAGTGGCTCTGACCTGAAAGTATATCTCTAGGAGCCCCACTCGACTGTCGGTCCAAACGCTGTGCCTCCTTGAGAATCGTCCATGCCTCTTGGTTGGATAAAACTTAGTAGGTGGCTCTCGTGGATATGCACGTAGTTATGAGACAGTTCTTGATGGGATATCTGGATAGAACACAAAACCCTTTTATTTTAAAAGTGTTGCTTGAAGGGTCGAACATGTGTTTTGGTACCAGTAGTGCACCCCTACAGAGTAAATCTTTTTGAAAAGCCATGTCCATGGTTATGGATGCGTTACAAGCATAATATCATGATCATAGACAACTTACACTAAATCATATTAATTGCAATTTTACTAGTAAGTATCCCTATAAACTAAATACCTGAATAATAAAATTGTTAACACGTGTGTTCCACGAGAGGACTTCCTCGACTTGTTTTCGAGCGGGAAATCTTCGGATGGGTTATGTTTGGTGTTATATTCTAGTTACCGTATATCACTCTCTTATCCCGCTCTAATAGCTAAAGTTCTAGCGTGTCTCTATAAGATAGATAGTGCAAGCTTTGCTGCCGCTGAGCCCACCATACCCATGTAGGCTAGAGCCACCGAATTCTAAGGCTCGCCGTGTACTGGCCTCAGTACTGACCTCTCTCTTTCTTTTTCTTTTGCCCTTTGTTGGCACCCTTTAGTTTTGATAGTTATGCGATTGATGACGTTAACAACGTTACCCTTCTAGCTTGGTCCGGGCAAGGTTATCGTAAGTGCTTGGTTATTCTTCAGGACTGTGAGTCCCATTGGTTCTTATCCGTAAATGGATACTATAATGTTTTCATCGTGATTTGTATCTTTATCTTGTATTTATTTATATTATATCTATTTCTTGTTGGATCTGTTGTAAACTATTGTGATGTAACTACTTGTAACAAAATCCACCCACACGAAAGTGTCTGGTGGTCGTATTTGAATCACTCCTATGCAGATTTGGGCGGGAATGCTGGTATCTGCGTAGACATGATTCAGGGGCATTACAAGTGGTATTAGAGCAAAGATTTACGATACCCCACTCATCCATCCTATAGAATAACGTAGCTAATGCACGACGTAGAGTGTCAAAACTATTTTGCAAAATCGATTGGATAAATCTAAGTAGCTCTACTTTTACTCCTTACCCGTATGTTGTTCTTTCCTTATCTTTGTGTACTTTGATTCTTCTCTCTTACCTTTTTCAAGTCTAGGATTTCTCGTGGTTGGTTTTCCATCGTACCTTTAGGACCCGCTTCCTTCTGTTTGCAATGGTGTTCCTACATTTGGTTTTCACTCTGTCTGACCTCTCTTCGTATGTTTCTGATGTTGTGACTTTAGAGGCGACGGCCTTCTCATCTACTCTGGCAAAGAAGAAGAAACACATCTCTTGATCATATTTCTAAAGCTTTGTGAATGCTTCTTACCAAGATTTTCAGTCTGAATTTAGAGAGTGGGTTGCATGATTTTCCTATTCATGTATGGAGTAATAGGTTGGATGCGTGATGGACTAGCCCCATACCGACTACTCTTGCTATTTTCTCTTGTACATTGAACTAGATTAATGTGTGATTTTACTCTTTCCATGGAAGGAGAGGTGGACTTTTGATTTGAGACCTTTACTTCCATCTTTGCATCTCTAGACTGTTATCTTGAAGAACGTGAACATGACCTTCTTGTTGGTGGTGTCGACCCAGTCAAGATGGAGCAAAAATTCTTGTTAGTGGTGTCGTGACCACCAAACTGATGCAAAAAGATCTGATAGTCGAACCTCTCTTCCCCCAGTCTCTTTGCTTTGATCTCGGGACGTGATCCCTTGTTAGTGGTGTCGAGTTATAATGCTCGGAAAATATTCCATAGTAGAAATTATCTGCTAATTTATTTTGAGCATCATCATGACATCATGCATATTTTGCCTCTAAAAATATTTTTGATAAACACATATTTTTGTTTTCTAATTATTCCCCTCCTTTAGTTTTAAATTAAAATCCTAGTTTTTCCAGATATTTTATTTTTCCTAAAAAATATTTACAAAAAGATGTTTTAAAAATAAAAACAATAAAATATTTTTAGGAAGGTAGCTGACTGGGCTAGCCGAAAGGACAGCCCATCAGCCCCTACCACCTTGCCTAAACCTAAACCCTACCTAACCCATCCTTGACCTACGCCCTACATCGGCATCCATATATCACCGCCAAGATCTTCCAAAGACGCTGACGCATCGGCGCCGGTACAAGTTCATCACCGAGAATTCACACTCGAAACCCATAAGTGCATCGACATGGAAGTAAAGGATGATGAACGACAAGATCTCCTTCACGGATCCAATGGCCCGAAGTTCTTCCGGAACCCCAAGACCGAATCCCAACGCTCTCTTCTTTCGCTTCGAATCCAAGTTCTCCAAACCTAAGTGTGCGACCCAAAACCTGTCCTTATTTTATAAATTGCCATATGAACTTGTTGCATATTAATTGTTCATGCTTGCATAACCGATCCTATGGTTTGGGCTAAATAGCAATTCACCTAAATTAAATATGGAGTGTATATGCGAGATATTTTTGTCTTGTCTCGATGATGTCTACGCACTTCTATTCTTGTAGACAGTTGTTGGGCCTCCAAGTGCAGAGGTTTGTAGAACAGCAACAAGTTTTTCCTTAAGTGGATCACCCAAGGTTTATCAAACTCAGGGAGGAAGTGGTCAAAGGTATCCCCTCTCAAGCGACCCTGCAATCAAGATACACGAAGTCTCTTGTGTCCTCAACACACCCAATACACTTGTTAGGTGTATAGGTGCACTAATTCAGCGATGAGATAGTGAAATACAAGTGGTATAGATAATTATAAGTGGTAATGGTGATAGAAAATAGCTTGATGGCATGGAAAAGACTAAAGTAAAACTGAAATAAAGATAGAAGCAAGCAAACATGTAATAGATCTAATAGTAAATGGTGTTTCAGTGCTTAGAAACAAGGCCTAGGGATCATACTTTCACTAGTGAACACTCTCATATAAATATATTCTTATTTATGATACTACGCTGAACTACTCTGCGGTTGGACACTCTAATCGATGGTAGGGCTATAACAACACACCTCAAAGTTTGATTTCCACATCTAGATAACCCTACACTGTCACCTTGAGCACTAGATGGTTCCAACAAACACCACAATTTCATAAAGACATCCAACTCCAAATATAACTCATAACAAGTATTTGAAATCTCTAGCCTAAGTGCCACCATGGTGTGCACACTGTCAACTTCACACACATGGGGAGAGTAGAGATCTATTAAAGCACTTGAGTAGCAAGGTAGATCTATAGATTACAAGATCATGATCTCAATAAGATCATGCATAGAGAGAGATGAACACATAGCTACCGATAGAACCCTTAGCCTCGAGAGAGAACTACTCCCTCCTCATCATGGGAATCAGCAATGGTGATGGAGATGGCGGTGGAGATCGATGGAGATGGCTCTGGGGGCACTTCCCTGTCCCGGCAGGGTGCTGGAACAAAGACTTTCTGTCCCCCGAATCTCCCCTTCGATGGCGGTAGTGCTGCGGAACTTCTCGTGGCTGGAGGCTTGATGATTTAGGGTTTTTGCATAGGGAGGCATCTTATAGGCGAAGAGGCAAGGTCGGTGGGCGGTCAGGGGGCCCACACCACCTGGTGGTGCGGCCAAGGCTAGCCCGCACCACCATATGGTGTGGCCACCCTATGGACCCTCTCCGTCTCGTCTTCTGGCTCCATGAGTCTTCCGGTAAAATATCGACTTTGGCTTTTGTCCGGTCCAATTCCGAGAATATTGATTTTCTGACTTTCCTGGAACCAAAAACAACAGAAAATAGGCAACTGGCACTGTGGCATCTTGTTAATAGGTTAGTTCCAGAAAATGTGTAAAAGTACTCCAAAGTGTGGACAAAACATAAGAAAGTAGATATAAAACAAGCATGGAACATCAAAAATTATAGATACGTTTACAACGTATCAACATCTCCAAGCTTAACTCCTGCTCGTCCTCGAGTAGGTAAGTGATAAAAAGAAAGAATAATTTTTTAGGTGACATGCACCATCATAAACTTGATCAAAGTATTTGTAAAACATTGATAGTTGGGATCATAGTACTTCAACATAGCATGAAAGATATAGTTCTAACAATAAGACATAGCAACTATGTTGTAACATGAAAAGGCTCAAACAAAAGATTCATGAATAAAAATGCTTTGCAAGATGTTTGTTTGTTTCACATAAAGAAAACATAGCATAGTGGCATTCAGCTTGGCCCTCATAGAGTAGCAAATAGATGCATAGGACACCTTCAAAGTTCATAAGAGTGACTAGATACAAATAGTTTAAGAACAAGAAATATCAATGTTATGCATCAATCAACAAGTCTTGGGACAATGCACATATAACTAAGAATGGCCACTATGCTCTCAAAGTAGGTGCATAAAGATAGAAGGTGGAGACTCAACATAAAAGTAAAAGAAAGGCCTTCATAGAAGGAAGTAGGGATTCAAGTTTCATAAAGAGCTTCCAAAAATTATGGTACTTATTAGCTTTTAGCTCTCATTGCCCCTATCATAAGCATCTTGAAGTGATTAAGGTTAAAGTGAACAAACTATGGAGTATATGCTTGACAAAGTATAAGTTGGAAATCTCATGTCCCTTGAATACGAGGGCCGCTCCTCATGCTACTCAAGTTTAGTCACCGGTAAGTTCTTGTCATCGTAAGTACATGTGTATCATAGAGAACCGCCAACGGGGTACCCCTTGCCCGATGATACGGAAGAATCCCCATATCAAAATGACAAGGCAAGCAGACAACGAGCATCTCAGCAATCTTCTTATTTACCATGGGAATATGGTGCTTTTTTCTCTCTTTCCTCTTTTCTCATATCTCTTTTTTTCGTTTTTCTCTTTTTTCTCAATATCTGACTCTTTTATTTATAAGAAGAATGCTTCATAGACAGCTCATTATGGTTACGCTGCAGGTTTCCACCATGACAGCATGGATTAGACCGGAGGCCCAGGCGTTTCTCTAACACATGTACATAACTCCATGGACTTACAAGCTCCCCTTTCATTTCACACCGACGACTTCCATAGACAAAAGAGCATGATATCAACTAGGTACAAAGTACAAGTGCAATGTTGAAAGCGTTCCCCATGACAACATGGTTCTGCTAATCCCCAACAAATAAGTGCAAGAATATACAACATAGACGACACAATGGTTCAAGTTTATTAAGGGCAAGAAAAGTAAAGTGCGCCATCAAGTTCGTGAGGGCTTCAATAACTAGTTTTCTCATAACAAGTTTAATTCGGAAGGTAGATAAAAACATGAATATACTTGGAATAGCATATGCTAGTAGATAGGTATGGTGGACTCTTTGGAATAACTTGGTTTTAGGAGTTGAATGCATGAGTGGAACTCATACTTGGTTATGGAGGCTAGCAAAAGACTAGGAGCGACAAACTAAGAGAGCAATAATGACCATAATCATGTAGAGCGACAAAACATCATTAATCAAAGCATAAAGTGATACTACAAATTGAAAACTAAAAGGATCATAAAGGCTATGGTGACTTGGGACAGTCATAACATGGTGTGAGCATGTGCCAAGTCAACCCAAATAAAGCATCAAAGGAGAATACCACAATACTATGCTTTAATATGATAAAACAATGCATGATTCTTCAAAGGCACATTAAGAAAATCTCAATTGTTTATAACATGTCATGCTACAACAAAGAATACTAAGCATAAATCTAAAACAATATTGAGCATGGCATGACAAAGCATAGGCCACAGTCAAAAACAAGCTCTCTTTACTAATTAAGCATGAACTTTCCTACTCTTTTTCCAATCCAAACCAAACCATTTGAAAACCAATGTATGAAAGAGGGGGTCCAACCAATTTATTAAAGCAAACTAAGAAAACCAAGCAAACAAAAAACCAAAAAGGAAAACAAAGACGCTCCAAGAACAACTCAACTGTGCATGAAACGATAAAAATGAAGTGTTTGGAAGAAACCTGGGATTTTTATTGATGAAGAAGGGGATGCCTTGGGCATCCCCAAGCTTTGACGCTTGTACTTCTTGGATATTTCTTGGGGTGACATGCGTGGCATCCCCAAGCTTGAGCTTTAGTCCATTCTTCATCTCATTACTCATTCCTTCCATACACCTGAAATTTTTCCTTCATACAAAACTTCACACAATCTTTATTAGCAACATTAGTGCACTCAAGATAATAAGTCTTTAGGTTCAGTTCCAACACCAATAAAACTTCCATTAAAAAACAATCTACTGTAGCACTTCCCTCAAAAAGCTCAATTCCCCGAAAGAACTAAAAAATGAACCAACAAGAAGCAAATACAAATAATGGCAGAAATCTGTCAAAACAGACCAGTAGGTAAAGACGATTTTTTTCGAAGACCTTCTGTTGCTCAAATCAAAAAGTGTTGAACTAACGAAAGTTAGATAACAACCTGGGGCAGAAGCACAAAAATTCACGCCTCAAAAGGACGTACAGAGATGTTACACAAATTTTTACGGTGAAGCAAAGAAATCTGTTTCGGGACAGCAATTTTCCCAATCATTACTTCTCTCTCATTAGAGGTTACTGTTGGTACAAAATGCAAATAAAAAGGATAAGGAGCGTTTATTACTGAAGTAATAACTTCCAAGACTTATCTAAAACTTTTAGGTTATCTCCCAATAAGTAATTTTCTTTAACGCCTTTAAGTTAGGCATGATAGTTTGAGAAGATGCTCACATTAAAAATATGAATTGAAGTAAAAAAGAGCATCAAGAAGCAAATTCAAAGCACATTTAAGTCTAACCCACTTCCTATGCATAGTAATCTTGTAAAGAAACAAGTCATGAAAGCACAAAGCAACAAGCATAGTAAAGCAAAACAAGTGCAACTTCAAAATTTTCAACATAAAGAGGGGAACTTAATATTGTTGAGATACATAAAACCATGTTTCCCTCTCTCATCATAACTTTCAGTAGCATCATGAATAAAATTAACAATATAACTATCACAAGAAACATTCTTATCATGAGCCACATGCATAAAATGATTATTACTCTCCACATAAGCATAGTCATTCTTATTAATTGTGGTGGGAGCAAATTTAACAAAATAGCTATCATTATTATTCTCATCACCATAATCATCAAATATAGGAGGCATATTGTAATCATTAATTTTCTCCTCAATAGTAGGTGGACTAAAAATATCATATTCATCATTGTAATCATCATATATTGGAGGTTTGGTATCATCATAAGCAATAGAATAGCTATCTTCCAAAGCTGGGGAACTAAAAAGATCATTTTCATAAAAACTAGCTTCCCCAAGCTTAGACTTTTCCATAGCATTAGCAATAATGGTGTCCAAAGAATTCATACTAATAGCATTGCAATTTGCATGCAAATAAAGTTCCATAGGTTTTTTAATTTTCTCTTCAAACACTTCATGTCCTAACTCAAGATAAATACTATAAAGCTCTCTAATTTTGTTGTTGTTTTCCATTAAGCCTAACTAGTGAAAAAAAGAAACAGAAAGACAAAATTGCAGAATCTAAAGGAAATAACTTCGAGCACTCACACCGGAGGATGTGAGTACCTTTTACCTTACCTCCCCGGCAACGGCGCCAGAAAATAGCTTGATGTCTACGCACTTCTATTCTTGTAGACAGTTGTTGGGCCTCCAAGTGCAGAGGTTTGTAGAACAGCAGCAAGTTTTCCCTTAAGTGGATCACCCAAGGTTTATCAAACTCAGGAAGGAAGTGGTCAAAGGTATCCCCTCTCAAGCGACCCTGCAATCAAGATACACGAAGTCTCTTGTGTCCCCAACACACCCAATACACTTGTTAGGTGTATAGGTGCACTAGTTCAGCGATGAGATAGTGAAATACAAGTGGTATAGATAATTATAAGTGGTAATGGTGATAGAAAATAGCTTGATGGCATGGCAAAGACTAAAGTAAAACTGAAATAAAGATAGAAGCAAGCAAACATGTAATAGATCTAATAGTAAATGGTGTTTCAGTGCTTAGAAACAAGGCCTAGGGATCATACTTTCACTAGTGAACACTCTCATATAAATATATTCTTATTTATGATACTACGCTGAACTACTCTGCGGTTGGACACTCTAATCGATGGTAGGGATATAACAACACACCTCAAAGTTTGCTTTCCACATCTAGATAACCCTACACTGTCACCTTGAGCACTAGATGGTTCCAACAAACACCACAATTTCATAAAGACATCCTACTCCAAATATAACTCATAACAAGTATTTGAAATCTCTAGCCTAAGTGCCACCATGGTGTGCACACTGTCAACTTCACACACATGGGGAGAGTAGAGATCTATTAAAGCACTTGAGTAGCAAGGTAGATCTATAGATTACAAGCTCATGATCTTAATAAGATCATGCATAGAGAGAGAGATGAACACATAGCTACCGATAGAACCCTTAGCCTCGAGAGAGAAATACTCCCTCCTCATCATGGGAATCAGCAATGGTGATGGAGATGGCGGTGGAGATCGATGGAGATGGCTCTGGGGGCACTTCCCTATCCCGGCAGGGTGCTGGAACAAAGACTTTCTGTCCCCCGAATCTCCCCTTCGATGGCAGCAGTGCTGCGGAACTTCTCGTGGCTAGAGGCTTGATGATTTAGGGTTTTTGCATAGGGAGGCATCTTATAGGCGAAGAGGCAAGGTCGGTGGGCGGTCAGGGGGCCCACACCACCTGGTGGTGCGGCCAAGGTTAGCCCGCACCACCATATGGTGTGGCCACCCTATGGCCCCTCTCCGTCTCGTCTTCTGGCTCCATGAGTCTTCCGGTAAAATATCGACTTTGGCTTTTGTCCGGTCCAATTCCGAGAATATTGATTTTCTGACTTTCCTGGAACCAAAAACAGCAGAAATAGGCAACTGGCACTATGGCATCTTGTTAATAGGTTAGTTCTAGAAAATGTGTAAAAGTACTCCAAAGTGTGGACAAAACATAAGAAAGTAGATATAAAACAAGCATGAAACATCAAAAATTATAGATACGTTTACAACGTATCACTCGACTCCATTTAAATTTGTGTAGAGAACATTTAAATTCTAGGGTAACTAAATAACTTGAACCTAATATAAATTTTTGGGATCCCAACCTCATTTAATATTGCTTAGTTGCATCGCATCTCGCTGTGTTATGCATCATATCATGATCATACCGGATCTTTTGCCATAGTATTAAATACTGCATCCGTGGCTTATTTTAGTGTTTTGCTTCTTCCCGGATAGGATGTTGAGTTGATGCGAGATGCGACAAGCTTTCAGATTCCTGACCTATTTCTCAGGTGAGCATTCTCCCCTTCTACCTATTTTGCATTTATAGTCTTTACTTCATTATGTTGTCTACTGCTATCCTGTATTGTTGATGCTTTAGATTTTGTTCCAATATGATTTCTTGCAGCTTATATTTCCTTGGCCACTTCCTATACCTATTGATTGGGTAGTTAGGTTGGACTTGTGAGTTGTAGTACCTTCTTAGGTCTATTGCCGGCTCTCATACATGTGGATGTTCATAATTAGTTTCTGATGCTACTAATTAATTAAATTGATGGTTGTTGTTGGATTATGGTTACACCTAATGATAAGGCAGTAATATGGAGCACATTTGCAAACATCTTGTGTCGCCCTAGGACCCATTGTTCTAAACATCTATTCTAAGACTATCGTGCTAACCAAATGTGGGGCTATTTGGGAACCCCTCCTAAACTACCAACACTATTACTATATATAGGATGCCACGAAATTGGATTTCTGTTTGGTGCATATGCATAATATGTCCTCGAACATGAGTGTGCGATGATGTGATATGAGATTTCGTGGACAACCCGGGCATTGCATACATAAATGGGGTATGGATTGGGCGGCATCCGAAAGATCTCTGAGTATAATGGCATCCTATAGTGGCTCTGACCCGAAATTCTATCTCCTAGGATCCCCGCTCGACTATAGGCCCAAACGCTGTGCCTCCTTGATAATCAGCCGTGCCTCTTGGTTGGATAAAACTCAGTTTGTGGCTCCCCTGGATATGCCGTAGTTATGAGGCAGTTCTTGATGGTATATCTGGATGGCACATAAAACAATTTTATTTTAAAAGTGTTGCTTAAAGGGTTCAACATGATTTTGGGTACCAGTAGTGCACCCTGCAGGCTAAATATTTTTGAAAAGCCATGTCCACGGTTATGGACGCCTCACGAGCAAATTTCATGATCATAGACGACTTACACTAAATCATATTCATTGTAATTCGACTAGTAAGTAGCCGTATAAACTAAATACCTGAATAATAAAATTGGTAATGTGTGTGTTTTGTGAGAGGACTTCCTCGACTAGTTTTTGAGGCGGAAATCTTCGGGTGGGTTATGTTTGGTGTTATATTCTAATTACCGTATAGAGCTCCCTTAATCCTCTCTAATACCCAAAGTTGTATCATGTCTCTATAAGATAGATAGTGCAAGCGTTGATGCCACTGAGCCCACCATACCCATGTAGGAGAGAGACCCTGAATTCTAAGACTCTCCATCTACTGACCTCAGTACTAACCGCTCTCTTTATTTTTATTTTGCCTTTTGTCGGCACCTCTTTGTTTTTGACAGGTATGCAATTGACAATGTTAGCAAGGTTACCCTTCTGGCTCGGTCAGGGCAGGGTTATCATCATTGCTTGGTTATTCTTCAGGACTCTTAGTACCATTTGGTTGTTATCCATACTCGGATAATATAATATTTTCACCATGATTTGTATCTTTGTCTTGTATTCATTTGTATTCTTGGCTCGTTGGATTCGTTGTTGTATATATATATGTTTCTTGTATGTTCTATTGTGAACTGTTGTGATGTAACTACCTGTAAAAAAATCCACCCACACGAAAGTATCTGGTGGGCGTGTTTGAATCACTTCTATGCGGATTTGGGCAGGAATGCTTATTTCTTCATAGACCTGATTCGGGGGCGTTACAAGTTGTATCATAGCAAAGGTTTATGATATCCCACTCGTCCAACCTGTAGGATAACCTAGCTAATGGATGAGGTAGAGTGTAAAAACTATTTTGCAAAATTTGTTGGATAGATCCGAGTAGCTCTACTTTTACTCCTTACCCCTATGCTATTATCTCCTTATCGTTGCGTGTTTTGATTCTGCTCTCTTACATTTTTCAAGTCCAGGATTTCTCGTGGTTGGGTTACCAGGTGTACCTCTAGGATCCAGTTCCTTCCTTTTGCAATGGTGTTCCTACATTTGGTTTTCATTCTATCTGATCTCTCTTCGTATGTTTCTGGTGTTGTAACTTCAGAGGCGACGACCTCCTCATCTAATCTGACAAAGAAGAAGCAGCACATCTCATATCATATTTTTGAAGCTTTGTGAATGCTGCTTGCCAAGATCTTTAGTCTGAATTTCGAGAGTGGGTTGCACAATTTTTCAATTCATGTAGGGACTAATAGCTTGGGTGCGTGATGGACTGGACCCCGTACCGACTACTCTTGTTATTCGCTCCTGTACATTGAACTGGATTAATGTGTGCTTTTACTCTTTCCATGGAAGCAGAGGTGGCCTTATATTTTCAAACCTTTACTTCCACCTTTGCTTCTCCAGAGTGTTATCTTGAAGAACGTGAATATGACCTTCGTCAACCAAGTCAATATGGAGAAAGAATTCTTGTTAGTGGTTTCACGACCATGAACCCGACACAAGAAGATCTTATAGTCGAACCTCTCTTCCCCCGATGTCTTTGCTTGGATCTCGGGACGTGATCCCTTGTTAGTTGTGTCGAGTTGTAATGCCCAGAAAATATTCCATAGTAGAAATTGCTTCTTAGTTTTATTTTATGCATTATCATGACATCATGCATATTTTTTATTTTCTAATTATTCTCCTCCTTTAATTTCAAATTTAAACCCTGGTATTTCTAGATATTTTCTTTTGCCTACAAACTATTTACTAAAATATGTTTTAAAATGAAAACAATAAAATGTTTTAAGGGAGGCAAGGCTAGCCCAGCCAACCCCTATCACCCAGCCTAAACCTAAAGCCTACCTAACCCATCCCCAACCTACACCCTACACCCCTACCGCCACCACACACTCCACACTCACTCACCACCTAGCCCGCATGCACATACCTAGAACCACACACCGACCAAACCCAACACGACCTGCTCACGGACACAAACACACGCGACGACACGCACCTGCCTCAGGACTCCACACACGCACACAACCCACGCGAGAGCACCTCCCCACCTACCCGTCTTCTTTCCCTCGAGCACACCTTTGCCACCGTCGCGTAATGCTCCTCGCCTTCCCCTCCAGCCGCCGCCTGCCATGGCCGCTCGCCTCTCCTCCTCGCGCTGCCTCGACATATATCCTCTCTCTGGACATCACCCACCATCCTGAGAAGCTAGCTCCTGCGATCAGTGAGCCTCTCCACCACGTGGCCTCTCCCTTCTATCACCGACCGCCGCTCGAGCCACCTCATCAAGCTCCAATAACCTCCGCCTCCTGCAACCCAAGGATAACGCTACCGTTCTTCGGCCCGCAGTGCTCACCTCTCTCTCCGTGATCCCCATCCTTCCTAATTGTGCCACCGCACTCTCTGACCCGGTGCCCACCGGGATTTCCCCATGCGCGAGCTCGATGTTCCTACCCTCTCTACGGAGGGCTTGTTGGTTTGTGGCCCAAAAGTTCTCGGGCGAGTGCATCCTGGTATCCGAGTTGGCAAAAATCTTGCGGAGGGGACGTAGTAGAATCCCCAATTGTCCAGAGGGGCCAAATGGGGGTGAATACAAATCTAACAGCCAAATGGTCGTTTGAACCAGACGAAAAAATGGTTGAACTCAAATACTGCTGTTAGATCAACTCTTCTTGGACCGCCCTGTCAGTATTCCCCATTATCTTTTGTGGTCATTGACTCATTGACCCTTGCATGGACCAGATCTATTTCTTTGATCTGCTCTGCTCATCTCCCCTGCTCCCCTCCCCATACCTTTGCTCAGCTCTGGCTGCTCGTCTCAGATCGGAGCTCGCACTTGCTATAATTTGTGTCCCCGCCATGTCCGGTCAACCTCCCACGCCCTAATCGAAGCTCGTAGCCTTCGCCATCGCATTGTCTACTGTATCGGAGCTTCGCATCCCCAGACTAGTATCTCGCCTCTGGCTAGTCCTTCTCGCATGACAGAGCATGTCCCGTCGGGCGATCCTAGCCGGCGACCGGCCTCGGGCAGTTGCGTGCTTCCGCGCATGCTAGGCATGGTAGCCCTGGCACAACAGTTCGACGACCACACTCTCATGGCCAACATGCTAGGAATCCATCCCGCCGTGTCGCCGGCAGAGTTGCTATCGGCTTTCAGGTCTCATTTTGGGATCAGACAAAATGAGGTCAAGATTGAGGTATGTGCGCTGCCATTTGATTTTTTCGTCCGGTTCGAGCACATCTCAGACACCGAGCGCGTTATGCATTCTTCCTGTTCTTTCGAGTGCTATTGGGAGAAAATGATCTTCATGCGTTGGCATCGTGTCTGTGGGTGGGATGATCTCTTGGGGCAGCTTCGTTTCTTCTCCAAACTCGACTTTGAAGGCCTCCCATTGGATGCTTGGGAGCCGGAGGTCCTCAAGCAGGTCGTTAGTAGCCTTGGCGGCGAGCTGGTGGAGATCGTGCCACCGAGCGACAGATGGGTCATCGAGGTAAACGTGTTGCTGAAAGATCCTGACACTATTCCTAAGATGTACGAGGTGCAGATTCCAAGCATGGCAGGGCGATAGCTTTGCTGGAAGCACCTGGTAATCATCCACCTAGAGGAGATTCTGGAATTGGTACATGGCATTCATGACCCCGAAGAGGCGGCCAGAAAGCATCCTCGTCGCCTACAGTGTTGGCCTGGAAGGATCGATGGCACAGGACCACCACCGTTTCGTGATAGCGCACATAGTTTCGGTGGGGGAACTAGGCTTGGACAAGCTGGTGGTTCTGATTTCCCTCGAGTGAAGACAGAGCTCTAGTGAATTGTTGTAGTATGTGTGGCTAATGAATTTGTAGTATGGAGAGCATAGCAGGAAGTTAGCATAGACTAAAAATATGTAATAGTTTGAATCGATGTAGTATGTGTGGGTAATGAATTTGAAGTATGTGTGTCTAATGCATCTGTGTTGAGCACTGTGCTTTATAATTGTTGTGAATAACCAAGCACAACCTCGTGAAAAGAGGGTGGACTGGCAATGAGCAATGTCAATTCTGTGGATGCCATGAAAATGTAGTTCATCTCCTCTTCAAGTACAAGGTAGCTAGATTATTGTGACAAATGATGAGCGATCTGGAAGACAATAAATGATTCTTGTTTCAAACAAAGATTACCTGATGATCCTTATAACACTATCTACTGGTTTTGTAACATGTTGAACTGCAGGACCATTTTGCAGACAACACAAGACAAATGAAAAATGGTTTACAACACAGACAACAGATGCAAAATCTGTACATAAACTGTCGTTTGAATTTTATCTGTCTAGGATAAAAAATGGCAGTTAACTGGATTTAACCACGAGTAGTAATTGAAGAAAATAGATACTTGATTGTATTTTTTTTACAATAGTAGTACTTCCATACAAAAGACTCTTATATCTGCACAAAAGTGGGCTAAACTTCCTACTAGTTTATAGAACAATGCTTCGGCATTTCATCTACAAAAGCCATTCTTCAGTATGAACTTAACTATTCTACACTGAAGAAACTGCAGATCTCCACCAGAAAAGTTGGCTAGCCAATTGCCTTGAGAGGACGTAAGTTGTTTGATCATTTAACCCAAACTGATCTCCTTCCCGTCAAACTACAAGAAATCTGCATCGTTCATGCAGGACCGCTTTGCTTGTGCCAGTCCCGGTTTAGTAGGGCCATCCGTGCCGCCGCAACGATTCCTTCGAACCTGAAATTCAGCATCTTCTTGTAGGGATCGTAGGTCTGTGTGAACTGGAACCTGAATTCCAGCGCTGAGCTGATGTCCTCCACCGGCTCCAGCTGTCAAACAATCCAATAGGATGAGTGTAGACGCTTGGTCGTCGCCACGGTAAGGCCTCCGATGGTGTGTTGGATGGAGTGTCTTTGCCGCAGACAGCGTGTTCCCAGCCTCCCCTACTGAGGTAAGGTCGCCCGCGCCAAAGCATGGATGCGAGAGTTCCTAGACCTTGGCGCTGCCCTGTTCGAGGGTGTGTACCCTCCGCGGTATGCTCCCATGAATGATTTGACATGTACCTTGGTCCCCCTGCCTAGAGAATGCCATAATGCTGCCGCGCGCTTTCTCCACAGTGCTCTCTTGGCCCTGCTCGCCACAGCAGGCGTCACCACCGCCTTAGCCGATTCGGCACATTCGGCGAAATCATTCACCTAGAAGGGAAATGGGAGACCGACCTTGAAGTAGAGCTTCATGGCCTGCCTTAGAGGGGCTAAATACCCCAGTTTCGGTGGCTGTCGTGGTGACGGCTGCGACTGCTTAGGCGGGGCCATGTTACCCTAGGTGGTGCAGCATGGCGGAGCTGCGCAAGGTGAACTATGGTTTGTCGAAAAAGGGGAGTGATAGACTAACAGTAGGTTTGGACTCCGGGCACGCGTGAAAATAATCATCTCCCATTTCCTGAGAGGGTACTAATTCGACACTCGTTTTACTAACCGCTTAATCTTTATTCCCTTCTCAGCATAAGAGTGCGAATGTATTAAAAAGATCGGTCGTGGCTATCCACCTCATCGGGCAATGTACTAGGACAGGTAGGATACCGGGTTCCATTTTAGACATGTTGACGACTGTTCCCTTATGTTTATACTATATTATTTCTTTGCCACTATGTACCGTCAAAATTGTAGCAACACCATCAGAAACAGGGGATGACGATGTGGCATATTTTCTTTTTTGAAAGGGCATCAGAACCAGGGGATGATGACGTGGCATGTTTTCTGACTGGCGGGCCTGCCTCCTCCACCTTCAACGGTGTGCATCCCAGGTTCGAGTACTAGTGCCGCCCACCAACACATTATTGTGCAATTTTCCATGTTTTGTCGCAACCAGCTCCGCTCCGCTCCTCTGCGCCTGCCGCCGTCACTCCGTTTAGTCATGCACCACTCTCGTCCTCCCCTTGTGCCATTGTCCTCCTGCCCTCCCCTCCCTGCCATCCCTTCACATCCCGTCCCCTCCCCTCCCTGCCCTGTCTCCTTGCCATCGTCAACCACCCATGCGTGTTTGGAAATGAAAACCAAGAGTCGGCAGTTGGGTTAGGAGCCCAACAACGCTGGTGATCCGGATCCCACTCGGAGATGGATCCTGCGTAGCTTGAGAACACGAAGATGGGTCCTGCACAACTAGAGAGCACGAATCTCCTTCAAGTCTGGAGAGCACAGAGGAGAACGAAACAGGGGAAGATGAAGCGGGGTGCAGAGCTTTGGAGGTATGGAGCCCGGAGAAGGTGTCATACATCCTCATTGAAGGGTAAGAACTGTGATTCCTTTTCCGCATAACCCAATTAGTGTTTCTAGTCCCGTGGTGATGGCAAGGATATGTGTTGGTAACCGCAGGATGTCTGTACAGCTTGTCCTTGAGCATGATGCTTTGTCAAGCGAGCATGAAGACACTGAAATGTGTGGCGGTGCGGATGATGATGAGAAAGCATATCCATACGTAGCTGCTGACCCTGATAGGATGGAGAGTAGGGAATATTTGGTTGATTCGAACTTTGAGCTTGACTATGAGACTGATGAGGAAGAGGAATGTGAAGATATGGAAATGTGATGTACATACGATGACGAACACGAGGATAGGCCAGTGATACACTTTGACAGGGACAATCCTACAATTGATGAGGGGACTGTCTTTGAGACTATGGAGGCCTACAGATATGCAGTTGCCACCTATGCAATTAGAGTTGGGTTTGAATTTATCATTGAAAAGAGGGACCAAAAGAGATTTAGGGTGCATTGTAGGGAAAGTAATGTGTGTGAATGGAGATTACATGCATCTCCAATGCGAGGTGGACACCCATTTCAAGTTGCAATAGCTACATTTAGTTTCAGTCTTTCTCATATTTATTTTGCTCCTAATTAGCTCAGATTTATTTGGATTCTTCTCGAATGAAAATCAAAGTAAACACGAAGAAACACAACTGTCCTAATATTTCTTTAAGTGATAAAATTAGACTGGCAACTACCAAGTGGATTGCTGCTACTGTATTTGACTGGGTGAGTCAGGATCATAACATTGGACCTGCTGAACTCAGAGCAAAGATTATCAAAAAGTTTAACATTTTGATTCCTTACCACAGAGTCTTGGATGGGAAGGAGATGGATCTAGACTTCATTCAAGGCAAGTGGAATGATAGTTTTCACATGTTGTATAGTTTCAAAGATGAGGTAGAGAAAACATCACCTAGTAGTGTTGTTGACATCGATTACGAGGTTGTAAAAGGAAGAGAAAAGGTCTCAAGGGGGATCATGTATAAGCAGGCAGATAAGAAATGCTTCAAGAGATGTTTTGTCTGCTGGAAGGCATGCTGGAAGGGGTTCCTAGACGGCTGCAGGCCATACTTGGCAATATACGCAACTTCTTTAACAGGGAAGTTTAGGGGACATGTTACTTCTGCTTGTGCTTTGGACGCGCATAATTGCCTTCTACCCGTAGCTTATGCTGGTCTTGAGGGTGAATCAAATGAAAGCTGGACATGGTTCATGCAGAGACTACGGGCAGTAATTGGTCACCCTGAAGGCTTGGTGATACACACCGGTGCATGCAAGGGTCTTGAGAATGCTGTTGATGCTGTGTTTCCTGAGGTTGAGCATAGGGAATGCATGCGGTACCTCACTACTAACTTCACGAAGAAGTTCAAAGGAAAGATCTTTGAAGAGGACTTGTGGCGATCAACATACACATACACCCCAAGCACGCATGCTACTTACTTGTAGAACATGTATGTAGTGCCAAAGGTGAAAAAAATACCTTGAAGAACATCAGACCAAGCTATGGGCCAGAAGCAAGTTTGGTGAGTTAAGCAAGGTGGATTTTATTTGCAATAATTTGGCAGAGAGTTTCAATGCTCAGATTTCGGGCATGAAGACACTTGCAATTGTTATTTTGTTGGATGCAATAAGACAGTGCATAATGGCGAAGAAAGATTTAAGGCAAAGAATTTGTGCGAGAAATATTTTAGGCCATAAAATAGTTCCAAAATGATAAAGATGAGGATGGTCAGAAGTTCTAGAACATTGACTGAGGTTTATGTAGAATGCAAGCGTGGAACTGACTGAAGGTACACTATAGACATTAGAAATAAGACTTGTTCATGCAGGAAGTGTCAGATTACTGGTTTGCCATGTCACCATGCACTGTACTTCATCTAAAGCTTAGAGGTAGCGGAGCTAAAATAGAGAACTATGTTGACAACTATTTCTCCGTGGACAAGTTTGGTGCAACTTATGCAAAAAACTTACCACCTATGGATGATGAAAATGATCGGGAGATTGTTGATCCAGGGTTCAAAATTCAACCACCAGTTCTTAGGAGGCCACCTGGGAGGCCTAGAAAGCTAGGGATCGAAGCCTCCACCAATAAAGGTTCAAGGCTAGGAGCTAGGAAAAGGAAATGCAAACATTGTGGAGGATTGGGCCATATCAAGAGGTTGTGCAAAACCCAGTTCCACATGATCTTATCCCTGTTCACACCCCGATGGCAGAAAATGAGGCTTCTCAGCCAGAATTGGAGGAAGAGAAGCACGAAGACGAAGAACTTGAGGAAGTGCAGCAGGTGGAGGAAAATGGTGATGAGCACTCGGAGGAAAACGTAGGTAAGAAGCAAATTTATGAAGAAGTGGAGGTCCTGGCGAGAAAAGGGTGTGAAAAGAAACAAAAGGGTAAGTAGAACAGGAAGGAAAAGGGAAATAATGGAGGTGTATTAGAATATGAAGAAGTTGTAGGGGGATTTAGGATGTTCTTGATGACTTTTGGCTAACTGCAAGAGAGATAATAAATCCCTGCCAATTTCATCTTTGTACGATTCTCCAGATGATAGGTAAGCTTAAAAATTGTTTTATTTGCCATTTTATCATTTTTCCCATCCTCATCAACTGTTGCTTAATGCAGCATGGGCTAGCAGACTAATAAGAGGAGCAGAAAGAAGCGGGCACAGTAACGTCGTTTCTTGAATTATCATTTAAACTGAACTAGTCGTGTCGTCTTTATTTATATCTGGCGCATGCAACGTGTCTGTGATGGGGTTAGATGGACCATATTACAACTTTTTAAATATTATTACATTGGAGTAATTTTTTACCTGCGTATGGATGTAACTACTAGTTACCATCTCCCTTGGATTCCCATCTCCTCTGGCGCACTCAAAAATTATGGCTATGCCATCAAGTGCTGGTAGTAGAGTCAGCGTATTGTCCCATCAGATGTGAACGTGCGAACTTTGTTTGTTTAGAATTGGACGACTTTTGATTAGTTTGAAAGACAGAGAAACCTAAAACATGGCCAATATATGCCATCAGAAACTATTCCTCAAAAAATATTATTACTCCCTCCGTCTTGAAATAAGTGACTTGAATTTGTGTAGATTCGTATGTATCTAGACATGTTTTGGGTATAGATACATTTGAATATCTAAAAAAGCTAAGTCAGTTATATCTGGACGGAAGTAGTACACTATTACAACACGCTCGTCCCCTTCTCCTCTGGCGCACTCCAAATTATGGCTGTGCCATCAAGTGCTAGGAGCAGAGTAAGCGTGTTGTCCCATCTGATACGCCAAGAACGCGCAAACTTTATTTTTAGGATTAGACGACTTTCGATTAGTTTCAAAGACAAAAGCACCTAAAACATGGCCAATATATATAGATTATGACGCTAATCGACTATGACTCAAGTGAACCTGATCCAAAGAGGGCATTAATCTACCGTACATATATATAGATTATGAAGCTCCCGCTGGCTCCATCATCGGCAACGTTGTCCGCGTAGCCGTCTGCCTTCTCCGCATCGGAATCGTTGCCGACGTTCCCGGCTGCGAACCTCCTCATGGATTCTTCACGGCACGCCGCATCGATAATGGTGGAGGTTGTACGGCAAGGCACTGCCCAGAAGCGCTGCCTCCCTTCGGGATTGCGCAGATCCGGGTGGATCTCCCGCTGGTGGGTTCCACACAGATCAATCAACTCCTTCCGCTCCTTCTTGAACAACTTTGGCTAGTACGCGCTCGTGCGCAAGTACAGGTCTGTTGGAGATATGCCCTAGAGGTAATAATAAATGTAGTTATTATTATATATCTTTGTGTTTATGATAAATGTTTACATTCATGCTATAATAGTATTAACAAGGAAACCATTAATACTTGTGTGATTTGTAAACTTAATTTGTAGTCCCTAGTATAGCCTCTATACTTCACTAGCTTGTTGGTTGATTGATGATGTGGTTTCTTTGTCATGAACATTGAGATGTTATCAACAACAAGATCATATCGTTAGGAGAATGATATGGTGGACATACTCCTATAGATAAGCGTAGCATAAAGATCAAGTCATTTCAATAGTTCAATTGCTATATGCTTTCTGATACATAGTAACCTAATTCCTTCGACCATGAGATCATGCATATTGCCTTTACTGGATGGATGCTTTGATGTCATCAAACACCACACCGTAACAGGGTGGCTATAAAGGTGGCATTGAGTGTTCGGAAAGTATTGGTTGAAACACATGGATCAAGAGTGGGATTTGTCCATCCACATGACGGATAGATATTCTCTGGGCCTCTCGGTGAAATGTCATCCAATTAGCTTGCAAGCATGTGACTTGGTCACAAGGATCACATATCACGGAACGAGAAAAGAGTACTTATCGAACGAGGATGAACTAGGTATGCAGAGATACCGACGATCATAACCTCGGATAAGTAACATATCATGAGACAAAGGGAAATTGGTATCGTATGTAAGTGGTTCATTCGATCGCAAAGTAATCGTAGAAATATGTGGGAGCCATATGAATTTCCAGATTCCTCTATTGGTTATTGTTCGGAGAAGTGTCTCGATCATGTCCGCATAATTCACGAACCGTAGGGAGACACACTTAAGGATTCGACGGTGTTTTGAGTAGTTATGGTATTATGAGAAAGAGACCGAATGTTGTTGAGTCTCGGATGGGATCCGGATATCACGAGGTGATCCGGAATGGTCCGGAGAATAAGATTCATATAAGGAAAGTTCTGTTTGAGTTGGGGAATGGTTCCGTGTTTTCACCGAACATTCTAGAAGGTCCCTTAATGTCCCAAGACTCCGGGGGAAGGGTACATGAGTGTGTCATTACATATTGGAATGATTGCATCATGTACTAAGTATTCTTGCTGTCCCAAATAAAGGATTTATTTAAATCCTAAATTGAAAAGTCAAACGGCTAGTTTGAAAGTCAAACGCCAGATTTGGGAAGTGGGAAAAGAGGAGGAGAGGTGGAGGCCGAGTTGGAGGAGGGTTCCTCCCCTTGGCCGGCGCACCTCCCTAGGCCGAGTTGGGGAGGAACTCCTCCCCTTGGACGGCCAGCCCTCCAACCTATATAAGGAGGGGCAGGGCTCCCCTCCTAGACACAAGTTTCCTATCCTCTAAACTAAACCCTAGATCTAGACCCCGGTTTAGAGCTATTCGGTTTAGAGCCTTCTAATTGGTTTAGAACCCTCTAATTGGTGTGTCTAATTACTAGACCACTAATAGCCTCTCTCATAAGCTCCACCATACTCGCACCGGCTTAAGGCGAAGCCTCATGATTTCCCTCTACCTCCCAGACCACGCCACAGTGCCGGAATCGCGAGGAGAGTGCTACAACCTCCGCTGCTGGAACAAGGGAGAGAAGGTCTTCACGAAAATCGAACGTGTGACCGATCATGGAGCGCTCTGGAACGCTGGCCGGAAGGATCGCTTCACGCGATCTTGAGATCGGAAAGAGTACGACTACATCACCCACGAGAATCTGCTCTCGTTAAACACTTTGGAATCTTCGAGGGTGAGTTATTCCATCGACTCGTTGCTACAATCTAGTAGATAGATCTTGGCTTGTTTGTTTGTATGCGATAGAAAATTTTTGTTTTCCATGCTACGAACCCCTCAAAGGGTATCAGAGCCGTGTCTATATGTAGATCTGTGCACAGTAGAACACAATGGTCATTGTGGGCGTTGATGCTTTTATTGTAGATTGCTTTTGTGTACTTTGCATCTTGCGGTATGTTGGGATGAAGCGGCCGGGCTAACCTTACATGACATCGTTCATGAGACTTGCTCCACGCTTGACATGTAACTCGTTTTGCATAAGTGGCTTTGCGGGTGCCTGTTTCTCCTAGCATAGTAAAGATCCAATTTACAACGGGTAATCAACAATGCTAGTATCAATGTTGTGGTTCTTGTTCGTAGGTTAGAACGACACCTATGGAAAGCCCCAAACCACGTAAAATATGCAAAGAAAGTAGAGGCGTCTAACTTTGTTTTGCAGGGGTGTGCAGTGATGTGATATGGCCATGATTGTGATTATATTTGATGTATGCAATGTTCCTTATTGTAAGTTGGCAACCGGGGAGCCATATGGTTGTCTTTAATTTCTGTTAAGACCTGCGGTCTATTCAAAATAGTTGTAATAGTTGAAGCTGGTGGATACAACCATGAAGAAGCGTCATTGACCTTGATGCTATGCCGGTGATGATGGAGATCATGTTCGTGCTTGAAGATGGAGATCGAAGCACAAAGAAGAAAGGCCATATCATATCACATATTATGAATTGCATGTGATGTTAATCCTTTATGCATCTTGTATTGCTTAGTAGACGACGGTAGCATTATAAGATGATCCTCATGCACATAAATTTCAAGTTCTAAAGTGTTCACCCTTAGTATGCACTGCCAAAGCTTGCTGCTCAAGCACCACGTGATGATCGGGTGTCTTTGATTCCGGGTGAATACAACGTAAGCAAGCCAGATTTGCTTATGCGGAAGCTAAGGTTTGATCTTGACGAGCCTAGCATGTACAGACATGGCCTCAGGAACACGGATCGCCGAAAGGCAAAGCATGAATCATATAGTAGATATGATGAACATGATGATTGTTCGCCATTAAAACTATATCAGCTCTCGTGATGATCGGTGTTGATGTAGTGGATTTGGTTCGTGTGATCACTAAAACAATGTGAGGGATGTTGTTTTGAGTGGGAGTTCACCTAGTTTAATTTCATTAATTAATTTGAACTCAATTTGTCATAAACTTAGTCTAAACTATTGCAAATATGTTGTAGATCAATGGCAGCCCCTACCATCAATTTTAATGCTGCCCTAGAGAAAGAAAAGTTGAAAACAATGGAAGCAACTTCATGGATTGGTTCCGCAATTTGAGGATTGTCCTCACATGGTAATTTGACCTATGTGCTGGATGCACCGCTAGGTGACCCACTGCGGTGATGCTACCGATGAAGTAAAGAATGTTTACCTCGCCTAAGAATCAAGACTCCATAGTTCAGGTGCTATCTTGTATGGTTTAGAATCGAGCTTGTAAAAGATTTGAAGAGTCAGATCCATATGATATTGTCGAGGATCTCAAATTAATCTTTGAGACTCATGCGGCAATTGAAAGTTATGAAGCTTCAAAAGTTCTTTAACTGCAAGATGGAAGAGGGTAGCTCAAAGTGAGCATGTGCTTAAGATGTCTAGGCACGCAAATAAACTTCAAAGTTTGGGTATAGTGATTCCTAATACTTTGGGGTTTACCGCATCCTCCAATCACTACCACCAAGTTACAAGAACTTTGTGATGAACTACAACATGCGTAACATGAACAAAGAGTTGCGTAACTGTTTGCTATGTTAAAATCTGCAGAAGTGGAGATCAAGAAAGAGAACCAAGTGTTGATGGTCAATAAGACCACCAAATTCAAGAAAGGCAAGTCTAAGCAAAAGGGACACTTCAAGAAGGGTAAGAAAGTTACCATACCGAAGAAGACCAAGGCTGGACCTAAGCCTGAAACTAAGTGCTCTTACCGCAAGGGAGAAGGTCACCGAAGGAATTGCCCAAGGTACTTGGCGGATTTGAAGAACGGCAACATCAAGAAGAAAGGTATATCCGATATACATGTTATTGATGTATCTCACTAGTACTGTAGTAGTGCGGGTATTTGATAATCGGTTCGTTGCTCATATTTGTAACTCAAACAGAGCTGCGTATCAAACGGAAGCTAGTGAAGAACGAGGTGACGATGCGCGTAGGAAACGGATCAAATGTTGATGTGATCGTGGTCGGCACGCTACCTCTTCATCTACCATCGGGATTAGTTTTATACTTAAATAATTGTTATTTGGTGCTGCTAAGCATGAACATTATATCGTGATCTTGTTTATTGCAGATGCTACTTGTTTAAATCCGAGAATAATGGTTGTTCGATTTATATGAGTAATGTGTTTTATGCACATGCACCTTTGATAGATGGTCTATTCATGTTGAATCTCGATAGTAGAAATACACATATTAATAACATTGAAGCTAAACGATTGAAATCAAGCGATAACTCGACCTATATGTGGCATCGCTGCCTTGGTCACATTGGAGTGAAACGTATGAAGAAACTCCATTCGATGGACTTCTTGAATCACTTGATTTTGAATCACTTGAAAGATGCGAGCCATGTCCGATGGGTAAAATGACTAAGACTCCATTTTCAGTATGATGGAGCGAGCTACGGACTTATTGGAAATCATACATACCGATGTGTGTGGTCCAATGAGTGTAGCATCACAGTTGGTTATCGTTATGTTCTTACCTTCACGGATGACTTGAGTAGATATGGATATATCTATTTCATGAAACATAAGTCCGAAACTTTTGAGAAGTTTAAGGAGTTTCAAAGTGAGGTAGAGAATCAACGTAACAAGAAGATTAAATTTCTATGTTCTGATCGTGGAGGTGAATATCTAAGTTACGAAGTTTGGCGAGCATTTGAAGAAATGTGGAATACTTTCGCAGTTGACACCGGGAACACCACAACAGAATGGTGTGTCTAACGTCAGAATCGAACTCTCTTAGATATGGTTCGTTCTATGATGTCTCTTACAGATTTACCACTATCATTTTGGGGTTATGCGTTAGAAACAGCCGCATTCACTTTAAATAGGGCACCGCCTAAATCCGCTGAAACGACACCATATGAATTATGGTTTGGGAAGAAACCTAAATTGTCGCTCCTTAAAGTTTGGGGATGCGGCCTATGTAAAGAAGTTACAGCCGACAAGCTTGAACCCAAAGCGAAAAATGCGTCTTCATAGGATACCCAAGGAAACTATTGGGTATACCTTCTATCATAGATCCAAGGCAAAATCTTCGTTAAGAATGGATCCTTTCTAGAGAAGGAATTTCTCTCGAAGAAGTGACTGAAGGAAAGTAGAACTCGACGAGGTTGTCGAACCTTCTCGAATTGCAGTAGCGCAAAGACAGAAGAAGTTCCCGTGGTGCCTGCACCAATAAGAGAGGAAGCTAATGATGGTGATCATGAAACTTGGTTGAAGTTACAGAGCCTCGGAGGTCAACGAGAACTCGTACCACCTGCATTGGTATGATTCCGTTATGAATGTCATGTTGGTGGACAACACCGATGACCCCGAGACATATGAGGAAGCGATGATGAGCCCAGATTCCAATAAATGGCAAGAAGCCATGAAATCCGAGATTGGATCCATGTACGAAAACCAAGTATGGACTTTGGTGGACTTACCGGATGGCCGGAAGGTCGTCGAGAACAAATGGATTTTCAAGAAGAAAACAGATGTTGATGGTAATGTTATCGTTTATAAAGCTCGACTTGTCGCAAAAGGGTTTCGACAAATTCAAGGAGTTGACTACGATGAGACTTTCTCACCGTAGCGAAGCTAAAGTCTGTGAGGATTATGTTAGCAATCGCTGCATATTATGATTATGAGATATGGCAGATGGATGTCAAAACAGCATTCCTCAATGGAGACATTGATGAAGAGTTGTATATGATACAACCCAAAGGTTTTGTCGATCCTAAAGATGCTAACAAGGTATGCAAGCTTCAACGGTCCATCTATGGATTGAAGCAAGCATCCTAAGTTGGAATCAACGCTTTGATAAGGTAATCAAAAGTTTTGGTTTTATACAAACTTATGGAGAAGCTTGTATTTACAAGAAAGTGAGTGGGAGCTCAGAGCATTCTTAATACGTATGTGGATGACATATTGTTGATTGGGAATGATGTAGACCTTCTTAATAGTGTCAAAGAGTATTTGAATAATAGTTTTTCAATGAAGGATCTTGGTAAGCAGCTTACATATTAGGCATAAAGATTTATAGAGATAGATCGAACGCCAAATATCATTGTCACAAAGTACAAATTTGGACAAAGTTCTAAAGAGGTTTGAATGGAAGATAGCAAGAAAGGGTTCTTGCCCATGTTATAATACGACCTTGAGTAAAACTCAAAGTCCCACATCGGCGTAAGATAGAGAAAAGATGAGTAAGACTCTATGCCTCAGCCATAGGATCTCTAATGTATGCCATGCTATGTACTAGACCCGACATCGCATATCGTTAGTCTAACTAGCAGATATCAAAGTGATCCAGAGTGGATCATTGGACAATGTCAAAAACATCCTTAAGTACTTGAGAAGAACTAAGGATATGGTTCTTTCTTATGGAGGTGATGAACAACTCGTTGTTAATGGTTACACCGATGCTAGTTGGAACACCGATCCGGATGATTCTAAATCACAACTGGATAATGATTTATTTTGAATGGTGCAGCGATTAGCTGGAGGAGTGCGAAGCAAAGCGTTGTGGCGAGATCTTCAACTGAATCGAATACATGGTCGCTTGTGAGGCTTCACAAGAAGCGATGTGGATGAAAGAGTTCATTACGTAGCTGGGTGTGGTTTCAAGTGCTGGAACCAATGTCTATCTATCGTGATAACATGGGCGCCATAGCCAATGCGCAAGAACCAAGGTCACACAAGAAGCTGAAGCATATCAAGCTGCTTTCACGCTATTCGAGAACATATCCAGATGGGGATATAAAGATTTGCAAAGTACACACAGATCTGAATGTGGCGGATCCGTTGACTAAACCTCTCCCGAGGGCAAACATGACCAACACCAAACTGCCATGGGTGTTCGGTATATTACCATGTAATCTAGATTAGATGACTCTAGTGCAAGTGGGAGACTGTGGAGATATGCCCTAGAGGTAATAATATATGTAGTGATTATTATATATCTTTGTGTTTATGATTAATGTTTACATTCATGCTATTATAGTATTAACAAGGAAACCATTAATACTTGTGTGATTTGTAAACTTAATTTGTAGTCCCTAGTATAGCCTCTATACTTCACTAGCTTGTTGGTTGATTGATGATGTGGTTTCTTTGTCATGAACATTGAGATGTTATCAACAACAAGATCATATCGTTAGGAGAATGATATGGTGGACATACTCCTATAGATAAGCGTAGCATAAAGATCAAGTCATTTCAATAGTTCAATTGCTATATGCTTTCTCGATACATAGTAACCTAATTCCTTCGACCATGAGATCATGCATATTGCCTTTATCGGATGGATGCTTTGATGTCATCAAACACCACACCGTAATAGGTGGCTATAAAGGTGGCATTGAGTGTTCGGAAAGTATTGGTTGAAACACATGGATCAAGAGTGGGATTTGTCCATCCACATGACGGATAGATATTCTCTGGCCCTCTCGGTGAAATGTCATCCAATTAGCTTGCAAGCATGTGACTTGGTCACAAGGATCACATATCACGGAACGAGAAAAGAGTACTTATCAGTAACGAGGATGAACTAGGTATGCAGAGATACCGACGATCATAACCTCAGAGAAGTAACATATCGTGAGACAAAGGGAAATTGGTATCGTATGTAAGTGGTTCATTCGATCGCAAAGTAATCGTAGAAATATGTGGGAACCATATGAATTTCCGATTCCTCTATTGGTTATTGTTCGGAGAAGTGTCTCGATCATGTCCGCATAATTCACGAACCGTAGGGAGACACACTTAAGGATTCGACGTTGTTTTGAGTAGTTATGGTATTATGAGAAAGAGACCGAATGTTGTTCGAGTCTCGATGGGATCCGGATATCACGAGGTGATCCGGAATGGTCCGGAGAATAAGATTCATATAAGGAAAGTTCTGTTTGAGTTGGGGAATGGTTACGTGTTTTCACCGAACATTCTAGAAGGTCCGGAATGTCCCAAGACTCCGGAGGGGAAGGGTACATGAGTGTGTCATTACATATTGGAATGATTGCATCATTTACTAAGTATTCTTGCTGTCCCAAATAAAGGATTTATTTAAATCCTAAATTGAAAAGTCAAACGGCTAGTTTGAAAGTCAAACGCAGCTTTTGGGAAGTGGGAAAAGAGGAGGAGAGGTGGAGGCCGAGTTGGAGGAGGGTTCTCCCTTGGCCGGGCAAGACCTCCCTAGGCCGAGTTGGGAGGAACTCCTCCCTTGGACGGCCAGCCTCCAACCTATATAAGGAGGGCAGGGCTCCTCCCAGACACAAGTTTCCTATCCTCTAAACTAAACCCTAGATCTAGACCCCGGTTTAGAGCTATTCGGTTTAGAGCCTTCTAATTGGTTTAGAACCCTCTAATTGGTGTGTCTAATTACTAGACCACTAATAGCCTCTCTCATAAGCTCCACCATACTCGCACCGGCTTAAGGGCCTCTGGATTTCCTCTACCTCCCAGACCACGCCACTGCCGGAATCGCGAGGAGAGTGCTACAACCTCCGCCTTTGGAACAAGGGAGAGAAGGTCTTCAGTAATCGAACGTGTGACCGATCAAGGGAGCGCTTGAACGCGGGCCGGAAGGATCGCTACGCGATCTTGAGATCGGAAAGAGTACGACTACATCACCCACGAGAATCTGCTCTCGTTAAACACTTTGGAATCTTCGAGGGTGAGTTATTCCATCGACTCGTTGCTACAATCTAGTAGATAGATCTTGGCTTGTTTGTTTGTATGCGATAGAAATTTTTTGTTTTCCATGCTACGAACCCCTACAAGGTCCGCTGCCCTCTTCCCCTCCGGCAGCTAGCAGCGGTGCTCATCGATCTGCCTCACCAACGCGTTGTCACGCAAGAGCGGCGTGACATGCACCCCGGCGTAGCTGAGCTCAAAGCCCGCCAGAAGCCTCGTGAGCGGCAGCACGAGTATGTCGTAGTGGGCGAACATCTGAGCCTCGTGCAAGCTGAGTTTTGGCCTCTCCCTCTCCATGGCGATGAAGGAACACGATCTGACCTCGGCCCTGAGGTTAAGGGGATAAGGGCAAGGACGTAGGCCCAGTCGTGGTTGCCACTACCAATCAGTTCATAGAACAGACTTCTCACGGATCGCCCTGACGAAAGACATCCTTATTGTCCACGCACCCCGATCCAACCGCACCTAACAATCGGGACACGGAACTAACCTGCAATCGCTCCGGGCTTCTAGAAGACCTGATCCCATGGCCACCATTGGATGCTAGGGTTAAGATCCAACGACTGTCATTGAATCATGTAATGACATTAGTGGATCCATGTGGTTTAGGAAAGGAACACACATGCAATCACTCTAGTGGTGGTTTAGGAAAAACGCACACATGAAATGACTCTGGTGGATCCATGTGGTTTAGGAAAGGAACACACATGCAATGACTCTCATGGATCCATGTGGTTTAGTAAAATAACACACATGCAATGACTCTGGTGCATCCAAGTGGTTTATGAAAAGAATAAACATACAATGACTCTAGTTGTGGTTTATGAAAAGGACACACATGCAATGACACTGGTGGATCCAAGTGGTTTATGAAAAGAACACACATGCAATGACTCTAGTTTTGGTTTATGAAAAAGAACACACAAGCTATGACACTAGTGGATCCTAGTGGTTTATGAACACACATGCAATGCCACTGGTGCATCCATGTGGTTTATGAAAAGAACAAACATGCAATGACTCTAGTTGTGGTTTATGAAAAGAACACACATGCAATGAGTCTGGTGGATCCAAGTGGTTTATGAAAAGAACAAACATGTAGTGACTCTAGTTGTGGTTTATGAAAAAGGACACACATGCAATGACACCGGTGGATCCAAGTGGTTTATGAAAATAACACACATGCAATGACTCTAGTCGTGGTTTAGTAAAATAACAAACATGCAGTGACACTAGTGGTGGTTTAGGAAAATAAAACACATGCAAAGACATGCAATGACACTAGTTGATCCATGTGGTTTAGGAAAGGAACACACATGCAATGACACTGGTGGTGGTTTATGAAAAGAACACACATGCAAGTGAATCTGGTGGACCCATGTGGTTTATGGAAACAACACACATGCAATGCATCTAGTGGTGGTTTATGAAAAGAACACACAAGTAATGGCACTGGTGGATCCATGTGGTTTATGAAAAGAACATACATGCAATGACTCTAGTTGTGGTTTATGAAAAGAACACACATGTAATGACTCTAGTGGTGGTTTAGGAAAATAACACACAAGCAATGACATGCAATGACACTGGTGGATCCATGTGGTTTAGGAAAGGAACACACACACACAATGACACTGGTGGTGGTTTATGAAAAGAACACACATGCCAATGACACTAGTGGAACCATGTGGTTTAGTAAAATAACACACATGCAATGACACTAGTGGTGGTTTAGGAAAAGAACAAACATGCAGTGACTCTAGTTGTGGTTTATAAAAAAACGCACATGCAATGACACTGGTGGATCCAAGTGGTTTATGAAAAGAACACACATGCAATGACGCTAGTGGTGGTTTAGGAAAAGAACAAACATGCAATGACTCTAGTGGTGGTTTATGAAAAGGACACACATGCAATGACACTAGTGGATCCACGTGGTTTAGTAAAATAACACACATGCAATGACACTGGTACATCCAAGTGGTTTATGAAAGGAACACACATGCAATGACTCTAGTCGTGGTTTAGTAAAATAACTAACATGCAATGACACTAGTGGTGGTTTAGGAAAAGAACACACATGCAAAGACATGCAATGACACTAGTGGATCCATGTGGTTTAGGAAAGGAACACACATGCAATGACACTGGTGGTAGTTTATGAAAAGAACACACATGCAAATGACACTGGTGGATCCATGTGGTTTTGTGAAATAACACACATGCAATGACACTAGTGGTGGTTTATGAACAGAACACACATGCAATGACACTGGTGGATCCATGTGGTTTATGAAAAGAACAAACATGCAAATGACTCTAGTGGATCCATGTGGTTTATGAAAAGAACACACATACAATGACTCTAGTGGTGGTTTAGGAAAAGAACACACTTGCAATGACACTAGTGGATCCATGTGGTTTAGTAAAATAACACTAGTGGTGGTTTAGGAAAATAACACATGCAATGACTCTAGTTGTGGTTTATGAAAAGAACACACATGCAATGACACTGGTGGATCCAAGTGGTTTATGAAAAGAACAAACATGCAATTACTCTAGTGGTGGTTTAGGAAAAGAACAAACATGCAATGACTCTAGTGGTGGTTTATGAAAAGGACACACATGCAATGAATCTGGTGGATCCATGTGGTTTAGTAAAATAACACACATGCAATGACACTAGTGGTGGTTTAGGAAAAGAACACACAAGCAATGACACTGGTGGACCCATGTGCTTTACGAAAAGGAACACAAATGCAATGATGCTGGATGTGGTTTATGAAAAGAACACACATGCAAATGACTCTGGTGGATGGATGTTGTTTATGGAAAGAACACACATGCAATGAATCTAGTGGTGGTTTATGAAAAGAACACACATGCAAATGACTCTAGTGGATCCATGTGGTTTATGAAAAGAACACACATGCAATGACTCTAGTGGTGGTTTAGGAAAAGAACACAAATGCAATGACATTGGTGGATCCATGTGGTTTAGTAAAATAACACATATGCAATGACACTAGTGGTGGTTTAGGAAAAGAACACACATGCAATGATTCTAGTTGTGGTTTATGAAAAGAACACACATACAATGACACTGGTGGATCCAAGTGGTTTATCAAAATAACACACATGCAATGACTCTAGTGGTGGTGTAGGAAAAGAACACACATGCAATGACTCTAGTGATGGTTTATGAAAAGGACACACATGCAATGACACTGGTGGATCCATGTGGTTTAGTAAAATTACACACATGCAATGACACTAGTGGTGGTTTAGGAAAATAACACACATGCAATGACACTGGTGGATCCATGTGGTTTAGGAAAGGAACATACATGCAATGCCACCGGTTGTGGTTTATGAAAAGAACACACATGCAAATGACTCTGGTGGATCCATGTGGTTTTATGGAAAGAACACACATGCAATGAATCTAGTGGTAGTTTATGAAAAGAACACACATGTAATGACACTAGTGGATCCATGTGGATTATGAAAAGAACAAACATGCAATGACTCTAGTTGTGTTTTATGAAAAGAACACACATGCAATGACTCTGGTGGATCCAAGTGGTTTATGAAAAGAACAAATATGCAATGACTCTAGCTGTGATTCATGAAAAGAACAGACATGCAATGACACTGGTGGATCCATGTGTGGTTCATGAGAAGAACACTATCGTGGAAATGGCCACGGCAGTCGCTGCCACTAGCAGCGATTGATTGTAACATGAGGAAGAGTTGGTGGCCATCTGCGGTGCGAGATGGGGGCGGATGCACATGGGTTTACCCAGGTTCGCCCCCGGAGGGTAAAGATCTACTCCTGCTAGATTAGATTATTGGAAAGCGAGTTACAAGGGTGGCGAGCTCGGCGTCTAAGCAGCGAGTCGCTTGAGGGGGTGTATGATGGAACATAAGTCCTCAGGATACCCTAGGGAGGTTTATATATGAGGCACCTCGCTAGGGTTTACAAGTTACCACCGAACGAGATATATATTCGGAGGTTTTGACCTAATCCGACTGGGCTTCTGGTACGCTCTTGGGCCTCCAGTCTCTAGTCGTCGGGCCTCTCCTCCAGTCGTAGTCTAGTCGCCGTCCCTCAGGCTCACTCACATGCCCTTCGGCCCGATCGGAACGTCCTGCTGGGCATATCCCCTTTGGCATATCCCCATTAGTAGTCCCCGAGGCCATCGTTGATTCAGGCGCAGGTGTCCCTTTGGCGATCGGAGTAGGCGATCCCAATTTGGACGCCCAGTCGAGTCGGCGATGGACTCCATCAGAACCAAGGAGAATTTCCTCGGGTTTCCATTTGCCACCCCAATGAATGTTACCGCCGCCAAGTCGCCGCCTCGGCGAGTGGAAAAAACTGGCGTGTAGCGGGTGGAATGGAGGAGTTGGACCGTCAATTCTGGTCAAACTATCCGTTGGAATTTCCAACGGTAACTTCGGCGCAATTACCGTGAGTAACGGCTATCTTGATTTTGGAGGGTGACGTTCCCATATAATGGGAGTGATGATTCAGTTCTGCGAATCCTTCCCGCATTCTTCATTCTCCCATACGCATTCTTCCTGTCCTCGATCTTCCTGCCTTCAACCTTCCGACTCGTCCTTTCCGCATCGTGCGGTTCCACGCCCTACCCGATGGCGCCTCCCAAAGGCTCATGGGGAAAATCCAAGTGCACCACAGCCCAGCTCAAGTCGTTCGAGGATGCCAGAGTCCTCCGCAGGAACCTGGCGGTTCCTCCGAGACCGAGCCAGCCGCGACGAATTCATCTGCTTCCCCAGCCATCGTGAAAGGGGTCTGGGATTCCCCACCTCGCTCTTCTTCTGCCGCTTCTGCGTGTATTACGCGATCAAACCATCGGATCTCGGCCCACACAGCATCGAGCAGCTGGCGATCTTCGTCGCCTTCTGCGAGTGCTATCTCGGCTGCAGACCGTATTTCCCGATGTGGTTGGAGCTCTTCCATGGCCGCATCGGGCGTGAGGCGTCCGGTGGCTTGATGTTGGCTGTGGGCGGCATCACGTTCCAATTGAAGCCGAAGGCCAATTTCATCAAGCTCCTTCTGCCGAAAAAGGCTGCCAGCGAGTGGAAGAAGAGCTGGTTCTACGTAAAAGAATCCACTCCCTCCGACGAGGTGGCACTTCCCGAGTTTGTCGCCGAAAGGAGCGAGCCTTGCTGGTTGGTGCCGAAGAAGCTTCCGGAAGACCAGCGGATGGCCGTCACGGAAATGATGGACCAGATCCAGAAGCTGAAGGACCAGGGGTTGATTCCGATCAACCTCTACAACTGCTGGCTTGGGCGGCGTCTGGTTCCGCTGGCGGCTCGGTTGCATTGGATGTATGAATACAGCGGGAAGCACGACCCCTCCTGAACCAGCAAGGAATCATGGGAGGCCGAGGACTACAAGGCCGCCCTAAAAATGATTACTAACATGGAGTTCACCAGCGTGTCGGTCGGGCTCGCCCCGTACACTCCCGTGAAGAATGAAGCCCCCACAGTAAGTTTCCTTCCCAGTCGCTATTTCCGCACCTCAACTCTCAGGCGCTGCATCTGGTGTTTACTCATGGTGGTTCTCAGCTTTTTCAGGTGTTGGAGGGCTGGCTCTCTCTGCTCGACGAAGAGGTTCCCTAGGAACTTGAGGAGGACTCCGAGGGAGACTCTTCCGATAGCGACGGGGAGGAGGAGGAGGTTCCTCCCCCAGCGCCTGTGGCTCGCAAGACCCATATGCAGAAACAACGTGAGTTCGAGGCGAGCCGCAGCCTGGACAAAGACGACGGAGGCGACGAGGTCGTGCAGGAGCACACGTCCCGGCGTACTGCTACGCTGTCGAAGCCCGCACGCAAGCCCAAGTCACCAGCGAAGAAGCCAATGTCGCCGACCAAGTCGGCGGTGGTGTTTGACTCGGACGATGACTCTGACAATGAAGACACCCCCGAAGTCTCGTGCAAAGCCCCAAAGGACGCGATCCCGACGAAGGGGTTGGAGGGCAAGGACATCGAGGCAGCGGTAGAGGTTCCCCTGGGGGCGATCGCGCCAACGGTCTCGGGGGTTCCAAGCCAGGAAGCGGCCGAGGCGGCGACGTCTAAGTCACCGCAGCCATCAAGAGCGGCCTCGTCTTCAGAGCCGGAGATTTCGGCGACTGCGGCTTCATCGTCGAGGAAGCCCACGGTGTCGTGGGCTTCAGATGTCTTCGAGAGGGGGCTCACTCGCAAGATGGGTCCAGAATTGGACAAGCCTTCCCACATCAGCACCGGGCTTCGCGTTCTCCCGGTCGCTAAGTGAGTATTGGTTCTTCATGCCGATTCGCCTCTTTTTTTGTATTGTTGTTATATTGACTGTGGGAATTCGGGCAGGTCTGGAGACAAGAAGATTGGCCGTCCGTCGGTGGCAAAGATTCCGCCGGCGGCCACCACGGGAGAGGGCGATCTTCCCAAGGAGAGAAAAGTCGCTGGAGATGTGGCGACCGCGGAAGGTGCGAAGAAGCAGAAGGGGGGTGCTGACGACGCCACAACCAAGGACGGCGCCACGGAGCTTGATGTTGCGGCAGTCACCAAAGAAGTGGTGGCGGCGCGATCGGAGCTAGTCTTGGCTGTGGCCGTGTCGGAAGCGCCGGCCCCGACAACCAGTGCCCCGCCAGAGCGTCGGCGATGTTCCCGCGTTTCATGGCTAGGGGATTTCCAGGCGTGGCGGACACCCAGTCTCCGCAGAGTCCGGAGATCGTGGATGCGGACATTGGGTCCCGTCATGGGCGCACTTCCTTCACGATCCCGTCGACTGACGCCGGAGAACTTCATAGGATGCTTGGCGCCACTATTCAGGTATGTCCAGTCCCTGAGTTCTTAGTCGCTGAATTTCAGCGGCTGGGAATTGAACTTCTTTCTCCTCTCCAGTCCCCGAATTCCTAGTCGCTGAATTTCAGCGGCTAGGAATTGAACTTTTTTTCCTACTCTCCGGTCCCCGAGTTCCTATTCGCTGAATTTCAGCGGCTGGGAACTGGGAATTTGTTTTGGTAAGTGCTGAGGTGTGTAGTTTATTTGCAGGGTTTGTAAAGGGAATCGACCGATCGGCAGGCCGCGAGGGAGCGTTTGGAGCGTGATCTGTGCGAAGCACAGGAGGCGAACTAGCGGCTTCAGGAAACTATTGGTGAGTATCTGCTTTTCTGTCCTTTCCTCTGTCAGGTATGAACTGTTTGTGTATGGCGTGCTGATGGCTTCTCTTTCAGATGGTTTCCTGACTGCGATTTCTATGGCCCGTGAAGGGTATGTTCCAGTCGCCGAGCTGGACGCGGCGAATGGACGAATTGCATCCCTGATCCAAGACTTGGAGGAGGCGAAACTGGCCTCAGTTTCTTCGGAGGAGCGAGCGAAGGCTGCTGTTGCTGTGGCTGAGGAGGAACACAAAGCCACAGATTCGATCATCGTGGGGCTACACAACGAGCAAACCGCCTTGGAGAAGCATGTCACAGAGAACTGCCGCAAACTTCTTGGTGAGTCTCTGTCTTTGCTTGACTTGTTTGGCGAGTCCCTGATTGGGGAGGTCCGTAGTTTCACTGACATCTGATTTTGCAGATGTGATAGGCCAAAGCGACCCGGTGGTTCAGACCTTCAACGCTTCGCAGTGCATGACTGCCATGGTGAACGCGGCCACGGCTTCGGCGTTATGTGTCCAAGCGGCTCTTCAAGGCATGTCCCCCACCGAGGTTATTCTTGGGGAGGCTTACAGAGGTGTGGTGCTATCTGGAGGAGGTGCCTGTCGTCGTGGAGTGGATGGCGCGCTCGGCGTTCAGGCGCGGGGCCACCACAGCGTTGAGCTTGGGTCTCGCCCACTTCCCCGACGACTTCAACCTTGACGACGTGACGAGTGGCTACCCATTGGCGACCCGCACGGTGGAGATGTCAGAGGTGCTGAAGCTGACTGCGAAGGCCGCTCCTTACACCGATCGGGTCCTGGCTATGGGGGATCTGCTGCCGTACCAGGAGACGGTGTTGGCGCCTGGCGACCCCGAGCCGGAGCATCGCGATATGAAGTCGGAGCAGCCCTTCCGGTCGTCGTTGTCGAAGTCGCTGACAACATACCCGACGAACCAGTGGCAGCCTTTTGTTCGTGTCAAGGGGGGTGGCGGCGCTGCTTCATCAGGACCTATGGAATAAACAATGTAGTTGGGCAGTTTGTGATGTGTGCCAAGTGGCGACTGCTGTAATGTATGACAAAGGGAGTCAATCGACTCGTATTGCAACCAGGATTGTGTGGTGTGTTTATTTTTGATTGAGCGAGTCCCCGAGCGCGTCCTCCCTTTAATGGGGTATAACTCGATTGTATTTTGTTTTGATTGTGCATTGTTATATCTCTCGCGTCTTCTGAGTGGCGAGTCCCCGAGCGCGAGTAGGACTGATTTGTAGGCGAGTGCCTGAGCGTGCTGCTCAACCATATTGGCCGTGTTCCTGTTGTAGGTTGTTAATGCGTTGTTTGTAACGTGTCTCCTCCCCTGGCCCGGAGAGCCAGTCGCTTGGCGAGTCCAAGGCAGCTCTCTTACTTGGTGTGTTCCCGAGCCGCCTGGGGGTTCCCGTTTTGTGGAGTCCCCGTACGTGGTACATAACCGTTCGAGTCGCTTTGCGCGAGGATGGGAGGGACAGGTCGCTGTGAGAAGCGTATACCGGTTGTCTTGGCCCGGTGCGCCAGTCGGGCTGGGCGACTCCAATGGCAGCTCTAGGTTGGCGTTTTCATGGATGACCCAAGGCCCGAGTATTTCCGGTGCCCTTGTGCCGCACTACTTAGCCGTGTCGGTCGCTTGACCAGAGGTTGACTTCAGTGAGTAGCGTATTGCTAATATGTACGAGTGCGAGTGGCACAAGAATATGGCGAGTAGATACAATTTGTGCGACCCGAATGAATTTCATTATATATGCCAGCTGACTACAATTTGAGGTTCTAGGTATAGAACTTTCTGAGGAGGTTTACATTCCATGGCCTCCCGACCTTGAACTGGCTGTCACCCCGTATGTCGATCAGATAGTAGGCGTCATTGCCAAGGACTCGGCCTATGGCGAATGGCCCCTCCCATGGGGGGGAGAGTTTGTTCATGCCTTTCTTGTCTTGGGCCAGTCGTAGGACCAGGTCGCCTTCCTGGAAGGTGAGAGTTCGCACTCAGCGGCTGTGGTAGCGGCGGAGTCCTTGCTGGTATATGGTGGTGCGAGAGAGGACCAGGTCGCGTGCCTCGTCGAGTTGATCGATGCTGTCTTGGCGGGCGACCTCATTGGTCACCTCGACGTAGTTGGCGACTCGAGGTGAATCGTGCTCTAGGTCAGTTGGCATTACGGCCTCAGCGCCGTACACCATGAAGAAGGGTGTGAACCCGGTGGAGCGATTGACTGAAGTGCGGATCCCCCATATCACAGAGGGGAGCTCGTCGACCTAGTATCCTGGGGTGCGCTCGAGGGTGCCAGGAGTCGGGACTTGAGCCCGTGGAGGACGCTCTGGTTGGCGCGTTCTTCTTGGCCATTCGACTCCGGGTGGGCGACTGAAGCGAGGTCGAGTCGTATGCCATGTTCTTCACAAAATTCCGCCATGGCTCCCTTGGCGAAGTTGGTGCCATTGTCTGTTATGATGCTGTGCGGGTAGCCGTATCGATAGATGAGTTCGCGTAAGAACTTGGTGGCCGTCTTGCCGTCGCACTTCTTTATTGGCTTGGCCTCGACCCATTTGGTGAACTTGTCGACCGTGACCAGGAGATGGGTGAAGCCAGATGGGGACTTTTTGAACGGGCCTACCATGTCCATGCCCCATATGGCGAATGGCCATGTGATAGGGATGGTCTTGAGTGCTGAACCAGGGAGGTGCATCTGGTGGGCCTACTTCTGGCACCCGAGGCATCGCTGGACGATGTTGGTGGCGTCAGCGTGTGCGGTGAGCTAGTAGAAGCCGTGCCGCATGGCCTTGGTGACTAGCGACTTGGCGCCGGCGTGATGGCCGCAGTCTCCGGCGTCGGCCACGATGACGTTGTCCATCGGAGTGGAGTATAGTGGTAGTCTGTTGGCATCGCGGGCTTGAGGCGAGATGATGATCCGTGGTTGGTCCGGCGGGGGCGTGCGGCCGATGGGTGGTGTAGGGGCTCCGGTCGCCGGTGCGCCGAGTGGTGGTCTCGTGGGGTTGCTTCCACCTGGCAGCGTGTTCTCGCAGTACTCGTGCTCGGCGGCGCGTGCGGGGTCGCTTTCGTCGTTGAAGTTCAGGACACGGCCCTGGATGTTGGGGTTCAGGCAGGTCCTGTTGAGGCGGTGGTGATAGAGCGAAAGCTCCCGTGCCGTTTCCCGCTCGAGGCGGTATTTCTCGCGCTCGGTGAGTTTGTTGCGTTGCGCCTCCGCGAGCCGCAGGCGGGCTTCCTCCACCTCTGTGGCCGTCGCGGTCGGTGGGATCGGCGTGGCGAACGGATCTGGAGGGGCAGCCGTGCTGCCCACCATGTAGATCGTGTTGAAGCGATTGGATCTGGCGCAGAAGTCTTCGGGCGATTCCGAGCTGGAGTCGGAGTCGAAGATCCCGAGGATGGAAGGGTCCTCGAAATCCTCCGGGTTGGAGACTCGCGTGGTGGAGTTCTCTCGTGATGCGGCGGTGATAGATCCGTCGACCGAGGCAGGGGTCGCGGAGTCGGCGTCGTCGTTTAGGGCCTCGTCATTGGTGGCGGCGTTGGTCTCGGCCGCATCGCTGGCGGCCAAGTCGTACTCGGTGACGAGGCTCCTGATGGAGCGGACCTACTCCTCCGAGAGCAGATCGCGGTGTGGCGGCGGTCCGCCGACAATCACCGTTGCAGCTGGGTCGACCGTGCCGGTGAAGCCGACGAAGAGGTTGATGGAGCCGACCGGCATCACCGAGCCGTGAGTGACCGAGCGTGACGCCGGGATGTAGCTGCCGGGCAGGATCTGTAAGATCCCGCCGATGGCGATCATGCGACCGGTGGCGAGCGGCCGGTCGATTGGCGAGTAGGGTGTTGCCGCAGAACTCAGGCCAGTCCCTCTATGCCCCACGGTGGGCGCCACTGTCGTGGAAATGGCCACGGCAGTCGCTGCCACTGGCAGCGATTGATTCTCACGTGAGGAAGTGTTGCTGGCCATCTGCGGTGCGAGATGGGGGCGGATGCACATGGGTTTACCTAGGTTCGCCCCCCCCGGAGTAAAGACATACTCCTACTAGATTAGATGATTGGAAAGCGAGTTACAAGGGTGGCGAGCTCGGCGTCTAAGCAGCGAGTCGCTTGAGGGGGTGTATGATGGAACGTAAGTCCTCAGGATACCCTAGGGAGGTTTATATATGAGGCACCTCTCTAGGTTTTACAAGTTACCACCGAACGAGATAAGGATTCGGAGGTTTTGACCTAATCCGACTGGGCTTCTGGTACACTCCTGGGCCTCCAGTCTCCAGTCGCCGGGCCTCTCCTCCAGTCATAGTCCAGTCGCCGTCCCTCAGGCGCACTCGCAGGCCCTTCGACCCGATCGGAACGTCCTGCTGGGCATACCCCCTTTGGCATATCCCCATCAAACACAGATGCAATGACTCTAGTGGTGGTTTAGTAAAATAACACAGATGCAATGACACTAGTGGTGGTTTAGGATAAGAACGCACATGCAATGACATCGGTGGATCCATGTGGTTTAGGAAAGGAACACACATGCAATGACACAAGTGGTGATTTATGAAAAGAACACACATGCAAATGACTCTGGTGGATCCATGTGGTTTATGGAAAGAACACACAGGCAATGAATCTACTGGTAGTTTATGAAAAGAACACACATGTAATGACATTTGTGGATCCATGTGGTTTATGAAAATAACAAACATGCAATGACTCTAGTTGTGGTTTATGTAAAGAACACACATGCAATGACTCTAGTGGATCCAAGTGGTTTATGAAAAGAACGAACATGCAATGACTCTCGTTGTAGTTTATGAAAAGGACACACATGCAATGACTCTAGTGGTGGTTCAGTAAAATAACAAACATACATTGACACTAGTGGTGGTCTAGTAAAAGAACACACATGCAATGACAATAGTGGATCCATGTGGTTTAGGAAAGGAACACACATGCAATGACACTGGTGGTGGTTTATGAAAAGAACACACATGCAAATAACTCTGGTGGATCCATGTGATTTATGGAAAGAACACACATGCAAAAAATCTAGTGGTGGTTTATGAAAAGAATACACTTGCAATGACACTGGTGGATCCATGTGGTTTATGAAAAGAAAAACATGTAATGACTCTACTTGTGGTTTATGAAAAGAACACACATGCAATGACTCTAGTGGTGGCCTAGGAAAAGAACACACATGCAATGACAATGGTGGATCCATGTGGTTTAGGCACGGAACACACATGCAATGACACTGGTGGTGGTTTATGAAAAGAACACACATGCAAATGACACTGGTGGATCCATGTGTTTTAGTAGAATAACACACATGCAATGACACTAGTGGTGGTTTAGGAAAAGAACACACATGCAATGCCTCTAGTTGTGGTTTATGAAAGGAATACACATGCAATGACACTGGTGGATCCAAGTGGTTTATGAAAAGAACACACATGCAATGACTCTACTGGTTGTTTAGGAAAAGAACAAACATGCAATGACTCTAGTGGTGGTTTATGAAAAGGACACACATGCAATGACACTGGTGGATCCACATGGTTTAGTAAAATAACACACATTCAGTGACACTAGTGGTGGTTTAGGAAAAGAACACACATGCAATGACACTGGTGGATCCATGTGGTTTAGGAAAGGAACACACATGCAATGGAAAGAACACACATGCAATGAATCTAGTGGTGGTTTATGAAAATAACACACATGTAGTGACTCTTGTTGTCGTTTATGAAAAGAACACACATGCAATAATTCTGGTGGATCCAAGTGGTTTATGAAAAGAATAAACATGTAGTGACTCTAATTGTGGTTTATGAAAAGGACACAAATCCAATGACACTGGTGGATCCAAGTGGTTTATGAAAAGAACACACATGCAATGACTCTAGCTGTGGTTTAGTAAAATAACAAACATGCAATGACACTAGTGGTGGTTTAGGAAAAGAACACACATGCAAAGACATGCAATGACACTGGTGGATCCATGAGTTTAGGAAAGGAACACACATGCAAATGACACTGGTGGATCCATGTGGTTTAGTAAAATAACACACATGCAATGACACTAGTGGTGGTTTACGAAAAGAACCCACATGCAATGACTCTAGTTGTGGTTCATGAAAAGACAACACATGCAATGGCACTGGTGGATCCAAGTGGTTTATGAAAAGAAAACACATGCAATGACTCTAGTGGTGGTTTATGAAAAGGACACACATGCAATACACACTGGTGGATCCATTTGGTTTAGTAAAATAACACACATGCAATGACACTACTATTGGTGGTTTAGGAAAAGAACGCACATGCAATGACAATAGTGGATCCATGTGGTTTAGGAAAGGAACACACATGCAATGACACTGGTGGTGGTTCATGAACAGAACACACATGTAAATCATTCTGGTGGATCCATGTGGTTTATGGAAAGAACACACGTGCAATGAATCTAGTGGTGGTTTATGAAAAGAACACACATGTAATGACACTGGTGGATCCATGTAGATTATGAAAATAATAAACATGCAATAACTCTAGTTGTGGTTTATGAAAAGAACACACATGCAATGACTCTGGTGGATCCAAGTGGTTTATGACAAGAACAAACAAGAAGTGACTCTAGTTGTGTTTTATGAAAATGACACACATGTAATGACACTAGTGGATCCAAGTGGTATATGAAAAGAACACACATGCAATGACTCTAGTGGTGGTTTAGTAAAATAACAAACATGCAATGACACTAGTGGTGGTTTAGGAAAAGAACACACATGCAAAGACATGCAATGACACTGGTGGATCCATGGGTTTAGGAAAGGAACACACATGCAAATGACACTGGTGGATCCATGTGGTTTAGTAAAATAACACACATGCAATGACACTAGTGGTGGTTTACGAAAAGAACAAACATGCAATGACTCTAGTTGTGGTTCATGAAAAGAACACACATGCAATGACACTGGTGGATCCAAGTGGTTTATGAAAAGAAAACACATGCAATGACTCTAGTGGTGGTTTATGAAAAGGTCACACATGCAATACACACTGGTGGATCCATTTGGTTTAGTAAAATAACACACGTGCAATGACACTACTAGTGGTGGTTTAGGAAAAGAACGCACATGCAATGACAATAGTGGATCCATGTGGTTTAGGAAAGGAACACACATGCAATGACACTGGTGGTGGTTCATGAATAGAACACACATGTAAATCATTCTGGTGGATCCATGTGGTTAATGGAAAGAACACACATGCAATGAATCTAGTGGTGGTTTATGAAAAGAACACACATGTAATGACACTGGTGGATCCATGTGGATTATGAAAATTACAAACATACAATAACTCTAGTTGTGGTTTATGAAAAGAACACACATGCAATGACTCTGGTGGATCCAAGTGGTTTATGACAAGAACAAACATGAAGTGACTCTAGTTGTGTTTTATGAAAATGACACACATGCAATGACACTAGTGGATCCAAGTGGTTTATGAAAAGAACACACATGCAATGACTCTAGTGGTGGTTTAGTAAAATAACAAACATGCTATGACACTAGTGGTGGTTTAGGAAAACACACACATGCAAAGACATGCAATGACACTGGTGGATCCATGTGGTTCAGGAAAGGAACACACATGCAATGACACTGGTGGTGGTTTATGAAAAGAACACACTTGCAAATGACTCTGGTGGATCCATGTGGTTTATGGAAAGAACACACGTGCAATGCATCTAGTGGTGGTTTATGAAAAGAACAGACATGTAATGACACTGGTGGATCCATGTGGTTTATGAAAAGAACAAACATGCAATGAGTCTAGTCGTGGTTTATGAAAAGAACACACATGCAATGACTCTAGTGGTGGTTTAGGAAAATAACACACATGTAATGACACTGGTGGATCCATGTGGTTTAGGAAAGGAACACACATGCAATGACACTAGTGGTGGTTTATGAAAAGAACACACATGCAAATGACACTGGTGTATCCATGTGGTTTAGTAAAATAACACACATGCAATGACACTAGTGGTGGATTAGATAAAGAACACACATGCAATGACTCTGGTTGTGGTTTATGAAAAGAACGCACATGCAATGACACTGGTGGATCCAAGTGGTTTATGAAAAGAACACACATGCAATGACTCTAGTGGTGGTTTATGAAAAGAACACACATGCAATGACTCTAGTGGTGGTTTAGGAAAAGAACACACATGCAATGACCCTAGTGGTGGTTTATGAAAAGGACACACATGCAATGACATTGGTGGATCCATGCGGTTTAGTAAAATAACACACATGCAATGATACTAGTGGTGGTTTATGAAAAGAACATACATGCAAAGACATGCAATGACACTGGTGGATCCATGTGGTTTAGGAAAGGAACACACATGAAATGATGATGGCTCTAAAATATAGCCATCTACGTCCACATTTAAACTTGATATCAATCATACTTTTGACGAAATTTCTCTCTAAACCCTGCCACTAATGCTAATATTTAGAGGGGTATGCAATCCTTTATTCTTGTATTTTCCTGCGTAGATAATGTCATTTAAAGGAGGGAATCACTACATTAAAGTCAAATATATGATATTTCCTTCGACCAGAAGAAACCAGGAGCCGTCCAACAAAGGCAGACACTGTAACGACCAAGTATACGGCCGGAGCAAAAATTGCGACCATATAGCTCTGGTCGTATAGTTGGCGCTGCCTATGTTAGGTCAAATAGAACAACTTTCGTGAAGGGACCCCTCTATAAAGAAGCCTCAGGCGACGGGAAAACAGAAGAGACCGTGCCCCAGAAGCCATACCTCGCTAGAAAGCCGCCTCCAGATCTCCAAACCCTTCTCCATCTCCATAGCCATCTTCCACCACTTGTAATAGTAGATCTCTTGTCCGATTGGCAACATTGTAAGACTATTGCTATCAATCTTATGATTTTCATTACAATGTTTGTGATTGTTGATCTCATCTCTATGTGTGAGTAATTCTCCTTGGGCTAAGGGCTTCGGCCTAGCCATGTAGCAATTGTGCATGTGATTTATCATAGATGGGATCGTGTATCAGTTTGTATGACATGATGATTATTGTATCCTCTCTTGCCTCAATCTAAGGACTTGTCAGGTACCCAAGACCTCGAGGGTTGAGCCATGTATAGGGAGTATGAGTGATGACTGATATGCAGGTTGGGTACCCTAGTGAAAGAAGGGGTAGTACGGCTGTGTGTGAGGGGTTTTCTTGGGATTAACGGTGACATCACTTGGCATATCATTAGTTCTCTTTCTTCTATGGATGAGACTAGTAGGTTATTGCTATAAGCGGTTGCGGAGGCAATAGCAATTATTGATGCACTACCCACATATAATTTATCTTGCTCTAACAAGTACACGCATACTTTATTTCTATCTTTTATTTCCATCAGATGTTTTTGCATAGCTACAGGTGAAACTGAACGCCCTAGGCCCTCTCTCTCTCCATCATCGACAACAACAAAAAGACGTAAGCTACTGGTCCAGTGAAAACACAAAAGGAATTCTAAAACTCCCAAAGGTCCATTAAATTAACTTTAGTACGCATTCGCTTCCCGTGGATTCGATAACCTGGGTCTAGTAAGGAAAAAGAGCTATACTACATCCATAGTCCGAATCGAAGGTATCAACCCTTTTTCTAGCACCGTTGCCGGGGAAGCAATAGCTACCCTGGTGAGGTTATTAGGAACCTTGCTAGTTTTAGTTCTTGTTTTTAATTTTGTTCGTTTGATTTTAGTCTTTATTTGATAAACCCAAAAAATTAGTTAGCTTTTAAATTCTTGTTTATATTGTTATAATTTTTAATATAAGAAAACCCCAAAACATAGGAAGTATGGCTGAAAAGAAGCTTGGGGAGTTTGCTACTCCCAATAATGACTATTTGTGTACTCCTATTACTCAGCCATGAATTGCTGCTGAGGACTATCAAATTAAGCCCATTTTTTAAGTTTGGTTCAACAGAATCAATTTGGAGGCTCTGCTGTTGAAGACGCTGGTATGCACTTAAATACTTTCACTAAAATATGTGATATGATGTGTATAAAAGATGTTAACCCTGATGCGTTCAAATTACGTCTATTTCCTTTCTCTCTAAGAGGAAGACCTAAAGAATGGTTGCTATCTTTGCCTAAAAATACTACTACATCATGGGTGGGATGTACTTCTTTATTTATGACTAAATTTTTTCCACCTACAAAGACTATGCAACTTCGATCTAATATTACTGGTTTTAGACAGGAAGAGCGTGAGCCACTAGCACTTGCATGGGAGAGGATGAAAGAATGCCTAAGAACCTGTCCTAGTCATGGGATGGAAGATTAGTTAATCCTCCATTTATTTTATAATTCTCTTAATCTTGTGTCTAAGTCTATGCTTGATACTATAGCTAGAGGAACATTCATGGGTAAACATATTATCGAAGCAAGCAGCTGCTAGACAATATGCAAGACAACCATGCCCAATGGCATGTTGAAAGATCAAACACTAAGAAGGTGAACTCTGTCTCACTACAAGAGAACGAAGATCTCAATGCTAAGTTGGATGAGCTCATACTAGCCGTAAAAGGTAAGGAAACTTAGGTAAGAGCCACCCCCGAAACAAATATAGAAGAAATAGACTTCGTAGCTCGTAATGATTATAATCCTGCTTGGAAGAAGAGTTACAATCCTAATTTTCAGAAACATTATGCTAGTCCTACAAATAACTCTAATAATAATATGGAAACTAGTAATGGTAGTCTCCAAGATACGTTTAAGTCTTTTACTCGCAAAATGAACAAAATAATATTCTAGTCAAAATTACGGAGAACCATGATGCTATGCTTGGTAAATTATCTAACCAAGCTGTTAGTTTGAGAACTGATTTGCAGGCCCTTTAAGAAAGAACAAGGATCGTTGAGGCACAACTAGGTAAGATAACCGAGAGTCAAACTCTCATTCTAGCTAAATTGGTAGGTAAAGTTGAGCCCAATTCTGTTGAAGAACTCAAAATGATGAGAATCCAAAGGGAGGAGCCTGAAGAACTTGATTATAGTAATGCCCCTTCAACAAGCTACACCATCGAAGATCTCGTAAAAAAGATCAACATCAAAACTCCGGTAAGTGAAGGTAATGATGAAGCCATGTATCAACACTTTGTTGATCAAGTAGCAATTAAAGTACACGAGCTTGAAGAGGAATACAAGAAAATCGCTGAAAAATTACCTGTTAAACTAGATGACATATTTGAGCCTACTATTAAGATAAAGATTGGAACTAATGAGATAGATGCACTTTGTGATCTAGGTGCAAGTGTCTCAACAATTCCAAAGAGTCTTTTTAACAAGTTAAATCTTGGCTCCTTTGAAATTACTGAATTAAAATTGTATCTAGCAGATTCTACCTACAAACAAGCTGTAGGGATTAAGGAGAACACTTTAGTTTACATCAAAGGCTGTCCTGCTCTCATTGATTTCGTTATTGTTGACATGCCTGAAGACATGTTGCTCCTATAATACTAGGCCGTCCTTTCTTAAGAACTATAAAGTCTTTAATTAACCTTCATGAAGGGAACGTGAAGTTGAAATTGCCTTCGCGGGATCCTTTTGTTATCCATTTCCCTAGGAAGAAGAAGGCTAAACATGACGAGAAGGAGGCCATCACTTTGAAGGCCAATTACTTTGGAGTGGGTGTTCCACTCATCTGGCCCAAGTGCGTATCATCAAGGTCAAGCTATTGACCATAAAAGAGCGCTCCATGGGAGGCAACCCATGTTACATTAAGGTTTGAGTTAAGTTTTTAGTTTTAGTTAAAGTTCATGTTTAATAAAGAGTGCTAGAAAACTCCATTTGAGGAGAAGAAATTTGGTAGTACTTGAACTTCTGCATTGTTCATGCTATTGTTGGTCGACAATATTTTCTGTCAATTTTTTGTCAAAAACAAGGTATATCACTAAGTTACAGGAAAAGAAATAGTTTATGAAGAAACAAATTTTTTTTGATGGACACAGACGGTTTAACGACCAACTATACGGCAGGAATAAAAATTCTGGCAGTATAGTTCCGGTCGTATAGTTATCTTTGTCATTGAAGTTTTTTCTGCAATATGTACTGAGAGTTTAACGACCAACTATACAGAGGGAATAAAAAATACCGGCCATATAGTCCCAGCCATATAGATATCAATGCCTCTGTACAATTTCTTTTCTTATGTACAGACAGTTTAATGACCAACTATACAACGGGAATAAAAATTCCGGCTGTATAGTTTCGGTCATATAGATATCAATGCCTCCGTACAAATTCTATTAATATGTACTAAGAGTTTAACGACCAACTATACAGCGGGAATAAAAATTCCAGCCGTATAGTTCCGGTCGTATAGATATCGAGGCCTTTTGCAAATTTTCTTTCGCAAGGACAGATAGTTTAACGAGCAACTATACGGCCGGAACATTTTGTTCTGCCTGTTCCGGCCGTATAGTTGCGGTCGTATAGCTGCACCGCCAGGAGGAATACCTAATATTTTGACAGAATGCCAACTATACGTCTGGAACACATATTCCGCCCGTATAGTTGTTGTTGGGTCCGCAGCATAGAAAACAAAAATTTTCCTACGGTGTGAACTACACGCCAAGATCTATCTACTAGGTACAAAGCAAACGGGTGGACATACATCCATGGAGAACTTACCCTCGAAGACAACGAGTTTTGTTAACGAGTAGGAACTCGTGGTTGATGTAGTCGTACACTTGCCGATCTCAAGATCGTGAGGAAGTCTGAGCGCTGCAACTCAGCAGCGCATCCGCACTCGCACACACGTTTAAGCCACCGGACAACCTCCACCTCCTCGCTCCAGCGATCCAGCGGAAGTAGCAACTCCTTCCATTCGAAATGCCACCGGGAACATGTATCTCGCTAATCCGAGACCATGGGGGAATAATTCTAGAGGGGGAGAGAGATCCTTCACAAGGAGGTGTGTGGATGAAGGAGGGAATGGGTGACCTTTATAGGAGGAGGGGGTGCCCCCTCTCTCCATGGCCGGCGCATGGGGGGGTGACCCCTCACCTCCCCCATTCATGTGGTGGTAACTCCTCCACATTAAAATGCCTCTTCACATTCCCTTTTAAAGTCTCCACTTTAAATGCATTAAGTTTCTCCAAATTTAATGCTCTCTCATTTAATAAAACTCTTTTATTAAATTTATTCAGAATTTTTTTAATTACTTTAATTAACAAACATTCACATATAGCCCCTTGCAATATTTCAATATCACATGCAGAAACACCTTCTGCAATTTCACCCGAAACAATTTCTGGTTTCTATTGAAACAATTCCTGCGCTTTGCAATTCTTTCGTCTGAAACATATGTGCTCCAAAATGGTGTCCGGTAACTCTTAAGTGTGCCACCCTACTGTTCACGAATAATGCAGACATGATCGAGACCCTTCTCCGATCAATAATCAACAGCGGGACACGAGATCCATCGACTCCTACACATTCAACGATGACTCGTGATCGTGAGAACCTTTAACGCTTGTAACTAAATCCTTTGTCTCTCGATATATTACATGTCCGAGATTCGATCATCGGTATCTCCATACCTAGTTTGATCTTGTTACCGACATGCACTCTTTCTCGCTCCTGATATAACATTCTAGTGATCACATCACTTGCTTGCAAGCTATCCTAATGTGATATCACCGAGAGGGCCCAGAGTATATCTATCCATCATCTGGATTGACAAATTCCACTCTTGATCCATGAGCCTCAACATAACACCTTCAAGTAATCGAACCCATCTTTATAGTCACCCTGTTACGGTGTGACGTTTGATGTTATCAAGATACTCTTCCGGTGTTAGCAATTAACATGATCTCATGGTCTAAGGATAAAGATTACTTCGTATGATGTTATAGCAATATAAACATAATGACTTGATCGTAATGCTATACTTCGGATGAATGTTCATCACATCATTCCACCAATGGTGTGACCTTGTTATTAACAACATCCAATATCCATGATCAGGAAACCTTGATCATCCTGTTAATCAACAAGCTAGTCTATAAGAGAGGCATGACTAGGAACCCTTTTTGTTTATTAAACACACATGTATTGATGTTTCCTATCAATACAATTATAGCATGCAAAATAAACATCTATCATATACAAGGAATACATAATAACAACTTTATTATTGCCTCTCAGGGCATATTTCCTTCAGTCTCCCACTTGCACTAGAGACAATAATCTAGTTTATATAGTGATAAATCTAACACCCATGGAGTTCTGGTGTTGATCATGTTTTGCCCTAGGGATTACTTTAGTCAACGGATCTGCTACATTCAGGTCCGTGTGCACTTTACAAATCTTTATATCTCCATCCTTGACATGCTCGCAGATGGAGTGAAACCGGTGCTTAATATGATTGGAATTCTTGTGAGACCTTGGTTCCTTTGCGTTGGCTATGGCTCCATTGTTGTCACAATAGATCACCATCGGGTCCAACGCACTGGGAACCACACCCAGTTCCGTTATGAACTCCTTCATCCAAATCGCTTCTGTACCGCTCAAGCAAAGAATATTCTGCCTCCGTTGTTGATCCAGCCACCACAGGTTGTTTGGAGCTCCTCCAACTAACTGTTGCTCCGTTCAAGAGAAATACGTATCCGGATTGAGACTTAGAGTCATCCGAATAAGTGTCAAAGCTAGCATCGACATAACACTTAGCGACTAGCTCTTCTTCACCTCCGTATACAAGAAACATATCCTTAGTTCTTCTCAAGTACTTAAGGATATTCTTGATCGCTATCCAGGTTCAACCTGATCAGATTGGTACCTACTAGTCAAACTAATAGCATGTGCCACATCCGGTCTTATACATAGCATGGCATACATTATAGAGCCTATGGCTGAGGCATAGGGGATCTTATCCATTATCTCTCTTTCTTTCGTCGTAGCCGGACTTTGAGTCTTACTCAATGTCTTGCCTTGCAACATAGGTAAGAACCCCTTCTTACTTCCGTCCATATTAAACTTATTTAATATCTTATCAAGATATGTACTCTGCGATAGCCCAATTAGGCGTCTTGATCTATCTCTATAGATTTTAATGCCTAATATATATGAAGCTTCACCAAGGTCCTTCATCGAAAATTTGCTGTTTAGATAACTTTTAACACTGTTTAAAAGATCTAAATCATTTCCAATCAATAATATGTCATCCACATATAATATCAGAAATGCCACATTGCTCCCACTCACTTTCTTGTAAATACAAGCCTCTCCATAAGTTTGGACAAATCCAAACTCTTTGATCACCTCATCAAAGCAGAGATTCCAACTTCGTGATGCTTGCTTCAGTCCATAGATGGATCGCTGAAGTTTGCACACCTTATTAGCATCCTTAGGATCGACAAAACCCTTAGGTTGTATCATATATAACTCTTCTTCAATCTTACCATTGAGGAACACAATTTTGACATCCATCTGCCATATTTCACAATCAAAATATGCAGCAATTGCTAACATAATGCTAACCGATTTAAGCATCGCTATGGGAGAGAATGTCTCATCGTAGTCAACTCCTTGAATTTGTCGAAACCCCTTTGTGACAAGTCGAGCCTTATAGATGGTCACATTACCATCAGCATCAGTTTTTCTTTTGAAAATCCATTTATTCTCAACGGCCTTTCGGTCGTGAGGTAAGTCCACCAAGGTCCAAACCTGGTTTTCGTACATGGATTCCATCTCGGATTACATGGATTCTAGCCATTTGTTGGAATCCGGGCTCATCATCGCTTCTTCATACGTCGCAGGGTCATCTATTTCATCAATCATGAAATTCATAAATGGGATTGTCGTATGCAGTTGGAGCTGCACGTGTCCGCTTGACCTGCGAGGTTTGGTAGTGTCCTCTTCGGAGTTTCATGATCAATATCATTAGCTCTCTTCATTAGGTGAAGTCAACTCAAACAACTTCCGAGCTGCGCTACTCGCCATTTCATGAAGAGAAGGTTCAATAACCTCTTCGAGTTCTACCTTCCGACTACTCACACCTTTCGCGAGAAACTCCTTCTCAAGAAAGGATCCATTCTTGGCAACAAAGACCTTGCCCTCGGATCTGTGATAGAAGGTATACCCAATCGTTTCCTTAGGGTATCCTATGAAGACGCATTTTTCCACTTTGGGTTCGAGTTTATCCGGTTGAAGTTTCTTCACATAAACATCGCATCCCCAAACTTTAAGAAATGACAGCTTAGGTTTGTTTCCAAACCATAATTCATATGGTGTCTTTTCAACGGATTTAGATGGTGCCCTATTTAAAGTGAATGTAGCGGTTTCCAGTGCATAACCCCAAAATGACAGTGGCAAGTCAGTCAGAGACATCATAGATCGAACCATATCCAATAAAGTACGATTACGACGCTCTGACACACCATTACGTTGTGGTGTTCCGGCAGGCGTGAGTTGTGAAACTATTCCACAGTCTTTCATATGTGTGCTAAAATCGTAACTAAGATACTCTCCTCCATGGTCGGACCGCAGAAATTTGATCTTTCTGTTATGATGATTTTCCACTTCATTCTGAAATTCTTTGAACTTTTCCAAACTTTCAGACTTGTGTTTCATCAAATAGATATACCCATATCTACTCAAATCATCCGTGAAAGTAACAAAATAAAGATATCCACCTCGCGTCGACACACTCATTGGTCCACACACATCAGTATGTATGATTTCCAATAGATCTATCGCCCGTTCCATTGAACCATAAAACGACGTTCTAGTCATCTTGCCCATAAGGCATGGCTCACATGTATCAAATGATTCAAAATCAAGTGATTCCAAAAGTCCATCAGAATGGAGTTTCTTCATGCGTTTAACGCCAATATGACCTAGACGGCAGTGCCACATATATGTAGATATATCATTATCAAGTTTAATCCTTTTAGCATCAACATTATGAATATACGTAATACTACTATCGAGATCCAACAGAAATAAACCATTCAACATAGGTGCATGACCATAAAAGATATTATTCATATAAATCGAACAACCATTCTTTTCAGACTTAAATGAATAACCACTTTGCATCAAACACGATCCAGATACAATGTTCATGCTCAGTGCAGGCACCAAATAACAATTATTTAGGTTTATAACTAATCCCGATGGCATATGGAGAGGCAGCGTTCCGACGGTGATCACATCAACTCTTGATCCATTGCCGACCCGCATCGTGACCTCATCCCTTGCTAGTTGTCACTTGTTCTGCAGCCCCTGAACCGAGTTACATATATTAGCAACCGATCCCGTATCAAATACCCAGGTGCTACTGCGAGTACTAGTCAAGTACACATCAATAACATGTATATCACATATACCTTTGTTTGCCTTGCCGGAATTCTTGTCCGCCAAATACTTGGGGCGATTCAATGGCGATCCTTGCAATAGTAGCACTCGGTGTCAGACTTAGGGCCAGCTCGGGGTTTCTTTTCAGGCGTGGCAACAGACTTGCCACCCTTCTTTCCCTTGTGCTTGCCTTTCTTGTCCTTCTTGAAACCGGTGGTCCTATTGATCATCAACACTTGATGTTCTTTCCTAATCTCCACTTCTGCAGTCTTAAGCATTGATAGAAGTTCGGGAAGAGACTTCTTCATGCCCTGCATATTATAGTTCATCACGAAGCTCTTGTAGCTAGGTGGCAGAGATTGGAGAACACGATGTATGCCTAAGTCAATGGGAATCGTTATTCCCAAGGACACAAGCTTATCAGCATACCCAGACATTTTGAGTACGTGCTCACTAACGGAGCTGTTTTCCTCCATCATGCAGCTAAAGAACTTTTTTGTAGCATTATAACTCTCTACGGCATCATGGGTATCGAAAATCATTTTCAATTCTCCCATGGTATCAAAGGCATTGCCATTTTCGAAACGTTTTCGAAGTTCTGGCTCTAGCCTATACAGTATGCCGCAATGAACTAAGTTGTGGTCCTACTGACGAGTTATATAGACGTTCTTTTCCTCATCAGGGGCATCAGGAGCTAGTGGGGGGGCCTAGCGGCGCATCTAGCACATATTGCTTTTGTGCAGCAGTGAGGAGAATCCTCAATTTCATAGCCCAGTTGGTGAAGTTGCTACCATTCGTAGTAAGTTTCTCTTTCTCCATGAACACATTGAAATTAAAAGCAGGTGGTGCCATCTACAACAGAATTTGTAAAGTATATTTAGACTAAGTTTATGATAGATTGAGTTCAACTAATCCAAATTACTAATGAACTCCCACTCAAAAACGACATCCCTCGTGTCCTTTTGGTGATTACAGGAACCAAATCCACTACACCAAGTCCGATCATCATGTGAGTCGGTGTAGCTTCAAAGGCGATCATCTATATGGGCATCATATCAACTATATGACTCATTCTTAACCTTTCGGTCCGTGTTCCGAGGCCATGTCTGTACATGCTAGGCTCGTCAAGTAAGAACCTTAGTATTTGCGTGTGTAAAACTGTCTTACACCCGTTGTATGAAATCATAGAGTTGAAAACACCCGATCATCACGTGATGCCTCAAAACACGATCCACAAAACGGTGCATACTTAAGGAAGAACACATTTTATCTTGATATCTAAATGAGGGATCATCTTATAATGCTACCAAACGCGCCAAACTAGCAATATAAGATGCTAACATCTAATTTGTGAAGTGAGGTGATATGGTCCATGCATTTGATCTCTATCATTTGCATCATGGTATGATCTCTATCATTCCTTTGTGTGTAAGGCCAAGGTCTATGGAACTTACACGTTAAGTGAGTTGTAAGAGTATCTATTATACATCTACTTACAACAATACCATATCAAAACACTAGCCCAGCAACGATCTAAACTAGACGCCTCTAATTTATCAATTGCAAGTTTTACGTGGCTTAGGGCTTTCGGAGATTGAACCTGTCTAACCTACGAACATGAACCACAACGAGGATAACCAAGTTATTAGCAACTCGTTGTAAATCTGATATTGACTATAGTACGAGAGATGACACCGCCACCACTTATGCAAAACAAGTTGCATGTCGGTCGTGGAACCGGTCTCATGTAATGGCGACATGTAAGGTTGGTCCGGGCCGCTTCATCCCACTATGCCACCAATATCCAAAGTACATAGAAGATGTAATAACATGATCATCATCGCCCACATATAAACATATGTGTACTACCCGTGCAAAGCACCTACGCATAGATCAGGCTTTGATACCACTGTTGGGTCCGCAGCATAGAAAACAAAATTTTTCCTACGGTGTGAACTACACGCCAAGATTTATCTACTAGGTACAAAGCAAACGGGTGGACATACATCCATGGAGAACTTACCCTCGAAGACAACGAGTTTTGTTAACGAGTAGGAACTCGTGGTTGATGTAGTCGTACACTTGCCGATATCAAGATCGTGAGGAAGTCCGCCAAGAACTCAGCAGCGCATCCGCACTCACACACACGCTCAAGCCACCGGACAACCTCCACCTCCTCGCTCCCAAATCCAGCGGAAGCAGCAACTCCTTCCAGACGAAGTGCCACCGGGAACATGTATCTCGCTAATCCGAGACCATGGGGGAATAATTCTAGAGGGGGAGAGAGATCCTTCACAAGGAGGTGTGAGGATGAAGGAGGGAATGGGTGGCCTTTTATAGGAGGAGGGGGGGTGCCCCTCTCTCCATGGCCGGTGCATGGGGGGGGGGGTGACCCCTCACCTCCCCATTCATGTGGTGGTAACTCCTCCACATTAAAATGCCTCTTCACATTCCCTTTTAAAGTCTCCACTTTAAATGCATTAAGTTTCTCCCAATTTAATGCTCTCTCATTTAATAAAACTCATTTATTAAATTTATTCAGAATTTTGTTAATTACTTTAATTAACAAACATTCACATATAGCCCCTTGCAATATTTCAATATCACATGCAGAAACACCTTCTGCAATTTCACCCGAAACAATTTCTGGTTTCTATTGAAACAATTCCTGCGCTTTTCAATTCTTTCGTCTGAAACATATGTGCTCCAAAATGGTGTCCGGTAAATCTTAAGTGCGCCACCCTACGGTTCGCGAATAATGTAGACATGATCGAGACCCTTCTCCGATCAATAATCAGCAGCGGGACCTGGAGATCCGTACTGACTCCTACACATTCAACGATGACTCCTGTGATCGTGAGAACCTTTAACGCTTGTAACTAAATCCCTTTGTCTCTCGATATATTACATGTCCGAGATTCGATCATCGGTATCTCCATACCTAATTTGATCTCGTTCGACATGCACTCTTTCTCGCTCCTGATATAACATTCTAGTGATCACATCACTTGCTTGCAAGCTATCCTAATGTGTTATCACCGAGAGGGCCCAGAGTATATCTATCGCCATCTGGATTGACAAATTCCACTCTTGATCCATGAGCCTCAACATAACACCTTCGTAGCACTGAACCCATCTTTATAGTCACCCTGTTACGGTGTGACGTTTGATGTTATCAAGATACTCTTCCGGTGTTAGCAATTGACATGATCTCATGGTCTAAGGATAAAGATTACTTTGTATGATGTTATAGCAATATAAACATAATGACTTGATCGTAATGCTATACTTCGGATGAATGTTCATCACATCATTCCACCAATGGTGTGACCTTGTTATTAACAACATCCAATGTCCATGATCAGGAAACCTTGATCATCCTGTTAATCAACAAGCTAGTCTATAAGAGAGGCATGACTAGGAACCCTTTTTGTTTATTAAGCACACATGTATTGATGTTTCCTATCAATACAATTATAGTGTGCAAAATAAACATCTATCATATACAAGGAATACATAATAACAACTTTATTATTGCCTCTCAGGGCATATTTCCTTCAGTTGTGCCCATCTAGTTGCGTCCGACCACAAAATCGCATGGGAAGGTACTCCCAACTCCAAAACTTCAATCCTTTTTCTTTCTTCTACCTCCAAACTCTCTCAAAACCTCAAGGGATCTTCATATCTACTCAATTTTGTTTTATTTCCTCGCACACAAGTGATCTACGGTATGTTTCTCCTCCGATCCTCTAATTACTTTTTGCAAATTCATCTTCGATCTATTATCATTATCAATCTAGGGTGAGGCCTACTATGAACCAATTGCCATGATTTTCTTACCTAGATTATTATCTTGAGGAGATTCTTTAGTGTGCTTAGATGAGGAACATATTATACTTACTGTTGTTGGATCAAAATGTTTTATTTTTGCCTTCTTTAATGTTTTAGAAGATGAACACAAGGAGCCAAACTCATGCTCGTGCCACCGCTAGCGCTTCTCGGGCAATCACCCAGGAATGCATGGGGATACGATTCAGGGATCAGGCTCATCGCAAATGCTTCAACAAGATCAAGAACCACGAAGTGAAGGCCACCAAGTGTGCTTGCCCCCTTATATTGAACCAACTCGGTATTTCTGATGACTTCAATTTACTTTGCAATAGAGCTGGCCTGCAAAACTTTGTGTACAATGATGTACCTACTTATCGCTGCTTAACCATTGAATTCCTAAGTTCATTGCAAATCATTGTTAAACTGTGGCAAGGAGAGGATATTATTTCTTTCCGTCTAATGAACAAAAACTACACCTTAACGTTAGATGAATGGTGTTCATGCTTTAATTTGCCAAACAATGATGTTCATGCTCTATGCGCATCCTTTATTGGCTTAATCCCTTCTCCTGATCAATACTATAATGGAATGAGCTTCACTAGTAGAGTGAACAAGGGGAAGAATATTCAACATCCCGCAATTCGCTATTTGTTCTATGCTATTGCTAACCACTTGTAGGCATGCAATGAGTTCACGAGACTCAACGAGGAGGACAGCCAAGGCTGCTTACATCAACTGCAACCTGTCACTCAACTTGGGTGCCATCCTTGTGCGCTACCTGGAGCAGCAAGCCTCCCAAAGCCAAGGGCCAATCACAGGAGGAGGCATCATCACCGTGCTTGCCACTACCCTAGACATCGATCTAGGTGAGTTGCAACCCGTACTAGGTGAGACGCGTGTTGGTTTCTCCACCTTGAGGGCCTGATGAATGCTCACTAGGAGAGGTGGTGTTTATTATCTGCATATTGCTGGAGCTGGGCGTATCTACCCCGCTCCTTTGCCTAATGGTCTTTTCTCTATCGAGGAAGAACGTTTGCTATATGATGTGTAGGTTGAGCAGCACCAACCTGGGGAGGAGATTCCTGAAGAGGATGAGGACCAAGAGGAGGAGCAAGAAGTTCCTCATCAAGAGGAGCATCCACAAACCTGGTTTGCCACATACCAAGATTTCCAAGGACTTGGAGGGACTATGGAGAGGATGGACAACCTCTCTTTGAACCTCCGAGAATCAACAAGTAACCTCTCCACTCAATTCGCGAACTGGAGTAATGAATTTTTCCTGCCACCACAATGATTTGAAGGGCTTGCAAAAGCCTAAGCTTGGGGAAGTTTCCTCATGTATCTTTATTTGGCATTCATTTGCTTTTATTTTTCGAGGTTGCATTTTTATTTGAGTTTATAAGCATTCGTGTTGGTTTCCCCAACACTTTATCTTTAGTTCTTTTTATTGCTTTCAAAATTTTCTAGCCAACCTTTGCCGCCAATTTTCTATTCTTTATTTCCCTCTAAAAAATCACAAAAAGATTTCTCCATTTTTCCTTATTTCCCTCTTTCTTTTCTTTTCGCCTCGAGGTCTTTGTATGTTTGCAGGAGAGTGATCGACTTTGAGTTTCCAAGAAACAAATAAAAAAGGAAGAGAGAAGTGGAACCAAACATGAGAGGTATGCCTTATGACTCCCCACTTTTGAAGTTTGAGAAACCCATGCTAGTTAGTAGTAAATGTTGAGATATTATGTTGGTGGAGTGAGTCTTTGTATCATAGTAAGATTGCCGTTTGCATGAGTATTTAATTGGGCTCATTTTATTCTAGCTCTTGTAATTAACCATGTCTTGCCTAAAAATTGCTAAACAATTGTAATAAGAAAAAGTCTCACAATTGAAGGCTTTTGTGATGTAGTGTTTAGTCTTGAAGGCTTATTTCTTGAGACACTTGACACCACTGAAAATGTTGATTGACTTAATAGCTCTCTTTAAAAGGATTTGTTCGATTGAATTAATGTTTAGTGGTTTTTGTGAGCATGCCAAAGTTTGACTTGTTAATCATAAGAATGATATAGCTTTATGCGTGTCAAACTTCATGGGATGCCAACAACTCCATTGGCCTACGAACGATCTTCATGGAGGAAACTCCTAGATTTCGGCTATGAGTTGATTAAACACTTGTAGCAGCAATGCTATAGTGGGTAAGATTCTTGGTACTCCCGGGTAGCTGTAATCATGATGGAATCACTCCTCTGGCTATTATGATTAATCATTATGCAAAAGGAACAAAAACCTTAGTGATGCCATGAGTGTCCATCACAGCCCGCTAAACTAATAAAAATCTTTGGCATGCTCTCAATTACTTAAAAACTGAAATTCTTGAAGGACAATGAATAGAAAAGTAGTGCTTGCAAAGTCTTGATTCATTGATGTGGGATAATTGAGATACTCTAGTATATATATGATTTTCATGACAACTCTCGCATTCTTAATTTACATGATTATACTTTACTATTCAAAGGCAAGCCTATGAGTTGATTACTTGACATGGAATAAAATTTACTCATTTGAATCATCCATGCTTACAATAATTTTTTTGCACTATAAGGATGCATGAAACCCATGTGATACGCTTGCCATTACTCTATCTATGCTAAAGTTTTTTAGATTTATGAAAGTGGAGGAAACATGAGACTATTAATCATATGTAAGATCACCATCTCATTATTTCAGTTTAAATGCTGAGTTCCTTTTTGATTTTGGTTTTCTTGCTCGGGATGATCAAGTTTAAGCTTGGGGAGGTTGACGGATCTAAAATATAGCCATCTACGTCCACATTTAAACTGGATATTAATCATCTTTTTGATGAAATATCTCTCTAAACCCTGCCACAAATGCTAATATTTAGAGGGGTATGCAATCCTTTGTTCTTGTATTTTTCCTGCACCGATAATGTCGTTCAAAGGAGAGAATCACTACATTAAAGTCAAAGTTACGATATTTCATTCGACCAGAAGAAACCAGGAGCCGTCCAACGTAGAAGACGCCATAATGAACAACTATACAGCTGGAGCAAAAATTCTGACTGTATATCTCTGATCGTATAGTTGGCACCGCCTCCGTTAGGTCAAACAGAACAACTTTCGTGAAAGGACCCCTATATAAAGAAGCCTCAGGCAACGGGAAAACAGAAGAGACCGCGCCCTAGAAGCCATACTTTGCCAGAAAGCCGCCTCCAGATCTCCAAACCCTTCTCCATCTCCATAGCCATCTTCCACCACTTCTAATAGTAGATCTCTTCTCCGGTTGGTGACATTGTAAGACTATTGCTATCAATCTTATGATTTTCATTACAATGTTTGTAATTTTTGATCTCACCTCTATGTGTGAGTAATTCTCCTTGGTCTAAGGACTTCAACCTAGCCATGTAGCAATTGTGCATGTGATTTATCATAGATGGGATCGTGTATTAGTTTGTATGACATGATGATTATTGTATCCTCTCTTGCCTCAATCTAAGGACTTGTCAGGTACCCAAGACCCCGAGGGTTGAGCCAGGTATAGGGAGCATGAGTGATGACTGATCTCCAGGTTGGGAACCCCAGTGACAGAAGGGGTAGTATGGCTGTATGTGAGGGATTTGCTTGGGATTAACGGTGACATCACTATGCATATCACTAGTTCTATTTCTTCTATGGATGAGACTAGTAGGTTATTGCTATAAGCGGCTGCGGAGGCAATAGCAATTATGGATGCACTACCCACATATAATTTATCTTTCTCTAACAATACACACAAACTTTATTTCTATCTTTTATTTTCATCAGATGTTTTTCCACAGCTACAGGTGAAACCGAACGCCCTAGGCGCTCTCTCTCCATCATCGACAACAACAAAACGACGCAAGCTACTGGTCCGGTGAAAACACAAAAGGAATTCTAAAACTCCCGAAGGTCCATTAAAGTAACTTCACTACGCATTTGCTTCCCATGGATTCGATAACCTAGGTCTACTAGGGAAAAAGAGCTATACTACATCTGTAATTCGGATTGAAGGTATCAAATGACACTGGTGGTGGTTTATGAAAAGAACACACATGCAAATGACTCTGCTGGATGCATGTGGTTTATGGAAAGAACACACATGCAATGAATCTAGTGGTGGTTTAAGAAAAGAACACACATGCAATGACACTGGTGGATCCATGTGGTTCATGAAAAGTACAAACATGCAATAACTCTGGTTGTGGTTGATGAAAAGAACACAAATGCAATGACTCTAGTGGTGGTTTAGGAAAAGAACACACATGCAATGACACTAGTGGATCCATGTGGTTTAGGAAAGGAACACACATGCAATGGCACTGGTGGTGGTTTATGAAAATAACACATATGCAAATGACGCTGGTGGATCCATGTGGTTTACTAAAACAACACACATGCAATGACAACAGTGGTGGTTTATGAAAAGAACACACATGCAATGACTCTAGTTGTGGTTTATGAAAATAACACACATGCAATGACACTGGTGGATCCAAGTGGTTTATGAAAAGAACACACATGCAATGACTCTAGTGGTGGTTTTAGAAAAGAACAAACATGCAATGACTCTAGTGGTGGTTTATGAAAAGGACAAACATGCAATGACACTAGTGGATCCATGTGGTTTAGTAAAATATCACACATGCAATGACACTTGTGGTGGTTTAGGAAAAGAACACACATTCAATGACATGCGATGCCACTGGTAGATCCATGTGGTTTAGGAAAGGAACACACATGCAATGGCACTGGTAGTGGTTTATGAAAAGAACACACATGCAAATGACTCTGGTGGATCCATGTGGTTTATGGAAAGAACACACATGCAATGAATCAAATGGTGGTTTATGAAAAGAACACACATGTAATGACACTAGTGGATCCATGTGGATTATGAAAAGAACAAACATGCCATGACACTAGTTGTGGTTTATGAAAAGAACACACATGCAATGACTCTGGTGGATCCAAGTGGTTTATGAAAAGAACAAACATGTAGTGATTCTAGTTGTGGTTTATGAAAAGGTCACACATGCTATGACACTCGTGGATCCAAGTGGTTTATGAAAAGAACACACATGCAATGACTCTAGTGGTGGTTTAGTAAATAACACAGATGCAATGACACTAGTAGTGGTTTAGGATAAGAACACACATGCAATGACACTGGGGGATCCATGTGATTTAGGAAAAGAACACACATGCAATGACTCTAGTGGTGGTTTATGAAAATGGCACACATGCAATAACACTAGTGGATCCATTTGGTTTAGTAAAATAACACACATGCAATGACACTACTAGTGGTGGTTTAGGAAAAGAACACACATGCAATGACATGCAATGACAATGGTGGATCCATGCTGTTTAGAAAAGGAACACACATGCAATGACACTAGTGGTAGTTTATAAAAAGAACACACATGCAAATCACTCTGGTGGATTAATATGGTTTATGGAAAGAACAGACATGTAGTGAATCTAGTGGTGGTTTACGAAAAGAACACACATGTAATGACACTGGTGGATCCATCTGGATGATGAAAATAACAAACATGCAATGGCTTTAGTTGTGGTTTATGAAAAGAACACACATGCAATGACTCTGGTGGATCCAAGTGGTTTATGTCAAGAAGAAACATGAAGTGAGTCTAGTTTTGGTTTATGAAAAGGACACACATGCAATGACACTGGTGGATCCAAGTGGTTTATGAAAAGAACACACATGTAATGACTCTAGTGGTGGTTTAGTAAAATAACAAACATGCAATAACACTAGTGGTGGTTTAGGAAAGGAATACACATGCAAAGAGATGCAATGACACTAGAGGATCCAAGTGATTTAGGAAAGGAACACACATGCAATGACACTGGTGGTGGTTTATGAAAAGAACACACATGCAAATGACTCTAGTGGATCCATGTGGTTTATGGAAAGAACACACGTGCAATGCATCTAGTGGTGGTTTATGAAAAGAACACACATGTAATGACACTGGTGGATCCTTGTGGTTTACGAAAAGAACAAACATGCAATGACTCTAGTTGTGGTTTATGAAAATAACACACATGCAATGACTCTAGTGGTGGTTTAGGAAAATAACACACATGCAATGACATGCAATGACACTAGTGGATCCATGTGGTTTAGGAAAGGAACACACATGCAATGACACTAGTGGTGGTTTATGAAAAGAACACACATGCAAATGACGCTGGTGGATCCATGTGGTTTAGTAAAATAACACACATGCAATGACACTAGTGGTGGTTTAGGAAAAGAACACACATGCGATGACTCTAGTTGTGGTTTATGAAAAGAACACACATGCAATGGCACTGGTGGATCCAAGTGGTTTAGGAAACGAACACACATGCAATGACTCTAGTGGTGGTTTAGGAAAAGAACACACATGCAATGACTCTAGTTGTGGTTTATGAAAAGGACACACATGCAATGACACTGGTGGATCCATGTGGTTTAGTAAAATAAAACACATGTAATGACACTAGTGGTGGTTTATGAAAATAACACACATGCAAAGACATGCAATGCGACTGGTGGATCCATGTGGTTTAGGAAAGGAACACACATGCAATGACACTGGTGGTGGTTTATGAAAAGAACACACATGCAAATGACTCCGGTGGATCCAAGTGGTTTATGGAAAGCATACACATGCAATGAATCTAGTGGTGGTTTATGAAAAGAACACACATACAATGGCAGTGGTGGATCCATGTGGTTTATGAAAAGAACGAACATGCCATGACTCTAGTTGTGGTTGATGAAAAGAACACAGATGCAACGACTCTAGTGGTGGTTTAGGAAAAGGACACACATGCAATGACATGTAGTAACACTGGTGGATCCATGTGGTTTAGGAAAGGAACACACATGCAATGGCACTGGTGGTGATTTATGAAAAGAACACACATGAAAATGATGCTGGTGGATCCATGTGGTTTAGTAAAATAACACACATGCTATGGCACTAGTGGTGGTTTAGGAAAAGAACACACATGCAATGACTCTAGTTATGGTTTATGAAAAGAACACACATGCAATTACACTGGTGGATCCAAGTGGTTTATGAAAAGAACACACATGCAATGACTCTAGTGGTGGTTTATGGAAAGATAACACATGCAATGAATCTACTGGTAGTTTATGAAAATAACACACATGTAATGACATTGGTGGATCCATATGGTTTATGAAAATAACAAACATGCAATGACTCTAGTTGTGGTTTATGAAAAGAACACACATACAATGGGGCCTGTTCGTCTGCGGTACCAAAGTTCGCAGGCCAGGGCATGGAGGTACCTAAGTTGCCTAAAATAACCGCGTTTAAAAAAGATGGGCATGTTGGGAATTGTCCCTAGAGGCAATCATGGTTGATGATATTTCCCAAAGTATTCATAAAGTAAAGTTGTCCTTATATGAACATCAGATATATATTACTGAATGTGTGATTCAGTTGTGGAACTATGTATTCATGATTGTTCATATTAGATTGTCCTTGGTCGTTGAGGTTGTGCTGGACACACAACCTAGACCAATGTGCAAGTCGGCTAATGACACGGTTCGATTTGTCATGGGCATGGTGATGCTATTCTGACTTACACGGATTTGGCTAAAGAGTTTAGCAAGTCAGACTGACCCACAGTTGAGATGCAACGAGCATGTTGTCATTTGTAGTCTCAAGCAATGGAATCCTTCGACCTGAGGTGATTGCATGATCCGAGTTGTGGATCGCCAACTTAGGTTCTATCAAACGCTGTTCCGTAAATGGGCAGTTATAAAGGTAGAGTTCGGGTTGGTTGTGAAGCAAGCTGCGTGACGTGGATTACCAAGATGGGATTTTCCCCTCCGTCATGGAGAGATATTCTCTGGGCCCTCTCATGTGATATGATTCGGAAGCATGGCCATGCGCTACTCAGTTAAGTGTTAACTGTGGAGTTGGACTAAGAGTTAGTCAAGTGAATCACATATCATGGTACGAGAAGAGAGTTAAGCTATTTAAGGGATGGCAACTACTCGCCTATAGCTTAACAGATATATCGTGAGACAAAGGGACTTGGATGAAAGTCACATTGAAGGTTCGTCTTCTGACTTTACAGCACTTGGGAGATGTCACGTCTTGCTAGAGGCCGCTACCATCTATCGACTTGAGACCGAGTGTTCATGGGAGTGAGTTGGACTCAAAGCCATGACGGGATACTTGGAGGAGTAGCTCATGTCATGTCCAGGTGTATGTGAACCTACAGGGTCACACACTTAAGGGTAAGGAGCCCATGTGGATTAGATCCATATGGAGATTAGAGTACAGCCTAGATGGGCCTCAAGCGTTGAGCCCAACTAGGAGTGTATATAAGTGGAGTGACAAGGGATAGTCCCTGACCTAGCCGTCACTTTCTCCACTTCCATTTTGGGCTAGACAGGATCTAGCAGTCCTCTGTTCGAAGCTCCTTCCTGTATGTGTGGATACCGATAGAGGCGTCGCACGTGCGGCGCGGGAGACGGGGAATTTCGTGGGGATCTGACGAAGGAGTTCGTGGGATCGTTCGGCACTGCTTCGACGCACTACATCAACTTCCGCATCTGCGCTTCTAGTGGTAATCTCGTGGCCTATAACCTGAGCTGGATCTTGGGTGTACCGCGTTAGGGGAAAAAGTTTTGTTTATCTTTGCATGGCACAGTAGTGGTATCAGAGCGAAAGCTTCTGGTTTTAGGCTCTAGATCTGTGCGTATGTGATATGCACGACGTGGTGGATAGGATCCACTTAGGGTTTCGGTGGTCGATCTATGAGATAGATCGGTTTTGTGCAAGATTGATTGGATCAATCGCACTCGGGGGTGCATGGAAGATCAGGTGCGGATGATCAATGAGATTGGTTAGATCTGCACAGGGATCAGATTTTGGTAAAAGTGTTTTATCCAATGAAGGAATCCATGGTTCGGAATGCAGATTAGATCTGTGATTTTGGAAAAATCGTCGGGCGATGCCCCTTCGATCCCCGCCTGCTATCCGGCTAGCGGGACCGCCGGCTTTGCCCTATCGTAGCACATTAGATGTCGTTGCGAGGTTCACAATGCCGGTGGATATCGTATCTATGCATAACTTGTTTTTGTAGGAAGTTGTGAATCATATGGCTTATGTGCATGTGATGTGTGTAATCAATATGTGATCTATGTATCACGGGTTTGTCAGCCGGCTAGAGCCAAAGTGCTGTCACTGTTATTGTATAACGATCTGCGTGTCGGCATGAGATGCCATCTTCTTGTATATTCCTTAGTGCTAGTGTAGCATGTTTGGAGGACTTGAAGAACACTGCAGCCAAAGGCATGACGAACAGGTTCATGGAGATGGAGATCACCATGAAGAGAGCCATACCATTTCACATTATAATTGGATTATTTTGTGTTATTGTTATGTCTCTAATTTTACCTCTATGAGATAGTGGTTAAACTTTAGTCCCTCAAATAAGGTCTAGTCGGTCTCCCCGCCAGTGCTGCACCATCACAAGTCGGACATTCTTGGTAGTGGGCTCATAAAATTGAGGTGCTACCAATTCTCTTCGACTAGATGGGTTCGAGTCGGACTCTTACAGCGAAAGCACTTGGTAAGCTAGACGGGTCTATCACAACGATTGTGGGGCTTGGGGAGAGGGCGGTCGGGAGCCGGGGCATGGGATGCCACCCGACCAACAGGAGTCGCATGAGATGCGATTGGCAAGGAGTTGCCTACCTAGATCACTTGACGGCTAGCAGTGATGCTAAAGCTCACTAGTCAGCTTGCTTATTTAGGGTCTTGAATCACTAAGTAACCATCAGAGGGATGTTGGTTCTAGTGGGAGCATAAGTATTAAAGTGTTTAATACGCATGCTCTTTTATGAATACTTGTCTTAAGTGTTTTGCATATTTCTGTTGTAGATAATGGCACCTAGTAGCAGTCTCCCTCAGTTATCTAGTTTCGCTTTGAGGACCATCCTAGAGAAAGATAAACTTAATGGAACAAACTTCACCAACTGGTATCGTAATCTGAGAATTGTTCTCAAACAAGAAAAAAGGGACCATGTTCTAGACAACCCGCTTCCAAATGTGCCGGATGAGAATGAGAGTGTCGCAGCAACCAATGCCTATCATAGAACATGTGATGAGTCTACAAAAATTAGCTGTCTTATGCTTGCTCACATGGAACCGGACTTGCAGCAGCAGTTCGAGAATGTTGAGGCCTACGATATGATTGAAAGCCTCAAAAGTATGTTCCAGGCTTAGGCAAAGACCGAGAGGTATCAAGTGTCTTAATCTTTGCTGAGTTGTAAGCTTAAGGATGGTGATCCACTGAGTCCGCATGTGATCAAGATGGTTGGTTACATGCAGTCTCTGGAAAGGCTTGGCTACCCCATTAGCAAAGAGTTCGCTACTGATATAATTCTGAATTCTCTTCCTAGTGTGTATGGTCAGTTCATATCGAACTACCACATGCAAGGTATGGATAAGAAGCTCAATGAATTACATGGGATGCTTAAGCAGGCAGAGGTTGATCTCAAGAAAGGTACTAGCCAAGTGTTGGTGGTACAGAATAAGGCTAAGTTTAAGAAGAGTTCTTGGACTAAGAAGAAGAAGGATAAGTCAGGAGGTAATGCTCAGGATGAGATCCCAAGCGTTTCCTCAGGGACTAAGTCATCTCCTTCAACCGGTTCCGCTTGCTTCTATTGCAAGGTAGATGGGCACTGGAAAAGGAATTGCAGCAAGTATTTGGCGGATAAAGCCAAGAGTGGAGGTGTGACTTCCAACTCGGGTACACTTGTTTGCAATGTTATAGACCTTTATCTTGCTGATGCACCCGGTAGTTCTTGGGTATATGATACCAGATCAGTCATTCATATCTGTAACTCATTGCAGGGACTGGTAAGAATTAGGGGCGTAGCAAGAGGCGAGGTTGACATTCGGGTCGGCAACAAAGCAAGAGTTGCTGTGTTGGAAGTCGGCACGATGCAACTTCATTTACCTTCAGGATTCTTAATGGAATTAAATAATTGTTATTATGTTCTAGTGCTTAGTCGAAACATTATTTCTGCCTCATGTTTGATGAGACAAGGCTATGAGTCTAATATTAAGAACAATGGTTGTTCTTTATATTTGAATGATATGTTTCACGGCTTTGCACCCATTCAGAATGGGTTATTTATTTTGAATCTTGATGGTGGTTCGGTCTATAACATAAATGTGAAAAGGTTGAAACCAAATGATCTGAATATGACTTACTTTTGGCACTGTCGACTTGGTCATATAAGTTGGAAACGCATGAAGAAACTCAATGATGATGGACTCCTAACTTCATTCGACTTGGAGTCGTTCGAGACATGCGAATCCTGCCTTCTAGGCAAGATGACCAAGACACCTTTTGCAAGGAGTTGTGAAAGGGCGTCTGACTTGTTGGGACTAGTACATAGTGATGTATGTGGTCCAATGAGCATGACAGCCAGGGGTGGTTATGAGTACTTCATTACCTTCACTGATGATTTGAGTAGATATGGATATGTCTACTTGATGAAACATAAGTCGGAAGCCTTTGAAAAGTTCAAAGAATTACAGAATGAAGTACAAAATCAACTCGGCAAGAAAATAAAGTTTCTTCGGTTGGACCGAGGAGGCAAGTATATGAGCCACGAGTTTGATGACCATCTGAAGAGTTGTGGAATAGTTCCTCATCTCACTCCTCCGGGTACACCATAGAGGAATGGTGTGTCGGAACAGCGGAATCGGACCTTGTTGGACATGGTACGATCAATGATGAGTCGGACAGATCTACCTTAATCATTTTGGGGTTATTTTCTAGAAACGGCGGCGTTCACACTAAACAGAGTACCATCAAAATCAGTAGAGAAGACACCACATGAGATGTGGACAGGCAAGAAGCCAAGTTTGTCTTTTCTTCAGATTTAGGGTTGTGAAGCATTTGTCAAGCGACTTCAGTCGGACAAGCTTACAGCCAAGTCGAATAAGTGCATTTTCATTGGGTATCCAAAGGAAACCTTGGGTTACTACTTCTACAACCGAGAAGAGGGCAAAGTTTTTGTCGCTCGGAACTGTGTCTTCCTTGAGAAAGAGTTTCTCAGTCGGGAAGTCAGTGGGAGTACGGTGTGGCTCGAAGAAGTTCGAGAGGAACCGGTCAGTAGCGATTTGGTGAAGGCCTTGGAGGTTGAACCAGTCATGGTAGCTGAGCCGGCAGCTACACCTCCACTATGAAGATTGGCAAGATTGTGAAGTGTTCGTGATGTATTACTATTAGACAGTGATGAGCCGGCAACTTATTCGGAAGGGATGGTGGGTTCTAATTCTGAGTCATGGCTTGGAGCCATGAGATCCGAGTTAAAGTCCAAGGATGATAATCAAGTTTGGAACTTGGTTGATCTGCCAGACGGTGTAAGACCCGTCGAGTGCAAATGGGTCTTTAAAAAGAAAACTGATATGGATGGAAACGTTTCTATCTATAAAGCACAGCTTGTCGTGAAGGGGTTCCGACAAGTTCAAGGAGTTGACTACGATGAGACTTTCTCACTTGTAGCGATGCTTAAATCAATTCGGATCATGTCAGCGACAGCAACCTATTTCGACTATGAGATATGGCAGATGGATGTCAAAACGACTTTACTTAATGGAAAATTAACCGAGGACGTGTATATGATATAGCCCGAGGGTTTTTTCGATCCGGCTAATGCTAACAAGGTATGCAAACTTCATAAATCCATTTATGGGTTGAAGCAAGCATCTCGGAGTTGGAACATTCACTTTGATGAGGTAGTCAAATCGTTTGGCTTCATCAAGAGTGATCATGATTATTGTTTATACAAGAAGTTTAGTGGGAGCAAAGTAAACTTTCTGATCTTATATGTGGATGACATATTATTGATTCGAAATGATGTCCAGATGTTGCAAGAAACCAAGGAATCATTGGAAAGGAGTTTCTCAATGAAGGACTTGGGTGAGGCAACTTATATAGTAGGAATCAGGATCTATAGAGATAGATCCAGGCGGCTCATTGGATTGAGCCAAAGCATATTTGGACAAAGTGTTGAAGAAGTTCAGCATGGAATCATCTAAGAAGGGGTTCTTACTAATGTCCCATGGCATAAGACTTATCAAGACTCAGTGTCCTTCGGCAACTAATGAGGGAAGTAGGATGAGTGTGATTCCGTATGCTTCGGCAGTCGGGTCCATCATGTATGCCATGATTTGTACTAGGCCAGATGTTTCCTATGCTCTAAGTGTTGTGAGCAGATATAGGCTGACCCTAGAGAAATCCACTGGGCAGCAGTTAAGAACAATCTTAAGTACTTGAGAAGGACTAAGGATGTGTTCCTAGTTTATGGAGGTGTGGTTGAACTCAGTGTAAGGGGTTACACGGATGCGAGTTACCTTACTGACTCAGATGATTCTCGTTCACAATCTGGGTACGTGTTCATTATGAACGGAGGGGCCGTGAGCTGGAAGAGTTCCAAGCAAGAGACTGTGTATGCATCTACAATAGAAGTTGAGTATATTGCTGCCTCAAAGGCAGCAAAGGAAGCTGTTTGGATCAGGAACTTCCTCATTGATCTTGGTGTGGTTCAAGGATCGTCCAATCCGTTAGACGTGTATTGTGACAACAATGGTGCTATTGCACAAGCCAAGGAACCTAGACAACACCAGAAGAACAAGCATATACTCATGCGATACCACTTGATTCGCTAGTTCGTGAATCATGGTGATATCATGCTATGCAAGGTTCACACGGATGCAAACGTTGCAGATCCGTTGACAAAGCCACTTCCACAGCCTAAGCATGAGGCGCACGTAAGAGCCATGGGCATTAGATGCCTAGACATATGATGTCGGGATATTGACTCTAGTGCAAGTGGGAGACAGTTGGGAATATGCCCTAGAGGCAATCATGGTTGATGATATTTCCCAAAGTATTCATAAAGTAAAGTTGTCCTTATATGAACATCAGATATATATCACTGAATGCGTGATTCAGTTGTGGAACTATGTATTCATGATTGTTCATATTAGATTGTCCTTGGTCGTTGAGGTTGTGCTGGACACACAACTTAGACCAATGTGCAAGTCGGCTGATGACACGGTTTCGACTTACACTGATTCGGCTAAAGAGTTTAGCAAGTTGGACTGACCCACAGTTGAGATGCAACGATCATGTTGTCATTTGCAGTCTCAAGCAATGAAATCCTTCGACCTGAGGTGATTGCATGATCCGAGTTGTGGATCGCCAACTTAGGTTCTATCAAACGTTGTTCCGTAAATTGGCAGTTATAAAGGTAGAGTTCGGGTTGGTTGTGAAGCAAGCTGCATGATGTGGATTACCAAGATGGGATTTTCCCCTCCGTCATGGAGAGATATTCTCTAGGCCCTCTCGTGTGATATGATTCAGAAGCATGGCCATGCGCTACTCAGTTAAGTGTTAACTAAGGAGTCGGACTAAGAGTTAGTCCAGTGAATCACATATCATGGTACAAGAAGAGAGTTAAGATATTTAAGGGATGGCAACTACTCGCCTATAGCTTAACATATATATCGTGAGGCAAAGGGACTTGGACGAAAGTCGCATTGAAGGTTCATCTTCTGACTTTATGGCACTTGGGAGATGACACGTCTTGCTAGAGGCTGCTACCATCTATCGACTTGAGACCGAGTGTTCATGGGAGTGAGTTGGACTCAAAGCCATGACAGGATACTTGGAGGAGTAGCTCATGTCGTGTCCAGGTGTACATGAACCTACAGGGTCACACACTTAAGGGTAAGGAGCCCATGTGGATTAGATCCATATGGAGATTGGAGTACAGCCTAGATGGGCCTCAAGCGTTGAGCCCAACTAGGAGTGTATATAAGTGGAGTGACAAGGGATAGTCCCTGACCTAGCCGTCACTTTCTCCACTTCCATTTTGGGCTAGACAGGATCTAGCAGTCCTCTGTCCGAAGCTCCTTCATGTATGTGTGGATACCGGTAGAGGCGTTGCACATGCGGCGCAGGAGACGGGGAAGTTCGTGGGGATCTGACGAAGGAGTTCGTGGGATCGTTCGACACTGCTTCGACGCCCTACATCAACTTCTGCATCTGCGCGTCTAGCGGTAATCTCGTGGCCTATAACCTGAGCTGGATCTTGGGTGTACCGCGTTAGGGGAAAAAGTTTTGTTTATCTCTGCGTGGCACAGTAGGGCCGCCAACTACTGAGAGGGGCCATTTCGAGGCAAACTCATCTCACCCTGCCAAGTTCAAACATTTCGTTAAACCGCCACGTGAAGTAGACGGTTGGGACCCTCATGTCGGTCATCTGTCCGTGACACGGGCACCAATGCGGCAACCTCTTAGGCAAATCGAGCAGCTAAGTGGATTGGATGCGTTGACAAATCCATTCCTAGCTTTCCCCTAGCACCGGCGGCGTCGGAATCCATTCCTAGCTTTCCCCTAGCACCGGCGGTGTCGGAATCCACCCTCCAGGCATGACGATCCCTTCAGACATTTGACTTCCGAGGCCAAGTTGCTGCGCCCAGTCGCTGATCCTAAGCTCCAATGGCGCATGCTGTAGCCGCTGTTGCGAGGCTCTAGCCTGCCTCCGCCCCCGACAAGTCGAGCAGTTCGGAGGATGGCAGATCCTATTATCAAGGATGGCAGATCCTATTAGCCCAACTGACAAACATATTTTGTCCATAGTTTTTTGTCAAGTGGGATCTGCGCGGACCCCCCTTACCTGGTTACAGTAGTCCTCTACAGGTACGACTCTAAGGGCAAGTGGTATGGACACCATTGTTTCACGATGGAAGAAGCGCCTGCGCAGATCTGCACTATATCTCGTATGGTTGCTGCTCTGCGTAATCATGTTGAATTATGGCTGAAGGAGACTGCAAAGTTCAGCTTCATGGATGAATGTGGCATCATGATTCCTATAACATGTGACAGTCAGCTAATTGGGTTGATGAAAAGGTATGCTTCGGCTGCCATGTTTGAGCTGAAATGTGATGTACTGGATGTGGAAGATGCTGCAACTGGGAGTCGCCCTTCTATTCTTGGACAGGGTGGTTGCTCGAACCCAATTAGCTCCTAGTAAGCAAAGGTCGCTTGGGGTTCGCATGTTTGTGCTGAATTGTAATTTTTGTTTTATTTACTCTGTAGATATTGGGCAATTATGCAACAGTCTTGTTTCTTTGACAGGAAGCGCCGCAAGGTTAGAAACATGACTGCCGGGTCAGTCATTTTGCTGCCCAAAGAAATTAAAAACGAGTGGAAAGATGATGCTGGACACGATTCTGGTGACCGTTGTCCCGGCGATGCAGAGTACGTGAAGCTAAGAAAATTGGCACCGAGGAAGAGGAAGAAGGCAGGAAATGAAGAAGCCAGTGGACGTGAAGGCTTGGCACCCAGGCTGCGGAAGAAGGCTGCTGGCAATGAATATGCATAGTAATGTGTTGAACTTGAACCTATATATGTAATTCTATTAAATTCTGGAGCTCTGTGTGTGGCACGTTGCTGGGTGAAACAATGTACCCACGTTCTCTGAGTAAAATGTACCGCGACTTAGGGTTTGGAAATGTCCGAGTCAGTAGTTGAATCCAAAATTGTGATTCTGCCACTGCTATCTCAAAACAAGGATCCACCGGTTCCACGATTGCTGAGGGGCAGGAGGTCTCCAAATACGACGGAATGTAAGTGTCACAGAAATAAATTATTTAAGCTGCCACACTCCACGAAGCAGCAAGTTATTTCAGATGCTGCACAACGACGTGGCAACATAAACAACAATGTTCTCACCGATAATGCCCATATGAGGAGGAAATCGGTACCACTTTATGGCCTAATCTTGAGCCCGTCTATCTCACCGCCTCTCTGCTCCTGCATCCCCTTCATATGGCGAAGCTCCTGGATCTCCAGTAACTGGGTGTACGTGCTTCCACTTTATAAATTGTGGTTGTGCCATTTGCATGTGGCACAATCCACATAGATTACGTTTAAACAAACCACCAATGTCAAAATACACTAGTAGAAAAGGTGTCTGGTCCATGGTCACGTTCCCAATCCGGGACAGAGATCTAAATCGAGGCAGAAATTGATCAAAATCACAAATTCTTCCACAAATTAATCGAGAGAGAGATCTAAATCGAGGCATTTCATTACTTCAACCACAAATTCTTCGAAACAAAGGTGCGATTTCACATCCTACATTAATTCAACCACTAGTCAACAATTTCACTTCCATCGCCCTCCGAGCCGCCGGCTTCCTCGTCGCTGTCGGACGGAACCTCCACGATGTCCGCATTGTTCGCGAGATGGAGCACCTCTTCGCGGCGAGCGGCGGCGATGACGGTGTACTTGGTCCGTCCAGGGATGGACCAGAACCTCTCCCGCCCTTCTCGGTTGCGGAGATCCCGGTGCACCATGCGCCCGTCAACGATGCGGTTGCCAATCATGGCCTTCCGCTCCTTTTTGAACAGTGCCGGCCAGTACGGGCTGGCCTCCGCGTACGGGGGCAGCGACCTCTTCCACACGAGCATCTGGCGGCGGCGCGCCGCGATTTCGCTCTCCATCTCGGCTCAGCCAGGGAACGGAGCCACCAGCACCCCCGCAGAGCTGATGCCCCATCCGTGGGGCACTGTCGCGGCTGGCGGCGCGAGGATGTCGAAGTTCACGAACATCACTGCCTCGTAGAAGGTCAGATCGGGCATCTCCATGGCAGCGCGGTGGAGATTGTAGAGGGAGCGAGGGGATGGATGACGAAGCGATGACGTGGTGGAGATTGGAGAGGACGAGGGGATGGACGACGAAGCGACGCACTGTGGTGCCTCCTATTTGTATACGAGGACGACGAAGCGACGGGCGGAATGTCCAAGGGGGATTGGTCAGACAAAAGAAGTAATGCGGGGTTAGACTAACGGGAGAGAAATTTGTTTCCTGCCTGGACTCCGGGACCAATAGTTCAGACCGCTAGGTCAACAAGTACAACTATTACAACTTAAAAAGGCACGGAGCTTAAGCTAAATAGAATTAGTTATCACACATCTCCTTGATCTTCCTAATCTTAGCCCGATGCGCATCTTCCTGTGAGAGCAAGGATCGAATCGTCTGCTCCTTCCTTTTAGCATCTTCCTTGCATAGCTTCAATTGTTTGTCTGCATTTTTCCTCATGCACTTCTCAATACTCGTAGTTGTGAACTGCAGGACTTTGGCCTGGTGGAGATCATTCCTTGCTTGAGTTAGTTCTTGCTCTGCTTTAGCCTTCCGGGCCAACGCCGCGTCCCTCTCCTTCTCGATGTTGCTAACCTTGTCTTGCACCCACCTAAGATATCGCTTATGCTTGGTCGTGTCAACTGGTTCCCATAGCTTCATCTCAACACTGTCAAGAAGTGAGCTGAATACGGATTCTTTCAACTCAACAGTCATTTCCCATAGTTTGCCTAGTGTTTTCTGCATCGATTTGGGCCACTCTGGATCTACCCATTTGACAACACCGCAACTTCTGCCTTGCATCATTGCACGATGTCCTTGACACCGTAGAAACCTCCTGCCTGCGTTTCGTCCTTCGAACGCTACAAATTTAGCGGGCACATATCCATGTTTACATAGCATAGGATTGTCTTCATCCGCTAAACCGTGATAGTCAGAGTCATACATCGTTTGGTTGGCCTAACACATCATACGCGCATGAGTAAACAGATTAGATCTAGCTCAAAAAATAGATAACTAGCAACAGATGATATAAATAGAGATGAGACGACTCACATCGAAATCACCGTCCCTGTCATCACGACGCGTTTCCTCACCATCTCCCCTTGAACCCATGGCGAGAGGGGAGGGGGTGGCTGCCGGAGAGGGGATTGGGATGGAGGCGCCGTCGGCTTGTGGCTACGGCAGGATGGGAGTGAAGTGGGGAAAGTGGCTTCGAGGGTAAGGAAGAGAAGTACGGGGAGGAAGAGAAGTAATGGGGACGTGACACTGGGATGTGGCCCACTAAACTCGTGAGACGTGACACTCGCAATAGGGGAGCGCCCGGTGTTGCCAGTTTATCCAGAGCAAGCGTGGCCAATCATGCCGCAGAACAGCCTACTCGCGGATTGCTCTCATGAAGACCATCCCAATCGTCCAAGCGCCCCGATCGAACGGTATGTAACAATCGTCAAGCAGAACAACTGTGTTAGGGCGTGCCTCCTAGAATACTCGGTCTAACAGCTACCCATGCAATGACACTGGTGGATCCTTATGTGGTTCATAGAAAAGAACAGACATGCAGTGACACCGGTGGATCCTTATGTGGTTTGTCTAGAGGAACACACATGCAATAACACTGGGTGTGGTTCATGAAAAGAATAGACATGCAATGACACTGGTGGATCCTTATGTGGTTTGTGAGAAGAACAGACATGCAATGACACTCGTGGATCCTTATGTGGTTCATGAAAAAAAACACATGCAATGACACTGGGTGTGGTTCATGAAAATAACAGACATGCAATGACACCGGTGGATCCATGTGTGGTTTATGGAAGTAATAGACATGCAATGACTCTAGTTGTGGTTCAAGAAAAGAATAGACATGCAATGACACCGGTGGATCCCTGTGTGGTTCAGGAGAAGAACACACATCCAATGACACTGGTGGATCCTTATGTGGTTCATGAAAAGAACAGACATGCAGTGACACCGGTGGATCCTTATGTTGTTTGTATAGAGGAACACACATGCAATGACACCGTGTGTGGTTCATGAATAGAACAGACATGCAATAACTTATGTGGTTTGTTTAGAAGAACACACATGCAATCACATTGGGTGTGGTTCATGAAAAGAATAGACATGCAATGACACTGGTGGATCCTTATGTGGTTTGTTTAGAGGCGCAGACATGCAATGACACCGTGGATCCATGTGTGGTTCATGAGAAGAACACACATCCAATGACACTGGTGGATCCTTATGTGGTTCATGAAAAGAACAGACATGCAGTGACATCGGTGGATCCTTATGTGGTCTATCTAGAGTAACACACATGCAATGACAACGGGTGTGGTTCATGAAAAGAACAGACATGCAATGACTTATGTGGTTTGTTTAGAATAACACACATGCAATGACACTGGGCATGGTTCATGGAAAGAACAGACATGCAATGACACTAGTGGATCCTTATGTGGTTTGTCTAGAGGAACACACATGCAATGACACTGGATGTGGTTCATGAAAAGAACAGACATCCAATGACACCAGTGGATCCATGTGTGGTTCATGAGAAGAACACACATCCAATGACACTTGTGGATCCTTATGTGGTTCATGAAAAGAACAGACATGCAGTGACACCGGTGGATCCTTATGTGGTTTGTCTAGAGGAACACACATGCAATAACACCAGGTGTGGTTCATGAAAAGAATAGACATGCAATGACTGATGTGGTTTCTTTAGAAGAACACACATGCAATGACACTTGGTGTGGTTCATTAAAAGAACAGACATGCAATGATACTGGTGGATCCTTATGTGGTTTGTTTAGAGGAACAGACATGCAATGACACGGGTGGATCCATGTGTGGTTCATGAGAAGAACAAACATCCAATGCCACTGGTGGATCCTTATGTGGTTCATGCAAAGAATAGACATGTAGTGACACCGCTGGATCCTTATGTGGTCTGTCTAGAGGAACACACATGCAATGACACCGGGTGTGGTTCATGAAAAGAACAGACATGCAATGACTTATGTGGTTTGTTTAGAAGAACACACATGCAAAGACACTAGGTGTGGTTCATGAAAAGAACAAACATGCAATGACACTGGTGGATCCTTATGTGGTTTGTTTAGAGGAATAAACATGCAATGACACTGGTGGATCCATGTGTGGTCATGAGAAGAACACACATCCAATGACACTGGTGGATCCTTATGTGGTTCATGAAAAGAACAGACATGAAGTGACACTGGTAGATCCTTATGTGGTTTGTCGAGAGGAACACATATGCAATGACACTAGGTGTGGATCATGAAAAGAACAGATATGCAATGACACTGGTGGATCCTTATGTGGTTTATGAGAAGAACAAACATGCAATGACACTGGTGGATCCTTATGTGGTTCATGAAAAGAACTGACATGCAATGACACAGGGTGTGGTTCATGAAAAGAACACACATCCAATGACACTGGCGGATCCTTATGTGGCTGATGAAAAGAACAGACATGCGGTGACACCGGTGGATCCTTATGTGGTTTGTCTAGAGGAACACACTGGCAATGATACTGGGTGTGGTTCATGTAAAAAACAGATATGCAATGACACTGGTGGATCCTTATGTGGTTTGTGAGAAGAACATACATGCAATGACACATGTGGATCCTCATGTGGTTCATGAAAAGAACTGAGATGCAATGACACTGGGTGTGGTTCATGAAAAGAGCTGACATGCAATGACACTAGGTGTGGTTCATGAAAAGAACTGACATGCAATGACACCGGTGGATCCATGTGTGGTTTATGGAAGTAACAGACATGCAATGACTCTGGCTGTGGTACATGAAAAGAACAGACATGCAATGACAGTGGTGGATCCATGTGTGGTTCTTGAGAAGAACACACATCCAATGACACTGGTGGATCCTTATGTGGTTTGTTTAGAAGAACACACATGTAATGAGACTAGGTGGATCCTTATGTGGTTTGTGAAAAGAATAGACATGCAATTACACTGGCTGTGATTCATGAAAAGAACAAACATGCAATGACACTGGTGGATCCATATGTGGTTTGTCTAGAGGAACACACATGCAATGACACTGGTGGATCCTTATGTGGTTCATGAAAAGAACAGACATGTAGTGACACCGGTGGATCCTTATGTGGTTTGTCTAGAGGAACACACATGCAATGACGCTGGGTGTGGTTCATGAAAAGAACAGACATGCAATGACTTATGTGGTTTGTTTAGAAGAACACACATGCAATGACATTGGGTGTGGTTCATGAAAAGAACAGACATGCAATGACACTGGTGGATCCTTATGTGGTTTGTTTAGAGGTACAAACATGCAATCACACTAGGTGTGGTTCATGAAAAGAACAGACATGAAGTGACACCGGTGGATCCTTATGTGGTTTGTCTATAGGAACACACATGCAATGCCACCGGGTGTGGTTCATGAAAAGAACAGACATACCATGACTTATGTAGTTTGTTTAGAAGAACACACATGCAATGACACTGGGTGTGGTTCATGAAAAGAATAGACATGCAATGACACTGGTGGATCCTTATGTGGTCTGTTTAGAGGAACAAACATGCAATGACACCGGTGGATCCATGTGTGGTTCATGAGAAGAACACACATACAATGACACTGGTGGATCCTTATGTGGTTCATGAAAAGAACAGACATGCAGTGACACCAGAGGATCCTTATGTGGTTTCTCTAGAGGAACACACATGCAATGACACCGGGTGTGGTTCATGAAAAGAACATGCATGCAATGACTTATGTGGTTTGTCTAGAAGAACACACATGCAATGACACTAGGTGTGGTTCATGAAAAGAACAGACATGCAATGACACTGGTGGATCCTTGTGTGGTTTGTTTAGAGGAACAGACATGCAATGACACCGGTGGATCCATGTGTGGATCCTTATGTGGTCTGTCTAGAGGAACACCCATGCAATGACACCGGGTGTGGTTCATGAAAAGAACAGACATGCAGTGACACTGGTGGATCCTTATGTGGTCTGTCTAGAGGAACACACATGCAATGACACCGGGTGTGGTTCATGAAAAGAACAGACATGCAATCACACTAGGTGGATACATGTGTGGTTTGTGAGAAGAACAGACATGCAATGACAATGGTGGATCCTTATGACACCAGGTGTGGTTCATGAAAAGAACTGACATGCAATGACACCAGGTGTGGTTCATGAAAAGAACATACATGCAATGACACCGGTGGATCCATGTGTGGTTTATGGAAGTAACAGACATGCAATGACTCTCATTGTGGTTCATGAAAAGAACAGACATGCAATGACACCGGTGGATCCACGTGTGGTTCATGAGAAGAACACACATCCAATGACACTAGTGGATCCTTATGTGGTTCATGAAAAGAACAGACATGCAGTGACACCGGTGGATCCTTATGTGGTTTTTCTAGAGGAACACACATGCAATGACACCGTGTGTGGTTCATGAAAAGAACAGACAATCAATGACTTATGTGGTTTGTTTAGAAGAACACACATGCAATGACACTGGGCATGGTTCATGGAAAGAATAGACATTCAATGCCACTGGTGGATCCTTATGTGGTTTGTTTAGGGGAACAGACATGCAATGACACCGGTGGATCCATGTGTGGTTCATGAGAAGAACACACATACAATGACACTGGTGAATCCTTATGTGGTTCATGAAAAGAACAGACATGCAGTGACACCGATGGATCCTTATGTGGTCTGTCTAGAGGAACACACATGCAATGACACCGGGTGTGGTTCATGAAAAGAACAGACATGCAATGAATTATGTGGTTTGTTTAGAATAACACACATGCAAAGACACTGGGTGTGGTTCATGAAAAGAACAGACATGCAATGACACTGGTGGATCCTTATGTGGTTTGTTTAGCGGAACAGACAAGCAATGACACTGGTGGATCCATGTGTGATCATGAGAAGAACACACATCCAATGACACTGGTGGATCCTTATGTGGTTCATGAAAAGAAAAGACATGAAGTGACACTTGTGGATCCTTATGTGGTTTGTCTAGAGGAACACACATGCAATGACACCGAGTGTGGTTCATGAAAAGAACAGACATGTAATCACACTAGGTGGATCCATGTGTGGTTTGTGAGAAGAACAGACATGCAATGACACCGGTAGATCCATGTGTGGTTTATGGAAGTAACAGACATGCAATGGCAGCAGGTGTGGTTCATGAAAAGAACATACATGCAATGACACCGATGGATTAATGTGTGGTTTATGGAAGTAACAGACATGCAATGACTGTCGCTGTGGTTCATGAACAGAACAGACATGCAATGGCACCGGTGGATCCATGTGTGGTTCATGAGAAGAACACACATCCAATGACACTGGTGGATCCTTATGTGGTTCATGAAAAGAACAGACATGCAGTGACACCGGTGGATCCTTATGTGGTTTGTCTAGAGGAACACACATGCAATGACACCGTGTGTGGTTCATGAAAAGAACAGACAAGCAATGATTTATGTGGTTTGTTAGGAAGAACACACATGCAATGACACTAGGCATGGTTCATGGAAAAAACAGACATGCAATGACACTGGTGGATCCTTATGTGGTTTGTTTAGAGGAACATACATGCAATGACACCGGTGGATCCATGTGTGGTTCATGAGAAGAACACACATCCAATGACACTGGTGAATCCTTATGTGGTTCATGAAAAGAAAAGACATGCAGTGACACCGATGGATCCTTATGTGGTCTGTCTAGAGGAACACACATGCAATTTCATCGAGTGTGGTTCATGAAAAGAACAGACATGCAATGACTTATGTGGTTTGTTTAGAAGAACACACATGCAATGACACTGGGTGTGGTTCATGAAAAGAACAGACATGCAATGACACTGGTGGATCCTTATGTGGTTTGTTTAGAGGAACAGACATGCAATGACACTGGTGGATCGATGTGTGGTTCATGAGAAGAACACACATCCAATGACACTGGTGGATCCTTATGTGGTTCAAGAAAAGAACATACATGAAGTGACACTTGTGGATCCTTATGTGGTTTGTCTAGAGGAACGCACATGCAATGACACCGGGTGTTGTTCATGAAAAGAACAGACATGTAATCACACTAGGTGGATCCATGTGTGGTTTGTGAGAAGAACAGACATGCAATGACACCGGTAGATCCATGTGTGGTTTATGGAAGTAATAGACATGCAATGACTCTAGCTGTGGTTAATGAAAAGAATAGACATGCAATGACACCGGTGGATCCATGTGTGGTTTATGGAAGTAACAGACATGCAATGACTCTAGCTGTGGTTCATGAAAAGAACAGACATGCAATGACACTGGTGGATCCATGTGTGGTTCATGAGAAGAACACACATCCAATGACACTGGTGGATCATTATGTGGTTTGTTTAGAGGAACAGACATGCAATCACACAGGTGGATCCATGTGTGGTTCATGAGAAAAAACACACATCCAATGAACTCTAGTGGATCTATCTTGGCATAATTTGATGTATTCCACGATGTATTTCATTGTACAAGACACTTTCTAGTTTTATACTACTCAGTTTTGCCCTTGGTTTTATGTGGTACTACTTAGTTTTGTCCCCCCTCTCTCTATCTTTCGTAGAAGCCCAAACCTGTGCTCACCATGTCTGCTACTTCCTGATTGGTTGTCACAGTTGTCACGCGGATTGTGCGCACCAACCGTTGATTCTGTGCGATCCAACGATGATCGTTGCACACGTCGTGCCCTTCACAGTAAAGCGTGAGACTGCACGGACGTCTCCCTCCGCGAGACTTCTACAGGAAGGAACACGATGCCATCCATGGAAAAAGTCGTCGAGCGGTCATGTCAAGTTTAATCAAGTCTGAAAAGCCTACTACTGCAACTACAACACATGCACAGGGCAACAGGGTCATCGAGTGCACGGTTGTCGGCGGGACGCTGCAATTTATTGCCACTTGATTTTAATAAGACATATCCCATTTTCACGCAGCGCTCTCAATCTCACTTCCAACTGGGCCGTACCGCTAGTAACTTCCATGAGTCAAGGGACCCCCTCGAGTAGACCTAACGTTGCTAGAAATTAGTTCTGCACCACTTGCATGCAGTGGAATCGAGGTCTGCCATGAGCGTGTTTTCAATGCAGCTCTAAAGTGGAGATCGTGGCTGTTTCAAAAAAAGGGAACCGAAAAAAAGGGTGGAGATCGTGGTAGCCCCCTCCCACCACACGTGTCCACTCGAGGACTATGAACGGTCCGGTGTTTATAACCCCCCTCGACCTTCTTCTTCCATGAGCTCGTGTCATTTCCCCCTAGTATGTCTAGTCCCAAGACCCCAATCTACACTTGCCGTGCGCGCCGAAGCTCCCTCGCTTGCACTACCTCCTTCCCTTGGTGCGCCATGAAGCGTACGCGTGGAGATGAGCCAGAGGTGAAGCTAGTTGAAGGCGCAGCAGCAGATGGCTCGGTCGTCGTGAAGCAGGCGGAGGCGTCTTCTCCGGGCACAAACGCCGCTCGTCGCTGCGCCGTCCAGGGTGCGAGATCATCCGTCCAGCCAGTAGCCGTCGCTGCCGAGCAGCAGGTGGTAGCCATCGCCGCCGAGCAGCAGGTAGTAGCCGTCACCGCCGAGCAGCAGGTGGCCGACAACGTCGTGGTGCCAGCAGCCTATCTGGATGGGGGGCAGGTGCAGGCAATCTAGTGATCTACATCAATGACCCCATCGCCGTACAAGAAATCTTCGATGCAATCGCGGAGAATGATGAGTTCGAGGAGGAGGTCCCTGATGAGGAGTTCGAGGTACTACATTGCTAGCTTCTCTAGTCGTAGCCGCAGTTTTCACTGTTCATACATAGGATTTGCACAATCGTGTACATATTCTTTTCACTTGAAGTAGGGTAGTATATATATGATTTGATCGGTTGATTGATGCATCTGCCATCTAGTCACAAAACCCCAATCCTTCTAGTCACAAAACCCCAATCTGCTCATCTGCCATCTAGTTGAGTTTTGCTAGTTGAGTGTTGTTTTCGATACACAGCAGGCCTATAACATTACATTTCTATTCCTTACTGAGCCCAATGATTCAATTTTGCCCCAAAATAGTGCAAGGGCATCTGATGGTGTCGTTTTCTTAGGGATGGTTAGTGAACCTGAGGCAGTAATGCACATAAAAAATATAGGTTGTGTTGTTGGTATTTTGGTTCTCTGACTCCATCGCTGAAAAAAATGAGGCCCTAATTTTTCTCTCATATGAAACCTAAATATATAATCTTTGTATTGTTTCTGGTATATGAATGCGTTGTATGATGCATTTGTATATCCCTGAATATTGTTTTGTACGATTACATTTCAATTTCTTATTGAGGCCAATGATTCAAATTTGCCCCAAAGAGAGGCAAACACATTGGTGTCAGATTTTTTCAGGGATGAGTGAGCGAACATGGGGCCATGTACAAGATCAATATAAGTTGTGCAATTGTTACTTGGTTCGCTTACGCCATCTCTGTAGAAACTTATGAGGATGCAATCTTTATTCTACATTCATAGAACTATGATATTTGAATTATCTATTCCATGCATTCATAGTGTATAAGAATTACATTTTAGTTTGTCACCGAGGCCGATGATTTAAATTTGCCCCCAAAAGAGTTCAAGGGGAGACACGTATGATGGTGTCGTGTTTTAGGGATGGGCTGGTGAACCTGAGGCAGCAATGCACACAAACAATATAGGTTGTGATGTTGGTACTTTGGTTCTCCAACTCCATCTCTGAAACAAATTATGAGGCCCTTGATTTATTCTCATATGGAACTACATATATAATCCTTGAATTGTTTCTGATCTTTTAATGATTGATATGATGCATATGTATATGAATGGTTTTGATCATAAGTATTTTTAACATGTACCTAAAGATTAATTGTTTGGTTTTTTATTTATAATAACAATATTTAGGCTTGTTTTTGTACCTGACTATGTATATCCCTGAATATTGTTTTGTATGATTACATTTCAATTTCTTATTGTGGCCAATGATTCAAATTTGCCCCAAAGAGAGGCTGACACATTGGTGTCAGATTTTTTCAGGGATGAGTGAGCGAACCTGGGACCATGTACAAGAACAATATAAGCTGTGCAATTGTTACTTGGTTCTCTCACGCCATCCCTTAATAAACTTATGAGGCTGCAATCTTTATTCTACATTCATATAACTATGATATTCGAATTATCTATTCCATGCATTCATAGTGTATAAGAATTACATTTTATTTTATCACCGAGGCCGATGATTGAAATTTTCCCCAAAAGAGTTCAAGGGGAGACACGTATGATGGTGTCATGTTTTAGGGATGGGTTGGTGAACCTGAGGCAGCAATGCACACAAACAATATAGGTTGTGCTGTTGGTACTTTGGTTCTCCAACTCCATCTCTGAAACAAATTATGAGGCCCTTGATTTATTCTCATATGGAACTACATATATGATCCTTGAATTGTTTCTGATCTTTTAATGATTGGTATGATGCATATGTATATGAATGGTTTTGATCATAAGTATTTTTAACATGTACCTGAAGATTAATTGTTTGGTTTTTTATTTATAATTACAATATTTAGGCTTGTTTTTGTACCTAACTATGTATATCCTTGAATAATGTTTTGTACGATTACATTTCAATTTCTTATTGTGGCTAATGATTCAAATTTGCCCCGAAAGAGAGGCAGACACATTGGTGTCAGATTTTTTCAGGGACGAGTGAGTGAACCTGGGGCGATGTACAAGAACAATATAAGCTGTGCAATTGTTACTTGGTTCACTTACGCCGTCCCTGTAGAAACTTATGAGGCCTTAATCTTTATTCTACATTCATAGAACTATGATATTCGAATTATCTATTCCATGCATTCAGTGTATAAGAATTACATTTTAGTTTGTCACCGAGGCCGATGATTGAAATTTGCCCCAAAAGAGTTCAAGGGGAGACACATATGACGGTGTCGTGTTTTAGGGATGGGTTGGTGAACCGGAGGCAGCAATGCACACAAACAATATAGGTTATGCTGTTGGTACTTTGGTTCACCAACTCCATCTCTGAAACAAATTATGAGGCCCTAGATTTATTCTCATATGGAACTACATATATGATCCTTGAACTGTTTCTGATCTTTTAATGATTGGTATGATGCATATGTATATGAATGGTTTTGATCATAAGTATTTTTAACATGTACCTGAAGATTAATTGTTTGGTTTTTTATTTATAATTACAATATTTAGGCTTGTTTTTGTACCTGACTATGTATATCTCCAAATAATGTTTTGTACGATTATATTTCAATTTCTTATTATGGCCAATGATTCAAATTTGTCCCAAAAGAGAGGCAGACACATTGGTGTCTGATTTTTTCAGGGATGAGTTAGTGAACCTGGGGCGATGTACAACAACATTACAGGTTGTGCAATTGTTACTTGGTTCACCTACTCCATCCCTGAAGAAACTTATGAGGCCCCTAGATTTAACCTACATTTACTCTGATGCAATTATTTGTCATTGTGTTGAGATGAAATGATATATGAACCGATCAAACTATTGCTGAGATGCTTTATCTTTGATATCCACGGATATATTGTCTTACATATACATGTTGTCAATTCTTGAGTTGTAATACAATTCAATCATATGTATGAGTTCTAAGGTATGTTCTTAAAAATCAACAGGAGGATGATGATGAAGTGGACGATAGCAAGGTATCTAGGGACAACAAGAGCCGCTACGTGCTGAGGTGGTTACGGTGTGGGCTAATCCGTTTCCACCGTAGGGGGAGACTGTTTTGCCCATTCTATGGCAAAGCAATCAACGTGGACCTCAACAACATGATCCAGCACGCGGAGTGCGTTGGTAGAGGCGCAGGCAGAAGCCATAGGCCGATTACCTTGGCACGGCACGCAGCCTACGGCAAATTCCTCCTGGAGTATGTCAGGACTGGCCTGTATCCCATCGACTAGGTTGTCGCTGCCTCCTGCTGATAAACCCCTACCCTGCTAGGCATCTCCGTGTCCTGTCCTCCTGCTGCAGCCCCTGCTTTTATTTTGTTCAAGTTAATTATTACCTGTGTGTGGCATGTAAGACAATATATCCGTGGTGTCTCTGGTGAACCTTCTATATTAATCTACTCCTTTATATGGAGTGCCTTAAAGTTTCTAGTGTTCAATTATCTTTATTGATCATGCTCATGCACACTACAAAATATTTCTAGTACTCGATTATATTATAATTGTCAAGAAATACATCAACAAGTTAAATTGGTCGAAATTTTGTATTGAAGTAACTAAATGTATCAAACACATAATAAACTAGAAACTAAAATCTAGTTCAAACACATAATGTATCACCACCACTTGTTGTCGTCCTTGACTTGCTTCCCCTTCAACCGCTTGATGTCGCCACCGTCCCAAGATCCCTGCTCGTCCTGAAACCGCTTTCTGTCCTCCTCGCGCTTCTTCTCCTGGGCTAGATTGCAACCAGGGCATAGCTCTCTCGCGAAAAACCTCGCCTTAACCATCTCATCTTTCATGGTAATGAGCTTACTGTACAACTCGTACGCCATGTAGGCGTCTCTGGATGCATACTAGAGGCGCACCTGGCTCATCGGCTTCCACTCCCAGTATTCGTGATCGAGTCGCTTCAATTTCTTCAGTTTTTCATAGGATTTATCGATGATTTCCGCTGCCAGATCACCCATGCCATCCTTCGCTAGGTATGGTTTGATCTTGTACAGATTTTGGATGTCGATGTGGTGCCCATCTGGGATTTTTATCAACACACGAGAAAGCATAATTGGGTCATTTGTGATATCCATGCTAGTGAAAGTTATCCCTTTCCTACACAAGAACTCAACCAGAGCCGGACAATGCATCTTAGTTGGTTTACTCCTGCACTTAGATGGTTCTAGGGATGTAAGGAACAAGGGATGCAGAAGTGGTGAATTTCACATACCTGCAGAAGTGGTAAACGAGGACCTCCTCATGTATGGTGATTTGCACGACAACGATCTCTTGTGGAGGATTTTTTCGCTTATTTGCATGGGTGTACTCCAAGTCTAGCCCCACAAACTTGTGCTTCTCTTTCTCAAGCAATTGCTCAAACCTGGTGAGAGTTGTCTCCACAGTCGCTTCATCATTTGTGTACACCACTGTCAAAGTCATGGTGCCATGGGCAGGGACCAAGTGGGTCTCTGTTGTGCGTTTCCCATCGTCCATGCCTGCAAAGAAATGGGTGAAAGGAAATGCCTGCAAGGAACTGCCTATGAGAGGAAGAAGAAGATGAACCGACGGTTCCAGAACAGAGGAAGAAGAAGCGCCCAGGAAAAACTGCAGAGGAATGACTGAGGAAGAGGAATGACTGTAGAAGAAACGTGGTAACTGCTACTTTCGGTTCGAGAACTCACCGTGGTTACGTGGAGATCATGGCAGTGCTGCCGGTTCAACAAGTGGGGCCAGTTCCTCCGAGAATATGAAATTAGCTGTGCATTTTTCTATGCGAGAAATTGAGAGAAATCATTTATATTTTGTCTTTCATAACTAAATACAATGAAGTTGGTACAGCCCAAGAGATTTGAACAAAAGAGATTTGCTAGTTTAACATACAACAACACTTATAGGCCCAACATGGCAAAACTTGGAGAGCCCTAGAACTTGAGCTACCACAGAGACCTCGACAGAGGTGGCAAAATTGGTGCGGGTGCAACCACGGCGACGGCAAGCTCGGATTCTAGAGGAGGAAAATAGAACCGAGCATGGTCGACAAGGTGATAGATATCACCGGGAACCAATTCTCGTCCCCGCAACATGCCATGGGTGCGTCCACGGTGAGGGCGAGCTCCAACTCGGGATGGGGAGGAGAGCGGGGCCGAGCAGCTTCGTCACATCCCAGCTCTACGCCATGGCCACGACCACAAACTGCCGCTCCGGGAAGAAGACGCGTAATGGATGCAGGCGCCAACGCTGCAAGCCTACAGGGAGGAGAGTTGGGCCGAGCAGGTTCGTCGTCCCAGCTCCGCGCCATGGCTGCGACGCCCCACAGATTGCCGCTCCGGGGAAGAAGATGCATAATGGATGTAGGCGCGAACACTGCAAGCCTAGTTGACACCTAAGCGACAGGAGCGACAGGAGCGACATAACGGCGAGAACTGATAGGGGGCCCAACTTGACGGCCGTTAGCCTAATATTTTGTATTGAAATGTAAAGTTGAATTCGTGCCGAAAAGACTTTCTCAGTATTTGGCACACCAACTGTAGTCATCCCGGCTGATTTCAGGGAACTTGGGTACCGCGTTGCCTGGACACCCCAACTTTGGGGCCGCAAAATGATATTCTCCATGCAATGACTCTAGTGGTGGTTTAGGAAAATAACACACATGCAATGACATGCAATGACACTAGTGGATCCATGTGGTTAAGGAAAGGACCACACATGCAATGACACTAGTGATAGGTTTATGAAAAGAACACACATGCAAATGACACTGGTGGATCCATGTGGTTTAGTAAAATAACACACATGCAATGACACTAGTGGTGGTTTAGGAAAAGAACACACATGCCATGACTCTAGTTGTGGTTTATGAAAATAACACAAATGCAATGACACTGGTGGATCCAAGTGGTTTATGAAAAGAACACACACGCAATGACTCTAGTGGTGGTTTAGAAAAAGAACACACATGCAATGACTCTAGTTGTAGTTTATGAAAAGGACACACATGCAATGACACAAGTGGATCCATGTGGTTTAGTAAAATAACACACATGTAATGACACTAGTGGTGTTTTATGAAAAGAACACACATGCAAAGACATGCAATGAGAATGGTGGATCCATGTGGTTTATGGAAAGAACACAAATGCAATGACACTGGTGGTGGTTTATAAAAAGAACACACATGCAAATCACTCTGGTGGATTCATGTGGTTTATGGAAAGAACAGACATGAAACGAATCTAGTGTTGGTTTATGAAAAGAACACACATATAATGACACTAGTGGATCCATCTGGATTATGAAAATAACAAACATGCAATGACTTTAGTTGTGGATTATGAAAAGAACACACATGCAATGACTCTAGTGGATCCAAGTGGTTTATGTCAAGAACAAACATTAAGTGACTCTAGTTGTCATTTATGAAAAGGACACACATGCAATGACACTGGTGGATCCAAGTGGTTTATGAAAAGAACACACATGTAATGACTCTAGTGGTGGTTTAGTAAAATAACAAACATGCAATGCCACTAGTGGTGGTTTAGGAAAGGAATACACATGCAAAGACATGCAATGACACTGGAGGATCCATGTGATTTTGGAAAGGAACACACATGCAATGACACTGGTGGTGGTTTATGAAAAGAACACACATGCAACTGACTCTAGTGGATCCATGTGGTTTATGGAAAGAACACACGTGCAATGCATCTAGTGGTGGTTTATGAAAAGAACACACATATAATGACACTAGTGGATCCTTGTGGTTTACGAAAAGAACAAACATGCAATGACTCTAGTTGTCGTTTATGAAAAGAACACACATGCAATGACTCTAGTGGTGGTTTAGGAAAATAACGCACATGCAATGACACTAGTGGATCCATGTGGTTTAGGAAAGGAACACACATGCAATGACACTAGTGGTGGTTTATGAAAAGAACACACATGCAAATGACACTGGTGGATCCATGTGGTTTAGTAAAATATCACACATGCAGTGACACTAGTGGTGGTTTAGGAAAAGAACACACATGCGATGACTCTAGTTGTGGTTTATGAAAAGAACACACATGCAATGACACTGTTGGATCCAAGTGGTTTATGAAAAGAACACACATGCAATGACTCTAGTTGTGGTTTATGAAAAGAAAACACATGCAATGACTCTAGTTGTTGTCTATGAAAAGAACACACATGCATTGACACTGGTGGATCCATGTGGTTTATGAAAAGAACACACATGCAATGGCACTGGTGGATCCAAGTGGTTTAGGAAACGAACACACATGCAATGACTCTAGTGGTGGTTTAGGAAAAGAACACACATGCAATGACTCTAGTTGTGTTTTATGAAAAGGACACACATGCAATGACACTGGTGGATCCATGTGGTTTAGTAAAATAACACACATGTAATGACACTAGTGGTGGTTTATGAAAAGAACACACATGCAAAGACATGCAATGAGACTGGTGGATCCATGTGGTTTAGGAAAGGAACAAACATGCAATGACATTGGTGGTGGTTTATGAAAAGAACACACATGCAAATGACTCCGGTGGATCCATGTGGTTTATGGAAAGCACACACATGCAATGAATCTAGTGGTGGTTTATGAAAAGAACACACATGCAATGACACTGGTGGATGCATGTGGTTTATGAAAAGAACAAACATGCCATGAGTCTAGTTGTGGTCGATGAAAAGAACACAGATGCAACAACTCTAGTGGTGGTCTAGGAAAAGAACACACATGCAATAACACTGGTGGATCCATGTGGTTTAGGAAAGGAACACACATGCAATGGCACTGGTGGTGGTTTATGAAAATAACACACATGGAAATGACGCTGGTGGATCCATGTGGTTTAGTAAAATAACACACATGCTATGACACTAGTGGTGGTTTAGGAAAAGAACACACATGCAATGACTCTAGTTATGGTTTACAAAAATAACACACATGCAATGACACTGGTGGATCCAAGTGGTTTATGAAAAGAACGCACGGGCAATAACTCTAGTGGTGGTTTATGGGAAGACAACACATGCAATGAATCTGAGGTAGTTTATGAAAATAACACACATGCAATGACACTGGTGGATCCATATAGTTTATGAAAATAACAAACATGCAATGACTCTAGTTGTGGTTTATAAAAATAACACACATGCAATGACAATAGTGGATCCAAGTGGTTTAAGAAAAGAACAAACATGGAGTGATTCTAGTTGTCGTTTATGAAAAGGACACACATGCAATGTCTCTAGTGGCGGGTTAGTAAAATAACACACATGCAATGACACTAGTGGTGGTTTAGTAAAAGAACACACATGCAAAGACATGCAATGACACTGGTGGATCCATGTGCTTTAGGAAAGGAACACACATGCAATGACACTGATGGTGGTTTATGAAAAGAACACACATGCAAATGACACTAGTGGATCCATGTGGTTTATGGAAAGAACACACGTGCAATGCATCTAGTGGTGGTTTATGAAAAGAACACACATATAATGACACTAGTGGATCCTTGTGGTTTACGAAAAGAACAAACATGCAATGACTCTAGTTGTCGTTTATGAAAAGAACACACATGCAATGACTCTAGTGGTGGTTTAGGAAAATAACGCACATGCAATGACACTAGTGGATCCATGTGGTTTAGGAAAGGAACACACATGCAATGACACTAGTGGTGGTTTATGAAAAGAACACACATGCAAATGACACTGGTGGATCCATGTGGTTTAGTAAAATATCACACATGCAGTGACACTAGTGGTGGTTTAGGAAAAGAACACACATGCGATGACTCTAGTTGTGGTTTATGAAAAGAACACACATGCAATGACACTGTTGGATCCAAGTGGTTTATGAAAAGAACACACATGCAATGACTCTAGTTGTGGTTTATGAAAAGAAAACACATGCAATGACTCTAGTTGTTGTCTATGAAAAGAACACACATGCATTGACACTGGTGGATCCATGTGGTTTATGAAAAGAACACACATGCAATGGCACTGGTGGATCCAAGTGGTTTAGGAAACGAACACACATGCAATGACTCTAGTGGTGGTTTAGGAAAAGAACACACATGCAATGACTCTAGTTGTGTTTTATGAAAAGGACACACATGCAATGACACTGGTGGATCCATGTGGTTTAGTAAAATAACACACATGTAATGACACTAGTGGTGGTTTATGAAAAGAACACACATGCAAAGACATGCAATGAGACTGGTGGATCCATGTGGTTTAGGAAAGGAACAAACATGCAATGACATTGGTGGTGGTTTATGAAAAGAACACACATGCAAATGACTCCGGTGGATCCATGTGGTTTATGGAAAGCACACACATGCAATGAATCTAGTGGTGGTTTATGAAAAGAACACACATGCAATGACACTGGTGGATGCATGTGGTTTATGAAAAGAACAAACATGCCATGAGTCTAGTTGTGGTCGATGAAAAGAACACAGATGCAACAACTCTAGTGGTGGTCTAGGAAAAGAACACACATGCAATAACACTGGTGGATCCATGTGGTTTAGGAAAGGAACACACATGCAATGGCACTGGTGGTGGTTTATGAAAATAACACACATGGAAATGACGCTGGTGGATCCATGTGGTTTAGTAAAATAACACACATGCTATGACACTAGTGGTGGTTTAGGAAAAGAACACACATGCAATGACTCTAGTTATGGTTTACGAAAATAACACACATGCAATGACACTGGTGGATCCAAGTGTTTTATGAAAAGAACGCACGGGCAATAACTCTAGTGGTGGTTTATGGGAAGACAACACATGCAATGAATCTGAGGTAGTTTATGAAAATAACACACATGCAATGACACTGGTGGATCCATATAGTTTATGAAAATAACAAACATGCAATGACTCTAGTTGTGGTTTATAAAACTAACACACATGCAATGACAATAGTGGATCCAAGTGGTTTAAGAAAAGAACAAACATGGAGTGATTCTAGTTGTCGTTTATGAAAAGGACACACATGCAATGTCTCTAGTGGCGGGTTAGTAAAATAACACACATGCAATGACACTAGTGGTGGTTTAGTAAAAGAACACACATGCAAAGACATGCAATGACACTGGTGGATCCATGTGCTTTAGGAAAGGAACACACATGCAATGACACTGATGGTGGTTTTTGAAAAGAACACACATGCAAATGACACTAGTGGTGGTTTATGAAAAGAACACACATGCAAATGACACTGGTGGATCCATGTGGTTTAGTAAAATAACACACATGCAATGACACTAGTGGTGGTTTAGGAAAAGAACAAACATGTCGTGACTCTAGTTGTGGTTTATGAAAAGAACGCACATGCAATGACACTGGTGGATCCAAGTGGTTTATGAAAAGAACACACATGAAATGATTCTAGTGGTGGTTTAGGAAAAGAACAAACATGCAATAACTCTAGAGGTGGTTTATGAAAAGGACACACATGCAATGACACTGGTGGATCCATGTGGTTTAGTAAAATAACACACATGCAATGACACTACTAGTGGTGGTTTAGGAAAAGAACACACATGCAAGTACAATGGTGGATCCATGTGGTTTATGGATAGAACAGAAATGCAATGACACTGGTGGTGGTTTATAAAAAGAACAAACATGCAAATCGCTCTGGTGGATTCATGTGTGGAAAGAATAGACATGAAATGAATCTAGTGGTGGTTTATAAAAAGAACACACATGTCATGACACTAGTGGATCCATATGGATTATGAAAATAACAAACATGCAATGACTTTAGTTGTGGTTTATGAAAAGAACACACATGCAATGACTCTGGTGGATCCAAGTGGTTTATGTCAAGAACAAACATGAAGTGACTCTAGTTGTGGTTTATGAAAAGGACACACATGCAATGACACTGGTGGATCCAAGTGGTTTATGAAAAGAACACACATGTAATGACTCTAGTGGTGGTTTAGTAAAATAACAAACATGCAATGACACTAGTGGTGGTTTAGGAAAGGAATACACATGCAAATACACGCAATGACACTGGTGGATCCAAGTGGTTTATGAAAAGAATACACATGCAATGACTCTAGTGGTGGTTTAGGAAAAGAACACACATGCAATGACTCTAGTTGTGGTTTATCAAAAGGACACACATGCAATGACACTGGTGGATCCATGTGGTTTAGTAAAATAACACACATGTAATGACACTAGTGGTGGTTTATGAAATGAACACACATGCTATAACTCTAGTTGTGGTTTATGGAAAGATAACACATGCAATGAATCTACTGGTAGTTTATGAAAATAACACATGTAATGACACTAGTTGATCCATATGGTTTATGAAAATAACAAACATGCAATGACTCTAGTTGTGGTTTATGAAAATAACACACATGCAATGACAATAGTGGATCCAAGTGGTTTATGAAAAGAACAAACATGGAGAGACTCTAGTTGTCGTTTATGAAAAGGACACACATGCAATGTCTCTAGTGGCGTTTTAGTAAAATAACACACATGCAATGACACTAGTGGTGGTTTAGTAAAACAACACACATGCAAAGACATGCAATGACACTGGTGGATCCATGTGGTTTAGGAAAGGAACACACATGCAATGACACTGATGGTGGTTTATGAAAAGAACACACATGCAAATGACACTGGTGGTGGTTTATGAAAAGAACACACATGCAAATGACACTGGTGGATCCATGTGGTTTAGGAAAATAACACACATGCAATGACACTAGTGGTGGTCTAGGAAAAGAACAAACATGCCGTGACTCTAGTTGTGGTTTATGAAAAGAACGCACATGCAATGACACTGGTGGATCCAAGTGGTTTATGAGAAGAACACACATGCAATGATTCTAGTGGTGGTTTAGGAAAAGAACAAACATGCAATACCTCTAGAGGTGGTTTATGAAAAGGACACACATGCAATGACACTGGTGGATCCATGTGGTTTAGTAAAATAACACACATGCAATGACACTACTAGTGGTGGTTTAGGAAAAAAGAACACACATGCAATGACATGCAATGACAATGGTGGATCCATGTGGTTTATGGAAAGAACACTAATGCAATGACACTGGTGGTGGTTTATAAAAAGAACACACATGCAAATCACTCTAGTGGATCCATGTGGTTTATGGAAAGAACACACATGCAATGCATCTAGTGGTGGTTTATGAAAAGAACACACATGTAATGACACTGGTGGATCCTTGTGGTTCACGAAAAGAACAAACATGCAATGACTCTAGTTGTGGTTTATGAAAAGAACACACATGCAATGACTCTAGTGGTGGTTTAGAAAAATAACACACATGCAATGACATGCAATGACACTCGTGGATCCATGCGGTTTAGGAAATGAACACACATGCAATGACACTAGTGGTGGTTTATGAAAAGAACACACATGCAAATGACACTGGTGGATCCATGTGGTTTAGTAAAATTACACACATGCCATGACACTAGTGGTGGTTTAGGAAAAGAACACACATGCGGTGACTCTAGTTGTGGTTTATGAAAAGAACACACATGCAATAACACTAGTGGTCCAAGTGGTTTATGAAAAGAACACACATGCAATGACTCTAGTGGTGGTTTAGGAAAAGAACACACATGCAATGACTCTAGTTGTGGTTTATGAAAAGGACACACATGCAATGACACTGGTGGATCCATGTGGTTTAGTAAAATAACACACATGTAATGACACTAGTGGTGGTTTATGAAAAGAACACACATGCAAAGACATGCAATGAGACTGGTGGATCCATGTGGTTTAGGAAAGGAACAAACATGCAATGACATTGGTGGTGGTTTATGAAAAGAACACACATGCAAATGACTCCGGTGGATCCATGTGGTTTATGGAAAGCACACACATGCAATGAATCTAGTGGTGGTTTATGAAAAGAACACACATGCAATGACACTGGTGGATGCATGTGGTTTATGAAAAGAACAAACATGCCATGAGTCTAGTTGTGGTCGATGAAAAGAACACAGATGCAACAACTCTAGTGGTGGTCTAGGAAAAGAACACACATGCAATGACATGCAAAAACACCGGTGGATCCATGTGTTCTAGGAAAGGAACACACATGCAATGGCACTGGTGGTGGTTTATGAAAAGAACACACATGGAAATGACGCTGGTGGATCCATGTGGTTTAGTAAAATAACACACATGCTATGACACTAGTGGTGGTTTAGGAAAAGAACACACATGCAATGACTCTAGTTATGGTTTACGAAAAGAACACACATGCAATGACACTGGTGGATCCAAGTGGTTTATGAAAAGAACGCACAGGCAATAACTCTAGTGGTGGTTTATGGAAAGACAACACATGCAATGAATCTGAGGTAGTTTATGAAAATAACATACATGTAATGACACTGGTGGATCCATATGGTTTATGAAAATAATAAACATGCAATGACTCTAGTTGTGGTTTATAAAAATAACACACATGCAATGACAATAGTGGATCCAAGTGGTTTATGAAAAGAACAAACATGGAGTGACTCTAGTTGTCGTTTATGAAAAGGACTCACATGCAATGTCTCTAGTGCTGGTTTAGTAAAACAACACACATGCAATGACACTACTGGTGGTTTAATAAAAGAACACACATGCAAAGACATGCAATGACAGTGGTGGATCCATGTGGTTTAGGAAAGGAACACACATGCAATGACACTGGTGGTGGTTTATGAAAAGAACACACATGCAAATGACACTGGTGGTGGTTTATGAAAAGAACACACAAGCAAATGACACTGGTGGATCCCTGTAGTAAAATAACACACATGCAATGACACTAGTGGTGGTTTAGGAAAAGAACAAACATGCAGTGACTCTAGTTGTGGTTTATGAAAAGAACGCACATGCAATGACACAGGTGGATCCAAGTGGTTTATGAAAAGAACACACATGCAATGACTCTAGTGGTGGTTTAGGAAAAGAACAAACATGCAATGACTCTAGAGGTGGTTTATGAAAAGGACACACATGCAATGACACTGGTGGATCCATGTGGTTTAGTAAAATAACACACATGCAATGAGACTACTAGTGGTGGTTTAGGAAAAGAACACACATGCAATTACATGCAATGACAATGGTGGATCCATGTGGTTTAGAAAAGGAACACACATGCAATGACACTGGTGGTGGTTTATAAAAAGAACAGACATGCAAATCACTCTGGTGGATTCATGTGGTTTATTGAAAGAACACACATGCAATGAATCTAGTGGTGGTTTATGAAAAGAACACACATGTAATGATACTGGTGGATCCATGTGGATTATGAAAATAACAAACATGCAATGACTTTAGTTGTGGTTTATGAAAAGAACACACATGCAATGACTCTGGTGGATCCAAGTGGTTTATGTCAAGAACAAACATGAAGTGACTCTAGTTTTGGTTTATGAAAAGGACGCACACGCAATGACACTGGTGGATCCAAGTTGTTCATGAAAAGAACACACATGCAATGACTCTTGTGGTGGTTTAGTAAAATAACAAACATGCAATGACACTAGTGGTGGTTTAGGAAAGGAATACACATGCAAAGACCTGCAATGACACTAGTGGATCCATGTGGTTTAGGAAAGGAGAACAAATGCAATGACACTGGTGGTGGTTTATGAAAAGAACACACATGCAAATGACTCTGGTGGATCCATGTGGTTTATGGAAAGAACACACGTGCAATGCATCTAGTGGTGGTTTATGAAAATAACACAAATGTAATGACACTGGTGTATCCATGTGGTTTACGAAAAGAACAAACATGCAATGACTCTAGTTGTGGTTTATGAAAAGAACACACATGCAATGACTCTAGTGGTGGTTTAGGAAAATAACACACATGCAATGACACTAGTGGATCCATGTGGTTTAGGAAAGGAACACACCTGCAATGACACTAGTGGTGGTTTATGAAAAGAACACAAATGCAAATGACACTAGTGGATCCATGTGGTTTAGTAAAATAACACACATGCAATGACACTAGTGGTGGTTTAGGAAAAGAACACACATGCGATGACTCTAGTTGTGGTTTATGAAAAGAACACACATGCAATGCCACTGGTGGATCCAAGTTGTTTATGAAAAGAACACACATGCAATGACTCTAGTGGTGGTTTAGGAAAAGAAACATGCAATGACTCTAGTTGTGGTTTATGAAAAGGACACACATGCAATGACACTGGTGGATCTATGTGGTTTAGTAAAATAACACACATGTAATGACACTAGTGGTGGTTTATGAAAAGAACACACATGCAAAGACATGCAATGAGACTGGTGGATCCATGTGGTTTAGGAAAGGAACACACATGCAATGACATTGGTGGTGGTTTATGAAAAGAACACACATGCAAATGACTCTGGTTGATCCATATGGTTTATGGAAAGAACACACATGCAATGAATCTAGTGGTGGTTTATGAGAAGTACACACAATCAATGACACTGGTGGATCCATGTGGTTTATAAAAAGAACATACATGCAATGAATCTAGTTGTGGTTGATGAAAAGAACACAGATGCAACGACTCTAGTGGTGGTTTAGGAAAACAACACACATGCAATCACATATCTTATTGTTAGAACTCTATCTTTCATGATTCATGTTTAGAGTACCTTAATCCCAGCTATCAATACTTTTACAATAATGATGATCAAGATTGTGTTGTCTGCATGTCACCTCAAAAATTATATTGTTTTGATTGTTTACCTACTCGAGGATGAGTAGGAACTAAGCTTGGGGATGTTGATACGTCCATAACGTATCTATAATTTTTGATGGTTTTATGCTAATAATATGCTTTTGATACTCCTTTTTGTATAAAGATTATGATTTATTTGGACTAACCTACTAATAGTTGCAAAAGTGCACAATGTTCTTGCTTTACACTATGATGTGTAGGAATTACCAAGAATACAAGTGGAAACCTTGTTGGAGTCAAATTGAGATTTTTTCCAGAAATCTATCTCAGAACTCTTTTTCAAGATGGTCATGTTTCGGGTCGAAGACGGCGTCAAACGGAAAACTCTTCAACTACAAAGTTGTTGGAAATTTCACGACGAATGTCCTGGACAAAAAAATTAGCTGATTGCGAGTACGGACGGGCCTTTTAGGCCTGATTTACTGCAGCCCAAGATGGGATGATGGGAATCCGAGAAGCTATATAAAGGGAGGAAACCTAATTCGCCCAGGGCATCTCCACCCACGAATTTGCAGCCACCAAAGCCACGTTTTTTCCTCCCCCATGGATCCCATCTCCATGGGGGAGTGCTCCCAAGAAGCCATGAAGGAAGGGGCTAAGGGGCGGTGTTCCCCCATGATACCGGCGGCGGGGAAGGAGTCCCCCGCGCCACCGCCGGTGCCGGTGCCGCCCTCCTCACCATCTTCACCATCTTCACCGCCATCTCCATCACCTAATCCTCCTGGTATGCAGTGGTTCATCCTCCCACACACCTTTGTACCGTCCTATGTAAACATGGTGTTTGATGCTATAAGTTATAATCATATGATCTATGTCATGTTTGCGTAGTTTCTTTGTTCTTAGATTGAATAGTTGAACGTCTTTGGTTCATTAGAGTTGTATGTTGATATGGTACAGTCCTTTGGTGTCCATTATATTTGTGCGTGCATGGATTAAACATCATAGGGTTTGTAGTATGTTTAAGAGGAAGGGGGAAGTTCTGCCGGAGTGATAGAAACCTGACGACGCGAACTGGAACGTTGCACGTATGGGAGTAAGAGGACCATTAAACTTAAGGCTATGGTTGGGAAAACCTGAATGCATTGATTAGTACTTACGGATGTTTGCTAACAATCCAATCATATAGTACATGTAATTCCAAGTAGTGAAGCGCATGTATATTTAGCCTCTCCCACATAGAAAACTGCATCGAAGACAATCAACCTGATCTATTTGCTATTTAAACTTGGACAAAGCCACCACAATTACCACCACTATTCCACACTTATGGTTCTGTTAGTTTAGTGTATTTTATTGCTACTGCAACTAGCTTTACTTTCTTGTTATTTATTATCATGCAAATCTATCTCTAGTACTCATATTGTTGTTCTAGTTTTATTTCCTAGATAATGCAAACGTTTAGTGTGTGTAGAGTTGTATCAGTGGTTGATAGAACTTGAGAGAATATTTATCCTACCTTTAGCTCCTCGTTGGGTTCGACACTCTTACTTATCGAAAAGGCTACACACGATCCTCTATACTTGTGGGTTATCAAGACCTTTTCTTGCGCCGTCGCCGGGGAGCAATAGCGTGTGGGTGAATATTCTTGTGTGCACTTGTTTGCTTTATCTGTAAGTAGGTTTTACTTTCAGTTTTAAGTTGTTCTCTATCTTAGTATGGATAGGTAATGTGAATTACAAAAAAAATTAGTTGTACTTGTTACCTAAAAACGTTTTAAAAAAGGAAAGTGATTGGAAAGATGAGTAATGGTTAAGTGGGGGTCGACCTTGAACACTTGTGTTCATGCCTATGAAACCAAAAAAAATCTTTCCATGGAAGTTTTTCAGTTAAAAACTTGTAGGAATGTATGAAGCCTTGAAAAATAAAGATATTTCTGGTATTGATCTTAATGCTTATTCGTTCGAAAATACTTGAATCTTGATCCTATGCTTAACTTTAAGGCATTAAAGAAAAGTATTTATTGGGAGATAACCCAAAAGTTTTAGTTGAGTCTTGGAAGTTATTGCTTCAGTAATAACCTCTCCTTATCCTTTTTATTTGCTTTTTGTGCCAAGAGTAACCTCTAATGAGAGAGAAGTAATGCTTGGGAAAGTTGGTGTCCCAAAACAGATTTTTGTGCTTCACTGTAAACATTTGTGTAAAATATCTGTACGTCGGTTTGAGCTGTAATGTTTTTTGCTTCTACCCCAGGTTGTTATCCACCTTTCGTTAGTTCAACACTTTTCTATTTGAGCAACAGAAGGTCTTCGAAAAAATTGGTTTCTATCTGCTGGTCTATTTTGACAGATTTCTGCCATTATTTGTATTTGCTTCTTGTTGATTCCTTTTTGGGTTCTCTTTGGGGAATTGAGCTTTTTAAGGGAAGTGTTACAGTAGCTTGTGTTTTAATGGAAGTTTTATTGGTGTTGAAACTGAATCCAAAGACTTATTATCTTGAGTACACTAATGTTGCTAATGAAGATTATGTGAAGTTTTGTATGAAGGAAAAATTTCAGGTGTTAAGGAAAGAATGATGTAATGAGATGAAGAATGGACTAAACTCAAGCTTAGGGATGCCACCCCGTGTCACCCCAATAAATATCCAAGAAGTACAAGCGTCAAAGCTTGGGGATAGCCAAGGCTTCATCAATAAAAATCTCAGGTTCTTCCAAACACTTCATTTTTATTGTTTCATGCACAATTGTGTTGTTCTTAGAGCGTCTTCGTTTTCGTTTTTGGTTTTCATTTGCTTGGTTTGCTTAGTTTTCTTGAATAAATTGTTTGGACCCCCTCTTTCATACATTAGTTTCAAATAAGTGTGGTTTTGATTGGAAAGGAGTAGGAAAAGTTCATGCTTAAGTGGTAAAAGGAGCTCGTTTTTTACGGTGGCCTATGCTTTGTCATGTCATGCTTGATATTGTTTTGGATTTATGCTTAGTGATTTTTGCTGTAGCATGACATGTTATAAACAATTGAGATTTCTTAATGTGCCTTGAAAGAATCATGCGTTGTTTTAGCATATTAAAGCATAGTATTGTGGTATTCTCTTTTGATGCTTTATTTGGGTTGACTTGGCGCATGCTCACACCATGTTATGACTATCCCAAGTCACCATAGCCTTTATGACCCTTTGGTTTTTGACTTATAATATCACTTTATGCTTTAATTAATGATGTTTTGTCGCTTTGCATGATTATGGCCATTATTGCTCTTTTAGTTGGTCGCTCCCAGTCTTTTGCTAGCCTCCATAACCAAGTATGAGTTCCACTCATGCATCCAACTCCAAATAAAACCAAGTTATCCCAAAGAGTCCACCATACCTACCTATTAGCATTTTCTATTGCAAGTATATTCATGCTTTTATCTACCTTCTGAATTAACCTTGTTATGAGAAAACTAGTGATTAAAGCTCTCACGAACTTGATGGCACACTTTACTTTTCTTGCCCCTAATAAACTTGAACCATTGTGTCATCTATGTTGTATATGCTTGCACTTATATGTTGGGGATTAGCAGAACCATGTTGTCATGGGGAACACTTTCAACATTGCACTTGTACATTGTACCTAGTTGATATCATGCTCTTTTGTCTATGGATGTCATCGGTGTGAAATGAAAGGGGAGCTTGTAAGTCCATGGAGTTATGTATGTGTGTTAGAGAAACGCCTAGGCCGCCGGTCTAATCCATGCCTAATCATGGTGGAAACCTGCAGCGTAACCATAATGAGCAATCTATGAAGCATTATTCTTATAAAAAAGAGATAGAGATTGAGGAAAAGAAAAAAAGATGAGAAAAGAGGAAAGAGAGAAAAAAGCACCATTTTCCCCTGGTAAATAAGAAGATTGCTGAGATGCTCGTTGTCTGCTTGCCTTGTCATTTTGATATTGGATCTTCCGTATCATCGGGCAAGGGGTACCCCGTTGGAGGTTCTCTATGATACACATGTACTTACTATGACAAGAACTTACCGGTAACTAAACTTGAGTAGCATGAGGAGCGGCCCTCGTATTCAAGGGACATGAGATTTCCAACTTATACTTTGTCAAGCATATACTCCATAGTTTGTTCACTTTAACCTTAATCACTTAAAGATGCTTATGATAGGGGCAATGAGAGCTGAAAGCTAATAAGTACCATAATTTTTGGAAGCTCTTTATGAGACTTGAATCCCTGCTTCCTTCTATGAAGGCCTTTCTTCCACTTTTATATTGAGTCTCCACCTTCTATCTTTATGCACCAATTAAGAGAGCATAGTTGTCATTCTTAGTTCTATGTGCATTGTCCCAAGACCTGTTGATTGATGCATAACTTTGATATTGCTTGTTCCTAAACTATTTGTATCTAGACACCCTTATGAACTTTGAAGGTGTCCTATGCATTTATGTTTTGCTACTCTATGAGGGACAAGCTGAATACCATACTCATTATGCTTTATTTCTGTGAAACAAACAAACGTCTTGCAACGCATTGTTATTCATGAATCTTTTGTTTGTGCCTTTTCATGTTACAACATAGTTGCTATGTCTTATTGTTAGAACTCTATCTTTCATGATTCATGTTTAGAGTACCTTAATCCCAGCTATCAATACATTTACAATAATGATGATCAAGATTGTGTTGTCTGCATGTCACCTCAAAAATTATATTGTTTTGATCGTTTACCTACTCGAGGACGAGTAGGAACTAAGCTTGGGGATGTTGATACGTCCATAACGTATCTATAATTTTTGATGGTTTTATGCTAATAATATGCTTTTGATACTCCTTTTTGTATAAAGATTATGATTTATTTGGACTAACCTACTAATAGTTGCAAAAGTGCACAATGTTCTTGCTTTACACTATGATGTGTAGGAATTACCAAGAATACAAGTGGAAACCTTGTTGGAGTCAAATTGAGATTTTTTCCAGAAATCTATCTCAGAACTCTTTTTCAAGATGGTCATGTTTCGGGTCGAAGACGGCGTCAAACGGAAAACTCTTCAACTACAAAGTTGTTGGAAATTTCACGACGAATGTCCTGGACAAAAAAATTAGCTGATTGCGAGTACGGACGGGCCTTTTAGGCCTGATTTACTGCAGCCCAAGATGGGATGATGGGAATCCGAGAAGCTATATAAAGGGAGGAAACCTAATTCTCCCAGGGCATCTCCACCCACGAATTTGCAGCCACCAAAGCCACGTTTTTTCCTCCCCCATGGATCCCATCTCCATGGGGGAGTGCTCCCAAGAAGCCATGAAGGAAGGGGCTAAGGGGCGGTGTTCCCCCATGATACCGGCGGCGGGGAAGGAGTCCCCCGCGCCACCGCTGGTGCCGGTGCCGCCCTCCTCACCATCTTCACCATCTTCACCGCCATCTCCATCACCTAATCCTCCTGGTATGCAGTGGTTCATCCTCCCACACACCTTTGTACCGTCCTATGTAAACATGGTGTTTGATGCTATAAGTTATAATCATATGATCTATGTCATGTTTGCGTAGTTTCTTTGTTCTTAGATTGAATAGTTGAACGTCTTTGGTTCATTAGAGTTGTATGTTGATATGGTACAGTCCTTTGGTGTCCATTATATTTGTGCGTGCATGGATTAAACATCATAGGGTTTGTAGTATGTTTAAGAGGAAGGGGGAAGTTCTGCCGGAGTGATAGAAACCTGACGACGCGAACTGGAACGTTGCACGTATGGGAGTAAGAGGACCATTAAACTTAAGGCTATGGTTGGGAAAACCTGAATGCATTGATTAGTACTTACGGATGTTTGCTAACAATCCAATCATATAGTACATGTAATTCCAAGTAGTGAAGCGCATGTATATTTAGCCTCTCCCACATAGAAAACTGCATCGAAGACAATCAACCTGATCTATTTGCTATTTAAACTTGGACAAAGCCACCACAATTACCACCACTATTCCACACTTATGGTTCTGTTAGTTTAGTGTATTTTATTGCTACTGCAACTAGCTTTACTTTCTTGTTATTTATTATCATGCAAATCTATCTCTAGTACTCATATTGTTGTTCTAGTTTTATTTCCTAGATAATGCAAACGTTTAGTGTAGCACACACATGCAATGAATCTAGTGCTGGTTTATGAAAAGAACACACATGCAATGACAATGGTGGATCCATGTGGTTTATGAAAAGAACAAACATGCAATGACTCTAGTTGTGGTTGATGAAAAGAACACAGATACAATGACTCTAGTGGTGGTTTAGGAAAACAACACACATGCAATAACACTGGTGGATCCATGTGGTTTAGGAAAGGAACACACATTCAATGGCACTGGTGGTGCTTTATGAAAAGGACACACATGCAAATGACGCTGGTGGATCCATGTGGTTTAGTAAAATAACACACATACAATGACACTAGTGGTGGTTTAGGAAAAGAACACACATGCAATGACTCTAGTTGTGGTTTATGAAAAGAACACACATGCTATGACACTAGTGGATCCAATTGGTTTATGAAACGAACACACATGCAATGACTCTAGTGGGGGTTAAGGAAAAGAACAAACATGCAATGACTCTAGTGGTCGTTTATGAAAAGGACACACATGCAATGACACTAGTGGAACCATGTGGTTTAGTAAAATAACACACATGCAATGACACTAGTGATGGTTTAGGAAAAGAACACACATGCAATGACATGCAATGACACTGGTGGATCCATGTGGTTTAGGAAAGGAACACACATGCAATGACACTGGTGGTTGTTTATGAAAAGAACACACATGCAAATGACTCTAGTTGATCCATGTGGTTTATGGAAAGAACACACATGCAATGAATCTAGTGGTGGTTTATGAAAAGAACACATATGTAATGACACTGGTGGACCCATGTGGATTATGAAAAGAACAAACATGCAATGACACTAGTTATGGTTTATGGAAAGAACACACATGCAATGACTCTAGTGGATCCAAGTGGTTTATCAAAAGAACAAACATGAAGTGACTCTAGTTGTGGTTTATGAAAAGGACACACATGCAATGACTCTAGTGGCAGTTTATGAAAAGGACACACATGCAATGACAGTGGTGGATCCATGTGGTTTAGTAAAATAACACACATGCAATGACACTAGTGGTGGTTTAGGAAAAGAACACACATGCAATGACACTAGTGCATACATGTGGTTTAGGAAAAGGAACACACATGCAATGACACTAGTGGTGGTTTATGAAAAGAACACACATGAAAATGACTCTAGTGGATCCATGTGGTTTGTGGAAAGAACACACATGCAATGAATCTAGTGGTGGTTTATGATAAGAACATACATGTAATGACACTGGTGGATCCAAGTGATTTATGAAAAGAACACACATGCAAATGACTCTAGTAGATCCATGTGGTTTATGAAAAGAACACACATGCAATGACTCTAGTGGTGGTTTAGGAAAAGAACACACATGCAATGACACTGGTGGATCCATGTGGTTTAGTAAAATAACACACATCCAAGCCAATCACTGCCCCTCTCCGCGACCCCGCATGAAGACACGATCCTCCAGGACATGCCCCACCTCCGTTAAGCCCCATATAGGACCGGCTATAACCCTGGTAGGCACCTTAAGACTCATTGAGATGGTTATGCCCTGGCAAGCTCCCTTAAAGGTCCAGCTAAACCACTGGCAGCTTCTCAAGATAATCTAGAAACCAAAATCATGGGAAACTAAGGGGTTCCACCCATGTGCTAGGTTTCTCCATGAGAAATCCTCAGCCTCATGATCAGGTCATCCGTCCATGCGAAAGGAAGAAGATCCAGATGACTTCTCCGTCCCATTCCAAATCTCATGGTTAACGCGTAATATACGGCGCTAGAATCACTAGCGACGTTGGTTGTTAAGTCCTAGATGATACATTCCTGTACAATGGCGTTTCCATTGCCAGTTATGATAGATTAGCTGATCACCCTGGACCAGTAACCGATACTTCAAGTTAATTGTGAAAATAGTGTTTTCGACCTTTTTGAAATGCAGGTGATGACAACAGTTGAGTTACAAGCATAGAAAATAATCAAAGGACATGAGCAAGTGTGAACTTGCCTTTTGTGATTGCAAGATTATGCACTCACGGTCTTCAAGATACTAGAAGATCCAAAAGCTGTAAGATAGTATCATTGGTCCGGTAAGGACAAATATTTAAAGAAGCAATATGCAATTATGCATAAGTAACATAATGCAAGTTTGTAAACTCGAATCGCTAGAATAATCGTCCATGATTTGGGTTTTGGGGCTTGTGATGCCTTCTTTGGAATGTGTTGCACTTTTAGATTAGTTTCACACTTGTGCTTCTTCTTAAGGCTTGTGAGAGTGTGTGAAATAACATGTAAGTACAATGAGTAGCATACCATAGTAAAGCACTTAAATGGGCATGGTAACCAAAAGATTTCTTAAGCAAGATTATTAATTAATTAGAGCCTTTATAGTAATGCTTAAGGATTACTTTTAATGTTTCCTAAAAGAATAACTGTTGAGGAACAGGTTACTTTTACAAAGTAAAAGCATTTAAACTTAAATCTAACACTTTTACAAAGGTTTTCTCACTAGTTATGAGTATTAAAGAAGAAAACAATTACCATATTTGAATAGCTATTTCACTAGCAAGTGGAGACTTATCTAACTTTAATATGAGAGTGCACTACATGTGGTTCAATTTATAACATTCCATGAAGGTGAAACAAAAGTATTTTGTCTTTATGGAAGAGGTATTATCTCGATTTTATAAGTGAATGAACTCATTTACTTATTATAGAATTAATACTTATTTTTGTAAACATGGGAATGGCATCATGTTAAATACTTAAAAACTTTGTTTAGCTTTTTAAGTGGATTCCCAAACTTGTGAAAGAATTGGTACTCAAATCTTGATGATTTTATAATTAATTAAATCTTTTTGGAGAGTCAGATTTACTTAATTTTTAAATGGTAGTTTTAGTAAGTACAATTTAAAATAGTTGGAACCATTTTGAATTCAGTTAAATATCAATTTAACTTGTTGTTACACTTTTATATTTTAAATAAACAATGATAAATGCAATAGTAAAGATTTATGTATTTTTAATCTATGAAGATATTAGAAAATATTTTTAATCAATACTTATTAAATTTTTTCCTTTATTTGACTTCAAATGTGCAAGAGGACATGTTCAATGTGTAGTTTTTATTTTTGTATCATTTTGGTATATTATAAGTATTTTTATGATTTTTAATTAATAAGATATGATTTTATAAGTTTTATCACTTGATAAATACTAAATAAATAATAAATACTTAGTTAAGTATCACAAAAATGTACAAAATAAGTTTATAAATGTACATTTTGTTGTTCTAAGAATTTTGATATATTATACTTATTTTTATGAATTTTAAATAATAGAATATATTTATTTAAGATTTATCTCTAATAGGATATTTACTAATAATAATTATATTATTTAAGTTGGAAAATAAAGTATGATAATAGATTTAGGATATAGAATTTATTTTTCTAAACATTTTGATATATAATACATATTTTTTTGAATTATAAATCAAAAGATATTCAATTTCTAAGAGTTAATCATTTAATTAAATTTCTGGAAAATGTTTATATTTGAATTTATAATGTTTTACGTATTTTGTAAACAGGAAAATACCTTTTTTTCCTTAGACCTAACCTAGCCAGGGTCACTGACCAGTGGGATCAGGACCACGTCGGCATGCCACGTTGGCGCGGACCAGTCAACACTTGGACTTGGTCAAGGGTGACGCAAGTGTGACGTCATGATGACATCACCTCGCTGATGACGCACATACGATGAACGACGGCAACGATCTGGCGGGTTTTGGCAAGCACGGTTGGTGTGGTTCAAAAGAGTGCAATGCGGGGATCCTAAATATGGTGGCGCCGTTACTTATTGGTGGACGGAGCATCAACTACGATGAGCTTCTACGGCGGCGCACGGTGGAGCACAACGGCAGAGCGATGCGGGGCGAGAGAGAGTGATTGGAGGGCACAGGAAGACTCGCAAGCTTACCCTTGATGCTTTGTTAGCCTCAGATGAAGCAGTGGAGGATGGAGACGACGACACGGTCCCGGCAGCGCTCGTTTGGAGTTCAGGAAGAAACGGCCTATGCACGCGATTGCGGTCTCCCTGACTCGATTCTTTCTCGTGGAGACGAAGCACATCATGGTGGAGCTCGTAGCATCCACGACTGGCCTTGGGGTGGTCTCTATCGGCGGCGTGAGGCAACAACGGTGGCGCTAGGGTTTCGGTGACCTTGCACACAAAGAGGAAGAGAGCAGATGCGAGGGAGGGAGTGAACGGGTGAGGATAGGGAGGGTCCTCGGTGGCGTTCTTATCCCCATCTCCACAAAACGATGGCGGCAGAAGGCATCACGACGCGTGGCGGTGACGGATGGCATCAGCAGCTCCACCGAGCTGCTTCCACCTGGAGGAAGATGACGGTGCGAATCTTTTGTAGAAAACCCCCTAGTGTAATCTTCGTCTCAACCCACAGTCCTCCTCTGGTCCCACATGTCAGTGAGAGAAATGGACGAACCGGGCTGGTACTGGGCTTTTACAAAGTGAGCGGTTTTTTACTTTCTACTGCTCGCGGGCTAGGAACAGGTAATGGGCTGTGGGCCGGTGCTGCTGACAGTTCTACTTCTTTTTTCTTTATTCTGTTTTATTGTCTATTTACAATTTTCTTTCAAATTTGATTTCTACAAAGGTTTAAATCCTCAGAGTTCTGGTGGAATATTCCAAATGGTTTAAAGATTCATTATACTAAACTTTCTCTTCATTTTTCTTTTATTTAGTAAAGTAAATACAAATTAGGGTTTTATGGATTTGTTTTCTAGATAAAAATCTTATAAAAAATGTTCTTGTTTTCAGCATGATAATGGTTATGGCAAGAATTTAAAATGTTGAATGATATGTGAGAATTCCATTCATACTGAGCCTCATAAAGGAATGATATATATTTATTATAAGGTAGTAAATCTTGTGGTTCATAAAGTGGTGATTTGAATTTCATGGTTCTCTATATTTGGTGGTTTCTCCCATTCCAACCCTACTTAGTTTGTGGGATTTAGAAATACTATAAAACAAGCTTCGTTAAGTCATTATGAATGGATATCAATCATTAATGAGGAAATGAAAATGTTCATTTCCAAATAATTGCCATGGGTTTTGGAAAGGTTTAATGGACTCATGTCTTATTATGAATGTGGATAAAGATCAAGGTTTAAGGATTGATCTAAAATTTGACATCTCAACTTAGAGTGAGCTATAAAGATTACTGATTAATGTGGTCTTGATGGTATATGAGACTAGGGATTTGTTAGGGTTTAAGAGAATGAGGTGGACAAGGCTCTCATCAATACACCCTCATCTGGTATTCTAATTATCTCTTAGAAGTTTAATTTTACTAAGAGATACCTTTCCAATGGCTGCTTAAAATTAGGAATTGGTTTAACTACCAATTTGATTTTAGGGTTTTGAACAAAGAGGTAGACATGGTTTTTGTCATGGCTTGATATACTGTTGGTTAAGGGTTTCCCAAGCACTCCTACCTTAATACCTCACTAAGCTTAACTTAAATAAAGATTTCCTTTCCTAAATATACTCTATATATCTCTCTTAACTTATTCACAAAGAATTCCTTTCAGCAATAACCGTTCTCCATTATTACTCTAGTATGAAACTTCCATTTCTTAACTACCTCTAATGAATCCATAAATGTAGCTACTTCTAAATCCATCCATTAACTCCTTTAAATCCATCTTGCAACTACTTCCAAGGCTTGCAAGATTACAGTTCTCTCTACATCACATGTGATAACAATCCACTGGGATGGGTATGGTATTACTCCCATCATACAAGTTTGTTCTTGTATTAGCTTGGTTAAACTACTATGCTTCCAACTACTCCATATACTCATGTTATATACTTCGTCATACTCTAGCTTGACTTCTCATGATCAAGCTAGACGATTTAGTTTACTAGGGTTTTGTCTAATTTGGTATACTCACAACTCTTCTTTATCAGCTGGTCATCTATTCTCAAATGACTTGAGAATAATGACCACCATCCTTTGATCAAACAAAGATTAGGCTTCTAATTGTCTGATCAAGATCTATCATCTATCCACTAAGTAGTAGACTTGTACTAGTCTCTCTATAAGACTTATATTGTTAAGGAAACTTACTTTAGGTTTATACCTACTTGGCTTAACAAGATTATCATTGGCTACTCTAATACTTCCAGCTTTCTAATGGCTCCATAATTACTATCTAAACACTTGGGTTTAAATACTTTTTCTAGTTAACTCAGGAGTGAGTTAACTCCTCCAACATCAAATGGTTTGATCACCACCAAGGACCACCTTCCATTGATGATGGCATACTCTACCATAACTGGTTCCTCCTTATAATTTTACTTAAGGTCTTTGGAAGGTCAATATAATAGGTCAAATCTAAGAGTCAATAAGTTCTAGGTCAGGAATTGATCACTCAATATTGATGATCAATTGACACTAGGACTTGGTCAAGTAGGAAAGTCATCTATTAAAATGACAACAAGGACATGTGATGAATGGTCTTGGCTTGACTTCCCTTTCTACTATATTTGTGATAAGTGTTAATGTTTAAGAACTACCATGATACCCATGGTAGGAATCACTATGGCAATCAAATGTGTCAACATTTAGTTATGGAGTTTCTTTACATAAGTTATATACTTAACTTGGTATTCAGGGTTTATGGTAGATAATACCTTGATATAATCTTTGGAATATTAAGTATTCATCCTTGAGTTATTGTATGGAATACCATGTAATGATCTCTAGAAGATCAAGTACTCCTTATTAAGTAGTGTATTGTGACTTAGTTTATTACATTTGATCTACCCTTATATCAAATTATATTATCCAAAGATAAGGTTTTAGCAAAGGTCATATTGAAACTTATCGCAGTCAACTTGATGATCTACTTCAGTTCCACCAAGTTAAGAGAAGCTTCAATCACTTTGACAAGTTTTATTTAAAAGTGCGAAAATTATATTATCCAGATTTTCTTTGCATGAATGCAATGCACACACCTGATCTCAGCTTATTCCTAAGCTCTAATGCTAGGATGTTATAGACTCTCCCCCTTAAAATAAACTTTTCCCCGAAGTTCGTACTCTCTTATGTTTCAGAATGAGTTAGTATCTTGTATTGACCACGACATTTCTCCACTCCATTGTGATCACATTTTGGGATAATTGTGGTATCCTGTATCTAGATCTTTTTACTTCAATTACACTAGTGGATCCATGAGGTTTAGTAAAATAACACACTTGCAATGGCACAAGTGGTGGTTTAGGAAAAGAACACACATGCAGTGACTCTAGTTGTGGTTTATGAAAAGAACACACATGTAATGATACTGGTGGGATCCAAGTGGTTTATGCAAAGAACACACATGCAATGACTCTAGTGGTGGTTTAGGAAAATAACACACATGGAATGACTCTAGTGGTGGCTTATGAAAAGGACACACCTGTAATGACACTAGTGGATCCATGTGGTTTAGTAAAATAACACACATGCAATGACACTAGTGGTGGTTTACAAAAAGAACACACATGCAAAGACATGCAATGACACTGGTGGATCCATGTGGTTTAGGAAAGGAACACACATGCAATAAAACTGGTGGTGGTTTATGAAAAGAACACACATGCAAATAACTCTGGTGGATCCAAGTGGCTTATGGAAAGAACACACATGCAATGAATCCAGTGGTGGTTTATGAAAAGAACACACATGTAATGACACTAGTGGGTCCATGTGGATTATGAAAAGAACAAACATACAATTACGCTAGTTGTGGTTTATGAAAAGAACACACATGCAATGACTAGTGGATCCAAGTGGTTTATAAAAAGAATAAACATGAAGTGACTCTAGTTGTGGTTTATGAAAATGACACACGTGCAATGACTCTAGTGGCGGTTTATGAAAAGGACACACATGCAATGCCACTGGTGGATCCATGTGGTTTAGTAAAATAACACACATGCAATGACAATATTGGTGGTTTAAGAAAAGAACACACATGCAATGACACTTGTGGATCCATGTGGTTTAGGAAAAGGAACACAGATGCAATGATACTTGTGGTGGTTTATGAAAAGAACACAAATGCAAATGACTCTGGTGGATCCACGTTGTTTATGGAAAGAACACACATGCAATGAATCTAGTGATGGTTTATGAAAAGAACACACATGTAATGAGACTGGTGGATCCATGTGGATTATGAAAAGAACAAACATGCAACGACTCTAGTTGTGGTTTATGAAAAGAACACACATGCAATGACTCTAGTGCATCCAAGTGGTTTATTAAAAGAACAAACATGTAGTGACTCTAGTTGTAGTTTATGAAAAGGACACACATTCAATGACTCTAGTGGCGGTTTATGAAAAGTACACACATGCAATGACACTGGTGGATTGATGTCTACGCACTTCTATTCTTGTAGACAGTTGTTGGGCCTCCAAGTGCAGAGGTTTGTAGAACAGCAGCAAGTTTTCCCTTAGTGGATCACCCAAGGTTTATCGAACTCAGGGAGGAAGCGGTCAAAGGTATCCCCTCTCAAGAAACCCTGCAATCAAGATACAAGAAGTCTCTTGTGTCCCCAACACACCCAATACACTTGTCAGGTGTATAGGTACACTAGTTCAGCGAAGAGATAGTGAAATACAAGTGGTATGGATAATTATAAGTGGTAACGGTGATAGAAAATAGCTTGATGGCATGTGGTTGACGTGGGAAAAGACTAAAAACAAACTGAAATAAAGATAGAAGCAAGCAAACAAGTAACAGATCTAGTTGCAAACGGTGTATCAATGCTTAGAAACAAGGCCTGGGGATCATACTTTTACTAGTGAACACTCTCATATAAATATATTATCTTCATGATACTACTCTTAACTACTCTCCGGTTGGACACTCTAATCCATGGTAGGGCTATAACAACACACCTCAAAGTAAGCCTTTCCCATCTGGATAACCCCACACTGTCACCTTGAGCTCTAGATAGGTCCAACAAACACCACAATTTCGTAGAAACATCCAACTCCAAATATAACTCATAACAAGTATTTGTAATCTCTAGCCTAAGTGCCACCATGGTCTGCACGCTGTCACTTTCACACACATGGGGAGAGCAGAGATCTATTAAAGCACTTGAGTAGTAAGGTAGATCTATAGATTACAAGCTCATGATCTCAATAAGATCATGCATAGAGAGAGAGATAAACACATAGCTACCGGTAGAACCCTTAGCCTCGAGGGAGAGCTACTCCCTCCTCATCATGGGAATCAGCAATGGTGATGGAGATGGTGGTGGAGATTGATGGAGATGGCTCCGGGGGCACTTCCCCATCCTGGCAGGGTGCCAGAACAGAGGCTTTATGTCCCCTCGAATCTCCCTTTCGGTGGCGGCGCTGTGTAACTTTTCGTGGATTTCTGATTAATGATTTAGGGTTTATGCATCGGGAGGCATCTTATAGGCGAAGAGGCAAGGTCGGTGGGCGGACAGGGGGCCCACACCACCTGGTGGCGCGGCCAGGGCTAGCCCGCGCCACCACATGGTGTGGCCGCCCTGTGGCCCCTCTCTGTCTCGTCTTCTGGTGTCATGAGTCTTCCACTAAAATATCAACTTTGGCTTTTGTCCCGTACAATTCCGAGAATATTCATTTTCTAACTTTGTAGAACCAAAAACAGCAGAAAACAGGTAACTGGCACTGTGGCTCTTTTTAATAGGTTAGTCCAAGAAATCATATGAAAAGTACTCCAAAGTGTGGAAAAAACATAAGAAAGTAGATAAAAGCAAGCATGGAACATCAAAAATTATAGATACATTTGCAATGTATCAACATCCCCAAGCTTAACTCCTGCTCGTCCTTGAGTAGGTAAGTGATAAAATGAAATAATAATTTTTGAGGTGACATGCACCATCATAAACTTTATCAAAGTATTTGTAAAACATTCAAAGCTAGGATCATAGTACTTCAATCATAACATGAAAGACAAAGTTCTAGCAATAAGACAAAGAAACTATGATGCAACATGAAAAAGGAAAAAACAAAAGATTCATGAATAAAAATGCTTTGCAAGACGTTTGTTTGTTTCACATAAAGAAAACATAGCATAGTGGCATTCAGCTTGTCCCTCATATAGTAGTAAATATAAATGCATAGGACAACTTCAAAGTTCATAAGAGTGACTAGATACAAATAGTTTAAAGCAAGCAATATCAAGGTATGCATCAATCAACAAGTCTTGGGACAATGCACATAGAACTAAGAATGGCCACTATGCTCTCAAAGTAGGTGCATAAAGATAGAAGGTGAAGACTCAATATAATGGTGGAAGAAAGGCCTTCAAAGAAGGAAGCAGGGATTCAAGTTTCATAAAGAGCTTCCAAAAATTATGGTACTTATAGCTTTCAGCTCTCATTGCCCCTATCATAAGCATCTTGAAGTGATTAAGGTTAAAGTGAACAAACTATGGTGTACATGCTTGACGAATTATAAGTTAGAAATCTCATGTCCCTTGTATACGAGGGCCGCTCCTCATGCTACTCAAGTTTATTCACCGGTAAGTTCTTGTCATTGTAAGTACGTGTGTATCATAGAGAACCGCCAACGGGGTACCCCTTGCCCGATGATACAGAAGAATCCCCATATCAAAATGACAAGGCAAGCAGACAACGAGCATCTCAACAATCTTCTTATTTACCATGGGAATATGGTGCTTTTTTCTCTCTTTCCTCTTTTCATAGTATCTTTTTTTTTCTTTTCTGTTTTTTTTTAAATATAGGACTCTTTTTTTATAAGAAGAATGCTTCATAGACAGCTCATTATGGTTACGCTGCAAGTTTCCACCATGTCAGCATGGATTAGACCAGCGGCCCAGGCGTTTCTCTAACACATATACATAACTCCATGGACTTACAAGCTCCCCTTTCATTTCACACCGATGACATCCATATACAAAAGATCATGATATCAACTAGGTACAAGTACCAAGTGCAATGTTGAAAGCGTTCCCCATGAAAGCATGGTTCTGCTAATTCCCAACAAATAAGTGCAAGCATATACAAAATAGAAGACACAATGGTTCAAGCTAATTAAGGGCAAGTAAAGTAAAGTGTGCCATCAAGTTCGTGAGAGCTTTAATCACTAGTTTTCTCATAACAAGTTTAATTTGGAAGGTAAACAAAAACATGAATATACTTGGAATAGCTTAAGCTAGTAGGTAGGTATGGTGGACTCTTTGGAATAACTTGGTTTAGGGAGTTGGATGCATGAGTGGAACTCATACTTGGTTGCGGAGGCTAGCAAAAGACTGGGAGCGACAAACTAAGAGAGCAATAATGGCCATAATCATGCAGAGCGACAAAACATCATTCATCAAAGCATAAAGTGATACTACAAGTTGAAAACTAAAGGATCATAAAGGCTTATGGTGACTTTACACAGTCATAACATGGTGTGAGTATGCGCCAAGTCAACCCAAATAAAGCATCAAAGGAGAATACCACAATACTATGCTTTAATATGCTAAAACAACGCATGATTCATCGAAGGCACATTAAGCAATCTCAATTGTTTATAACAAGTCATGCTACATAAAATAATATTAAGCATAAAGCCAAAACAATATCAAGCATGGCATGACAAAGTATAGGCCACAGTCAAAAACAAGCTCCTTTTTACCACTTAAGCATGAACTTTCCTACTCTTTTCCAATCCAAACCAAACTATTTGAAAACCAATGTATGAAAGAGGGGGTCCAACCAATTTATTCAGCAAACTAAGAAAACAAAGCAAACGAAAAACCAAAACAAAAACAAAAAGAAAGACGCTCCAAGAACAACACAACTGTGCATGAAACAAAAAAAATGAAGCGTTTGGAAGAAACCTGGGATTTTTATTGATGAAGAGGGGGATGCCTTGGGAATCCCCAAGCTTTGAAGCTTGTACTTCTTGGATATTTCTTGGGGTGACACGCGTGGCATCCCCAAGCTTGAGTTTTAGTCCATCCTTCATCTCATTACTCGTTCCTTCCATACACCTAAAATTTTTTCCTTCATACAAAACTTCACACAATCTTTATTAGCAACATTAGTGCACTCAAGATAAATAAGTCTTAAGGTTCAGTTCTAACACCAAATAAACTTCCATTAGAACACTAGATACTGTAGCACTTCCCTCAACAAGCTCAATTCCCCAAAAGAACTCAAAAAGGAACCAACAAGAAGCAAATGCAACTAATGGCAGAAATCTATCAAAACAGACCAGCAGGTAAAGACAATTTTTTTCGAAGACCTTCTCTTGCTCAAATCGAAAAGTGTTGAACTAACGAAAGTTAGGTAACAACCTGGGGCAGAAGCACAAAAATTCACGCCTCACAAGGACGTACAGAGATTTGACACGAATTTTTACAGTGAAGCACAGAAATCTGTTTCGGGACAACAACTTTCCCAATCATTACTTCTATCTCATTAGAGGTTACTCTTGGCACAAAAAGCAAATAAAAAGGATAAGGAGAGGTTATTACAGAGGTAATAACTTCCAAGACTCATCTAAAACTTTTGGGTTATCTCCCAATAAGTACTTTTCTTTAACGCCTTTAAGTTAGGCATGATAGTTTGAGAAGATGCTCACATAAGAAATATGAATTGAAGTAAAAGAGAGCATCAAGAAGCAAATTCAAAGCACATTTAAGTCTAACCCGCTTCCTATGCATAGGAATCTTGTAAAGAAACAAGTCATGAAAGCACAAAGCAACAATCATAGTAAAGAAAAACAAGTGCAACTTCAAGACTTTCAACATAAAGAGGGGAAACTTAATATTATTGAGATGCATAAAACCATGTTTCCCTCTCTCATAATAACTTTCAGTAGCATCATGAATAAAATAAACAATATAACAATCACACGAAACATTCTTATCATGAGCCACATGCATAAAAGAATTAATACTCCCCACATAAACATAGTCTTTCTTATTAATTATAGTGGGAGCAAATTCAACAAAATAGCTATCATTATTATTCTCATCACCATAATCATCAAATATAGGAGGCATATTGTACTCATAATTAATTTTCTCCTCAATAGTAGGTGGACTGAAAATATCATATTCATCATTGCAATCATCATATATTGGAGGCATAGTATCATCAAAGTATGCTTGGGGGACTAAAAATATCATGCTCATCAAAACTAGCTTCCCCAAGCTTAGACTTTTCCATAGAATTAGCAATAATGGTGTTCAAAGAATTCATACTAACAACATTGCTATTAGCATGCAAATAAAGTTCCATAGGTTTTTTAATTTTCTCTTCAAACACTTCATGTCCTAACTCAAGATAAATACTATAGAGCTCTCTAATTTTGTTGTTGTTTTCCATTGCTTCAACTAGTGAAAACAAGAAACAAAAAGACAAAATTGTAGAATCTAAAGGAAATAACTTGAGCACTCACACCGAGGATGTGAGTACCTTTTTACCTCCCGCAACGGGCGCCAGAAAATAGGCGTTGCCATGGGAGGTTCTTCTTCTTTAATCCTGGTGTGAATACCTTTACCTTACCTCCCCGGCACAGCGCCAGAAAATAGCTTGATGTCACGCACTTCTATTCTTGTACAGTTGTTGGGCCTCCAAGTGCAGAGGTTTGTAGAACAGCAGCAAGTTTTCCCTTAAGTGGATCACCCAAGGTTTATCGAACTCAGGGAGGAAGTGGTCAAAGGTATCCCCTCTCAAGCAACCCTGCAATCAAGATACAAGAAGTATCTTGTGTCCTCAATACACCCAATACACTTTTCAGGTGTATAGGTGCACTAGTTTGGTGAAGAGATAGTGAAATACAAGTGGTATGGATAATTGTAAGTGGTAACGGTGATAGAAAATAGCTTTATGGCGTGTGGTTGACGTGGGAAAAGACTAAAGGCAAACTGAAATAAAGATAGAAGCAAGCAAACAAGTAACAGATCTAGTTGCAAATGGTGTATCAATGCTTAGAAACAAGGCCTAGGGATCATACTTTCACTAGTGAACACTCTCAAATAATATATTATATTCATGATACTACTCTTAACTACTCTCCGGTTGGACACTCTAATCCATGGTAGGGCTATAATAGCACACCTCAAAGTAAGCCTTTCCCATCTGGATAACCCCACACTGTCACCCTGAGCTCTAGATAGGTCCAACAAACACCACAATTTCATAGAAACATCCAACTCCAAATATAACTCATAATAAGTATTTGTAATCTCTAGCCTAAGTGCCACCATGGTGTGCACGCTGTCACTTTCACACACATGGGGAGAGCAGAGATCTATTAAAGCACTTGAGTAGCAAAGTAGATCTATAGATTACAAGCTCATGATCTCAATAAGATCATGCATAGAGAGATGAACACATAGCTACCGGTAGAACCATTAGCCTCGAGAGAGAACTACTCCCTCCTCATCATGGGAATCAGCAACGGTGATGGAGATGGTGGTGGAGATCGATGGAGATGGCTCCGGGGGCACTTCCTGCCCCGGCAGGTGCCTAACAGACTTTCTGTCCCCCGAATCTCCCCTTCGGTGGCAGCGATGCTGCGGAACTTTTCATGGATTTCGGATTGATGATTTAGGGTTTATGCATCGCGAGGCATCTTATAGGCGAAGAGGCAAGGTCGATGGGCGGCCAGGGGGCCCACACCACATGGTGGCGCGGCCAGGGATAGTCCGCGCCACCACATGGTGTGGCCGCCCTGTGGCCCCTCTCCGTCTCATCTTCTGGTTCTGTGAGTCTTCCGGTAAAATATCAACTTTGGCTTTTGTCCCGTCCAATTCCGAGAATATTCATTTTCTGACTTTCTGGAACCAAAAAACAGCAGAAAACAGGCAACTGGCACTGTGTCTCTTGTTAATAGGTTAGTCCAAGAAATCATATGAAAAGTACTCCAAAGTTCTGACAAAACATAAGAAAGTAGATAAAACCAAGCATGGAACATCAAAAATTATAGATACATTTGCAATGTATCATGGATCCATGTGGTTTAGTAAAATAACACACATGCAATGAAACTAGTGGTGGTTTAGGAAAAGAACTCACATGCAATGACACTAGTGGATCCATATTGTTTAGGAAAAGGAACACACATGCAATGACACTGGTGGTGGTTTATGCAAAGAAGACACATGCAAATGACTCTGGTGGATCCATGTGGTTTATGGAAAGAACACACATGCAATGAATCTAGTGGTGGTTTATGAAAAGAACACACATGTAATGACACTGGTGGATCCAAGTGGTTTATGAAAAGAACACACATGCAAATGACTCTAGTGGATCCATGTGGTTTATGAAAAGAACACACATGCAATGACTCTAGTGGTGGTTTAGGAAAAGAACACACATGCAATGGCACTAATGGATCCATGTGGCTAGTAAAATAACACACATGCAATGACATTAGTGGTCGTTTAGGAAAAGAACACACATGCAATGAATCTAGTTGTTGTTTATGAAAAGAACACACATGCAATGACAATGGTGGATCCATGCGGTTTATGAAAAGAACAAACATGCAATGAATCTAGTTGTGGTTTATGAAAAGAACACACATGCAATGACTCTAGTGGTGGTTTAGGAAAAGTACACACATGCAATGACATGCAATGACACTGGTGGATCCATGTGGTTCATGAAAGGAACACACATGCAATGAAACTGGTGGTGGTTTATGAAAAGAACACACATGCAAAATACACTAGTGGATCCACGTGGTTTAGTAAAATAACACACTTGCAATGACACAAGTGGTGCTTTAGGAAAAGAACACACATGCAATGACTCTAGTCACTACAAGAAAAGTTTCCTTCCACAATGAATTGGCCCGACGGTTGTCATAGAAGGCGCGTCTTTCGCGACGAAATTCTCGGCTCGGCCGTGGCCGATGGAAAACTTTTTTTCCGGTTTCGTGGCCCTCTACTATGATGGATCTGCTAAAAACATGGAGGAAGCTCGACTGTCGCGTGGCAGAAGCAAGATTTTCTTTTCCTCGCGCGATGTTGAGTCGCCGAAGTCTTTTGAGTCTTGTGGGTCCCGGACGTTAGTGTCTCTAGCAGACCATACTTTTTGGTCGCGCATCCATGATTTGAACTCGATAACATTGCTCAAGGCATCTGCCTTTTAGTAAGGCTGCTAGGTCCCACATGTCAGCCTCTCATTAGAAGGATCATGTGTATGATGGAATTTTTTTCCTTCGCTCGCGCTACCCTGTTCCGAAGTTGATAGCGCTCCTCGATGCATCTACCATCTAATCAACCTCCTGGGACCCACATGTCATCCTCTCATTAGAAGAAACGTGTGTATGATGGAATTTTTTCCTTCACTGGCGCTACCCCATTCCGAGTTGATAGCGCTGCTCGATGCATCTACCGTTTAACCAACCTCCTAAGCCCCACATGTCATCCTCTTATTAGAAGAAACGTGTGTATGATGGATTTTTTCCTTGGATCGCGCTACCCTGTTCCGAACTTGATAGCGTTGTTTGATGCATCTACCGTTTAATCACGATGCAGGGCCCCACATGTCATCCTCTCATTAAAATAAATGTGTGTATGCTTTATTTTTTACCCTCTGTAACACCTTTGTGTTCCGAACTTGATAGCTTTGCTCGCTGCATCAGCCATTTATTCAGGATGGTGGGTCCCTTATGTCAGCCTCACATTAGAAGAATCGTGGGTACGATGGATTTTTCTTCTTCTCTAGCGCTACCCTGTTCCGAACTAGATAGCGTTGCTCGAGGAATCTGCCGTTTGCTCACGCTGCTAGGTCCCCCATTTCAGCCTCTCTTTAAAAGAAACATGTACATGCTGAACTTTTTTCTTGCTCGCGCCTCCCTGTTTCGAACTGGCTACATTGCTCGATGCAGCATCTGTATAAGGTCGCCCTGCTGGGTCCCACATATCAGCCTCTCCGTAAATGAAACGTGCGTATGATGGACTTTTTTTTGCCATGTCTGCTGTTTTGACCTTGGCAACTTGCTGGGTCCCAGATATCAACCACCTCTGTGCAGGAAACATGTCTATGCTGGGTCCGAGCTGATAGCCTCTATTTGAAAGAAACATGTGTATGTTGGACTGTTTTTTGGGGTCCCAGATGTCAGCCTCAGAGTACAAAATATGCTCATAAAGGCTGAATTAAATAGATTCTGGGCTAAAGTCAGGGTGGATGTCCTATTCGTCATGGCTTATATTCCATGGGCTCACTCCTAAGTTGAATGGGCTATGGTCGGTGGCCACAAGACCACGAAAAGGCCGAATTGGAAGGTATTGGGTTATGCTTGGGGCTGATAGGCTAATCTCATGGGCTATGCTTGGGCCTGCTGGGTTCGACATGTCAGCTTCCTTGTAAGTGCAACGTGTGTATGATGGACTTTTTTTCGGTCGCGTCCGCTATTTTCACCGTGGTAGCCGTGTATGGTCTTACTGTTGGGGCCCTTATGTCAGCCTCTCTGGAATGTTCTGTCTTGTGGGTCCCCGATGCAGCCTTGTATCGATGCAGCCTTGTATGTTCTGTCTGGTGGGTCCCTGATGCGAGCCAAAACAAACTCCAGGGACGCTGCATGCTGGTGGGTCTGTAATGTCATCCTCTCTGTAATGCTATATTGCTAGAAAAAAATATAAATCCAAGATACGATTCGAACAAAAGACCTTCAAATCAAATAAATGTAAACTGAGTGTGTTTCCACTACAACAAAGATATTTATAGAATAAATATCATTAAAATTTAATTAGTACTACAATTTATGTATTAGTCTTCTTAAAAATATTTTGGGTGTCTATGTATCAAGCACGCTATAAGTATATTTTAGAATAGCCAAACTCTTTTTCATTCGGCCTTTTGGGCATTGTCCCCACCTTTCAAAATAAAAAGGGCAACGCTCCTGGCATCTCAATTTATAAAATGCCACATAATGGAGTATTTTCTTAAAAACATGGGTAGGTAGAGTTTTTTTTATTTTGAGAGGTGGGGGCAATGCCCAAAAGGCCGAATTAAAAAGAGTTTGGCTATTCTACATAGGCTGCTCTACGTGGGTTATACTCCGTAGGGTAGGCTTGATACATTGCAAATGTATCTATAATTTTTGATGTTCCATGCTTGGTTTTATCTACTTTCTTATGTTTTGTTCACACTTTGGAGTACTTTTCATATGATTTCTTGGACTAACCTATTAACAAGAGCCACAGTGACAGCTACCTGTTTTCTGCTGTTTTTGGTTCCAGGAAGTCAGAAACTGAATATTCTCGGAATTGGACGGGACAAAAGCCAAAGTTATTATTTTACCGGGGGACACTTGGAGCCAGAATACGAGACGGAGAAGGGCCAGAGGGTGGCCACACCACCTGGTGGCGTGGGCCAGGCCAGGCCGCGCCAGGGGGTGGTGTGGGCCCCTCCGGCACCCCCTCGGTCTCCCTTCTCGCCTATAAGATCCTCCTGTGGCAAAAACCCTAAATAATCAAGCCTCCAGCCATGAAAAGTTCCACAGTGCCGCTGCCACCGAAGGGGAGATTCGAGGGACAGAAAGTCTCTGTTCCGACACCCTGCTAGGACGGGAAAGTGCCCCCGGAGCCATCTCCATCGATCTCCACCGCCATCTCCATCATCGTTGCTGACTCCCATGATGAGGAGGGAGTAGTTCTCTCTCGAGGCTAAGGGCTCTACCGGTAGCTATGTGTTCATCTCTTTCTATGCATGATCATATTGTGATCATGAGCTTTGTAATCAAGTAGATCTACTTTGCTACTCAAGTGCTTTAATAAATTTCTGCTCTCCCCATGTGTGTGAAAGTGACAGCATGCACACCATGGTGGCACTTAGGCTAGAGATTACAAATACTTGTTATGAGTTATATTTGGAGTTGGGTGTCTTTATGAAATTATGGTGTTTGTTGGAACCATCTAGTGCTCAAGGTGACAGTGTGGGGTTTTCTAGATGGGAAAGATGAACTTTGAGGTGTGCTGTTATATCCCTACCATGGATTAGAGTGTCCAACCGGAGAGTAGTTAAGAGTAGTATCATAAAGAGAAGATATTTATATGAGAGTGTTCACTAGTGAAAGTATGATCCCTAGGCCTTGTTTCTAAGCACTGAAACACCGTTTGTAATTAGATCAGTTACATGTTTGCTTGCTTCCTTCTTTATTTCAGTTTGCCTTTAGTCTTTTCACACGTCAACCACACGCCAGCAACCTATTTTCTGGCACCGTTATCACTTTTAATTATTCATACCACTTGTATTTCACTATCTCTTCGCCGAACTAGTGCACCTATACACCTGACAAGTGTATTGAGTGTGTTGGGGACACAAGAGACTTCTTGTATCTTGATTGCAGGGTTGCTTGAGAGGGGATACCTTTGACCACTTCCTCCCTGAGTTCGATAAACCTTGGGTGATCCACTTAAGGGAAAACTTGCTGCTGTTCTACAAACCTCTCCACTTGGAGGCCCAACAACTGTCTACAAGAATAGAAGTGCGTAGACATCAAGCTATTTTCTGGCGCCGTTGTCGGGGAGGTAAGGTAAAAGGTACTCACATCCTCCGGTGTGAGTGCTCGAAGTTATTTCCTTTAGATTCTGCAATTTTGTCTTTTTGTTTCTTGTTTTCACTAGTTAGGCTTAATGGAAAACAACAAAAAAATTAGAGAGCTTTATAGTATTTATCTTGAGTTAAGACATGAAGTGTTTGAAGAGAAAACTAAAAAACCTATGGAACTTTATTTGCATGCTAATAGCAATGTTATTAGTATGAATTCTTTGAACACCATTATTGCTAATTCTATGGAAAAGTCTAAGCTTGGGGAAGGTAGTTTTGATGAGCATGATATTTTTAGTCCCCCAAGCATACTTTGATGATACTATGCCTCCAATATATGATGATTGCAATGATGAATATGATATTTTCAGTCCACCTACTATTGAGGAGAAAATTAATTATGAGTACAATATGCCTCCTATATTTGATGATTATGGTGATGAGAATAATAATGATAGCTATTTTGTTGAATTTGCTCCCACTACAATTAATAAGAAAGACTATTTTTATGTGGGGAGTATTAATTCTTTTATGCATGTGGCTCATGATAAGAATGTTTCGTGTGATTGTTATATTTTTTATTTTATTCATGATGCTACTAAAAGTTATTATGAGAGAGGGAAACATGGTTTTATGCATCTCAATAATATTAAGTTTCCCTCTTTATGTTGAAAGTCTTGAAGTTGCACTTGTTTTTCTTTACTATGATTGTTGCTTTGTGCTTTCATGACTTGTTTCTTTACAAGATTCCTATGCATAGGAAGCGGGTTAGACTTAAATGTGCTTTGAATTTGCTTCTTGATGCTCTCTTTTACTTCAATTCATATTTCTTATGTGAGCATCTTCTCAAACTATCATGCCTAACTTAAAGGCGTTAAAGAAAAGTACTTATTGGGAGATAACCCAAAAGTTTTAGATGAGCCTTGGAAGTTATTACCTCTGTAATAACCTCTCCTTATCCGTTTTATTTTCTTTTTGTGCCAAGAGTAACCTCTAATGAGATAGAAGTAATGATTGGGAAAGTTGTTGTCCCGAAACAGATTTCTGTGCTTTACCGTAAAAATTCATGTAAAATCTCTGTACTTCCTTTTGATGCGTGAATTTTTATGCTTCTTCCCCAGGTTGTTATCTAACATTCATTAGTTCAACACTTTTCGATTTGAGCAACAGAAGGTCTTCTAAAAAATTCGTCTTTACCTGTTGTTCTATTTTGACAGATTTCTGCCATTATTTGCATTTGCTTCTTGTTGGTTCTTTTTTGAGTTCTTTTGGAGAATTGAGCTTTTTGAGGGAAGTGATACAGTATATTGTGTTTTAATGGAAGTTTTATTGGTGTTGGAACTGAACCTAAAGACTTATTATCTTGAGTGCACTAATGTTGCTAATAAAGATTGTGTGAAGTTTTTTGTATGAAGGAAAAATTTCAGGTGTATGAAAGGAATAAGTAATGAGATGAAGGATGGACTAAAGCTCAAGCTTGGGGATGCCACGCATGTCACCCAAGAAATATCCAAGAAGTACAAACGTCAAAGCTTGGGGATGCCCAAGGCATCCCCCTCTTCATCAATAAAAATCCCAGGTTTCTTCCAAACGCTTCATTTTTATTGTTTCATGCACAGTTGTGTTGTTCTTGGAGCGTCTTCTTTTTCGTTTTCGTTTTGGTTTTTCATTTGCTTGGTTTTCTTAGTTTGCTGAATAAATTGGTTGGACCCCCTCTTTCATACATTGGTTTTCAAATAGTTTGGTTTGGATTGGAGAAGAGTAGGAAAGTTCATGCTTAAGTGGTAAAGAGAGCTTGTTTTTGACTGTGGTCTATGATTTGTCATGCCATGCTTGATATTTTTTTAGCTTTATGCCTAGAATTCTTTTCTGTAGCATGACTTGTTATAAACAATTGAGATTTCTTAATGTGCCTTTGAAGAATCATGCATTGTTTTAGCATATTAAAGCATAGTATTGTGGTATTCTCCTTTGATGCTTTATTTGGGTTGACTTGGTGCATGCTCACACCATGTTATGACTATCCCAAGTCACCATAAGCCTTTATGATCCTTTAGTTTTCAACTTGTAGTATCACTTTATGCTTTGATAAATGATGTTTTGTCGCTCTGCATGATTATGGCCATTATTGCTCTCTTAGTTTGTCGCTCCCAGTCTTTTGCTAGCCTCCACAACCAAGTATGAGTTCCACTCATGCATCCAACTCCCTAAACCAAGTTGTTCCAAAGAGTCCACCATACCTACCTATTAGCATATGCTATTCCAAGTATATTCATGTTTTTGTTTACCTTCCAAATTAAACTTGTTATGAGAAAACTAGTGATTAAAGCTCTCGCGAACTTGATGGCACACTTTACTTTTCTTGCCCTTAATAAACTTGAACCAATGTGTCGTCTATGTTGTATATGCTTGCACTTATTTGTTGGGGATTAGCAGAACCATGTTGTCATGGGGAACGCTTTCAACATTGCACTTGTACTTTGTACCTTGTTGATATCATGCTCTTTTGTCTATGGATGTCATCGGTGTGAAATGAAAGGGGAGCTTGTAAGTCCATGGAGTTATGTATATGTGTTAGAGAAACGCCTGGGCCGCTAGTCTAATCCATGCTGTCATGGTGGAAACCTGCAGCGTAACCATAATGAGTTGTCTATGAAGCATTCTTCTTATAAAAAAGAGTCAGATATTGAGAAAAAAGAGAAAAAGAAAAGAAAAAAAAGAGATATGAGAAAAGAGGAAAGAGAGAAAAAAGCACCATATTCCCATGGTAAATAAGAAGATTGCTGAGATGCTCGTTGGCTGCTTGCCTTGTCATTTTGATATGGGGATTCTTCCGTATCATCGAGCAAGGGGTACCCCGTTGGCGGTTCTCTATGATACACATGTACTTACGATGACAAGAACTTACCGTTAACTAAACTTGAGTAGCATGAGGAGCGGACCTCGTATTCAAGGGACATGAGATTTCTAACTTATACTTCGTCAAGCATATACACCATAGTTTGTTCACTTTAACCTTAATCACTTCAAGATGCTTATGATAGTGGCAATGAGAGCTGAAAGCTATAAGTACCATAATTTTTGGAAGCTCTTTATGAAACTTGAATCTCTTCTTCCTTCTATGAAGGCCTTTCTTCCACTTTTATATTGAGTCTCCACCTTCTACCTTTATGCACCTACTTTGAGAGCATAGTGGCCATTCTTAGTTCTATGTGCATTGTCCCAAGACTAGTTGATTGATGCATACCTTGATATTGCTTGTTTTAAACTATTTGTATCTAGTCACTCTTATGAACTTTGAAGGTGTCCTATGCATTTATGTTTGCTACTCTATGAGGGACAAGCTGAATGCCACTATGCTATGTTTTCTTTATGTGAAACAAACAAACGTCTTGCAAAGCATTGTTATTCATGAATCTTTTGTTTGTGTCTTTTCATGTTGCAACATAGTTGCTTTGCCTTATTGCTAGAACTTTGTCTTTCATGTTATGATTGAAGTACTATGATCCTAGCTTTGAATGTTTTACAAATACTTTGATCAAGTTTATGATGGTGCATGTCACCTCAGAAACTATTCTTTCTTTTTATCACTTACCTACTCGAGGACGAGTAGGAGTTAAGCTTGGGGATGTTTATACATTGCAAATGTATCTATAATTTTTGATGCTCCATGCTTGGTTTTATCTACTTTCTTATGTTTTGTCCACACTTTGGAGTACTTTTCATATGATTTCTTGGACTAACCTATTAACAAGAGCCACAGTGCTAGCTGCCTGTTTTCTGCTATTTTTGGTTCGAGGAAGTCAGAAAATGAATATTCTCGGAATTGGACAGGACAAAAGCCAAAGTTATTATTTTACCGGGGGACACTTGGAGCTAGAATACGAGACGGAGAAGGGCCTGAGGGTGGCCACACCACCTGGTGGCGCGGGCCAGGCCAGGCCGCGCTAGGGGGTGGTGTGGGCCCCTTCGGCACCCCCTCGATCTCCCCTCTCGCCTATAAGAGCCTCCCGATGCAAAAACCCTAAATCATCAAGCCTCCAGGCACGAAAAGTTCTGCAGCGCCGCCGCCACCGAAGGGGAGATTCGGGGGATAGAAAGTCTCTGTTCCAGCACCCTGCCGGGACGGGGAAGTGCCCCCGGAGCCATCTCCATCGATCTCCACCGCCATCTCCATCGCCATTGCTGACTCCCATGATGAGGAGGGAGTAGTTCTCTCTCGAGGCTAAGGGCTCTACCGGTAGCTATGTGTTCATCTCTCTCTCTATGCATGATCATATTGTGATCATGAGCTTTGTAATCAAGTAGATCTATTTTGCTACTCAAGTGCTTTAATAGATCTCTGCTCTCCCCATGTGTGTGAAAGTGACAGCGTGCACACCATGGTGGCACTTAGGCTAGAGATTACAAATACTTGTTATGAGTTATATCTGGAGTTGGATGTCTCTATGAAATTGTGGTGTTTGTTGGAACCATATAGTGCTCAAGGTGACAGTGTGGGGTTTTCTAGATGGGAAAGATGAACTTTGAGGTGTGCTGTTATAGCCCTACCATGGATTAGAGTGTCCAACCAGAGAGTAGTTTAAAGTAGTATCATAAAGAGAAGATATTTATATGAGAGTGTTCAATAGTGAAAGTATGATCCCTAGGCCTTGTTTCTAAGCACTGAAACACCGTTTGCAATTAGATCTGTTACATGTTTGCTTGCTTCCTTCTTTATTTCAGTTTGCCTTTAGTCTTTTCCCACGTCAACCACATGCCAGCAAGCTATTTTCTGGCACCGTTACCACTTATAATTATTCATACCACTTGTATTTCACTATCTCTTCGCCGAACTAGTGCACCTATACACCTGACAAGTGTATTGGGTGTGTTGGGGACACAAGAGACTTCTTGTATCTTGATTGCAGGGTTGCTTGAGAGGGGATACCTTTGACCACTTCCTCCCTGAGTTCGATAAACCTTGGATGATCCACTTAAGGGAAAACTTGCTGCTGTTCTACAAACCTCTGCACTTGGAGGCCCAACAACTGTCTACAAGAATAGAAGTGCGTAGACATCAAGGCTCCATGGGCTTCATTCTCAAATTTTAGTGGGTTGTGCTCAGCAGTCCCCTGACCCCTAAAAGGCTGAATTAATATGTTCTCGGCTATGCTCCATGGGGTCCTTTCTCAAATTTCACTGGGTTGGGGTCAGTAGTCCCCTGACCCTAAAAAGACCGAAGAAAAATGTTCTGGGCTAAAGAGGGGCCAAATGAGCTACTAGATTTCTTCTCCTGGTTAATAAAAATTGCATTGTGATGTGCTTGGCCGAATTCGAAACAAAGACCTTAGAGAGGGAGGGGAAAGCGATAATTCTTTTTGGCAGCTATTCATGTCAAAATTTAGCAGTACATAATAAGGTAGAACAATTATCAACAGATTCAAATTTCATATTCATGAGCACTTGACCAATTCAGCAGCATTTCAAAAGTGACCAATTCAGCAATACAGACAATGAAATACAAAAGCAGTACAGAGAGAACCAATTTTTGTTTCAGCTCTAAAAACCTTGTCACGCGATCAACTTGTCCTTTTCACCAAACGCATTCGACATTAGAGCAAGCAAAACTAACGATGAAGTATGCTTTGAGTACCTTATTCTCACATCAATGCTTGTGTGACCCCAATATGCAACCCAAAATGCCCAAGTCTCATCTAGATTGTGACACGGCCATGTTTCAAAAGAAAACCAAGTACGGAGATAATGACAGAACCTAGTGAAATTTGAGAAAGGACCCTATGGAGCATAGCCGAGAACATATTAATTTGAGAAAGGACCCCATGGTAGTACATCAATATTAGTTCCACAAAATGCTTCAGTAATAGTAACGACAGAACATTTGAGAGATTTAGTAGCTTTCCTGTTTGAAATTCAATAGCAGTACAGAGATAATAAGTTCTTGTTCCATCTCAAAAAACCTTGGGCATGATCAATTTGCCATGTTCTCTGAATAGGCTCGATCATAGGATTCTCCCAAACGATTGATGCATATTGAGTAATGCAGGCCGGTAATATGAGATGGTTCACTGCAGAACATAAAGGAATGTTTTTTCCTCCGGATGATGCTCGTCACCTCCCAGCTCCCAGGCATGGAGGAACTGCAGATTGTATAGGTCCAAAACCCTAGCTCTATTGTCGGGTAATAGGAAGTGATCAACACATTGTACAAGGGCGACGAGCATGCGTCCGGCCTGACACACACGACAGATCCGCTGATGTCGCCCGACTCGCGCATGTCGAATAGCAAAGCAAACATTGTACCATCGTCCCCTGATCCGATCTTCTATACTCTCGATGAGCGCGGTGCCAACAGCGGCTGAGAGATGTACCTAGAGTTTCTAAAGGAAGTAAGATTCAGCGGACTAAATTGCAGCATGCTAAATATTATAATAAAAATATGATAAAGTAAATATGAGTAACCTGACTTTGATAAAACATACATAGTACTTCCTCCGTTTCAAATATAAGATATTTTAGCTTTTGTGAAACGAGTGTATCTAGACCCCTTTTAGTATATGGGTTCACTCTGAACTACACACTAAAAAGAGTCTAGATAAACTCGTTTCACAAAAGCTTTCTTGCTTGAAATTCAATAGCAGTACAGAGAGAATCAGTTCTTGTTCCAGCTCAAAAATAGACTCGATCATTGGAGCAAGCAAAACTGACAATCAAGTGACAATGCCTGCGTGACCCCCCATATGTAACCCAAAATGCCCAAGACTCATCTAGATAATTGTGACAATGCTAACTTTTAAAAGAAAATCAAGACAAACTGCTACACTTGATCTAAACAAGTAACAGTACATCAATATTAGTTAAACAAAATATTTCAGTAATAGCGACGACAGAATAAAGGCAAAGCAAGACCATCTCTTGTCCTTGGCCTAAACAAGTACTACCAGTACCGATATATAGTAGTACAAAATAATCCGAAGTACAAGAATTAGTGCTATACGAGTACTACTCTGCATCCAAAATCCAATCTCAAGTACACGTACGTCCGTGGTATGTAGTGAAAGTGGGATAAACAAAATTTGAGGTAGTAGAATGGTCAATTTGGAATTCTCCCTCGCGATGGATGCATATTGAGTAATACAGGCCCTGGGTCTGAGAAGTTTGAAGGTACACCACCATGGAATGTTTTTCCTTCTGCATGATGCCAGGCACCGCCCTGCTCCCAGTAGTGAAGGAATTGCGCACTGCACCCTCCCAGAACCCAGCCTCTAGTGACGGGTGCTAGACGGTGAACTGCACATTGTACAAGGGCGATGAGAACCCTTCCGGCCTGACGCACATGATGGATATGATGATGTCGCCCCACTCGAGGATGTCAAATAGCACAGCAAACACTATACCATCATTCCCAGATCCGATGTTCTCTAGTCTTAATGAGCGCGGTGCTGATAGCGGCCGAGAGATGAATATGGGATTTCTAAAGGAAGTAAGAATCGACTAACTAAATTGCAGCATTCTAAATATACATATAAGAAGTTCTCAGGTGCCTGAGATCTAGGCACTCCCAAGAAAAAATACAGAGCCATGTGTCAAAGAAAATGCTAGATCATCTCCGGCGTTTGATCTAAACGAACTTGAACGGCTGATCATCATCAGAATGATGATGGTCATATTTTCCATCTCCCACATTGTGGATGCAAAATGAGTATCTAGTGTGAACCTATCATGTGTCTTAATTGGGAAATTAAGGTAATCTTCAGTAATCCCGACGAAGGCCGGCGATGCGCTGCTCTTCGGCTCGAAAAACAGGCTATCTTCGATGAACTCCTCTAGGTCCTCTCGAATCATTGAAGGTTTATAAAAGTGCAACTCCACCACGTACCGCAGAAACAAGCACGCCGCCGACCTGACGCACTAGATGGATACGGCGAAGCCATAGTAGAGCATGTTAAATCGCACGGCGAACAATGTATCATCGTCCCCGGATAACACAGTCTCTACTCTCCATGAGCCAGGTGCCATCAAAGGCTGAGAGATGTACATGTGTTCCTCGCCGTAGTGGAAACTCTGCACTTCAATTGAGTGGGCTTTTTTGAGGTGAGCGAGGAGCGCTATGGGTGGGCGGCGAAATCGTAGCCAGGCTCAGTGAAGTTGCACGGGCCGTGCGGGCATGCCATCCTATGGTTGAGGAAGTCGTGGAAGGCGACCAATGTCCCGCAACCGACATTGGGACATCTACTACCTTTTCCACCGACGACTTGGAGGTGCAACTCCTTGGAGCATGCGGCCAGCCGGACGACGCTGGTAGTGTCCATACGCATAGCGATTTCTCTGAAGGCATCATTGCTGACCTTGCTCCAGCCACCGTACCGAATGTTGTGCATCGAATCCGCCATTGCGTCTAGATGGACTAGGGGCGAGGGCGGATTCAAATATGATTGTTGGGTTTCTTGGAGGTGAGTGATGGAGGCCTGCAAGAACCGATGCAGCGGGCAAGAAATGGCTAGGAAAATTTAGGAAGTGTGGCGCTCGAGAGGATCCAAAATGCGGCTATCCAGCATTAGCGAATGGGGATTGCCGAAGATGGGGAAGATGGGAGGCTCTTTGAACGAGGGGTGTTAATTTTGCGTGTTCCCTCGTCGGTCTTCTATAGTGGATCGAGGACGCCTGCTGGAGTTATAGCTAGAGTGCTAGACTAGCAAGCTGTCACGTGTTGGCTCAGTATTGTACCTTCTCATCACATAGACTGTGTTTCAGGAAAGGACATGAACCCACATTTCTCCCCTCCCTGCTAGATAGCATGCACCGTAGAATCACTTTTCTAGCACGCGAAGGATTTGAACCCACATGCCCAACTCTGATAATTATGACTACTAAAAAACTATAATAATTGGTGAAGCTCAAAAAATAATTATAATTTTGAGCCACGTCCATAGAATATCCGTTGTATATTTGGTTCTTATACTTTGTATCATGTACTCCCTCCGACCCATATTAGTTGACTCAGATTTGTCTAGATATGGATGTATCTAGACACATTTTAGTATTAGAGACATCTGTATCTAGACAAATCCAAGTTAACTAATATGGCTCGGAGGGAGTAGTAGTAATCAACCTATTAGCTACCTAATAGTACTTGCCATGTTCTAGAGAAATGACAAAGAATATTCTAGAATTATTGAGAAGTGTGTTTTGAGGTTTGTGCATATCCTTTAGTGTGCTAAAAGCTATCAATAGTATCTTCTAGGTGCTAGAATGGATAGAATTAAGATACAATGGTACTTTATGGACGTAGCTCGAAATTATAATTATTTTTGGGCTTCACCTATTATAATTTTATATAAACTAGTAGAAGGCACGTGCCACACACATATATAATGTATGAAATGTGATTAACAAACATTAAGTTGTTATAAACCAATAGTCTTGTTTGATAAAATGCATACATTAAGTCTATTAATAATAACTATCTACACATATTGAGAATATAACCTACTATGCTATGATTTGGGGGAGGGGTGACATGATGGTTCTAGAATATGGTGGAGTTTGCTCTAGGTAGTACTCAACACGAATCCACCCGCTCTGAACCATTGGATCTAACAGCCCAATGGTTAGGATTGGTACTATGGATCCAATTCAAAACTGCTCCTTTATAGTAGTAGGGAAAAATGATATGGCATATACTTCTACTATCTGATTCTCACGTGCAAGGCATGTGCAACTTACTAATAAGATATATAACACGGATATCTTTGAACATCGATCATTGGATATAGATTGACAGATTCCAACATTGCTAATTGTTGGATCTCTTGCAAATTCAAGAAAGAATCTATTGCGCTTACTTGTAGTTCAAATTTGATGTACTTTCTTTAAATCGACATAAGTTATTTGAGTGCATGGGCGTAGTTAGCTAACATATAGGAAAGCTTGAAACAACCTAAGACTAGGGAATTGTAACAAAACATGTCCGCGTTTTCTGAAAATCGGGTGGTGGCACTTTATTTTTTTGACTGGGGTATGCCCCTAAGGAGTGAGATACTTCAATAATTAACACAGCTAGTGTTTTATTACATGTTACACCAAGGACCTTAAAAAGGTGAAAATTGCATCCAAGTCCATATATTTAACACAAAGGACCCTATAATCAAGGAATTAAAATTAGTAGTCGGGTCCTGCTCCTCCATCATGGAGCTGAGCCATGCTCTTCGTAGTAGTACCAGTAAGCTGCACGTGCCTTGCACGTGAAACTCACATAATATACAGAAGCATGACATGTCATTAGTATATAACATTGTAATAGGTAAATCTTGAAATATCTATGAATTTGAGCCACGTCGTTTCTAAAGTATGAGTGTATATTTGGTTCTTGCACTTTATATCATGTAGAAATAAATGTTTATTAGCTACCTAATAATTGAAAATTTTAGAACCATGGTCTATAGAAAGAATCGAGAAAATTCTAGAATGATGGATAATTGTGTTTTGACGTTTTTCTACATATATATCTTATCTTATCTTATCTTACCACTATATAGTGTACGAATAACTTTGAATATTGACCATTGGATCAAGACTAGCAAATCCCAACATTTCGAGCAGTTGGATCTTCTTTTCCATTCTAGCATCTAGAAGATTTTATTGATAGTCTTCATCACAATGAATGGTATACACACAACTCAAAACACACTTCTCCATCATTCTAGAATCTTCTCCCTCGTTTCTCTAGAGCATGTTACCAGAATTTTCTAGTTTTAGATAGCAAATAATCGTTGACTTCTAAATGATATACAAAGTACAAGAACCAAATATACAACCATACTTTATAAATATCGATCAAATTTATATTTTTGTATGCTTTACATATTAAAATTGTATATAGTGATGATATGTCAGACGTCTATTATCCGAGTCTCACGTGTTGATCAAAAGGGACGTGCCACACACGTATATACTGTATGAAATGTGATTTAACAAACGTTAAGTTGTTATTAACCAATATTCTTGTTAGAGAAAAAATGCATACATTAAGTCTATCAATAATAACTATCTATCCATATTGAGAATACATCCTACAGTGCTATGAAATTTTGGGGGTGGTGAAATGATGGTTCTAGAACATGTTGCAGTTTGCTCTAGGTACTATTCAACACGAATACATCTGCTCTGAACCATTGGATCTAACAACCCAACGGTCAGGATTGGTGCTATGGATGCAATTCAAAACTGCTCCATTGTAGTAGTAGAGAGAATACAACCTACTATGCTATGATATTTTGGGGGTGGTGACATGATGGTTCTAGAACATGGTGGAGTTTTCTCTAGGTACTATTCAACACGAATTCAGGTACTCTGAACCATTGGATCTAACAGCCCAACGGTCAGGATTGGTGCTAAGGATCCAATTGAAAACTACTCCATTATCTTATCTTACCACTATACAGTGTACGAATAACTTTGAATGTTGATTGTTGGATCAAGATTCATGAATCTCAGCATTTCTAGCCATTGGATCTTATTTTCCATTCTAGCATCTAGAAGATTCTATTTGTAGTCTTCGGCATAATAAATGCTATGCACAAACCTCAAAACACACTTCTCCATCTTATTAGAATCTTCTCCTTTTTTCTCTAGACCATGTTATCAAAAATTCATGTGTTTGGTAGCTAATAATTTTTGACTTCTACATGACATACAAAGTATAAGGATACACCCATACTTTATAGATGTTGATCAAATTTATAATTTATTATGCTTTACCAATTATAATTTTATATAGTGATTATATGTCATACGTCTACTATCTGAGTCTCACGTGCAAGGCACGTGCAACTTTCTAGTAATAATACAGATAGAGATATGATGTCGATATGGTCATCCTTTGAATAACCTTCATTCCCGATGCTTGGAAAGGAAGAGAAAAAACGAAAGTTTGAATTCTACTAATTTTTGCCGCCAATGCCCGGTTCCTTCCTATGTACACCAACGCACACGCCGGAGACACAGCTGAGCCGCCATACTAAGACACACATGCGCATCGCTGTGGATGAGGGAGTGCTGAGATGGATGGTGAGGCGGCGACTGAGAGGGAACAAAATAAATTTGTTTTATTTTGAGTGCACATAAGTCCTGAAATTTACTAGAGTGTGTACGCTGTAAAGGCTATAGTACCTCTTGTCAGGAACTCATCATAAGTCTGCTCTGACATCACACCGCCTTCTAGTGCCCTATCACGCTGCCCTCCCGCCCTGCCTCCCTTTTATTCCCCGAGCTCCTCTTGCTCTTCGGTTTTTCCCTCATCTCACTAGCACCTCTGTCCCAAAGCTTAAGGCCCTATTTGGAATGCAGGAATGCAAAACATAGGAATATAAAAAACGCAGGAATTAAGATAGTATCATGTATGCTCAATTCCTACATGAATCAATACCACAGGAAAAAATTTAGGGTGTCGTTTGGATGTCACACAGGAAAACCGCATGAACTGTAGACACAAGGAGATGAAACATGAGGTTAGACCTCATGTTATGTTTCCTAGAAAATTCATATGAAATAGCCTATACCATATGAATTTCAAAGGAATCTTAGATTCCTATTCCTTTGTCCCAAACGAACCCATAGGAATTTTTCCTATAGAAATCCTATCCTCCAAAAATCCTGATTTTCCTTTGTTCCAAACAGGGCCTAAGGCTTTTTTTGATAAGTGAAGCTACAAAAAGTTTGAGCAAACTTCTAAAATAAATATCAAGAACTACTGTATGATATTAGTAGATACCATGTGAATATATATTTCAGGATGTATCAAAGGGTATGTATTTCATATTGTAAATATTAATATATTTTTCTACAAACTTGGTCAAACTTTGCATAGTTTGACATTTCAAAAAAAAGGCCTTGAGTGGCCTTGAGCCTTGGATGCAGGTACTACTAGTGTTTAGTACTCCATCCTGGAACTTAAGTCTTGATATATAGACATCGTGAGTCCCCTCAGACGGTGTTAGGAAAATTCAAGAGGAATCTACCGCGCTTACACGTAATTCAAGTTTGACCTAATTTCTTTAAATTGACATAAAGTTATTTAAGTGGGCACGGTTCGCTAGGGAATCTTGAAATGTGCTAAGACTAGGGAATTGTAAGAAAACATGGTCCCCACTTTTTCTAAAAACCGGGTGGTGGTCAGGCCTGGAATTATAACTCAAAACTCGCGAGCTAAATGAGTGTAACTCGTGACTCGGCTCGACTCAGCTTGAACTCAGTGTCTAACAAGTCGAGCCTAGTTTTAGATTTGAACTCGTTTGTTCACCCAAGCTAAATGAGCTACTCGTTTAGCTCGTTAAACTCGTTCAAATATGGAATTTGAAATTTTCCACTGATGAGTGACATACTACGAATGTTTCTTGTACATGTAATGGTGTAGAACTACTATATATTCCATTCGATCTTGCCTTCGTATTATTATGAAAGTACTATCCTTATTCTAGTTCTTAATTAGTAGGATAATTACTAGCTTTTCTTATGTGTGCTCTTGTCCGTAACTCATAACGTGCTAAACGAGCTACTCGTGAGTTACTCGTGAGTTTACCGAGTCGAGCCGAGTTTCAAATATGAACTCATTTTTTAAACGAGCCGAGCCAAGCTAGGTCATTAGTTGAACGAGATTTAGCGAGTCAAGCCGAGCTAATTCGGCTCAGCTTGAATTCCAAACCTAGGGGTGGTAAATTTTTTTGACTAAGGTATGTCCCGAGGGAGCGAGATTCTTCAATTAATTAACACGGTAAGTGGATGTGTACATGTTACACCAAGGACCTCAAAAAACAAATAATACATTCAAGTCCATATATTTAGCACAAAGGACACTAAAATCAAATGCTTGAAAATTTTGGTAACATGGTCTATAGAAACAGGGGGAAGATTCTAGAATGATGGAGAAGTGTGTTTTCAGCTTTGTGCATAGTATTTCATTGTGATGAAGATTATTAATATAATCTTCTTGATGCTAGAATGGAAAAGAAGATCCAATGACTGAAAATGTTGGGATTCATGAGTCTTGATCCAACAATTAATATTCAAAGTTTTTTGTACACCATATCGTGTTAACATAGTGGTAATCGTAAGACTAGTACTTGCTTAACAAAAGAAAACAACACACTTCTCACTTTCAGCATATCTTGTTGAAGAAGATGCACGAATCTACCAGATGTAGGTACTATATCATAAACTATATGATGTCAATATGGTCATGACCTTGGCTATTCGGGTCGAAACTAGGAATGTTCATACACCTTAGGCCAATACACATTGTGAAGTAGTGAGAGCATTTTTTGTATTCAAAGGTGTAAAAACACATGTTTCTCATTTTTTATTAGCACTATATAGTGTATGAATAACTTTGAATATTGACTGTTGGATCAAGACGCGAATCCCAACATTGTCAGACATTCGATCTTCATTATTTCCATTTTAGCATCGAGAAGACACTATTGATAGTCTTTCTTTTCTTATCTTACCACTACTAGTAAAAGGAACGTTCCACACACGTATATACTGTATGAAATGTGATTTAACAAACATTAAGTTGTTATTAACCAATAGTCTTGTTAGAGAAAAAATAGATACATTAAGTCTATTAATAATATATCTACACATATTGAGAATACAACCTACTGTGCTATGAAATTTTGGGGGTGGTGACATGATGGTTCTAGAACATGGTGGGGTTTGCTATAGGTACTATTCAACATGAATCGAGTTGCTCTGAACCATTGGATCTAACAGCCCAACGGTCAGGATTGGTGTTATGGATACAATTCAAATTAAAACTGCTCCATTATAGTAGTAGATATATGATATCAATATGGTCATGACCTTGGCTGTTCGGGTCAAAGCCAGGAATGTACATACACAGTAGGATAATACACATGTTGGAAATATGCCCTAGAGACAAATAGTTATAAGGACTATTATCATATTTCATATAGTTTATGATTAAGTTTTATATCATGCTATAACTGTATTGAGTGTAAACATCAATACACATGTGATATATAAACAACCAGGGGTTCCCAGTGAAACTCTAGTCACTGGTTCATTGGTCAACAGATGATCAAGTTTCCTGATCATGTGGCATTTATGCCAGTTGGAAATAGAGTCAACTTATTCTGAGAATGAGATGATGAACCAATACCCAACCTAAACATTGTGACCCGATCATGTCACGAAGTTCAAGTTACGATGATTAGAAATGGATCCTCGTAGACTATTCCTTTGACCGTGAGGCTATATCAATCACTGTCTCCTCAGAGTGCTTAGATAGCATCAAGAGCCACTTGGTAATACAGTGGTTATAAAGGTGTGTTCAGGTACTCGGAGGAAACCGTAGAGGAATTATATGTCAAGAGTGGGATTTGTCCGTCCATGTGATGGAAATATACTCAAGGGCCCACTCAGAGAAGTTATATCGAATAGCTGCATAGCATGTGATTTGATCACAGGGATATCACTTGTCGGAACAAGTCAAGTAGCATTGTTCGGTAACGAGATTGAACACGACATGATGATGTCATTGATCAGATCTCGGGAAATGCAAGTATCAAGAGACAAAGGGAATAAGACACGACTGTCCCAGTTCAAACAACGAAAGATCTTCGTGGAACGCATAGGGATCACATGGCCATCCAGGACCCTCTGTTGATCATTGGTGCGGGAGTGTCCCGACAATGTCTGGAATGTTCCCGAACCGTGGGGTATCATTCTTAAGGGCTTGATGATGCTTAGAGAGTGTTTATAGGATTGGAAGAATCGCCGAAGAATAGTAGAGAGAAAACCGGAAGGGTTTCGGTAAGTCCGGAGGATGTCTAGAGTGGAGGTGGAAGCTCTTCCATAGCCACGGAGGTTGAATAATATGTGAATGAATGTTAAATATTGATTTAATCATTTATTCATAATTATTTAATAAAGAGAAAATCAATTAAAAGGTCAAAGGGCTTAATGGGCAAATTCCCGGAGGGGAGAGGGCCCATTAGGGAAAGGAGAGAGGGAGAAGGGGAAAGGGGGTGGCCGGCTGCGCCAAGCCCCCCCGCGGGGCCCACTAGGGCCGTCCGGTGGCTGCCCCTCCTCCTCCTCTCCTTCAGTCCCACCCCGGGACTTTAAGGGAGGTAGTACCTCCTTTTCCCCTATATATAGTAGGGGTATTTGGCCATATAAATACACACAATATTCAATGAAGGTATTCTCACTTTTGGGAAGACCTCCAATTGATATTCTCTCTCTCTCTCTCTCTCTCTCTCTCGTGACCGTGGTCCCAAGTTTGGATTGCGCGAACAAGAGACATCTTCACCGCGGAGCGCCATCACACTGCGGGATTCGGATCCAGGAGCTCTACTTCCGCAACTGCTACTGGATCAGGGAAGCGGGAGTCATCGTCAGGAACCGGACGTGAGTAACTCCCCGCGAGGTGTCACACTTGAGGCACTCAAGTCGTTGGAGCCACATGAGCGTAAGGACTTCATCACGACCTTGAGGTCGGCTTCGGCTTGTCTACATCAACCACGCTCTCCTGAGCATTAACAACGCTTTTCGGTCTTCAAGGGTAAGTTCGCGAAAAGCCCCTCCCGTTACTGTATTACTAATAGATAGGTCCTGGCATCATCAGGGGTTCAGGGGCGTAGGGTAAAAATTTATTGATTTCATGCGTGGAACCCCTACAGTGGTATCAGAGTTAGATCTATGCATAGTAATGCTAGTATGGGTAGAACACACGAGATGTAGCATGTGGGCGTTGATCCTTTAGTTGTTACCCTCACATGTGTACTTGTGTATACCGCAACAATTCTTGATGAAGCAGCCCCCAACCGACTTTACGCGTTCATTCGCGAGACTGGTCCACGCTTGACATACGGCTTGTACCGTATAAAGTGGCTTCGGGGGGGTGTCTGTCTCTCTCGCATTAGTTGGTATGACATTTGCAATGGAGGGCCCCGAAAGGGGTGTAGTAGAGACAACTACTTGATTAGCGTTGTGCTAAAAGTTCGTAGGTAAGAATGGTTCTTGTGTGAAAGCCCATTCAGGCACGTAAAACATGCAAAGATAAAGTAGAGGCGTCTAACTTTGTTTTGCAGGGGGCATTGCTTTGTGATATGGTTGTGGCAAAGGTAAAGTTATTACCTTATGTTACGTAGTAGTAGATAGTCACGGAGTGATGGACTACCACGCCGGAATGACACCGGTACCCTGGTGTCTACGACGCCAGAACCCTAGCACCGGAATCCGGTGACAATGGATGGAGATCACGACGTGGAGGACTATATCACATCGCATTTACATTCAATGTTATTGTTTGTATATCTTATTGTGTGCTAGTATTAGATACTCGACGGTAGCGTAACAAGATGATCCCTGTTAAAATTACCAATGATTGTGTTCCCCCTTAGTGGGCACCGCCAAGAAACTTCTACGGTATGAGGCGACCCAGGGTGACTGGGTGTTAGACATATCTACGTTCGCATACAGTGGGTGTAAGCCATGTTGCATAGTGATTACACTAAGGATGAGTTGGCGAGCCTAGCACGCCACAAAAGTGTGGCCTCGGAACATGGATGGTTGAAAGATCGAGCACGAGTCGCATGAATGATGTGACCGACCTTTACGTCCACCCTTGAATCCACATTGATGGCCGTGATGATCGGGGGAGATGTGGCTGATAGGGGTCGTGTTATCACTAGGAACCCTTATGGGGATAGGTGTTTCTGAGTGGATTTATTATTAACTCATTTAATTATAAACTTAGTCTAAATTCATTTGGCAAATAAAAATGTAGAAAATGGTTCTCCCCGAGATTACCTTCCCTATTGACAATTGGTTAAAAGGAGAAAAGATCAAGTTAGATGGATACAACTTCCCTAGTTGGCTTGTGGGCCTAAATGATCTCCTTACTAGGAATCATGTGGTAGAATACATACGCCACACGATGGATTTGACTGAGCCAGACCACTATGAGACCCCACAAGAGCTGGCAGACCGCTACTATTGTCAAGATATGTCCACCTACATTTAGATAATAATGCGTTACGGGATGGTGGATGAACTCCATCCGCTCATGGGTGATCTTGATCCATATTCGATAGTGGATCAGCTGAGAGCAGAGTTCATAAACCATGTGCGCATGTGGAAGCACGAGCTACTTAGGGAGTTCCTTTCCATACAGATGTAGGAGCACACATGTCTGAAGGGTCACTTGGAGAGCATGCTTGATGCACACATGAGACTGGTTCACTTCATGGACTACTAGATGGATGATCCATTTGCGATAGGCGTGCTGCTTCGATCGTTGCCTCCTAGCTATGAAGGACATGTCCGGAGTAGCATCATGGGTGGTGATACAGAAACATTGGATTTCCAAGAGTTTATATTACGTTTCAGGAACGTAAAGGTTGAACCAATCACCGGAGAGGTCATCGATGACAAAGGTATATATTTGATATACAATTTTAAAAATGTTATAATCTTGCAAACACAATTACAGTCTTAAGTACATTTGATACGTGTTCTGTTTTGCTGAAAACAGGTCCTTCTGCATGAGAGGTGCTTGCTGGAGAGGAGGTGACGTTGCGTGTTGATGGCGAGCATGATGATGATGGACAATGATGCTCTCCCTCAACATTTATCATTTAGTTTATGTTTAGGATGATTATTGTAATCAAAAGATTGTGAACTTCTTTAGTGTGTCTCACACTTTGTGAGACGATTATTCATATGTGTTTGTAACAAACGGTTGTTCTACTTTTATGAATGATTTATATTTGTGTTCATATCTTGTTTGATTATATGTGAATTATCCTTGTTGTTATGAAACTAATAGATAATGCATGACAATTTGTAAAATATTGAAATGCCTTAAAATACCCAACTTAAATGATATTCATTACTGAATGAAAACCATTGTTTAAATTCAAAGTTATTGATAATATGTGAAAGTCATTCGATTTCTTATCACATATAAATCATGCCTAAGTTCGGCAAAATAACTTGAACACCGTGTATTACTTGAATACAAACTGTTTAATGAATTGTTGAAATTAAATACATATTCAATGTATTGTGTTTTAACGAAATGGCAATTATCATTGTATGATTGTTTAAATGTGTAAATAAGTTTACCAAAGGAAACATAAGTATGAAACTATTTGATATGATCAAAGTGTTTCATCAACAAAGGGTATAAATATAAAAGAGAATCTAATTACTATGATATGATCAAAAGTAATGAAATTTAACTTTATAAGATTGGCATAAAAGAAAAAAAATTGTGGAATGCAAAGTGTTTTGAAACGTCAAAATGCAAAGCATCACAATATGATATTAGATATCAAAATGGGTGAATAGATGGAACCAAATAAGTTGTTGTAGTGTAAATGTAGAGACCATTAGTTAGAAATAGTTAGCACTCAATTAGAATATATAGTGAACCATTTGGATTCGTGGAACGGCTCCATATCTAGTATGGATCATCATAAAAGTTTTGGGGTTATTCCCAAAACAATAGCGAATAAGTCCTTGTAGAGCATTCATTGGAAACTTTGAATACGAAATCCATAGTTGAAACCAAAAGAGAAGCAAAATTTGTATTGCTTGGATTTTGGTGCATTCTTGAGAAAGCTTACTTTTAGTGATATTTCTCGATTATGAAGCAAATGGAAGATAGTGAAAAACACGATGATCATTCATATCCCTGCATCAGAGTGTTGAGAAGCACAACAGACAATGTTCCTGAACAATTCTCTTCACAAAGGAAAGAATCAATGATAATGATCATTGTGTTTTCCCCACTAGTGTTTTCACTACATGAAGTAGGATTCAAAATGTAACCCATATCTTGTATGGAGACATTTGTGAATCATTTGCCATGATTCTTGGAATATGACATACCTACAAACTACTAAGGAAATAATGGTAAACTAAAATTATGAGAAATATCAAAGCAAAATTCACTTGAGATTGGAAAGAAATTCGTTGCTGAATCTCACAAGTAAAAGGGGTTACTTGTAATTTTCCCAAATGACTGCAAAGCCATAGTGGAAAAGGGGGTGAATGACAAAATCACAATTAGTCAAGTATTGGACGAATTCAAATGAATTTGATTCAAGTGTGCTTAATGTCTAGTGGATTTAAAACTAGTAAAAGTACTAATATCTCATAATAAAACTCCAAGTTTTATATTTGATCAAAGGATATTGAAGATGTTCAAAATAGTGAGTGGATATGCAATTTGCATGAAATTGAGTGGGAGCTATGAAAGTCTTCCTAAAACAATATGTGAATGACATATTTTTGAGTGGGAGCTTACAAAGTGATTCTTAAGTGTGTTAAGAATAAAAGCGCAAGTACCAATAAATAATGATTTATAAGGTGTAGAAGTTGATAATAAATGTATTATGACATTATGTAGTATTCCTTAAGGGATTCTAAAAAGGGTTTCAGAATAGAAGTTAATTAAGGAACAGGTCCTTAATAACTCAAGTTAGGAATAGTATTAAGTTTAACATCAATGTTTGAAAGAAAGAAAAGGATGATCATCATCCACTATGTTGAGACATAGGTTCTATCTTAGAAAACCATGATGATAACTTAACATAATATGTGATCCAATAAGGAACGTTTGAAAGTGATTAAGTTTGAATCACAGAATGTTGAGCTAAGTTTGTCCGCAGTGCCTAATAGAGAACTGCAGACACATTTTCCAAATCCATAAAGGATGACATATCTTAAAACATAAAGGGTTATGCTATAAGGGAATATGTTGGAAACTCCCATAATACCGATTAGAGTCAAGTAGGAAGCGAGGTAAACAAAACATCGAAAGTTGCACTGAGTGCACTAGTGTTTCGATGATTACATTTATAATAATAGATAAGGGTACCATCTAAAGTGTTGTATAATGTTATGGTGGGGCTAGTTCACTTTTAACGTAGAATGATGTGTCCCAGGGCATAGTGCCCATGAGAAAGCCGTCGAGGTTGATCTAAAGTCACTGTAGGCTCCTGGAATCAAGCCTCGTTCTGCTGCCATAGCGACGATGCATACACACAGATGTTATCATGAGATGATAAAGTATTAATTTTAATCGAGGTGACATTAGTAAGTTGCAAAGGATTTGGTACTGTAAAGTACAGACCCAAGACTCAACCTCTTCCATAAGAAAGCATGTTCAGGGTACCGGATATGGTGCCAATGATTAAGAACAAATGCAGCTAGTGTATTTGTACTCTAGTGCAAATGGGAGACTGTTGGAAATATGTCCTAGAGACAAATAGTTATAAGGACTATTATCATATTTCATATAGTTTATGATTAAGTTTTATATCATGCTATAACTGTATTGAGTGGAAACATCAATACACGTGTGATATATAAACAACTAGGGGTTCCTAGTGAAACTCTAGTCACTGGTTCATTGGTCAACAGATGATCAAGTTTCCTGATCATGTGGCATTTATGCCAGTTGGAAATGGAGTCAACTCATTCTGAGAATGAGACGATGAACCAATACCCAACCTAAACATCGTGACCCAATCATGTCATGAAGTTCAAGTTATGATGATTAGAAATGGATCCTCGTAGACTATTCCTTAGACCGTGAGGCTATATCAATCACTGTCTCCCGAGAGTCCTTAGATAGCATCAAGCGCCACTTTGTAATACAGTGGTTATAAAGGTGTATTCAGGTAATCGAAGGAAACCGTAGAGGCAATATATGTCAAGAGCGGGATTTGTCCGTCCACGTGATGGAAAGATACTGAAGGGCCCACTCGAAGAAGTTATATCCAATAGCAGCGCAACATGTGATTTGATCACAGGGATATCACTTGTCGGAACGAGTCAAGTAGTATTGTTCGGTAACGAGATTGAACATGACATGATGATGTCATTGATCAGATCTTGGGAAATGCAAGTATCGAGAGACAAAGGGAATAAGACACGACTGTCCCGGTTCAAGCGACGAAAGATCTTCGTGGAACGCACAGGGGTCACATGGCCATCTAGGTCCCTCTGTTGAACATTGGTGCGGGAGTGTCCCGACCATGTCTGGAGTGTTCCCGAACCATGGGGTACCACGCTTAAGGGCTTGATGATGCTTAGAGAGTGTTTATAGGATCGGAAGAATCGCTGAAGAATAGTAGAGAGAAAACCAGAAGCGTTTCGGTAAGTCCGGAGGATGTCCGGAGTTGAGGTGGAAGGTGTTCCATAGCCATGGAGGTTGAATAATATGTGAATGAATGTTAAATATTGATTTAATCATTTATTCATAATTATTTAATAAAGAGAAAATCAATTAAAAGGTCAAAGGGCTTAATGGGCCAATTCTCGGAGGGGAGAGGGCCCATTAGGGAAAGGAGAGAGGGAGAAGGGGCAAAGGGGTGGCCGGCCGGGCCAAGCCCCCCGCGCGGGGCCCACTAGGGCCGGCCGGTGGCTGCCCCTCCCCCTCCTCTCCTTTAGTCCCACCCCGGGACTTTGAGGGAGGTAGTACCTCCTTTTCCCCTATATATAGTGGGGGTATTTGGCCAGATAAATACACACAATATTCAATAAAGGTCTTCTCACTTTTGGGAAGACCTCCAATTGATATTTTATCTCTCTCTCTCGTGACCGTGGTCCCAAGTTTGGACTGCACGAACAAGAGACATCTTCACCACGGAGCGTCGTCGCGCTGTGGGATTTGGATCCAGGAGCTCTACTTCCACAACTGCTGCTGGATCAGGGAAGCGGGAGTCATCGTCAGGCACCGGACGTGTGTAACTCCCCGCGAGGTGTCACACTTGAGGCACTCAAGTTGTTGGAGCCACAGGAGCGCAAGGACTTCATCACGACCATGAGGTCGGCTTCGGCTTGTCTACATCAACCACGCTCTCCTGAGCATTGACAACGCTTTTCGGTCTTCAAGGGTAAGTTCGTCAAAAGCCCCTCCCGTTACTGTATTACTAATAGATAGGTCCTGGCAGCATTAGGGGTTTAGGGGCGTAGGGTAAAAATTTATTGTTTTCATGCGCAGAACCCCTACAACACATTGTGAAGAAACCATAGCATTTTTTGTATTAAAAGGTGTCGAAACACATGTTTCTCATTTTTTTCTTGGCACTATATAGTGTAGGAATAACTTTGAATATGGACTGTTGGATCAAGATGTGAATCCAAACATTGTCAGATGTTGGATCTTCATTTCCATTTTAGCATCGAGAAGATACTATTGATAGTCTTTCTTTTCTTATCTTACCACTATTTTTTATATATAGTGTGCGGACAAAATATTGACCGTTGATTCATGACCCACGAATCCAAACATTGCTGCAAGTTATTGGATCCTCTAATCCATTCCATCATCTAGAAGATACTATAGATAGTCTTTGTTATATTATCTTACCACTATATAATGTACGGATAACTTTGAGTATTAACCTATGGATCAAGAGTCACGAATCACAACAATGCTAGCCGTTGGATCTTCTTTTTTCCATTCTACCGGGTGGTGGTACTTTTCTCTACTACTATAATGTAGCAGTTTTGAATTGGATCCATAGCACCAATCCTGACCATTGGGCTATTAGATCCAATGGTTAAGATCAGCTAGATTTGTTTTGAATAGTACCTAGAGCAAACTCTAACATGTTCTAGAACCATCATTTCACCACCCCAAAAATTTCATAACACACTAGGATGTAATCTCAATATGGATAGATAGTTATTACTAATAGACTTAGTATATGCATTTTTTCTCTAACAAGAATATTGGCTAAAACAACTTAACGTTTGTTAAATCACACTTCATACCACTTTATCATTATAAATTTGTTTTCACCCATCAACTTAGTCATCCACGTAGGGCCCACAGATTGGGGAGGTCGCGATCGCCTTGGACGCACCACAAAATTATGACTGGGCCATAAAGTGCAGGAAGTAGAATCAGCATTCCGTCCAATCGCTTACCCTAGTCATCGTCATCGATATTTGCCACACGCATCGGCTTCATAAGCGACATTGATTGTCCCCTCGCTTCGTTAATCTGCCATATTAATCTTGGATCACCTCCTTCCTATTTAATCTCTCCCCTTCCCCGCACCAAACCATCTCTAATCCCCCACTTCCAGCAACCATCTCTGACCTCGTCTGTCATCCATGGCCACCTTCGAGCTGTCGCCTGCCATACCGGAGCGCAAGACCCCGACATCGCTGCACAGGAGGACAATGCCCTACGCATTTGGGTTTTCTCCCCGCAGAGAACAAATAGGCAGCTGGCGCGCGCCTTCCTCGATGTTGGGTACGGTGATCGCAAGTACCAGAGGTACGACATCTACAACAATTTGGACGGGACGTTGAAGGTCAAGTTTGTCAACTTCAAGGACGCCCGTCTCCTCTACAGCTAGGCCTTCAACTTCGGCTACGAGATGGTGGTGTTCACCGGCTCCAACATTTTCACCAACTACTAGAACCGGTTCCCAAACAACGGTAACTTCATCCACAGTGTTCTCCTAGAGCTACCGATGGCTCCGGAGGTGCCGCCTCGTTTTCCAGCGGTGCCGCCGATGGCTCAGGAGGTGCCGCCGCCTTCTCCGGAGGTGCCGATGAGTTAGGAGCTAGCTCTGTCGCTGGAGCTGTCATTGGTGCCGATGTCATGAGTTGCCGCTGGCGGCGCGGACTAGGTGCAAGGAGGCGCCGGACCTACACTAGTTCAGCAGTGAGTCCTATATGAAGTTAATGGTTGTATGAAGTTTCTTCTTGTAGTACTCGTCAAAAAAAGTTCTTTTGGTACTACTCACTATACCCTGTAGTACTAGTAGTAATACTACGAATGACGATCTATTCAATATCCTTTCCCCTGGATATTTGTGAAGGAAGTGAAAATTTCGAAACCGGGAAAGTTTGAATTGCTAATCTATTGTAAGGACCAAAATGGTTCCCACCAACGCAGCTAACGAACATGTCAGACAAAGACACAGAGACGCCGACAAAGAATCGGAGCCACCAATGGCAGGTTGTCGGTCGACATGCGTGCGTAGTGCCACGTTGTGGACGAGGGAGATATCAGCCGGTCGAGGTGTGGGGGTGGTGATGGGGGAGTGAAGGAGAGAGAAAACACATTTTTTGCGTGCATATATATATTGTGGTCATGAAATTTACTCTACTCACTGTACCCTGTACCTCGTGCCAGGAACCCATCTTAGCTTTGCTCTGACATCGCACCGCCTTCAAATCCTCCTCTTAGCAGCTCTCTCGCTACCTCCTGTGTGCTTGATGACCCACAAGTATAGCGGGTGTATCATAGTATTTTCGATAAGTAAGAGTGTCAAACCCAACGAGGAGCAGAAGGTGCTGGCTAGTGGTATGGATCAGGAATTCTCTGCAAATACTTAGCAAACGGATTTTTAGGGGTTTTTGATAAAGCAAGTAAACAAAGTACGAGTAAATAAAAGACAGTAGGAATGAATGCAGCAAGTGGCCCAATCCTTTATGCAGCAAAGGACAAGCCGGTTGTATTACTTAAGATTACCAAACGTTCTCGAGGACACATGGGAAGACTGTCAAGTGCTTTCGCTTCATATAGTTGATTAATCTTCTCTAGCTTGCTAAGTGTTGTGTGGGTGAACCTGTGCTAATGTACCGCCCCATCCAATACTAATACATACTTGTGATTATACCCCTTGCAAACATCCGTAAGTACAAGAAAGTAATTAAGTTAGAGACCTAACCACAGCTTTAAACTCTAAGACCCTTACGTCCCTTGTGCAATGGTTTCCTAACGGGGGTTCAGGTTTCTATCACTCCGGCAACCCCTACGATTAGTAGCCAAATACACAATGCATTCCCCTAGGCCCATATAGGTGAAGTGTCATGTAGTCGACATTCACATGACACCACTAGAAGAAGTACACCACAACTTAAATAACAATCTATTGAATCTCTCACAACACAACTCCACTACTAACAACATGACTTCTCCCATGTCCTCAAGAACAAACGAACTACTCAGAAGAAATCATATGGATCATGATCAGAGATGGAATAATGATGGATAACAATCTGAACATAAACAATATTTCAATGGTTCACTCAATAGCACAACTACAAAGAGTAATCAACACCGGGAAAGTTTCCCCTACGAACTAAAGCAAGATTCAACTCAATTGTTACAGCAATATGGAGATGGTGATGAGGGTGCCGATGGTGATGATGATGTTGGTGATGATGATGATGATCCCGATGAAGTCCAGCTTGATAGTGGTGTTGATAGCGACGATCTCCCCTCTCCGGGAAGGAATTCCTGCGGCAGAAATCTGTCTGCCGGAGAGATCTTTCTCTCTCGGTGTTTTCTGCCCCGCAGAGGCGGCGGAATCTTTCTGTGGTCGCTCCCCGGGTCTTAGGGTTTTGGGGGTATGATATAGACCAGAGGGGAGAGGCTGGAGTGGGCCAGGGTGGCCACACCACCTCCTGGCACGGCCTAGGGCTGCCCGCGCCAGGGGGTGGTGTGGGCCCCCTGTGGCCCATCTCCACTCCATCTTTTGGCATCCTTGGTCTTCTGGAAAAATAGGATTTTCTGTATATTTTCCCCGATTTTCTGATGTTCGTGAATTTGGCCTCCAAACAGCACCTTTTCCATTAGAATCCTGACTACAGCGGTCCATGCTCCAAAAGTCATCAACCATGCAAAAACAAATGAAATAACATAAGTATCACCTCTCAAAACGAAATATATCAATGAATAATAGTGAATTAAGACATAGAATAGTGATGCAAAATGGACAAATCAGTGCTCATAGTATCTTCTCGCTCATTATTTTTTAATAGAAAAAAGGAAATAAATTCTTCTTACTTGCTTTTCAGAAAATAAATTTCCGTCACTTGGAAAATTGAAATTGATTATTTTTTGTTTTTAGTATCTCCGATTGTTCTCAAAAGATGGCCAAATTTGTCGGCATGTAAATTCTTGGATATGGGATCATGAGCATAAAGTCTGATGTAGAGATCTGGCATCCTTGGTCTTTTTCTCAATCTCTATCTCTTTTTTTATAAGAAGAATGCTTCATAGATACTCATTATGGTTACGCTGCAGGTTTCCACCATGTTAACATGGATTAGACCAGCGGCCCAGGCGTTTCTCTAACACACATGCATAACTCCATGGACTTACAAGCTCCCCTTTCATTTCACACCGGCGACATCCATAGACAAAAGAACATGATATCAACTAGGTACAAAGTACCAGTGCAATGTTGAAAGCGTTCCCCATGACAGCATGGTTCTGCTAATTCACAACTTACAAAGCGCAAGCATATACGCAACATAGGTGAGCACAATGGTTCAAGTTTATTAAGTGCAAGAAAGTAAAGTGTGCCATCAAGTTCGTGAGAGCTTTAATCACTAATTTTCACATAACAAGTCTAATTTGGGAGGCAGATAAAACAAGAATTTACTTGGAATAGCAATAATGCTACTAGGTAGGTATGGTGGACACAAATGGAAAAGGTTTTGGTTTAAAGGAGGTGGATGCACAAGAAGAATACCCTCTCAGTACAGGTTTTTGGCTAGCAAGGCTGGGTAGCAAGTATAAGAGTTGAAGGAAAAAACAAACATATAAGTGATAAAGACAAACATGCAATCTTCCTTGGAAGCACAAAAGATCTTAACTAGAGAATACTAAACTTATGAGCAAATCAAGAAAGAAAGATGATGAAATTATTTTTCTTTAGAGTACTTCTATCTTTTTCATTCAACTCTCAAAAATAGTGTTGCTACTGACCGAGCTAGGTTTGCCAAAACCAACTAAATTAACTTAATGATCCCAAAGTGATACCAATACTAACAAAAAGATCAATCATATAACTATGAATTGAAAACTAATATAAGCTATGCAAAAGAGTGAATGATAGAACTTTTCATTAATACTCTATAACGGCAACTCACACCAAGGGATACATATCTAACGAGAGAGGGGACACTTCCATAATGCAAACCATACTACATAATAACTCCTCTATTCATGACATGGCTCTACTAATAAGGTAAAAAGATAGAAGATAGTGATGCGATACCGCGGCACTCCCCCAAGCTTGGAACAAACCAAGGGGATGCCAAACCTGATGGCGAATTACTCCTTTTGTGGTGGTGGTATCCTCTCATCTTCGTCCGTCTTCCAGGGTAAAGGCTTCCCATCAACAAAGGACATCGTGGTTTCCAACATCTTGAAACTTGCAGCAGCACTTATGCGTTTAAATCTAGCCTCATACTCACAGTTTTGATTTTAACGTCATAGAACTGTGCTTGCACTTCGTTGGTTGTTTGGCGGAGTGAGAGGACTTCGTCTTTGAGTTCAGCAGTCTCCTTTTGGTGCTCAGTGATGTGTTCGGAACACATCTTATGGATGATATCCACTTCGCGCTCCGCCATCTTCTTGTACCTAAAGACTTCTTGCTCCAGTGCTTCCATCCTGTCCTCCAGACTTCCTTCACCTTTAGGTCCTTGCACCTCTTTAATCCGGACCTCCCCACCTTCGAGCAACAACTCCTTGGGATGAATCTTCAATTCTCTCATGTATTGGTTGATGATATCTTCTAAGGAATCTCTCTCGGCTAATCCAGTGGAAGACATTGTGGCTACAAATCTAGGATTTTGCCTGGCAAAAATAGATCGAAACAAAAACACGACGAAAACACGATATACGAACCTCGGAAGATCCAAGGGGTTATATATTACGAAGTTTCATATCAAAAGGAAGGTACTAGGAGAAAACTAGTCGGAGGCGGAGTCCGGGGTGGACTCACCACCTGGTGGCGCGGCCAGGGGTGGGCCCACGCCACAGGGTGGTGTGAGCCACCCTGGCTCCGATTCCATCCCTTTTTCGCTTTGTAACTTTCCTTATCGACCAAAAACTACAAAAATATAGTTGGATTGTATTTTCGCGGAACTTTTCTTACCAGAACAGTTACCTATTTGAAAACAGGCTCTGCAGGTCTCTGAATTTGGTCCTCGATGAATTTCTCCAGAGTTATAACTTGAAAGGCATCAACATCTTCATTGTAAGAATCTCTAGCAATATAATGTTTGAGTCGTTGTCCATTCACTACTTGTGTAGTATTATATTTTAAAGAAGACATTTTTATTGCTCCTGAACGGTATACTTCCTCTATAATGAAAGGTCCTTCCCATTTTGACAGTAGATTTCCTGCAAAAATTCTAAGACGAGACCTATACAATAGAACTTTCTCACCAACATGAAATTCTCTCTTGAGTATTCACTTGTCATGCCATCTTTTAACTTTTTCCTTAAAGAGCCAAGCATTTTCATAGGCTTCACTCCTCCATTCATCTAAAGAACTTAAGTCAAATAATCTATTCTCGCCGGTGAGCTTACAATCTCTATTTAGTTCTTTAACTGCCCAGTAAGCTTTATGTTCTAATTCTAAAGGTAGGTGACAAGCTTTCCCATAAACCATTTTATAAGGAGACATCCCCATAGGATTTTTGTAAGCAGTTCTATAAGCCCATAAAGCATCATTCAACTTCTTAGCCCAGTTTTTTCTAGACCTATTAACAGTCTTTTGCAGGATAGATTTAATTTCTCTATTTGATAACTCTACTTGCCCGCTAGTTTGGGGGTGATAAGCTGAAGCAATTCTATGATTAACATCATATTTAGCAAGGGTCTTCCTAAAACCACCATGAATGAAATGAGAACCCCCATCAGTCATGAGATACCTAGGCACCCCAAACGTAGGAAAGATAACATCCTTAAGCATTTTTAGAGAAGTCTCCCCGTCAGCACTTTTTGTAGGAATTGCTTCTACCCACTTAGTAACATAATCAACGGCAACAAGAATATGAGTGTAGCCTTTCGAAGGAGGGAAAGGACCCATAAAGTCGAATCCCCAACAATCAAAAGGTTCAATAACTAGAGAGTAGTTCATAGGCATTTCATTGCGTCTAGAAATATTACCAACACGCTGACATTCATCACAAGATAAAACAAATTTTCTTGCATCTTTAAAAAGGGTAGGCCAGTAGAAACCTGATTGTAGCACCTTTTGTGCAGTTCTATCTCCTGCATGATGTCCTCCATAGGCACTACCATGACATTTACGCAATATCTCCTTTTGTTCATATTCTGGGACACATCTTCGCATAATACCATCCACTCCTTCTTTGTATAAGTGTGGGTCATCCCAAAAATAATGTCTCAAATCATAGAAGAACTTTCTTCATTATTGAGCTGTAAAAGTTGCAGGCAAAATACTTGGAGACAATAAAGTTAGCATAATCAGCGTACCAAGGGCTCCCTCGCGAGCTCACCCTACTGCAGCTAACTGTTCATTTGGGAAACTATCATTAACAGGCATAGGGTCAAAAGAGATGTTTTCCAAACGAGATAAATAATCAGCTACATGGTTTTTAGCACCCTTCCTATCTACTATATGTAGATCAAACTCTTGTAAAAGCAGCACCCATCTAATAAGCCTAGGCTTAGCGTCCTTCTTCGTGATAAGATATTTAATAGCAGCATGATCATTATGAATGGTGACTTTTGAGTCTACAATATAGGGACTACAATTATCACAAGCAAAAACAACAGCTAAAAATTCCTTTTCAGTAGTAGCATAATTCCTTTGAGCAGCGTCTAGAGTCTTACTAGCATAATGGATAACATTTAACTTTTTATCAATATGTTGCCCAAGGACACCCCCTACAGCAAAATCACTAGCATCACACACTATTTCAAAGGGTAAACTCCAATCAGGTGGTTGAACAATAGGGGCTGTAGTTAAAGCCTTCTTAAGAGTTTCAAAAGCTTCCTTACAATCATCATCAAAAACGAAGGGTACATGTTTTTGAAGAAGATTGGTGAGGGGTTTTGATATCCTAGAAAAGTCTTTAATAAACCTCCTATAGAAACCAACATGACCAAGGATACTACGAATACCTTTGATGTCTCTTGGACATGGCATCCTCTCAATTGCCTCAACCTTAGCTATATCAACTTCTATGCCTCTTTCAGAAACTTTATTCCCAAGAACAATCCCTTCATTAACCATGAACTATCATTTCTACCAATTAAGAATAAGATTAGTTTCTTCTCATCTATGCAAAACATTATCAAGGTTGTGCAGACAATTATCAAAAGAAGTTCCATAGACAGAAAAAGTCATCCATGAACACTTTTACAATTTCTTCACAAAAACCATGAAGGATAGCAGACATGCACCTCTGAAAAGTAGCAGGAGCATTACATAAACCAAAAGGCATACGTCTATAAGCATAAGTTCTATAAGGGCAAGTAAAAGTAGTTTTTTCTTGATCTTGTTGTTTAACAGCAATGTGAGAGAAACCAGAGTAACCATCAAGAAAACAAAAATGGGTCTTTTTAGACAACCTTTCCAACATTTGATCAATAAAAGGAAGCGGGTAGTGATCTTTCTTAGTAACTTTATTAACTTTCCTAAAATCGATGCACATCCTATAGCCTACCACTATTCTTTGAGGAATAAGCTCATCATCATCATTAGGGACAACGGTAATACCTCCCTTTTTAGGAACACAATGAACAGGACTAACCCATTCACTATCAGCAATAGGGTAAATAATACCAGCATCAAGAAGTTTCAATACCTCATTCCTTACCACTTCCTTCATCCTAGGATTTAAACGTCGTTGGTGCTCCACCATTCAAGCGCATCCTGGTTCTATGTTGATAGAATGCTGACATATAGTAGGTGAAATCCCTTTTAAATCATCCAGAGTATAGCCCATAGCTCCTCGGTGTTTCCTCAAAACCTCCAATAACCTTTCTTCTTCCTTCCCTGAAAGTTTAGCGCTAATAATAACAGGATATATCTTTTTATCATCAATATAAGCATATTTAAGATCATCAGGGAGAGACTTTAGATCGAAAACCGGATCCTTTTTAGGTGGCATTGTGGTACCCAAGTCTTCTACAGGCAAGTCATGCTTAAGCATCTTAGGTTGATCACGGAGAATCCTGTCAATCTCATTCCTTTCTTCCATGAAGATTTCACTTTCATGATCTTCCATAAATTGCTGCAAAGCATTGTTAGGAGCAAGAGAAATAGAAGCAAGTTGTTCAACTCTAAAATCCTCATTATGGGTTTCCTCTTCGCAAGGTTCTTTAGCAAATTTCGAAAAACTAAACGCATAAGATTCCCCATCAAACTTAGTCAATATTTTCTCCCTCTTGCAATCAATAATAGCCCCACAAGTACTCAAGAAAGGTCTACCAAAAATGATAGGATAAGTTTTACTAGCAGCTGAACCAAGTACTAGAAAATCAGCAGGGTACTTAATCTTACCACAAAGAACTTCCACGTCTTGTACAATACCAATTGGAGAGATGGTCTCTCTATTAGCAAGGTGAATAACCACATCAATCTCTTCCAACTCACAAGGACTGATTTCATGCATAATTTCTCTATAAAGCTCATAAGGAATAGCACTGGAACTTGCACCAATATCACATAAACCATAATAGCAATGGTCACCAATTCTAACAGAAAGCACAAGAACACTAGCCTTTTTAGTTCCATTAGGATGTGAAACAATATTAGAAGCATCCTCGCAAAAGACTATGTGCCCATCTTCTATGCTTTTAGTGACAAGGTCTTTCACAATTGCTACCACAGGTTCAATATTTATTTGTTCATTAGGTTTTACAGTTCTCTTTTCACTTTTGGTGATTACATTAGTTATCATAGGATGGTCCTTTACCTTTTCTAGGAAGGGAATCTTCTCGATATAAGGTTCAGGTAGAATGGGATCAATAATGCAATACTCAGCACTTCCAACAGGAACATAGTCAACAATATCTTTGTAAGGTGCATGGTATTTATTCCATCCCCTTTTTGGAATTTCGATATAGGAAGCAAAATCTCTAAAGCAATTCGTAATAACCTGCAAATCAAGACCATAAACATTACTAATATTTTGAAAGTCATCAGTTCCCATAAAAGATTCAATGCATTCATACTCATAATTTATACCTGACTTTCTACCTTTGTCATTCTCCCAAGCTTTAGCATTACCTTGAATACGGTCCAAAAGATCCCTTCTAGCTTCTTCTTTCATGCGAGTGAATGATCCAGCACAAGAAGCATCCAATAAATTCTTGTCGTGCAGAGAAATCCTTGCATAAAAGTTACTGATAATAATATTGTTGGGGATCTCATGAATGGGACATTTGAGCATTAGTAACTTCAATCTCCCCCAAGCTTGAGTTGTACTCTCTCCATCAAGAGGTCAAAAGTTGTATATTTGATTCCGATCTTTATGAATCTCACTAGGAGGATAAAACTTTGAATAAAAGAGAGGCACTATTTCCTCCCATTCCAGAGCTTGACCATTCTTCAGCAGCTTATACCATTCCTCAGCTCTTCCTTTCAGTGATAATGAGGATAACTTCTTCTTGACTTGATCTGTAGTAATACCTGCACACTTGAACAACCCGCATAATTCGTGTATAAAGAGTAGATGATCACCGGGATGGACAGTTCCATCCCCAACATAGTAGTTATCCATAACACGATCAATAATTCTTGTAGGTATTTTGGAAACATCATTCTCGGAAGGTGGTGGCTTATCTACTACCTTAGCAGTGGTAGTAGCATTACCAAATAAGAAACTCAGCAAATTATCCATAACAAAAATAAAGCAACTAACAGAAGTAAACAATACTCCCAGTAGAAGTTTCCTTTACCAGTTCCACTCTCCAATAGCGCTTCACTCCCTAGCAACGGCGCTAGAAAATAGTCTTGATGACCCACAAGTATAGCGGGTGTATCGTAGTATTTTTGATAAGTAAGAGTGTCGAACCCAACGAGGAGCAGAAGGTGCTGGCTAGTGGTATGGATCAGGAATTCTCTGCAAATACTTAGCAAACGGATTTTTAGGGGTTTTTGATAAAGCAAGTAAACAAAGTACGAGTAAATAAAAGACAGTAGGAATGAATGCAGCAAGTGGCCCAATCCTTTATGCAGCAAAGGACAAGCCGGTTGTATTACTTAAGATAACAAAACATTCTCGAGGACACATGGTAAGACTGTCAAGTGCTTTCGCTTCATATAGTTGATTAATCTTCTCTAGCTTGCTAAGTGTTGTGTGGGTGAACCTGTGCTAATGTACCACCCCATCCAAGACTAATACATACTTGTGATTATACCCCTTGCAAACATCCGTAAGTATAAGAAAGTAATTAAGTTAGAGACCTAACCACATCTTTAAACTCTAAGACCCTTACGTCCCTTGTGCCATGGTTTCCTAACAGGGGTTCAGGTTTCTGTCACTCCGGCAACCCCTACGATTAGTAGCCAAATACACAATGCATTCCCCTAGTCCCATATAGGTGAAGTGTCATGTAGTCGACGTTCACATGAAACCACTAGAAGAAGTACACCACAACTTAAATAACAATCTATTGAATCTCTCTCAACACAACTCCACTACTAACAACATGACTTCTCCCATGTCCTCAAGGGACAAACGAACTACTCACAAGACATCATGTGGATCATGATCAGAGATGGAATAATGATGTATAACAATCTGAACATAAACAATAATTCAATGGTTCACTCAATAGCATCAACTACAAAGAGTAATCAACACCGGGAAAGTTTCCCCTATGAACTAATGCAAGATTCAACTCAATTGTTACAGCAATATGGAGATGGTGACGAGGGTGCTGATGGTGATGATGATGGTGGTGATGATGATGATGATCCCGATGAAGTCCAGCTTGATGGTGGTGTTGATGGCGATGATCTCCCCTCTCCGGGATGGAATTCCCCCGGCAGAAATCTGTCTGTCGGAGAGATCTTTCTCTCTCGGTGTTTTCTGCCCCGTAGAGGCGATGGAATCTTTCTGTGGTCGCTCCTCGAGTCTTAGGGTTTTGGGGGTATGATATACACCAGAGGGGAGAGGCTGGAGTGGGCCAGGGTGGCCACACCACCTCCTGGCGTGTCCTATGGCTGCCCGCGCCAGGGGGTGGTGTGGGCCCCCTGTGGCCCATCTCCACTCCGTCTTCTGGCATCCTTGGTCTTCTGGAAAAATAGGATTTTCCGTATATTTTCCTGGATTTTCTGATCTTCGCAAATTTTACCTCCAAACATCACCTTTCCATCAGAATCCTGACTGCAGTGGTCCATGCTCCAAAAGTCATCAACCATGCAAAAACAGATGAAATAACATAAGTATCACCTCGCAAAACGAAATATATCAATGAATAATAGTGAATTAAGACATAGAATAGTGATGCAAAATGGACGTATCAGTGCTCATAGTATCTTCTCGCTCATTATTTTTTAACAGAAAAAAGGAAATAAATTGTTCTTACTTGCTTTTCAGAAAATAAATTTCCGTCACTTGGAAAATTGAAATTGATTATTTTTTGTTTTTAGTAACTTCGATTGTTCTCAAAAGATGGCCAAATTTGTCGGCATGTAAATTCTTGGATATGGGATCATGAGCATAAAGTCTGATGTAGAGATATGGCCTTGACCTTGTGGTCGTTCGCCTTGAAATCCATGATTTTTTTCATACTCGTTGACAACTATGCTTAAATTCATTGAAATTTAACTACTTACTTTTAGGTTAGCATTTTACACGGGCGGTGGGAGCACATTCTACATCAAGGACCTAAAAAGGGGAAAATTACATCGAGGTCCACACATTTAGCACAAAGGACCCTAAAATTGAGCAAAGAAAGCAGTCGGGTTTGGCTCCTTCTCGAGCGAGTAGCTAATCGAGCCACACTCTTCATACTACTTAATCTTCTATTTTTTTCAAAATATGGCCAAATTTTGGGCATGCAAATTCTTGGATATGGGATCATCAGCATAAAGTCTGATGTAGAGATATGGCCTAGACCTTCTGGTCATTCACCTTGAAATCCAAGATTTTTTTCATACTCGTTGACAACTATGCTTACATTCGTGGAAATTCACCACTTAGTTTTAGGTTAGCATTTTACACGGTCAGTGGGAGTACATTCTACATCAAGGACCTAAAAAAAGGAAAATTACATCGAGGTCCACACATTTAGCACAAATGACCCTAAAATTGAGCAAAGAAAACAGTCGGGTTCGGCTCCTTCTCGAGAGAGTAGCTGATTGAGACACACTCTTGATACTACTTTATCTTTGATTGTTTTCGAAATATGGCCAAATTTGTCGTCTTGAGAATTCTTGGATATGGGATCATCATCATAAAGTCTGATATAGAGATATGGCCTTGACCTTTTGGTCGTTCGGCTTGAAATCCAAGGATGTTCATACTCGTTGACAACTATAAGCTAAAATTCATTTAAATTTCACCACTTACTTTTAGGTTAGAATTTTACATGGTCGGTGGGACTAAATTTTACAACAAGGACCTAAAAAGCGGAAATTTACATCAAGGTCCATACATTTAGCACAAAGAACCCTAAAAACAAGCAAGCAAAACATTCGGGTTCGGCTCCTTCTCGAGAGAGTAGCTGATCGAGCCACACTCTTCATACTACTTCATCTTCAATTGTTATCAAAATATGGCCAAATTTGTCGGCATGCAAATTCTTGGATATGGGATCATCATCATAAAGTATGGTGTAGATATGGCCTTGACTTTCGTCATTCGTCTTGAAGTACAAGAATGGTTCATACTCGTTGACAACTAAGCTTAAATTCATTTAAATTTCACCACTTACTTTTAGGGAGGTTAGAACTTTACACGATCGATCAGAGTACATTTTACATCAGGGACCTCAAAAAAGCAAAAATTACATCGAGGTCCATACATTTAGCATAAAGGACCCTAAAAGGAAAAATTCTTGTTTGGCTCCTTCTCGAGAGATTAGCTGATCTGAGCCAAACTCTTGATACTACTTCATCTTCAATTGTTTTCAAAACATGGCCAGATCTATTGCCATGCAAATTCTCTGACATGGGATCATCATCATATAAGGTATGATGTTGATATGGCCTTGACCTTGGTCGTTCGTCTTGAAATCCAAGAATGTTCATACTCGTTGATAAGTAAGCTTAAAATCGTCTAAATTTCACCACTTACACTTTTAGACCTAAAAGGAGGGAAATTACATCGAGGTCCATACATTGAGCACAAAGGACCCTAAAATTAAGCAAGGAAAATAGTTGGGTTCGGCTCCTTATCGAGAGAGTAGCTAATCGAGCCATACTCCTTGTCATACTACTTCATCTTTGATTGTGTTCAAAATATTGCCAAATTTGTCAGCATGCAAATTCTTGGATATGGGATCATCAACATAAAGTATGATATAGATAAGGCCTTAACCTTGGTGGTTCGTCTTGAAATACAAGAATAATGCTTCATACTCATTTACAACTAAGCTTAAATTCATATAAATTTCACCATAATACTTTTAGGTTAGAACTTTACACGGTCGACCGAAGTACATTTTACATCACGGACCTCAAAAAGCAAAAATTACATCGAGGTCCATATACATTTAGCATAAAGGACCCTAAAAGAAAAAAATCTGGTTTGGCTCATTCTCGAGAGATCAGCTGATCTGAGCCAAACTCTTAATACTACTTCCTCTTTGATTGTTTTCAAAACATGGACAAATCTGTTGCCGTGCAAATTCTCTAACATGGGATCATTGGCACAAAGTATAATGTTGATATGGCCTTGACCTTGATCATTCGGCTTGAAATCCAAGAATGCTCATACTTATTGACAAGTAAGATTAAAATCATATAAATTTCACCACTTTCACTTTTAAACCTAACAAAAGGGGGAAATTACATCGAGGTCCATACATTTAGCACAAAGGACACTAAAATTAAGCAAGGAAAGCAGTCGGGTTTAGCTCCTTCTCTAGAGAGTAGCTGATCAAGCCATACTCTTCATACTACTTCATCTTCGATTGTTTTCACAATATGGCCAAATTTGTCCGCATGCAAATTCTTGGATATGGGATCATCAACATAAAGTATGATGTAGATATGGCCTTGACCTTGGTCGTTCGTCTTGAAATACAAGAATGGTTAATACTCGTTGACAACTAAGCTTAAATTCGTTTAAATTTCACCACTTATTTTTAGGTTAGAACTTTACATGGTCGATCGGAGTACATTTTACATCAGGTACCTCAAAAAAGTAAAAATTACATCGAGGTCCATATACATTTAGCATAAAGGACCCTAAAAGAAAAAATCTGGTTCGGCTCATTCTCGAGAGATCACCTGATCTGAGCCAAACTCTTAATACTACTTCCTCTTCGATTGTTTTCAAAATTTGGCCAGATCTGTTGCCATGCAAATTCTCTAACATGGGATCATCAACATAAAGTATGATATTGATATGGCCTTACCTTGGTCATTCAGCTTGAAATCCATGAATGTTCATACCCGTTGACAACTAAGCTTAAATTCGTTTAAATTTCACCATTTACTTTTTTTGGTATTCAAAGGTATCAAAATAAATGTTTCTCATTTTTTCTTAGCATTGTATATAGTGTACGGATAACTTTGAATATTGACCGTTGGATCAAGACTCGAATCCTAACATTGTGAGACGTTGGATCTTCATTTCCATTCCGAGTCCCCCTAGCAGTGGGTACGTGGAGTAGTAGTTGAAATTTTTTAGAAAACACTTAAAATCCAAAATCTAAACATTAACAGCAAAGACACTTTACAACCAAAATACACCCTTCCAAGTGCCAAAAGAGACCCTGCCTCCGACTACTACTACATTAACTTGTAAACAAGTGGTACTTTTATAAAACTAAATTATCTAGTAATACATCATTACCATCGCATTAGGATCACTTAGCGGAAGATTAAGATCAATTCATCTTGTCGATGCAAACACAGAAAAAACAACACCTTGATTGTCCTGTACTGTCCATCAGGCACAGTAATGTACCGCGGCACCACCGTGAGGAACGTCGGATCTTCAAGGCCAACACTGTCGGGCGACATGCAGCTCGTCGGCTCAATGACCCCATTAAGAGTGTCTGTCGAGAAGTCCGCCGGCGACTACGAGCCAGTCGCGCACATCTTCACCCTGTACCAGGGCCACGAGCACAAGGCCGCCCTGATGCACACCAAGGAAACGGCGGCGTACTGGCCGACCTCGCTGATGATGAGGCTGAACACGGTAGCATCATCACCGTAGACGATGACCATGGATGGCGGAAAGGATGGTAACGGCATCGTTACTTTACACTCCATGGGCTGGCCGTACGATAGCCTATGCACTTGTACCTTGTGGACGCCATTGAGGTGCAAAAGGAGCTCGATCGGCGAGGCGGTGAATATGCAGCCGACCTCCATGTAGCCGCACAGGCTGTACGGGCACGCGGCCTTGTGGTTGCCGAGCTCGTGGTAGGCGACCATGGTGAGGCAGCCATCGTGGGGGGCATAAAATAGTTATCAGCGCTAGCTCATCTTTATCCATCGCTGGCTATCTCTTGGTGGAATCCGCCTATGCGCCCAGCGTTGGAGTCATTCGCTGGAAGCTCGGCTCGCCGATGTAGTGCCCGTAGTCCTGAATTTTTATGCAGCATTGAGTTTTTTTTGAACGAAAGCTGCAGAAAGTTGACAGGTGAGAGTAAATCAGGCACTTAATACCCTGTACAGTACTGTACTAGACAAACAGATCCTACCCGCGTGAGTGGTAAGAAGGTCTACGCCTTTTTTTCGAAATGGAAAAGATCTACACCAAGAGAGAGACAGATAAACCTAGGGCCTGGCGCAAAGTGTACAGTGCTGTGGGGGAGAGAAAGCTTGTCCAGATACAGATACAAAGTACTAGTAGTAGTACATAGTACATTTGAACTAGTACTCTAGTAATACTGAGTATATGTCTTTTTATACTCGAGTTGTACTACCAGTACTCCAATAGTAATACAGTACATATGTCTTCTTTTTACTATACTACTACTAGTACTCCAGTAGGTAGGCATCTGTGGGTGGTGGGTGGCGGTGGCTATTTGCGGCTTTTTACTACTCCTAGGGCGGTGGGCAGCGGTGGCGGTAGGGTTCTAGTAGTACGGAGTAGTACTCGAGTACTCCTGCTCACTAATTCATGAAGTAAGACTTCAATAGTGTACTGCAGTTCTGTACTGCTTAGATGCAGTTGAAATCATACCACGGATTCTAGGGAGGCGCCAGAGACACAGGTGCTCAAATGCACGTCCCAGGTGGGCCCCGATGCCTAGCGATTGGATAAAGCCTTGCCGCCTGACCACACAGCCAAGTCAATTCATTTCGCTACTCTCTACTAGTATACTATTTCTCGGTGTGTTTCAAAATTAACTTCTTGCTAAGAATATGCATGCCTAGAAATTTGACCGTGTTTTGTAAACAAACAAAGAGACTATGATTCACCGTGTTTTGAAATTTTGGTTGTGTTTCGAAATTAACTTCACACCTTGTGATAATATTTTCAGTAGACCCGCCAGGTAGTCAATGTATCGAGAACGAGTGAGAGTTGTTTGGCAAGATTTAACTTCTTGCTAAGAATATACATGCCTTGAAAGTTTGACCATGTTTTGAAAATAATCAAAGAGAACTGTGACTCACCGTGTTTTTGAAAGTTTGGCTATGTTTCGAAATTAACTTCACACCTTGCGATAATATGTTCAGTGGACCTACCAGGCAGTCAATGTATCGAGAACGAGTGAGAGTTTGGAATGATTAACCTTATTGCTAAGAATATGCATGCCTAGAAATTTGACCGTGTTTTGAAAACAATCAAAGCGGCTATGGCTCACCGTGTTTTGAAATTTTGCGTGCGTTTCAAAATTAACTTCACACCTTGCGAAAATATGTTCACTGGACCCACCAGGGTGTCAATGTATCAAGAACGAGTGAGAGTTTGGAATGATTCAACTTATTGCTAAGAATATGCATGCCTAGAAATTTGACTTTGTTTTGAAAACAATCAAAGTGGTTATTGATACGTTGCAAAAATCTATAATTTTTGATGTTCCATGCTTGGTTTTATCTACTTTCTTATGTTTTGTCCACACTTTAGAGTACTTTCTATACACTTTCTTGGACTAACCTATTAACAAGAGCCACAGTGCCAGCTGCCTGTTTTCTGCTGTTTTTGGTTCCTGGAAAGTCAGAAAATGAATATTCTCGGAATTGGACGGGACAAAAGCCAAAGTCAGTTTTTCACCGAGGGGTACACAGAGCCAGAATATGAGATGGAGAGGGGCCAGGGGCAGCCAGGCCTGGCCCACGCCAGGGGGTGGTGCGGCCACCTAGGGCACCCCCTTGGCCTCCCCTTTCGCCTATAAGATGCTTCCGATACAGAAACCCTAAGGACCCGATCAAAATTCCACGAAAGAGTCTGTAGCCGCCGTCATCTCCATCCCTAGACCGGGAGGGATCGGAAGCTCTTCCCGGCACCCTGCCGGAGGGGAGAAGTCACCCTGGAGGCCTTCTTCATCACCATGCAAGCCTCCGATGTGATGCGTGAGTAGTTCATCTCTAGACTACAGGTCCATGTAGTAGCTAGATGGCTGGTTCTTCTCCTTTGTGCTATCATTTTTAGATCTTGTGAGCTCTGTTCATGATCAAGATCATCTATTTGTAATTCCTACATGTTGTGTTTGCGGGGATCCGATGGATATTGAGATGCTATTTTAGATTGATTATTGATTCTATCATGTCTTTGTTATTTGTGATCTTGCATGCTTTCCATTGATTCATAGAACAATCGTATTGTTTACTTTACACGCAATGCATAATGCAATTATCTGTTGCTTGCAACTTAATACTGGAGGGGGTTCGGATGATAACCTAGAGGTGGATTATTAGTCATAGATGCAGTTGGATTACGATCTATGTATAATGTTGTAATGCCCAATCAAATCTCAAAGGAGTCACGATGATTAGTATATGCTTGTATGCTTTCTTGATGTTTGTCAATTGCCCCGATGTAATTTGTTCACCCAACATGTCTTCTATATTAAGGAGAGCCACCGCTAGTGAACTATGGACCCCGGTCCTTTCTTTTATCATCAATCCACAATCAAATGTTTACTGTTTTCTTTTACTTTTTGCAAACTATTACTTTCTTCCACACAATACGTTTAATCCTTTGTTTTCAGCAAAACCGGTGAGATTGACAACCTCACTATAAGTTGGGGGCAAAGTTATGTGGTTGTGTTGTGCAAGTTTCCACGTTGCTATTGGCGCCGGTAGTGCACCCTGCCAAAGTCCAGCTAGCAACACCTTGGAGGTGTTTCCTTGCTCCTACTGGATTGATAACCTTGGTTTCATAACTGAGGGAAAACTTACTGCTGTGCTCATCCTACCTTCCTCTTGCGGTTCCCCAACGAGCTCGTTAATACACGAGTCAGCAAGTATATTTTCTGGCGTCGTTGCCGGGGAGTCAAGGACATCTTCACAAGGGGAGTCCCTCATAACCAATCTCTTTACTTTGTTGTTTTTGTTTTTCTTAGTTTACTTTTGCTTTGTTTGCTTGTTTCTTTATCAAAAACACAAAAAAAATTAGTTGTACTAGTTTGCTTTTCTATATTAAAAACACAAAAAAATGACTACTCTTGAAAACACTAAGTTGTGTGACTTCACTAGCACCAACAACAATGATTTCATGTGCACACCTATTGCTCCACCTGTTCCTGAAGCTACTTTCTTTGAAATTAAACCTGCTTTACTCAATCTTGTTATGAGAGAACAATTTTCTGGTATTGGTAATGAAGATGCTGCTACTCATCAAATAACTTTGTTGAACTTTGTGAGATGCAAAAGCATAGGGATATAGATGGAGATATTATTAAGCTTAAATTGTTTCCTTTCTCTTTGAGAGGAAAAGTTAAAGAATGGTTGAATTCCTTAACTAGGAATAGTATTGATTCCTGGACTAAATGCAAAGATGCTTTCATTGGAAAATACTATCCTGCTGCTAAGATTATATCTACGAGAAGTGAAATAATGAAGTTTAAAAAATCTGATAATGAACATGTTTCTCAAGCTTGTGAAAGAATGAAATCTTTGGTAAAGCATTGTCCCACTCATGGACTGACTGCTTGGATGATTATCCAAACTTTTTATGCAGGATTGAACTATTCTTCAAGAAATCTACTAGATTCTGCTGCTGGAGGTACCTTTATGACCATTACTTTGGGTGCTACAACAAAGCTTCTGGATAATATGATGGTTAACTATTCTGAATGGCACACTGAAAGAGCTCCACAAGGTAAGAAGGTAAATTCTGTTGAACAAACCTCCTCCTTGAGTGATAAAATTGATGTTATTATGTCTATGCTTGTTAATGGAAAGGCTCATATTGATCCAAATCATGTTCCCTTAGCCTCTTTGGTTGCTCAAGAAGAGCAAGTTGATGTGAACTTTATAAGAAATAATAATTTTGGCAACAATGCTTATGGTAATAACAATTATAGGCCTTACCCTCCTAATAATACTTATGGTTATAATGGCAAACCTGGAATACCTAGTGAAGGAAGAATTTTAGAAGTTTAAAGAGCCACTAAAAACTTCATGCAAATGCGATATGAACAAAATAAATTATTTAATAAAACTATGGAGGAACAATCTACCATTTTGAAGAATATTAGTCATCAACTTGAAAGTTTGAATAGGGAAATTCCTAGTTTGCAATTGAAACTTTCTAATGCTGAAAGAAATATATCATCTTTGTCTGAAGCACAATCCTCTTTGATTAATAAAATGGCTGCTAAACCTGAAAGTATCGATAATCCCTTTGCTGCTACTAATGCCATATAAGTTAGAATTAATGAAAATGTTAGACTACTAGCTGAATTGCATGCTAAGTGGGAAAGAGGAGATGAAATTGCTAGAAACATTAGTGTTTCTACTATCACTACCACTAGTGTTGAGGCTAGTAATAGCTCTACTACTTTAGATGATAATTATGATTTTGATCTTGATGGTTGCAACATATCTGAAGTTATTAAGTTCCTACAAAAGCTTGCTAAAAGTCCTAATGCTAGTGCTATGAATATGGCCTTTACAAAACACATTACTAATGCTCTCATAAAAATTAAAGAAGAAAAGGTGAAACATAAAGCTTCTATTCCTATAAAACAAGAAGATGGTTGGGAACCCATCATTAATATGAAAGTGAATGATTTTGATTTTAAAGCTTTATGTGATCTTGATAGTAGTGTTTCTATTATTCCTAGAAGGATTTATGATATGCTTGATTTGCCACCATTGGAAGATTGTTATTTGAATGTCCCACTTGATGATAATGCTAAAAAGAAACTCATGGGGAGTATTAATGATGTTATTATTATGGTTAACAATGCCTATGTCCCCGTTGATTTCTATATTTTGGATGTTTAAGGCAATGCTTCTTGTCCTATTGCTTTGGGAAGACCTTTTCTTAGAACTATTGGTGCCATTATTGATATGAAAGAAGGCACCATTAAATATCAACTCCTACTCAAGAAAGGTATAGAACACTTCCCTAAGAAGAGAGAAAAGATTTCTTTTGCCCCTCCTATGAAAACAAAATTTGCTCTTAATGCTTCTTCATTTGAGAACACTTGATTATTTTTCTTGCTTCTTATGCCTAACTTAAAGGCGTTAAAGAAAAGTACTTATTGGGACATAAACCAAAAGTTTTAGATGAGTCTTGGAAGTTATTACTTCAGTAATAACCGCTCTTTATCCTTTTTATTTGCTTTTTGTGCCAAGAGTAACCTCTAATGAGAGAGATGTAATGATTGGGAAAGTTCATGTCCCGAAGCAGATTTATGTGCTTCACCGTAAAAATTCGTGTAAAATCTCTGTACATCATTTTCAGGCGTGAATGTTTGTGCTTCTGCCATAGGTTGTTATCTAACTTCCGTTAGTTCAATACTTTTTTATTTGAGCAACAAAAGGTCTTCGAAAAAATTGGTTTTTACCTGCTGGTCTGTTTTGACAGATTTCTGCTATTATTTGCATTTGCTTCTTGTTGGTTCCTTCTTAAGTTCTTTTCAGGAATTGAGCTTTTTGAGGGAAGTGATACAGTATCTTGTGTTTTAATGGAAGTTTTATTGGTGTTGAAACTCAACCTAAAGACTTATTATCTTGAGTGCACTAATGTTGCTAATAAAGATTGTGTGAAGTTTTGAATGAAGAAAAATTTCAGGTGTATGGAAGGAATGAGTAATGATATGAAGGATGGACTAAAGCTCAAGCTTGGGGATGCCACACGTGTCAGCCCAAGAAATATCCAAGAAGTACAAGCGTCAAAGCTTGGGGATGCCCAAGGCATCCCCTTCTTCATCAATAAAAATCCCATGTTTCTTCCAAACACTTCATTTTTATTGTTTCATGCACAGTTGTGTTGTTCTTGGAGCGTCTTCTTTTTTGTTTTCGTTTTGGTTTTTCATTTACTTGGTTTTCTTAGTTTGCTGAATAAATTGGATTGCCCCCCTCTTTCATGCATTGGTTTTCAAATAGTTTGGTTTGGATTGGAAAAGAGTAGGAAAGTTCATGCTTAAGTGGTAAAGAGAGCTTGTTTTTGACTGTGGCCTATGCTTTGTCATGCCATGCTTGATATTATTTTGGCCTTATGCTTAGTGATCTTTGCTGTAGCATGACATGTTCTAAACAATTGATATTGCTTAATGTGCCTTTGAAGAATCATGCGTTGTTTTAGCATATTAAAGCATAGTATTGTGGTATTCTCCTTTGATGCTTTATTTGGGTTGACTTGGCACATGCTCACACCATGTTATGACTATCCCAAGTAAGCATAGCCTTTATGATCCTTTAGTTTTCAACTTGTAGTATCACTTTATGCTTTGATTAATGATGTTTTGTCGCTCTGCATGATTATGGACATTATTGCTCTCTTAGTTGGTCGATCCCAGTCTTTTGCTAGCCTCCATAACCAAGTATGAGTTCCACTCATGCATCCTCCTCCTAAAACCAAGTTATTCCAAAGAGTCCACCATACCTACCTATTAGCATTTGCTATTCCAAGTATATTCATGTTTTTATCTACCTTCCGAATTAAACTTGTTATAAGAAAACTAGTGATTAAAGCTCTCACAAACTTGATGGCACACTTTACTTTTCTTGCCCTTAATAAACTTGAACCATTGTGTCGTCTATGTTGTATATGCTTGCACTTATATGTTGGGGATTAGCAGAACCATGCTGTCATGGGGAACGCTTTCAACATTGCACTTGTACTTTGTACCTAGTTGATATCATGTTCTTTTGTCTATGGATGTCATTGGTGTGAAATGAAAGGGGACCTTGTAAGTCCATGGAGTTATGTATATGTGTTAGAGAAATGCCTGGGCTGCTGGTCTACTCCATGCTATCATGGTGGAAACCTGCAGCGTAACCATAATGAGCTGTCTATGAAGCATTCTTCTTATATAAAAAAAGAGTCAGATATTGAGAAAAAAAGAGAAAAAGAAAAAAAAAGATATGAGAAAAGAGAAAAGAGAGAAAAAAGCACCATTTTCCCATGGTAAATAAGAAGATTGCTGAGATGCTCATTGTCTGCTTGCCTTGTCATTTTGATATGGGGATTCTTCCGCATCATCGGGCAAGGGGTAACCCGTTGGCGGTTCTCTATGATACACACATGTACTTACTATGACAAGAACTTACCGATAACTAAACTTGAGTAGCATGAGGAGTGGCCCTCGTATTCAAGGGACATGAGATTTCCAACTTATACTTCGTCAAGCATATATACCATAGTTTGTTCACTTTAACCTTAATCACTTAAAGATGCTTATGATAGGGGCAATGAGAGCTGAAAGCTAACAAGTACCATAATTTTTGGAAGCTCTTTATGAAACTTGAATCCCTACTTCCTTCTATGAAGGCCTTTCTTTTACTTTTATGTTTAGTCTCCACCTTCTATCTTTATGCACCTACTTTGAGAGCATAGTGGCCATTCTTAGTTCTATGTGCATTGTCCCAAGACTTGTTGATTGATGCATAACTTTGATATTGCTTATTTTAAACTATTTGTATCTAGTCACTCTTATGAACTCTGAAGGTGTCCTATGCATTTATGTTTGCTACTCTATGAGGGACAAGCTGAATGCCACTATGCTATGTTTTCTTTATGTGAAACAAACAAACGTGTTATTCATGAATCTTTTGTTTGTGCCTTTTCATGTTGCAACAATAGTTTATTTGTCTTATTGTTAGAACTTTGTCTTTCATGTTATGATTGAAGTACTATGATCCCAGCAATCAATGTTTTACAAATACTTTGATCAAGTTTATGATGGTGCATGTTAGCTCAAAAATTATTCTTTCTTTTTATCACTTACCTACTCAAGGATGAGCAGGAGTTAAGCTTGTGGATGTTGATACGTTGCAAACGTATCTATAATTTTTGATGTTCCATGCTTGGTTTTATCTACTTTCTTATGTTTTGTCCACACTGTGGAGTACTTTCTATACACTTTCTTGGACTAAACTATTAACAAGAGCCACAATGCCAGCTGCCTGTTTTCTGCTGTTTTTGGTTCCAGGAAAGTCAGAAAATGAATATTCTCGGAATTGGACGGGACAAAAGCCAAAGTCAGTTTTTGTCAACACCCGGAATTTTAATCCCAGATGCTTGTTATGTCATTCATCGCAATCCCATGATTACCATTTTTGCGAGACATAACAGATTGGATATCAAAGTACATCATCCATTACAAACCATACATAAGGTCTTACACAAATAAGGATCTCATGATCCAGTCTTAATACAACAAGCAGCGGAATAAAAGATAAGCGTAGCGGTGGGGTCCATCTTCAGGGGCACAGGCAATGCTGACGAAGGCAGATAGTCCTAGTTATCATAGCCATCCTGCTGGCCATCATCCTGGTAGTCTCCTTCATAGTCTGGCCATGAGAATAGCTAGGGACAAAAATCCATGAGTACTCTTTAAGTACTCGCAAACTACCACTAGCAAGTAGTATAGTTCTAAAGTAATGTGCTAACTCTAAGTTTAACTAGAAAGTTAAGTTTGAACCTAAGCTGAGTTCAGAATCAAAGAAAGATAAAATAAAGTTCTAGAATCACTTAAGTTGGGAAGCTAGTGTTATAAACACAACCCTGTTGTGGTCAAGTCAAGATTCATCATTCATTTCATAAGTTATTTTGAAAACATCTGGCAATGAAACAGTATGGCCATTTCAACTGTCCATAACCGCGGACGTGGCTATTCGAATAGTTTGACACTCTGCAAAGGTGGTACACTTTCACCACAAGATTCGATACATCTGTCAGGGATAACCCTGAATCATCATACTTAGTATGCAGATAATCAAACATAACCTTTCCTTTACACACCCTACTATAAGCACCTCTCCTATGAGTATGGCCTCCCAACCATGACCATCTGTCATCTTGGGCATTGCATAGGTGGACAACATTGAGAGGTAGCCTCAGCTCAAACCTCTCCCGCGAGGGAACTAATACTAATGCATATAAACTTCCGGCTAAGCCTTACCCAATTCAGGTATTGTGGTTGTATGGTAAATTTGGAATGATATCGCATCCGAATCCAACCATCAGTTTTGTAACAAGGGGTTAAGGCTCATGCCTCAACATTTTCACCATCATAAACCATTTGTGTTCTGTCAAAACATCTCAATGGAATGACTCATTATTCCAAGGTTTTCATAATTCATTTTCACCAAGTATTCCCATCTAAAGTAACTCAAGTTTTTATCTACTCTAAACTACTAAGTTAAGAGTGTTCACTAAAGTGGAAAGATGGGATCAATCTCATGCCATGGAATGACATCTAAAGTGATCTATATAGGTCAAGTTTTATACCCTTTATTCTACCTTCAAAACAAGTAAAAGACTTTGGGTAAAGTAAAGGAAGTAAAGCTTGAAAATAATACTTGGGGTAAGTAATAGTCAAAGTGGTATAACCAAAGCATGTCTAATGTCTTTGCTTGGGTTATATAGATTTCAAGGGTTAGCTTGCATTGTTAATGGTGGCTTGCTAGTATAATACTTGCAAGTGTTAGCTTGCCTTGGTTGGTGCAGTGGTTGAAGTTTTTTCCTCCTCCTCTTGGTAGCACTCCTCCTCCTCGAAAGCTTGGTCGGTACTATCGTCTATAAATACATACGGGGTACACAATCACCAAACAATACTTAACTAGTCTAATTAGCACTCTAAGGCACACATTTGATGATCTATTATCATCACAAGCATCACCGGTTTTATTAACTAGTTTCATTCTTTTTATTTAAGAAAAGTAATTTCTACTCATTGAAAATATCTAAGATTTAATATTCTCCACTTAGAATATGGGATCATATGGACACATGTCATCACCACATATTCTAACATATGGGAATGTGATTTAAGGGTTGGTTCATAATTACTTTGGTTTAAGTTCATTATTTAATGATTTAAAGTGACTAGAAATGCCTATATAGCATTATTTTGGTACTATTCCAAAGTCACTGCATGTAAACCTCAATATTATTACATATTCAGATAGGTATGGTTAAATGTGATTTTTGAGAGTTGGTATCAACTGAAAAGCTATTTTGGTTGATTTTATAAAAATGTTTGAATGTGCAAAAGCTTCTGCATTATTATTTTTACTAGGAGAGATCTCTAACTCTAAGTGAATTAAATCCAACGGGCTTGGATAGATCTTTTCAGTAGCTTTCTAACAAAATTGGAATCACTCCATTTGGATTTGTAGGTCTCTCTGAATTGATTTTCAAACTAAGGGATAGAACAAGGTTCAAACTAAATTAGAAAAATCTAAATTTGAATTAAATGGGTCATGCGGGAACGAAACGGGCCAGCCCAGTGGCGTTCTGCGGCATAGAGAACGGCTGACAGGGGGGTCCACTGGTCAGCGGCTCTTTACACGCGAAGTGGTACGGGGCGATGTGGGTCGTTAGATTAGAAGGGGAATCTACGGCTGAGAGGTGTCATCTCCGGCGAAAAGTTCGCCGGCGAGGACAAACCCTAGCGGCTCGGTGGGGATGCTCAGGGGGCATACCAGGGCTCCAGCTACAACAGCGATGGGGGCGATCAAACATGCTGTCGACAGCGGACTCAGGGGTGGTCGCGGCAGCTCCTGGGGTGGACGAAATCGACGGCGCCTTCTCCTCCTCTGCAGCGGGCTCCTCTGGCGAAATTCCGGCGAACCAAGGCTCGAGCGGGTCCGGCGAGAGGTGGGGAAGGATCAGTGAGGAGAGGGGAGTGGAATGGTGTGAGTAGTTGGTGCGGTGGAGGGCTCCTTTTATAGGGCGACGAGGGGACCGAGTGGTATGACGGCGAGCTCACCGGTGACGCTGGTACAGGCAGCTAGAGGCATGGGCGGCATAGGCGGACAGTGGCCTGCTTCCTGGCGGTGCTCTATGGCGTTAATGCGCGGCTAGGGGCGGTGGCGTTTGGTCGGGAGCGTCCGCTCGGAAAACAGGCGGTCGACATATGGCGTCGGCGATCGTGGGTCGCGCTGGCTGCAGCCATGTCTGGCGGGGTGTTGGGGTCGAGGCGGAGCGGTGTGCGGGATTTCATGTTGAGTGGCGGTCTGCTGCGTCTTGTGGCAGCCTTCTGGCTTCTGGCGAGCTCATGGAGAAGATTGGCCAGTTGGGGTGTGGTCTAGGGCCAGGGGGTGATCGAGGGGTGGACAGGGAGTGGCGGTAGGGTTGGGCGGAGCTAGTGGTGGCGCTGGATTGGCGCTCTTGGATCTATGGCGCCTTGCCACGATCGGCGGCGACCACAAATGGCGCTCCTTGCTACTCTAGGCCGGTTAGTATCTTAGTTAGGTGCTGGTTAGAGTTAGAGGGGACAAGGGGACCAAATGGAGCCCAATTACTCGACAATGCAATGATCATTGAATAGTAATAGTTAGGCAGAAATTTTGTGCATGCCACCTGTTCGACACAATGGCCGCATGAACTCAAGTTTTGAATTTTTGGATGATTTTTGGTGGAGTTGCTTGACACATGCTTAAGCCTCTGTGGTTGCTTGGGATTTAAAAATGGAGCTCATTTGAGTGGTTTTTGAATAAGTGGGATCTTCCCATATGAACTACATTCAATTTTCAAATGTCATTTAAATTTAGTGTTTGAAAGATTTTGGCAGATCACAAGGTGGGCCTTGGTACACTATTACCTGTACTAGCAAGGGGTGCAAAGATCCATAGTTGTTTCTATTAGGTTTTGAGTTCTAGGAATAGCCAAATTAGGCATGGTAGTTAAAATGGCACAAATGACCATTCTCTTCTTTTATTCATTTTGATTTGTTTTTCTTTGGGATTTGTTTGGGAATGATCTAGATGATGTTTATTTCACCTAAGAATCATTTTACAAGCAATGGATCACTTAATCAAGGCAATCCAAAACAACTCCTATTTAAATGCACACACATATGAATATTTTAAATGGAAAAGTTTTTGTTAACCCTAATTTTGATGATTTGGATCTTAATAACCTTGGATTAAAGTTTTGGGATGTTACGAACCTTCCCCCTTAAACAAAATCTCGTCTCGAGATTTACAAAATAAAACTAGGAACTAAAGAGATCTGGGAACTCTATCCTAATGTAATCTTCTCGCTCCCAAGTGGCTTCCTCTTCGGTATGGTTGCTCCATTGAATCTTGAGAAATTTGATACTTCAGATCTTGGTGGTGGTTTAAGCTTCTTCTAGGATACGGATGGGCACTTCACGATATGTTAGGTCATTGTTGATCTCAACAGCTCTATGATCGATGTTCTTGAAAACTTCAGTCTTCTCTGGCACTTCTATGCATTTGCGAAGTAACGAGATATGGAACACATTGTGGATGGCTGACATCTCTTTGGGTAGTTCCAGTTGATATGATACTTCTCCTCGATGATTCAGAATCTTGAAGGGCTCGATATATCTGGGGGCTAACTTTCCTTTCAGACTAAAGCGTTGCGTTCCCTTCAATGCTGAAACCTTGAGATATACAAAATCTCCAACATAACTCTTATGTCTGGATTGGGCGCTCTTGAGGTGCTCACAGACTTTGTGAACCTTCTCTTTGGCTTCTCGGAGAATGTCGGGTCCAAAGATCTGACTCTCTCCTACTTGCGACCAATTCAAAGGGGTGCGACATTTTCTTCCGTATAGGAATTCAAATGGTGCCATTTGCAAACTAGCTTGATAACTGTTGTTATATGAGAATTCTGTGAAAGGCATGGAGTCTTCCCATTTTGATCCGTACTCCAACACACAAGATCTTAACATATCCTGTAGGATCTGGTTGACTCTCTCAGTCTATCCATCAGTTTGCGGGTGATAAGCGATGCTGAAATTCAACTTGGTTCCCAATCCTTCCTGGACTTTCTGCCAAAATCTCGAGGTAAACTGGGTTCCTCGATCTGATACTATGGTCTTGGGGGTTCCATGTAGACTAAAAATCCTAGCAATGTACAGCTCTGCTAGCTTCGCACTTTGGTAGGTAGTCTTGACAGGTATGAAGTGAGCTACCTTGGACAGTCTATCAACTATGACCCAGATTGAGTCATTTCCCCTACTGGAAGTAGGCAAACCGGTGATAAAGTCCATTCCGATGGAATCCCATTTCCATTCCGGAATCTGCAATGGTTGCAACAGTCCTGCGGGTCTCTGATGCTCTGCTTTGACTCTTTGATAGATGTCACACTTGGCGATGTAGCTTCCGATCTCTCTCTTCATCTTGTGCCACCAAAATTGCTCATTCAAATCTTGATACATCTTCGTTCCTCCGGGGTGGATAGAATAAAGAGTATCATGAGCTTCCTACATGATAACCTGTTTCAGCTCTGAATCTGCTGGCACACAGATATGTCCTTTGTACCACAGAACTCCTTCTTCGTCTTCAGTGAATCCAGGTACCTTTCCTGTACCAATACGACGTTTGATTCCGTCGATACTTTCATTTCCCTTCTGGGCTTCCTTGATTTGGCTAATCAATGTGGGTTGAAGTTCAATGCTAGCTAAGAAACCTTTGCTAACCAGCTCAGTTCTAAACTGCTCCAACTCCTCATACAAACTTGGTTGCTTCTCCTTGATCATGGTGTTTAGCCTGCAAGGCAATCTGCTAAGAGCATCCGCTACCACATTGGCTTTGCCGAGGTGATAGTGAATGTCAAGGTCATAATCCTTGATTAACTCTATCCATCTCCTTTGCCTCATATTCAGCTCCTTCTGAGTGAAGATATACTTCAAGATTTTGTGATCTGAGTAAATCTCATAGCGATTACCCATCAGATAATGATGCCATCTCTTCAATGCTAAAACTACGGCTGCTAGCTCAAGATCATGGGTCGGATAGTTCTGCTCATGCTGCTTCAGTTGTCGAGACAGATACGCGATGACTTTGCCTTCTTGCATCAACACACATCCGAGACCAATCTTGGATGCATCACAATATACATCAAACGGCTTCTTGATGTCTGGCATGATCAATATTGGGGCTGATATCAATCTCTTCTTCAGTTCTTGAAAACTGGCTTCGCATTTATCGGTCCATTCAAACTTTTTGTCCTTCTTCAACAATTGGGTCATGGGTCTGGCGATGCTCGATAATCCTTCTACGAACTTGCGGTAGTATCCCGCTAATCCGAGAAATGCACGGACTTGGGTTTAAGTGGTTGGTGTTGGAGATATGCCCAAGAGGCAATAATAAAGTGGTTATTATTATATCTTTATGTTTATGATAAATGTTTACATCCCATGCTATAATTGTATTAACCGGAAACATTAATACTTGTGTGTTTTGTAAACATAAAAGAGTCCCTAGTAAGCCTCTTGTTAAACTAGCTTGTTGATTAATGGATGATCATGGTTTCCTGATCATGGGAATTGGCTGTCGTTAATAACAAGATCATATCATTAGGAGAATGATGTGATGGACACACACCCATAGTAAGCGTAGCATAAGATCAAGTCATTAAGTTCGTATTGCTGTAAGATTTCAAATGCATAGTAACCTAGTCCTTCGACCATGAGGTTATGTTAATCACCATCACCGGATGGGTACTTTGATGACATCAAACACCGCTTAAATGGCGGGTGGTTATAAAGGTGTCATTGGGTATTCTGAAAGTATGTGTTGAAGCGCATGGACCAAGATTGGGATTTGTCCATCCATATGACGGATAGATATGCTCTGGGCCCTCTCGGTGGAATGTCATCTAGTTAGCTTGCAAGCATGTGACTAGGTCACAAGGGATGACATAACATGGAGCAGTAAAGAGTACTTATCGAACGAGGAAGAAATAGGTATGGAGATACCGGCGATCAAACCTCGGATAAGTATAATATCGCTTGACAAAGGGAATTGGTTAGTATGTTAATGGTTCTATCTATCAAGAAGTCATCGTTGAGTATGTGGAGCTGTTATGGATCTCTGATCCGCCGATGGTTATTGATCGGAGAGGTGTCTTCATCATGTCTGCATATTCACGAACCGTAGGGTGACACACTTAAGGTTCGAAGTTGTTTTAAGTAGATATGGAATATGCGTTGGAGACCGAATGTTGTTCGGAGTCTCGGATTGGATCCGGGACATGACGAGGAGATCCGGAATTGTCTGGAGAGTAAGATTCATATATTGGGGATCATTTTCTAAGTTAGGAAATGTTCCGGAGTGTTTGTATGGAGATTCTAGAAGGTTTCGGAATGTTCTGGAAGGTTCTAGAAGATGTCTTGGAGTTTGCTTGAAAACCAAGAAAGGGTCAAGGAAACCTTGTGGGGGCTAGACACGGATTCGTGGGGGAGGAGGACTCCTCCCCCCTTCCCAACCCGTCGTCCAAGGAGGGGAGTCCTACTAGGACTCCCCCTCCCATGGCGCGCCTCCCTCCTTTAAATAGAGGGGAGGGGGCGCCCCCTCCTAGACCTCTCCCATAACAAACCCTAGCCGCCGCCTCTCTCCTCCTCCTTCCCTCTGCTCAGGCTTAGGCGAATCCCTGCAGAATTCTCTACTCCACCACCACCACCACACTGTCGTGCTGCTGGAATTCCATGGAGAAGATCTACTACCTCCGCTGCTTGCTGGAATGAGGAGAGGAAGGTGCCGACTCCGCTTGCGATGTGAGCAGCTGAGGATCGCGGATCATGGCCGGAAGGATCGTCCACTCGATCTTGAGATCGGCAAGTGATCGACTACATCAACCACGAGATCCGATCTCGTAACGCTTTCGGGTCTACAAGGGTTAGTACAGATCTATGTTGTTGCACATGTCTAATAGATTAGATCTTGGCTTTTATCTAGATTAGATCTTGGTTTTGTTCATTCTTGCGGTAGAATTTTTTTGTTTTCCATGCAACGAACCCATCAGTGGTATCAGAGCCGTATCTATGCGTAGATCTGTTGCACGAGTAGAACACAATGGTTTTGTGGGCGTTGGTGCTCGTGCCGTCTTTTGCTTTGTGTACTTTGCATCTTGCAGTATGGTGGGATTAAGAGGCTTGGGCTAACCTTACATGTCATCGCACATGAGACTTGCTCCACAGTTGACGTGCAACTCGTATTGCACAAGTGGCTTTGTGGGTGTCTGTCTCTCCCATCATAGTATAGATCCAATCTACACTTTGCACTTGATAGCACTTGTATCAACGTTGTGGTTCAGTTTAAAGGTAAGATCCGTTCTTATTGAAAGCCCCAAACCACGTAAAACATGCAAAGAAAATTAGGCGTCTAACTTGTTTTTGGGGTTTTGTGATGTGATATGGACATCATGTGATTGTGATTATATTTGATGTATGCAATGATCCTTGTTGTAATATGGCAAGCCGCGAACTAATGGTTGTCTTTAATTCTGTTAAGACCTGCGTGTCTATTCATCTTGTAATAGCTTTATTCCAAGTAGTTGTAATAGTTGCTAGTGATGATGGACAACCATGAAGCGGCTATGACCTTGGACGCAATGCTGGTGATGATGGAGATCATGTCCGTGCTTTGGAGATGGAGATCAAAGGCATAAGAAGAAAGGGCCATATCATATCACACTAATTATGAATTGCCTGTGATGTTAATCCTTTATGCATCTTGTATTGCTTAGATCGCGACGGTAGCATTATAATGTGATCCCTCTCACTAAATATCAAGTAATAAAGTGTTTGTCCTTAGTAGGCACCATTGCTAAGACTCGTCGTTTCGAAGCATCTCGTGATGATCGGGTGTGATAGATTCTACGTGTGCATACAACGGGTGCAAGCTAGATTTGCACATGCGGATACTAAGGTTAACCTTGACGATCCTAGCATGTACAGACATGGTCTCAGAACACGGAATACCGAAAGGTAAAGCATGAGTCATTTGGATGATATGATGAACATGTTGATTGTTCACCTTTGAAGCTACATCATCTCATGTGATGATCGGACTTGGTGTAGTGGATTTGGTTCGTGTAATCACTAAAACAACTCGAGGGATGTTGTTTTTAGTGGGAGTTTATTTGTAATTTGGATTAGTCAAACTCAATTTATCATAAACACAATAAAAGTGAATTTGCATAGTTTGTTGTAGTCATTGGCATCCGTTCACCACTTTACACTTAGTTATAGTTGAGATAGTAGAACTATAGAAATTCTGGATATTTGCTTTACGAACTGGTATCGTATTGTTTTGAGTGTCAATCTAAAGTTTAAAAGTCATATTGCAAACTTTCAGCAAACTCCGTTTACTCTGTGAAGTTTAATAAACAGTATTAAATCAAGAGTAACAATTCCAGTGTTAGTATCTAATGTATCATGTTTGTCTCCATGATTCTTGATACTCAAAAGATTGTTTTTAATATCAAGTTTATCTAAGAGCTGAAAGCAATGTTTCAGAAACCATCATATGTGAAAGGTATTATGATATCTTAAACAATGTGTTGGTTACAACATGATAGAGTATATGTCCTCATATTTGATGAGAATTTGTGAAGGTTGGAGACGCTAGTCGTCCTAATCCTCCAAAATGTTTTGGTAAAGAAACATTATACTCGCAATTCACCTTTATAAGCTATAGCAGCTTGATCATGAAAGTTGTCATGATAAGGATGAATAGAAGATGTAAGTAAAATGTTTACTACACTAAAAGATTACTAAAGAATGGAATTTTGAAAGAATGCCAAACATTTGATGAAGGTGGTCCACTTCAAAGTGCAAGTCCAAAGGTATTAGTATTTGACTATACACACTTTGTACTATGTGTCATGTGAATGACACCACTATTGATGTTGATAGATTCTTTTAAAAGAAAAGGAATTGTTGAAAGAAAATCTATAAAATATTTGGCAGAAAAGAAAAGATTGGAGATATCCAACTTAGGTATATAGAAGATACATGTTATGGCTGTATTCCTTGGTTGCTAAATAATGTGGTTCTGCGGTATTGGATACCGAATTGGTTGGTATGAAGTGTCATACAGGACAACACAATTCATGAACTACAATGGCCTAAGTAACTAGCAAGAGAATATGTGATGATGTTCATCAAAAACAAACAAAGGGTTGTTGTGTTGCTCGTTAACATCAAAGCTTACCTTCAAGATTTGTTTCAATAATTGTTATTTTGATCAGGTATTATGACGACAAAATGTTGTTCAAATAATTACCGTATTCCATAATAGATGGATGATATACAAGTCTGGTTGGAGAAATAACGACCATAAAACTAATGCTAAAATGTCGCAAGACAAATGATTGAAAGATCACATGCGAAGTGACATCACCGTTTAAATTATATTAGGGATACATGAAGAAACTCCATGTTGATGGATTTTTGGAGTCTTTGATTTTGATCAAATGACGCTTGTGATACTTTCCTGGAGATAATTAAAACTCCGTTAAGAGGCCAAAGAGGAAAGGATGACTAACTGATTGGAATTTGTACATATTGATGTATATAGTCCATTATGTGTGAGTAAATGGGCGATGGATTTCAACTTCATATGCTTTCTCCGAAGATTTGAGTGAGTATATGTATATACTTACTCAATAAGGAAGAAGTATGAAACATTTGAAAATGTTCAAAGACTTTCAAGATGAAGTGGAAAATCATTGTAACAAGAAAATAAAAAGTTTATAATTGGATCATAAAGAAAGATGTTTGAGTTACAAGTTTAGCAAAACACCTAAGATTTGAGGAATCGTTCCATGGATTTGCATTTACCAAAACACCATAGGAGTATGGAGTGTTCAAGATATGTAATGAAACCTTGTTTGACATGATAGATCAAAGGTGTCATTTATAAAACTTCCATTATATTTTAAAGATTAAAGCTTTAGTGACTACCGCTTTTACACTGAAAAAAGCTCCATCTTGATCCGTTGAAATGACACCATATAAGTCATGGTTTGGGATAAAACCCAGGTTGTCCTTTCTTAAATTTTTGGTATGCTAGGCATAAGTAAAGTGTTTACAACCAAAGTCGGATGAGCATGTCTTTGTAGGTTATTTCGAATAACCATTGGGTATTCCTCCATAACACGGAAGACAAAAGTGTTTGTCGCTTAGAATGTCGAGTTTCTTGAGAAGGAATTTTTGGTGAAAAGTCAAGTGGGAGGACAATAGAACTTTGACAAGGTTGTTGAACCTTGGCTAATATGTGCTGAGTTGCACAGCATCGGTAAATGTCCCGGAGGCAGCAACAATGCTCATGGCTCACGTGCCTCAAAGGTTGTGTTCACGGAGATCTAAGTTACTATTGAACCAAGTAGGTCGGGTAAGTAATCAAATGCCAAGATTTGAGAGTTAAATCATTGTTATTTGATAATGATGAACCGACTACATGCAAAGAAGCAATGATGGGCCCTGACTTCATTAAGTGGCTTGAAGCCATAAAATCCGTGATAATTCCATACACGAGAAATCAAGCTTTGAATTTGAAAGACCCTCTGGAAAGGTGCAAGACCTTACAGTCGTATATGGATCTATAAAGAAATAGACATGGATGTTTCACATCTATGAAATAGTCGACATGTCGGAAAGAGTTTACGACAATGTTCAAGGAATTGACTATGATAAGATTTGATCTTTCATAGCGATATTTAGTCTGGACGGATTAATGTAGCATCCACTACATATATTTTGGTATATGGTAGTTGAACAAACAAAACAAATTCTTCTAATAGAATGGTTACCTAGGATGTGTCCATGACACGATCCAAAGGGTTTTGTTAATTCAAAGGATGCTAAAAGAGTATGCAAAACTTCAATGGTTGAAGTGAGCATCGCGGAGTTGGAATCTTCACCGTGATGAAACCGTTAAAAGGTTTAATTTCATCAGAGACGATGAAGATGTTTGCATTTCGCAAGAAATTAAGTGGGAGCGCTAAGACATATTTCTAATACATTATGTGAAAGACATATTGTTGATTAGAAATGATGTATCTTTTATTGACACAGGTTAAGAATTTCATTTCGATGAAAGACTTAGGCATAACCCAAGAATTAGGCATCAATGTCTATATGGATAGATTGAGGCGCTAATATGGTTTTGCCAAATGTACATAGATAAGATGTTGAATGAGTTCAATATGGAAACAACAAGAAAGGTTCTTGGCCGACGGAAAGGACTGAATCAAGATTCAAGTGTGTTGACACGAGATTCAAGTGTTTTGACACTTGGTGAAATCACAAGAATATTTTGATCAATCATTCTTTGAGATGTACACATCCAGATATGTCCTATGCTCTAAATGTTATGAGCATATACCAGAATGACTCATAAAATGATCATTGGACAATAGTAGGGATATTCCTATGATCTTTGGAAGAACTAAGAATATATTATTTAGATAGTGGTGACAAATAGTTCATTGTAAATTGTTGCATTGATACTAGTTTTGTCACAAATTAAGTTTATCTCAATTTAAACTATGGGTGGCACAATGTAATGGAAAGGAAGTTCCATAACGGATTTGGTTGAGTACCGAAGTTAAAACATTGTGACAGATACTACAACAAAAGGCTAAGTATATGACTTCTATTGTAGCAGCAAATGAGGGCATTTGCGTCAAGTAGTTTGTTATCAAACTAGGTGTGGTTCATAGCGGGATAATACTATGAAGATACATTGTATGACAATTGTATCAACATGATTTAATCCCAAGGAACTAAAGGTCTCACCAAAGGACCAAATTTATACAATGCCATCTCATTGGAGAATGAGTAATGCGTAGAAACGCAAGGACATGCAAATACACACGGACACAGAGTGTCGATCCGAAGATTATGTTTACCACTAGCAATAGTGTCTATACAACACCGAAAGCCATAGGTGTTGAATGCAAGTTTTAACTAGATTATTGACTCTAGTGCAAGTGGGAGACTGTTGGAGATATGCCCAAGAGACAATAATAAAGTGGTTATTATTATATCTTTATGTTTATGATAAATGTTTACATCCCATGCTATAATTGTATTAACCGGAAACATTAATACTTGTGTGTTTTGTAAACATAAAAGAGTCCCTAGTAAGCCTCTTGTTAAACTAGCTTGTTGATTAATGGATGATCATGGTTTCCTGATCATGGGAATTGGATGTCGTTAATAACAAGATCATATCATTAGGAGAATGATGTGATGGACACACACCCATAGTAAGCGTAGCATAAGATCAAGTCATTAAGTTCGTATTGCTGTAAGCTTTCAAATGCATAGTAACCTAGTCCTTCGACCATGAGGTTATGTTAATCACCATCACCGGATGGGTACTTTGATGACATCAAACACTGCTTCGTAACTGGGTGGTTATAAAGGTGTCATTGGGTATTCTGAAAGTATGTGTTGAAGCGCATGGACCAAGATTGGGATTTATCCATCCATATGAAGGATAGATATGCTCTGGGCCTTCTCGGTGGAATGTCATCTAGTTAGCTTGCAAGTATGTGACTAGGTCACAAGGGATGACATAACATGGAACGAGTAAAGAGTACTTATCAGTAATGAGGAAGAACTAGGTATGGAGATACCGACGATCAAACCTCGGGTAAGTAGAATATCGCGTGACAAAGGGAATTGGTTTCGTATGTTAATGGTTCTATCGATCATGAAGTCATCGTTGAGTATGTGGGAGTCGTTATGGATCTCCAGATCCCGCTGATGGTTATTGATCGGAGAGGTGTCTTCATCATGTCTGCATATTCACGAACCGTAGGGTGACACACTTAAGGTTCGAAGTTGTTTTAAGTAGATATGGAATATGCGTTGGAGACCGAATGTTGTTCGGAGTCTCGGATTGGATCCGGGACATCACGAGGAGATCCGGAATTATCTGGAGAATAAGATTCATATATTGGGGATCATTTTCTAAGTTAGGAAATGTTCCGGAGTGTTTGTATGGAGATTCTAGAAGGTTTCGGAATGTTCTAGAAGGTTCTAGAAGATTTCTTGGAGTTTGCTTGAAAACCAAGAAAGGGTCAAGGAAACCTTGTGGGGGCTAGACATGGATTCGTGGGGGAGGAGGACTCCTCCCCCCTTCCCAACCCGCCGGCCAAGGAGGGGAGTCCTACTAGGACTCCCCCTCCCATGGCGCGCCTCCCTCCTTTAAATAGAGGGGAGGGGGCACCCCCTCCTAGACCTCTCACATAACAAACCCTAGCCGCCTCCTCTATCCTCCTCCTTCCCTCTGCTCAGGCTTAGGCGAAGCCCTGCAGAATTATCTACTCCACCACCACCACCACACCGTCGTGCTGCTGGAATTCCGTGGAGAAGATCTACTACCTCCGCTGCTCACTGGAACGGGGAGAGGAAGGTCTGCTTCGACTCCGCACGTGTGACCGACTGTGGAAGCGCTGCCGGATCGCAGCGCCGGAAGGATCGTCCACTCGATCTTGAGATCGGCAAGTGATCGACTACATCAACCACGAGATCCGATCTCGTAATGCTTTCGGGTCTACAAGGGTTAGTACAGATCTATCTCGTTGCACATGTCTAATAGATTAGATCTTGGCTTTTATCTAGATTAGATCTGGGTTTTGTTCATTCTTGCGGTAGAAATTTTTTGTTTTCCATGCTACGAACCCATCAGTTGGGGCTTCCCATTCTTCGACATCTTTGATGTTGGCGGGATCAACAGAGACTCCTCCGGCAGACACAATATGTCCTAGGAATCCTACTTCTTTCAGCTAAAACTCACACTTGCTGAACTTGGCATACAACTGATGCTCTCTCAGGGTTTCTAGGATGATTCTCAGATGTTGCTCATGATCTTCTTCTGACTTGGAGTAGATAAGGATATCGTCGATAAACACAACGACAAACTTATCTAGGAAATTCATAAAGATCTTATTCATGAGATTCATGAAATAAGCAGGGGCATTGGTTAATCCAAAAGACATAACCGTATACTCGTATAAACCATAGCGAGTAGTAAAGGCGGTCTTCGGAATATCCATTGCACAAATCTTAAGTTGGTGATAACCAGTCCTAAGATCAATCTTTGAGAATACCTGGGCTCCAGTCAACTGATCAAATAGATCCTCTATCTTTGGCAAGGGGTACTTATTCTTGATGGTGACGTCATTCAACTTTCTGTAATCTGTGCACAAATGATTGCCTCCATCTTTCTTGTCAATGAATAACACTGGTGATCTCCATGGCGATGCGCTTGGTTGAATCAAGCCTGTTGCTAACATGGCATCCAACTGCTTCTTCAGTTCCACTAACTATGAGGGGTTCATGCTATAGGGTCTGGGCTATGGGTCCGGTTCCGGGGATTAGTTCGATAATGAACTCATTATCCCTATTCGGGGGCATACCTGGCAATTCATCTGGGAATACGTCAGGGTATTCACAGACTACTCTGACTTGGTCAATGGTGGGCAGGGCTAGACTCTTATTGCACTTGAATTGAAGGGGTAAGGTTTCAGAGATATGCTCTACTGTTACTCCAGAGCTACTGGTCATGGTGATGGCTTTCTTAGCACAGTCTATCAGTCCTTTATGCCTTGACATCCAGTCCATACCTAGTACTACTTCCAATCCTTTGGTTCCGAGTACAATTAGGTTGGCATAAAATTCTATCCAATGTATTCTGATAGGCACAGCTTTGCAAATTTTTCTAGCTTTTGTAGTTGACCCGGGGATTTGAACTATCATGACATGCTTCAAGTTGGTTGGGTGAGTCTTACTAGTGCATGCAAATTCTTCGGTGATAAATGAATGCGATGCTCCTGAATCAAACAATACCCTTGCTAAAACTGAGTTGACAGAAAACATACCCAGCACTACATCTAGAGCTTCTTGGGCTTCTTCGGCGTTCATGTGGAAGAGACGGCCGTTGCGGTTGTGAGGGTTCTCTGGGGCAAACCTTCTCCCTAGTTGAACACGGCGCTGCTATTGAGATGGGGCATTCACATTGGAAGTGGTGGCAGTCTTCTTGGGACACTCATTGGAATAGTGACCCTTCACTCCACACTCTAAACAAGTGATCTGGGACTTGTCCTTTGCTGCGACGGGCACAACATTGCTGCCAGTTCTAGGTGCAGTGTTGTTGTTGTTCTTGGGAGGTGCCTGGTTGAAATTGCTGGTGTTGCCAGGGTGATTATTGTTTCCACCGGACTTCACATTGCCTCCGCTACGGTTGGGGTAGCTGGGGCGAGACATTGGGGATCGGTTGTTCCTTGGTGCATATCCTGGTGAGGGGTTGGGAGGGTACTTCTGGTGACTGCTGGATCCAGATTGCTGCATCATATGACGTTTGCGGTTGTCGTTTGCCTGGTTAATCTTCCCTTCCATCTGAATGGCAGAGTCGACTAGCTCTTCGAGATCCTCGAAGCTGATGTTGACGAGGATAGTCTGCATCTCATGATGCAGTCTGTTCAAGAATCTCTCCTTCTTCTTTACCTCCGTGTTGATCTTCAGGTGCATATCTGGCAAGTGATAGGAATCTGTCACGGTACTCTACCACAGTAATTCTTCCTTGCTTCAAGTCGCGGAACCCATCCCTCATTCTGGTGACTAAGCCCTGCGGCACGTGGGTGCAGCTGAACTTGATCTTGAAGGCTTCCCATGCCAACACTTGACCATGGTTCATCAGGCGGATACTGTTCCACCAGGCTCTTGCGTCTCCGGCCAAGTAGTGGGTGGCAAAGAGAACTTTCTCATTGTCATCAACTCTAGCTACTTCCAGATTGTTCTCCATTGTCTGCAACCAATCATCTACATCTAATGGGTTCTCTGAAGTGCTAAAGATTGGGGGATTGGTATTCTGGAAGTTCTTCAGCTTGGATCCTTGATGATCCTGATTTCCATGCCCTTGGTTGCTGAGAGACATCTAGGCGATCTGTTGCAGTGTTGCTAGATTAGCTTGGTGCTCTGCCCAGCTTGCTTCTCTGTCTGTGATGATATTCTATAGGATCTGCAGCATTGGGTCTTGCGACGAGCTGCTCCCTCCTTGGTTTCCACGAGTCATCTGAAGATTGAGGTAGATAAAGGGGTAAGAGGGAAAGTTCTAAGGTTCATGGTTTTGGTTTCAAAGCTAAAACTTTGAGTTTGACTCAGGTTTTACAACTAACTCCATTTCATTCATTCAAACAAGCACACGATACAAATACACACACACCACAACAAGGAAAACAAATGGTTTTAAGAACCATTCTGCAAGCTACGATACAGTGGGACCGAGACATCTCATGCTACGATAGTGCTCTAGTGCATCTACTCATCGTCGATGAAGTCGGAGTCCTCATCGTTAGTGTAGAAGTCCACGGCATCCTCCTCCAGAAAGTCATCGTCATTGCTGAGGTAAGAATCCATGTCTCCCTGGATGTCTTCACCCTCCTCTTCTTCCTCCTTTGCTGCAAGATGAGCTTCTTGCTCCTTGACGGTCTTCTCGAGGTTGGCCACCTTCTTGCAAAGACGGGCGATGGTGCGATCCTTCTTCTCACGCTGGAGGCGAAGAGACTGACGATCTTTGACTAGCAGTGAGAAAGTCTGGGCCTTTTGGGCAGCAATGGCACGGTTGTGGTTGGCGAACTCCCTAGCATCATCCAATTCCTTCTGGCGATCGTACAGCAGGAAGTCAAGGTTCTCCACTTGACGCTTCAGCTCTGGGTGACTTGGGATCTCCATTGGCATCCCCATGAAGTCACGTCTTGCATAGTGAGCAAAACGGGTTCCTTGGATTTGGTTGACGCTAAGGGCACATAGACGTGCGAGAGCTTCATGCATTGCCCTGGCTAATCCATCTAGCCAGTTGTTCTCTCTCACGGAGAACTGGATTCTCCCGCACGTTGGTGCTTCTATGCTTCCACTAAGATCAGCGGTGACTAGCCACTCCAAATCTCCTCCTGGGGGTCCTGGAAGTTGAGCTCCAAGAAGCTCCTGGGATGTGGGCGTCCCAACAACTCTGACAGTGAATCCAGATCCCTCTCGAAGATCAGCTGACCTCCATTTCCCAACTGATAGAACTTGCTGAACTGAGTCTCCATCTACAAGAATTAAGGATGAGGAAATTAGTGAAGTGATCAAGTGTGTCAAATTTTAAGTAGTAGTGTAAGAGTTTGAGGAACATGAATTTTTGAGAAAGAATGAATTCCCAAGGATAAGAGAGGAAATAGTTTTTCATAAATACTCACTTTGGTTTTGAAACTAAGTTTTTGTTCGGACGTCCATTCTAACTAGGGTCTCCTATGATCAGGATGGCTCTGATACCAACTTGTCAACACCCGGAATTTTAATCCCAGATGCCTGTTATGTCATTCATCACAATCCCAGGATTACAATTTTTGCGAGACATAACAGATTGGATATCACAGTACATCATCCATTACAAACCATACATAAGGTCTTACACAAATAAGGATCTCATGATCCAGTCTTAATACAACAAGCAGCAGAATAAAAGATAAGCGTAGCGGTGGGGTCCATCTTCAGGGCACGAGGCAATCTTGTGACGAGATAGTCCTAGTTATCATAGCCGTCCTGCTGGCCATCATCCTGGTAGTCTCCTTCATAGTCTGGCCATGAGAATAGCTAGGGACAAAAAGCCATGAGTACTCTTTAAGTACTCGCAAACTACCACTAGAAAGTAGTATAGTTCTAAAGTAATGTGCTAACTCTAAGTTTAACTAGAAAGTTAAGTTTGAACCTAAGCTGACTTCAGAAACAAAGAAAGATAAAATAAAATTCTAGAATCACTTAAGTTGGGAAGCTAGTGTCATAAAAACAACCCTGTTGTGGTAAAGTCAAGATTCATCATTCATTTCATAAGTTATTTTGAAAACATCTGGCAATGAAACAGTATGGCCATTCCAACTGTCCATAATCATGACATGGCTATTCAATAGTTTGACACTGCAGAGGTGGTACACTTTCACCACAAGATTCGATACATCTGTCGGGATAACCACAATCATCATACTTAGTATGCAGATAACCAAACATAACCTTTCCTTTACACACCCTACTATAAGCACCTCTCCTATGAGTATGGCCTCCCAACCATGACCATCTGTCATCTTGGGCACTGCATAGGTGGACAACATTGAGAGGTAGCCTCAGCTCAAACCTCTCCCGCGAGGGAACTAATACTAATGCATATAAACTTCCGTCTAAGCCTTACCCAATTCAGGTATTGTGGTTGTACAGTAAATTTGGAATGATATCGCATCCGAATCCAACCATCAGTTTTGTAAAAAGGAGTTAAGGCTCATGCCTCAACATTTTCACCATCATAAACCATTTGTGTTTCTCAACACCTGTCAAAACATCTCAATGGAATGACTCATTATTCCAAGGTTTTCATAATTCATTTTCACCAAGTATTCCCATCTAAAGTAACTCAAGTTTTTATCTTCTCTAAACTACTAAGTTAAGAGTGTTCACTAAGGTGGAAAGATGGGATCAATCTCATGCCATGGAATGACATCTAAAGTGATCTATATAGGTCAAGTTTTATACTCTTTATGCTACCTTCAAAACAAGTAAAAGACTTTGGGTAAAGTAAAGGAAGTAAAGCTTGAAAATAATACTTGGGGTAAGTAATAGTCAAAGTGTTATAACCAAAGCATGTCTAATGTCTTTGCTTGGGTTATCTAGATTTCAAGGGCTAGCTTGCATTGTTAATGGTGGCTTGCTAGTATAATACTTGCAAGTGTTAGCTTGCCTTGGTTGGTGCAGTGGTTGAAGTTTTTTTCCTCCTCTTCTTAGTAGCACTCCTCCTCCTCGAAAGCTTGGTCGGTACTATCGTCTATAAATACATACGGGGTACACAATCACCAAACAATACTTAACTAGTTTAATTAGCACTCTAAGGCACACATTTGATTATCTATTATCATCACAAGAAGCACAAGTTTTATTAACTAGTTTCATTCTTTTTATTTAAGAAAAGTAATTTCTACTCATTGAAAATATCTACGATTTAATATTCTCCACTTAGAATATGGGATCATATGGACACATTTCATCACCGCATATTCTAACATATGGGAATGTGATTTAAAGGTTGGTTCATAATTACTTTGGTTTAAGTTCATTATTTAATGATTTAAAGTGACTAGAAATGCCTATATAGCATTATTTTGGTACTAGTCCAAAGTCACTGCATGTAAACTTCAATATTATTACATATTCAAGTAGGTATGGTTAAATGTGATTTTTGAGAGTTGGAATCAACTCAAAAGCTATTTTGGTTGATTTTATAAAAATGTTTGAATATGCAAAAGCTTCTGTCTTATTATTTTACTAGGAGAGATCTGTAACTCTAAGTGAATTAAATCCAACGGGCTTGGATAGATCTTTTCAGTAGCTTTCTAACAAAATTGGAATCACTCCATTTGTATTTGTAGATCTCTCTTAATTGATTTTCAAACTAAGGGACAAAACTAGGTTCAAACTAAATTAGAAAAATCTAAATTTGAATTAAATGGGTGGCAGGCAAGCAGGCGGCCTAGTGGCGTTCCGCGGCATAGAGAACGGCTGACAGGGGGGTCCACCGGTCAGCGGCTCTTTATAGCGAAGCGGTACGGGGCGATGTGGGCTGTTAGATTAGAAGGGGAATCTACGGCTGAGAGGTGTCGTCTCCGGCGAAAAGTTCGCCGACGAGGACAAACCCTAGCGGCTCGGTGGGGTTGTGTAGGGGGCATACCAGGGCTCCAGCTACAGCGGCGATGGGGGCGATCGAACATGTTGTCGACGGTGGACTCAGGGGTGGTTGCGGCAGCTCCTAGGGTGGAAGAAATCGATGGCGCCTTCTCCTCCTCTGCAGCGGGCTCCTCTGGCGAAATTCCGGTGAACCAAGGCTCGAGCGGCTCCGGCGAGAGGTGGGGAAGGATCAGTGAGGAGAGGGGAGTGGAATGGTGTGAGTAGTTGGTGCGGTGGAGGGCTCCTTTTATATGGCGACGAGAGGACCGAGCGGTACGACGGCAAGCTCACCGGTGACGCTGGTACAGGCAGCTAGAGGCATGGGCGGCATAGGCGGACGGTGGCCTGCTTCCTGGCGGTGCTCTACGGCGTTAATGCGCGGCTAGAGGCGCTGGCGTTTGGTCGGGAGCGTCCCGCGCTCTTGGAGACAGAGGCGGTGCTCGACACGGCGTACGGCGACTGTGGGTCACGCGGCGGCGCACGGCCATGTCTGGCGGGGTGCTGGGGTCGAGGCGGAGTGGTGTGCGGGATTTCATGTCGAGTGGTGGTCTGCAGCGTGCTGGCGGCTGACGCGCTCTAGTGCGCTCTAGCAAGCTCGGAGAGAGACTAGGCGGCAACGCTGGGGTGTGGTCCAGGACCTGGGGGTGATCGAGGGGTGGGCAGGGAGTGGCGGTAGGGTTGGGCGGAGCTAGTGGTGGCGCTGCACGGTCTGTGGCGCGCTGTCCACGATCGGCCGGCGGCGACCACAAAGTGGCGGCGCTCCACTACTACTCTAGGCAGGTTAGTAGCTTAGTTAGGTGATGGTTAGAGTTAGAGGGGACAAGGGGACCAAATGGAGCCCAATTACTCGACAATGCAATCATCATTGAATAGTAATAGTTAGGCAGAAATTTTGTGCATGCCACTTGTTCGACACAATGGCCGCATGAACTCAAGTTTTGAATTTTTGGATGGTTTTTGGTGGAGTTGCTTAACACATGCTTAAGCCTCTATGGTTGCTTGGGATTTAAAAATGGAGCTCATTTGAGTGGTTTTTGAATAAGTGGGATCTTCCTGTATGAACTACATTCAATTTTCAAATGTCATTTAAATTTAGTGTTTGAAAGATTTTGGCAGATCACAAGGTGGGCCTTGGTACACTATTACATGTACTAGCAAAGGGTGCAAAGATCCATATTTGTTTCTGTTAGGTTTTGAGTTCTAGGAATAGCCAAAGTAGGCATGGTAGTTAAAATGGAACAAATGACCATTCTCTTCTTTTATTCATTTTGATTTGTTTTTCTTTGGGATTTGTTTGGGAATGATCTAGATGATGTCTATTTCACCTAAGAATCATTTTACAAGCAATGGATCACTTAATCAAGGCAAATCAAAACAACTCCTATTTAAATGCACACACATATGAATGCTTTAATAATTTTAAATGGAAAAGTTTTTGTTAACCCTAATTTTGATGATTTGGATCTTAATAACCTTGGATTAAAGTTTTGGGATGTTACAGTTTTTCACCGAGGGGGACACGGAGCCAGAATACGAGACGGAGAGGGGCCAGGGGGCGGCCACACCACCTGGCCGCGCGGCCGGGCCTAGCCTACGCCAGGGGGTGGTGCGGCCACCCAGGGCACCCCCTAGGCCTCCCCTTTCGCCTATAAGATGCCTCCGATACAGAAACCCTAAGGACCGAATCAAAATTCCACGAAAGAGTCTGTAGCCACCGTCATCTCCATCCCTTGATCAGGAGGGATCTGAAGCATTTCCTGGCACCCTGCCGGAGGGGAGAATTCACCCTGGAGGCCTTCTTCATCACCATACAAGCCTCCGATGTGATGCGTGAGTAGTTCATCTCTGGACTACGGGTCCATGTAGTAGCTAGATGGCTGGTTCTTCTCCTTTGTGCTATCATGTTTAGATCTTGTGAGCTCCGTTCATGATCAAGATCATCTATTTGTAATTCCTACATGTGGTGTTTGCGGGGATCCGATGGATATTGAGATGCTATTTCAGATTGATTATTGATCTATCATGTCTTTGTTATTTGTGATCTTGCATGCTTTCCGTTGTTAGTAGCTATCTTGGTCAAGTAGATGCTAGCAACTCCAAGAGTTAGTATTTATGCTCGATAGTGGGTTCATGCCTCTAGTAATCTGGGGAAGTGACAGAAATCTCTAAGGTACTACATGTGTTGTTGCTACTAGGGAGAAAACAACAATCCTTTGTTCATAGAACAATCGTATTGTTTACTTTACACGCAATGCATAATGCAATTATCTGTTGCTTGCAACTTAATACTGGAGTGGGTTCGGATGATAACCTGAAGGTGGATTATTAGTCATAGATGAAGTTGGATTATGGTCTATGTATAATGTTGTAATGCCCAATCAAATCTCAAAGGAGTCAAGATGATTAGTCTATGCTTGTATTCTTTCTCGATGTTTGTCAATTGCCCTGCTGTAATTTGTTCACCCAACATGTCTTCTATCTTAAGGAGAGCCACCACTAGTGAACTATGGACCCCGGTCCTTTCTTTTATCATCAATCTACAATCAACTGTTTACTGTTTTATGTTTACTTTATGCAAACTACTACTTTCTTACACACAATATGTTTAATCCTTTGTTTTCAGCAAAACCGGTGAGATTGACAACCTCACTGTAAGTTGAGGGCAAAGTTTTGTGGTTGTGTTGTGCGGGTTTCCACGTTGCTGCTAGCGCCGGTAGTGCACCCTGCCAAAGTCCAGCTAGCAATACCTTGGAGGTGTTTCCTTGCTCCTACTAGATTGATAACCTTGGTTTCATAACTGAGGGAAAACTTACTGTTGTGCTCATCTTACCTTCCTCTTGGGGTTCCCCAACGAGCTTGTTAATACACGAGTCAGCAGTTATGGCTCACCGCATTTTGAAATTTTGCGTGTGTTTCAAAATTAACTTCACACCTTGCGAAAATCTATTCATGGACCCACCAGGAAGTTAATGTATCGAGAACGAGTGAGAGTTTGGAATGATTCAACTTATTCCTAAGAATATAAATGCCTAAAAATTTGACCGTGTTTTGAAAACAATAAAAGAGGCTGTGATTCACCGTGTTTCGAAATTTTGGCTGTGTTTTGAAATTAACTTCATACCTTGTGAAAATCTGTCCAGTGGACCCACCAGGCAGTCAATGTATCAAGAACGAGTGAGAGTTTGGCAAGATTCAACTTCTTGCTAAGAATATGCATGCTTAGAAATTTGACCGTGTTTTGAAAACAAACAAAGAGACCATGACTCTCCGTGTTTTGAAATTTTGGCGGTGTTTCAAAATTAACTTCACCCCTTGTGATAATCTTTTCAGTGGACCCACCAGGGAGTCAATGTATCAAGAACAAGAAAGAGTTGCTTGGCAAGATTCAAATTCTTGCTAAGAATATGCATGCCTCGAAAGATTGACCGTGTTTTGAAAAAAATCAAAGTGGTTATGGCTCACCGTGTTTTGAAATTTTGCGTGCATTTCGAAATTAACTTCACACCTTGCAAAAATTTGTTCACTAGACCCACCAGGCCGCAGTCAATGTATCGAGAACGAGTGAGAGTTTGGAAAGATTCAACTTATTGCTAAGAATATGCATGCCTAGAAATTTGACCGTGTATTGAAAACAATCAAAGTGGCTATGGCTCACCGTGTTTTGAAATTTTGCGTGCGTTTCGAAATTAACTCCACACCTTGCGAAAATCTATTCACTGGACCCATTACCAGGAAGTCAATGTATTGAGATGAGTGACAGTTTGGAAAGATTCAACTTCTTGCTAAGAATATGCATGCCTAGAAATTTGACCGTATTTGGAAAACAACCAAAGAGGCTATGGCTCATCGTGTTTTGAAATTTTGCGTTCGTTTTGAAATTAACTTCACACCTTGCGAAAACCTGTTCACTGGACCCACCAGGCAGTCATTGTATCAAGAACGAAAGAGAGTTTGGAATGATTCAACTTATTACTAAGAATATGCATGCCTAGAAATTTGACCGTGTTTTGAAAACAATCAAAGATGCTAGGACTCACCGTGTTTCGAAATTTTGGCTGTGTTTCAAAATTAACTTCACACCTTGCGAAAATATGTTCAATGGACCCACCACCAGGCAGTCAATGTATGGAGATGAGTGAGAGTTTGGAAAGATTCAACTTCTTGCTAACAATATGCATGCCTAGAAATTTGACCGTGTTTTGAAAACAAACAAAGAGACTATGACTCACCATGTTTTGAAATTTTGGTTGTGTTTCAAAATTAACTTCACACCTTGCGATAATATTTTTCGTGGACCCACCAGGCAATCAATGTATCGAGAATGAGTGAGAGTTGTTTGGCAAGATTCAACTTCTTGCTAAGAATATGCATGCGTCGAAAGTTTGACCATGTTTTGAAAACAATCAAAGAGACTATGACTCACCGTGTTTTGAAAGTTTGGCTATGTTTCAAAATTAACTTCACACCTTGCGATAATCTGTTCAGTGGACCTACCAGGCAGTCAAAGTATCGAGAATGAGTGAGAGTTTGGAATGATTCAACTTGTTGCTAAGAATATGCATGCCTAGAAATTTGACCGTGTTTTGAAAATAATCAAAGTTGCTATGGCTCACCGCGTTTTGAAATTTTACGTGTGTTTCGGAATTAACTTCACACCTTGCAAAAATCTATTCACTGGACCCACCAGGGAGTCAATGTATTGAGAACGAGTGAGAGTTTGGAATGATTCAACTTATTGCTAAGAATATGCATGCCTAGAAATTTGACTTTGTTTTGAAAACAATCAAAGTGGCTATGGCTCATCGCGTTTTGAAAATTTGTGTGCGTTTAGAAATTAACTTCACACCTTGTGAAAATCTATTCACTGGACCCACCAGGCAGTCAATGTATCAAGAACGAGTGAGAGTTTGGAATGATTCAACTTATTGCTAAGAATATGCATGCCTAGAAATTTGACCGTGTTTTGAAAACAATAAAAGAGGCTATGACTCACCGTGTTTTGAAATTTTGGCTGTGTTTCGAAATTAACTTCATACCTTGCGAAAATCTGTATAGTGGACCCACCAGGCAGTCAATGTATCAAGAACGAGTGAGAGTTTGGCAAGATTCAACTTCTTGCTAAGAATATGCATGCCTAGATATTTGACCATGTTTTGAAAACAAACAAAGATACCATGACTCTCCGTGTTTTGAAATTCTAGGCGGTGTTTCGAAATTCACTTCACCCCTTGCGATAATCTTTTTAGTGGACCCACCAGATAGTCAATGTATCGAGAACGAGTAAGAGTTGTTTGGCAAGATTCAACTTCTTGCTAAGAATATGCATCCCTCGAAAGATTGATTGTGTTTTGAAAACAATCAAAGAGAATATGACTTACCATTTTTTTGAAAGTTTGGTTGTGTTTCAAAATTAACTTCACACCTTGTGATAATATATTCAGTGGACCTACCAGGCAGTCAATGTATAGAGAATGAGTGAGAGTTTGGAATGATTCAACTTATTGCTAAGAATATGCATGCCTAGAAATTTGACCATGTTTTGAAAACAATCAAAGTGGATATGGCTCACTGTGTTTTGAAATTTTGTGTGCGTTTCGAAACTAACTTCACACCTTTCGAAAATCAGTTCACTGGACCCAGCAGGCAGTCAATGTATCGAGAACGAGTGAGAGTTTGGAAGGATTCAACTTATTGCTAAGAATATGCATGCCTAGAAATTTGACCGTGTTTTCAAAACAATCAAAGAGGCTATGACTCACCGTGTTTCGATATTTTCGCTATGTTTTGAAATAAAATTCACACCTTGTGAAAATCTGTTTAGTGGACCCACTAGGCAGTCAATGTATCAAGAACGAGTGAGAGTTTTGCAAGATTAAACTTCTTGCTAAGAATATGCATGCCTCGAAATTTGACCGTGTTTTGAAAACAATTCTAGAAAGCAAAACAGATTCATAAACAACCTCACAAATTTCAAATTATAAAAAGCAACACAAAGAGCCTCACGATTTTTAAAATATAAAATGGAAGAGAGAGGAGAGAGGGGAAATAAATTTTCTATTTCTTGTGGGAAATCCACAAGATTGAGGCACACCTTAATGCTAATGTAGTCACAGGTGCCTCGCCGGTGAGCATCGATGGGACCGAGGCTAGCTAGGGCTATGATTCTGATGTTTGCGTGTCTGCTGTATTCTTCTAGTGTATATAGACCGATGTTTCGTGCTTGCTTGATTTTGCAGGCGACGCAGCCTTTTTGACGTGCCGTGGTGATGGCCAGGGGATAGGGGAGAGCACGTGGCACGTTGGGCGCAGTTGAGTTTTCAAATCAATGTGACATTAAATAATTTCAAATCAATTCCCCAGAAATGCCGCGCAAGGAGATGATTTACGTGGACTGTACAAAGGTTATTTTTTATCCATGGACTTTGATATACTACTAATCTGTGTTTCACTTATAATGATTGATATTGGTAATTAAAGAATAAGTACATGCGGGTTCCCAGGCTTCTTCCTTTTAGTATTAATTACCTGAATTCACGTGAGTAATTAACATGGGTTTCTCTGTATTGGCACCCTTCTTTCCTCGGACGCATGCAGAAATTAAGGGGAGGAATAATTTCACCTTCCTCGGTAATACAAGAGGTTTTATTGCATCGCAATGGAAGATGAAATGACAAACTGAGTACTTATGCTAGTACTAGATCGCAAACACCATTCCAATTTGCACTTGATAATACTAATATTCAATCTCCAAACATTATTACACAAAATTAATCCTAAGACTTCTTCATCTTCTTGGACCTGGATCCTTCCGCTGTCACCTTCGTACTGGCGTCGTCCTTCCGCTTCCCGTAGCATCCCCTAGCTCCCGCCGTCTTATTCTTCAAGCCTCCCGCCTTCTTCTCCTTCCTCTTCTCATTGCAGATGAAGGCGGGATCAAGTGCACTCTTCTTGGAGACGAAGTAGAGAAATGGCCATAAATCTTCCGACCCCTGATCTTCCTGCTCGTGCTCCCTCTTCTTCTTGTTGATGGAGGATGGATCGAGAGAACTCTTCTTGAAGACGACGTCTCCTTCATAGATGAAAGACCAAGGATCCTCCTCCTCCTCCTCTTTGCTCTCTACCGGTGGCGTCCCCTCCACCAGATGACGGTAAGCAGGGTCCTCGTTGGAAAAATTACCTTCCGGTGTGTTGGAATAGTAGACTCCCCTCCATCACCATGGTAGGGACTGATATCCCGTTTGCCCGTGTGTTGGACTCGTCAATGGAGGTGCACTGATCGGAGCAGCTGCGTGGCATTTTTGTGTGTGCGGTGGCTTGGCCGGCCTAAAGGGACAGGGAGAGACAGAGAGAGTTCTTCGCTATGTGCATCGTGCCTGGATGGGAGAGGTGGTCATTTTTTATGGCCCCTTAAAAAGGCTTGCTCAGGACATCCAGGAGTTGCCACGTGCCGTAGGAGCAGCCTGGCAGTTCCCTTCCATTGTTTTTTATACTCCCTTAAATCATTTTTTACAAAAGTTCCCTTCCATCGTTGAAACATGATCGAACGGTTGGTACTCCTTCGCCCTGAGAGCATCAGCAGCGAGGATATTGCAAGTACCACCACATGTTGGGGAGGTTTTTGCACATAACAACAACCATAGACCTTTTTTGTGCAAAATACAGACATTTTCTGTAATCGTTGTACATAATATATAACCAGTCATTGAATGTTTCTTATTTTTTGGGGAAACATTTCACAGTTAATTATATAATAGTACTAAAATATAATTTTTATCTAAATTAATAATAGGTAAAGCTCAAAAAATAATTATAATTTTGATACACATCCATAAAGTATCTGGTGTATTTTTGGTTCTTGTAAGTTGTATCATTTACAAATTAACCTATTAGTAGGTACATAATTCCCGACATGCTCTAGAGAAATGATATATAGATTCTATAATGATGGAAAGTGTGTTTTGAGGTTTATGCATAGCGTTCATTGTGTTAAAGACTATATCAATAGAATCTTCTAAATGTTAGAGTGGAAGGAAAATCCATCGGTAAGCAATGTTGGGATTTCCAATCTTCATCCAACGGTTAAAGTTCAAAGTTATTTGTACACTATATACAGGGTATGATAAGATAATTAAATGTATAACATGTCATTAGAATCTTTGTGGTTTTTGCATAGCGTTCATTGTGCTAAGGACTATCGATAGAATCTTCTACGTGCTAGAATGGAAAAAAGATCCAAGAGTTAACATTGTTGGGATTTACCAGTCTTGATTCAATTTTCATTATTCAAAGTTACTCGTATATTATATAGTGGCAAGATTTGCAAGAAGTCACACGCTACTTCCTACTAGTAAAAGGCACATGCCACACTCGTACATATTGTATGAAATGTGACTTAATGAACATTAAGTTGTTATTAACCAATAGTCTTATTAGAGAAAAAAGGCATACATTAAGTATATTAATAATAACTATCTATACATATTGAGAATACAACCTACTGTGCTATGAACTTTTTTTAGCGGGGAGGGGGTGACATGATGGTTCTAGAACATGGTGGAGTTTGCTCTAGGTACTACTCCTTCAACACGAATCCAGCTGCTCTGAACCATTGGATCTAACAGACCAACATTCAGGATTGGTGCTATGGATCTAATTCAAAACTGCTCCATTATAGTAGTAGAGATAATTTGAAACATTGGCGATGATGCTATATGTGCATGACCGAATAACTTTCGGATAATCTCAAGAAAAATAAGGACACATGTATCAATGAGCGCGAATGGAAAATAAGAGTTGTGAGGATAGATTACTTGTGGGGCCTAGCAACCCCACATTTCTTCTTGTTTTTAATGAGCTTACCTCATGGGTGGCTTTGATGTCATTGCTCAGGCGCACTATATTATTCATGTTAGTGAAATAGTGGGTTCCCAAAATTTCCTTTTAAACATAAGGTTGAACACTCCCAGCCATAGTGATTCAAAATTTATCAATAAAGGGTGTTTATTTATTGGGTGGCCGAGTGGTTGACACCACACGTCATTGTCATGTACTTCCTCCGTTCAGAAATATAAGACTTTTAGCTTTGTGAATCGAATGTATCTAGACGCCATTTAGTGTATAGGTTTGTAGATGTTCGGAGTGAACCTTTACATTAAAAGACGTCTAGAGACATTTATTTCACAAAGCTAAAACGTCTTATATTTCGGAACGGAGAGAGTAGATATGATTTTTGCTAGGAAGGGCAAACACTAATGAATGCTTATAGGAAGGCTAGGAAATTGGAAATTGTGTTCCATTGATAAACCTTCAAGCTCCTCTTCCTAGAGTCAGATTTTAGCAATTCAATACAAAAAGGTTGTTGGACATGCTCCAAAGCCCAATAATTTTTCTTTTTAAATAAGAACAATAGTGATTAGCTCAAATAATTAATTGCGGTCTACGTATGTTGTACTACTGTACTTCATAGAATATGCTATGTGTGCATGACCGAACAACTTTCAAAAAACCTGAACCAAAATGTGGCCACATTAATGAATGAGCGCGAAGTAAGGCTGGCAATGGGTAGGGTGTGAGTAGGGTAGAACAATATCATATCCACTCCCGTTTAGTCAATGGGTTGAAAATTTTACCCATACCCGTACTCACGGGTACAAAACATTACCCATGCCCGTACCCATGAAAATTATCGAAGTTTAGAAGCCATAGGATCATACACTTCCCTAGGTTGCTTGGCCCCATAGGTTGTAACTCTATAGGTAATATAGGTAATTTTTACTACTATGTCAGTTTAAATGGGTAGGTGATGACCCACAAGTATAGGGGGTGTATCGTAGTATTTTTTATAAGTAAGAGTGTCGAACCCAACGAGGAGCAGAAGGTGTTGACGAGTGGTTGGAGCAGGAATTCTTTGTAAATACTTAACAAACGGATTTTTAGGAGTTTTTGATAATGCAGATAAATAAAGTATGAGTAAATAAAAGACAATAATAATAAATGCAGCAAGTGGCCCAATCCTTTCTTTAGCAAAGGACAAGCCCGATGTATTACTTAAGATGACCAAACATTCTCGAGGACACATGGGAATATCATCAAGTGCTTTCGCTTCATATAGTTGATTAATCTTCTTTAGTTTGCTAAGTATTGTGTGGGTGAACCTGTGCTAATGTATCGACCTTCCTAGGACTAATACATACTTGTGATTATACCCCTTGCAAGCATCCGCAAGTACAAGAAAGTAATTAAGATAGAAACTTAACCACAACTTTAAACTCTAAGACCTTGACGTCCCTTGTGCAAAGGTTTCCTAATGGTGGTTCAGGTTTCTGTCACTCCGGCAACCCCTATGATTAGTAGCCAAATACACAATGCATTCCCCTAGGCCCATATAGGTGAAGTGTCATGTAGTCTACATTCACATGACAGCACTAGAAGAATAACACCACAACTTAAATAACAAATTATTGAATCTTTCTCAACACAATTCCACTACTAACAACATGACTTCTCCCATGTCCTCAAGAACTAAATGAACTACTCACAAGACATCATATGGATCAAGATCATAGATGATATAATGATAAGCATAAATCTGAACATAACAATAATTCAATGGTTCACTCAATAGCATCAACTACAAGGAGTAATCAACACCAGGAAAGTTTCCCCTAAGAACTATGCAAGATTCAACCCAATTGTTAAAGCGGTATGGAGTGGTGATGATGGTGCTGGTGGAGATGATGATGGTGATGATGATGATGATCCCGATGGAGTCCAGCTTGATGGTGGTGTTGATGGCGACGATCTCCCCTCTCGGGAAGGAATTCCCCAGCAGAATTCTGTCTGTTGGAGAGATCTTTCTCTCTTTGTAGTTTTTCGCCCCATAGAGGCGCCGGAATATTTCTGTGGTTGCTCTCCATGTATTAGGGTTCCGTGGGGATAATATACACCAAAGGGGAGAGCCTGGAGTGGGCCAGGGTGGCCACACCACCTGCTGGCATGGCCTAGGGTTGCCCGCGCCAGGGGGTGGTGTGGGCCCCCTGTGGCCCATCTCCACTCCCCCTTCTGGCATCCTTCGTCTTCTGGAAAAATAGAATTTTCCATGTATTTTCCCGGATTTTCTGATCTTCGCGAATTTCGCCTCCAAACAGCACCTTTTCCATCAGAATCCTGACTATAGCGGTCCATGCTCCAAAAGTCATCAACCATGCAAAAACAGATGAAATAACATAAGTATCATCTCTTAATACGAAATATATTAATGAATAACAGTAAATTATGATATAGAATAGGGATGCAAAGTGGACGTATCAACTCCCCCAAGCTTAGACTTCGCTTGTCCCCAAGGAAAAACTGAGCTCAATAAACACGACCTCAGGTTTATGGAGTGAAGAGTTGATAAAAGAATATAGACAAGAAGCATCACATTCATCAATAGACAAATCATAATAGAAGACAACTCACTATTATATAACTTAACTTGCAATAGGTCAAGGAAACACAATAAAGATACATAAAGTAAATCATAATTGGTAATGGCAAACCTTGCTCTTGGTCAAGAATAGTTAACAATTTGCAGGAGTTCACAAATAACTGGTTTTCAATGATAGCTTTCAAAGTAGTAAACACTAAGATAAGAGCAATGTGCAAAACAAGGAACAAAAGAAACATGATTGAATAAATCATCATATGAATGAATGAAACACAACAACTCAAAATACTTGCTTGAGATACAAGGGAATAGGTTTACTAACTCAACTAAAAAGTAAAAGATAGGCCCTTCGCAGAGGGAAGCAGGGATTTCAAGTTTCATAAAGAGCTTCCAAAAGTTATGATACTTATTAGCTTTCAGCTCTCAATTCCCCTATCATAGGCATCTTTAGGTGATTAAGGTTAAAGTGATCAAATATGAGGATATGCTTGACAAGTTGTCAGTTGAAAATCTCATGTCCCTTGAATACGAGGGCCGCTCCTCATGCTACTCAAGTTTAGTTACCGGTAAGTTCTTGTCATAGTAAGTATATGTCTATCATAGAGAACCGCCAACGGGGTACCCCTTGCCCAATGATACGGAAGAATCCCCGTATCAAAATGACAAGGCAAGCAGACAACGAGCATCTCAGCAATCTTCTTATTTACCATGGAAAAATGGTGCCTTTTCTCTCTTTCCTCTTTTCTCATCTCTCTCTTTTTCTCTTTTTCTCAATCTCTATCTCTTTTTCTGTAAGAAGAATGCTTCATAGATTGCTCATTATGGTTACGCTGCAGGTTTCCACCATGATTAGGTATGGATTAGACCAGCGGCCCAGGCATTTCTCTAACACACATACATAACTCCATGGACTTACAAGCTCCCCTTTCATTTCACACCGACGACATCCATAAACAAAAGAGCATGATATCAACTAAATAAAGTGCAATGTTGAAAGCGTTCCCCATGATAGCATGGTTCTGCTAATTCACAACTTACAAAGCACAAGCATATACGCAACATAGATGGGCACAATGGTTCAAGTTTATTAAGTGCAAGAAAGTAAAGTGTGCCATCAAGTTCGTGAGAGCTTTAATCACTAATTTTCACATAACAAGTTTAATTCGGAAGGTAGATAAAAACATGAATTTACTTGGAATAGCAATAGTGCTAATAGGTAGCTATGGTGGACACAAATGCCATAGGTTTTGGTTTAAGGATTGACGATAAGCATTCCCTCTTAGTATAGGCTATTTGCTAGCAAGGCTGGGTAGCAAGCATAAGAGTTGAAGGAAACAAACAAACATACAAGTGATAAAAACAAACATGCAATCTTCCTTGGAAGCACAAAAGATCTTAACTAGAGAATACTAAGCTTATGAGCAAATCAAGAAAGAAAGAGGATGAAATTATATTTCTTTAAGAGTACTTTTTATCTTTTTCATTCAATTCTCATAATAGTGTTGCTCTTGACCGAGCCAGGTTTGCCCAAACCAACTAAATTAACTCAATGATCCCAAAGTGATACCAATACTAACAACAAGATCAATCATATAACAGGAATTGAAAACTAATATAAGATATGCAAAAGGGTGAATGATAGAACTTCTCATTAATATACCATAACGGCAACTCACACCAAGGGATACATAGATATCTAACGAGAGGGGGGACACTTCCATAATGCAAACCATCCTACATGATAACTTCTCTATTCATGATATGACTCTACTTAAAAAGGTAAAAAGATAGAAGATAGTGATGTGATACCGCGGTACTCCCCCAAGCTTGGAACAAACCAAGGGGATGCCAAAACCTAATGACGAATCACTCCTTCGATGGTGGTGGTGTTCTCTCAATTGTCGCGAGGAAATCTTCTAGTATCTTGCGAAGCCAGTTATTCTCCTCTTGAAGCATAACCGCTTTCCTCCCAAAGACTCGGTAATTGTCGCAGAACTCATCAGTTACTCGTAGAGCTTCCACTGCTGCAGGGCAGGAACTGAGATCTAGAGTTGGAGGTATCAGCCCCTTCATGCCTACTGTCATGTCCTTTACTTCCTCCCCGATGTTCCGGTCCATGTCTTCGCGCCTAGTTGTGAACCTTTCTTCTTCCACCCATCCTTCTAAGGTCTTCTGCTCCAAGTTGTGATGGAGCTCGCGCTGGCGCCGCAGCTCATAGTCCTCCGAAGACGAACCCTGAAACGACATCTAAACAGCAAAAACACGACGAGAACACGATATATGAACCTCGGGGGATCCGGGGGGATTATATATTACAAATTTTTACAACAAAAGGAAGGTACTGGGAGAAAATGGGTCGGAGACAGAGTCCGAGGTGGCCACACCACCTGCTGGTGCGGCCAGGGGGCCGCGCCAGGGGGTGGTGTGAGCCACCCTGGCTCCGTTTCTGTCCCTATTTTGGTTCGTTGCTTTGCTTGTTAGATAAAAACTCCAAAAATATAACTGGACAGATTTTTCGCGGAACTTTTCCTATCAGAACTGTTACCTATTCGAAAACGGACTCTGCAGGTCTCTGAACTTGGTTTTTGATAAATTTTTCTGGAGTCACCGCTTGAATAACATCACTATCTTCATCTTCATACACATATTGCTTGAGTCATGTAACCTTTCACTATCTTATTACACCATTTTCTCCACTAACCTGGAAATTTCTTTCACACAAAGCTTCACACAATTCTCATTAGCAACATTAGTGTAAGCGAGGTAATAAACCGTTTTAGTTCAATTTCAATTGAAATCCATCAAAACAAAAGCTACTGTAGAACTCCTTCCGAAAACCCAAAAAGAATTCAAAAAGGAAATCGACTTAAGAGGCAAATGCAAGAATGGCGAAAATCTGCCAAAACAGACCAGCAGGTAAAGATCAATTTTTTCGAAAATCTTCTGTTGCTCAAATCAAAAAGTGCAAAACGGAAGAAAGTTAAATAATAACCTGGGGCATGCACACAAAAATTTACAGTTTAGTACGACGTTCTGAGATTTTAAACGATTTTTTTACAGTGAAGCACAAAAATCTGTTTCGGGAGAGCAACTTCCCCAAATATTACTTCTCTCTCATTAGAGGTTGATCTTGATACAAAAACCAAACAATAAGGATAAGGAGAGGTTATTGCCTAAACAATAACTTCCAAGACTCAAAGAAACAAAAACAAACTGAAAGCAAAAATGTATTGGGTTGTCTCCCAAAAAGCTCTTTCTTTATAGCCATTAAGATGGGCATGATAATTTCAATGATGCTCACATAAGAATATGAATTGAAGTGAAAGAGAGCATCAAGAAGCAAAAATACACATGTTTAAGTCTAACCCACTTCCTATGCAAGGGAATTTTGTAAGCGAACAAGTTGTTGAAACCAGGGACTGCTAGCATAGGAAGGCAAAACAAGTGCAACATAAAGACTTTTAGCATAAAGCGAGGAAACTTAATATTATTCAGATGCATTAGAACCGTCTTCCCTCTATCATAATAAATTTCAGTATCATGCATAAATTTAATGATATAACTATCACAAGAACCATTGTAGCAATGATCACTTATCCTAACAGAAAACACAAGGACACTAGCTCTCATACCACTACTTTGTGAAACAATATTAGAAGTATCCTTACAGAGGATAGTGTGTCCATCTTATACATACTTAGTGACAAAGTCTTTCACATTTTCTATTATAGGTTCATCATCCATTTGTTCATCAGGTTCAACGGCTTTATTTGTACTTCCATTAACCATACTAGCTATCATAGAATGTTCCTTTATCTTAACTAGGAAAGGTATTTCCTCAATGTAAGGTTCAGGTAAAACATGATTAGCAGTATAAACTTTAGTATTTCTTGCAGGAACACTATTAATAGTGTCTTTATATGCTGCATGATACTTATTCCATTTATTTTTAGGAATTTTAATATAGGAAGCAAAAGCCTTAAAATAAGTTGCAATAGCTTGAGAGTCTAGACCATAAGCATTTTTAATATTTTGAAAATCATCAGTTCCCATAAAAGATTCAATGCATTCATAATCATAATTTATACCTGACTTTCTTCCTTTATCATTCTCCCATGCTTCAGCATTGTCTTGAATACTATCTAGAAGATCCCATTTAGCTCCTTCTTCCATGCGTGTAAATGATCCAGCGCAAGAAGCATCCAATAGATCCTTATCATGAAGATAAATCCTTGCATAAAAGTTATTGATAATAATATTGTTGGGGAGCTCATGAATAGGACATTTGAGCATTAGTAACTTCAATCTCCCCCAAGGTTGAGCTGTAGTCTCTCCATCAAGAGGCCAAAAGTTGTATATTTGATTTTGATCTTTATGAATCTCACTAGGAGGATAAAATTTTGAATAAAAGAGAGGTACTACTTCCTCCCATTCAAGAGCTTGACCATTCTTCAGCAGCTTATACCATTCCTCAGCTCTTCCTTTCAACGATAATGAGAATAACTTCTTCTTGACTTGATTTGTTGTAATACCTGCACACTTGAACAACCCGCATAATTCGTGTATAAAGAGCAAATGATCACCAGGATGGACGATTACATCTCCAAAATAGTAGTTATCCGTAACACGATCAATAATTCTTGTGGGTATCTTAAAAGTATCATTCTCAGCAGGTGGTGATTCATCTACTACCTTAGCAGTGGCAGTAGCATTACAAAATACGGAACTCAGTGAATTATCCATATTGAAATAAAGCAACTAACAAAAGTAAACAATACTCACAGTAGAAGTTTCCTTTACCAAATCCACTCTGCAATAGCGCTTCACACCCCGGCAACGGCGCCAGAAAATAGTCTTGATGACCCACGAGTATAGGGGGTGCATCGCAGTATTTTTGAGAAGTAAGAGTGTCGAACCCAACAAGGAGCAGAAGGTGTTGACGAGTGGCTTGGAGCAGGAATTCTCTGTAAATACTTAGCAAACAGATTTTTAGGGGTTTTTGATAATGCAGATAAATAAAGTATGAGTAAATAAAAGACAGTAATAATAAATGCAGCAAGTGGCCCAATCCTTTCTTTAGCAAAGGACAAGCCGGTTGTATTACTTAAGATGACCAAACGTTCTCGAGGACACACGGGAATATCATCAAGTGCTTTCGCTTCATATAGTTGATTAATCTTCTTTAGTTTGCTAAGTGTTGTGTGGGTGAACCTGTGCTAATGTACCGACCTTCCTAGGACTAATACATACTTGTGATTATACCCCTTGCAAGCATCCGCAAGTACAAGAAAGTAACTAAGATAGAAACCTAACCACAACTTTAAACTCTAAGACCCTGACGTCCCTTGTGCAAAGGTTTGCTAACGGTGGTTCAGGTTTTTGTCACTCCGGCAACCCCTACGATTAGTAGCCAAATGCACAATGCATTCCCTTAGGCCTATATAGGTGAAGTGTCATGTAGTCGACGTTCACATGACACCACTAGAAGAATAACACCACAACTTAAATAACAAATTATTGAATCTTTCTCAACACAATTCCACTACTAACAACATGACTTCTCCCATTTCCTCAAGAACTAAACGAACTACTCACAAGACATCATATGGCTCAAGATCAGAGATGATATAATGGTAAGCAACAATCTGAACATAACAATATTTCAATGGTTCACTCAATAGCATGAACTACAAGGAGTAATCAACACCGGGAATGTTTCCCCTAAGAACTATGCAAGATTCAACCCAATTGTTACAGAGGTATGGAGTGGTGATGATGGTGCTGGTGGAGATGATGATGGTGATGATGATGATGATCCCGATGGAGTCTAGCTTGATGGTGGTGTTGATGGCGACGATCTCCCCTCTCTGGGAAGGAATTCCCCTGGCAGAATTCTGTCTGTCGGAGATATCTTTCTCTCTCTGTAGTTTTCCACCCTGTAGAGGCGGCAAAATCTTTCTATGGTCGCTCTCTAGGTATTAGGGTTCTGTGGGGATAATATACGCCGAAGGGGAGAGCCTGGAGTGGGCTAGGGTGGCCACACCACCTGTTGGCGCGGCCTAGGGTTGCCCACGCCACGGGGTGGTGTGGGCCCCCTGTGGCCCATCTCCACTCCCCCTTCTGGCATCCTTCGTCTTCTCGAAAAATAGAATTTTCCATGTATTTTCCCGGATTTTCTGATCTTCGTGAATTTCGCCTCCAAACAGCACCTTTTCCATCACAATCCTGACTGCAGCGGTCCATGCTCCAAAAGTCATCAACCATGCAAAAACACATGAAATAACATAAGTATCATCTCATAATACGAAATATATCAATGAATAATAGTAAATTATGATATAGAATAGTGATGCAAAATGGACGTATTAGTAGGGTATGGGTCTATCTACTCGTGCCCGTACCCATGACTTAACGGGTTTAGGGTATGGGTATTACCCATTGGTATAAAATTGTGCCCATACCCTACCAACACGGGTACAGTATCTGCATGCACTCATGGGTAAAATTGTTATCCTTAGCGTAAAGGGACAATAAGAGTTGTGAGAAAAAAGTACTAGTGGGGCCTAGCAACTTTCACATTTTTTTCGATGAGAACACCATCGCTGCTTATGAATGGTTTGATGTCGTCCCTCAGGCGCTAGATTATTCATGTTAGCGAAATAGTGGGTTCCCATATTTTTGTTTAGAATAGAAGTATGAACACTACCAACCATAGTGATTGAAAAGTTATCGATAAAGGGCGCTTTATTTTTTTAAAGCTCAGGGCGCTTTATTATTACACTCGATTCCCCATACCACCATCCTACCATTATACTATTATTAGTTGGACTATGGATAAACAAATTCACTCGAGTTGGTTGGGGCTTTAATCATAATTTTCGTGCTCACTACCTGTCTTGGTGACAAAATCTTCATACGCATCATCATTCATGAATAGATATAATATGGAAATATATCAATGCCATAGTATTTTAGTGCCTACCAAAGTAATACTTTAGTTTTCTCTCTCCTCAGTTTCTTCAAAAAGGGGTCTGACCTTTTTCTCAATTATTTTAAAAAACATAGTTTTGGAGAATACTTCAGTTTAAACCCCTATTATTTGTTGGAAGAAAACACAAAAAGGTATTCAATAGTTCAGTTTATTCAGAAATCAAAATTGTTTCTAAATAATTTACAAATACTTTGATGCAAACTCGTCTTTAATATCTGAACCGAGCCAATCTGGGCCATGGATGATCCATATTTAGATGCCAAATGGCCAAATGGGCCCTTAATTTCTGAACGGAGGCAGTATGGGCCATGGATGATCACCGATGTGCCTTTCGGTCTTTGATTCCAGGGAGTACGGCTTACCAATTTACTACTACTTGGACTATACATAAATCTGAACTTAGTCGAGCAGGAAAATCTCCCACTATCCAATGTTTCAAACATCTTGGAATCCCCCTTCTACCCCTAGTGAAGTCGGTTCGTTGGGGCTTCAATCGTAATTTCCCTGTTCAGTACCTCTATACCCCCCTCACCCACACACAATCCTCGCCCCCGCTACGCTAGCCGTGCGGAAAACCCTAGATCTACCTTCAGCACCTTAGATCTGATTCACCGTCGTTGCCGTGCACTGCACCAGATCTGCTTCACCGACCTACTTTCCTGGCGTGCCGAACACATTCCCACCGCCAGGAATCTGATTCTTCACCGTTGTCGGTCAGCGCTCGGAGGAACCCTTGTTCTACTTCACCTTCGCCCACAAGCACCACAACCGCAGCACCCTCGACAACCTCGACGTCACCACCCCGGATTCGCATCATGCCTAAACGCTGGCGCGACCGAGGTAACCATATCTCCTTGGAGTTTGGTAAGATAAATATGTACCAGTTAACTATATTTTGTATTGGTGCTACTTTTGTAGTAACTTACAAGTACTATACTTGTTACCCGTATCTTCCTAAATAATTTTTTTGTAGTCAGGTTTAACCGTAAGGCATTCAAGTGCGATTTTGTATTTCATGGCAAAATATGAGTCAGCCAACAGTTAACACATTTGTTTCCATTATCTACTTTAGTAAGTGCCCATATGTGATGCGGTTATAATTTTTCTCTGGCTTGGCGTAGGCTATGGCACTAATTGTTATTTCTTGCTTGATGCTTTTGTCCTATGTATGCAGTACGCATTTACATTCGTTATACTGCTTCTACATTCATTATACTGCTTCCACTAAGATGTCTGTTTCATTTGCTTCTTCTTACCCCACTATTTCTAACCGTTTGTTCTTGTTACGCAATGAACAGGTGTAGTTTACACTAGAAATCGTAGAATGAATGGCCCTTATAATCTCGTAAGTATCTATTGCTTTTGTATCACTTCATGCTAACATCTGTGAGACTAGAACCTTTTTGTGTTCACTATTCGTTGCACCATTATGCAGAGGATCGACACTGAATTATGGAGACCACCAGTCCAATTACTTGATGCAGAGGACATCATCGATGAACATACATGTAACCAGATCAGCAACCCTGAGACTCTACATAGATCTACTATAAGGACGCCCCCCTTTTTTTAAGGTTTAAGTCCCTTGGTGTCATGCCATTGACTCTAGTTGAGTTGTTATTTTTGTTGGAGGCACTAGGGTGATTATAACAAGGCCAGAAATGCAACGGAATCCAATATAAAGAACTGCCTACTTCAAATCTCACTCTGGTATCTACACCTGTATGTCTATTTTAATACAAGGTAGATGATAGGACACTTTGTCTTTGGGCAGACAATCAAAAAAATTAAACATTCTAACTGTTCGATAGATTGTTTGACCATTTCTATAAAATGATTTGGTTATTCTATTAGAGGCACCCGTCTGCATGAGGTCCTTGTGTCGAGTGCTTACATCGCTATAACAGACCAAATAATCTTTTGAAAATCTTTGAGAATGAACATGGTAGTTTTATTTCTTTGTATGATGTCGTAACTTCTTTTATCTTAGTTTCAGCCTTCATCAAGTAGATCAGTCATTTCACAGGGAAGAAGTGACAGTTTCACACTATGTCATCCCTCTATGAAGTCAACTGTTCCAGTTATTCCAGAAGAAAGAGATGTATGATGCCCTGTCGTTACTAATTGCTTTCTTCCTTTTAGCAAAAGGACTAATTTGAAATTCGTTGGTTCTTGTTTTCCTTGGTAATTATGTTATATGACGTTTCTTTTTGTTTTAGGTTGCAAATATAAATATGAAGGCAGAACAGAAAACAACCACCTCAAGTGTAGATCTCTTTGGACAGAGCAGCAGTGACAGTGCGTATTGATCACGTAGGTACACAATCTCGACTGCTCCATACATTCCAGCAGAAAGAGTTTTTGGTGCTGCACTCCAAGATGCACTTGATGTAGTTGGACAGGAAACCAACAGAATAGATGCAGTAGTCTCCATAGCAAGGAAGGAGTTATCTGAGTTAAAAAACAGGCAAGCTTTGATGGAGAATCTACTTAATAATATCCTCAACAAGTCTCATGGTAATCCCACTGTTACATGTGAGGCGGCACGAGCTCCCTAAAAGGAACATTTTTGAAACTGAGATTATATTGTTTATCAGCTGTGTTGTACTCCGATGATGCTTTACGAGCTACGGAATTTTTTAGGACTATAATAATTTACTAATTTTCTAGTTATAAGTTTTTTTCCACAGTTCTAGAGTTTATTTAGCATTTTAGAGAACTTGTGTTCTTTGTTTATCCACGTTTATGTCCTGGCAATGGATCTAAGTTAGATAGGCTTAAACAGTAGAAGTAGCAGGCCCACAACGTTTTATCAGTCCTTGATGGGCCACCAATCAACAGTGACGGGCCTACACTGAGGCCATTATACGTAGAATCTGACCGCAAAAGAACAGAACGGTAAAAGGCTAGAACAGTGAAAGGCCAGAACAGTGAAAGGCCGGAACAGTGAAAGGCCAAAACAGTGAAAGGCCGGAATAGTGAAAGGCCAGAACAGTAACAGACCGGAAACAGTAACAAGGCCAGAACTTTAGCAGGCCAGAATCTTCAGCCCGTTTATGGGACTGAATAGTAGAAGGCCGGAACAGTGAATGTCTAGAACAGTAAAGGCCGTAACTATAGAGGGCCATAACGGCCCACGATGGGTGCGAGAAAAGTGACAGGCTGACAGAAGGCCTTAACAGTAACGGATTGACTTGGCCCAGGCTGAAAATGGGCCGCACAGTATTGGAAAAAGGTGGGCCTTCTGTAGGCTGAAACAGTGTCGGGCCTGAAAGTTCACAGGCCGCTGATGTCTGCACTAGTGGGCCCATTTCAAACAGTCCGGTACGAAACAGTAACATGCCATAATCTTATTGGGCTCCCCTTATGGGCCGGCCCACTTAATTATTACCAGGCCTTGGCTGGGCCTGGCTTCTACCACGGTTTTTGTGGCCGTTAACGGTGGTAACTGGGCGTTAACGGTGTTTTCCACGTGGCATTTTTGCATGACATCAGTAGTCAACGCGGCTGGCAAACAGATCTACGATGGAACACATTTTCGTGGCCGAAGGGTGCGATCTGCCACGGTCAGGAAAAAACCATGGTAGATTCTTTTGTGACGGGGCTTTTACCATGATGGGCATCCGTCGTAGAAGACTTTTTAGCCACGAAAAATGGGCCTTCAACCACGAAAATCGTCCATTGTAAAAGCCAACTTTTCTTGTAGTGAGTTGTGGTTTATGAAAATAACACACATGCAATGATACTGGTGGATCCAAGTGGTTTATGAAAAAAAAACATGCAATGACTCTAGTGGTGGTTTAGGATAAGAACACATATGGAATGACTCTAGTGGTGGCCTATGAAAAGGACACACATGCAATGACACTGGTGGATCCATGTGGTTTAGTAAAATAACACACATGCAATGACACTAGTGGTGGTTTATGAAAATAACACACATGCAATAACACTAGTGGATCCATGTGGTTTAGGAAAAGGAACACACATGCAATGACACTGGTGGTGGTTAATGAGAAGAACACACATGCAAATGACTCTGGTGGATCCATGTGGTTTATGGAAAGAACACACATGCAATGAATCTAGTGGTGGTTTATGAAAAGAACACACATGTAATGACACTAGTGGATCCAAGTGGTTTATGAAAAGAACACACATGCAAATGACTCTAGTGGATAGATGTGGTTTATGAAAAGAACAAACATGCAATGACTCTAGTGGTGGTTTAGGAAAACAAACACATGCAATGACACTGGTGGATCCATGTGGTTTAGTAAAATAACACACATGCAATGACACTAGTGGTGGTTTAGGAAAAGAACACACATGCAATGACTCTAGTTGTGGTTTATGAAAAGAACACACATGCAATGACACTAGTGGATCCATGTGGTTTATGAAAAGAACACACATGCAATGACTCTAGCTATCGTTTATGAAAAGAACACACATGCAATGACTCTAGTAGTGGTTTAGGAAAAGAACACACGTCCAATGACACTGGTGGATCCATGTGCTTCAGGAAAGGAACACACATGCAATGACACTAGTGGCGGTTTATGAAAAGAACACACATGCAAATTACACTAGTGGATCCATGTGGTTTAGTGAAATAACACATATGCAATGGCACAAGTGGTGGTTTTGGAAAAGAACAAACATGCAATGACTCTAGTTGTGGTTTATGAAAAGAACACACATGCAATGATACTAGTGGATCTAAGTGATTTATGAAAAGAACACACATGTAACAACTCTAGTGGTGGTTTAGGAAAATAACACACATGGAATGACACTAGTGGTGGTTTATGAAAAGGACACACATGCAATGAAACTGGTGGATCCATGTGGTTTAGTAAAATAACACACATGAAATGACACTACTGGTGGTTTACGAAAAGAACACACATACAAAAACATGCAATGACACTGGTGGATCCATGTAGTTTAGTAAAGGAACACACATGCAATGATACTGGTGGTGGTTTATGAAAAGAATGCACATGCAAATGACTCTGGTGGATCCATGTGGTTTATGTAAAGAACACACATGCAATGAATCTAGTGGTGGTTTATGAAAATAACACACATGCAATGACACTGGTGGATCCATTTAGTTGATGAAAAGAACAAACATGCAATGACTCTAGTTGTGGTTGATGAAAAGAACACAGATGCCATGACTCTAGTGGTGATTTAGGAAAAGAACACACACGCAATGACATGAAATGACATTGGTAGATCCATGTGGTTTAGGAAAGGAACACACATGCAATAACACTGGTGGTGGTTTATGAAAATAACACACATGCAAATGACACTAGTGGATCCATGTGGTTTAGTAAAATAACACATATGCAATGACACAAGAGGTGGTTTAGGAAAAGACACACATGCAATGACTCTAGTTGTGGTTTTTGAAAAGAACACACATGCAATGACACTGGTGGTCCAATTGGTTTATGAAAAGAACACACATGCAATGACTCTAGTGGTGGTTTAAGAAAAGAACCAACATGCAATGACTCTAGTGGTGGATTATGAAAAAGACACACATGCAATGACACTAGTTGTGGTTTATGAAAAGAACACATATGCAATGACTCTATTGGATCCAAGTGGTTTATGAAAAGAACAAACATGTAGTGACTCTAGTTGTGGTTTATGAAAAGGACACATATGCAATGACTCTAGTGGCGGTTTATGAAAAGGACACACATGCAATGACGCTGGTGGATCCATGTGGTTTATTAAAAGAACACACATGCACTGACTCTAGTGGTGTTTTAGGAAAACAACACACATGGAATGACTCTAGTGGTGGCTTATGAAAAGGACACACATGCAATAACACTGGTGGATCCATGTGGTTTAGTAAAATAACACACATGCAATGACACTAGTGGTGGTTTAGGAAAAGAACACACATGCAATGACACTAGTGGATCCATGTGGTTTAGGAAAAGGAACACACATGCAATGACACTAGTGCTGGTTTATTAAAAGAATACACATGCAAATGACTCTGGTGGATCCATGTGGTTTATGGAAAGAACACACATGCAATGAATCTAGTGGTGGTTTATGAAAAGAACACACATGTAATGACATTGGTGGATCCAAGTGGTTTATGAAAAGAACACACTTGCAAATGACTCTAGTGGATCCATGTGGATTATGAAAAGAACACACATGCAATGACTCTAGTGGTGGTTTAGGAAAAGAACACACATGCAATGACACTGGTTGATCCATGTGGTTTAGTCAAATAACACACATGCAATGACACTAGTGGTGGTTTAGGAAAAAACACACATGCAATGACTCTAGTTGTGGTTTATGAAAAGAACACACATGCAATGACACTAGTGGTGGTTTAGGAAAAGAACACACATGCAATGACTCTAGTAGTGGTTTAGGAAAAGAACACACATGCAATGAAACTGGTGGATCCATGCTCTTCAGGAAAGGAACACACATGCAATGACACTAGTGGCGGTTTATGAAAAAACACACATGCAAATTACACTAGTGGATCCATGTGGTTTAGTGAAATAACACATATGCAATGACACAAGTGGTGGTTTTGGAAAAGAAGACACATGCAATGACTCTAGTTGTGGTTTATGAAAAGAACACACATGCAATGATACTGGTGGATCCAAGTGATTTATGAAAAGAACACACTCTAGTGGTGGTTTAGGAAAATAACACACATGGAATGACACTAGTGGTGGTTTATGAAAAGGACACACATGCAATGAATCTGGTGGATTCAAGTGGTTTAGTAAAATAACACACATGAAATGACACTACTGGTGGTTTACGAAAAGAACACACATACAAAAACATGCAATGACACTGGTGGATCCATGTAGTTTAGTAAAGGAACACACATGCAATGATACTGGTGGTGGTTTATGAAAAGAACGCACATGCAAATGACTCTGGTGGATCCATGTGGTTTATGTAAAAAACACACATGCAATGAATCTAGTGGTGGTTTATGAAAATAACACACATGCAATGACACTGGTGGATCCATTTGGTTTATGAAAAGAACAAACATGCAATGACTCTAGTTATGGTTGATGAAAAGAACACAGATGCCATGACTCTAGTGGTGTTTTAGGAAAAGAACACACATGCAATGACATGAAATGACATTGGTGGATCCATGTGGTTTAGGAAAGGAACACACATGCAATAACACTGGTGGTGGTTTATGAAAATAACACACATGCAAATGACACTAGTGGATCCATGTGGTTCAGTAAAATAACACAGATGCAATGACACTAGTGGTGGTTTAGGAAAAGAACACACATGCAGTGACTCTAGTTGTGGTTTTTTAAAAGAACACACATGCAATGACACTGGTGGTCCAAGTGGTTTATGAAAAGAACACACATGCAATGACTCTAGTGGTGGTTTAGGAAAAGAACCAGCATGCAATGACTCTAGTGGTGGATTATGAAAAGGACACACATGCAATGACACTAGTTGTGGTTTATGAAAAGAACACATATGCAATGACTCTATTGGATCCAAGTGGTTTATGAAAAGAACAAACATGTAGTGACTCTAGTTGTGGCTTATGAAAAGGACACACATGCAATGGCTCTAGTGGTGTTTTAGGAAAAGAACACACATGGAATGACTCTAGTGGTGGCTTATGAAAAGGACACACATGCAATAACACTGGTGGATCCATGTGGTTTAGTAAAATAACACACATGCAATGACACTAGTGGTGGTTTAGGAAAAGAACACACATGCAATGACACTAGTGGATCCATGTGGTTTAGGGAAAGGAACACACATGCAATGACACTACTGCTGGTTTATGAACAGAATACACATGCAAATGACTCTGGTGGATCCATGTGGTTTATGGAAAGAACACACATGCAATGAATCTATTGGTGGTTTATGAAAATAACACACATGTGGTGGATCCAAGTGGTTTAGGAAAAGAATACACATGCAAATGACTCTAGTGGATCCATTTGGATTATGAAAAGAACACACATGGAATGACTCTAGTGGTGGTTTAGGAAAAGAACACACATGCAATGACACTGGTTGATCCATGTGGTTTAGTCAAAGAACACACATGCAATGACACTAGTGGTGGTTTAGGAAAAAACACACATGCAATGACTCTAGTTGTGGTTTATGAAAAGAACACACATGCAATGACACTAGTGGTGGTTTAGGAAAAGAACACACATGCAATGACTCTAGTTGTGGTTCATGAAAATAACACACATGCAATGACACTGGTGGATCCATGTTTATGAAAAGAACAAACATGCAATGAATCTAGTTGTGGTTTATGAAATGAACACACATGCAATGACTCTAGTGGTGGTTTAGGAAAAGAACACACATGCAATGACATGCAATGACACTGGTGGATCCATGTGGTTCATGAAAGGAACACACATGCAATGACACTGGTGGTGGTTTATGAAAAGAACACACATACAAATTACACTAGTGGATCCATGTGGTTTAGTAAAATAACACACTTGCAGTGAAACAAGTGGTGGTTTAGGAAAAGAACAAACATGCAATGACTCTAGTTGTGGTTTATGAAAAGAACACACATGCAATGATACCGGTGGATCCAAGTGGTTTATGAAAAGAACACACATGCAATGATACCGGCGGATCCAAGTGGTTTATGAAAACAACACACATGCAATGACTCTAGTGGTGGTTCAGGAAAAGAACACACATGGAATGACTCTAGTGGTGGCTTATTAAAAGGACATACATGCAATGACACTGGTGGATCCATGTGGTTTAGTAAAATACACGCATGCAATGACACTAGTGGTGGTTTAGGAAAAGAACACATATGCAATGACACTAGTGGATCCATGTGGTTTAGGAAAAGGAACACACAACCAATGACACTGGTGGTGGTTTATGAAAAGAACACACATGCAAATGACTCTGGTGGATCCATGTGGTTTATGGAATGAGCACACATGCAATGAATCTAGTGGTGGTTTATGAAAAGAACACACATGTAATGACACTGGTGGATCCATGTGCATTATGAAAAGAACAAATATGCAATGACTCTAGTTGTGGTTTATGAAAAGAACACACATGCAATGACTCTAGTGGTTCCAAGTTGTTTATGAAAAGAACAAACATGTAGTGACTCTAGTTGTGGTTTATGAAAAGGTCACACATGAATGAGTCTAGTGGCGCTTTATGAAAAGGACACACATTCAATGACACAGGTGGATCAATATGGTTTAGTAAAATAACACACATGCAATGACACTAGTGGTGGTTTAGGAAAAGACACACATGCAATGACACTAGTGGATCCATGTGGTTTAGGAAAAGGAACACATATGCAATGACACTGGTGGTGTTTTATGAAAAGAACACACATGCAAATGACTCTAGTGGATCCATGTGGTTTAGGGAAAGAACACACACGCAATGAATCTAGTGGTGGTTTATGAAAATAACACACATGTAATGACACTGGTGGATCCAAGTGGTTTATGAAAAGAACACACATGCAAATGACTCTAGTGGTGGTTTAGGAAAAGAACACACATGCAATGACACTGGTGGATCCATGTAGTTTAGTCAAATAACACACATGCAATGACACTAGTGGTGGTTTAGGAAAACAACACACATGCAATGAGACTAGTTGTGGTTTATGAAAAGAACACACATGCAATGACACTGGTGGATCCATGTGGTTTATGAAAAGGACAAACATGCAATGAATCTAGTTGTGGTTTATGAAAAGAACACACATGCAATGACTCTAGTGGTGGTTTAGGAAAAGAACACACATGCAATGACACTGGTGGATCCATGTGCTTCATGAAAGGAACACACATGCAATGGCACTGGTGGTGGTTTATGAAAAGAAAACACACATGCAAATTACACTAGTGGATCCATGTGGTTTAGTAAAATAACACGGTTCCAGTGAAACAAGTGGTGGTTTAGGAAAAGAACACACATGCAATGAGTCTAGTTGTGGTTTATGAAAAGGACACACATGCAATGACACCGGTGGATCCAAGTGGTTTGTGAAAAGAACACACATGCAATGACTCTAGTGGTGTTTTAGGAAAAGAACACACATGCAATGACTCTAGTGGTGTTTTAGGAAAAGAACACACATGGAATGACTCTAGTGGTGGCTTATGAAAAGGACACACATGCAATGACACTGGTGGATCCATGTGGTTTAGTAAAATAACACACATGCAATGACACTAGTGGTGGTTTACGAAAAGAACACACATGCAATACACTAGTGGATCCATGTGGTTTAGGAAAAGGAACACACATGCAATGACACTAGTGGTGGTTTCTGAAAAGAACACACATGCAAATGACTCTGGTGGATCCATGTGGTTTATGGAAAGAACACACATGCAATGAATCTAGTGGTGGTTTAGGAAAAGGAGACACATGCAATGACACTGGTGGATCCATGTGGTTTATGAAAATAACACACATGCAATGACTCTAATTGTGGTTTATGAAAAGAACACACATGCAATGAAACTAGTTGTGGTTTATGAAAAGAACACACATGCAATGACACTGGTGGATCTATGTGGTTTATGAAAAGAACAAACATGCAATGAATCTACTTGTGGTTTATGAAAAGAACACACATGCAATGACTCTAGTGGTGGTTTAGGAAAAGAACACACATGCAATGACTTGCAATGACACTGGAGGATCCATGTGGTTCATGAATGGAACACACATGCAATGACACTGGTGTTGGTTTTTGAAAAGAAGACACATGCAAATTACACTAGTGGATACATGTGTTTTAGTAAAATAACACACTTGCAATGAAACAAGAGGTGGTTTAGGAAAAGAACACACATGCAATGACTCCAGTTGTGGTTTATGAAAAGGACACACATGCAATGACTCTAGTGGTGTTTTAGGAAAAGAACACACATGGAATGACTCTAGTGGTTTCTTATGAAAAGGACACACATGCAATGACACTGGTGGATCCATGTGGTTTAGTAAAATAACACACATGCAATGACACTAGTGGTGGTTTACGAAAAGAACACACATGCAATGACACTAGTGGATCCATGTGGTTTAGGAAAAGGAACACACATGCAATGACAGTGGTGGTGGTTTATTAAAAGAACAAACATGCAAATGACTCTGGTGGATCCATGTGGTTTATGGAAAGAACACACATGCAATGAATCTAGTGGTGGTTTATGAAAAGAACACACATGTAATAACACTAGTGGATCCAAGTGGTTTATGAAAAGAACACACATGCAAATGACTCTAGTGGATACATGTCGTTTAGGAAAATAACAAACATGCAATGACTCTAGTGGTGGTTTACGAAAAGAACACACATGCAATGACACTGGTGGTGGTTTATGAAAAGAACACACATGCAATGACACTGGTGGATCCATGTGGTTTATGAAAAGAACAAACATGCAATGACTCTAGTTGTGGTTGATGAAATGAAAACAGATGCCATGATTCTAGTGGTGGTTTAGGAAAAGAACACACATGCAATGACTTGAAATGACATTGGTGGATCCATGTGGTTTACGAAAGGAACACACATGCAATGACACTAGTGGTGGTTTATGAAAAGAACAGACAGGCAAATGACACTGGTGGATCCATGTGGTTTATGAAAAGAACACACATGCAATGACACTAGTGGTGGTTTAGGAAAAGAACACACATGCAATGACTCTAGTTGCGGTTTTTGAAAATAATACACATGCAATGACACTGGTGGTCCAAGTAGTTTATGAAAAGAGCACACATTCAATGACTCTAGTGGTGGTTTAGGAAAAGAACAAACATGCAATGACTCTAGTGGTGGTTTATGAAAAGTACACACCTGCAATGACACTGGTGGAACCATGTGGTTTAGAAAAATAACACACATGCAATGACACGAGTGGTGGTTTAGGAAAAGAACACACATGCAATGACATGCAAGCACACTGGTGGATCCATGTGGTTTAGGAAAGGAATACACATGCAATGACATTGTTGGCGGTTTATGAAAAGAACAAACATGCAAATGACTCTGGTGGATCCATTTGGTTTATGGGAAGAACACACATGCGATGAATCTAGTGGTGGTTTATGAAAAGAACACACATGTAATGACACTGGTGAATCCATGTGGATTATGAAAAGAACAAACATGCAATGACTCTAGTTGTGGTTTATGAAAAGAACACACATGTAATGACTCTAGTGGATCCAAGTGGTTTATGAAAAGAACAATTATGTAGTGACTCTTGTTGTGGTTTATGAAAAGGACACACATGCAATGACTCTAGTGGTGGTTTATTTAAAGGACACACATGCAATGACACTGGTGGATCCATGTGGTTTGGTAAAATAACACACATGCAATGACACTAGTGGTGGTTTAGGAAAAGAACACACATGCAATGACACTAGTGGATCCATGTGGTTTAGGAAAAGGAACACACATGCAATGACACTAGTGCTGGTTTATGAAAAGAATACACATGCAAATGACTCTGGTGGATCCATGTGGTTTATGGAAAGAACACACATGATTTGAATCTATTGGTGGTTTATAAAAAGAACACACATGTAATGACACTGGTGGATCCAAGTGATTTATGAAAACAACACACATGCAAATCACTAGTGGATCCACCATGCAATAACCCTGGTGGATCCATGTGGTTTATGAAAAGAACAAACATGCAATGACTCTAGTTGTGATTTATGAAAAGAACACACATGCAATTACTCTAGTGGTGGTTTAGGAAAAGAACACACATGTAATGACATGCAATGACACTGGTGGATCCATGTGGTTCAGGAAAGGAACACACATGCAATGACACTGCTGGTGGTTTATGAAAAGAACACACATGCAAATGATACTAGTGGATCCACGTGGTTTAGTAAAATAACACATATGGAATGACACAAGAGGTGGTTTAGGAAAAGACACGCATGCAATGACTCTAGTGGTGGTTTAGGAAAAGAACACACATGCAATGACTCTAGTGGTGGTTTTTGAAAAGGACACGCATGCAATGACACTGGTGGATCCATGTGGTTTAGTAAAATAAAACACATGCAATGACACTAGTGGTGGTTTAGGAAAAGAACACACATGCAAAGACATGCAATGACACTGGTGGATCCATGTGGTTTACGAAAGGAACACACATGCAGTGACACTGGTGGTGATTTATGAAAAGAACACACATGCAATGACTCTGGTGGATCCATGTGGTTTATGGAAAGAATACACATGCAATGAATCTACTGGAGGTTTATGAAACGAACACACATGCAATGACACTAGTCGATCCATATAGTTTATGAAAAGAACAAACATGCAATGACTCTAACTTTAGTTGATGAAAAGATCACAGATGCAATGAATCTAGGGGTGGTTTAGGAAAAGAACACACATGCAATGAAATGCAATGACATTGGTGGATCCATGTGGTTTAGGAAAGGAACACACATGCAATGACACTGGTGGTGGTTTATGGAAAGAACACACATGCAAATGACACTGGCGGATCCATGTGGTTTAGTAAAATAACACACATGCAATGACACTAGTGGTTGTTTAGGAAAAGAACACACATGTAATGACTCTAGTTGTGGTTTGTGAAATGAACACACATGCAATGACACTGGTGGTTCAAATGGTTTATGAAAAGGACACACATCTAATGACTCTAGTGGTGGTTTAGGAAAAGAACAAACATGCAATGACTCTAGTGGTGGTTTATGAAAATGACACACATGCAATGACACAGGTGGAACCATGTGGTTTAGTAAAATAACACACATGCAATGACACCAGTGGTGGTTTAGGAAAAGAACACACATGCAATGACATGCAAGGACACTGGTGGATCCATGTGGTTTAGGAAAGGAACACACATGCAATGACATTGGTGGTGGTTTATAAAAAGAACAAACATGCAAATGACTCTAGTGGATCCATGTGGTTTATGGGAAGCACACACATGCGATGAATCTAGTGGTGGTTTATGAAAATAACATACATGTAATGACACTGGTGAATCCATGTGGATTATGAAAAGAACAAACATGCAATGACTCTAATTGTGGTTTATGAAAAGAACACACGTGCAATGACTCTGGTGGATCCAAGTGGTTTATGAAAAGAACAATTATGTAGTGACTCTAGTTGTGTTTTATGAAAAGGACACACATGCAATGACTCTAGTGGTAGTTTATTAAAAGGACACACATACAATGAGACTGGTGGATCCATGTGGTTTAGTAAAATAACACACATGCAATGACACTATTGGTGGTTTAGGAAAATAACACACCTGCAATGACATTGGTGGATCATGTGGTTTAGGAAAAGGAACACACATGCAATAACACTTGTGGTGGTTTATGAAAAGAACACACATGCAAATGACTCTGGTGGATCCATGTGGTTTATGGAAAGAACACACATGCAATTAATCTAGTGGTGGTTTATAAAAATAACACACATGCAATGACACTGGTGGATCCAAGTGGATTATGAAAACAACACACATGCAAATGACTCTAGTGGATCCATGTGGATTATGAAAAGAACACACATGCAATGACTCTAGTGGTGGTTTAGGAAAAGAACACACATGCAATGACACTGGTGGATCCATGTGGTTTAGTAAAATAACACACATGCAATGACACTGGTGGATCCATGTGGTTTATGAAAATAACAAACATGCATTGACTCTAGTTAGATATTTATGAAAAGAACACACATGAAATTACTCTAGTGGTGGTTTAGGAAAAGAACAAACGTGCAATGACATGCAATGACACTGGTGGATCCATGTGGTTCAGGAAAGGAACACACATGCAATGACACTACTGGTGGTTTATGAAAAGAACACACATGCAAATGACACTAGTGGATCCATGTGGTTTAGTAAAATAACACATATGCAATGACACAAGAGGTGGTTTAGGAAAAGACACACATGCAATGACTCTAGTTGTGGTTTATAAAAAGAACACACATGCAATGATACAGGTGGACCCAAGTGGTTTATGAAAAGAACACACATGCAATGACTCTAGTGGTGGTTTAGGAAAAGAACACACATGCAATGACTCTAGTGGTAGTTTATGAAAAGGACGCACATGCAATGACACTGGTGGATCCATGTGGTTTAGTAAACTAAAACACATGCAATGACACTAGTGGTGGTTTAGGAAAAGAACACACATGCAAAGACATGCAATGACACTGGTGGATCCATGTGGTTTACGAAAGGAACACGCATGAAGTGACACTGGTGGTGATTTATGAAAAGAACACACATGCAATGACTCTGGTGGATCCATGTGGTTTATGGAAAGAATACACATGCAATGAATCTACTGGAGGTTTATGAAACGAACACACATGCAATGACACTAGTGGATCCATATAGTTTATGAAAAGAACAAACATGCAATGTCTCTAACTGTAGTTGATGAAAAGATCACAGATGCAATGACTCTAGGGGTGGTTTAGGAAAAGAACACACATGCAATGAAACGCAATGACACTGGTGGATCCATGTGGTTTAGGAAAGGAACACACATGCAAATGGCACTGACGGATCCATGTGGTTTAGTAAAATAACACACATGCAATGACACTAGTGGTTGTTTAGGAAAAGAACACACATGCAATGACTCTAGTTGTGGTTTGTGAAATGAACACACATGCAATGACACTGGTGGTTCAAGTGGTTTATGAAAAGAACACACATTTAGTGACTCTAGTGGTGGTTTAGGAAAAGAACAAACACGCAATGACTCTAGTGGTGGTTTATTAAAAGAACACACATGTAATGACACTAGTGGATCCATGTGGTGTAGTAAAATAACACACATGCAATGACACTAGTGGTTATTTAGGAAAAGAACACACATGCAATGACACTGGTTGGTCCATGTGGTTTAGGAAAGGAACACACATGCAATGACACTGGTGGTGGTTTATGAAAAGAACACACATGCAAATGACTCTTGTGGATCCATGTGGTTTATGGAAAGAACACACATGCAATGAATCTAGTGGTGGTTTATGAAAATAACACACATGTAATGACACTAGTGGATCCAAGTGGTTTATGAAAAAACAAACATGCAATGACTCTAGTTGTGGTGTATGAAAAGAACACACATGCAATGACTCTAGTGGATCCAAGTGGTTTATGAAAAGAACAAACATGCAGTGACTCTAGTTGTGGTTTTTGAAAAGGACACACATGCAATGACACTGTTGGATCCAAGTGGTTTATGAAAAGAACACACATGCAATGACTCTAGCGGTGGTTTAGGAAAATAACAAACATGCAATGACACTAGTGGTGGTTTAGGAAAAGAACACACATGGAAAGGCATGCAATGACACTGGTGGATCAATGTGGTTTAGGAAAGGAACACACATGCAATGACACTATTGGTGGTTTATGAAAAAACACAAGCAAATGACTTTGTGGATCCATGTGGTTTATGGAAAGAACACACATGCAATGAATCTAGTGGTGGTTTACTAAAAGAACACACATGCAATGACACTGGTGGATCCATGTGGTTTATGAAAATAACACACATGCAATGACATCTAGAGGATCCATGTGGTTTATGAAAATAACACACATGCAATGACTCTAGTGGTGGTTTAGGAAAATAACACACATGCAATGACTCTGGTGGATCCATGTGGTTTAGTAAAATAACACACATGCAATGACACTAGTGGTGGTTTAGGAAATGAACACACATGCAATGACTCTAATTATGGTTTATGAAAATAACACACATGCAATGACACTGGTGGATCCATGTGGTTTATGAAAATAACAAACATGCAATGACTCTAGTTGTGATTTATGAAAAGAACACACATGCAATTACTCTAGTGGTGGTTTAGGACAAGAACACACATGCAATGACACTAGTGGATCCATGTGGTTCAGGAAAGGAACACACATGCAATGACACTACTGGTGGTTTATGAAAAGAACACACATGCAAATGACACTAGTGGATCCATGTGGTTTTAGTAAAATAACACATATGCAATGACTCTAGTTGTGGTTTATAAAAAAAACACATGCAATGATACAGGTGGATCCAAGTGGTTTATGAAAAGAACACACATGCAATGACTCTAGTGGTGGTTTAGAAAAAGAACACACATGCAATGACTCTAGTGGTGGTTTATGAAAAGGACACACGTGCAATGACACTGGTGGATCCATGTGGTTTAGTAAAATAAAACACATGCAATGACACTAGTGGTGGTTTAGGAAAAGAACACACATGCAAAGACATGCAATGACACTGGTGGATCCATGTGGTTTACGAAAGGAACACACATGCAGTGACCCTGGTGGTGATTTATGAAAAGAACACACATGCAATGACTCTGGTGGATCCATGTGGTTTATGGAAAGAATACACATGCAATGAATCTAATGGAGGTTTATGAAACAAACACACATGCAATGACACTAGTGGATCCATATAGTTTATGAAAAGAACAAACATGCAATGACTCTAACTGTAGTTGATGAAAAGATCACAGATGCAATGACTCTAGCGGTGGTTTAGGAAAAGAACACACATGCAATGAAATGCAATGACACTGGTGGATCCATGTGGTTTAGGAAAGTAATACACATGCAATGACACTGGTGGTGGTTTATGAAAAGAACACACATGCAAATGACACTGGCGCATCCATGTGGTTTAGGAAAATAACACACATGCAATGACACTAGTGGTTGTTTAGGAAAAGAACACACATGTAATGACTCAAGTTGTGGTTTGTGAAATGAACACACATGCATTGACACTGGTGGTTAAAGAGGTTTATGAAAAGAACACACATCCAATGACTCTAGTGGTGGTTTAGGAAAAGAACAAACACGCAATGACTCTAGTGGTGTTTTATTAAAAGGACACACATGTAATGACACTAGTGGATCCATGTGGTTTAGTAAAATAACACACATGCAATGACACTAGTGGTTATTTAGGAAAATAACACACATGCAATGACATGCAATGACACTGGTTGGTCCATGTGGTTTAGGAAAGGAACACACATGCAATGACACTGGCGGTAGTTTATGAAAAGAACACACATGCAAATGACTCTGGTGGATCCATGTGGTTTATGGAAAGAACACACATGCAATGAATCTAGTGGTGGTTTATGAAAATAACACACATGTAATGACACTAGTGGATCCAAGTGGTTTATGAAAAAACAAAGATGCAATGACTCTAGTTGTGGTTTATGAAAAGAACACACATGCAATGACTCTAGTGGATCCAAGTGGTTTATGAAAAGAACAAACATGCAGTGACTCTAGTTGTGTTTTATGAAAAGGACAGAGATGCAATGACACTGTTGGATCCAAGTGGTTTATTAAAAGAACACACATGCAATGACTCTAGCGGTGGTTTAGGAAAATAACAAACATGCAATGACACTAGTGGTGGTTTAGGAAAAGAACACACATGGAAAGGCATGCAATGACACTGGTGGATCCATGTGGTTTAGGAAAGGAACACACATGCAATGACACTATTGGTGGTTTATGAAAAGAACACACAAGCAAATGACTTTGGTGGATCCATGTGGTTTATGGAAAGAACACACATGCAATGAATCTAGTGGTGGTTTATTAAAATAACACACATGCAATGACACTGGTGGATCCATGTGGTTTATGAAAATAACACACATGCAATGACATCTAGTGGATCCATGTGGTTTATGAAAATAACACACATGTAATGACTCTAGTGGTGGTTTAGGAAAATAACACACATGCAATGACTCTGGTGGATCCATGTGGTCTAGGAAAAGAACACACATGCAATGACTCTAGTGGATCCATGTGGTGTAGGAAAGGAACACGCATGCAATGAATCTCGTGGTGGTTTAGGAAAAGAACACACATGCAATGACTCTGGTGGTGGTTTAGGAAAGGAACACACATGCAATGACTCTGGTGGATCCATGTGGTTTAGTAAAATAACACACATGCAATGACACTGGTGGTGGTTTAGGAAAAGAACACATATGCATGACACCGGTGGTGGTTTAGGAAAAGAACATATATGCAATGGACACCGGTGGATCCATGTGGTTTAGTACGAAACATGCATTTTTCCATTTTTTAAAGGAACACACATGCCTACTATTTCTATTGTCTATTTGAATCCCTTATTCTGTCTTGCCCTTGGTTTTTTGATACTACTCAGTTTTTCCCTCTCTCTCTCGGTCACAAATCTCACAAAATCCCAAACGTGTGCTCACTCTGGTTGCTACGCCCTGATTAGCTGCCACAGATGTCATGCGGATCGTGCCTACCAACCGTTGATCCTTTGTGATCCAATGGGCAGGATAACCCCTCCCTCCTCCACATTGTTTTGTAGGGTCTATCCGTGCCACCGACACTTTACCTCCATAAACAAGTGAAAAACCATCTAAAAAATTCAATAAAATAATTGATCATATTTTGAAGAAGCTCTCGTCTTCGTCTTCCGAACCGTCGTCGTCTTCGTCAACATCATGGTCCTTGCCATCGCTGCTGCCGGTATCCTCCTCTGATGAGTCGACACCGCCCCTTCTTCGTATAAGCGTGTTATCTCCTTGTTGGAGTCCTCCTCCTCCTTCTCCTCTTCATAGTCCCATGGGTCCACGTCACTCTCCTCCACTTTTGCCTCCAACTGATCTATGAACGCCTCCTTGTTGGCTAAGTTGGACTCATCCAAATAGTTGTCTCCTCTCTTCTTCCTGGTCTTCCTCTCGTTCCTCTTCTTGTCTGTACTCGCTGGTGCAACACGCGCCCCCATCCCGGCTGCTTCTTTGCGCCTGTCCATCGCTGCAGGTACCCCCCCACTCCTCCTGCGTGGCTGGTACGAGCTTCGACGTCGTGGTGTCCTCGAGTGCGGATGTCGATGGATCCTGGTGTGGTCGGATATGACGTTCTTCTTCACTAGGCGACTCACGAGCACGAATGATGCCGTGAAGAGCAGGGGACACATGATGGTCAGTGTCCGGCTTGGATCTATCATTGCCATGATGAGGGACCATCGTGCTTGAGGAAGTTGTTAGGAATGAGCGATGATGGGTACACAGAGTTGGGTGCCGATCCGATCAAGGGGCGAGCAACGGTTTCATGCGTCGTGTACACACAGGTTAAAAAATGTAATATCTCCCGTACTGAACATAATTTGATCACAACAAAAGTGGCACATCATTTCTAGACTCGTAAATATCCCGTGTGTGCCTGTTAATGTGTACTTCAATGTGCATTCAATCGACGTGGAGCTCAATGTGCCGACGTGATTGTGCAGCAGTTGTGCGCATCATTGCTCCATCAACACGTGGCACACGCACGCGGGACGTGCACGCCGATGCCCATGATTACCACCCGACCCCACTCATTTTTTAAGGGTAAGATCACACTCCTTTTATTATATACTGGATTTTAGGCGGCGCCAAAGACCATTGAACTGTCCATCGCAATAAAGACAAGTCCCATCGATTCCATATCCCTGGCTTCTTTGAGAAGGTAGACCGTACACAGTGGTTTTGTATAATAGTAGTATTAGTACTGGACCACGGCCTGTACTCTTTGACTCTTCTCCCACACTAATCACTATCTTCTTCCTCCTGCCGCCACCTCCCTCCCCCTGCAAGCCACGGCTCCCCTGAGGAGAGGCCGGTCGACCATCCTTGCGGAGAAAAAGGAAAGAGCTCGCCGCTAGGCAGTTCTTTCTCTACCAGCCCCTCAATACCCCCCTCTCACTGAGGCCCAATCTCCCCCGATAATGGCGCCGAATGTTCTAGCAGGCAAGGGCTCCTCCTGGTACGGTCTTCTTGTTCTACTTTTTCTCCATCTCCTTCTCCATCATGATCTTATTCTGCTTCTTCTTGTTTTTCTTCTTTTTCTTGCTCTTCCTCTTCTACGTATTACAGGCCGGCCATGGAGCTAGAATCCACCACGATGGAGGTGTTGTAGGACCCTTTCAGTCCTGTTCCACATCTCAGCAAGGTAGCAAATCTCCACACTGTTATTTCTCTGAGTTGTAATGTGGATTTCTTAGATCGTGTCCACCTCTCATTGGGTTTTTTCGCGAGCTATATTAATTTTCATGATTATGACTAGATGTCTTGGTCTTTCCTTAATACCTCTATTCATAGATTCACTGGGGATTTTGTGATTAGGATTAGTTTATCGTGATTATGACCAGATCTCTAGGTCCATTTTTAATACTGCTGTCCATAAATTCAATGGGGATTTTTTGATTTGTATTAGTATTCACCTGGAACCTGGAGTGTAACTATAGAATTTCTATTTCAATTAACATGAATGATGCAGCGATCAAAGGCCGAGTACCATGACAAGGTGGCCGCGATCAGTGCCAAGATTGACAACCAACAAGAGCTTACACGCTCCCTCACCCAAGCTAATGAGAGCCTACTCAAGCGATTATCTGTATAGAAGGAGATCTCGCTAGATTTTGCACGTGACATCATGAGGTTGCAGAAAGTGCTCGATCGTAACTTGAACAGGCAAGAACATGCCATCAAGATAATCAACGAGCTCATGGTGGAGAAGAAGAATCTCGAGAAAAGGTGCACCCTCCTGCAGGACGAAGTCACCGAGGCACTTATAGGACGCGTCGAGGAAACCAAGGCTACCATCCGAGCCTACCATGATAGGAACCGTTGCCGGGATGTAGTGAAAGAGATGAAGGAGGACATGAGTAGAGGTATCACCATACTCGAGCGTCTTCGAAAGAGAACGAGGAGCTAAGGGCTTGTCTGGAGGCCTATCGAAGCAATGCCCAAGTCTGATTCCCGTTAAAGGGGGCACGAATATCAGTTTATGCTCCACACTTTTCGTAATATTTAGGGTTAAGGGAGCAATGCCCAAGTATGATTCCCGTTATAAGGTGTAAGAAGAATCCTAGGGCAACTCCTTATCTATCTGGACATGTGTAGGTGTTCATGTTCATGAATGGACACCATGAGCTCTTTCCATTCTGTATCTGGACATGGGTTTCTGCATTATGAGTTTGCCACTACTATTTTGTGACATGGTAAAAAACCCAGAACACAGTAAACTACAGATAAACCTTATTTGTCTTTGAAATTGAAATTATGACAGTGCCATTAGTCGATTCATAAAATGTTGATTAGTCCTAGATTGCTTATTCCTTGAAATTATGTCAGTGCCACTAGTCGATTCAGTTAATTATGGAAACTACACACCTTGTCCTGGTGAACTGAACAAACCATACTATATATTTTTGTTGCAGGGAAAGAGGTGAAATCTCAACTAGGACCTGTCGACCTGGCTAAATGACAATATAGCCATCCAAAGGGAGAAGCAAAATTCCCAGAAGCTGGCCTTTGACCACCTGCGCGCTGAAGTCGCGGTCCTTTTTGACAAGTGACAGAAACTGAAGGAGGTAAACACCGCCTGGGAGAAACTTCACAGGGAAGGTCGCACCTCGGCTAGTAAGAACATGGAGATCATGAAAGGGATCATGAAGGAAAATTGTATGGTTACGGGCCAACTTCTCGAATCCCTGATGGAGCGCTGGAACCTGCGGCAGGTGCATGACAAAGTACTGAAGGAGCTGGCCGATCTTAGGAAGGAAAACGAGCAGCTCCGGGCCAGGCTTGCTTTAACCCAACATATGTCTATTTAGTACTGAACTGCCTGTTTTATCCTCTATAGTGGTGATTTTGTAAGCGTGAACTTAACTCTATGCACGATATGTGTCTTCGTCTAAACTTAATTTGCTCGAGGATTGAGTTTGGCTTAGTTAAGAAAGTGCAACTACAAGTCTTATAGTTTACTAGTTGCAGGCATTGGCACAACATAAATTATTCATCTCGAATTTCCTTTATCCTCTGTAGTCTATCCTTGTTCACCCTTGCATGCCTTCTTCAGTTCCTTCAAAAAATCCGCAATGCATTACTCTAGCTTCTTCTTCTTGTCTTGCATGACCTGATCCCTCTCCTTTACTGCATTATGAATTAGCAACCTGTGACTATCCTAAAGCTTCTTTGCAGTTCCAACAACCAAGCTCCCATTGATTCTGTCACTTAGTTTTGACCGCAAATTCTCGATTTCTTGTTCCAGCTCCTTATTTCATACCAACATCTTGTAATTTTTTTCAGCTACATCACAAGCATCTGTAAATATCCCCGACCTTTCCAACTCATACATCTCCCATAATTGGGCCAAACATTTCTTAAGTGCATCTGCCCACTCAAGATCCACCCACTCTACTGCTTTACACACCGGGCCAACCTAAAAACACACACTATCGTGTTATGAACATACACGATACATTTTTCTTCATGTCACCGTTGCACATAATGTAAACAAACCTGATTGTACAGCCCAAAAACCTTCTCCCTATGTTACTGCCATTGAATGCAACATATCTCCTAAGTTTTAGCCCATGGTCACATGGTACTTCTCCATCGAGATCTAGGCCCTCTCATTCGGAGTCGTAGATCGTTCGTGGTACCTATAAGTAAACACAAAGCTATAATTGAACACGATTGCATGCACATATGGAGATAAGATCGAGGGATTTACCAATGCCTAACCCTAGCCCGAGAAAACAAAGGAACTCACATCATGGAAGGGATACTCGATGTCAGAGAGAAGGCTGTCGCTGCTCGTCCTTGTTGTTCCAGGACAGCATGGCAAATGCGTCAGCGTCGGTGATGGTGAGGAGAGAGAGAGAGAGTTTGAGAGAGAGCGAAAGAGTGGCAAAAGTGAAGTGCGTCACCGCTGCAACAATGACTAAATTGGCATGTTACAATAGTTTAATGGATACCATGCCCTTTCCGTGGATTACTGTCTCCTGCCTAATAGGGTTTCTCTTCATACATTCTTATTTCAAATATTAAACATGTACTCCCTCCATCCCAATTTCATTGCCTAAGGAAAACATACCAGTATATTACATCATCTAAAGAAACAAAATCATGTCAACTACAAGGTACTTATGCATCATTTGTTCAGTCATGGTTTCACAAAACATTACATTACAATCTCTCAACAAACATAATCATAGAAACAAGTATATTACATCAACTCAAGAAACAAAATCATGTCAACTACAAGGTACTTACGCATCACTTGTCCAGTCATGGTTTCACAAAACATTACATTACAATCTCTCAACAAACAAAATAACAGAAACAAGTATAGTACATCATCTCAAGAAACATAATCATGTCAACTACAATGTATTTATGCATCACTTGTCCAGTCATGGTTTCACAAAACATTACATTACAATCTCCCAACAAACATAATAACAGAAAAAAGTACGGATACGTCATCTCAAGAAACATAATCATGTCAACTACAATGTACTTATGTCTTATTACACCAACGATCGTTTCAGGGAGTGACATGTCCGAAAATCTCAATAGCTAGCACAACATTATATCGCAATCTCTCAACAAACATAATCACAGAAACACGGTCTAAATGCAACAGCATTCAATGTTACAAATATAGGAAGGAAACCCCATGGTCCATATGACAAGCCTAGGGTAGCAGCTCTCATCAGATATCATCAACATCGACCACCTCATTCTATTCAGCCACTACAGGGGCCTCTACATCCACTATAACATGTTCAACAACATCAAAAATGGTACCAAGGAAGAACAACTTCCTAGTTCGCTTCTGTCATCGCATAATCTGCATAAGATCTTTCGTATCCAAAACATCTATGAATTCCGCTTCTTATGATGCCACCACCGGATTTGTGCCATCTGTGTAGGGCCAATGCTAATTTCCTTACCGTTCATATCTCTCATTTCATCAAGAGTTATGTTTTTGGAATCGATAGTGATCTCCATAGTACATGAAGAAACTGGCTTATTAACTCCCTCATTAAGTTTTTCCATGTATGAATCCACCTCGAAGTGTATGCTGAACTTATCTAGATCAGAATCTATTGGTCCGTAGTCTCTAGGAGCTGAAGCTCTGGCAGCAAGATCTCCAGCATCTGCATACATATCATCAATCATTGCTTCAACTTTCACCTTACGATCAACTGCACAACACTCCCAAACCATCTGAAGCTCATGGGTGTGCTCAAATTTGCATATAGGTATCATTCATGTTGCGCCAGACCAATTTTGTCCTTTGTCTAGAACCCCAGGGAATCCTAGCATGAAGCATATCTACCAGTTGCGAAATAGACACAACCTCTTTGCAATTCACAAGAAGATGCACATCTTGCCCGAACACAACCCTCTCGCAAACAAAATCTAGTTGTGTAGTGTACTAGTGAACATGAACCGTGAACTCATATAGGTCCCTTGTATCAAAGCTGTGCCTAATTTGATTAAAAGGGGAACTTTTCAGTTCATTCGATTCTATTATGTCGTAACTAATCTACTTGTAAGATAAGGCATAGATAAGAAAAATTCACCTCTCGCTCTTCTCCCGAGTTTTTTTCTTCGAGATCTGGGTGCCGCATCCGCCCATTGGAGCCGAACAATCCGCCACCGGCCTTCCTTTTCTCTTCAACCCACTGCTTGTAGGTACCTTGGGAGCAGAATCCTTGCTGACCTCCTCACTAACCGGGGCTGAAGACCTCGCCGTTTCTTCGTGTTGAGACCTAGACTCTTGCCCCAACATACCCGAATCAGTCGGCAACGTAGCTACAATCTTCTCCTTGCAAGACATGCTAGGCCGCCGCCGCCGAATTCAGTGTCGGGGGAGGGGAAAAAGGACCTCTGCCGCTGACAGATCCAGGGCTGGGCAAGGGAAGAAAAAGGACCGCCGCCGCTGCAGTCAGATTTAGTGTCGGGAGGTAAGAAAGTATAGTAATGGATTTGCCCATACGACGCGTGCAGGGTGGCTAAGAAGAGACACCGGCAAAGAAGGGGCACATCAGGAACTAGTGTAATGGAATATCCTGACTTATCGGGCACGATTTGAAAATATTGGGTTTGGCCATCATTCACTTGAAACACCCCTCTCAGCAATTGGTGCCCCAACTTTTTGAATCGCGGTGATTAAAATCACTCGGGTACCGCGATGCACTGGCATCTCAACTTTCGGGCCGCAAAATGAAATTCTCCTCTGTAGAGCTCCAGTGCTGCTGCTATGTAGCACCCCATGTAAAACCACTACTGGAAATTATCTGCATCATCATCACATCATCATCATCATAATGATCATCATGCCACATTGCATGGTTCATCCTTTGATGCATTGTGTTTATGTATTATGTTTGATCTTGTTATCTATATACCCCCTCTCTATTTTGTCTATCTCCGAATTTTGGTTTTCCCATGACGGATCCATTTGCTAGGGTCCAATATTTTCCAAATACTTTTGTTGCTCCTTTTCTAAAATCGTTATCCCAAATCTCGTAGTAATGCCCAATTTGATTATATGGGGGCATCACTCTTCCTGTATTCTATTTCCCTCTTGCCTCACCTTTTGTGCCATATTCCTCTATTCAAATGTTCCTGCAAATTTCAAAAGAGTTTGAAATCAGATGCTTGTTTGAATTTTAAATAACAAAAAATAGTAAATAAAACCCAAAAAAATAAGAGAGGGAGAGAGCCTCACCGAATCATCCCACCTAGATCCTCTTTTCTCTTCCACCGAAGTAACCCCCAGCTGGCCCATCTCCTGGCCCATCGAGCGAAGGAACACGCTCCCCATGTCTCCATCGTTTCTGTCCTTCTCCAGGCAGTCACGCGAGGAGCATGATCCCCTCCTCCCTTTGGATGTTAGCAACTCCAACCACTATGTGAGCCCTTCCCCTCATTTTTAATCCCCATCAGTTTGATCCCTAGGCAACCCTAGATTTCCCCTTCCTTCCGCCTCTGCTGGCACTATCTCCATCTCCTCCCTGTCTATTTTTATTCTCCACAAAAATCTGCTACGACAAGTTGCCATGCCACGTCACCAATCACTATCGCCATGCCGCGTGCCCTGCAGACAAACACGCGTGTGCCCACTCTGCAAATAGTGTCGCAGATTCTCTGTTTCTGCTATTTTCTTGGTGGCCTTAGCTCGCCTCCAGAGCCGCACAGTACCCATCAGTGTAGAGGGATCCACTAGCTTCCTCTAGGATCAGACAACACCCGAGTTACTCGCCCACATCTCTTGTTTTAATCTCCTAAAGTCGAGTGTTTTTCTCGGCTAATCTCTATCTGAAATACAATTTTGTTTTCAATGTGTTTCGAGGTCTGTTCATCGCAAATTTCCGGCCAGCTCACTGGATCTCTGACTATTCTCCTAGGACAAAATCTCCTCCCGATTATACCCTCCCTCTACCCCATCAATCAACACGCCAATCAAAACATCAAGGCGGTTGTAATCCTTCCTCCAAAGTAGGCTCGAGCTAGCAGCAAGCATAGTCCTAAAATTCAGAACATCTAGTACTCCTGACCCATCCATGACCATTTTGCAGTTAGACCCCTTGCTAGATTCTTTTCTCAACCCGCATTCTACCCGGCTGTAGTATCCCAATTGTCTAACAATTGTAATGCTACATGGTTTAATACATATAATGCTACTTGCTACATGTTGTTATTGCATCATCATTATATTCCATGCTCATGTCATCATGCCACCTTGCATTTGAGCATCATATAAAAACCCCTTTTCACTTGGTTCTTTCTTCATATGTATTCGTATTCTTATTAATTGCATTTGCCTCTTGATATACTGTATTTGCCTCTTGATATATTGTTTAATGCCCAAGTTGAGTTGGGGGCATATCTTTTATTCTTCCACCAACTTTCTTGGCTCTATCCATAAACTCCACCATCCTAATTATATATGAGCCATTGCATTTCTATTTTCTATTTAAATCTATCTCATATGTGTTTGGATGGATCCACTTCTATTTCTACATGCTCCCAAATATGATCCATGTTGTTTTTACAATATTAAATATGTGGAGCCACGGGACCACCTTTGCATGCTATGTGGGTAGGAATGTCTCTTAAGCTCCCATATGGACTCTATTTGAATCTATGCTCCTGTATGAGTTTATATGTCGCTAAATAATTATGAGTGGGACACACACACTAGCATGACCCATTTAAATTCATATATGACTACATTTCATTTATTCTATGTGGGAAGCAAGCTTGTTCTTTTGCAAGAACTTAATTCAAATTTTGAATGCATGATTAAATTGTTGGAAATATGCCCTAGAGACAAATAGTAGTAAGAACTATTATCATATTTCATATAGTTTATGATTAAGTTTTATAGCATGCTATAACTGTGTTGAGTGGAAACATCAATACACGTGTGATATACAAAACAACCAGGGGTTCCCAGTGAAACTCTAGTCACGGGTTCATTGGTCAATAGATGATCATGTTTCCTGATCATGTGGCATTTATGCCAGTTGGAAATGAGGTCATCTCATTCAGAGAATGAGATGATGAACCAATACCCAACCTAAACATCGTGACCCGATCATGTCACGAAGTTCAAAGTTACGATGATTAGAAATGGATCCTCGTAGACTATTCCTTAGACCGTGAGGCTATATCAATCATTGTCTCCCGAGGGTGCTTAGATATCATCAAACGCCATCTGGTAAAACGGTGGTTATAAAGGTGTGTTCAGGTATTCGGAGGAAACTGTAGAGGCAATATATGTCAAGAGCGGGATTTGTCCGTCCATGTGACGAGAAGATACTCAAGGGCCCACTCGGAGAAGTTATATCCAATAGCTATGCAGCGTGTGATTAGATCACGGGGATATCACTTGTCGGGACGAGTTAAGTAGCATTGTTCACTAACGAGATTAAACACGACATGGTGATGTCATTGATCGAATCTCGGGCAATGCAAGTATCGAATGACAAAGGGAATAAGACACGACTGTCCCAGTTCAAACGACGAAAGATCTTTGTGGAACGCACAGGGGTCACATGGCCATCCAGGTCCCTCTGTTGATCATTGGTGCGGGAGTGTCCCAACCATGTCTGGAGTGTTCCCGAACCATAGGGTATCACTCTTAAGGGCTTGATGATGCTTAGAGAGTGTTTATAGGATCGGTAGAATCACCGAAGAAAAGAAGGGAGAAAACCGAAAGGGTTTCGGTAAGTCCGGAGGATGTCTAGAGTGGAGGTGGAAGGTGTTCCAAGACCACGGAGATTAGATAATGTGTGAATGAATGTTAAATATTGATTTAATCATTTATTCATAATTATTTAATAAGGAGAAAATAAATTAAAAAGGTCAAAAGGCTTAATGGGCCAAATCCGGAGGGAGAGGGCCTATTACGGAAAGGAGAGAGGGAGAAGGGGGCCAAGGGGGTGGCCGGCGCCCTAGTGGGCCAGCCCCCCCCCCTCGCGTGGGGCCCATGGGGGTGGCCGGCGGTGCCACCCCTCCCTCTCCTCTCCTTTAGTCCCACCCCGGGACTTGAGGGGAGGTAGTACCTCCCCTCCCCCTATATAAAGTGGGGTATATTGGCCTAGAAAATACATCCAATAATCAATAAAGGTCTCCCCACTTTTGGGAGGACCTCTAATTGATATTTTCTCTCTCTCTCATGACCGTGGTCCCAAGTCTGAACTGCGCGAGCGAGAGACATCTTCATCGCGGAGCGCCGTCGCGCTGCGGGATTCGGATCTGGGAGCTCTACTTACGCAACTGCTGCTGGATCAGGGAAGCGGGAGTCATCGTCAGGCACCGGACGTGTGTAAATCCCACGAGGTGTCACACTTGAGGCACTCAAGTCGTTGGAGCCAGAAGGAGCGCAAGGACTTCATCACGACCTTGAGGTCGGCTTCGGCTCGTCTATATCAACCATGCTCTCCTGAGCGTTGACAACGCTTTTCGGTCTTCGAGGGTAAGTTCGCGAAAAGGCTCTCCCGTTACTGTATTACTAATAGATAGGTCCTAGCAGCTTAGGGGTTCAGGGGCGTAGAGTAAAATTTATTGTTTTTATGTGTGGAACCCCTACATAAATAAATGCCCATGTTTTACAAATGTTGTTTTCACAACTACAAGTGGTGACATTTAATAACCACGCATGGCCCATGCAAAGCTCCCTCTCGTCTTCTTTTTTATTTGAATCCTATTAGATATTTGTGAGGAATCTTGTATGCTCTGAATTCATATAAGTTGTCACCTTTCAAATAAAACCTCAATAGTAACTTTTTTTCTCTGCTTCTTTTGTTTTGGTTCCCATTCTTTCAAATGTGGGCATCAACCTTACTTTTCTCTTGTTCCCTCTTCATCTCTTATCTGTTGAAGTTCAAAAACCTTTTGAACATAGTAACTTGTTTGATTTTTGAATTAAATAAACCAAACAAATAAATACTCCCTTCGACCCATATTAGTTGACTTGGATTTATCTAGATTCAGATGTATCTAATACTAATACATGTCTAGATACATCCGAATCTAAACAATTTCGAGTCAACTAATATGGGTCAGAGGGAGTAAAAGAAAACAGAATAAGAGAGGGGCCGTGCTAGGTGTCCCCCGGGGGATAACTGCCCCCGATCCCCCGGGTTCCAGGCTGACACGTGTCCTCCAAAAATATCCCCAATCTCGCTTTTGCTACAAGATCAACGATTTTTGCTACAAATAATCCCGCGTTTGCTACATGTAGCAGAAAACGGTTCGGCGGTAAAAAGGAAAAATAGACCGGATCTCATCGGAGATTTCGCCGGAGACCTCGCCGGTGACCGTGTAGCAAAAAAGTTGTGCTATTGTAGCATATCCGACCTCGCCGGAGACTCACCGGAGGATTTCGCCGGTAGACCTCACCGGAGACTCGCCGGAGGACTTCGCCGGTAGACCTCACCGGAGACCGTGTAGCAAAAATATTGTGCTAATGTAGCAAAACTAGAGAATAATTGTAGCAAAAACATTGTAGTAGAGTAGCAAAAAAAGGACTTCGTCGGAGCATCGCCGGGACACCCTCCAAAATTTATAGCCAGAATTTGTAAAAAAAAAACATTATAGCATTTGGAGAATATCAATGTAGCAAAATCTAAATGAGTACATAGCAAAACATAAATGAGTATGTAGCAAAAATCAGCTCCACCGATTAGGTAGCAAATGCCACCATGATCGGTAGCAACGTCGTCGACCCAATGTAGTATTACCGGTCATCAAATGTAGCAACTGTAGACACTATAGGTAGCAAAAATATGTCGCCAGACTTAGTAGGGAGCAACGTCGGCCTCCGAAGGTAGCAACGCCGGCCTCCACGGGTAGCAACAATGGTCGCAGCGAGGAGCAACTCTAGACTACGTGGGTAGCACAGCCAGCTTCTGCAGGGAGCAACGTCGGGAGGTCGACGACGACCACGACACCTTGTAGCGGCGGCGCGTCACGGATGCGTAGGGACATAGAGGAGGGCGATGGCCTGCTGGACGAGGACACCATCGTCCTCGGTGCCGGCGGAAAGCCGACGAGGGATGGGGTGGTGGCGGAGCGACTCCATCTCCAAATGGCAAAGAGACCCCGAGAGCAAGGGCGGCAAGGCCACGGCAATGGCGGTGGCGGAGTGACCATGCGGAGGCCTCCATCTCCAGCGACGGCGGGACGCCGTGAGCAAGGGCAGCAAGGAAGGCCACAACGACGCCAGGCTGGTCTCCGGCGAGTAGGGCCATGGCAGCGATGGGGCATGTGGCAAAGTTCCAATCGACGACGGCCTCCAACTCCGGTGGCGGCGGCCGGCCGGGAAGCTAGGACGGTGGCCTGTGATTTTATTTTGTGGCGGCGCCGTTTCTACAGAGAGAGAGAGCAGAGGATCTGAGAAGATAAGATAAGAACGGTTGCGAGTTAAACTCGGCTAGTCGCGTGCGAGTGGGAAGACCCGGCGGATGCCCCGGGTGATGTGTATCATTTACCTGGCCGTAGCCCAGCCCCTAGAACTTTTCCCTCTTCCTCCATCCTCCCCAGTCCAACCCAACACACCCTGCCACCCTGGCCCGTACCCCTTCAACACCGTCATGTTCACTGTCTTCCCCTCGTGACCCCCTCTCTCTACTGCTGTGACGGACTCGGGCAGGTGGCCGTGTGCGCCGTCTACCTCATCACGTCGAGCTCGCCCTTCTACTTTTAATCCCAGCTCCGCAACGCCTGAAACCCAAGAAGCTCCTTCTTGTTCCTCTCTATTCCTCACCTCTCCTGGCCATGTCCACCGCAGTGCGCGCCTCCGTCCTAGACGCCGCCCGCAGGAGCCAAGCAGCGGAAGAGCTTCGTCCTCGTGTGCCACGACGAACCCATAGTAGTAGGGAAGCCGGAGCCGCGAGGGGCGTCGACCGCGTCTTCTTCTCGATGGCTCGTGGAGCCGCTGCCCTCCTATCCGTCTTCCCGGAGCTGTAGCCCGCCTTCGACCCCGATTCCGGTAGGAATCAGTCGAAGTGAGAACCCCCGTCCCTTACCTGTCCTTCCCACGTCCTCTCCATCCCCAAATCGTGGCCGTGCTAACAAAATTCGCCACCATGCGCACGTGTCCCTTCAAGTTCAGGAAAGTTCAGTTAGGGATAGATAGTTTTGCAGTCTGCTGCTGCCTATGTTTCCGGTGATGTAGAGCTCACTACGGTCACCCTCCGGCGCATCTGTTCACTTATCCTTGTAGCAGGTAGTACCAGCTTGGTCCAGGCCCAAACCTCACCAAAAACCAAGCCCTACAGCTCTCGGAATCATCCCCGCGACATCGATGTATCTGACAGTTTTTCCCGTCGAGTTTCAGTCTCGCGCGGACCTGCTGCACCATCTCTGTTACCAGCAAGTTTCTATCCGCCTCAGTCTACCAACGTCCCATCTCTTCATGGTTGTCTATTCCTCGTACATCCAGATTCATGTAGAAGGAAACGGCGCTCCAATCCGATCACCGTAGCGCTAGAGATCCTCCGCCAAAAATCGAGAAATCTCTTTGTTCTTAGTCAAGTTTTTCCGTCAGTCGCGATCTCGTTTTAGCTCATGTTCATCATCAAATTATCAGCGATACAGTCCATATCCGTCAAAACCACGAAAACCAATCTTGTAATCTAATCATCCCTATATAACTTCGTCCTTAACATCACCTCCTAATTCACGATGAATCGCTCGTAATCTTCCCAAGAAGTTAGCCTGAGCTAGCTGCTTCCTCTGTGTTTTTTCCCTCCAGTTTCAGCAGATCGTCCCGACCTGCCCTTGCCATCTTCCAACTAGTCCCCTGGCCTTTTTGTTTTCTTAACCATGGCCCCTGGCTCGCCCATGTGTCACCCCTATGTAGCACCCCGGGTAAAATCCCTAACCCCTATGTAGCACCCGGGTAAAATCCTAGTAGAAAATCATGTGTTGTTTTTTATTTTATGCATCATCATGATCGCATGCTCATGTCATCATGTCACATTGCATTTGAGCATCATCATTATTATGCATATGTTTGCCTAATACTATTTTCAAAAGGCTAACTTTATTTTTCAAATATCCCCTGTCTTTATTTCAAGTTAAAGCCCCTGCCTTTTTCGGATCTTTGTACAGTTTCAAAAAACTTATATAAAATGACACAATATGGGCCTTCCCTACTTTTTTTTGTCAAAAAAATTATCTAAAAACTATTTGCAAAAGTCTTTTGTACATAAATAAACAAACAAAATAAAAACTATTTTGACCGGGGAGGCAGTCTAGCCGGTCAGACCAGAGGTCCAACCGGGCCAGACTACCTACTACCTGGACCAAACCCTACCTACCCAAACCCTAGACCTACCCACCTAACCACCCGTAGCAACCGCCGCAGTCAACCGCACACGCTGCTACTGCGCTCCTGCATGCAACACGGTGTGTGCACGCCGTGCACGGCCACACAACGAGCTAGCATGCTACACACGCAACGTGTAGCGCCCAGCCCGCCCGCAACGCCCTGGCCGTCGCGCTCCGCCCGCTCACGCGCAGCCCGACAACCATCTTGACCCCGGCCCCACGCGGCCACCCCATCGGGATCCCCTCGCCCGCAACCAGTCCCAGCACTCACCCCACACCGCACGCTGCCCCACTCTCGCATGCAATCCGCACCCATCCTCCCGAGAGCTCTTCCGTCGACTGTGGCCTTCCCGAGCCTCATCTCGCCGCATGTGCCTCGCTGGCGCCGTCCTGCGCGACCTCCTCCGCCCCGCCGGCCTGCGCCTCACGCCCCTCCCTGCCCACGCGCATCGCTGCCCACGCCCTCTGTCCCACCTCGTGCTGGCCTCCCAAGGTCGGGCAGCCCCGCATGCCTCCTCTGCTGTGGGTCGACCATCCCTGCAGCACTCCAGCGATCGACCAAGGTCACCTGCTGGTCGCTCCTGTACGCCCTAGTATCGAGCATCGACATCTCTTGCATCCTCGTAGCACAACCGGGCGTTTGATGCCAAGATCTGCAGTAGCTGTCAAGTTCGTCAGTGTATGGTGGAACACCAAGAACACTCAGCTGTAGCCGTTTGTTCCATCGCCAAGATCTCCTCCAAGGTCGTGGCATGACGGTTGTACTCGTGAGGCTACAAGTGGCACCAAGATCTTCCCGACCTGGCTATGATACCCTGAGGATGTGCATCTGCAAGCCCGAGATGAACCCGAAGGATCACGGAACGACAAGCTCACCGGCATGGGCCCCGAAGCCCCGATCATGGAACCGGAGGCACCGAACCCTGTAGATCTTCATCACGGACGTCAAGTTTGCCGACCCCGTACCCATATATGCCAAGACCGCCATCATGGAACCCTGAGTTCTCCAACATGGAAACCGAAGGCCATCGCCACCGGAAACCAAGTTCTCCACCGTGGAACGTGAGGGTCTCAATCATGGATCCGATGGCCGAGACCCTGAAGACCGAACCGAACCCTCGGAACCAAGTCCGTCGAACCCCCTATGTGTGACCCCTTTTGCGAGACCCCTATTTTATAAATGCCATCCATATATTTCTTGCATATAAATTATTCATGGTCACATACATATTCATATGTTTGGGGGTATTTTGTCGAAATATGGAGACTATACGCGGGCTATTCTAGTATTATATTGGCTCCATTTAAATTTATGTAGCAAACTGATGCCATGTTTTGTCTTGTTAAGACAACATTTAAATTACGGGGTAACTAAACAACATGGACCTTCTAATTAATTGTCGGGACCCCGGTTCCTCTTAATATTGCCTAATTGCACCGCATCTTTGACATGTCATGCATCATACATGCATCATGCCCGATCTTCTGCCGTACTATTAAATAGTGTATCCAGTGTTTCTTTTAGAGCTTTGCTTCTTCACGGTTTAGGCCGTTGAGTTGATGTGAGATTTGACAAGTTCTCTGGTGTATCTTCAGCAATGTTTTCCAAGCGAGCATTCTTCCCCTTTCTACCTATTTTGTGTTTATAGTCTTTACATCATCCTGTTGATCTATTGCTATCCATGTTGCGATGCTTTAGTTTCCGTGCACCATTTATATTCCTTGCAGCCTCTATATTTCCTTGAACATATCCAATTGCATGTTGATTGATAGAGAGTCGGCCTTGCGCGTCGTAGTTTCTTGCTCAGGTGCTGCTTCGCGTTGTTATCGTTCCACTGTTGTTGGGGGTTGGCAAATGCTTAATGGTGGGGATTATCATGTCTTTCATTATAGCTTGTCAATAAAAATGCTGGAAATAGATATAATGTAGAGGCACTGGTGGGTAATAGATGTTATTTGGTTTTTAACCACCCACTTGTGTCTACCTAGGACCCGAGTTCTTGACACCTATTCCGAGACTGAGTGCGCTAACCACATGTGGGGTGTCTGGGCACCCCTATCGGCTTATTACCTGATTTCAATATACTGTACTAGGGGCCACAAACTAGTTCGGTCTTTATACATTACCTACTATTCCTATGCCATGTATGCCATGTTTATTACATGTTGCTCGATGAGCGTTTATTACTGTTGCATAGGTGCGGCACTCTGTCACGGGAATATATTGTCTATGGCCCCTGCTCGCGTGATAAATGCACGCAACCTTAGGGTCTGTACGAGAAGGATTAGGTATACCTCGCACGGGTAGCTCTTTCGGGTGGCCCCCATGTACTTACTTTGGGTCTGGGAAAGTGTCGTATCTGAAGCCCCACCGACATACCAATGGAACTATGTTAACTGATCTAGCAACAAGGGTGGAAGTGTGTGTGGAAACTTTGGTGCACCCTTGTAGGGTTAAATCTTTTCGAAAAGCCGTGTCCATGGTTATGGACGACTTGGAGCACAGTTTCTCGATCATAGATGTCAACACCCGGATTTCTAAGTCCAGATGCCTGTTATGCCGTACATCACAATCCTAGGATTACCATTTTTGTGAGACATAACAGAATTCATACCACAGTACATCATCCATTACAAACCATAATAGTCTTACAAATAGTTGATCTCATGATCAAGTCTTAATACAAATCAGAGCAGCGGAAATATAATGTAGTAGAATCCATCTTCATAGTCACAGATAATGCTGACGATGGGAGATGATCCTAGTTGTCATAGACCTCCTGCTGTCCATCTTTCGGGTAGTCCTCCTCATAGTCTGTCCATGGGAATAGCCAGGGACAAAGCCATGAGTACTCTTTAAGTACTCACAAACTATCACTAGTATAAGTAAAGTGAAACTAGTAGGAATCTTAAGCTCTAGGTTTGTTTGCAAACAGACAGGTTTATTTTAGAATGCTGTAAAGAGTAAAGACCTAATTTAGTTCTCTAGATTACTTAAGTGGGAATCTAGTTTTCATGTTCACAGCCCTGCTATGGTCAAGTCAAAGTCATAGTTCAAGTCACAAGTTATTTTGAAAACATCTGACAACAGAACAGTATGGCCACTCCAACTGTCCATAACCGTGGACGTGGCTACTCGAATAGTTTGACACTCTGCAGAGGTGATACACTTTCACCACGAGATTTGATACATCCATGAGGGATAACCCTGAATCATCATACTTGGTATGCGGATAATCAATCCTAACCTTTCAATTACACACCCTAGTATAGGCACCCCCCTATGAGCTTGGCCTCCCAGCCATGGCCAACTTCCATCCCGAGAACTGCATAGGTGGACAATCATATTCACGAGGCAACCTCAACTCAACCTCTTCTGCAAGGGAACCCATACTAAGACATATAAACTTCCAGTTAAGCCCTACCCAACTCAGGTAATGTGGGTGTACGGTAAAATTGGAATGGTATCGCATCCAAACCCAACCATAAGTTTTTATCAAAGTCAAGGCTCATGCCTCATTCAGTTTCATCATCAAACCATTGTGTTTCATAACACATGTCAAAACATTTCAATAGAATGAATCATCATTCCAAGGTTTTCATAATCATTTTCTCCAAGTGTTCCCATCTAAAGTGATCAAGTTTTAGCTTACCACTAGCCACTAGTGTTGAGGGTATCACTATTGAGGGGTGCTAATCAAGTATAAGTATCCAAGACTAGTTCTATGATCTTGATGGGATCCATCCTATTTTCCACTAATCACAATTTATTAACTAAGTAAGAAAACTTTAGTAAAAGGAAAAGTAAAATTTGCAAGTAAAACTTGGGATGGGTATAATCAAAGTTGCATAACCAAGCATGCCTAGTGCATCTTGCATTAGTTAGCTTGCACTGATAGCTTGCCTTGTTCAGTGCAGTCGTTGAAGTTCTCTTCTTCTTCCTCGATGTACTCCTCCTCGTCATAGCCCTGATCGGTACTAGCGTCTATAAATACACGCGAGGTACACAATCACCAAACAACACTTAACTACTTCTATTTTGCACACAAAGGCTCACACTAGATGATCTAGCATCATCCTAATCATCACATGAAATAATGGCACATCCTTATTTATTTTATTTTGGGAAAAGTAATTTCTACTCATTAAAAAATACTTAAGATTTAATATAATCCAATTAAAATATGGGATCATATTGACACATGTCATCACCACATATTTCAATACTTGGGAATGTGATTTAAAGTGGTGGTCATATATTACAAGATTTAATATTACTATTTAATAATATTAAAGTGCCTAGAAATGCCTAGATAGCATTCTTTTAATACTAATCCATGTTTAATATCTATAAAACCAAATATTTTTACATATTCATGTAGAGCATGTCAAATGTGATTTTTGAGAGTTGGAATAAACTCAAAAGCATTTATGGTTGATTTTATAAAAATGTTTGAAGTGGTAAAAGTCGTTGTCTTGTTATTTTTAGTATAGGTGATCTATAATTTCAAATAGTTTGAATCTAACGGGAGTGATTAGATATTTTCAGTACCTTTCTAACAAAATTGGAATCATACAATTTGGTTTAGTACAACTCTTTGAATTCAATTTTGAAAACAGCTACTGAATAGGATTTTGAATAAAATAGAAAAGCTAAGTTTGAATCACTGGAATATGCGCGGGAACAAAACTGGGCCGACCCAACTGCACAACTCGCACGCAGCGGGCTGCTGATAGGTTGGTCCCACGCGTCAGTGGCTCTATCTAAACGAAGCGGTATCATCAATTCTCAGCGCTACGATTAGAACAAGATCTACAACTGAGGTTCAACCTCTACGGCGAGCTGCTCGCGGGGGATTCGAAACCTAGTGGCATGGTGGGGGTCGTCGGAGGCTTACCAGGGCTCCAGCTAGGTCTGGTGATGGGGGCGAATGGGCTGGTAGATGACGGCGAGTCGAACGGTGGTCGCGGCGGCTGTTGGGGTGGCTCCAATCGACGACGCCTTTCCTTCACTACAACAGCGGGCGTCGGCCAAATTCCGGCGACGTGGTGCTCGCCTTGCTCCGGGAAAGGGTCTGGGATGTTCCTGTGAGAGTGGGGAGTGAAATGGTGTGTCGTTTGAGGTCTGGGGAGGGTCCTATTTATACACCGGTGAGAGAGGCAGGGCAGAATGGCTCGGGCTCACCGGCGATGCTGCTACAGGTCGAGATAGGGATGACGGATGGCATGGGTCGACGCGGTGGACTGTGGTGATCGTCACGCGCGTGATGGTGCTGTAGGGGCGGTCTCAGTTGGTCGGGAAAGGTCCGTGCTCTGTGCGGGTATGGCGGTGTTCGTCATCGAGTACAGTGGTCATGGGGCGTGCAACAGCGAATGGTCATGTATGGGAGGTGGCTGGTGACGCGGCGAGTGCGGGCACACATGGATAGAGCGAGGCGAGGCGTGGCTGCGCGAGGCGGCTTCGGTGCTCTGGCGTGCTCTTGGCATGGTTGCGAGTTAAAATGGTGCGGCTATGCTAGCTTCTCTACTGCTCGACGTTGGTTAAGGGGTGGACAAAGAGGTGCGGTGAGGTCACGCCTGTCTTCTTGTGGTCATGGGAGAGGGCGGCGCGACATGTGGCGTCTTGTCCATGGTCGACCAGCATGGACATGCTCGGGTAAGACATGGCACTGGTGCAACGATGAAGGGGAGAGGCTCCACTGCATGGCCAGGTACTAGGAGTGATCATGGGTGAGTAGTGGAGTTGAATTGGGTACAGTTTATGATCAGTTGATAGATCAAAACAGTAGATAGTTGGAGAACTGGTACTCTGTCTGCTAAGTGTTCGACTAAATGGCCGCATGAGATAAAGATTCAAATTTTTGAATGAATTTTGGTGGGGGTGTTGGTCACATCTTGAGTATCTCTGGTTGCTAGGGATTTCCATGTGGTGTTGGTTTGAGTGGTTTTTGCAAAATGGTGATCTATGCACCTATACTTGATTCAATTTTGAATTACCTCTCAAATAGGTTTGAAATTGGTTTCTGTAGATTTGTAAAGTTTGCTTGGGTTCATATTTACTTGGTCTAGCAAGGGGTGAAAAGAAATAGAATTGTTTCTGTTGGAAATCTTTTACTAGAGATGCCCAAAGTAGGCTAATGGTTAATTTTGGCCAAAGTGACCATTTGATCATATGCCTCATATATGATTTTCTTTTTAGTTGATTTTGTTTCAAATTGACTTAGATGATGTGGTATTCATCTTTAAACTAATCCTTATCATTTATAGCATTCAATCATGGAAAATGCAAACTCTCATGCATTAATATAAATCACACATGCACTCATATGGGTTTAAGAAATAAAGTTTTTGTTAACCCTAATCTTGGGTGATTTGAACTTGATAAGCTTGTTTAATATTTTTGAGATGTTACAATAGACAACTATAACTAAACTTTACTGTTATAATTTGACTTATATTTGATATGACTAGTAAATTGGATAACTCCCATGGAAAGAATGAATAAACCTACCAACTATGTGAGTTTCCTCGGAAGGACTTCCTCATTTGGTCTCGAGGGGGAAAATACCAGGATGGGTATGTTTGGTGTTAGTATCAGGTTGGTTCCACATAGGTCTTTCTTATCTCTCTCTGATAGCCGACAATTGTATCAAGTCTCTATAGGTTATTTAGTGCATGATTCGCTGCCGCTTTAGTCCACCATACCTATGTAGACGAGAGCCACGGAATTATAGACTCGCCGTGTACTGGCCTCAGTACTGAACGCTCTCTTTTTTCCTTTGCCCTTTGTCGGCACCCCTTTCGTTTTAGCAGATTTAAGTTCGACATCGTTAGCAGGGTTACCCTTTCGGCTTGGCCTAGGCAGGCTTATGGATGCCATTGGTTATTCTTCAAGACTCTTAGCTCCATTTGCATCTTATCCATACTCGAACGTTGTATTGTTTTCAAGGTGATTTGGATCTTTGTACTGTATATCTGTATTCTTGACTCGTTGAGTCATTGTTGTATATATATGTTCTGTGGGTTCCATTGTGAACTATTGTGTAATGGTATTACTTCATTTTCCACCCGCACGCAAGTGCCTGGTGGTCATATTTGAATCGTTTCTATACGGGTTTGGTGGGAAGCGGTAAAATCTGCATAAGGAAGATTCGAGGGTGTTACAAAGTGATATCAGAGATCGGCAGTTGCGATACCCCACTGGTCTATCCTGTAGGATAACCTAGCTAACAGACGATGTATAGTGTCAAAACTATTTTGCAAAATCGTTTGGATAAATCTGATTAGGTCAATTTTTACTCCTTACCTCTACGCTCTTCTCCTCTTACATTTGCATGTTTGCATCTGCTGTCTTACCTCCTTCAAGTCCAGGATTTCTCGTGGTCGGGTTTCCGTCGTACCTTCAGGGTTTCTAAGACTTCTTGTTTCAGCGTTCTTTCTATATCCGATATTCATGTTATGTGAGGAATTCTTCATCTGTTGTACTTTTCTTCGTTCCTTCTTTGTACCTTCCGATGATTTCCAACATGACAACATCATCATCAGCTACATCAGATCCGATAAAGTGCCTACATCACTCCTTTGTGTTTTTGAATATCACTTCTCGAGATCTTCAGTCTGAATTCCGAGAGTTGGTTGCATAATTCTTCTATTTATGTACAGAGTAATGCTTTGAGTGCGGTATGGAGTCGCAACCATACCACTACTCTTATCATTCATTATTGTACACTGAATTGGTGGACCAATGCAATTACTCTTTTCCAGGGAAGTTAGAGGTGGCCTTACCTTTTGATACCTCTACCTTTGTCTTTGTTTTTCCGGAGTGTTCTCTGAATGAACGTGAGCAACAACCTCTTGTTGGTGGTGTCAATGATTTCAAGACGGAGAAGGGATCTTTGTTAGTGGTGTCGCAAGTATCTACACAAGCCGAGAAGATTCAGATCGTCAGCCTTCTTCCCCGTACCATGAGGCGGATCTCGAGGGCGAGATCCCTTGTTAGTGGTGTCGAATTGTAGCACCCCGGGTAAAACCACTACTAGAAAATTGTGTGTTGTTTTTATTTTGTGCATCATCATGATCGCATGCTTATGTCATCATGCCACATTGCATTTGAGTATCATCATCATGCATATGTTTGCCTAAAACTAATTCCAAAAGCCTATCCTTGTTTTCTAAATATCCCCCGTCTTTATTTCAAATCAAAGGCCTAGTCTTTTTCGGATCTTGTATTTATCTAAAAACTATTTGCAAAAGTCTTTTGTATAAAAATAAAAAAACAAACAAAATAAAAACTGTTTTGACCGGGGAGGCAGTCTAGCCGGTCAGGCCAGAGGCCCAACCGGGCGAGACTACCTACTACCTAGACGAAACCCTACTGATACCTTCGATCTGGATTACGGATGTAGTATAGCTCTTTTTCCCTAGTAGACCTAGGTTATCGAATCCACGGGAAGCAAATGCATAGTAAAGTTACTTTAACGGACCTTCTGGAGTTTTAGAATTCCTTTTGTGTTTTTATCGGACCTGTAGCTTGCGTCTTTTTGTTGTTGTCGATGATGGAGAGAGAGGACCTATGGCGTTCGATTTCACCTGTAGCTGTGCAAAAACATCTGATGGAAATAAAAGATAGAAATAAAGTATGCGTGTACTTGTTAGAGCAAGATAAATTATATGTGGGCAGTGCATCTATAATTGATATTGCCTCCGCAACCGCTTATAGCAATAACCTACTAGTCTCATCCATAGAAAAAAGAGAACTAATGATATGCATAGTGATGTCACCATTACTCCCAAGAAAATATCTCACATACAACCGTACTACCCCTTCTGTCACTGGGGTTCCCAACCTGTAGATCAGTCATCACTCATACTCCCTATACCTGGCTCAACCCTTGGGGTCTTAGGTACCTGACAAGTACTTGGACTGAGGCAAGAGAGGATACAGTAATCATCATGTAATACAAACTAATACACGATCCCATCTATGATAAATCACATGCACAATTGCTACATGGCTAGACCGAAGCCCTTAGCCCAAGGAGAATTACTCACACATAGAGATGAGATCAACAATCATAAACATTGTAATGAAAATCATAAGATTGATAGCAATAGTCTTATAATGTTGCCAATCAAAGAAGAGATGTACTATTAGAAGTGGTGGAGTATGGCTATGGAGATGGAAAAGAGTGTGGAGATCTGGAGGCGGCTTTCTGACGAGGTATGGCTTCTTCGGGGTCTAGGACACAGTGAGAGATGTTTTCCTGTCGCCTGAGGCTTCTTTATATAGGGGTCCCTTCATGAAAGTTGTTCTGTTTGACCTAACGGTGGTGGCGCCAACTATACGACCGGAGCTATACGGTCAGAATTTTTGCTCCGGCTGTATAGTTGGTCGTTACGGCGTGTGCCTTCGCAGGACGGCTCCTGGTTTCTTCTGGTTGAAGGAAATATTGTATCTTTGACTTTAATGTAGTGATTCCCTCCTTTAAGCGACATTATCTGCGCAGAAAAAATACAAGAACAAAGGATTGCATACCCCTCTGAATATTAGCATTAGTGGAAGGGTTTAGAGAGATATTTTATCAAAAATATGATTAATATACAGTTTAAATATGGACGTAGATGGCTATATTTCAGAGCCATCACCTACCTACCTAAACCATAGACCTACCCACCTAACCACCCGCAGCCGCCGCCGCACTCAACCGCACACGCTGCTGCTGCACTCCCGCACGCAACGCACGACCACACAACGAGCTAGCACGCTACACACACGACGTGTAGCGCCCAGCTCACCCGCAACACCCTGACCATCACGCTCTGCCCGCTCACGCGTAGCCCGACAACCATCTTGACCCCGGCCCGCGCGGCCACCCCATCGGGATCCCCTCGCTCGCAACCAGTCCCACCACTCACCCACACCACACGCTTCCCCACTCTCGCACACAATCCGTGCCCCTTCTCTCGAGAGCTCCTCCGTCGACCGCGGCCTTCCTGGCCTCGTCTTGCTGGCACCATCCCGCGCGACCTCCTCCGCCCCACCAGCCTGCACCTCGCGCCCCTCCATGCCCGCACGCGTTGCTACCCATGCCCTCCGTCCCACCTTGTGCTGGCCTCCCAAGGTCGGGCAGCCCCGCATGCCTCCTCTGCTACGGGCTAACCATCCCTGTAGCACACCAAGGATCGACCAAGGTCGCCTGCTGGTCGCTCCTTTACGCCCTGGTATCGAACATCGACATCTCATGCATCCTTGTAGCACAACCATGCGTCCGATGCCAAGATCTACAGTAGCTATCAAGTTCGTCAGTGTACGGTGGAACGCCAAGACCACTCAACTGTAGCCATTTGTGCCATCACAAAGATCTCCTCCAAAATCATGGCATGACGGTTGTACTCGTGAGGAGACAAGTGGCACCGAGATCTTCCCGACACGGCTGTGATACCATGAGGATGTGCAGATCTGCAAGTTTGAGATGAACCCAAAGGATCACAGAACGACAAGCTCACTGGCATGGACCCCGAAACCTTGATTATGGAGCTGGAGGCACCAAACCCTATAGAACTTCGTCATGGACGTAAAGTTTGCCAACCCCATACCCATATATGCCAAGCCCACCATCGTGGAACCCCGAGTTCTCCAACATGAAAACCGAAGGCCATCGCCACCAGAAACAAAGTTCTCTGCCATGGAACATGAGGGTCTCCATCTTGGATCCGATGGCTGTGACCGCGAAGTCCAAACCGAACCCTCATAACCAAGTCCGCCGGACCCTCTATGTGTGACCCCTTTTCCAAGACCCCTATTTTATAAATGCCATCCATATATTTGTTGCATATAAATTGTTCATGATCGCATACATATTCATTTGTTTAGGGGTATTTTGTCGACTCACCTAGAAGTAAAAATGGAGACTATATGCAGGCTTCTCTAGTCTTATATAGGCTCCATTTATATTTGTGTAGTGAACCGATGCCATGTTTTGCCTTGTTAAGACAACATTTAAATTGAGGGTAACAAAACAACATGGACCTTCTAATTAATTGTTAGGACCCCGGTTACTCTTAATATTGCCTAACCGCACCGCATCTTTGACATGTCATGCATCATACATGCACATGACCGATCTTCTGCCATAGTATTAAATAGTATATCAAGTGTTTCTTTTAGTGCTTTGCATCTTCACGGTTTAGGCTATTGAGTTGATGTGAACTTCGACAAGTTATCCGGTGTATCCTCGGCAATGTTTTCTAGGAAAGCATTCTTCCCCTTTCTACCTATTTTGTGTTTATAGTCTTACTTCCTCCTATTGATATATTACTATCCGTGTTGTGATGTCTTAGTTTCCGTGCACCATTTATATTCCTTGCAACATCTATATTGCCTGGGACTCATCCTATTGTGTGTTGATTGATAGACAGTCGGCCTTGCGAGTCATAGTTGTTTGCTCAGGTGCTGCTTCGTGTTGTTGTCATTCCACCATTGTTGGGGGTTGGAAAATGCTTAATGGTGGGGATTATCATGGCTTTCATTATAACTTGCCAATAAAAATGCTGGAAATAGATATAATGCAGACACACTGGTGGGTAATAGATGTTATTTGGTTTTTAACCACCCACTTGTGTCCACCTAGGACCCGAGTTCTTTACACCTGCTCCGAGGCTAAGCACGCGAACCACATGTGGGGTGTCTGGGCACCCCTATCGGCTTATTACCTGATTTCAAAGTACTGTACTAGGACCCACAAACTAGTTCAGGCTTTTATACGTTACCTACTATACCTATGCCATGTATGCCATGTTTATTACATGTTGCTCGATGAGCGTTTATTACTGTTATGTAGGTGTGGCACTCTGCCACGGGAATATATTGTCTATGGCCTCTTCTCACGTGACAAGTGCACGCAACCTTAGGGTCCATATGAGGAGGATTAGCTATATGTCGTATGTGTAGCTCTTTCGGGTGGCCCCCATGTACTTGCTTTGGGTCTAGGAAAGCGTCGTGTCCGAAACCCCGCCGACATACCGATGGAAGTATGTTAATTGATCTAGCAACAAGGGTGGAAGTATGTGTGGAAACTTTGGTGCACCCCTGCAGGGTTAAATCATTTCGAAAAGCCATGTCTACGGTTATGGATGTCTTGGTGCACAGTTTCTCGGTCATAGGCAACTATAACTAAAGTTTACTATTATAATTTGACTTGTATCTGATATGACTAGTAATTTGGATAACCCCCATGGAAAGAATGAATAAAACTACTAGCTGTGTGAGTTTCCTTGGAAGGACTTCTTCATTTGGTCTCGAGGAGGGAAATACCAAGATGGGTATATTTGGTGTTAGTATCAGGTTGGTTCCACGTAGGTCTTTCTTATCTCTCTCTGATAGCCGATAGTTGTATTGAGTATCTATAGGTTGTTTAGTGCATGCTTCGCTGCCGCTTCAGTCCACCATACCTATGTAGGCGAGAATCGCCGAATTCTAGACTCGCCGTGTAATGGCCTTAGTACTGACCTCTCTCTTTTTACTTTGCCCTTTGTTGGCACCCCATTTGTTTTTGCAGGTTTAAGTTCGACGTCGTTAGCAGAGTTACCCTTCCGTCTTGGCCTAGGTAGGGTTATGGACGTCATTGGTTATTCTTCAGAGCTCTTAGCCCCATTTGCACCTTATCCGTACTCGGATGTTGTATTGTTTTCAAGGTGATTTGGATCTTTGTACTGTATATCTGTATTCTTGACTCATTGAGTTGTTTTTGTATATATATGTTTTGTGGGTTCCATCGTGAAATATTGTGTAATGGTATGACTTTGTTTTTCACCCGCACGCAAGTGCCTGGTGGGCATCTTTGAATTGTTTCTATGCGGGCTTGGCGGGAAGCACTAAAATCGGCATAGGGCCGATTCGAGGTGTTACACCCTACAGGCCTGCGCGCGAACTAGGCCCCGTGTCCGTTGGCCCCATGAATTAGTGAGTGAGGGTAGGTTATCCCCGAGTAAGAAAAACCCTGCGAACTTCTCTAAAACAAATAAAAATAATAGAATCGATTTAAATACAAATTTAATCATATATTTTAAACTGTTTTGAATTTGTAAAATCTTTTAAAATGAAATATGATTCAAATTCAAATACGAATTCAAACATGTTTTGAAATTTGGCTACAGCCAACTCTTACTAATCAAACCTCTGACTTTTTACCCTATTTTAATTGTCTTGCATTTAAATATTGTTCTCAATTCAGAAATTCAAATAATACATGTAATATATGTTTCTGATCAGAAAAATGCCGAGAATTCAAATATTCCATCCAAAATAATTTTTGGACAATTTAAAATTTCGAAATTATTTAAATGCCAATAAATCATTTTCTTAATAAATTCACAACTTTAATTCCATAATTCCGAATTCGACAAATAATATGTCTAAATCGATTGGCGCGACACACCCGTTCTAAATATGCATTCCATGATATGAATTGAAGCATGCATACTATAAATATTAAATATTGAGAACTGTTTATGGGAGTAAAACATGCCTAAATAATTAGTTAAAGTGCTTTAATAATGTTCCACACCTCACCCATGCCATGCTATGTTCGACCATGAAATTATGCATCATTCCATCATGGCATACTTTGTTGCTTGTTGCATATATTCATATGATTGCGCATTTTATTTATTGTGGCTCTTTGTGTGTTTGGCTTTTATTCCGGACAGACGCCGAGCAAGGGAATTATCAGGAGAACCAAGAGTACTACCTAGATCCTAGTTACCCTACTAGTGATCTGACAGGAAAGCAACTCCCCATGCTTGCATACATATAACACCTATTCCTCTATCTTATTCTTGCATCATGGAGTCACGATTGCATTAAATTGAATCCCAAGTATTGCATAACCTTTACTTTTAAATCCCACCGAACCTTGTACCCTCAATCCTATGAGCCATTACTACAGGAGTTGTTTGAGCCATGCGAGTCGTAGGATTGCATGTGTAGGGTTTGTGCGGGTCTTTGGATAACGAGGTACCTAAACAACTTAAACTGTGTAGTAATGGGATGACTAAAGAAAGAGGCATCAGTGGGTAATAGCTGTTATTTGGTTCTTCTACGCTCACTTGTGTCTCGTAGGATCCGAGTACTTGATTCCTGTTCCTTGACGATCGCACTATCCTCATGTGGGACCATGAATCCCCTTTGCCTGAGCTTGATTCATATTTTATTTCTTCGGGCCACAAACTAGTTTGGGACTTTATTACAATCCTATACTTATGCCATGCTTTACTGCTTTATTTATTATTGCGCATGGAGCGCTTATACTATTAGGACTTGTGCCACGATTCCGCTGTATCGACAAGCCCAGTCACACTTTCGGGTACCCAGTCATTTACAACCTCCGCCACACACCCTGGGTCAGTCGTGGAGCCAGCCGACTTCGTAGCGAGTAGCTTATTGGGGGTGCCCCCTAAAAAAATTAATGAATCTTATGAATGCATTGTCGTGAGGCCTTGTTGCTTTTCATTTGGTTCTTCCCGAGGTTGATCGTGCGTGTGTTGCTATTTGTGCATCCTTGAAGGGTAATCTTTGTGAAAGCCGTGTCCACGATTATGGATGACTTGGAGCACAGTTTCTTGATCATAGACAAGCATAACTAAAGTACCGCCTATAATTTGACTAAGACATGACTAGTAAATAGTGTAACGCTCATGGAATAGTTAATAAAATTGCCAACAGATGGGATGTTCTTCCACCTTCTCGTCGGTAAGCGAGAAGGTGGGCGAGCGATATTTATTTATGTTACTTATATAACTGTTGTTAATAATTAATGAGCATTCATCTATCTCTGGTTGGGCGGATGTTGTAGCGTGTCTCTATAGAACTGTTTAGCTATTATCTTTTGCTGCAATTGCGTTACCCCAGGTTGTTTCGTTTAGATGCATTAAGACTTGCTGAGTACCCCTAGGGTCTCAGACGATATATGTTTTGGTTCAGATGGACAAGTTTACTCACAAGAAGGTTACTGGGTCAAAGTGATCGATGATGGTGGCAATGACTGTTAGGTGTAGAGATTCCAGGGATGGAGATCTGTGAGATCTGTGGGCGGGATGTGCTTAACTTCAGGGCATCTTATGCCAATTTGCTTCTTGTCTATACTCGGATCTTGTTTTCCGCTTCTGCTTCATACTCTGATGTGTGATGTATGAGGATGTGTCCTAAAATATTATCTCTAGCTAGGATATTTGGATCTTGCCATATGGCGTTGAATATTAACGTGTCCATTGTTTTAGATGGTTTGTCTCTGATGTACTTTTGTATGTCACTGGCATACACACTTGTGTATATTTTGTTTGCATACCTGTCGACTACGCTGCTTGCTCTTGTCCCTATGTTCTTGAAAGTGGGTAGGATGGTTGGCCGGTACCGTGCACTGCTCCGCTTCTACGGGCCTAAACATGGGTGGCCTTGGGCCTCCGCGGTAGAATCCCTTATCCACTTTTGGGTTCATCCTCGCTTGTTGCTTAGAGCATAGGGTCCGAGGTATTACACCAGTAACCCCACATGTCAGCCTCTCCCAGTAGCAACCCTAGCAGCAGTGCCCAGTCACCCAGCCCTGGCCCGTGTGTAATTGAGTGTGGATAGATCTAGACCATGTAAAAAAAGTATATGCAGTTCAAAATTCAAATTCATACTTAAATTTAAAAAAGTCAAGCCTTTTGCCAACTTTGACCCTGCTTTGTTTGAAATCTGTAAATAAATTTGAAACTTTTCAAAAACCAAAGTTATGTGTTTTTGAATTGTGAACACTAATTTGCTCTCTGTTTATTTTGTCAAAATTTTCCATATAATAAATAATTGTGGTGTGTCATTAAATGCTTTATTATGATATTAATCACATCTTTTTATGCATAAATCCAAATAATGCATATTATATCTGTTTTGAGATGAGAAAAGTTCAAGGATTAATAATATGCCATCCAAAACAAATTTTGGACAACTAAAATTCCGAACTTGTCTAATACAATTAAATGGTCTTTTCTTAATATACTCATAACTTTAATTCCGTAATTCCGAATTCGACAAATGCTATGTCTAGATCGATCAACACAACGAGCCCTTTCCAACCGTGCGTTCCTTACTTGCGATTGCATCATGCATCATGGAAAATTTGTAGAATCATAACTATTTATGCAAGGAAAATATGATGAATAAAATTGGCAAATAATTATTTCTTGTTAATAATGCCTCACTAACGTTGTATCATCAATGGGATATGAAAATGACATTTTCTCAACATGGTTTGCATTATTTACTTTCCATGCCATGCATCATATCATGATCATGCCAATTCTTGCGCATTAGTTGTAATTGTTGGATCGTTTGTTCTTTTAGCGCTTTGCTTCTTCATGGATTAGGCCATTGAGTTGATGAGAGAATTGACAAGTTTGTCGGATATGTATCTCCAGCTATGGATCCAGGCGAGCATTCTCCCCCTTTCTACCTATTTTTCATTTATACTATTTACTTTCTCCTATTGATCTATTGCAATCCGAGTTACGATGCTTTAGTTTTCGTACCCCTATTATATTACTTGCAGCCTCTATATTGTCTTGGACACCTCCTATTACCTATTGTTTGGGAGTCAGTCGGCCTTCCGAGTCGTAGTTGCTTGCTCAGGTGTCGCTTCACCTCGTCGATATTCCACCAATGTTGGGGGTTGGAACATGATTAATGGTGGACATGATCATGGCTATAATTACAAATTGTTAATTAAATGTTGAGAGTAGATATAATTAATGCAAAGGCACAGGTGGGTAATAGTTGACATCTGGTTATTATCCCGCCCCCTGTGTCCACCTAGGACCCGAGTTCTTGAGACATGTTCCGAGATCGAGCGTGCTAACCACATGTGGGGTGAATGGGAACCCCTATCGGCTTATCACCTAATTTCAAAGTACTGTACTGGAGGCCACAAACTAGTTTCAAGTTTTCATCCCATGTTATGTCATGTATGCCATGTTTATTATCTATTGCTCGATGAGCATTTACTATTGTATTATTTAGGTTGTGGGTCGTTATGTTGAGGATTATACCTATGGCCCCTGATCTCTTGGCTAATCTCGCAACCTCTGCGTCTGTCTTTGAAGCCGGCCTTCTTCCTCGTACCATAAGGAGGATATCGAGGGCGAGATCCATTATTAGTGGTGTTGAATTGTAGCACCCTGGGTAAAACAACTACTAGAAATTGCTTATTATTTGTTTATCTGCATCATCATGACATCATCATCATCATAATGATCATCATGCCACATTGCATGGGTCATCCTTTGATGCATTGTGTTTATGTATTGTGTTTGATCTTGTTATCTATATACCTCCTCTTTCTTTTGTCTATCTCCGTATTTTGGTTTTCCCAAGAAGGATCCATTTCCTAGGGTCCAATATTTTCCAAATGCTTTTGTTGCTCCTTTTCTAAAATTCTCATCCCAAATCTCGTAGTAATTCCCAATTTGATTATATGGGGAATCACTCTTCTCTATTCTATTTCCCTCTTGCTTCACCTTTTCTACCATCTTCCTCTGCTCAAATTTTCCTGCAAATTTCAAAAGATTTTGAAATCAGATGCTTGTTTGAATTTTAAATAACAAAACAAATAGTAAATAAAACCCAAAACAAAATAAGAGAGGGAGAGAGCCTCACCGAATTAGCCCACCTAGATCCTCTTTTCTCTTCCACCGAAGTAACCCCCTACTGGACCATCTCCTGGCCCATCCGAGCGAAGGAACACGCTCCCCACGCCTCCACCATTTCTGCCGTCTTCTCCACGCAGTCACGCGAGGAGCGTGAGCCCCTCCTCTTTTCAGACGTTAGCAGCACCAACCACTACATGGGCCCTTCCCACTTTTTAATCCCCATCAGTTCATTCCCTAAGAACCCAAGCTTTCGCCTTCCTTCCGCCTCTGCCGTCACTGTCTCCATGTCCTCTGTGTATAGTTTTCTTCTCCACAAAAATCTGTTGTGAGAGAGAGCCGACAATGCCATGGCCAGGGTGTGAGACGTCCCTGTCGATGCTGTAGCCACGCCGAAGCTATCCAAGGCCAGGAATCGCTTCACGGAGCCATTGAAGACTGCTCGGAAGGCACAGGAGGAGTCGTACGTGTCCGCTCATCTTTTCGCCAGAGCACCGTCGTAGTCATCACCGCCTCTGTCGACCTCGTCCTTCCCCGAGCCAACCAAGCACATCCTCGGCTTCAGGGTGAGATGATTTTTCTTCTCCCCATCTCTCCCATCCTTCCCTATGACGAATTCGTCCGGGTCCGATCATGTCCTGCAAGCCCCTGCCATGGACGCGCACCTCCCTATTTGATTTCCACTGCCTCTCTTGGACTTATGGTTATCCTATGCTGTTTGCACCATGCCAACTCAAGATTGTCGCCGACGCCTGCGTCTGCTACTGCTCACCTCTGCAAGAGACACGCACCCCGGAGCCTCGTCCACGTCTTCAGTGCTCGGCAACCTCCCTGCGCCGCGCGCTCTACAGACAGACACACGCGCGCCTTGCAGATAAACATGCGTCCGCCCACTCTACAAACAATGTCACGGGCTCTTTGTTTTTGTTGTTTTCCTGGCAGCCTCAGCTCACCTCCGAAGCCGCACAGTACCCATCGGCGTAGAGAGATCGACCAGCTTCCTCTAGGATCAGACGATGCCTAAGTTAGTTGCCCACATCTCTTGTTTTCATATCCTAAAGTCGAGCCTTTTTCTTGGCCAATCTCTATCTGAAATACAGTTATGTTTTTAGTGTGTTTTGAGGTCTGTTCATCAGAAAATTTCTGGCCAGCTCGCTGGATCTCCGGTGATTCTTCTAGGATAAAATCTCCTCCCCACTGTACCCTCCCTCTACCGCATCAATCGACACGCCAATCGGATCATCAAGGAAGTCATAATCCTTCCTCCGAAGTAGGGTCGAGCTAGCAACAAGCACATATCTGAAATTCGGAACATCCAACACTCCTGACCCATCATTGACCATTTTGCAGTTAGGCCCCTTTCCAGATTCGTTTCCCAACCCGTGGTATACCTCGTAACACCACCTGTTAGTCTCTCCCAATAGCCACGCCAGCAGCAGTGCCCAATCACCCAGCCCTGGCCCACGTGTCATTGAGTGTGGCTAGATCTGGACCATGTAACAAAAGTATATGCAGTTCAAAATTCAAATTCAAACAAGTCAAACCATTTGCCAACTTTGACCCTACTTTATTTGAAATCTGTAAATAAATTTGAATCTTTTCAAAAACCAAAGTTGTGTGTTTTTGAATGCTAAACACTAATTTGCTCTTTGTTTATTTTGTCAAAATTTTCCATATAATAAATTGTGGTGTGTCATTAAATGCTTTATTATGATATTAATCACATCTTTTTATGCATAAATCCAAATAATGCATATTATATATGTTTTGAGATCAGAAAAATTCAAGGATTAATAATATGCCATCCAAAAAAATCTTGGACAACTAAAATTTCGAAATTGTTTAATACTATGAAATGAAATTTTCTTAATATATTCATAACTTTAATTTCGTAATACCGAATTCGACAAATGATATGTCTAGATCGATCAACACAACGGGCACTTCCCAATCGCACATTTCTTACTTGTTATTGCATCATGCATCATGGAAAATTTGTAGAATCATAACTATTTATGCAAGGAAAACATGATAAGTAAAATTTGCAAATAATTATTTCTTGTTATAATGCCTCACTAATGTTGTATCATCAATGGGCTATGAAAATGTCATTTTCTCAACATGGTTTGCATCATTAACTTGCAATGCCATGCATCATATCATGATCATGCCGATTCTTCCGCATTAGTTGTAATTGTTGCATCGTTTGTTCTTTTAGTGCTTTGCTTCTTCATGGATTAGGCTATTGAGTTGATGAGAGTATTGACAAGTTTGTCTGATATGTATCTCTAGCTATGGATCCCAGGCGAGCATGCTCCCCCTTTCTACCTATTTTTTATTTATAGTCTTTACTTCCTCCTGTTGATCTATTGCAATCCGTGTTGTGATGATTTAGTTTTTCGTACCCCAATTATATTACTTGCAGTCTCTATATTGCCCTGGACACCTCCGATTACCTGTTTTTTGGTAGTCAGTCGGCCTTGCGAGTCGTAGTTGCTTGCTCAGGTGTACCTTCATGTCCTCGATGTTCCAGTGATGTTGGGGGTTGGCACATGCTTAATGATGGAGATGATCATGGCTATAATTACAACTTGTTACTTAAATGTTGAGAGTAGATATAATTAATACAGAGGAATAGGTGGGTAATAGTTGAGATCTAGTTATTATCCCGCCCCCTGTGTGCACCTAGGACCTGAGTTCTTGACACTTGTTCCAAGATCGAGCGTGCTAACCACATGTGGGTGAATGGGAACCCCTATCGGCTATTACCTGATTTCAAAGTACTGTACTAGGGCCCACAAACTAGTTTGATGTTTTCATGCAATGTTATGCCATGTTTGCCATGTTATTCCATGTTTATTATATGTTGCTCGATGAGCATTTACTATATTTTGTACTGTTTAGGATGTGGGTCGTTATGTTGAGGATTATACCTATGGCCCCTGATCTCTTGGCTGTTATCGCAACCTCTGGGTTCGTCTTCAGAGCCATCTAACTTCGTTACGGGTAGCTTAGTGTGGTGGCCCCCATCTACTTGCTTTGGGTCTAGGAACATGTCGTCTCCGAAGCCCTACCGACATATCGATGGGTGTATGTTAATTGATCTGGCAAACATGATGGAAGTGCGTGTGATACTTTGGTGCACCCCTGTAGGGTTAAATCTTTTCGAAAAGTCATGTCTATGGTTATAGACGACTTGGAGCAAAATTTCTCGAGCATAGACAACTTGACCTAACGAACTACTTTTATAATTTGACTTGGATCTTATATGACTAGTGAAGTTGGATAATCACCATGGAATGAATGAATAAAATTGCCAACTGTGTGAGTTAAATCGGAAGAACTTCCTCGTTTGGTCTCGAGGGGGGAAATACCAGGATGGGTATGTTTGGTGTTAGTATGAGGTTGGTTCCTGAATAGGTCTTTCTTATCCCTCTCTGATAGAAGAAAATTGTATCGAGTCTCTATAGGTTGTTTAGTGCATGCTTCGCTGCTATTTCAGTCCACCATACATATGTAGGCGAGAGCCGGCGAATTCTAAAAATTGCCATGTACTGGCCTCAGTACTGACCACTCCCTTTTTTCCTTTGCCCTTTGTTGGCACCCCTTTTGTTTTGATAGGTATGGGTTTGACGATGTTAGTAAGGTTACCCTTTCGGCTTGGCCTGGGCAAAGTTATGGATGCTGTTGGTTATTCTTCAGGGATCTTAGCCCAATTTGCATCTAATCCGTACTCGCATGTTGTATAGTTTTCAAGGTGATTTGGATCTTTGTACTGTATATCTATATTATCGACACATGGATCTGTTGTTGTATATATCTATTCTATGGGTTCCATCATGGACTATTATGTAATGGTATTACATTTTTTTCCACCTACACACAAGTGCCTAGTGGACATCTTTGAATTGTTTCTATGCGGGTTTGGCGGAAATCGCTGAAATCTGCATAGGGTCGATTCGAGGGTGTTACAAAGTGGTATTAGAGCTCATCAGTTACGATACCCGACTGGTCCAGCTTATAGGATAACCTAGCTAACTAATGATGTAGAGTGTCAAAACTAATTTTTTAAAATCGGTTGGATAGATCTGATTAGGTCTTCTTTTACTCCTTACCCCTATAATATTCTCCTCTTACCTTTGCATGTTTTGAATATACTTTCATATCTTTTCTTTAAGTCCAGGATTTCTCGTGGTTGGGTTTCCGTCATACCTTTAGGGTTTCTCTTGCTTCTTCTTGTAACAGTGTTTCTACATCCGGTCTTCATGCTATCCGAGGAATCTTCCTCTGTGTAACTTTCAGTGGACCAAAAATTCACTAAACGGTTTTTGTATCCTCTGGTGTTTCCAACATGATGACATCATCTATATAAGATCCGATGAAGATCCTGCCTCACTCCCTTGTTTTCTGAACATTGCTTGTCAAGATCTTAAGTCTGAATTCTGAGAGTTGGTTGCATAATTCTTCTATTTATGTACAGAGCAATGCTTTGAGTGTGGGATGGAGTCGTGACCATACCACAACTCTTATCATTCACTCTGCACATTGAATTGGTGGATCAATGCAATTTTACTCCTTCCACGGAAGTTAGAGGTGGCCTTATGTTTTGATACATTTACCTCCATCCTTTGTTTCTCTGGAGTGCTCTCTCGACGAACTTGAGCAACGACCCTTGTTGGTGGTGTCACTGATTTCAAGATGGAGCAAGAATCTTTGTTACTAGTGTCGCGAGTATTTACACCCAGCGAGAAGATTTAGATCGTCGTCCTTCTTCCTCATACCATAAGGCGGATCTCGAGGGCGAGATCCATTGTTAGTGGTGTCAAATTGTAGAACGCCGGGTAAAACAACTACTATAAATTGCTTGTTATTTGATTATCTACATCATCATTATCATAATGATCATCATGCCACATTGCATGGGTCATCCTTTGATGCATTGTGTTTATGTATTGTATTTGATCTTGTTATCTATATACCCCCTCTCTATTTTATCTATATCTATATTTTGGTTTTCCCAAGAAGGATCCATTTGCTAGGGTCCAATATTTTCCAAATGCTTTTGCTGATCCTTTTCTAAAATCATTATCCCAAATATCGTAGTAATGCCCAATTTGATTATATGGGGGCATCACTCTTCTCTATTCTATTTCCCTCTTCCCTCACCTTTTGTGCCATCTTCCTCTATTCAAATGTTCCTGCAAATTTCAAAAGAGTTTGAAATCAGATGCTTGTTTGAATTTTAAATAACAAAACAAATTGTAAATAAAACCTAAAACAAAATAAGAGAGGGATAGAGCCTCACCGAATCAGCCCACCTAGATCCTCTTTTCTCTTCCATTGAAGTAACCTCATGCTGGCCCATCTCCTGGCCCATCCAAGTGAAGGAACACACTCCCCACACCTTGACCGTTTCTGTTGTCTTCTCTAGGCAGTCACGCGAGGAGCATGAGCCCCTCCTCCCTTTGGACGTTAGCAACACCAACCACTGTGTGAGCCCTTCCCCTCCTTTTTTATCCCCATCAGTTTGATCACTAAGAAACCCTAGCTTTACCCTTCATTTCCCCTCTGCGGCCACTGCATCCATCTCCTCTATGTCTATTTTTCTTCTCCACAAAAATCTGTTGTGAGAAAGAGCCAACAGTGCCATGGCCAGGGCGTGAGATGTCCCTGTAGATGCTATAGCCACGCCGAAGCTATCCAAGGTCGGGAATCACTTCACAGAGCTATTGAAGACTGCTCGGAAGCCACAGGAGGAGCTGAGCGTGTCTGCCTCATCTTTCCCCTAGAGCGTCACCGTAGTCATCACCACATCTATTGACTTTGTCCTTCCCCGAGCAAACCAAGCACATCCTCAGCTTCAGGGTGAGATGATTTTTCTTCTCCCCCGCTCTCCCATCCTTCACAGTGCTGAATTCGTACGGGTCCGTTCATGTCCTACGAGCCCCTGCCATGGACGCGCACGTCCCTGTTTGATTTCCACTACCTCTGTTGGACTTATGGTTGTCCTGTGCTATTTGCACCATGCCAACTCAAGTTCATCGCGGATTCTTGCGTCTGCCACCGTTCACCTCTACAGTAGCCACGCACCCCGGAGCCTCGTACACATCTTCCGCGCTCGCCAACCTCGCCATGCTACGTGCTCTGCAGACAAACACGTGCGTGCCTTGCAGAAAGACACACACGCGCCCGCTCTACAAAGAGCGTCGTGGGCTCCTTGTTTCCGCTGTTTTCCTGGTGGCCTCAGCTCGCCTCCGAAGCCGCACAGTACCCATCAGCATAGAGATCTCCACTAGCTTCCTCTAGGATCAGAAGACGCCGCAGTTAGTCACCCACATCTCTCGTTTTCATCTCCTGAAGTCGAGCCTTTTTCTCGGCCAATATCTATCTGAAATACAGTTATGTTTATAGTGTGTTTCGAGGTCTGTTCATCGCAAATTTCCTGCCAGCTCACTGGATCTCCGAGGATTCTCCTAGGGTAAAATATCCGCCCCATTGTACCCTCCCTCTACCGCATCAATCGACACGCCAATAGGATCATCAAGGCAGTCGTAATCCTTCCTCTGAAGTGGGGTCGAGCTAGCAACAAGCACATATCTGAAATTCAGAACATCCAACTCTCCTGACCCATCCATGACCATTTTGCAGTTAGGCCCCTTGCCAGATTCGTTTCTCAACCCGTGGTCATGCCGATTCTTCCGCATTAGTTGTAATTGTTGCATCATTTGTTCTTTTAGTACTTTGCTTCTTCACAAATTAGGCCGTTGAGTTGATGAGAGTATTGACAAGTTTGTAGGATATGTATCTCCAGCAATGGATCCTAGGCGAGCATTCTCCCCCTTTCTACCTATTTTTCATTTATAGTCTTTACTTCCTCTTGTTGATCTATCATAATCCGTGTTGCAATGCTTTAGTTTTTCGTACCCGTGTTATATTACTTGCAACCTCTATATTGCCTTGGACACCTCCTATTATCTGTTGTGTGGTAGTCAGTCGGCCTTGCGAGTCGTAGTTGCTTGCTCAGGTGTCGCTTCACGTCGTCGATGTTCTAGTGATGTTGGGGCTTGGCACATTCTTAATGGTGGAGATGATCATGGCTATAATTACAACTTGTTAATTAAATGCTAAGAGTAGATATAATTAATGTAGAGGCACATGTGGGTAATAGTTGAGATTTGGTTATTATCCTGCCCCTGTGTCCACCTAGGACCCGAGTTTTTGACACCTGTTCCGAGATCGAGCGTGCTAACCACATGTGGGGTGAATGGGAACCCCTATCAGCTTATTACCTGATTTCAAAGTATTGTACTCGGGGCCACAAAATAGTTTGAAGTTTTCATGCCATGTTATGCCATGTATGCCATGTTATTTCATGTTTATTATGTATCACTCGATGAACGTTTACTAGTGTACTGTTTATTATATGGGACGTTATGTTGAGGATTATACCTATGGTCTTTGATCTCTTGGACGATTTTGCAACCTCTGGGTTCGTCTTTAGAGCCATCTAACTTTGTTTCGGGTAGCTTAGTGTGGTGGCACCCATCTACTTGCTTTGGGTCTAGGAACACGTCGTGTCCGAAGCCCTGCTGACATACCGGTGGGTGTATGTTAATTGATCTAGCAAATAGGATGGAAGTTCGTGTGGATACTTTGGTGCACCCATGTAGGGTTAAATATTTTTGAAAAGTCGTATCGATGGTTATAGACGACTTGGAGCACAGTTTCTCGACCATAGACAACTTGCACTAAAGAATTACTATTATAATTTGACTTGGATCTAATATGACTAGTAAAGTTTGATAACCACCATGGAATGAATGGATAAAACTGCCAACTTTGTGAGTTAACTCAGAAGGACTTCCTCGTTTGGTATCGAGGGGGAAATACCAGGATGGGTATGTTTGGTGTTAGTATTAGGTTGGTTCCCTAATAGGTCTTTCTTATCCGTCTCTGATAGCCGACAATTGTATCGAGTATCTATAGGTTGTTTAGTGCATGCTTCACTGCCGCTTTAGTCCACCATACCTATGTAGGCGAGAGCCACCGAATTCTAAGACTCGCTATGTACTTGCCTTAGTACTGACCGCTCCTTTTTCCTTTGCCCTTTGCCGGCAGCCCTTTTGGTTTGACATGTATGTGTTTGATGATGTTAGTAAGGTTACCCTTCCAGCTTGGCTTGGGCAGTGTTATGGACAATATTGGTTATTCTTCGGGGCTCTTAGCCCAATTTGCAACTTATCCGTACTCGGATGTTGTGTAGTTTTCAAGGTGATTTGGATCTTTGTACTGTATATCTGTATTCTTCACTCATGTAGCCGATGTTGTATATATCTGTTATGTGGGTGACATCGTGGATTATTGCATAATGGTATTACTTTGTTTTCCACCCGCATGCAAGTGCATGGTGGACATCTTTGAATCGTTTCTATGCGGGTTTGGCGGAAATAGCTGAAATCTGCATAGGGTCGATTTGAGGGTGTTACATGCTAGGAGCCCGACCGCCCCACTCCGTCCTCGTCACCTAGTTCGCCCGTAGCACGTCCCCACTCCGGCCCGAGCTCCTCGTTGTGCCCCTGCTGGTGACCGTTCCTCGCGGTCTTCTTTGACCTTAATATACCACCGGTGCCAACTCTATTGCTCGCCCTCCGATTGATTGGTACCCCAAGATCCTATGCACGCGTCTGTGTTTGCTCCCTGGTGCATATCTGTCTATTCCTGGCTATCTCGATGTTGAGTTGCTGGTGCTATGCAACATGCAAGATCGTCTCGGATCCGAAGACCCAAAGTTCTTCCGGAACCCGAAGACTGAATCCCGATGTTGTGTTCTTCCGTTTTGCATACAAGTTGTCCGGACCTAAGCATGCGACCCAACATCCATCCCTATTTTATAAATTACCATATGAACTTGTTGCATATTAATTGTTCATTCTTGCATAACATATCCCGTGGATTGGTCTAAATAGCAATTCACCTAAATTAAATATGGAGTGTATATGCAGGATATTATTGTCTTGTCTCGACTCCATTTAAATTTGTGTAGTGAACCGATGCCATATTTTGCCTTACTAATCCAACATTTAAATTGTGAGGTACGTAAATAACTTGAACCTAATATTAATTTTCGGTATCCCAATCTCGATTAATATTTCTTAGTTGCATCGCATCTCGCCATGTCATGCATCATATCATGATCATACTAGATCTTTTGCCATAGTATTAAATATTTCATATGTGGCTTCTTTTAGTGTTTTGCTTCTTTTTGGATAGGACGTTGAGTTGATGCGATATGCGACAAGCCTTTGGATGCCCGGCCTTGTTTACCAGGCGAGCATTCTCCCCTTCTACCTATTTTGCATCTATAGTCTTACTTCTTTATGTTGTCTATTGCTATCCCGTATTATCGATGCTTTAGATTTTGTACCACTACTTGATTCCTTGTAGCTTATATTGCCTTGCCCACTTCCCTATTACCTGTTGATTGGGTAGTTAGGTTGGACATGCAAGTTGTAGTGCCTTCTTAGGTATGTTGCCAACTCTCATACATGTGGATCGTCATAATTGGTTTCTTAATTGGTCACGAAATTGGATTTCTATTTGGTGCATATGCATAATATGTCCTCGGACATGGGTGTGTCATGATGTGAAATGAGGTTTGGTGGACAACCCGGGAATTGCATACATAAATGGGGTACGGATTGGGTGGCATATGAAAGAGCTCTGAGTCTGATGTCATCCCATAGTGGCTCTGACACGAAAGTATAGCTCCTTGGATTACTCGCTCGATTGTAGGCCCAAATGCCATGCCTCCTTGAGAATCGACTGTTCCTCTTGGTTGATAAAACTCAGTAGGTGCCTCCCTTGGATATGAACGTAGTTCTAGGGTAGTTCTTGATGGGATATCTGGATGGGACACAAAACCCTTTTATTTTAATAGTGTTGTTTGAAGGGTTGAACATGCATTTGGGTACTAGTAGTGCGCCCTTGCAGGGTAAATCTTTTTGAAAAGCCGTGTCCACGGTTATGGATGCCTCACGAGAACCATGTCATGATCATAGAAAACTTACACTAAATCAAATTAATTGTAATTTGACTACTAAGTAGCCCTAAACTAAATACCTGAATAATAAAATTGTTAATGTGTGTGTTCCATGAGAGGACTTCCTCGACTAGTTTTCGAGGGGGAAATATTTGGATGGGTTATGTTTGGTGATATATTCTAGTTACCATATAACACTCTCTTAATCTGCTCTAACAGCCGAAGTTGTAGTGTATATCTATAAGATAGATAGTGCAAGTTTTGCTTCCGCTGAGCCCACCATACCTGTAACATCCCAACTTCAGCAACCCTGATTAGTTGTCCAGAATGCAAAAATCAGGGGGAACAAAACTTTTTCTTGTTTAGTGATGCAGTGTTTGCTTGTTGTTTGCTTGTGCTTGTGCATCTGAATGTATACCATATGATATACCCCTTACCTCACCATCAGCTGACAAAAGTTATTTAACAAAACTATCTTGGCTCCTTTTTCATATTCCCAAAGGTTCTGGCATTTCAAAACCTGATCCAAGATGAAGTTACGAACCCCACTATTTTAGTAGCTTCTATTGACAAAACTATGGAGATCTATAAGATATAACCTCCCTATGTTTTCAAGACAGAACTTCAACTACTCTTATCTCTAGGTCTTCCAAAACCTTTTTATAAAGCTTTTAAATTCTACTCTTGGCAGAAATACCAAGGGACTCTTAGGTACTTCAAAATACAAGCTTTTAAAATTCCCATCCTTACCTCAAGCTAGGATTGGAGGTACCCATGGTAGTAGATTTGTTTTGTTTATAAGATGACTTGCCTTGATTTGCTAAGATGAATTGCCTTGATCTGCTTCTTGACATGATTGCTTAGGAAGTAGTATGAGCTACTCTAGGGGCTCATCATATAGCATCTAGCTAATCCAAGAGTGTCAACCCTAAGAAAGTTAACTAATCTGGATCTAATCTATAGCCACTAGGTGATCATCTAAAACCATTAACCAGATCACTTCTGAAGTTATTCATTCTAGAAGCTTCCAAATCAAAATAGACCAATATCAAGCATGTATCCTTTCTACTCAATCTACACTTCAACATCATCCATTTCATGAAGATTTGGAACCTTTGCATCCTCTCAAAATTATACCCTCTTATATTCTAGTCAAAATCTCCAACTCTTCCAAAAATTACTTCTTTGAATACCTCTCCTTCTCAACCCTTGTGCAATTTTGGAAACAATTTCAACATCACTTCTTTGAATACCTCTCCTTCTCAACCCTTGTGCAATTTTGGAAATGCAATTAAACCTTCTTGTAGAACATCATAAGGACTACAAAGGCCCACTCGTTACCTTGTCTAGACCATCCTCTAACCCACTTGTTCTTGATAGCTTTCTAGGCAAGAAAATAATATTTCTTGCAAATATTATCAACTAGCCTACTTGGTCAGAAGCTCACACCTTCATCCTACCTTCCTTGGACCAATTCTTTACATGACCGTGTTATACTAATAAAGGTCTAGAAATACCTACTTCATGTGTTTCAAATGGATCCTTGTGCTTCAAAAACCCACAAGGTTTTGAAGGCTTTTTGATAATCTGCTTTGGCACCCTTATTTTATTCAAAGTTTGAAATCAATTCCTAGAGCACTCAAGCCTGATCAAGCTCAACTTCTTGTACCATGGTGATCTACTCAACTTGTTCTATCCATACATCTAGACCATGCCCCAAGGGGAGATCTGAGCTCCAAGATCCAACAAGGTTTTGAAGGTAATAAAATAACATTACCCTAGATCCTTAATCTCATGTTTTCCACCAAAATCAACTTTGATTCTCAACACCCAAGGTTGAAAATGCTATCCACAACTTGTGTACCTCATCTACCTTGTTTATAAAGATTTATAAAATATTATCCATAATTATTAGGGCTCAAAAACTATTTAATTCGTTTAATAAAACCTGCAAAACTCCTTCCATAAAGGAAAGTTTGGATTTTGCCAAAATGCTTCTCCAACTTTAGGATCATATGAGGCCTATATATAATACCCTATGTTCCCACTTCAAAAATAAATATTCATGATGAGTTTTACTTTAAATACTTTTATACTTCTCCTTGCCCATTTTCTCAAATGGCAAAAATAAGAAAATAATTACTTTAAATACTTTTATGCCTCAATAAATTTTGGGAAAATTGTTCAAAGTATGAATTCATCTTTGGGACCATCTCAAACCAAAAACCATCTTTGTCCAATTAAATTTATTCAAGTAAAAGCCATAAAACAGATTCAACAATAATTGAATAAGTGATATAAAAAGCACCAAAAATCATCTGAAAAATCCCATTTAATTCTTGGAGTCTTGTCTTGGCTATATCAATCTACCAGCATCCCTATCTTATTCCACAAAGATGAAAAACTAGAAACTCCTTCATAAACATCCATATGTTCAAAACTAGCATTTATTTAAAACAACTAGCTAAACCCTGTGCAACCTACCTCAAACTTGCCAAGTACTCCTCCTCAGCACCAGACCACACCCAGGTCGACCACCACTATAGCATACCCTATAGACACATCTCCTCTTTGTCTATTATGTTTGGAAGTGAGAGAGAGAGAAAAGCAACATATCCTAGGCTTTAAAACTTTGGCAGTAGTAGCCCTCTCACCCTCTGCCCTCCTGCATGACCCAGAGCACCCCACCTCTCTCCTCAGCACCGCCCAGCTCGACCAATCCCCAGGCTGGTCACCTCCCTTTCTCCCACATGGTCATGGTCTACCATAGACCATACCACCACGGTTTATAAGCCTCCACCCACTCCAGCGCCTCTACCCCTATCTCATTTCTGTCCTCTGTATCGCCACTTTACCCTCCCCGCCACACATAAACTCCATTACTCTCTACAGCTCTGGAGAAGAGAGGCAACACACCTTGGGTGTTCTCAAGGTTTAGCTTTTGCTCCCTTTCTACTACCTCTCTCCCTCCCCTTTCTTCTCTAGAAAGATCCCCTAGAAGTTTCTTCTCTGACCCTGCCTCCCTTTCCTACATGCATGCACCCACGAAGTCAACTCCAGCGAGCCCTGAGGGCATCCACGACGGTGCCTCCTCTCACGACTTCAGGGGAGGTCAGATCTATCGCTGTTGTACCCTATTCAACTCCCTTTCTCTCTATACGTCCATTCCGCCTCCTTCCATCAACATGCAGCAGCCCAGCAACGCTATCCGATGAGCTCCCGGAGCTTGTCCTTCGGACCCCATCGCGCGAGGGCCATGATGGAGCCAAAGCATACCATGCCGCCCACCGTTCGACTCACCTTCGAGTTCCGCATCGCCCCGTATCCTCGCCTTCGTCCGTGGACGCCCCCATGGTAAGACCCCACCGCCGCCTATGCTTGTTAGGGTTCCGCCGCCACCGGACCTTCTGTCTGGGGACGACGACGGTGATCTGTTTGATTCCACTAGATCCAACAAGCCACGTGCCACTTTACCCCTTCGCTGGCTTCTGCGGCTGACAAGTGGGACCTGCCCATCGCGTTTGAACCGCACCGGCTCCCGCCCAGGGTGACGGCTAGCTAGGCCGAATTACGCCCCCCGGCCCATCTCGTTACAGATCACGCCCGGATCCCTGGCTCTTTTTATAATTATTCGAGATCTAGAAAAATAGACTATTAGAAATAAATACCTAGCAAAACTAAAAATGGCTATTTTTGGCTAGATCCAAATTTTGGAATACTCCCTAGTGATTTATCTAACATGCAGTACCAGAAAACTGGCAAAATATTACTGGTACAAATTCTGAGAATTAATCTACCACATAGTGTCATTTTCATCAATTAAATCCCTTAGGGAAATCCACATCACCAAATGGAACAAATCCATTTTCCCCTGAAAGATACTTGTTATACCCGTCTTCGGAAATTAGCCTCATGCCAAGTGGAACCATTAAACTCCGGTAGCAAGAATGACAGTTTAAATTCATTTATGCCTTTAGAAAATTCCTTAAGCCCAACTATAACATATTTTGACTTGATTCCAACTCTCAGTGATGTGGCACATCAGTACCTATCAAAACCCAGGAAATCACTATTTATTGATCCTATGTTGATTTTTAATGAATTAAATACTTCTGTATATGGTATATTCACTAGATAAATCATTTCAGAAGTTTAACGAGTCCAAAAATAGTTATTCCAATTTCTACTAGGAGGCATTTGCAATCCCTATCCATTTGCACTTACTTCATATCTTCTGGACCCATATAATAAATCTGGTTAAAAAGACAAATTTACAGCAAAACTGACTTTGGGAATTTCCCAAGGGCATTCTGTTAATTATTTTGAGGTTATTCCAACTCTCAAAAATCATAAACCCAAATATATACGGTATACTTTGAGGACATATTTAATTGAGTTCCAGATCTTTTCTGGTGATTTATTTGCCTAAACAAATGTGATTTCCACTAGAATAATCATAAATAGTTAAATAAAGGTGATAAAATCATGAAACCACTTTTGTTGGCCTTGTTATTTCAATACCTATCTGTTGATATCATTTTTGTACATTCATATCATGCATACCCAAGCCTTAGTCAAAACCCCTTCATTGGGTGGTATTTGGCAATTAAATCATACAAGGATTTTCCACAAAGGCAATTTAAGTAATTCCAATTGCTACTATCTCAACCTATCAAAACCTACTAAAGTGAATGGTGTGTTGAATGTTTGTTCTCTGTATTGTCATGATGATTGTATGCCCTGTGTTGATTGTGACTTTGTTTGCTTGCATGTGCTATCTTCGACGATGATAGTTGCGATTATATCAGAGAATAGAAGAAGATGGTTGTTATTGGATATTTTGGTATTCTAAGAAGAAGTCCAGGGACTTATATTGCCAGTTTGCTGATCACATGCAAGCCACCTTCTTGCTCATAAGACTTGTCCTACTGTTTTACTTATGCATGTTTTACTTCTGTTTTATGAAAACTGTATTGTTTTATTATATGATGATCTATACCTGGTAGTGGCTTGGATCCTCCAAACTATTGCACTTTTGTACTATTAAGTACAACCCCCTTGATGACACCTACTGGTCCCTAGTATAATAGTTGGTGTATAACACCATACCCGTCTGGAGGCCCTGCTTTAGCCGAAGCAAAACTATTGGATGGAAAGCCCCCAAAAAAGTTTTAAAAAATGTTTATGGCAAAGCCTTTGTGAGGTTTGACCTACCAAGAGAAGTTCGATAAAAGAAAAAGGGTTTTGTTTTACAAAATACTGAAAGATGGAGGGAAAAGGTTTACAAAAACGCACCCGGTTCTTTGTAGTTTTGCTAGAAAAATTAACCCGTGTAACCACATTACCCTAGAATGGGACAGGGCTAGGCTTGAAGTTTGCTACTATGGTGTGGGAATTCTCACAACTACTTATAAGGGATCATCTCCCTCTAATTCTGGGATTCCTTTACAAAAGGGTCAACTGTTAGACAATCACCTAGACGAATGCAGGATCACCCATGTGAGTGACCAGGTGATACTATGAGCCTCTCATTGAAACTGCCCACTCTGGAGGAGTCGGAATGCACTCTGGTTGGTCTGTGGCCCCGACGTACCGATGTTGAGAGGAACAACTCATACGGTAGGGTCTATACTAGAGTGGCATCTGGAGAGCCTTGATCGGTTACTCGACCCACGATCGGTGAAGATCAGAACAGGGTACCCGGATGGTGTGGGTAAAGTGTACAACCTCTGCAGAGTGTAAATATATTCGAATAGCCATGTCCACGGTCATAGACGGTTGGGAAGGTTGCTGTAGATCGGTGCTGGTTTTGATTTCAAAAAGGACTTCGGAAAAGAAAGGGATTTGAAAATGTTGTGACTATGGGATGGTCGAGAAGGAAGGAAAGGAGTAGGTCATGAGATGACTGGAAGGAGGAACAAATGGGTGTCGCAATCCTAGTGTTTTCCAAAACTTTTCAAAAAGATGTTCAAAATGTTGTACAAAAGTTTTCAACAAAGATATGTAGATGTTATATCTACAAGAGAAACTATTTGAGAAAAGAACCTCTCTTGGAGCCCTCCTACTACCACAACCATATTGCACATCCTCTTGTTATTATTATTCTCTTAAGGTGGTTTGCGAGTACATTCAAAGTACTCACTAGCATTGTCCCTGGCTATTAACTTGGTTAGATATCAAGAAGAAGGTGACGTTGACGACTATGCGAGCTAGGATGTTCCCCCTGTCAGCTGCTTGTAGGTTAAGGCATGGCTCGGGCTCTACGCTTGATGAAGTTCCGCTGATAATGTTGTTGTAGCCATAATGGCAAATTTAGGTATGACTTGTATCCGTGTAATTAATGGATGTTTACTTTGATACTTGTCGGTTATGTGCCATGACAAACTGATCATGGGATCGTGGTGTATGCATAATAGGGATTCTCGGAGGATTAATCCGGGGCCCCCACAGACTTGGTATCAGAGCCATCCTGACTGTAGGAGAACCTTAGTTAGCATGGTCCTTAGACAGGAACAATATTTTGGAAACACCGGCTTTCGAAAACTATTTTCTCAAAAGCCGTTCGAAAAGTTCTACTTCTTATCCTCTCCTAATTTAAATGATTTCTAAATTGGTTTCCTCTATCTCTCGTCCAAATTTCAAACCTACGAATTTCAAATAACTAGGACCTAGAATCCGATGAAGATGATGAGGACAAGATGAAAGAAGCAACCACTAGCAAACACAAGGAGACTACAAGATCGACCTATAAGCGGAATCCCCATAACCAGAAGAAATCAAGTACTGCAATATCAAGAAGCGTCCAATGACTCGGCAAAGGCTTCATACCGCAAGATAGGGACCCATACCCCAAATAACGTGACATTCCGGATTAATAGACCTAAGATAGGATTCCCCTTTATCGCGAGTAGTTAACTACTTGGTCACCATAGTAGGCCATGTTTGCTTGCCTAAGTGCATATTGTGTTGCTTGTTGTGTGCTGTCTGCGAAGGACATTGCGATCCTGTCGCTCTATTCACCCTGTAAGTGTGTTATGGAATGTTTTGACCTTAATCAAATGTGACTCGAGGATCGATACCCCACCTAGTACCTTAGACATCCCTGTTTGTTGACGGTAACGAGAATCTTACAAACCTCGAGAGTGGTGAGAGGAAAAGCATCGCAAGAACCAGGAGTTCGACCCCATCAAGTTAGAACAACACGAAGACTCATCCTTAGCAGGATGGGAAACATTGACAAACTCAACTCTCAAGACTCGTCATCAACACTACCCGCCATTATTCACCTGCCAACCATAGCAAGAATCCCGTTGAAGCCGGAAATCGGCCATCGAAGAATACCCACCTATCTCTAGAAAACCACATGACTTGCTAACCAAGATAAGAAGTGAAGATCTAACTACACTAACCTCCGATATATTAGAGTTTCCCACAACCACAAAGATACTAACAATTTTAGTCGACCCTATCCTAACCAATGGGAAGTCGATCACCAGAAGGCCACAATACTCCAAAACCCCAGAGACAAGGATGCATGAAGACACCGAGTCTACTTCGCCATCGAGCGGAAGCAACATCAATAGTTCAAGTGAAGATAACCCTCCGAAGCTAGATGCCCCTAACCTGACTGAAGACTGACAAGAAGTGTTGTTAACTGCTAACCTGCCTAGAGCTAACTCTCTAACATTTCGTTAGGAAACCACCCCGACAAGGTTTAAGCAATATAACTTCACTCAAGGACCTCAAATCAAGACCCAAGGAGATACAACCTTCCTTAGCATCACGCCCACTCTTCAAGATGGAAGATCGTTATCACTCTCGAAAGATCTTAGTGAAGCTCTAAGGTGGAAAGATTGTGTCTTTCCACTCAACCCAAGGAAACCATTACCAGAAAATACTTCAGAAGGGTTCCAGATTTGATGTCTTTTCACCAAGAAACAACTGACGAGTCATCAAGTGAGACAATAACCAAATATTTACGAAGCCCTCTGCTAGTTTAGCTGAAGAACCACCTGGAAGACCGCCAAAGTTCACTCACTCCATCAGTTCCAACCTGTTCGGATGATCCACTAACTCAATTGTCCCGATCGGCTAAGTACGAATAAAAGTAGTATATGATCCTCATAAAACCTAGTTCACGGACGACATCTGAAGGCTTTAACTCTAGATAGAAGGTTGGCGACAGTCTTAAAAGCATCATCTGACGACTCTAAGAAAGAATGACTGATGTATTCCTGAGCTACCTTAGTTTAACCCTAAGGGGGAAAGACCGTGTCTTTCCCACAAAATAGAGTAACCACCCGCTAGAACAACCTCAGGAAGTTTAGACACAACTTCGTGAACCAGGATACGATAATCCCTTAAGAGAAACATCGTAAATCCTTACAGAAGGAAGATCACCCCTCACAATCCCGATTGAAGCCTGCTCAACTCCCCGTGCCTCCAAGAAGACTGAAGCTCAACCTCACCGATGTAGTGACCCTGTTCAAAGACAAAGTCGACAAGTTAGTACGTGGGAAAAACATAGCACTAACTCCCACACAAAATCCCCTGACCCTACTCTCCTGAATCTCGGGATGAGATTAGGTCTGTAACATCCCAACTTCAGCAACCCTGATTAGTTATCCAGAATGCAAAAATCAGGGGGGAACATAAACTTTTTCTTGTTTAGTGATGCAGCGTTTGCTTGTTGTTTGCTTGTGCTTGTGCATCTGAATGTATACCATATGATATACCCCTTACCTCACCATCAGCTGACAAAAGCTATTTAACAAAACTATCTTGGCTCCTTTTTCATATTCTCAAAGGTTCTGGCATTTCAAAACCTGAGCCAACATGCATTTGCAAACCCCACTATTTTAGTAGCTTCTATTGACAAAACTATGGAGATCTATAAGACACAACCTCCCTATGTTTTCAAGATAGAACTTCAACTACTCTTATCTCTAGGTCTTCCAAAACCTTTTTATAAAGCTTTTAAATTCTACTCTTCGTAGAAATACCAAGGGACTCTTAGCTACTTCAAAATATAACCTTTTCAAAATACCCATCCTTACCTCAAGCTAGGATTACAGGTACCCATGGTAGTAGATTTGTTTTGTTTATAAGATGAGTTGCCTTGATTTGCTAAGATGAATTGCCTTGATCTGCTGCTTGACTTGATTGCTTCGGAAGTACTATGAGATACTCTAGGGGCTCATCATATAGCATCTAGCTAATCCAAGAGTCTCAACCCTAAGAAAGTTAACTAAGATGGATCTAATCTGTAGACACTAGGTTGTCATCTAAAACCATTAACCAGATCACTTCTGAAGTTATTCATTCTAGAAGCTTCCAAATCAAAATAGACCAATATCAAGAATGGATCCTTTCTACTAAATCTACACTTCAACATCATCCATTTCATGATGATTTGGAACCTTTGCATCCACTCAAAATTATCCCCTCTTATATTCTAGTCAAAATCTCCAACTCTGCCAAAAATGACTAGTCTAGAAATAGTTTCAACATCACTTCTTTGAATACCTCTCCTTCTCAACCCGTGTGTAATTTTGGAAATGAACTTGAAACATCTTGTAGACAATAATAAGTACTACCAAGGCCCACTCCTTACCTTGGATAGACCATCCTCTAACCCACATGTTCTTGATAGTTTTGTAGGTAAGAAAATAATATTTCCTGCAAATCTTATCAACTATCCTACTTGGTCAGAAGCTCACACCTTCATCCTACCATCCTTGGACGAACTCTTTGTATGATCATGTTCTAATCATAAAGTTCTAGCAATAACAACTTCACATGTTCCGAATCTATCCTTGTGCTTCAAAAGCCCACAAGGTTTTGAAGGCTTTTTCATAATCTGCTTTGGCACCCTTATTTTATTCGAAGTTTGAAATCAATTCCTAGAGCACTCAAGCATGATCAAGCTCAACTTCTTGTACCATGGAGATCTACTCAACTTGTTATATCCATACATCTAGACCATGCCCCAAGGGGAGATCTGAGCTCCAAGATCCAACAAGGTTTTGAAGGTAATAGAATAACATTACCCTAGATCCTTAATCTCATGTTTTCCACCAAAATCAACATTGCTTCTCAACACCCAAGGTTGAAAATGCTATACACACCTTGTGTACCTCATCTACCTTGATAATAAAGATTTATAAAATATTATCCATAATTATTAGGGCTCAAAAACTATTTAATTCGTTTAATGGGCAAAACTTCCAAAACTCCTTCCATAAAGGAAAGTTTGGATTTTTCCAAAACACTTCTCCAACATTAGGCTCATATGAGGCCTATATATCATACCCTATCTTCCCACTTCAAAAATAAATATTTTTGATGAGTTTTAATAATTCTCCTTGCCAATTTTCTTAAATGGCAGAAACAAGAAAATAATTACTTTTAATACTTTTATGCCTCAATAAATTTTGGGAAAATTCTTCAAAGTATGAATTCATTTTTGGGACCATCTCAAACTAAAAAACAATCGTTGTCCAATTAAATTTATTCAAGTAAAATCCATAAAACAGATTCAGCAATAATTGAATAAGTGATATAAAAAGCACCAAAAATCATCTGAAAAATCCCATTTAATTATTGGAGTCTTGTCTTGGCTATATCAATCTACCAGCATCCCTATCTTCTCCCACAAAGATCACAAACTAGAAACTCCTTCATAAACATCCATATGTTCAAAACTAGCATTTATTTAAAACAACCAGCTAAACCCCGTACAACCTACCTCAAACTTGCCAAGTACTCCTCCTCAGCACCAGGCCACACCCAGGCCGACCACCACTGTAGCATACCCTGTAGCACCCATCTCATATTTGTCTCTTATGTTTGGAAGTGAGAGAGAGAGAGAGACAAGCTACATAGCCTAGCCTTTAAACTTTGGCAGCAGCAACCCTCTCACCCTCTACGCTCCTGCATGATCCCAGAGCACCCCACCTCTCTCCTCAGTACCGCCTAGCTCGACCAATCCCCATCCTGGTCACCTCCCTTTCTCCCACATGGTCATGGCCTACCATAGACCATACCACGACGATTTATAAGCCTCCACCCACTCCATCGCCTCTACCCCTATCTCATTTCCATCCTCTGTATTGCCACTCTCTCCCCTCCCTGCCGCATAGAAACTCCCTTACTCTCTACAGCTCTAGACAAGAGAGGCAACACACCTCATGTGTTCTCAAGGTTTAGCTTTTGCTCCCTTTCTACTACCTCTCTCCTTCCACTTTCTTCTTTAGAAAGAACCCGTGGAAGTTTCTTCTCTAACCCTGCCTCTCTTTCCTACATGCATGCACCCACGAAGCCAGCTCCGACGAGCCCCGAGGGCATCCACGACGGCGCCTCCTCTCGCAACTTCAGGGGAGGTCAGATCTATCGCCACCATACCCTGTTCCATTCCCCTTCTTGCTACACGTCCATTCCGCCTCTTTCCATCGACATGGAGCTTCCTAAGAACGCTATCCGGTGAGCTCCCGAAGCTTGTCGTTCGGACCCCATCGCATGAGGGCCATGCCGGAGCCAAAGTATATTATGCTGCCCACCATTCCGCTCGCCTTCGAGTTAAGAACCGCCCCGTCTCCTCGCCTTCATCCGCGGACACCCACATGGTAAGCCTCCACCGCCGCCTATGCCTGTTAGGGTTCCGCCGCCGCTGGACCTTCTGTCTAGGGATGACGACGGAGATCCATTCGATCCCACTAGATCAAACGGCCCACGTGCCACCGTACCCCTTCGCTGGCTTCTGTGGCTGACAAGCGGGACCTACCCATCGCATTTGAACCGCACCGGCTCCCGCTTGCGGCGACGCCCAACTGGGCCGAATTTCTCACCCCTGGCCCATCTCGTTATAGGTCTCACCCGGATCCCTGGCTCTTTTCATAATTATTCCAGATCTGGAAACAATAGACTGTTATAAATAAATACCTAAGAAAATTAAAAATGTTTGTTTTTGGCCAGATCCAAATTTTGGAATACTCCCTAGTGATTTCTCTAACATGCAATACCAGAAAGCTGGCAAAATATTACTGGTACAAATTCTAAGAATTAATCTACCACATAGTGTCATTTTCATCAATTAAATCCCTGAGGGAAATCCACATCACCAAATGGAACAAATCCATTTTCCCCTGAAAGATACTTGGTATACCTATCTTCTGAAATTAGCCTCATGCCAAGTGGAACCATTAAACTTCTGTAGCAAAAATGACAATTTAAGTTCATTTATGCCTTTAGAAAATTCCTTAAGCCAAACTATAACATCTTTTGACTTGATTCCAACTATCGGTGATGTGGTACATCAGTACCTATCATAACCCAGGAAATCACTATTTATTGATCCTATGTTGATTTTTAATGAATTAAATACTTCTGTATGTGGTATATTCACTAGATAAATCATTTCAGAAGCTTAACGAGTCCACAAATATTTATTCCAATTTCTACTAGAAGGTATTTGCAATCCCTATCCATTTCCACTTACCTCATATCTTCTGGACCCATATAATAAATCTAGTTCAAAAGACAAATTTATAGCAAAACTGACTTTGGGAATTCCCCAAGGGTATTCTGTTAATTATTTTGAGGTGATTCCAACTCTCAAAAATCATAAACCCAAATATATACAATATACTTTCAGGACATATTTAATTGAGTTCTAGATCTTTTCTATTGATTTATTCACCTAAACAAATGTGATTTCCACTAGAATAATCATAAATAATTAAATAAAGGTGATAAAATCTTGAAACCACTTTTGTTGGCCCTGTTATTTCAATAACTATATGTTGATATCATTGTTGTACATTGATATCATGCAGACCCAAGCCTTAGTCAAAACCCCTTTATTAGGTGGTATTTGGCAATTAAATCATAAAAGGATTTTCCTCAAAGGCAATTTAAGTAATTCCAATTGCTACTATCTCAACCTATCAAAACCTACTGAAGTGAATGGTGTGTTGAATGTTTGTTTTCTGTATTGTAATGATTCTTGTATGCCCTGTGTTGATTGTGACTTTGTTTGCTTGCATGTGCTATCTTCGACGATGATAGTTGCGATTATATCGGAGAATAGAAGAAGATGGTTGTTATTGGATATTATGGTATTCTAAGAAGAATTCCAGGGACTTATATTGCCAGTTTACTGATCACAGGCAAGCCACCTTCTTGCTCATAAGACTTGTCCTACTGTTTTACTTATGCATGTTTTACTTCTGTTTTATGAAAACTGCATTGTTTTATTATATGATGATCTATACCTGGTAGTGGCTTGGCTCCTCCAAACCATTACACTTTTGTACTATTAAGTACAACCCCTTGATGACACCTATTGGTCCCTAGTATAATAGTTGGTGTATAACACCATACCCCATCGGAGACCCCACTTTAGCCGAAGCAAAACTATTGGATGGAAAGCCCCCAAAAAAGTTTTACAAAATGTTTATGGCAAAACCTTGGTGAGGTTTGACCTACCAAGAGAAGTTTGAGAAAAGAAAAAGGTTTTTGTTTTACAAAATACTAAAAGATGGAGGAAAAAGGTTTACAAAAATGCACCCGGTTCTTTGTAGTTTTGCTAGAACAATTAACCCGTGCAACCACATTACCCTGGAATGGGACAGGGTTGGGCTTGAAGTTTGCTACTATGGTGTGGGAATTATCACAACTACTTATAAGGTATCATCTCCCTCGAATTCTGGGATTCCTTTACAAAAACGGTCAACTGTTAGAAAGTCACCTGGCGGAATGCAGGATCACCCATGTGAGTGATCAGGCGATACAATGAGCCTCTCATTGAAAGTGCCCACTCTGGATGAGTTAGAATGCACTCTGGTTGGTCTGTGGCCCCGACGGCCCGGTGTTGAGAGGAACAACTCATAGGGTAGGGCCTATACTAGACTAGCATCTGGAGAGCCTTGATCGGTTACTCGGCCCACGATTGGTGAAGATCAGGGTAGGGTACTCGGATGGTGTGGGTAAAGTGTACAACCTCTGCAGAGTGTAAATCTATTTGAATAGTTGTGTCCACGGTCATGGATGGTTGGGAAGGTTGCTATAGAGCAGTGCTGCTTTTGATTTCAAAAAGGACTTCGAAAAATCAAGGGCTTTGGAAATGTTGTGATCATGGGATGGTCGGAAAGGAAGGAAGGGAGTTGGTCATGGATTGACCGGAAGGAGGAAATGGGTGACCCAGTCCTAGTGTTTTCCAAAACTTTTCAAAAAGACATTCAAAATGTTTTAAAAAAGTTTTCAACAAAGATATGTAGATGCTATATCTACAAGAGAAACTATTTGAGAAAAGAACCTCTCTTGGAGCCCTCCTACTACCACAGCCATATTGCACATCCTCTTGTTATTATTATTCTCTTAAGGTGGTTTGCGAGTACATTCAAAGTACTCACTAGCATTGTCCCTGGCTATTAACTTTGTCAGATATCAAGAAGAAGGTGACGTCGATGACTATACGAGCTAGGATGTTCCCCCAGTCAGCTGCCTATAGGTTAAGGCATGGCTCGGGCTCTACGCTTGATGATGTTCCACTGATAATGTTGTTGTAACCGTAATGGAAAATTAAGGTATGACTTGTATCCATGTAATTAATGGATGTTACTTTGATACTTGTCTGTTATATGCCACGACAAACTGATCATGGGATCGTGGTGTATGCATAACAGGGATTCTCGGAGGATTAATACGGGGCCCCCACATTACCCACGTAGGAGAGAGCCACCGAATTCTAAGACTCACCATATACTAGCCTCAGTACTAACAACTCTCTTTCTTTTTATTTTGTCCTTTGTCAGCACCCCTTTGGTTTTGACATGTATGTGATTGATGATGTTAGCAAGGTTACCCTTCTGGCTTGGTCTAGGCAAGGTTGTCATCATTGCTTGGTTATTCTTCAGGACTCTTAGTCCCATTTGGTTCTTATCCGTACTCGGATACTATAATATTTTCATCATGATTTGTATATTTGTCTTGTATTCATTTGTATTCTTGGCTCATTGGAGTCATTGTTGTATATATCTATTTCTTGTGGGTTCTGTTGTAAACTTTTGTGACGTAACTACTTCTAACAAAATCCACCCACACAGAAGTGTTTTGTGGGCGTCTTTGAATCACTTCTATGTGGATTTGGGCAGGAATGATGATATCTGCATAGAACCGATTCGGGGGCATTACACGTTGTATCAGAGCAAACGTTTATGATACCCCACTCGTCCAGCCTATAGGATAACCTAGCTAAGGGACGACATAGAGTGTACAAACTATTTTGGAAAATCGCTTGGATAGATCCGAGTATCTCTAATTTTACTCCTTACCCCTATGTTATTTTCTCCTTATCTTTGTGTGTTTTGATTCCGCTCTCTTACCTTTTTCAAGGCCAGGATTTCTCATGGTTGGGTTACCATCATACCTTTCGGATCCACTTCCTTCCTTTTGCAATGGTGTTCCTACATTTCGTGTTCATTCTATCTGATCTCTCTTCCTATGTTTCTGGTGTTGTGACTTCAGAGGCGATGACCTCCTCACCTAATCCGACAAAGAAGAAGAAGCACATCTCTTGATCATCTTTCTGAAGCTTTGTGAATGCTTATTGCCACGATTTTTAGTCTGAATTTCTAGAGTGGGTTGCACAATTTTCCTATTCACGTACGGAGTAATAGCTTGCGTGCTTAATGGACTGACCCCCATATAGACTACTCTTGCTATTCGCTCTTGTACATTGAACTGGATTAATGTGTGCTTTTTCTCTTTCCATGGAAGTATAGGTGGCCTTATATTTTCAGATGTTTACTTCCACTTTTTCTTCTCCAAAGTGTTATCTTGAATAACGTGAACATGACCTTCTTGTTTGTGGTGTTGACCAATTCAAGATGGAGCAAGAATTCTAGTTAGTGGTGTCACGACCATCAACCCGACTGATGACTGAGTTTCCTGCATCAACTAGGGTTATTGAAGTACTTGTAGCAACAAATATCATTTATAAAGTTTGTCCCTTGAAATCTTTGCGGATGGAAACAACACAACCCCACAGCCACGTTGTTAGTGAGGCCACATTCGCACCCTAAAAGGTGTTTGGAAATAGTTTATACTATAAGTTTCTATAATAAAACTAAACATGAGAGATTCAAAGTAATTATAACAAAGTAAATAACAAAAGTAAACTAAAGCAAGAGAATGTTTATGAAGTGTGGGGTGATGTGATTGAGGGGTAATGAAGGAGTGTAGGATTCACCACTAGCATGGGAGAATTATGTATGATTAGGATAACCTATATCTTTTGTCATGACATGTGTGGAGAGAGCACCATAATAAGATGTTCACTACAAGTCCTCTAAGCAGACGCTTCTACGAGTCAAGTATTGAGGTCACATCTAAATAACTACTGTGATGCTTGTGAGCAAATCACTTCTACATACCACCACAATTAAGGGTTTCCCCATGGATATCGTAATGAGCTTAGTAAATCTCTCTTAATCCCCCTTTGACCATGTAGGTTATAAATCAATGCTTACAGTCACAAAATAGCACTAGACATACTCCCATACACGTCCTAAGGGTAGTTCCATCTCTTTAGTCCTGAAGGAAAATGCTATGTGGTCGACTTCACATACCATCTAAAGACAAAGATATAACACAATATCATAAATCAATAGATCATGGACCAAAGTTATAGATCATATTTATTTCAATGCATAATAATACTAGGGGTTCTCTATCTCTCCCCAAGAACAGGGAAACTACTCATACATGTAGGGTATCAACATCATGGTAGTAATATGGATGATATATGAAGGTACAATTGAATACAAGTGCAAATCCACAATATAATTGGATTACAACAAAGTAAACAAAGGGGATTGAAGTTGGAGACGTTGTTGATGAAGATCGATTCGTAGCCCTACAAGATGAAAGCCTCCTCTTCCTCTCGAGTGGTATGGTGGTGGAGATCTTGTGTGTGGTGGCTATGGAGGTGGTAGAGCGGTAGGACTCCGCCCCCAAGGCGTGGATGGATTCATCTGGAGGCAGCTAGGGTTCCCCTCTCTAAATATGCATTCTGGAGGTCGGTTTTGCGAACCACAGATCTCGGGGCCAAATATGCCCATTGGGCCTTCACAGATGTTGTTCTGTTTGATGAAACGGAGCTAACAGAGGGTGATATGACCGTACCGTACGGGCGGGCTCAACCCATACCCTAGGTCATTAAACCCTCTATCCTCTATTGTATTTTGGTCGCCATTTCTTCCTATAGACTTTGATTGAGGTGTTCTTTGGCTTGTTGAATTTTTATGGACATGGGATACAACACCATGGTCTTGGGTCGGCAATATGAGATGATGAAAAATATGACTTTTCCACATCTCATATGGCTTTGTCTAACGCCTATAACTTATCCAAATTGAATCCTCTTGGCTCCTTTTATCCATGATTGTCCATAGCACCTACACACAAGTCAAAGACAAGGAAAAGGAATACAATCCTACTAAAACTACTAGTTGTGCAAAGTCCATATGAAAATGAATGAGAACTAGTAATCATGCATAATGAGTAGAGTTGTAGCTAGATATAGCATGTGACGAGTGACATTATGAATAATTTGCATGCTTAAATATGCATCATATTTGCACTCATCAACATCCCCAAGCTAAACTTTGCTTGTACTCGAGAAAGTGAGTTGATAAAAATTAATGCTATCATCTAGCTCACCAAAGAAGATTGATGCCTTGTATCCTTATTTTCCCTAGAAGCTCAAACTAAGATAGAACATATTCATACAAGGAAACACATGCTCAGTTATATCAATCCATAAAAGATCAATTACATCTTCAATGCTCCATGTAAAAAGTAAATATAACTTGAAAGCAAACCTCTGATCCTCCTAATGAGCCTTTTTAGTTTTATATATTAATTGTCAGAGATCATGTCAAAATAAGCAAACAAATATGGTGTTTCATTAACTCACACATCAATAAATAAAGTCTATTAAAACACTTCTTTTCTATTCATTGCCTTTCAAGAAATTCCATTTAATAGTAATGAGGCCATGCCAAAAACTTCTAGGTGGTTCATTTGGTTTCCATAACAGTTTCCAATAGTGGTCATATGATCTTGACAACATTTTTCACAACCCTTAATATTACCAATACTTTTGCCCATTTGTGACAGTTGCTACTAATGTCATCAACTCATAGCCAAAATCAGGGGTTGTACCATAGATTGTTCGAAGGCCAGGGGAGTTGTTGTCATCCCAAGGGTGTGCATCACAATTTGTAGACAAGCTTTAAGCAGTATCATACTTTTTTACACACAAATTTCAGTTTTGGCATGCACCTCAATCACTACTAAACTTCATTTCCTTCAAACAACTCCTTTCAAGAGTGCTATCAAGTCTATCATTATATCTATGGGCTTGATTATCTTCAAGGTCAAACTCTTAAGATAATTAAACATTGCACGAGTCATAATTGGAAATGTTTGCTTATTGTATTTCATCATCTCAAGTGTAGAAATCAAGGCAATGTATTAAAGAGGACCACAACATTATTCTAAATATTCTTCCATTTGTTGAAGCATGTCGAAGTGAAACAATCAAGTGGCTAGTGTGGGTGTTCGAAAGGTTGGCACATACTGCCAATGCCTCCACACAAGGTTCAAGCCTCTCCTAAAATAACAAATGAAGTAAAAGAAAATGTTTCAGTGTACGAGAGTAGTTCGTTCACCCAACCATGAAAAAAAGAAAAATAAGACATGAAACACTATAGAGAATTATAGGTAAGGAGTTTTGATGGTAGATGAATTAAAATGAAGTATAATGGAACATGTTGGAGGTAACCCACTAACCTTTATTTGTTAAGATAAAAAAAAGTTTGAGAGGTTTTTGAATTTTTGTACTTGTCCCTGTCCTTGCTACGCGATGTGGCCTCCTGGTACGGGCAGATGCGCCCATATGGGCGCTCGTTATCTCCTCTATAAATTCTTCACTTTTTCTGCACCTAGTAGCAAGGTCAGTACGAGCGGGTAGTACAGACGTGTACCACTATACCGATGCTCGTTATGCTTGTAGTAACTTTTTTGGTAAATTTTCTGACTTGAAAAATCACAGAGCAAAGCTGGTACATGCACGTGGTACGGGTAGATGCGACGGGCGCTCATTATCCTTGTAGTGATTCTTCTGAAAAATGTTCTGCTTCTTCTGACGCGTCACATGAGTGGTACAGGCGTGTGGTACGGTCTGGTCTGCCTGTACTGCTACTTCTTAAACTCACTTTAAGCTCTAGAACAAGTTATTTTCTCTAAAAATTTTACTATAGACTTGAAACATTAGTCTAGCATCCAAACAAAGCATACATATATTTTTGTTGAGAAGTTTTAACCAAGATATGCAACACATTATTAGAACAATGAAACAATTCTGCCTTTTGAAAATAGTCCCAAGCCAACTCTAATAGGAAATCATGCATACTACCTTCATCCGAAAGCTTAAGGCTTTTTTTTGAAAATTCAAGCTACGGAAATTTTGACCAAACTTTTAGAAAAAACTATAAATAACTATGATATTATATAGATACCATGTGAAACTATGTTTCATGATGTATCAAATGGTATGGATTCATATTGTAAATATGAATATTTATTTTCTAAAAACTTGGTCAAACTTTACATAGTTTGACTTTTGAAAAAAAGCCTTAAGCTTTGGGATGGAGGGAGTATATACAAGTGCCAATGAAACATGAATGTAACTAAACTCAAGACATGTCGTGGTGGTGTCACAGCAGATGCCATGGGTAGGATAAAGATGGGGCCAATGGACTCTAGTGGTATCCAGGGAGGGATGATGCGGTGGAGCCGCACACGAAGAACACATAAAGACAACACATTATGTACCCAGGTTCAAGGCTCTCATATGGAGATAAAACCCCTACTCCTACTCTAGATCTTATATTACTATCTCCTGACTAGTACAAGTGCTCCTTCAGCTATATAGAAGATAGGAAGAAGATGAAGTGCTTCTACTTTGTTCTCACTCTAGGGGTTTCCCTTAGCGCCAATGGACCAACCCTCTCCTTGGAGGCCCTGGATCACCTTATATAGAGGTGGCCAAGTTACATCTAGGGCATACATGACCCAGATATTCCACGAAGATGCTCGTCCTGAAATAGTAGTTTGGTGCCCTCCTTTCCTCTGTCACCAGCCTCTATGCGGAAATGGCTCAGAGTTCATGCTCCCTGTCCGTTGGGGTCAGAGACCGTCATGTCCGTGACACTCTGTTCTGTCTCTGCTCCTCTGGACCTGGTCGCTAGCACTTGTCTCTCCCTAGATTCCCTCGAGAGAGTGAAAGTCACTAACCTTGGGGCTGGCTCACCCCTTCTTGAGCATGCCAACCCCTGACTCGGCCTTGGTCTGGATGAATCGGCCAAGATGGTACCTGCAAGTATGAAACAACCTAGACTTCGTGTCGACATACCCTATATGTCGGGCGAGTCTTGTCGGTGCTGTCCTGGCTTGGGTAACCCGGCCGTAACTCAGCCAACCCCTATATACCTCGACTAATCATGTTTTATCTGGTTTATGCCTCGGTGGAATTTGTCCTTATACCTCGGCTTGACCCTAGTTGGGGTCATCCCCCCAACAAGACACAAAATGAAGAAAGACACCCAATGACTTCCGAGTTGTCTCCCGGGAAGCGCTTTCTTTAAAGCCATAAAGCCAGGCTTAGATGCTCCATTAAATTATCCACCTAGATCCCAAGGGATATCAATTTGAGGTGTAATGGTACTTACCTCCAGCAAAGGATTGGAGCATCTCATAGTAGAGTATGGCCGAAGTCGTACCCTCTTGCGGTGCATCGGCATCATATAGATGAATAAGTTCTTGCTTTCAAGCGAGGGTTGATGCATCAAGTGTGGTGAACATGCCTGCTTCTATAACTGCAAGGTAAGGATTACAGTTTCATATATAATAATTAAACTTTTACCTTGGTTACCATTGTAGGGGAACACTTCATAGTATTCTTCCTTTGCAACAGGCAGTAAATCAGGTCCCTACACATTAGCATCGAAAGATTCATAGCAAGGTTCTATCTCTAGTTCATCATTAGTAATGCTCTCCTCATGAGTCTTTAGGAACAAAGCCTCCATAGATAAATCATAATCAGTTTTGGCATTATATGAATCATTACTAGAGAGAGAGAGGCATCATAAACAAATATAGTATTTGTAGGCCGCTCTTTATCAACCTCACCATTTTGGTTCTCCTCCTCTTTATCTTGTGGTTCCTGCAAAGTTATCTTTGGGCACTACGGTTTTAGACCGGCCTTACTCTCTACCACAAGTGGATTAACACTAAGATGTTCTTGACAATAAGATTTTAACATTGGTAACAAATTGATAAGTTTCATATGAATCATACTATCACTACTCATACTCGTAATGGATTTTATTCAGAGTAGATCATGGACACCTTTATAAACTAAAAACTCTAAGACTTCAATTCTAGTGTAGGATACTAGAGATTCTTCAAGAGTAATGGAACATTGAAAACTAAGGTGACCAACTACCATACATTTATCACACATTTCATAATATGAATTACAAAATGATATTGCACCACCATCTATCAGATCATAGAAGTTAAACAAATCCATACCAGCAGCAATAGTATGTTCACTACGGTGTACATCATTTTATTATTTCTTCTGTGAGTCTTCACAAATGTTGTTCCATTTGAAGAAACGGAGCCAACGGAGGGTGGTACGATCATACGGTATGGGCACACTCTGCCCATACTATATGCCGTTAAATCCGCTGTCCTCTACAGTATTTTCTCCGCCATTTCTTCATATAGACTCCAATTGAGGTGTTCTTTGACTTGTTGGATTCATATGGATGAGGGCTACAACACCATGGTCTTGGATTAGAAATATGAGATGATGAAAAATATGACTTTTCCACATCTCATATGGCTAAGTCTGACGTGTGTAACTTCTCTATATTCAATCCTCTTGGCTCCTTTTATACATGATTGTCCATAGCACCTACACACAAGTCAAAGACAAGGGAAAGTAATAAAATTCTACTAAAACTACTAGATGCACAATGTCATATGAAAATGAAAGAGAACTAGTAATCATGCATAATGGGCAGAGTTGTAGCTAGATATAATATGTGATGAGTGACAATATGAATAATTTGTATGCTTAAATATGCATCATATTTGCACTCATCTCTGATGCAAGAAGATCTGATAGTTGAACCTCTCTTCCCCCGGTAGCTTTGCTTGGATCTCGGGACGCGATTCCTTGTTAGTGGTGTCGAGTTGTAATGCCCGGAAAATATTCCATAGTAGAAAGTGCCTGTTATTTTTACTTTTTTGCATCATCATGACATTATGCATATTTTTTCCTCTAAAATTATTTTTGATAAAAGCCTATTTTTGTTTTCTAATTATCCCCCTCCTTTAATTCCAAATTTAAACCCCGTTATTTCCGGATATTTTCTTTTGCCTAAAAACTATTTACAAAAATATGTTTTAAAATAAAAAACAATAAAATGTTTTAGGGAGGCAAGGCTAGCCCAGGCACGCCCCTACCACCCAGCCTAAACCTAAACCCTACCTAACCCTTCCACGACCTACACCCTACACCCTTGCCGCTGACACACACTCCACACTCAATCACCACCCAGCCCACACGCACACACACAGAACCACACACCGGCGGAACCCAACACGACCCGCTCATAGAAACACACATACGCGATGACACACACCTACCGCAGGACTCCACACGCGCACACAACCCACATGAGAGCAATATTATGTGATAATAGAATAAACTCTGACAATATTATGTGATAATAGAATAAATGTCAAATAAGGTGACACTAAACGATTTGCAAAGAACATACAGATCTGGAAGATAGAGACTATTGACAAAATGCTTCTCCATGAGCAACAATGATCAATAGAACCATATGTGATATGATGATATGATTAGTAAGAAATGAAACTAGATTATTTCTACTCTAGTGCAAGTGGGAGACCGTTGGAGATATGCCCTAGAGGCAAATCATAAATAGTATTTCTTATCACATATCATTAGTTCATAATACTCCATATGTTTTAGTTTATGTTGTGGTGGTGTCACGACATATGCCATGGGAAGGCTAAAGTTGGGGCTGATAGACACTGGAGGAATCCGGGGAGGGATGATGAAGTGAAGACCTCATACGGAAGAACTTAGAGAGACACGATATACCCAGGTTCGAGGCTCTCCTAGTGAGATAACACCTCTACTCCTGCTTCTGATCTTATATAACTTGGCCATTCATGTGGATACAATGGTGCTCCTTGAGCTGTATTCCTATGCCTCTAATGGAGAGAGCAGAGGAGGAAGAACCCATGTTCCTATTGAGAAGAGGGGAGAGGACCCCTTCGAGGGCCTCCCTGGGAATGATCCCCTTGGTGCTCCTTATAAAGGGGGCCCAGGGGACAAGGTATGTCCCCACAAGTACAATCTATGAGCTGGCTAGTGGGTCCTTGCCTAGTCATCTTGTCCTTTAGTGAGTCATCAGTATTATCTCTTTGGCATATTCCTTAGCATCTTAGGAGATGCCTTGCATATTCCCTAGCATCTCCTAAGATGCCCAGCATATTCCCTAGTATCTTGGACCAACGGTGCCAGTCTGAGCCAGGGGCGTCCTAAGACTGGCATCTGACATAAGGTCTTGACCTAGCGAGTAGCATGTCGACGTAGAGGTTGAGGGAGCATATGGAGATGGATAAGAGGGCGTCCTCAGCAACATAACTCGGCCTAGGTGCCCCTAGAGATGAGGATATTTGGCCTGACAGAATTTGACTCGGCCTAGTTGAAGGAGATGGCCCAGATGAGTCAACCTTCCCCTAGTCGAGTCAATGGGGAAGGCCCAGCCAGGTTCTAGGTGGCCTAGCTGAGGTCTAGCGATTCGGCCTGGGACCAGAGACATCGGCCTGGGATATAGGCTCATCCAGCATTGTTCTGCCCCGGCCCAGGTGGAGGCTTGCGGAGGTCCTGGCGAGGTATTACTGCGGTGGGCCGAGGTATCCTTGCATCGGCCCACCTGGGATTCATCGGAGCGAGCTGCTAAGGAAGGGCGATGCCGGGGGATGTCAAGGAGAGATGCTGTGGCGAGATGGGCCAGCTGGGGGCGAGGTTTCCTGGGGCGGTGGGCTGAGGTCCCCTTCAGCCCGCCCACACGGGCGTCCTTGTCGCTGTGGTGTCGAGGAAGCAAGGCTGGCGCAGTGAAGTGGGAAACGAGGTGATGCGGGAGCCGGGGTGGCAAGGCGAAGCGGGGAGATGGCCCGTGGTGGGCCGAATACCCTTGTGTCGGCCCACCCGCGGTGCTGATGGCGGCCTGGTGAAGTGTGGCGCTGGGAGAAGTGATGGCCTGGCTGGGTAATTCAGCCCAGCTGGGTTATCTCCATTATTTTTTTCCCCGATTCTCCTGAGATGCTGTGGACCAGGCTGAATTTGCCATATGTCGGCCCAGGTTCATTTCCTTTCTCCTTTTCCTCATTTTATTCCTTTTATACTTCTTTTACATCTTTTCTCTACATAATCTTTCTTCATATCATCCATCTTATTACTTGAATCACTTCATACCTTAACTCTAGGGGTACCTGGGGTCACATCCCCAACATTAGTCCCCTAGGCTATGCGGGACTCGCAGAGTCGCGCATAGGCTTCATATATTAAAATATCCCTAGAGTGGTTTATTGACATATGGTCTACATTCTCATCTAAGTCATCCGACCCATAATATGATTTATCTAGATCAAATCCGAGGTATATGATCCAAATCCGAGTCAAGTGACTCATAATCTGAGTCACGTGACCCAAATCCGAGTCATATGCTCCAAATCCGAGTCATCTAACTCTCAATCATAGTCATATGTTCCAAATCCGAGTCATCTGACTCTCAATCCTTGTCATATGTTCCAAATCCGAGTCATCTGCCTCTCAATCCGAGTCATATGCTCCAAATCCGAGTCATCTAGCTTTCAATCCGGGTCATCTAACTCTCAATCCGAGGCATATGCTCTAAATCCGAGTCATCTGACTCAATCCGAGTCATATGCTCAAAATCCAAATCATTGGGCATATATCCCTCACTGGGAAAATTTTGACATCTGGCCTTCATGGGCTCTGGCCATTTAACCTTTTTTAGGCAAGTTTAGACTTCTGGCCATCATTGGCTCTGGTCATATAACCCTTTTGGGTAAGTTTAGACTTCTGGCCTTCATTAGCTCTGGTCGTATAACCCTTTTGGGTAAGTTTAGACTTCTGGCTTCATTGGCTCTGGTCATATAACCCTTTTGGGAAATATTAGACTTCTGGCCGTCGCGAGCTCTGGTAATATAACCCTTTTGGGTAAGTTTAGACTTCTGGCCATCATTGGCTCTAGTCATATAACCCTTTTGGGCAAGTTTAGACTTCTAGCCTTCATTGGCTCTGGTCATATAACCCTTTTGAGTAAGTTTAGACTTCTGGCCTTCATTGGCTTTGGTCATATAACCCTTTTGGGTAAGTTTAGACTTCTGGCATTCATTGACTCTAGTCATATAACCCTTTTGAGCATGTAGCCTTCATGGACATTTCTTATATAACCCTTTCGATCATGTAGCCTTCACGGGCATGTAGCATTCTGTAACATCCCAAAACTCTAATCCAAGATTATTAAGATCCTAATCATCAAAATTAGGGTTAACAAAAACTTTTCCAATTCAAAATATGAAAGCATTCATGTGTGTGCATTTAAAATAGGAGTTGTTTGAATTTCCATGTTTAAGTGATCCATTGCTTGTAAAATGATTCTTAGGTGAAATAAACATCATCTAGATCATCCCCAAACAAATCCCAAAGAAAAACAAATCAAAATGAATAAATGAAGTGAATGGTCATTTTTGCCAAATTGATTATCATGCCTACTTGGGCTATTCCTAGTACTCAAAACCTAACAGAAACAATCATGGATCTTTGCACCCCTTGCTAGTACACATAATGAGCTACCAAGGCCCACTTTGTGATCTGCCAAAAACTTTCAAACACTATATTTAATTGGCATTTGAAAATTGAATCTATATCATATGGGAAGATCCCACTATTTCAAAAACCACTCAAACAAGCTCAATTTTCAAAACCCAAGCACCCACAGAGTCTCAAGCTTAGTACTAGCACACCCACCAATTTTTTTTGTGAAATTCAAAAATAACTTTCTTGCGGCCATTTCATCAAACACTTGGCAGGCAAGAATCTAACTCTAAACGTAGCTTACTGTTCTGCACAGGGTTTTGCCCCCATTTGATCCCCATTTAACCCCTTTGTCCCCTCTTGATCTAACCAGGGCCTAACTACCCCATCCCCTACCCCCTAGTGGCATGGCAATGCCAAGCCGAGCACCTGCTGGCCGTCCGACCATGCCCTCACCCCAGCAGACCACCTCTCTCTCTCTCCCGCCATGTCTAGCAGCTAGCCAGCACCTCATCGCCACCCTCTGTCCCCTCCCCGATCCAGGAGAGACCATGGACCACCTCCAAACTGCCGCGCCTAGAGCAGCTGAGCCATGCCGAGCTCGCGCTAGAGCGTCGCGCCCGACATGCGTGCCCAAGCCGCCGCTCGACCGTAGCCCGCGCCCACCGCGTCGCCATAACCCATGGAGCATGCCGGACATGCCCGTTCGCCGCATTAAAGCCCTAGAGCACCACCAGGAGACCGCGCGTCGATCACCGCTCGCAGCCATGCTGCTAGTAGCCCGTAGCCATGTCGCCACCGTCGCCTGGCCATGCCGCGCTGTCCCGTCGTCGAGCCTATAAAAGGAGGGCACCCCCAGCCATTTGTAGCACACCACTCACCTCCCCTCACCTCATTGATCGTCCCATGCCTCTATCCAGAGCAAGGCAAGCAACAGTTCGTCGGAATTGCACCGGAGCAGGCCGCCTCTGGAGGAGAAGGGCACCGCTGATTGCGACCACCCCTGGAGCTGCCTCGATCGTCCCTGCGCTCACCGTCGACCACCAGTCCGTTTTCCCGCCTCACCGTTGTCGCTGGAGCCATGGTACACCCCCTAAGCACCCCTACTGAGCCGCTAGGGTTAGAGTTTGCCAGCGGCAGGTCCGTCGTCGACGATGATCCCTAGCTGTTGACCCCTGTTCTAATCCAATGCCCCACATCGCCCTGTACCGCTTCGCGTGTTATGAGCCACTAACCGGTGGACCCCCTGTCAGCTGAGCCCCTCTCCGCGGAGTGACACTAGGCCAGCCCGTTAGCGTTCCCGCGCGATCCAGTCAGTTTGAATTAGGATTTTTCTTTTTAGTTTGAACCTAGTTATGTCCCTTAGTTTGAAAATCAATTCAGAGAGATTTACAAATCCAAATGGAGTGATTCCAATTTGGTTAGAAAGCTACTAAAAAGATCTACCCATGCCCGTTGGATGTAATTCATTTAGAGTTAGATATATCTCCTAGTAAAAATAACAAAACAGAAGTATTTGCACCTTGCAACATTTTTATAAAATCAGCCAAGTTAGCTTTTGAGTTGATTCCAACTCTCAAAAATCACATTTCATCATATCTATCTGAATATGTAATAATATTAGGGTTTACATGCAGTGACTTTGGACTAGTACCAAAATAATGCTATATAGGCATTTCTAGTCACTTTAAATCATTAACTAATGAACTTAAATCAAAGTAATTATGATCCAACCCTTAAATCCCATTCCCACATGTTAGAATATGTGGTGATGACATGTGTCCACATGATCCCATATTTTAAGTGGTGAATATTAAATCTTAGTTAATTTTTCAATGAGTAGAAATTACTTTTCTAAAATAAAAAGGAGGAAACTATTGAATAAAACTTGTGATGCTTGTGATGATAATAGATCATAAATTGTGTGCCTTAGAGTACTAATTATACTAGTTAAGTATTGTTTGGTGATTGTGTACTCCGTATGTATTTATATAAGATAGTACCGACCAAGCTTACGAGGAGGAGGAGTTCTACCAAGAGGAGGAAGACAACTTTAACCACTGCACCAACCAAGGCAAGCTAGCACTATCCAAGTTAACCCTTGCAAGTTGTACTTGCAAGCCACCATTAACAATGCAAGCTAACCCTTGCAAGTATTATACTTAGCAAGCTACTATTAGCAAGCTAGGATTAACTAGATGGTTTAGCAAAGGTGCCTTAGGCATGCTTTGGTTAAACTACTTTGACTATTCTTTACCCCAAGTACTAATTTTCAAGCTTTACTTCCTCTACTTTACCCAAAGTTCTTTACTTATGTCTAAAGGTAGCATAAAGAGTATAAAACTTGACCTATTTAGAAACCTTTAGATGTCATTCTATGGCATGAGATTGATCCCATCTTTCCACCTTAGTGGACACTCTTAACTTAGTAGTTTAGAGTAGATAAAAACTTGAGTCACTTTAGATGGGAACACTTGGTGAAAATGAATTATGAAAACCATGGAATGATGAGTCATTCTATTGAGATGTTTTGACATGTGTTGAGAAAAACAAATGATTTATGATGATGAAAATGTTGAGGCACGAGCCTTAGCCCTTTTATAAAACTGATGGTTGGATTCGGATGTGATACCATTCCAAATTTATCATACAACCACAATACCTGAATTGGGTAAGGCTTAGCCGAAAGTTTATATGCATTAGTATTAGTTCCCTCGCGGGAGAGGTTTGAGCTGAGGCTACCTCTCAATGTTGTCCACCTATGCAGTGCTTAAGATGACAGATGGTCATGGTTGGGAGGCCATGCTCATAGGAGAGGTGCTTATACTAGGGTGTGTAAAGGAAAGGTTATGTTTGATTATCTGCATACTAAGTATGATGATTCAGGGTTATCCCTGACAGATGTATCGAATCTTGTGGTGAAAGTGTACCACCTCTGCAGAGTGTCAAACTATTCGAATAGCCGCGTCCATGATTATGGAGCCGATTGGAATGGCCATACTGTTTCATTGTCAGATGTTTTCAAAATGACTTATGAAAGAAATGATGAATCTTGACTTGACCACAACAGAGTTGTGTTTATGACAATAGATTCCCAACTTAAGTGATTCTAGAACTTTATTTTATCTTTCTTTGCTTCAGAACTCAGCTTAGGTTTCAAACTTAACTTTATAGTTAAACTTAGATTTAGCACTTTAATTTAGCACTATACTACTTGTTAGTGGTAGTTTGCGAGTACTTAAAGAGTACTCATGGCTTTTGTCCCTGGCTATTCTCATGGCCAGACTATGAAGGAGACTACCAAGATGATGGCCAGCAGGACGGCTATGATAACTAGGACTATCTGTCTTTGTGAGCATTGCTTGTGCCCCTGAAGATGGACCCCACCGCTACGCTTATCTTTTATTTCCGCTGCTTGTTGTATTAAGACTAGATCATGAGATCCTTATTTGTGTAAGACCTTATGTATGGTTTGTAATGGATGATGTACTGTGATATCCAATCCGTTATGTCTCGCAAAAATGGTAATCCTGGGATTGCGAGGTATGGCATAATGGGCATCTGGGATTAAAAATCCGGGTGTTGACACATTCATGGGCATTTCTCATATAACCCTTTTGGGCATGTAGCCTTCATGGGCATTTATCATATAACCCTTTTGGGCATGTAGCCTTCATGGGCATTTCTTATATAACCCTTTTTGGCATGTAGCCTTCACGGGCATGTAGCCTTCATGGGCATTTCTCATATAACCCTTTTGGGCATGTAGCCTTCATGGGCATTTCTTATATAACCCTTTTGGGCATGTAGCCTTCATGGGCATTTCTTATATAACCCTTTTTGGGCATGTAGCCTTCACGGGCATGTAGCCTTCATGGCATTTCTTATATAACCCTTTTTGGGCATGTAGCCTTCATGGGCATGTAGCCTTCATGGGAATTTCTCATATAACCCTTTTGGGCATGTTTTGACTTATGGCCTTCATGGGTTGTGGTAATATAAGTTCCAATCCGAGTTATCGCATCTGGGTTATATGTTGATCTCACGATATTTGATGACTAAGATATATAGAGTTTGATATAGATTTCGATGATATCCGGTCGTGTCGAGATAAATTATGATTTGAGATATAATTTGATAATAACCCTTTGATATGTTTACCAATCGATTCTGATCATGATTTGGGATATGATATGATGCCATGATACCCTGGCAAACTGATATAGATGGTATTTTGAGTTATGTGGTAACCCAACAAGCTGAGTTAAATAGTAATCCGGGTATAATATAACCTGACAAGCTGAACTAAAGAATAATCCGAGGTATAATATAACCTAGCAAGCTAAAGTAAAGAGTAATCCGAGGTATAATATAACCTGGCAAGCTGAAGTAAAGAGTAATCCGAGCTATAATGTAACCTGGCAAGCTGAAGTAAAGAGTAATCCGAGGTATAATGTAACCTAGCAAGCTGAAGTAAAGAGTAATCTGAGGTATAATGTAACCTAGCAAGCTGAAGTAAAGAGTAATCCGAGGTATAATGTAACCTGGCAATATGAGTTAAATAGTAATCTGAGGTATAATATAACCTGACAAGCTAAAGAAAATACCAATCCGAGTTAAGGATAACCTGGCAAGCTGAGGTAAAATAGTAATCTGAGTTAAAGGTAACCTGGCAAGCTAAAGCAAATACCAATATGAGTTAAGGCTAACCTTGCAAGCTAAGGTAAAATAGTAATCCGAGTTAAAGATAACCTAGAAAACTAAAGCAAATAACAATCCAAGTTAAGGATAACCTAGCAAGCTAAAGCAAATACTAATCCGAGTTAAGGATAACCTGGAAAGCTGAAGTAAAGAATAATACGAGGTATAATGTAACCTAGCAAGATGAATTAAATAGTAATCTGAGTTACAAGGTAACCAGGCAAGCTGAGTTAATAGGTGTACATTGTAGAAGATGTTCTGTAGTAATAGAAGACATAGCTAAAAGGCACGTAGCAGTTGACATATGTGAGATCATGGCATATATTATGTCTACTCTGAGTTACAGTTCTAAGCATGGGGATGCTGAATCAAACAATGACCAAGTCCCCGAGATACTTTTTCCATATATGGGTGATTATATCGGTATGTTGACTAGTCCCTGGGTTGAGTCATCTCCTTCCCGGGGTGAATGACTAAGTGATCGAGGGTGATAGTCCCCGAGTGACATTCGGGGTTATCTCATGTGCGTGTTGGTTGAGTCAATTGATACTCACTATTTGCTTGGTGAGGAGATTGAGTTATGCTAGTTGAGTCATGCTTGCTGAGTCAACTGATACTTATAGTGCCCTTGGTGAAGAGGTTGGGGTTGAGTCATGCTTGCTGAGTCAACTAATACTTACAGTACCCTTGGTGAAGAGGTTGGGGTTGAGTCACGCTTGTTGAGTCAACCAAGGAGGCTTGTATGCCAACTTCCCCGCTGTCTGTATGTTGGGGAAGAGGATGCAGAAGGTTTTGATCGATGATGAAGCAGAGGTTGATGAAAACATTCCTGTCTAGATGTAAACCCAACCAGCACCTCTGATCAGCCCCACGATGGGCGCCAAATGTCGTGGTGGTGTCATGGCATATGCCATGGGTACGCTAAATTTGGGGCCGATGGACATTAGAGGAATCTGAGGAGGCATGATGAAGTGAATACCTCATACAGAAGAACTCATAGAGACACAATATACCCAGGTTCGAGGCTCTCCTTGTGAGATGACACCTCTACTCCTGCATCTGATCTTATATAACTTGGCCATGCATGTGGCTACAATGGTGCTCTTTGAGCTGTATTCCTATGCCTCTAACAGAGAGAGAAGAGGAGGAAGAACCCATGCTCTTATTGTGCAAAGGGGAGAGGAGCCCATTAGGGGCCTCCATGGGAATGATCCCACTGGTGCTCCTTATAAAGGGGAGCCTAGGGGAAAAGGTATGTCCCCACAAGTACTATCTATGAGCTGGCTAGTAGGTCCTTGCCTAGTCATCTTGTCCTTTAGTGAGTCATCTGTCTTCTCTCTTTGGCATATTCCTTAGCATCTTAGGAGATTCCCAGCATATTCCCTAACATCTCCTAAGATGCCCAACATATTCCCTAGTATCTTGGACCAAGGGTGTCAGTCTAAGCCAGGGGTGTCCTAAGACTGGCATCTGACGTAAGGGCTTGACCTAGCGAGTAGCATGTCGATGTAGAGGTTGAGGGAGCATCTGGAGATGGATAATAGGGCGTCCTCGGCAATATAACTCGGCCCAGGTGCCCCTGGCGATGAGGATATTTGGCATGGAAGAATTTGACTCGGCCTAGGAGAAGGATGGCCTAGCCGAGTCAACCTTCCCCCAACCGAGTCAATGGGGAAGGCCCAACCGTGTTCTGGGCGCCTAGCCACAGTCTGGCGATTCCGCCTGGGACCAGAGACATCAGCCTGGGATATAGGCCCATCCAGCATTGTTCTGCCTCGACCCAGGTGGAGGCTTGCAGAGGTCCTAGCGAGGTATTCCCGCGGTCGGTCGAGGTCTCCTTGTGTCGGCCCACCCGAAATTCATCGGAGGGAGCTGCTGAGGAAGGGCGATGCTAGGGGATGTCAAGGAGAGATGCTATGGCGAGATGGGCCAGCTGGGGGCAAGGTTTCCCGGTGCATGGCGCTGTAGCCCGGCGGTAGGCCAAGGTCCTCTTCAGCCGGCCCACCCAGGCGTCCTTGTCGCTATGGTGTCAAGGAAGCAAGGCTGGTGCAGCAAAGTAGGAAATGAGGCGATGCGGGAGCCGAGGTGTCGAGGCAAAGCAGGGAGATGGCATGTGGTCGCCCGAATACCATTGTGTCGGCCCACCCGAGGTGATGATGGCGACCTGGTGAAGTGTGGCTCTGGGCAAAGTGATGGCCTAGCTGGGTAATTCGGCCCAACCGGGTTATCTCCATTCTTTTTTTCCTCCGATTCTCCTGAGATGCTGTGGACCAGGCCAAATTTGCCATATGTCGGCCCAGGTTCATTTTATTTCTCCTTTTCCTTATTTAATTTCTTTTATACTTCTTTTTACATATTTTCTCTACATAAGCTTTCTTCATATCATCCATCTTATTACTTGAATAACTTCATACCTTAACTCTGGGGTACCTGGGGTCACATCCCCAACAGTTTACAAGTCTAGCGCGTATACCTAGACCATCAATTTACTCAATAACATATAAATGATATAGCAAAAAAATTATACCATTAGAAACTTCAGATGTTATATTTTCTAATGATATATTTTTTGTGCTATAAAATTAATATTTTAGTGGTCAAATTGATAGCCTAGGTATACGCTCGGGATTTTTAAACCGAAACAAAGGGAGTAGGTTTTATACCATGATATAACAGTATCAACTGGAAACATTGGTGCACGTGTGGTATGTAAACAAACTAACTCCCTAGTAGCCTCTATTCAACTAGTTCATTGGTCAACTGATGATCAAGGTTTCATGATCATGGGCATTCATGTCAATTGACAATGTGGTCATATTATTACTGAATAATGTGATGGACATGCTTACCCAACATAAGTACTGCAACATGATAAATTCACAAATTTCATTGTTGCAATAATTAGTAAACAAATTATCCCACTCTTTAGACTATGAGATTATAGCTAATTACTGTCGCCCAAGGATGCTTTGACTATATGAACCATCACACCGTAACAGGGTGGTCATAAAGGTATCTATCAGTTATTCCTAAGGGATAGGTTGAGTAGTATGTATCTATATCGGGATTTGTTCTCCCATGTGACGAGAAGATACACTAGGCCCGCTGGATGAGATTACATCCATAAAGCTGCACATCATATGACTAGGTCACGAGGATGAAATATCATGGGAGGGAGTTAAGCAGCACTTGTTGGTAACTATATTGAACTAGGTATGTTGATACCAACAATCAGATCTCGGACAAGTCAGGTATCAAAGTAAAAAAGGGAATTGGACTCGACGTTTATGGTTCAAACTACATCTAATCGTGGAATGTGCATGAGTCTTTATGGGAATCCAGGTCCCACTGATGATCATTGTTCCGATACGCATCTCGATCATGTCTGCTGTCTTCCCAAACCATAGGGTAACACAATGATGCATCCCAACATATAGCAATCACTATTAGTCCACACCATGTCATGCCAACCATTCCTACAAAGGTGAATTACTTCCATCATTTCCCTTCTAATGGTTATCATGTGAATGGGATCCTACTTGAGATGAATTCCTATTGGATGACTTGGCCCATGACCATGGCATGAAGAGGAGGATACAAGACCCCCAAGCAAGAAGCCTGCAAGAGAAGACGCAAGAAGCTGGTGCCCAAGGACCAGAGACTTTGGCCCTGGACCCTAGAGTCTCCGGCTTTATGCTCCAAGGACTCTAGACATGACTCATGATCAACGCCTGGAGCTTACAGTATACCTCCTAGATACTTCCCCAGAGACCAAAGCCCCGACCGGAGTCTTCGGCCACCCAGACTCTAGGGCCCCTCTACCCCGAAATCTCCATCCTAAGTGAACATGCCTACGATCCTGACCCATGTAATGCTCCATCTCACCCATAACTTCCTATTTATGCCTAGAATACCCTCCTTTAGTGGATGACCGATATATATGCCCCACCTCCTACTAGAAACCCTAGAGATGATGATGAATTGAGTTGAGACTCATGGCATGTGCCAAACCCTAGATGGGATCCCCCACTAGATTGAATCTATGAGTTGTATCAAGGTGCTCCTAATGTATTTGGTCTTTCTACTTCAAGGATTATAGTAGTTGCTTGGTCTTTCTCCTTTAGGATTCTACTTGGTTGCTACTGTCTCCTTGATTTGGATTCTACCACTTGCTTTCCAATCTCTCTCGGGTGATTCTACCGCAAGGTCTCTCCCCCAAGGACACAATTGGATAGGTTGTTCGAACCAATGGGATAAAATCAAATAGTGTGTGTTTGTATCTTTACCTTGCATTTAGGTGAGTTCATAGTGTTCCACGTGTTTCCCCTCACTCCCAGCCTCAAATCCATGAAGATCGGGCCACCCCAAGGGTCAATCCACAAGGGAACCCATATCCCGAAGTCTCCACCCCCATAGACTGCAGTCTTCGGCCCCGAACCCAATTTTCACGTCTTTTCGTTTTTTACTGATTTCCTTTTATTGCTTGTGTTTCGTGTGCATGTCCGTCATCTAACAAAGCTTTCGCCACCACTCTTTGCACTCTACATCGACATCAAGGAACTCAAACCATCCCCTACACCAATGGTTGCAAGTACGACATCAACAAAAGGTATAACTTTCACCACCCTTGTTAACCCCTTTCTTCCTTTGTGCGTTACCTAACCTATCAAGAGTAGCTCATTTTGTGTTTGCCAAAGTGCTTGCTCTTGCATAAGTCATATTGCATAGGCAATAGAAAAAGTTGACTAGATGGCATACAAAGAGAGAAAATATAAAAAAAAAGAGAAAAAGGAAAATAAAAAGAAGTATACCAAGACAAAGAGAGTCCAAAGCTTCTAAGCAAAAGCATGAGTAAGATCAAGGCAAGCGTGAAAATCCATTGCTTCCCAAAACTTTTGGCAAATGGTCTATGATCTCTCCCAGCGTTGGCACAACACCAAGCATTAGTATTCATTAGGATCATTTTTGTTCTTTGCTCATTTTCCATAGTCGTGTTAGCCACATTAATCTCCATCGTGTGTGTATAATTGTAGAATATCATCACCCTTTTTGACCTTTTCCTTTGACATTCGTTTCTTTTTAGATTTTACCCATGTTTGACAATAACCTTTTTGTTTAGTTGTTCCATTTGCTATGCACCTTCCTAACCTTCCACCATAGGCATTTGTGTATGTGTGTCTTGTTTATCACTAACCGCTTTGCTCTCGGTGAGAACAATCTTTCCAATCATTGACTATGGTGGGCAAGGTAGCAAATACCATTCCACCAATATCACCCTTCCTTTCACTTGTATTTGTACATAATTTCTAGGGGAAGTGGAGCTAGTGGAGATAGAAACTTCAAAAACCAAGATGGTTTCGCCACGCGTCACAACTTAGGCCGCAATTCTCAATTTTATAGGCTTGAGATTCGAGTTTCACTACCGCGACTGGCAACATCAACCAGAGCATCATGATCAATTGCAAGCTTTTCATCAAGCTATTGCTAATCTAGGTAATCAACATGGACATCACTCAAGCTCGTCAAGCTCATATCATACTCGTTCTTCAAGTCGCCATGGCGAGTTTTCACGCTCACACTCCCATCATGGAGGACCCCACCACCACAATGGGGGAAAACCAATCTCGTCATTGACATGAATAAGTGGTTGATCCACATGCTCGACAACCGCACCAAGCAAGACATCATCGAGACCATGATCATAATGCCCAACAACAACAACAACAAGAAGAAGGTCATGGTTGTCCACCACACCAAGCAATGATACAAGTGCAAACTCAAGAAGAGCAAGAACATCATGGGGAAGACCACTGGAATGATAGGCGTCATCATCCACCTCATGACCATCGTCCACCACATCACATCAATCAATAACCGGAATGGGATACAAGTGATGATGATGCGGATGCACTATGTGCTAGACGCAACAACCACCATGCTCAACCCAACCATCATCACCAACAACCAATGGATGTAAATGATCTCAAGCTAAGGTGTAGAAAAGACTTCGAGAATCATCAAGCTCCTCCTCCACTACCACCTCGAGGCAATGAAGCTCCTCCTCCTCCACCGCACGCACCAAGTGAAGCGAGTATGCTCCAAGAACGCCAAAACGACCACCGTGAGCGTGATGATGGCAAGTTTGGGAAGCTCAAACTCGTTATGCCCAAGTTCAAAGGATAAGAAGATGCTGATGCATACATTGATTGGGAACTCAAAGTTGATAAGATCTTCCGAGTCCACAACTATTTCAAAGATAAGAAAGTTGGAATGGCATCCCTTGAGTTTGAGGACTACGTAAATGTTTGGTAGGAATACTATCAAAACAATCGTGAGAAGCAAGAAGAACCACAAATTAGCACTTGGATGTAAATAAAGTAAGTAATGTATGCAACATTTGTCCTTGAGCACTATAAACAAGACCTCTTTAACAAGCTATAAAATTTGAAGCAAGGAACATGGTCAATTGAAGAGTTCTACAAGGAAATGGAGAAGACTATGATGTGAGCCAATGTGATAGAACTCGAAGTGAAAACAATAGCAAGGTTCCTTAATGGTTTGAGTCACCCAATACAGAAAATTGTTGACTTCCAACTGTACAAGGACCTTGTCGAGCTTCTCCACACAGCTACCAAAGCTGAGCACCGATAAGCAAAAGGCCTACTATGCTTCAATTAATGCCAATGCCTCCTCCAAGCTAACAAATCAAGCACCAAGATCATCCAAGCAAGCAAAAACTCCAATAGCATCCTCCTCCAACATGACATCAGAAAACCAAGTCAGTTGTTTCAAGTGTGGAGGAATAGGGTCACAAGTCATATGAGTGCATCAACACAAGAGTTATGCTTGTAGATCAAAATGGAACAACCTATTCCGTGAGTGAAAAAGAATATGATGTTATGACTCAATGTACCATTGAAGAGAAGACACAATGAATGAGGATGACACCATTCTATGCAAGCATGATCCAAGTCCTTCACTCATCATAGCGCAAGTCTTGACAACACACTTTGTTCCACGAGAGGACCAACGCCTCAATATCTTCCAAACTCGATCTGAAATTGATGGAAAGTCCTTAAAAGTAATCGTTAATGGAGGAAGCTATCACAACCTTGCGAGTACCGGCCTTTGTGAGAAACTCAAGTTACCATACATGGAGCATACACACCCATATCATGTCAAATGGCTTGATAAGAATGGAACCCTCAAGATCAAACACAAAATCAATGTCTCCTTCAAGGTTGGGCCGTACAAAAACACCGCCGAGTTTGATGTAGTGCCTATGACCGTGTGTCACATGCTACTTTGGACACCATGGCAATATGATAGAGGATCCATACATGATGGTACCACAAATAAATACTCCTTAAAGTGGAACAACAAGACATTTGTGCCCCAGGATCCAAGACCCCCAAGAAAGAAACCTAGAAGAGAAGACACAAGAAGCTGCTGCCCAAGGACCGGAGTCTCCGCACCTACAACCCGGAGTATCTGTCCTGATGCTCCAAGGACTCCAGACAGGACTCTAGATCAGCTTCTAGATCTTACAATATACCCCCGGATACTGCTCTAGAGACCAAAGACCTGACCGGAGTCTCCGGCCACCCCGAAGTCTCTGGCCCCTCTACCTAGAGGCTCCGGCCTATGTGTATAGGCATACAATCCCTCAAGTGTGGTATGGCTCATGTAACGCCCCATCTCGCACATAACTTCCTGTTTATGCCTAGAATACCCATGCTTTAGTGGATAACCTATATATATGCCCCCATCTCCTCCTAGAAACCCTAGAGATGATGATGAACTGAGTTGAGACTCATGGCATGGGCCAAACCCTAGATGGGAACCCCCTATCTAGATTGTCTACAAGTTATATAAAGGCCCTCCTCAAGTATTTGGTCTATCTAATTCAAGCATTATAGTAGTTGATTGGTCTCTCCCTTTGGTATTCTACTTGGTTGCTACTCTCTCCTTGATTTAGATTCTACCGCTTTCTTGCCAATTCCTCCTCGGGTGATTCTATCGCAAGGTCTCTCCCCCAAGGATTCTATTGGATTGGTTATTTGAACCAATGGGAGAAATCAGATAGTGTGTGTTTCACATGTGTTTGTATCTTTACCTTGCATTTGGGTGAGTTCATCATGTTAAGTGTGTTTGCCCTCACTCCCCGCCTCAAATCCATGAAGATTGGGCCGCTCCATGGGTCAATCCTCAAGATAACCCATATCACACACTTAAGGGTTCAATGACGCTTAGAGATAATTTTGGAATCATCTGCATTACCAGATTGATGAGAAGAGAGAATCGCTAATGTTTCGTGAGAATCCAAAGGATGTTCGGAGTGATCCGATAGGTGTTTTGGATCATACAGAATTAAATAATATGTACCTAATATGAATTAATGGAGTTAATACTAAAATAATATTTAAATCATTTTTTTTGGAGCAACCCACCTTAAATGGCCCCCATGTAGGGACACTGCCCCAAGAGGGAGCAAGGGTTCCAGCTGGTCTATGGTTTGGAGGCGCACGGGGTGGGGGCCTACCCCTAGCCGTTGTTTCCCCACCTCTTCGCTGCTGCCTTTTCCCTAGGGCACCCCTCCCCTATATAATAAGGGGACACGTGTGGAGGGGGAGGCACACAATTTTCCCGAGGCTTATGCCCTCCCCTCTCCATTCTCTCTTGTTGGTTGTCGTTCTCATGGTTCCAAGAAGAACTGTGTGTGGGAGACAACTTCACCTTCGGCACACCGTCACGCTGCTGTATCCCCGATCCAAAAAATCTACTTCGGCAATCTCAGCTGGATCGAATAAACCAAGAGTCATTGTTGACCACCATACATGTGCGAAATGACAGAGGTGCTGCAAGTTGTGCCACTTGGATTGTTGTGCGAGTAACAATGCGACCTTGAGGTCGGATACGTCGTACGACTACATCATCAACATTCATCGTGAATGTTAAACACTTTCGGTTAACAAGGGTATGTCACCAAAACATTCCTATTCTAGCATTACTCCTAGATAGATCCTGGCATTTGGTGTTGTGCTAGTCATGGAAAATTATTGTTTTCTGCTGCAAACCCCTTTTAGTGGTATCAGAGTCGATCTATGTGTAGTATTGCTTGTACGGTCACAACAAATGTTGAATATGGGCATTGATCCTATAGTTTTTACCCTCTCACGTGTACTTGTTCATATCAAAGTACTATTTGATGAAGCGGCCCGAACCGACCTTATGCGTAATCTTATGCGAGACTGATTATACACTTGACATATGGCATGTACCATATATGCAACTGGCAGGTGTTTGTCTCTCTCATAGTAGTTGATATTGCATTTGCAACAGAGGCCTCAAAAGGGGTGTCATAGAGACAACTATTTAATCAATGTTGTGGTTGGAAGTTCATAGGTAGAAATGGTTCTCTTGCGAAATCCCTAGTAGCAATATAAAACTTACAAAAGATAAAGTGGAGGTGTCTAAATTTATATTATAGGGGGCTTGTGATATGATATGGCCGTGATGTGAATTCTATATGTTGTATGCAATGCACATTATGTAAAGAAACCAGTAGGAGCCATTTGGTTGTTCATTTTATTTGATGGCCTGCGTGCCAAGGTCATGATGTAAATGTAGTGTTACTTTCGGATACTAAGTAGTAGTAGTTGATCATCATGATGGACGACCAACTGGAGGTTTCATGGACTTGGCGCCATGCTGGTGGACAAGATGGAGATCATGCTGGAGCTCTCGATGGAGATCAAGGTGCACCATGGAGGACCATATCATGTCACATATATTAACTGTATGTGATGTTAATCCTTTATGCATCTTATTGATCGCTAGTATTATATACACGACGGTAGCACTATAAGATAATCCCTAATTAATACCGATAAAAGTGTTCTCCCTTAGTGTGTACCAGTAAGAAAGTTCTCCGTTATGAAGCACACTGTGACGATTGGGTGTTAGACATATCTGTGTTCACATACGGTGGGTGTAAGCCATGTTGCACAACAAATATGCTAAGGTTAGATTGGCGTGCCTAGCATGTATAGACATGGCATCAGAACACGAGTAATCAAAAGATAAATCATGACTCACATGTGTGATCGACATCTTGATATCCACCTTTACAGCTATACTGCCTGCTGTGATGATCAGGTGTGGTATAGTGAATTAGGCTTGTGTAATCACTAAAACTTCTTTAGGGTTGATAGTTTTAGTGGGAGATCATTCAATAATTTGATTATAACTTGAACTTATATTATGAACCTAGTCTAAATATCTGTGCAAATATGCTTGTAGATCATGACAATCCCCAATGTTCAAGTCAGCTTTCGCTCTCTCTTGAATGGTGAAAAACTTAAAATACATGGATAAAACTTCATCGATTGGTACCAACGCCTGAGGGACGTACTCATTAGAAATCATTTTATCTATGTGCTACGAGAACCGCTAAGAGATTTCCCCAAGGACTCTGTAAGTGAACAAGATTATGAAGATTATCGTGCTCGCTGTGACACCTTCATGACGGTCAAATACACAATAATTCATACAATGGAGTCTAAGTTGCAGTTACCCTTATACAACATCGATATGGTCGATTGTCATGTCTTGGTTTTCGACACCGGGGATGGATAATCCCTTTTATTAGTTTGGCCATAGGCGCAACATCTGGAGAGCTTGATCGGCGAGCTAGACGAACACACAAAGAGAGACACATGTTTTTCTACCCAGGTTTAGGTCCGCAATGTGCGAATCCCTATGTCCTGCAATTATCAACTATCTGGTGGATCATTGCAATTAAAATGATTCTTTCATCGGGAAGGTTTTAGCAAGAGATCAATGCCTCTATCCTCTCGACCTACCTGTGCCTCCTTTTATAAGGGAAAGGGGACACCACAAGGGTCGGTCACCATGTGGCATTGGCACACAATTCATGCCCTCCACGTGGCCGTGCGCTCCTACCACCATACCGCTTGTCTCTCACCATATGTACTGATTAGTCTGACACTGCCGCCTATTCTGTCAGTCTAGATCTTACTGAGGTTGGTTCTCCATGCGTACAGTCCCCGGGCTCCCAACTGGGACCCCTGAGGAAATCCCGACCAGGACCCCATGAACTGCATGGCCTGCATGGTTGCAACATGGCCCATTGGTGCTATGAGTGGGAGGGAAGTGTCACGCTCATGCTTTCTATGTCCGATTTGGTCTAGACGAAGCGTGCCCAGAGGGCACTCTATCCCCTAGGTCAGGCATCGTTGGCCAATTTTCGTTCCTTATCCAGGGTAGCCGTCGGCTCCCCGTCCGCGAGACCTATATTAGGGGTACTCTTCTCGGCGGGTGCTTTGAACTCCCGCCTAGTACAAAACCCCCGAGGGAATGCCCCGACCAAGTTCCCGCAAATGCACTACGTAGGGGTCATGACCCTGCTGTCGGCTTCGGGGTACCCTGGACCCACGGATGGGACAGTATCCATCGGGCGTGCCACAACCAGAGCAAGGCAGGCTGCAGCCGCGACCTTATCCTAGGTGTCCTACGAGCCTCTATTATGGCTTCACTAGGAGGAGGAGGATGTTTGATTGCGCCTAAGGCATTGCTCTAGCCTCGAGACACACACTTCCCTCTTATTTTTTTCTAGATCTTGTGGCTTGATTTGGCGACTTGTTGTCGTGGTCGATAGTGAAAATCCCAATCAACCATTATCCATGCTTCATGGCTGCGATCGCAGGGCAGTATTTTCCGATACATGCCGTCTGATGCCCCGATCCTAGCAGCCCGATCGCCATGATGTCTGCTTGAGGACGAGTCCTTGAGGCAGGCGGGGATGATCGAGCTACTAGGGGAAGCTCAACAAAAGGCAGTGTCCCTTCATACATCCATCATATCGGAGCATGGCATCATCCCGATGGCTTGGAGTTCTTCATGATGCTCGTTCGTAATCTTGAGGGAGTTTTGGAACTTCCTATGGCGGTCCTCGAAACCTTCGGAGGCAGCATCCCTCGAAGTGTGTTGATGGTGGTTGAGGGATGCTACCACAAACAAGGACCGGTGAAGATCTTTCATGTCGAGGTGAGCGGTTGTGCTTCGGGCGAGGTTGGGGACAATTTGCATCCTCCCATCACCTTGATCTTGGAGATCTCGTCTTCTTCTCCTTCGACGGGCGCGACGAGTTTTTGGTAAGGGTCTTTGATGGCTGCCACACGCATGTGGAGTTTTAGCTCAGGGGAGTCTCTGACCCCTGATCCATCGAATCGTGTTGTAGCATCTATCTGTGACATCTTCATTTAGCTTCCCTATGCAACAAATCTCCCCTCATCATATAGGGGGAAAAGATTCGTTAAGAGGTCCTTCTTTTCCTCTCGTTTTTAGTTTCTAATGGTGACCTGGGGGTGAGCTTTGCTCTCTGTTGGTATTCCCTGGATAGGACCTCCCCCGTAGGGAACCAAGAAACACTGCTTCTTTATGGGTGCATTTTAAGCTTGAGTAGCTGGTGCCCAGGAAACTTGCTCTGAGAATGAACTTATCTATCTGTGTCTGAGGTAGAAGTTGAAGGAAATATGCCCTGAGAGGCAATAATAAAGTTGTTATTATGTATTCCTTGTATATGATAGATGTTTATTTTACATGCTATAATTGTATTGATAGGAAACATCAATACATGTGTGTTTAATAAACAAAAAGGGTTCCTAGTCATGCCTCTCTTATAGACTAGCTTGTTGATTAACAAGATGATCAAGGTTTCCTGATCATGGACATTGGATGTTGTTAATAACAAGGTCACACCATTGGTGGAATGATGTGATGAACATTCATCCGAAGTATAGCATTATGATCAAGTCATTGTGTTTATATTGCTATAACATCATACGAAGTAATCTTTATCCTTAGACCATGAGATCATGTTAATTGCTAACACCGGAAGAGTATCTTGATAACATCAAATGTCACACCGTAACAGGGTGACTATAAAGATGGGTTCAGTGCTATGAAGGTGTTATGTTGAGGCTCATGGATCAAGAGTGGAATTTGTCAATCCAGATGACGGATAGATATACTCTGGGCCCTCTCGGTGATATCACATTAGGATAGCTTGCAAGCAAGTGATGTGATCATTAGAATGTTATATCACGGAGCGAGAAAGAGTGCATGTCGGTAACAAGATCAAACTAGGTATGGAGATACCGATGATCGAATCTCGGACATGTAATATATAGAGAGACAAAGGGATTTAGTTACAAGTGTTAAAGGTTCTCACGATCACAGGAGTCATCGTTGAATGTGTAGGAGTCAGTACGGATCTCCAGGTCCTGCTGCTGATTATTGATCGGAGAAGGGTCTCGATCATGTCGCATTATTCATGAACCGTAGGGTGGCACACTTAAGAGTTCTGGGACACCATTTTGGAGCACATATGTTTCATCTGAAAGAATTGCAAAGCGCAAGAATTGTTTCAATAGAAACCGGAAATTGTTTGGTGAAATTGCGAAGGTGGTTCTGCATGTGATATTGAAATATTGCAAGGGCTATATGTGGATGTTTGTTAATTAAAGTAATTAACAAAATTCTGAATAAATTTAATAAAGAGTTTTATTAAATGAGAGAGCATTAAATTTGGAGAAACTTAATGCATTTAAAGTGGAGACTTTAAAAGGGAATGTGAAGAGGCATTTTAATGTGGAGGAGTTACCACCACATGAATGGGGAGGTGAGGGTCACCCCCATGCCGACCATGGAGAGAGGGGCACCCTCCTCCTATAAAAGGCCACCCATTCCTCCTTCATCCTCACACCTCCTTGTGAAGGATCTCTCCCCCTCTAGAATTATTCCCCATGGTCTCAGATTAGCGAGATACATGTTCGGTGGCATTTAAATGCGGAAGGAGTTCTTTGCTTCCTTTGGATCGCTGGAGCGAGGAGGTGGAGGTTGTCCGTGGCTTGAGCGTGTGTGCGGATGTGGCTGAGTTGAGTTGCAGCGCTCGGACTTCCTCACGATCTTGAGATCGGCAAGTGTACGACTACATCAACCACGAGTTCCTACTCGTTAACAAAGCTCGTTGTCTTCGAGGGTAAGTTCTCTATGGATGTATGTCCACCCGTTTGCTTTGTACCTAGTAGATAGATCTTGGCGTGTAGTTCACACTGCAGGAAAATTTGTGTTTTCTATGCTGCAGACCCAACAGAAGTTGCTATTGATTCCCATTGCTGAAGCCATAACTTAGGCGGTGCTACCTCCCAGTTTGCTTCTAGTAAGAAGTTGGTGAGCTTTGAGTTTGATTTGCACCCCGTCAAAGGATGACGAGAAAAACATGGGACCGATCCACACGCGACTCTCCATTAATGAAACAGCCCGGATGAATGATAACTAAGATGAGTCGCCAAACATTAACTCATATGTATTGATCCATGAGTATTGCTTTTGGATACACTGCTTGTGCAATGGGACCCAGCTAGCGCACAAGGCTTTTCATTACAAGGGTGAAAATCCCCAAGTAGTCTTTTCACGAGGGGCTTACGCCCGTAGCATGAGTCCAACCGCGGGAAATTATGGATACACTTTTGTAGAGTGGCCATAGTCCACGATGCTAGGTGTTTCTTCAGGATAAACCTGACCTTCGGTATTTGCCCTGACTAGAACCAGTTCATGATGACTTTTCTGGAGTCCTAAGGCGGACATCCCCTCCTCTTATCCTAGGTGCACCACACCCAGTTTTTGGGAGAGGTATGCTACCCACCTGAGATCCCACCCATGGAGAACCACCATATCCCCTACACCCCTCACTGGCCCATGCGGGTAAAGGGGGGGTACATGTAGTTGCTACTTGTTTTCGTGATGGTCCCACTAGTGCTCAATGAAATTCGAGTACCTAAGGGTGAGGGGCTCCCCTGGCGGGGGCGGCCCTTCAAGCTATAGTCTTCTGACGCCCTTGTTCAGTGAACATGGGCTACCATATAGGTCGGGGGGCGCAGCGAACTCCTTCGTGCGCTGTGTCCCTCGTGGATTGTCGTCTTGTGAAGCGAAGGGAACCTCTAGCTTCCTGCCGTAGGCCCCTAACTATTTCAGTTTCTTGGGGTGGAGACGGTTCAGGTGAAGTGCCTTTCCTGACCCTATCGATGAGAACTTGGTGGCCTTGGGGGATGCCTGAGTTTGTCGGGGGCACGCTCGATGCTAGCCAGGGCCTTCAGTCGGGAGACCATTGGTCAACAACTGGTGAGGAGTTGCCAGTGAGCCTTGATGCCGGGGAGCACCTAGTTTTGCAGGTGCTCCCTAATCTCCTTCTTCTGCAATGGCTTGGTGAGGTAATGTCTTGAAGCGAGCATCGTTGGGGGGTGTTCAAGGGCTTCCCTTCTCACATATCATTAGGGACCAGGAGGAGGCATCTTCGGGAATCCTAGCCTAGTTCCTAGACTCCCAGAGCCAATGGAAAATTATAAGCTCGGTTTTTACACGGAACCCGTGGGCGACGACATGGTGGTCATATTCCTCTGTGGTCCTACTAGGTGAGGCACCGCTCAGTCACAGACTTCATGTTTTCCTGGGTAGCTCTATTATTGATGTGAAAGTCCTTTCTTCATGGGCCCTGCCGGGGTAGGGAGAGGTTCTTTCAGGCATCTAGGGCATTACTAGGATCCACGTGGAGTCTATAGGATATCCCCCAACTCGACACTAGGCCAGGGGTATCAGTGATTCGCCAAGAGGCATCTTCTTGCTACTCCTTGCTAGGGCACCTCCCGGTCAGCGGTGTCAAGAGATGGGGGATGGACCAGGGGGCCACTCGGGGGTGCCACTAATAGTCCAACTGTTTGGGGGAGGGATTGGTCGATGGTTGGTGATCAACCCTTTTTTCACAGGTCCTGCGGGGTAAGGAGATGCGCTTTCAGTCATCATGGGCATTCCCAGGCTCCACGTGGAGTCTGTGGGGTATCCCCCAGCTCGGCACTAGGTCGGGGCCATCAACGATGTCCCAAGGGGAATCTTCTTGCTATTCCTGGCCAGGGCATGTCCAGCCGGAGATGGGGTTAGACCAGGGGTGCCACTCAGAGTGCCTCTTATAGTCCTACTGATTAGGGGCAGGACTTTGTTAAAGGTTGGCGGTCTTCAGATCACCAGCCCCCGTTGGTCTTGAGATGTTGTAGCGAGGCAGCGAGCGCCGGTAGGAGGCATATTTGGGAATCCGAAGTGGCTCCCCAACTCCGGGTTGGGCGGGTGTTCTTGGATCAGAAATTACTCCGGGCCCCTCGACGATGACTGATACATTGCAAATGTATCTATAATTTTTTATGTTCCATGCTTGGTTCTATCCACTTTCTTGTGTTTTGTCCACACTTTGGAGTACTTTTCATATGATTTCTTGGACTAACCTATTAACAAGAGCCACAGTCCTAGCTGCCTGTTTTCTGCTGTTTTTGGTTCTAGGAAAGTCAGAAAATGAATATTCTCGGAATTGGACGGGACAAAAGCCAAAGTGCCTATTATGCTGGAAGTCATCAGATGCCAGAATACGAGACGAAGAGGGGCCAGGGGTCCACCACACCACCTGGCCGCACGGCCCAGCCTGGCACGCGCCAGGGGGTGGTCTGGCCGCCTCCGGCACCCCCTCGGCCTCCCCTTTCGCCTATAAGATGCCCTCGGGACAAAAACCCTAAGTACCCGATCAAAAATCCACGAAAGAGTCTGTAGCCGCTGTCATCTCCATCCCTAGATCGGGAGGGCTCTGAAGCTCTTCCCGGCACCCTGCCGGAGAGGGCAATTCACCCTGGAGGCCTTCTTCATCACCATGCAAGCCTCCGGTGTGATGCGTGAGTAGTTCATCATTGGACTACGGATCCATGTAGTAGCTAGATGGCTGGTTCTCCTTCTTTGTGCTTTCATGTTTAGATCTTGTGAGCTCCATTCATGATAAAGATCATCTATTTGTAATTCTGCATGTTGTGTTTGCGGGGATCCGATGGATATTGAGACGCTATTTCAGATTGATTATTGATTCTAGCATGTCTTTGTTATTTGTGATCTTGCATGCTTTCCGTTGTTAGTATCTATCTTGGCCAAGTAGATGCTAGCAACTCCAAGAGTTAGTATTTATGCTCGATAGTGGGTTCATGCCTTTGGTAATCTAGGAAAGTGACAGAAATCTCTAAGGTACTAGATGTGTTGTTGCTACTAGGGAGAAAACAACAATCCTTTGTTCATAGAACAATCGTATTGTTTACTTTACACGCAATTCGTAAAGCAATAATCTGTTGCTTGCAACTTAATACTAGAGGGGGTTCGTATGACGACCTGAAGGTGGATTATTAGTCATAGATGCAGTTGGATGGCGGTCTATGTATAATGTTGTAATGCCCAATCAAGTCTCAAAGGAGTCAAGATGATTAGTATATGCATGTATTGCTTTCTCGATGTTTGTCAATTGCCCCGCTGTAATTTGTTCACCCAGCATGTTATCTATCCTAAGGAGAGCCACCTCTAGTGAACTATGGATCCCGGTCCTTTTCTTTTAAATACAGTCTATAAACTGTTACTTCTTTGTGTTTACTTTCTGCAAACTATTACTTCTTTACATTCGATACGTTTAATCCTTTGTTTTCAGCAAAACACGGTGAGATTGACAACCTCATCGCAAGTTGGGGACAAAGTTCTGTGGTTGTGTTGTGTAGGTCTCCACGTTGCTACTAGCACCGGTAGTGCGCCCTGCCAAGGCTCAGCTAGCAACACCTTTGGGGTGTTTCCTTGCTCCTACTGGCTCGATTAAACCTTGGTTTCATAACTGAGGGAAACTTGCTGTTGTGCTCATCATACCTTCCTCTTGGGGTTCCCAACGAGCTCTACATCAACACCGCACCAGCATTTTTCTGACGCCGTACACTGAGCCATCAAGCATTTTTCTGGCGCCGTTGCCGGGGAGTCAAGGACATCTTCACAAGGGGAGTCCCTCATAACCAATCTCTTTACTTTGTTATTTTTGTTTTGCTTAGTTTCTTTTTGCTTTGTTTGCTTGTTTCTTTACCAAAAACACACACAAAATTAGTTTTACTAGTTTGCTTTCTTATTTGAAAACACAAAAAAATGACTACTCTTGAAAACACTAAGTTTTGTGACTTTACTAGCACCAACAACAATGATTTTATGAGCACACCTATTGCTCCACCTGTGCCTAAAGATACTTTCTTTGAGATAAAACCTGCTTTACTCAATCTTGTTATGAGAGAACAATTTTCTGGTATTGGTAATGAAGATGCTACTGCCCATCTAAATAATTTTGTTGAACTTTGTGAGATGCAAAAGCATAGGGATATAGATGGTGATATTATTAAGCTGAAATTGTTTCCTTTCTCTTTGAGAGGAAAAGCTAAAGAATTGTTGAATTCCTTAACTAGGAATAGTATTTATTCTTGGACTAAGTGCAAAGATGCTTTCAATGGAAAGTACTATCCTCCTACTAAGATTATATCTATGAGAAGTGAAATAATTAAGTTTAAACAATCTGATAATGAACATGTTGCTCAAGCTTGGGAAAGAATGAAACCTTTGGTAAAGAACTGTCCCCCTCATGGACTGACTGCTTGGATGATCATCCAAACTTTTTATGCAGGATTGAACTATTCTTCAAGGAACCTATTGGACTCTGCTGCTAAAGGTACCTTTATGACCATCACTTTGGGTGCTGCAACAAAACTTCTGGACAATATGATGGTTAATTATTCTGAATGGCATACTGAGAGAGCTCCACAAGGTAGGAAGGTAAATTCTGTTGAGGAAACTTCCCCCTTGAGTGATAATATTGATATTATTATGTCTATGCTTGTTAATGGGAAAGCCCATATTGATCCAAATAATGTTCCTTTAGCCTCTTTGGTTGCTCAAGAAGAGCAAGTTGATGTGAACTTCATAAGAAATAACAATTTTGGCAATAATGCTTATAGGAGTAATTTTGGTAACAACAATTATAAGCCATATCCTCCCAACAATGGTAATGCTATTGGAAATTCTTACAACACTAATAGGAGTGCACCCTCTGAACTTGAAGTTATGCTTAAGGACTTTATTAGTAAACAAACTGCTTTCAATAAAACTATTGAGGAAAAACTCTCTAATGCTGAAAGAAATATATCATCTTTGGCTGAAGCTCAATCTTCTTTGAATAAAATGGCTGCTAAACCTGAAACTAATGATAATCCCTTTGCAGCTACTAATGCTATACAAGTAAGAATTGATGAAAATGTTAGACTATTAGCTAAATTACATGCTAAGTGGGAAAGAGAAGATGAAATTGCTAGAAACATTAGTGTTTCTACTATCACCACCCCTAGTGTTGAGGCTAGTAATAGTTCTACTACTTTAGATGATAAATTTGATTTTGATCTTGATGGTTGCAATATCTCTGAAGTTATTAAGTTCCTACAAAAGCTTGCTAAAAGTCCTAATGCTATTGCTATGAACATGGCTTTTACAAAACACATTACTGATGCTCTCATAAAGATTAAAGAAGAAAAGATGAAACATAAAGCTTCTATTCCTATAAAACAAGAAGATGGTTGGGAACCCATCATTAATATGAAAGTGAATGACTTTGATTTCAAAGCTTTATGTGATCTTGATAGTAGTGTTTCTATTATGCCTAGAAGGATTTATGATATGCTTGATTTGCCTCCACTTGAAGATTGTTATTTGAATGTCCTACTTGATGATAATGCTAAAAAGAAACTCATGGGGAGTCTTAATGATATTCTTATTATGGTTAACAATGCCTATGTCCCCGTTGATTTCTATGTTTTGGATGTTGAATACAATGCTTCTTGTCCTATTACTTTGGGAAGACCTTTTCTTAGAACTGTTGGTGCCATTATTGATATGAAAGAAGGCACCATTAAATATCAACCCCCCACTCACGAAAGGTACAGAACACTTCCTTAATAAGAGAGAGAAGATTTCTTTTGCTTCTCCTATGAAAACAAAATTTGGTCTTAATGCTTCTTCATTTGAGAACAGTTGATTCTTTTTCTTGCTTCTTATGCCTAACTTAAAGGCGTTAAAGAAAAGTACTTATTGGGAGATAACCCAAAAATTTTAGATGAGTCTTCGAAGTTATTACTTCAGTAATAACCGCTCCTTATCCTTTTTATTTGCTTTTTGTGCTAAGAGTAACCTCTAATGAGAGAGAAGTAATGGTTGGGAAAGTTGCTGTCCCGAAACAGATTTCTGTGCTTCACCGTAAAAATTCGTGTAAAATATATGAACGTCTTTTTGAGGCGTGAATTTTTGTGCTTCTGCCCCAGGTTGTTATATAACTTTCGTTAGTTCAGCACTTTTTGATTTGAGCAACAGAAGGTCTTTGAAAAAATTCGTCTTTACCTGCTGGTCTGTTTTGATAGATTTCTTCCATTTTCTGCATTTGCTTCTTGTTGGTTCCTTTTTGAGTGCTTTTGGGGAATTGAGCTTTTTGAGGAAAGTGCTTCAGTAGCTAGTGTTATAATGGAAGTTTATTGGTGTTAGGAACTAAACCTTAAGACCTATCTATCTTGAGTGCACTAATGTTGCTAATAAAGATTGTGTGAAGTTTTGTATGAAGGAAAAATTTCAGGTGTATGGAAGGAATGAGTAATGAGATGAAGGATGGAATAAAGCTCAAGCTTGGGGATGCCATGCGTGTCACCCCAAGAAATATCCAAGAAGTACAAGCGTCAAAGCTTGGGGATGCCCAAGGCATCCCCCTATTCATCAATAAAAATCCCAGGTTTCTTCCAAACGCTTCATTTTTATTGTTTCATGCATAGTTGTGTTGTTCTTGGAGCGTCTTCTTTTTTGTTTTCATTTTGGTTTTTCATTTTCTTGGTTTTCTTAGTTTTCTTAATAAATTGGTTGGACCCCCTCTCTCATACATTTGTTTTCAAATAGTTTGGTTTGGTTTGGAAAAGAGTAGGAAAGTTCATGCTTATGTGGTAAAAAGAGCTTGTTTTTGACTGTGGCCTATGCTTTGTCATGCCATGCTTGATATTGTTTTGGATTTATGCTTAGTATTGTTTGCTGTAGCATGACTTGTTATAAACAATTGAGATTGCTTAATGTGCCTTGGATGAATCATGCGTTGTTTTAGCATATAAAGCATAGTATAGTGGTATTCTCCTTTGATGCTTTATTTGGGTTGACTTGGCGCATGCTCACACCATGTTATGACTATCTCAAGTCACCATAGCCTTTATGATCCTTTAGTTTTCAACTTGTAGTATCACTTTATGCTTTGATCAATGATGTTTTGTCGCTCTGCATGATTATGGCCATTATTGCTCTCTTAGTTTGTCGCTCCCAGTCTTTTGCTAGCCTCCACAACCAAGTATGAGTTCCACTCATGCATCCAACTCCCTAAACCAAGTTATTCCAAAGAGTCCACCATACCTACCTACTAGCTTATGCTATTCCAAGTATATTCATTCTTTTGTTTATCTTCCAAATTAAACTTGTTATGAGAAAACTAGTGATTAAAGCTCTCATGAACTTGATGGCACACTTTACTTTTCTTGCCCTTAATAAACTTGGACCATTGTGTCGTCTATGTTGTATATGCTTGCACTTATTTGTTGGGGATTAGCAGAACCATGCTTTCAAAGGGAACACTTTCAACATTGCACTTGGTACTTGTACCTAGTAGATATCATGCTCTTTTGTATATGGATGTCGTCGGTGTGAAATGAAAGGGGAGCTTGTAAGTCCATGGAGTTATGTATATGTCTTAGAGAAACGCCTGGGCCGCTGGTCTAATCCATGCTGACATGGTGGAAACCTGCAGCGTAACCATAATGAGTTGTCTATGGAGCATTCTTCTTATAAAAAAAGAGTCCTATATTGAGAAAAAAGAGAAAAGGGAAAAAAAGAGATTATGAAAAGAGGAAAGAGAGAAAAAAGCACCATATTCCCATGGTAAATAAGAAGATTGTTGAGATGCTCATTGTCTGCTTGCCTTGTCATTTTGATATGGGGATTCTTCCGTATCATCAGGCAAGGGGTACCCCGTTGGCGGTTCTCTATGATACACATGTAATTACGATAACAAGAACTTACCGGTTACTAAACTTGAGTAGCATGAGGAGCGGCCCTCGTATACAAGGGACATGAGATTTCTAACTTATACTTCGTCAAGCATGTACACCATAGTTTGTTCACTTTAACCTTAATCACTTCAAGATGCTTATGATAGGGGCAATGAGAGCTGAAAGCTATAAGTACCATAATTTTTGGAAGCTCTTTATGAGACTTGAATCCCTACTTACTTCTATGAAGGCCTTTCTTCCACCATTATATTGAGTCTCCACCTTCTGCCTTCATGTACCTACTTTGAGAGCATAGTGGCCATTCTTAGTTCTATGTGTATTGTCCCAAGACTAGTTGATTGATGCATACCTTGATATTGCTTGTTTTAAACTATTTGTATCTAGTCACTCTTATGAACTTTGAAGGTGTCCTATGCATTTATATTTGCTACTCTATGAGGGACAAGCTGAATACTATTATGCTATGTTTTCTTTATGTGAAACAAACAAACGTCTTGCAAAGCATTGTTATTCATGAATCTTTTGTTTGTGCCTTTCCATGTTTCATCATAGTTTCTTTGTCTTATTGCTAGAACTTTGTCTTTCATGTTATGATTGAAGTACTATGATCCCAGCTTTGAATGTTTTACAAATACTTTGATCAAGTCTTTGATGGTGCATGTCACCTCAAAAATTATTCTTTCTTTTTATCACTTACCTACTCGAGGACGAGCAGGAGTTAAGCTTGGGGATGTTGATACATTGCAAATGTATCTATAATTTTTGATGTTCCATGCTTGGTTTTATCCACTTTCTTGTGTTTTGTCCACACTTTGGAGTACTTTTCATATGATTTCTTGGACTAAACTATTAACAAGAGACACAGTGCCAGCTGCCTGTTTTCTGCTGTTTTTGGTTCCAGGAAAGTCAGAAAATGAATATTCTCGGAATTGGATGGGACAAAAGCCAAAGTGCCTATTTTTCTGGAAGTCATCAGATGCCAGAATACGAGACGGAGAGGGGCCAGGGGGCCACCACACCACCTGGCCGCGCGGCCCAGCCTGGCCCGCGCCAGGGGGTGGTCTGGCCGCCTCCGGCACCCCCTCGGCCTCCCCTTCCGCCTATAAGATGCCCTCGGGACGAAAACCCTAAGTACCCGATCAAAAATCCACGAAAGAGTCTGTAGCCGCCGTCATCTCCATCCCTAGATCGGGAGGGATCTGAAGCTCTTCCCGGCACCTGCCGAGAGGGAATTCACCACGAGGCCTTCTTCATCACCATGCAAGCCTCCGGTGTGATGCATGAGTAGTTCATCCTTGGACTATGGATCCATGTAGTAGCTAGATGGCTGGTTCTCCTCCTTTGTGCTTTCATGTTTAGATCTTGTGAGCTCCGTTCATGATCAAGATCATCTATTTGTAATTCTGCATGTTGTGTTTGCGGGGATCCGATGGATATTGAGATGCTATTTCAGATTGATTATTGATTCTATCATGTCTTTGTTATTTGTGATCTTGCATGCTTTCCGTTGTTAGTAGCTATCTTGGCCAAGTAGATGCTAGCAACTCCAAGAGTTAGTATTTATGCTCGATAGTGGGTTCATGCCTCTGGTAATCTGGGGAAGTGAAAGAAATCTCTAAGGTACTATATGTGCTATTGCTACTAGGGAGAAAACAACGATCCTTTGTTCATAGAACAATCGTATTGTTTACTTTACACGCAATTCGTAAAGCAATAATCTGTTGCTTGCAACTTAATACTAGAGGGGGTTCGTATGATAACCTGAAGGTGGATTATTAGTCATAGATGCAGTTGGATGGCGGTCTATGTATAATGTTGTAATGCCCAATCAAGTCTCAAAGGAGTCAAGATGATTAGTATATGCATGTATTGCTTTCTCGATGTTTGTCAGTTGCCCCGCTGTAATTTTTTCACCCAGCATGTTATCTATCCTAAGGAGAGCCACCTCTAGTGAACTATGGATCCCGGTCCTTTTCTTTTAAATACAGTCTATAAACCGTTACTTCTTTGTGTTTACTTTCTGCAAACTATTACTTCTTTACATTCGATACGTTTAATCCTTTGTTTTCAACAAAACACGGTGAGATTGATAACCTCATCGCAAGTTGGGGACAAAGTTCTGTGGTTGTGTTGTGCAGGTCTCCACGTTGCTACTAGCACTGGTAGTGCGCCCTGCCAAGGCTCAGCTAGCAACACCTTTGGGGTGTTTCCTTGCTCCTACTGGTTCGATTAAACCTTGGTTTCATAACTGAGGGAAACTTGCTGCTGTGCTCATCATACCTTCCTCTTGGGGTTCCCAACGAGCTGTACATCAAAACCGCACCAGCATTTTTCTGGCGCCGTACACTGAGCCATCGATGAACTAGGCCATCTCCCTCCTCATGGGTCACTCTAACGCAGGGAGATTACGCCCGTCCGGCTGATGCGAAGAGAGCAAATGATGCCTTCTGGTAGTGGGCGTAGGTACCCGTGATGGTGTTGTCTTCTTGTCAATGGTTCCTTTCCTCCCGCCCGGGAGGGCGGGGAGAATGAAACTGTGGTCGCAGGGACCAGGAGGGGGCTCTTTCGAGCATCATAGCCGCTTCCCCAGGATGAGGCTGGGACAGCTTCCACAGCTCGGTGCACTCTCTAGGGCCCTACATGATGAGAAGTCATCTCCCTCCACGACTCCTACCTTGCCGGGGCCGAGAAGAGGAGCGGACGGGCGTCTAGGGACCTCCTCCTTTCCTTACGCAATTCAGATAGACACCCCTGGCTCGGCACATTACCGAGGCCGCCGGCGATGGCCCGAAGGCCATATCATTACCATATTTAATTGGTAACGCAGCCCCCTATAGGCACTACCCTCCATGCCAGACGAGTTCGCACGGGGGTTCTTTTTGAAGGGGAACCGCTGCCCGTCCTATCGCAAAGTACGGGGCGAGCTCTCTCCCTCTTCTATTTTAGCATAGGCATCCGCGATGGAGAAGATATTCGCGATCAAATTGAAGATGCGAGCAACCATGCACCATCTCATCAGGGGGATTCACAACCTCTGAAAAAAGGCCAACTTCCCAAGAGTTCATTTAATAATTTGATTATAACTTAAACTCATATTATGAACTTAGTATAAATATATTTGCAAATATGCTTGTAGATCATGACAATCCCCAACGTTCAAGTCATCTTTGGCTCTCTTTTGAATGGTGAAAAACTTAAAGTGGATGGGTCAAACTTCATCAATTGTGTACCAATGCCTGAGGGATATATTCATTAGAAATTATTTGATCTATGTGCTGCGAGAACCGCTAGGATATTTCCCCAAGGACTTTGTAGGTGAGCAAGATGATGAATATTATCGTGCTCATCGTGGCACCTTCAAGAAGGTCAAATACATCATATTTCATACAATGGAGTCTGAGTTGCGGTTACCCTTTTACAACATTGACGCATCTAGTATGGTTGATTGTCGTGTCTTGGCTTTCTACACCGGGGATGGATAATCCCCTTTTTTAGTTCGACCAGGGGCACAACATCCAACAAGCTCGATCGGTGAGCTAGAAGAACACACACAGATACACATGTTTTTTACCCAGGTTCAGGTCCATGATGTGCGGATCCTTACCTACTGCAACTATCAACTATCCGGTGGATGATCACAGTTACAATGATTCCTTCCCCTGGAAGGTGTTTACTAGAGAATCCCTATTTCCTCTTGACTGGCCTGGGCCTCCTTTTATAAGGGCAAGGGGAAATCACAAGGGTCGGTCACCATGTGGTGTTGGAATAGAGTGCATGCCCTTAACGTGGCCATGCGCTCCTGATACGTTGCAAACGTATCTATAATTTTTGATGTTCCATGCTTGTTTTATATCTACTTTCTTATGTTTTGTCCACACTTTGGAGTATTTTTATACACTTTCTGGGACTAACCTATTAACAAGATGCCAGAGAGCCAGTTGCCTGTTTTCTGCTGTGTTTGGTTCCACAAAAGCAAGAAAATGAATATTCTCATAATTGGACGGGACAAAAGCCAAATTCAATATTTCACCGAGGGGAACATGGAGCCAGAAGACGAGACGGAGAAGGGCCTCAAGGGGGCCACATACCTGGCCACGCGGCCTAGCCTGACCCGCGCTTGGGGGGGTGCAACCGCCTCGGGCACCCCCTCGGCCTCCCCTTTTGCCTATAAGAAGCCTCCAATGCAGAAACCCTAAGTACCCGATCAAAGACCCGATCAAATTTCCACGAAAGAGTCTGTAGCCGCCGCCATCTCCATCCCTAGATCGGGAGGGATCTGAAGCTCTTCCCGGCACCCTGCTGGAGAGGGGAATTCACCCTGGAGGCCTTCTTCATCACCATGCCTGCCTCCGGTGTGATGCGTGAGTAGTTCATCCCTGGACTACGGGTCCATGTAGTAGCTAGATGGTTGGTTCTTCTCCTTTGTGCTACCATGTTTAGATCTTGTGAGCTCCGTTCATGATCAAGATCATCTATTTGTAATTCTGCATGTTGTGTTTGTGGGGATCCGATGGATATTTAGATGCTATTTCAGATTGATTATTGATTATATCATGTCTTTGTTATTTGTGATCTTGCATGCTTTCCGTTGTTAGTAGCTATCTTGGCCGAGTAGATGCTAGCAACTCCAAGAAGGAGTATTTATGTTCGATAGTGGGTCCATGCCTCTAGGAATCTAGGGAAGTGACAGAAATCTCTAAGGTACCAGATGTGATGTTGCTACTAGGGAGAAAACAACAATCCTTTGTTCATAGAACAATCGTATTGTTTACTTTACACACTTTGCTTAATGCAATTATCTGTTGCTTGCAACTTAATACTGGAGGGGGTTCGAATGATAACCTGAAGATAGATTATTAGTCATAGATGTAGTTGGATTACGGTCTATGTATAATGTTGTAATGCCCAATCAAATCTCATAGGAGTCAAGATGATTAGTATATGCATGTACGCTTTCTCGATGTTTGTCAATTGCCCCGCTGTAATTTGTTCACCCAGCATGTCATCTATCTTAAGGAGAATCACCACTAGTGAACTATGGACCCCGGTCTATTCTTTTACCATCAATCTACAAAGCTATTTATTGTTTTTCTGTTTACTTTGTACAAGCATTTACTATCTTCCACATAATACTTTTAATCCTTTGTTTTTGGCAAAACCGGTGAGATTGACAACGTCACTGTAAGTTGGGGGCAAAGTTCTATGGTTGTGTTGTGCAGGATTCCAAGTTGGAAACAACACCTTGGAGGTGTTTCCTTGCTCCTACTGGTTCGATAACCTTGATTTCATAACTGATGGAAAACTTGTTGCTGTGCTCATCATACCTTCCTCTTGGGGTTCCCCAACGAGCTCTACATATTGAGCAAGCAAGACTTTTTCTGGCGCCGTTGCCAGGGAGTCAAGGACATCTTCACAAGGGGAGTCCCTCATAACCAATCTCTTTACTTTGTTGTTTTCATTTTGCTTAGTTTATTGCTGCTTTGTTTGCTTGTTTCTTTATCAAAAACACAAAAAAATAGTTGTACTAGTTTGCTTCTTCATATTAAAAACACAAAAAAAATATTATTAGTTCCTACCTTAAGTTGCCTTTATGTCTAGCATTGCTCCAATCACTATGTCACCTGAGGAAATGATTTTTACTTTCAAACAAGGAATTGAAGAGAGTTTCAAAGAAGCTTGGTCTAAAATCTCTGATTTACATGAAAAAACTGAACCTAAAATGACTCAAAGCTTGTTTCTTAGCAGTTTTTACTTTGGAACTGCTCTTTGCTATAGATATGCTTTGGATGCTGTAGTAGGAGGAGATTTCCTCCAATGCAATGGGGATGAAGCTTTTAAAGCCATAAAGAAGTTGGTCTTAACATATAACTTGCCTAGCAAATCTGGTTCTTCCTTTATAAACATATATGCTAGATTGAACACTATTGAGACCCACACTGCTAGTTTAAAAGAATGCTATAACATGCTTAGAGAGCATCATGATTATGTTCCAATAAATTGTGAACCCTCAAAATGGCTTCCTACAGAAAAGTTGTTATAAATAATGAAACTTTTCATGCGCGTTGTGATATCATGTCTGAATTCTATCTTATGCCTAAAGATATCTATGAATCTTTGAATCTTTGGGGACTTTATAAAGGGGGAGAAGAAATATCTCTTGCTAATAATGCCAAAATATTACCCATTGGAATAGCTGAAGGAATGTTTACAAAGATTCTTGGGAAAGTGGTGTCTACTGATTATCTTGTTATTGAATGTGTAAGAAAAGGACAAATTACACTTGGAAGATCCCTACTAAAACTCCTTGGAGCAATAATAGATGTGGAAAAGGGCATCATGCACCTTGCTTATCCACCAAACAATCACACGTTCCCCAAGGATAAGAATAAAGGTAAGAAAGGTAGGGGCAAGAAATCTGGTTTTAATGCTTCTTCATTTGAGAATACTTGATTCTTTTCTTGCTTCTTATGCCTAGCTCAAAGGCGTTAAAGAAAAGCACTTATTGGGAGATAACCCAAATTTTGTTAGGAACCTTTTTGTTGAGTCTTGGAAGTTATTACTTCTGTAATAACCTCTTCTTATCATTTTTGTTTGGTTTTTGTGCCAAGAGTAACCTCTAATGATAGATAAGTAATGCTTGGGAAAGTTTCTATCCCGGAACAGATTTTTGTGCTTCGCTGTAAAAAATCGTGAAAACTCTCTGTACGTCGGTTTGAGATGTAATGTTTTGTTCTTCTGCCCCAGGTTGTTATCCAACTTTTGTTAGTTCAACACTTTTCGATTTGAGCAACAGAAGGTCTTCGGAAAAATTGTTTTTTTACTGTTGATGCTGTTTGTGATTTACGCCATTATTTGCATTTGCCTCTTAATCTCTTTCCCTTTGAGTTCTCTTTGATCATTTGAACTTTTCAAAGGAAGTGCTACAGTATCTTTTGTTTTCATGGAAGTTTTACTTGTGTTGAAACTGAACCAAAAGACTTATTATCTTGAGTACACTAATGTTGCTAATGAAGATTGTGTGAAGTTTTGTATGAAGGATATTTTAAAGTGTAGGGAAGAGTAATGTGATACGATGAAGTATGGACAAAAGCTTAAGATTGGGGATGCCACCCATGTCACCCAAAGAAATATTCAAGAAGTACAAGCGTCAAAGCTTGGGGATGCCCAAGGCATGCCCTTCTTCATCAATAAAAAATTCAGGTTTCTTCCAAACACTTCATTTTTAATGTTTCATGCACAGTTGTGTTGTTCGTGGAGCGTCTTTGTTTTGTTCTTATTTTTCATTTGCTTAGTTTTCTTGAATAAATTTGTTGGACCCCCTCATTTATACATTAGTTTTCAAATAAGAATGGTTTGGATTGGAAAAGAGTAGGAAAAGTTCATGCTTAAGTGGTATAAAAGGAGTTTGTTTTTGACTGTGACTTAGACTTTATCATGTCATGCTTGATATTGCTTTGGCTTTATGCTTAATGATTTTTTCTGTAGCATGACATGTTATAAACAATTGAGATTACTTAATGTGCCTTGAAAGAATCATGCGTTGTTTTAGCATATTAAAGCATAGTATTGTGGTATTCTCCTTTGATGCTTTATTTGGTTGACTTGGCGCATGCTCACACCATGTTAAGACTATACCAAGTCACCATAGCCTCTATGATCATTTAGTTTTCGACTTGTAATATCACTTTATGCTTTAATTAATAATGTTATTTCGCTTTGCATGATTATGGCCATTATTGCTCTCTTAGTTGGTCGCTCCCAGTCTTTTGCTAGCCTCCATACCAAGTATGAGTTCCACTCATGCATCCAACTCCAAATAAAACCAAGTTATTCAAAAGAGTGCACCATACCTACCTATTAGCATTTGCTATTCCAAGTATATTCATATTTTTATCTACCTTCCGAATTAAACTTGTTATGTGAAAATTAGTGATTAAAGCTCTCACGAACTTGATGTCACACTTTACTTTTCTTGCCCCTAATAAAGTTGAACCATTGTGTCATCTATGTCGTATATGCTTGCACTTATACGTTGGGGATTAGCAGCACCATGTTGTCATGGGAAATGCTTTCAACATTGCACTTGTACATTGTACCCAGTTGATATCATGCTCTTTTGTTTATGGATGTCGTCGGTGTGAAATGAAAGGGGAGCTTGTAAGTCCATGGAGGTATGTATGTGTGTTAGAGAAACGCCTGGGCCGCTAGCCTAAGCCATGCCTAATCATGGTGGAAACTTTCAGTATCACCATAGTGAGCAATCTATGAAGCATTCTTCTTATAAAAAGAGATAGAAACTGAGAAAAATAAAAAAAAGATGAGAAAAGAGGAAAGATAGAAAAAATCACCATTTTCCCATGGTAAATAAGAAGATTGCTGAGATGCTCGTTGTCTGCTTGCCTTGTCATTTTGATTATGGTATAGCTCCTGTATCATGTGCAAGGGGTATCCCGTTGGCGGTTCTCTATAATACACATATACTTACTATGACAAGAACTTACCGATAACTAAACTTGAGTAGCATGAGGAGCGCCCTCGTATTCAAGGGACATGAGATTGCCAACTTATGCTTTGTCAAGCATATACTCCATAGTTTGTTCACTTTAACCTTAATCACTTCAAGATGCTTATGATAGGGGCAATGAGAGCTGAAAGCTAATAAGTACCATAATTTTTGGAAGCTCTTTATGAGACTTGAATCCCTGCTTCCTTCTATGAAGGCCTTTCTTTTACTTTTATGTTAAGTCTCCATCTTCTATCTTTATGCACCTATTGAGAGAGCATAGTGGCCATTCTTAGTTTAATGTGCATTGTCCCAAGACTTGTTGATTGATTCATAACTTTGATATTGCTTGTTCTTAAACTATTTGTATCTAGTCACCCTTATGAACTTTGAACGTGCCCTATGCATTTATGTTTTGCTACACTATGAGGGACAAGATGAATACCATTCTTATTAAGTTTTCTATATGTGAAACAAACAAACGTCTTTCAAAGCATTGTTATTTATGAATCTTTTGTTTGTACCTTTTCATGTTACAACATAGTTTCTATGTCTTATTGTTACAACTATATCTTTCATGCTATATTAAAGTACTATGATCCCAGCTATCAATGTTCTACAAATACTTTGATCAAAATTATGATGGCGCATGTCACCTCAAAAATTATTCTTTTCTTTTTTATCACTTACCTACTCGAGGACGAGCAGTAGTTAAGCTTGGGGATGTTGATACGTTGCAAACGTATCTATAATTTTTGATGTTCCATGCTTGTTTTATATCTACCTTCTTATGTTTTGTCCACACTTTGGAGTATTTTTATACACTTTCTGGGACTAAACTATTAACAAGATGCCACAGTGCCAGTTGCCTGTTTGCTGCTGTTTTTGGTTCGAGAAAAGCCAGAAAATGAATATTCTCGGAATTGGACGGGACAAAAGCCAAAGTCAATATTTCACCGAGGGGAACACGGAGCCAGAAGACGAGATGGAGAAGGGCCTCGAGGGGGCCACACCCCCTAACCGTGTGGCCTGGCCTAGCCCACGCCTAGGGGTTGCAGCCGCCTCGAGCACCCCCTCGGCCTCCCCTTTCGCCTATAAGAAGCCTCCGATGCAGAAACCCTAAGTACCCGATCAAAGACCTGATCAAATTTCCACCAAAGAGTCTGTAGCCACCGCCATCTCCATCCCTAGATCAGGAGGGATCTGAAGCTCTTCCCGGCACCCTGCCAGAGGGGAGAGATCATCCTGGAGGCCTTCTTCATCACCATGCCTGCCTCCGGTTTGATGCGTGAGTAGTTCATCCGAGGACTACGGGTCCATGTAGTATCTAGATGGTTGGTTCTTCTCCTTTGTGCTACCATGTTTAGATATTGTGAGTTCCGTTCCTGATCAAGATCATTTGTTTGTAATTCCGCATGTTGTGTTTGCGGGGATCCGATGGATATTGAGATGTTATTTCAGATTGATTATTGATTATATCATGTCTTTGTTATTTGTGATCTTGCATGCTTTCCGTTGTTAGTAGCTATCTTGGCTGAGTAGATGCTAGCAACTCCAAGAGGGAGTATTTATGCTCGATAGTGGGTTCATGCCTCTAGGAATCTGGGGAAGTGACAGAAATCTCTAAGGTACAACATGTGCTATTGCTACTAGGGAGAAAACAACAATCCTTTGTTCATAGAACAATCGTATTGTTTACTTTACATAGTTTGCTTAATGCAATTATCTGTTGCTTGCAACTTAATACTGGAGGGGGTTCGGATGATAACCTAAAGGTGGATTATTAGTCATATATGCAGTTGGATTACGGTCTATGTATAATGTTGTAATGCCCAATCAAATCTCATAGGAGTCAAGATGATTAGTATATGCATGTACGCTTTCTCGATGTTTGTCAATTGCCCCGCTGTAATTTGTTCACCCAACATGTCATCTATCTTAAGGAAAATCACCACTAGTGAACTATGGACCCCGGTCTATTCTTTTACCATCAATCTACAAAGCTATTTACTGTTTTCTATTTACTTTCTGCAAGCAATTACTATCTTCCACACAATATGTTTAATCCTTTGTTTTCAGCAAAACTGGTGAGATTGACAACCTCATTGTAAGTTGGGAGCAATGTTCTGTGGTTGTGTTGTGCAGGATTCCAAGTTGGAAACAACACCTTGGAGGTGTTTCCTTGCTCCTACTGGTTCGATAACCTTGGTTTCATAAATGAGGGAAAACTTGTTGATGTGCTCATCATACCTTCCTCTTGGGGTTCCCCGATGAGCTCTACATATTGAGCAAGAATCTCCTGCCACCATACCATGTGTCTCTCACCTTCTGTACTAATCAGTATGACACTGGTTCCTGTCCCGTTAGTCTGGAGTTTGTCGGGGATTGGATCTCCAGGCGTATAGTCCCTAGGATCCCAACCAGTACCCCCTTGGAAATCCTAACCGAGACCTCGCGAACTGCATGGCTTGCATGGTTGGAACATGGCCCATTGGTGCTTCCAGTGGTCATGATGTGGCACGGTCATTCTGCCTATGTCCGAGGTGGGCCAGACAAAGCATCCTAGAGGGCACTCTGCCCCTTGGGTTAGGCATCGTCGGCCAACTATCCTTCCTTCTCCAGGGTAGCTGTCGGCTCACCATCCTCGAGACCTGTACCTGGGGTACTCTTCTAGGTCAGGTGCTTTGAGATCCCGGTGCCACGCCCACGCTAATGCCCGGTCTGAAGCCACCGAAGGGATGCCCCGACCAAGTTCCTGCAATGGCACTAGAGAGGGGTTGCGACCCTCCCGCCGGCTCTAGGGTAACCCGGACAGACGTATGTGACATTAGAGGACTTAAGGCATTGTTTCCACCACAAGTCAGAATCATGAATTATGCGTATATGGATGTGTTTCGTTCAACCAAGATGGAAGAAAACACCTTCTTAGAAAGTCCTACATAGGATGCATGAATTCCTTGTGGATGTTATGGGCTACTAGTTGATAGAAAAATCGCGATATATGGGGTGTTGCATTCGCTTCTCCCCCAGCTACAAAGATGCTGTCTTAGGCTATGTCATGCGAGGGGAATTGTTCACATTTCATGAGTTCCTCGATTAGTTGAGAACTATGAAAGTAGAATCCATTGCAGGGGATATTATCGATGGAGAATGAATACATTTCATATACAAGTTATAAATATTTTTTCCTTACAAAACTCTTATTGCAGTTTACTAAGTAGTTGCTGGAAGAGATGAGGCGACAATGGTGTGTTGATGGCAAGCAAGATGGTTGATGGCCGACGACATTCTACATCTACATCTATCATTCGATTAGTTTATGGATTTGAAAATAAAAGTGTGTGAACTTTATTAGTGTGTATTGCATGTTGCGAGATAGTTATTCATATGAGTGAGAAACAAATCAGTTGTTCTATTTTATGAATAATTTCTTTTATAGTCACATTATGATTATGAATGAGTTATTCTTATCTTTCTCTAAATGATAATAGTTTAAGCATTTATAAACATTGAAAATACCGAAAGATATCCAAGATTAATAATGACATCAATTTTGAATGACACTGCAGTTTAGTCACATTGGTAGGTTCATTTTGATGAAACATGAAGTATTTTGAAACATGCAAACCATGCATGACTAGGTGAGATGACTTAAACTCCGTGTTTTGGTAAGATAGATTGTATCTTGAATTGTTGAATATCATGCATGATGATATAATACAATTTAGCAACTAGTGGATATCATTGTGATGAAGTAGGGTACTAAATTAACAAGAATACCAAAGTGCCTACGATTTTATCAAATTGACAAAGTATTTAAGTTATGTTTTGGCATACAAACTTGTGAAAGATATTTCACAAATTGCAGTGCTTGAACACTTAAATGTGTTGATATATCTAACTGTTGTAATCATATTGTATTGGTACTGTATGGACTAAGATTATCTATTATCACGCCATCGTTATTATTTAGACTTATCGATTAAATATCAATCACTCACTTTAGATATAGAGAACCATCTAAATTCATGGAAACAACACCATATGAGTTATGATATCTCATAGTTTCTAGAATTTTTAGTTATGTGATAATTCAAAATTGTAACAAATAAATAACATTTGTAGTGTATTCTTAGGCACCTATGAATACATCTTCCACAATTGAAACCAAAAGTGCAAAATTCTTGTTGCCTAGCATGGTACTTTCTCTAAAATGAGTTCTTCAATAAAGTTGTTGGTGGAAGAAAGTAAAATCTCAAAACAAGGCTATTGACCTTACCTCCAACTATCGAGTAGCACAATAGAATATGTTCTAGAACAAAAACTCTGCAAATAGAGGAGAAAATAATGGTAATGATCATGGTGTTAAAACTAAAACTTTTACTAAAAGAAATTAGGATTAAAGAATACATTCTACCACTTTATAGAATTACATTCATGATTCACTTGTTGTGTTATTGGAACAAGATATACCTGCGAACTATGAAGAATCAATGGTAGACCTAAGTACAAGAAATGACTAAGAGTCATGAAATCCTATATTAAGTTACATTTAGGATTGGCAAAGTAAATGTTACTTGATATTATTGGGTAAATATTTTACTTGATCTTCCAAATAACTGCAAGGCTACGAGGAATAAATGAAACTTTAATAAAAATACATAAAGCTCGATTTGTCACAAATAATGTTTTGACAAATTCAAATTTTGACTATGATGAGTAGCGATGCTTGAGTCTATTAGGTTTATACTAACAATTACTACAATTTTAATAATTGATACAAGGTTGTCAAAACTACGTCTCCTTCAATATCTAGATTGAGGATGGATTGTCATTGGTACAACAAGCAGGGTTTTGTCAATCATATGGATGGTAGTGTCTCGTAGCTGGAATTCTTGATTTGATAGATGGTAAAAGACTTTTGGAATTACCAAAATATTGAGAAGCCCTGCACTTACAATAAGTTGAATGGGAGCTAAATAGCTTTCCTAAATCTTAATATGAAGATGACATATTTCGAGTGGGAGCTAAGTGAGTTTCCTAGCCTTATATGTGAAGGACATATTTGAGTGGGAGCTCAACGAAATTCCTATATGTAGATGAAATATTGTGAATGATGTAGTTGGTGTTAATGATTATTTAAGTTAGTAAATATTCTATAGATGAAGTTGAACAAGTATTAAACATTAAAATCTATCGAGATAGATCGATACGTTTAATAAAAAGTCGAAATGTTTTCCTGAAGGAGTTCAAAATGTCCTAGATGAGATTCTGAAGAAGCTTCCGGATGGAACAAGCCAAGAAAGAAGTTCTTACTTGTACAACTAGGTGGAACATTAAGTTAATATTGGTATAACAATAATGGTTAAAAGATAGAAAAGGGATGCGTTACATCCCCTATGCCTCAATCATAGGCTCTTTCATATAAAACCGTGTTGTGTACTCGACGTAATGTGACCCAAGTTCTTAGTCAGAAGAACATGTTCCAGAGTGATTACTGAGTAAATCACTGGACATAAGTTAAGCATATCCTAATTGTCTAGAGATAATTAAGGAGCTACATTCATATTGAAGTATGTGGCTCCTTTAGTAGTGGAAAGTATAATAGTTATAGCTTCAAAATTTTGTCTTTCAACTGACTATGTTTCTAGTGTATGTGACTATGTGAAAGTCCACTTGATCGAACAGATGTCATTGTAGACAGAGTGAAATAGTCTCACTCTAGTGACAAACATATACTTTGACAATATTATGTGATAATAGAATAAATATCAAATAAGGTGACATTAAATGATTTGCAACGAACATATGGATATGAAAGATACAAACCGTTGACAAAATGTTTCTCCATGATCAAGCATGATCAATAGCACCATATGTGATATGGTGTTATGATTAGTAACAAATGAACCTAGACTATTTGTACTCTAGTGCACATGGGAGACTATTGGAGATATGCCCTAGAGGCAAATAATAAAGAGTATTCATTATCATATCTCATTAGTTCATAATACTCCCTCTGTTTCAGTTTACAATTCCAACACATATACCATTAGAAACTTTAGATGTTATATTTTCTAATGATATAATTTTGTTCTATAAAATTAATATTTTAGTGGTCAAATTGATAACCTAGGTATATGCTCGGGACTTGTAAACCGAAAAAGAGGGAGTTGGTTTTATCCCATGCTATAAATGTATCAAGTGGAAACATTGGTACACATGTGGTATGTAAACAAACCAAGTCCCTAGTAGCCTCTATTCAACTAGTTCATTGGTCAACTGATGATCAAGGTTTCCTGATCATGGTAATTCATGTCAATTGACAATGAGGTCATATTATTAGTGAATGATGTGATGGGCACGCTTACCCAACATAATTATGGCAATATGATCAAATCACAAATTTCATCATTCCAATAATTAGTAAATGGACTACGCCACTCCTTAGACCATGAGATCATATCTAATCACTATCACCCAAGGATGCCTTTACTGCATGAACCGTCACACCGTAACAAGGTGACCATAAAGGTGTCTATCAAGTATTCCTAATGGATAGGTTGAGGCATATGTATCAAGATCGGGATTTGTTATCCCACGTGATGAGAAGATCCACTGGGCCCACTCAGAGAGATTACATCCATAAAGCAGCGCATCATATGACTAGGTCACAAGGATGAAATATCACGGGAACGAGTTAAGCAACACTTGTGGGTAACCATATTGAACTAGGTACGGTGATACCAACGATCATATATCAGAGAAGTAAGGTATCGAAGTAACAAATGGAATTAGACTCGACATTTATGGTTCAAATGATATTGAATCATGGAATGCACAAGGGTCATTATGGGCATCTAGGTCCAGCTGATGATCATTGGTCCGAGAAGCCTCTCGATCATGTTTGTTGTGTTCCTAAACCATAGGGTAACACACTTAAGGGTTCCATGACACTTAGAGATAGTCTTGGAATCATCAGGATTACCAGATTGATGAGAAGAGAGAATTGGAAAGGTTCTATGAGAACCCAAAGGAAGTTTGAGTGATCCGGAAGGTGTTTTGGATCATAGGGAATTAAATAATATTGTCGGAGCCCTAGCACCCGGGGTGCCATGTCCCCGCGTTGGACGAGCCTAGGAGCCTAGGAGTCTTCGCCCTCTAGAGGCAGGACGCCTCTCAAAGGGACCGGACCGGGCAGGCATCATGAGGTACCCTCTCGAGAGGGACCGATACAGCGCCAGGTATACATCTTCAAGCCTCGGATACCCCGGGGTACGTCTGGGATAGAATAGTAACTACACCGGACGGAGTACTGACTACAGCCCGGATAGCAAGCACAGGGATTTCGTGGCATCATCCGCCTCGGTAAAGAAGACCCGGTCCACTCTCCTTTCGTAGGGAAGGAGCAGGTGATCTGGTGGAAGGAGGCTCCTCCAGTTGCCATTTTGGTGAAAGGAGGGTAAACAGAGAGCGCTAGATGAAGATAAATGACATCATCAAAGGACGCTTTATAGGAGGATGGAGTAGACCGTGGCATGCTGGACCAAGTCCATGTAAAGTAGTCTCCTGGACCGGGATCACGGGGGGCAGCACTACGGACATCTCTCTCGTCCAAAGGTTGGGGGAAGGGCCCGATGACGCCCTATATAAGGAGCCTTCCTCCTACCTAGCAAGGGGACAGATCCAAGATCTAAAACCCTAGACTTTCATTCTCCATTGTAACCTCACGAGGTAAGCAAGCAATACAACAAAGCAGGAGTAGGGGATTTACCTCCTCACGAGGGTCCCAAACCTGGGTAAAAAACCCCGGTGTCAACTCTCTGTCGTGCATCTGCTCCGCTGCCATAGCCATCGCCGAACTCCTTCGGAATCATGTCTTCAGCCCCCTCATGAACCAAGCTAGGGATCATTGGACCCTAGTTCCTTCGTGGGACAAATCTCTGACATTTGGAGCGCTAGGTAGGGGTTGAGGCGCGCTTTCAAGATCTTTGACGACATCGCCAACATGTCGGCCGGCAACGAGACACACGCCGAGAAAGCCCTCCGTCATGCAGCTAGCAAAGCCTAGACGGAGTCGGCTCCGCAGGGCACCGCCTCCGAGCAAGTCCCATGGATGGAGGATGAGGGGGATCCTCCTACCGCCCGTCGCGGGAGCCTACTCCCTCCTCACGTGGTGTCACGTTGCTCTCCTGCACCGCATCCTCCCGTAGCCACCCTAAGCAGCTCAACCCGGAGGCCGCCAAGTGCATGGTGTGTGAGCTCCTGGACCACCCGCCAGTCGAGCAGGGCCAGGAGAGGTGGCACGACCGGATCGCCGAAATCCTGAACGCTGCCACCCTCTCCCCTTAGGGCCCGGGTGTTCGGGTCAAGGGAGAGGAGCCGGGGGCTGGGGGCTCGCTCCCACCTCGCCAAAGCGAGGATGCGACCAATCCGGACAATGCCACTCTGCCGCCCACGAGAAACTGCCAGATCATCTCGCCTCCCATCGCTGTGGGGCAGCCACGCGAGCGTGAAGACCGCCTCGCCGAGGGAATCACCGCCGTGGGGTCACAGAACCGCATGTCCCTCAACAACGGCAGGGTGGTCCAGGCCAATGGCTACCTCACCTTCACCAAGAACCTCCGCCACGTAGCCTGGCCTCACAAGTTCCGCTCGGAGACGCCGGCGCGCTACGACGCACCACGAACCCGTGCGAATTTCTCCAGCTTTACACCATAGGCGTCGAAGCAGTGGGAGGAGATGACCGTGTGATGGTGAACCGGTTCCCCTTGTGTCTTAAGGAGGCGGCCAGTACCTAGCTGATGAATATCCTCGAGGAGTCAATGGACTCATAGGCAGAGCTCATCTCCCTCTTCATATCCAACTTCAAGGGGACCTACGAGCTCCCGCTCACCTACTACGACCTCCACTAGATACGTCAGTAGCCTGGGGAGACCGTCTTCAAGTTCCTATAGAGGTTCAGTCGAGTACGCAACAAGACCCCCAAATTCTCAGACTCCAACATCATCACTGCTTTCTCCGAGGGCATGAAGGACCTCAAGATGAGGGAAAAGATCAGGATTCGGGGCGAGAGCCTCACCACTGCCACCGAGCTCTTCGTCATGGACGAGAAGTGCTCAAAGGTCGAGGCGGGGAAGATGTTTGGCCTTGCGGAGGCAGAAGCCACCCCCAAGTCCTCGGGCTCGTCCAAGGGCAAGGACAAGGATCCCAAGTGCAAAACCACCATCGTCCTAGAAGCAGAACCATATCGGAAGAGCCCTCGCGAGGGAGCTAGCGAGTGGGATGACAGCTCATACTGCCACTTCCACAAGAAGCCAAGCCACCCCACTGACGACTGCTACGAGCTCAAGAAACTCCGCGACCTGCGCATCAGCCAGAGAAAGGGGAGGTCGGGTGGCGAGCAAGGCGGCCAAGGTGGGAGCAACCAAGGAGGCAACCGCTGGAACAAGAATTCTGACGAGCGCAATGTCCCTCCGGCGGACCACCAAGCCAACACCACGCAATAGCACCCGGTCCTGCAGGAGAAGGGACGCGTTGATGATCCTGGGGGATACCAAGTGACGCAAGGTGCTATAGCCTGCATCCTTGGTGGCTCCCAAGCCCTGACATCCAACTGGCACTTCAAACTGCTCACTCGCGAGGTCGCATCTGCCAGACCTGGAATCCCCTCACTGAAGCTCAGGTGGTCCCAGTGCGCCATCACCTTCAACGCTAACAACCACCCCGTCTCCACCAGGCCCATGGGCACACTCCCCCTGATCTGCACCCCCACCATCAACAACATCGCGATTGCAAAGACCGTCATTGACGGAGGCGCGGGCCTGAACATGATCTCCACCGAGACATTCACCTAGCTGTAGGTGCCTTATGACATGCTGATGCTGACCATGCCATTCTCCATGGTGACAAGCGGATCCACCATACCCATCGAGCAGGTGCGCCTCTCCATCATGTTCGAAACACGCAACAACTACCGCACCGAACTCATCGACTTCGATGTGGCGCACATCAACCTCCCATACAACATCATCCTTGGCTACCCCGCACTGGCCAAGTTCATGGCTGCCACACACCATGCCTACAATATGCTTAAGATGCCTAGCGGCAGCGATAGAGTCATCATGGTCTGTTGCAACGAGGTGGAAGCCTTACGCTCTCTAGAGCATGCCTACAAGACCGCTGCTACCACCTATCCCGAGGATTTGGACGCACTGGACTACGTTGGAGGCTCTACCAGGAGGAAGCAGATGATGGCCCAGGAGAATGCCATGGCAAAGAGGGCAGCGGCTGCAATGTTCCTGCCTCGCGAGGGACAGGATGTGACCGGCGCCCGCGACCTCAAGAGGGGATCGGGAGCTTCCCACCCGTCCTCGCGAGGGACGAGGTGCATCCCGAGGATGGCAATGTTGCGGGGACTCCGGAGTTCCCCATGGACTGTACCCAGTGCGCGTACAACACCTACTGCCCCCGTGGCGGCAGCTAAGCGGCCAGATGAGCCGGTGGGCCAGGCTGTTGGAAGGTGGGCAGACCTCTCCGAATGGCGCACGCGACTCCTCGACTTTTTGAAGGTGAACCATGAAAAAACCTCACCCCTTGCGGTTTTGCCTCTCGTTAGACCCCGTGCAAGCCGCGGTGGCATTTGTAATAAGTTTGTAATACTAGCACTTCCTTGGATCTTATGATGCCCGCACGCTTGTCTATTTGGTTTTTCCTAAAAAAGCATTTCTCTGAAAAACCACAGCACCAGATTTCCCTCACACACTTCGCACGAGATGGGGCTAGGGACGGTACCCTTCATCAGGCCAGCTCCCTGTCGACATCAGAGCCTAAAGCATCGAGCTCTGAACTCATGGGATAGTCCTAGCCATGAGTTACCTCGTCACACGGTTCCTGGTGCCTAAGATCCTCGTGTGGCGCATGTGCAGGCCTATGATGGTGGGTGCTCTTTCCCTACGACCATCTCATGGTAAGGAGTATGGGGAAGCTCATAAGGAACTAAAGTGTCAAGCTCCGAACTCCACGGCCCGTTCCTCGGCCATGAGTTACCTCACCCACGGCTCCTGGCCTCGTTTTTATCCTAGTGATGGCTCGTGAGGCCCTGTTCCTCCGTAGCCCGAGCTCGTCAGGACCTAAAGTGTCAAGCTCTAAACTCCACGGCCCGTTCCTTGGCCATGAGTTACCTCAACCCACGGCTCCTGACCTTGTTTTTATCCTCGCAACAACTCATGAGGCCCTGTTCCTCCGCAGTCTGAGCTCGTCAGGACCTAAAGTGTCGAGCTCTGAACTCCACGGCCCATTCCTCGGTCGTGAGTTACCTCACCCATAACTGCTGACCTTGTTTTTATCCTCGTGACGGCTCGTGAGGACCTGTTCCTCTGCATCCCAAGCTCGTCAGGACCTAAAGTGTCGATCTTTGAACTCCACGGCCCATTCCTCGCCCGTGAGTTACCTCATCCACGGTTCCTGACCTTGTTTTTATCCTCGCAACAGCTGACGTGGCCTTGCCCCTCTGCAGCCCGAGCTTGTCATGACCTCAAGTGTTGATCTCTGAACTCCGGAGCCCGTTCCTCAGATGTGAGTTACCTCACCCATGGTTCATGATACTTAAAAAGAAAAAACGACAACCCCTTTAGCGATGGCTCTCGAGGCCCTGCCCCTCCATTAGCCCGTCTAGGACCCAAGGTGTGATCTCTGGACTCACGGACAGGGTCCAGTCATGAGTCACCTCACCCCCGGTCCCTGACAGTTGCGAAAAACCCACGTGAAACCCACCAAACCCTCGGCACGGGGGCTGGAAGAAAAAACATCTAATCCTATGGTTTTCCCCTCGAGAGGCTTACAGGGTGACCTTGGAGACACCCTCTTCAGCAGTCAAAATTCGCAGGGCCAAAAGCGTGAGCTCTAAACTTACAGCCCTAGATAGGGGTCAGTTACCTAACCTACGGTTCATTCCCACGGGAGGTACCCGAGAAAGGAACGTGAGCCTCGCGAGGCCGCACCCCCTCGCTAGAGGGCGGGCTCCATAAGTTAACATAGGACCCCTCCTCGAGGGTACGCGCTAGGGCCTCTCCTCGAGAGAACCACCTGAATCTGCTACAATCGACGAGCCACGACAAGCCGTCACGGCACCCTGAGGCCCAATTACCTGGGCTATCCCCTACGAGGATAGGGGCCTACCCTCTCGAGGCGCTAGAAGCCGCGCGGGCCTAATCAAACACTGTCCACTACACGATAGCCTGGCTCGTTGGCTAGAAGGATCCTCGCTAGCTGCGCCCCACGAACACCGTCCTCAGGAATCACCCCCACAAGCGCTAGGGCCGCAACCTCGCCTCACGAGGGCTCTATCCTAGGACATGTAGTCCCTTGTGGGATGTTTTTGATGCCTCTAGAAGACCGTCCCCACGGAAGGAAGGCGCGAGCCGCCGTTACTGACCCCAACGAGAGGGCGCTATGCCATGAACATGCGACAAACTCCGGGCACAATGAAAACAAACAAAGGGAGGCAAAACAGAACAAGGAGCTTCACTGGGAAGTTCATCCTAAAGTCTTAATTACAAGGCAAAAGGAGCGAACAACTGTTTTGGCATCACACCTCTAAGGACCGAGCCTGACATATCCTGACAGCGTCGTGGTGGCCATGCCTACTGGGTGGACAGGGTGTAAGGAGGATAGTCGACACGGCATATCTGCGTGTCAAACACCGAGATGGAAAAGTCCCATTTGTCGGCATACCGAAATCTCAGCACGAAGCCACGCTGGATGCGGTGCTCGGAGAGGAAGCGATGCTAGCCACCGGACATGAACTTCTAGCCTCCTGAAAAGGTTGTTATGCTCACCTCCCACTTCTCGCGCCCCCTAGAGTGGCACAGCTACACCGCGTCTAGGAGGTCGTGTGTGATCGTGCACACGAATCGCTTAGGGATCCCCACCCTCATGAACCAGTCCAAGCAGGGGCCGCCAGAGTCAGGGCCTCAACAGCAGCGGGATTGTTTAGGCCGGATCGAGCTTCGGGCCTACCACCATGCCCTCCACGGCGACCCCTGCCACTCCCGTGAGGACGGTCGCGCCCGTGCTTCGCAGGAGTCTCTCCCGAGGCCACGCTCGTCTCCACGGGTGCAAGTACGGCGAGAGCCATGCCAAGTCCCCCGCACCTCCCTCGATTACTCCCACGGGGTCGCCCATGGCCGCGCTTCACCGACAGAGCCTCTACTGCCTTGGTCATCACAACCTTTCCTTTCTCCTGAACCGAGAAGCGCGAGGATTCCATGGAGAGGGGGAGAGGTCCTCGACTCGAGAGTGCAAGAGAGGAAGGAAGAAGGCAGTAGAGTGGAAGCAAAAGATTCCTTCCCCAACTTAAACATTGCCATCTGAAGAGACGTATCACGGTGCCGCATACACGATATTAACTGCAAGGCCCCAAGCACCGTCAAGTCGTGGGAACAACTCCTGGAGCGGGAACCGTGTGCTCCAAATATACGGATGAGAGTTCACGGCCGGTTGGGTTTCGCGGATAGGATTCGAGAAGGCTAGGTCTTTGTTGACCAAGTGAGCGCAGGGGCCCGTCCACCATCTGACGATGCTTGCCCCTTCGGGCCCATGAGGGGACACATGCAGGCCAGCGCCCGGGGGCTACTGTCAGAGCCCTGGCACCCGGGGTGCCACGTCCCCGTGTTGGAAGAGTCCTGCAGCCTAGGAGTCTTCGCCCTCTAGATGCAGGACGCCTCTCGAAGGGACATAACCGGGCAGGCATCATGAGGTACCCCCTCGAGAGGGACCGATACAGTGCCATGTATACATCTTCGAGCCTCGGATACCTCGGGGTACGTCTGGGGTAGAAAAATAACTACACCAGACGGCATACTGACTGTAGCCCCGATAGTGAGTGCAGGACTTTCGTGGAATCAGACGCCTGGGTAAAGAAGAACCGGTCCACTCTCCTTTCGTAGGGAAGGAGCAGGTGATCTGGTGGTAGGAGGCTCCTCCAATTGCTGTTTTGGTGAAAGGAGGGAAAAAGCATAGAGCGCTGGATGAAGACAAAGGACGTCGTCAAAGGACGCTTTACAGGAGGACGGAGTAGAGCGTGGTGTGCTAGACCAAGTCCATGTAAAGTAGTCTCCTAGACCAGGTTCACGAGGGGCGGCACTATGAACATCTCTCCCGTCCAAAGTTTGGGGGAAGGGCCCGACACCGCACTATATAAGGAGTCTTTCTCCTACCTAGCAAGGGGACGGATCCTAGAGATCTAAAACCCTAGACTTTCATCCTCCATTGTAACCTCACGAGGTAAGCAAGCAATAGAACAAAAAATGAGTAGGGGCTTTACCTCCTCACGAGGGTCCCGAACCTAGGTAAAAATCCTGGTGTCAACTCTCTGTCGTGCATCCACTCTGCCGCCGTAGCCATCACCGAACTCCTTCGAAATCGCGTGTTCAGCCCCCTCACGAACAAAGGGATCATTGGACCCTAGTACCTTTGCGGGACAAATCTCCGACAAATATGTATTTAATATTAATTAATTGAATTAATATTAAAAATATATTTAAATTTAATTTTTTAGTGCAGCCTAGCTTAATTGGGCCAACTACCAAAGGAGAGACCCATGTGGGGCCGCCACCCAAGAGGGAGAAAGGGGGCCAACTGGCCTAGGGTTTAGTGGCGTGCGTGGTGGGGGCCCACCCTTGGCCAATGCCGCCCCATCTCCTGGACACCGCCTATACCCTAGTGCACCCCTCCACCTATATAAGGATGGGGAATGTGGGGAGGGGGAGGCACACAATCCTCCTGAGGCATTTGCTCTCTCCTCTCACCAGGTGTTATTTTCTCTCTCTCTCTCTCTTGTTGGCTATCATGCTTGTAGTTCCAAGAAGAATTGTGCATGTGGGAGAGGACTTCACCTTCAACACGCTGTTGTGATGCTAGATCCCCGATCCAAAGGATCTACTTCCGCAATCTTGGCTGGATCGGAGAAACCGAGAGTTATCTCAAAGCACCGTACATGTGCAAAACCATATAGGTGCTACCAGTTGTGGCAGCTGGATTATCATGCGCGGATCACGTGACCTTGAGGTCGGCTATGTCGTTTGTCTACATCATCCATGTTCATCATGAACGTTAATTCTTTTGGTCTACAAGGGTATGTCACGGAAACCTTACCGTTACAACATCACTCCTAGATAGATCCTGGCATTTGGTGTTGTGCTAGTCATGATTTCTTTATATTTTGTACAGCGAACCCCTTTCACAGTGTCACAACTATCATCCATAGCATGCAAATCATCAAAATTCATCATCTCCACTAGTGAGATACTGGCATCACGAACACCTGTATGGTTACCTTTGTACTAACTCTCATGTGAAGTGGGCGTTGTGGTAGTAGGTGCTTCCACGTAGTCAACTTCATCATCTCTATGCAGCCATGGTGTAGCATCATCTTCTTCCACCATGTACATATTTTCCAGTTGAGGCATCATTTCATCAAGGCTTAGAGCTTTGTGATTCATGAAACCTAGCACAACAAAATATAACACACTAGATGGAGAGGATAAGTTTTTAGAAATTGAAATGGCCTCACTTGACCTATCATCTACCACCCTCAACTCACTTGGTGTATCGCTCATGCGCTCAAAGTGAAAGCACTCAAACTCATAGATGGTGGAGTCACTCAGTTCACTCTCGCTCTCTCTCAAGTGGGCTAAGTGGATCTCATACTCACATGAGACTGGTACCATCTCATCACTCAAGCATATAGGGATAGACTCGGTTTTCACAACTCCATGCGCCTCCTTTGGTGAATATAAATTCCCATGCTCACCATCCTCAAACTTGTTTCCTCCAAAGATGAATGCCATAAGATGGGCATCATCACTCACCTCCTTAGCCGAAGGGAACATCCCATGCTTGGCCTGTTCACTTGACTGGTCGTCCAAAATCATAGCTTCATCATTGATCGCCACCTTGGTTGAAGAGAAAATCCTATGCTCGACCGTCCTGTCGCCATCTTGTAGTAGTGGTGGAAGTAGGCTCATGTTGTTATCGAGAGAGGTGCTCGGATCGACTTCATCACACACTTGGCCTTGTCCTCCCCCATCTTGAAGTGTAGACGAATCGTCACTTGGAGCTTTCTCATCATCTTCTATGACCACCATTTCTTATGTTGGGGTGCACTCCCAAAACATATGACCTTGGTGCTGACACTTGCTACATATGATGGTTAGGCCTATCCATGGGTAGTGGACTTGGTCATTGCACTTGTAGCATAGGTTTCAGCATAATGGGATCAGGGGTCCCTCGCATTGCGCCTTAGCACGTGAGTCAGCTACTCAACAGATGTGTGGCCTGGCCGGCAAGGGCATCTGTAGCATCCCAATTGTCTAACAATTGTAATGCTACTTGGTCTAGTAATATAATGGCTACTTCATATATATAATTGTTGCATCATCATTAAATCATGCTCATGTCATCATGCCACCTTGCATTTGAGCATCATATAAACCCTTTTTGTTTTGGTTCTTCTCTCATATGCATTATTAATTGTAGTTGCCTCTTGATACATTGTATTTGGTTCTTGATATATTGTTTAAATGCCCAAGTTGAGTTGGGGGCATATCTTTTATTCAACTCCACCACCTTTCTTTGACACCACCCTATAATTCCACCATCCAACTAAATATGAGCTTTGCACTTTATTGGGATTTACCTCTAGTTCATGTGGGTTGGGATGGGTCCAATTCTATCTCCACATGCTTTCATATATGCACCATATTGTTTTCACATTATTGGTTTATGAGAGCCACATGGCCACCTTTGCATGCCTTGTGAGTGGAACCCCTTTTCTAGCTTTCATATGGATTATTATGGATTTATGCTCATGTTGGGATATTTTTGGGACTATTAAACATCTAGTGGAATATACACACTAGCAAGTCCCAATTATAATCAAATGTGATCATCTCCATCTACTCCATCTGGAACTTTCCTTTAAATTCTCTTGCTTGGCTTAATTCCATATTTTTGGGAATGCATAATAATAATGCCATGTTAATATTATTGTTCTCACAAGAATAAACATGGCAATAAATATTTTGCATGGGCCATGCAGGTACCACCACAATTAGGTCTTTTGGGTTTTTATTTGAATCCTTGAGTGGTTTATCTCTCTCTCTCTCTCTTTCTCTTTTGGCTTGATCTAGTTTGTCTTGCTATATATCCACCACCACAATTATATTCCTCTCTTCCACTCCTCTTGTTGATCTTGTTTGAATTGCTAAACCCTACATCTTTTCCACATGTTCTTGCTTGATCTAAGTTTTGGAGCATGCAATCTTCTAAAACCCTAATCCATCACCCTCTCTCGCTTATCCTCTATCTAAGATCCTCCCTAATCACCTACCCCATCATCACCATACCCACCCCCTCTCTCTTTTTCTACCTCTAATCCTAATCTCACTCTCAAACCCTAAGACCCCATCTCTCCTCCCTCTAACCCGAGCCACCACCACCAGGATCAAACCCCAACCCTCACCACCTCACCTACCCCCTCTAACCTAAGACCAAACCCTAACCCGAGCCTCCCCTAGTCAGACCTAGCTCTAACCCAAGCCTACCCCTCTCTCTCTCTCTAGCTCTCTCTCTGCTGAGCATGCCCCACCAGCACCGAGCCTACTCCTTGGCCTCACCCTGCCCCACATGGAAGCCCCTGCCCGTGCCTACCTGCCCAGGCTGAGCCTGCCCGACCACGTGAGGAGGAGGAAGGAAAGGTGGCACCGAGACCACCTTTTCCATCTACCCCGCGCCACACGCTCCTCTCCTCTCCCTCTCTGCTTTACCTCCGCCACACGACACCTCTGCATCCCCCAGATCCACCCCAGGGCGCCTGCCGCTCTTTTCCTTCCTCTCCACCGACCCAGCTCCCTCTCGCCGGACACCGTCGGCTCCACCACGATCCTTCGATCTAGCCGACGAGCGCGGCGTGGAGGTGGCCGGGGAGGACGAGGAGGTTCCCCTGCATCGTCCTGTACACGCCGTCGAGGAGGAGGAGAACCAGAGCCACCAGGTCGACGCCGCACCGACGCCAAACCCTAGCTCCAGATCGCCTGCGTCCTCGCCGACCGGCTGCTCCCCAGCCCGAACCACCTACACCGACCGCCCCACTGTGAGCCCTTGGACCCCCCAGACATCCTCTCCCTCTCCGCCGCATGCTGTCCTCGCTTAGCCGTTTAACACTGCAAGGCGTCGGCGGCGCTATCGTCTGCTCGCAGCTGCGCCTCGCAGACGGCTTAACCAGCCGCCATCCGCCCCTCTGTCACCCTCCCTACCCCTACCGCAGCGGCTCCGCCCATCACAGTGTCAAGCGTCATGAGTTCGACCAGCAAGGCTCTGCCGACAAGCCCCGACCCGTCGTCAGGGTTCAGAGAAGAGAAACAGTGCACGCGTGGACACTTTGCGCTTACCCCACCACCACCTTTTTGACTCCTGTAACCCGCGCTCCTCTTGGTCCCACCTGCCATCCACCCCGACGTTTTCGCAGAAAAGCCCCCCAGATCTGCCAACCTCAACCCGCACTCCCTCACCGCGCCACGTGGTCAGCCCTCCACCTCTCTCATCAAGTGGGCTCATGAGCAGTGGTCCCATCTGTCAGTCTCACGGGCTGGGTACCTCCGCGGTGAAAAACCTCTCTGCGCGCTGTGTCGCCCAGTCAGCAGCTGGCCCACCTGTCGGTGGCTCTGGCTAGCACTGGGCTGGGTGACAAAAGTCTGTCTGTTTTCTGTTTTAATTTTTAAACTATTCAAAATTGTTTTAAATTCAAATTTAAATCTGTTTTCAAATAACTTTTAATCTACAAACCCAAATTAAACAAATAATATATGTTTTGAAATCAGAAAAATGTGAGGAATTCAAATATGGCCTTCAAAATATATTTTGGACACTTAAAATTTCAAGTTGATTTAAATTACAATAAAATGCCCTTTTCCCTTAATTAATTAATAACTTTTGATTTATAACTCCAAATTTAACAAATGATATGTCTAAAATGATTAGCTCGACGAGACCTTTCTGTTTATGCATTCCATGTTCTGTTTTGCAGCATGCATAATATAAATATAAAGTATACAGCAACTTATATGAGGGTAAAATGTGATTAAAACTCCACAAAATGATTTATTCTTGTATTCCACACCTCACCCATGCCATGCTACTTTATTGCCATGCAAATTGTGCATCATTCATCATGGCATGATTGTTTTGATGCATTTTATTCATATGCTTGTGCACTTTATTTATGTTGGCCTTGTTTGTTTGGTTCTTCTTGAATAGGCTGAGCGGGGGATATATCAAGAGAACCAGAGCACTACCAGATCCATCCCTTGCTTCAACTGAGCTGCCAGCAAGCACTACCACATGCTTGCATACATACAAGACCTATTGCCTCTATCTTATTCTTGCATCATTGAGTCGCGATTGCATTAAATTGAATCCCAAGTCTTTGCATAGCCTTTACTTTTAAACCCACGAAGCTTGTTCCTCCATCCCATGAGCCATTACTACAGGAGTTGTTTGAGCCATGCAGTCGTAGAACAGCATGTGTAGGGTATGTGAGAGTCTCGATGGATAACGAGGTACCTAAACAACTTAACCTGAGTAGTAATGGGATAACTAACGAAAGTGGCATCGGTGAGCCATATTTGCTATTTGGTTTTCAGGCTCACTTGTGTCCGTGGGACCCAGTACTTGATTCCTGTTCCTTGAATATTCGCCTATCCACATCCGGGAGGCATATGAACCCCCCTAAGCCAGAGCTTGATTCATTCTTATTTCTCGGGGCCACAAACTAGTTTGAGGTTTTATTTACTATCCTGTACTTATGCCATGCTTTACTGCTTTATTTAAATTGTGCGAGGTAATCGCACTGCTTTGCTTAGGGCGTGACCGTTTTTATGTCGACAAGCCCTCACACTTTCGGGTTCCCGATCGTTTCAAGCCACACAAACCTTGAGTCCGTCTCAGATCCGCCAGCTTCGTATGCGGTAGCTTAATGGGGTGGCCCCAAATATTTCTGAATCCTGTGATCGCTTTGCCTCGTTGGTTTTGATTTGGTTTTTCCGAGGTTGATCGAGTGTGTGTTGCTATTTGTGCACCCCTGCAGGGTAAAACTTTCTGAAAGCCGTGTCCGCGGTTATGGACGACTTGGAGCACAGTTTCTCGATCATAGACAAGAATAACTAAAGTACAGCTTTTAATTTGACCAAGTACGTACTAGTAAATAGTACAACACTCATGGAATGGATAATAAAACTGCCAACGGATGGGGGGTTGTTCGTCCGCTTCCTCGTCGGTAAGCGAGGAGGAGGATGGATCTGTTGATATTACTGTTATAACTGTTGTTATTAATTCACGGACATCCGTCTATCTCTGGTTAGGCGGATGGATAGCGAGAATCTGTAGAATTGCTAGGGTTTATCTTTTGCTGCAATTGCGTCACCCCAGGTTGTGTCCCCTTTAGAGGCATAAAGACTTGCTGAGTACCCCTAGGGTCTCACACGATAAATTGTTTGATTCAGATGAACAGGTAAACTCGCAAGATGGATCTTTGGGTGGAGGAGACGGACGATGTGGGCAAGCGATCATTGGCGTAGAGATTCCGGGAATGAGGATCCGTGAGATCTCGGCGGGATGTGTTTATTTCTAGGGCATCTTATGCCGATTTGCTTCTTATCCGTACTCGGATCTTGTTTTCCGCTTCCGCTTGATACTCTGATGTTTGATGTATGAGGAGATATCCTAAACTATTATATCTATCTAGGATATTTGGATCTTGCCATATGGCGTAGCTATATTTCCTTTCTTTTTAGATGGAATGACTCTGAGAACCATTGTATGGTGGCTTGCATACATACTCATTTGTGTATGTAGTTGATCCCTTTGCCGATTACGCCTGTTCTTGTACCGATGTTTGGAAATGGTTAGGACGGCTGAAAGGTCTACCTGTGAGTGGCATTTGGGCCCCACCGTACTATTTTAACCATTTCCGCTCATCCAGGCTTGTAACTAGGAGCGTAATTCACCGAGGTAGTTACAATTGGTATCAGAGCCATCCCACCCTTCAGGGTATCAGCCAAATGGTCGTTGTCAGTCTAGCAAATATTTTTGGTAGCTATGTATACTAGGGAAAAACAAAACGCGAGAGTAGGACTGCTTCCACTTTTCTTCTTAACCACCCACCACCCTTTTCTGGTAAGGAAGTGTAATGTTTTCAATCCTCTTCTTAAAATTCAAACTAGGATTCACGTGTTCTGGGTTTCCGTAGTACCATAGAAAGTGTGTGTGTGTGTAATTCCTTGTCTATCTGTTGCATCCAATTTGTTATCACAATCTGCCTTTGGTTATCAACTGTTGGTACATTCCATACTGACAGGCTTTTGAAAACCGACGCGATCTACCTGACTCCTTGTTAACCGGTGCCATCTTCTTAAGGGTGTCCTTCCTTCTAGCAACTCCACATTCGGTGAAACCATTAGTTGCTAATCTCTATCTGATAAGTGATTTTGCGCATCTATTGGTATTTTAATGCCGAAAAATGCGGAAAATTTTTCTTTGAAACATCTGTGTTTCCACACTCCTTTTCAGTCGTGTGTGAAACATTATCTATCTCCCTTTTATCAGCATGTCCATGCTAACTCATTCTTTTGTCACCGGCGCTTAATCCTAGAGTTTCTTTTCATCTCCAATTATGTTGGGCTAATTACATAACATGTGTCGATCCGATGCTGGTGATTGTAATTTGGTTATCGGCATAGCTATATGACACTTATCATGAGTGGAATATGGAAAATGCTATCAACACTATCCTCCAAATGGTGACGGTTATCTCCTGTGATTTTGAGTACACCGTGATCATATCTTTGCATATTCAAGCATCTTTGGCAATCCGGAGTTTCCCAAAGCACTACGGTGGTCTATCATCTGTTTATCAGGATGCACATCTTTTTCAACTCCATATCTGCAAAATTCTCTTTGATACGAGGGAATTGCATCTTTTCGTCTCTGGTAGCTTTGCTTGAGGTATGAGCTATCATCATTCCTCTATCCAAGATCTCTTTATCTTTGTAACCGGTGATCCGATCGACAATGTGAACCAGGTGACATCTCTTTTTCTTCCGAAGGACCAGATAATCTATTCTTCCAGTGCCTCTTCTCCAACACGAACCCGTGCTCTTAATATTGATCTTTCTAAGAGCGTTGAGCTCAGGAAGTGTTCGAGCATTTGTTCGTTTCTCTCGCCTTTTGAACTTGATATTCTGGGAATATCTTGTTAATCCATGGTGGTATATGTTGATAATATGCTTGCCTATTCCATATCAATGGGAGGACATGGAAGATCATCTGTGTCTCTTTCTCTCAAGCTTTGTTAACACTGTCGTGTGCAAAGTCTCAAAGTGAGAATTCTGGCTTCTTGAAGTCACCTATCTCGGCCACGTCCTTCTGCTAAATAGATCGCTTCAATTCTGGAATTAGCAAGTTCATTGTTAATTCCATCTTCCATCGTCAATCAAATCTGGAGTTATTCCTTGTTGGCAAGTTATCATCGTCGTTCCGCTAAAGATTTTCCTCAAAACTGCTAAATCTTTCTCAATCATTTCAAGAAGAACATGGAGTTCTTTCACCTCAGTCTCGTCAAGTAATCTCTTGAAACCCTCTCGCTCTATCGTCTATGCTCAATCCACCGGAGGCCATGAAGACCTTCCAGATCTTGTAATCCTTATGTTCAAGTGGTGCTATCTTTTTCTTTATATGTGGAATCTTGCAGTTATATCCGTGATCTTCCTTTATATCTTTCCGGTGGCTGGTTACTTATGACATGATGACAACATCATCATCTTTATCTATCTATGAATCCGGCGAATCGTTTGCATCTATCCTTGTTTTCTAACAAAGTTCCATGAGTTATTTTCAATACCTTCAGTCTGTTTCGGTAGTTGGGTTGCATGGTTTTCTTATTCATGTGCGGAATAATGCTTTGAGTGTGGGATGGAGTAGCTACCATACCACTACTCTTATCATTCGCTCTTGTACATTGAATTGGTGAATTAATGTGATCTCACTCATTCCACGGAAGTTAGAAGTGGCCTTTATCCCTTGATACTTTTACTTCCGTCCTTGTTTTTCGGTGCTCTCGAAGAAAGTAATCAATAATCTCTTGTTGGTGGTCTGTCTATTCTAGATGGAGCAAAATCTACAATTATCTGGTGGAAACAAACGCAAACTCTTTTCTGTCCTCGTCATTCTACCGGTGCTCGACATCCCCAAACAAGATGAAAGGAAGCTATCTCTCTTTTTGTTTCATCTATTCTTTTTCCGTGGTAAAGCCAATTATGGTTGAGGCCATCAGCCGCAAATCTATTGCGTTAGCCTCAAGGCTAAAGGAAGCAATAAGTATCTCTACAATAAACTCCAGATCCTCCATATTCCTTGCTTCTCGGGATTCCACCATGATCTGGCTTCACATCCGTCTCTGGAAGTTATATCCGCGCACCTCAATTGCGTGATCCTTTGGTTCTTACCGTCGCAACAAGAATCTAATCCGATGATATATAACTAAATCTTTCTGTTGATATCAAGGGACTCTATTGTTTGAAGGCAATATTGTTTCCGAACTTCATTTCTCAAATCCGAGAGAAGATACGATGCTATTGTCATAGTGGTTCAAAATCTCTCCAATCTAGCTCTTTTCTTCCGGCGAGACAATGGTTCATCCTCTCTAGTATCGGCAAATCTTTAATCTTAACGGTGTGTCTTCTTTATTCCGGATACATCATCTTGTCTTTTCTTTCACAAGTGGTTCTGGTCTTTTATCTTGTTTCTTGAGAAAACCGGAGCTATGTCCATCCTATCCTTCTTGTCTAACGACAATCCTTCAACTCTTCTAACCGTTGTTTCTCAAGCAAAGCATAAGACTACTTAACAAGTCTAGCAAGTTTTGCAAGGTGTGGTCGCATGATTCCGTTGTTCATCAACTTGGGAACGAGAGGGTCACCTTCGTTCGAACACCCGTCTCTCTTTGTGTTGTTAACTTAGCATGGTAATCTCGGGGCGATATTCTTGTTTAGTGGGGGAGAGTTGTAGCATCCCAATTGTCTAACAATTGTAATGCTACTTGGTCTAGTAATATAATGGCTACTTCATATATATAATTGTTGCATCATCATTAAATCATGCTCATGTCATCATGCCACCTTGCATTTGAGCATCATATAAACCCTTTTTGTTTTGGTTCTTCTCTCATATGCATTATTAATTGTAGTTGCCTCTTGATACATTGTATTTGGTTCTTGATATATTGTTTAAATGCCCAAGTTGAGTTGGGGGCATATCTTTTATTCAACTCCACCACCTTTCTTTGACACCACCCTATAATTCCACCATCCAACTAAATATGAGCTTTGCACTTTATTGGGCTTTACCTCTAGCTCATGTGGGTTGGGATGGGTCCAATTCTATCTCCACATGCTTTCATATATGCACCATATTGTTTTCACATTATTGGTTTATGAGAGCCACATGGCCACCTTTGCATGCCTTGTGAGTGGAACCCCTTTTCTAGCTTTCATATGGATTATTATGGATTTATGCTCATGTTGGGATATTTTTGGGACTATTAAACATCTAGTGGAATATACACACTAGCAAGTCCCAATTATAATCAAATGTGATCATCTCCATCTACTCCATCTGGAACTTTCCTTTAAATTCTCTTGCTTGGCTTAATTCCATATTTTTGGGAATGCATAATAATAATGCCATGTTAATATTATTGTTCTCACAAGAATAAACATGGCAATAAATATTTTGCATGGGCCATGCAGGTACCACCACAATTAGGTCTTTTGGGTTTTTATTTGAATCCTTGAGTGGTTTATCTCTCTCTCTCTTTCTCTTTTGGCTTGATCTAGTTTGTCTTGCTATATATCCACCACCACAATTATATTCCTCTCTTCCACTCCTCTTGTTGATCTTGTTTGAATTGCTAAACCCTACATCTTTTCCACATGTTCTTGCTTGATCTAAGTTTTGGAGCATGCAAGCTTCTAAAACCCTAATCCATCACCCTCTCTCGCTTATCCTCTATCTAAGATCCTCCCTAATCACCTACCCCATCATCACCATACCCCCCCCCCTCTCTCTTTTTCTACCTCTAATCCTAATCTCACTCTCAAACCCTAAGACCCCATCTCTCCTCCCTCTAACCCGAGCCACCACCACCAGGATCAAACCCCAACCCTCACCACCTCACCTACCCCCTCTAACCTAAGACCAAACCCTAACCCGAGCCTCCCCTAGTCAGACCTAGCTCTAACCCAAGCCTACCCCTCTCTCTCTCTAGCTCTCTCTCTGCCGAGCCTGCCCCACCAGCACCGAGCCTACTCCTTGCCTCACCCTGCCCCACCTGGAAGCCCCTGCCTACACCTTGCCGAGCCTGACCACGTGCCACGTGAGGAGGAGGAAGGAAAGGTGGCACCGAGACCACCTTTTCCATCTACCCCGCGCCACACGCTCCTCACCTCTCCCTCTCTGCTTTACCTCCGCCACACGACACCTCTGCATCCCCCAGATCCACCCCAGGGCGCCTGCCGCTCTTTTCCTTCCTCTCCACCGACCCAGCTCCCTCTCGCCGGACACCATCGACTCCACCACGATCCTTTGATCCAGCCGACGAGCGCGGCGTGGAGGTGGCCGAGGAGGACGAGGAGGTTCCCCTGCATCGTCCTGTACACGCCGTCGAGGAGGAGGAGCACCAGAGCCACCAGGTCGACGCCGCACCGACGCAAAACCCTAGCTCCAGATCACCTACGTCCTCGCCGATCGGCTGCTCCCCAGCCCGAACCACCTACACCGACCGCCCCACGGTGAGCCCTTGGACCCCCTAGACATCCTCTCCCTCCACAGATGTCCTCGCCAGCGTTTAGCGAACATCACTGCGTGCGCCGCGGCGCTTATTGTCTGCAGTGCGCCATGACGGCTTAACCTGCCCATCCGCCCTCTCACACCCTCCCTACCCCTGCAGCAGCTCCGCCCATCATGGCGTGGCCCCATGAGTTCGAGTTCACACAGCGCTCTGCCGCTGACAAGCACCGACCCGTCGTCAGGGTTCAGAGAAGAGAAACAGTGCACGCGTGGACACTTTGCGCTTACCCCACCACCACCTTTTTGACTCCTGTAACCCGCGCTCCTCTTGGTCCCACCTGCCATCCACCCCGACGTTTTCGCAGAAAAGCCCCCCAGATCTGCCAACCTCAACTCAAGACTCCCTCACGCGCCACGTGGTCGCCCTCCACCTCTCTCTCTGTCAAGTGGGCTGCGAGCCAGTGGTCCCATCTGTCGCCTCACGGCTGGGTACCTTCATGTGAAAAACCTCTCTGTGTGCTGTCGCCAGTCAGCTGGCCCACCTCGGTGGCTCGGCTAGCACTGGGCTGGGTGACAAAAGTCTGTTTTCATTTTAATTTAATTTTTAAACTATTCAAAATTGTTTTAAATTCAAATTTAAATCTGTTTTCAAATAACTTTTAATCTACAAACCCAAATTAAACAAATAATATATGTTTTGAAATCAGAAAAATGTGAGGAATTCAAATATGGCCTTCAAAATATATTTTGGACCCTTAAAATTTCAAGTTGATTTAAATTACAATAAAATGCCCTTTTCCCTTAATTAATTAATAACTTTTGATTTATAACTCCAAATTTAACAAATGATATGTCTAAAATGATTAGCTCGACGAGACCTTTCTGTTTATGCATTCCATGTTCTGTTTTGCAGCATGCATAATATAAATATAAAGTATACAGCAACTTATATGAGGGTAAAATGTGATTAAAACTCCACAAAATGATTTATTCTTGTATTCCACACCTCACCCATGCCATGCTACTTTATTGCCATGCAAATTGTGCATCATTCATAATGGCATGATTGTTTGCTTGATGCATTTTATTCATATGCTTGTGCACTTTATTTATGTTGGCCCTTGTTTGTTTGGTTCTTCTTCGAATAGACGCTGAGCAGGGGATATATCAAGAGAACCAGGAGCACTACCCAGATCCATCCCTTGCTTCAACTGAGCTGCCAGGCAAGCACTACCACATGCTTGCATACATAGACCTATTGCCTCTATCTTATTCTTGCATCATTGAGTCGCGATTGCATTAAATTGAATCCCAAGTACTGCATAGCCTTTACTTTTAAACCCCACCGAAGCTTGTTCCTCCATCCCATGAGCCATTACTACAGGAGTTGTTTGAGCCATGCGAGTCGTAGAACAGCATGTGTAGGGTATGTGAGAGTCTGATGGATAACGAGGTACCTAAACAACTTAACCTGAGTAGTAATGGGATAACTAATGAAAGTGGCATTGGTGAGCCATATTTGCTATTTGGTTTTTCAGGCTCACTTGTGTCCCGTAGGACCCCGAGTACTTGATTCCTGTTCCTTGAATATTCGCGCTATCCACATCCGGGAGGCTTATGAACCCCCCTGAGCCAGAGCTTGATTCATTCTTATTTCTTGGGGCCACAAACTAGTTTGAGGTTTTATTTACTATCTTGTACTTATGCCATGCTTTACTGCTTTATTTAAATTGTGCGAGGTACTGCACCTGTACTGTTTAGGGCCGTGACACGTTTGTCGACAAGCCAGTCACACTTTCGGGTTCCCGATCGTTTACTGCCACCTAAACCTTGAGTCCGTCTCAGAGCCGGCCCGTTCGTTCTTGGTAGCTTAATGGGGTGGCCCCTGAAATATTTCTGAATCTGTGATCGCTTTGTCGTGATCGCCTTGGTTTTGATTTGGTTTTTCCGAGGTTGATCGAGTGTGTGTTGCTATTTGTGCACCTGCGGTAAAAACTTCTGGCCGTGTCATGGTTATGGACGACTTGGAGCACAGTTTCTCGATCATAGACAATAATAACTAAAGTACCGCTTTTAATTTGACTAAGTACCGGACTAGTAAATAGTGCAACACTCATGGAATGGATAATAAAACTGCCAACGAATGGGGGGGTTGTTCGTCCGCTTCCTCGTCGGTAAGCGAGGAGGAGGATGGATCTGTTGATATTACTGTTATAACTGTTGTTATTAATTCACGGACATCCGTCTATCTCTGGTTAGGCGGATGGATAGCGAGAATCAGAGAATTGCTAGGGTTTATCTTTTGCTGCAATTCGTCACCCAGTTGTGTCCCTTTAGAGGCATAAAGACTTGCTGAGTACCCTAGGGTCTCACACGATAAATTGTTTGATTCGATGAGCAGTAAACTCGCAAGATGGATACTGGGTGGAGGAGACGGACGATGTGGGCAACGATCATTCGGCGTAGAGATTCCGGGAACAGGGATCCGTGAGATCTGTGGGCGGGATGTGTTTATTTCTAGGGCATCTTATGCCGATTTGCTTCTTATCCGTACTCGGATCTTGTTTTCCGCTTCCGCTTGATACTCTGATGTTTGATGTATGAGGAGATATCCTAAACTATTATATCTATCTAGGATATTTGGATCTTGCCATATGGCGTTGCTATATTTCCTTTCTTTTTAGATGGAATGACTCTGAGAACCATTGTATGGTGGCTTGCATACATACTCATTTGTGTATGTAGTTGATCCCTTCGCCTGCCGATTACGCCGCCCGTTCTTGTCCCGATGTTTGGAAATGGTTAGGACGGCTGAAAGGTCTACCTGTGAGTGGCATTTGGGCCCCACCGTACTATTTTAACCATTTCCGCTCATCCAGGCTTGTAACTAGGAGCGTAATTCACCGAGGTAGTTACAATTGGTATCAGAGCCATCCCACCCTTCAGGGTCTCAGCCAAATGGTCGTTGTCAGTCTAGCAAATATTTTTGGTAGCTATGTATACTAGGGAAAAACAAAACGCGAGAGTAGGACTGCTTCCACTTTTCTTCTTAACCACCCACCACCCTTTTCTGGTAAGGAAGTGTAATGTTTTCAATCCTCTTCTTAAAATTCAAACTAGGATTCACGTGTTCTGGGTTTCCGTAGTACCATAGAAAGTGTGTGTGTGTGTGTAATTCCTTGTCTATCTGTTGCATCCAATTTGTTATCACAATCTGCCTTTGGTTATCAACTGTTGGTACATTCCATACCTTGTGCTTTTGAAAACCGATCTACGACTCCTTGTTAACGGTGCCATCTTCTTAAGGGTGTCCTTCCTTCTAGCAACTCCACATTCGGTGAAACCATCTGCTAATCTCTATCGATAAGTGATTTTATGCATCTATTGGTATTTTAATGACGAAAATGGCGGAAAATTTTTCTTTGAAACATCTGGGTTTCCACACTCCTTTTCGTCGTGTGAAACATTATCTATCTCCCTTTTATCAGCATGTCCATGCTAACTCATTCTTTTGTCACCGGCGCTTAATCCTAGAGTTTCTTTTCATCTCCAATTATGTTGGGCTAATTACATAACATGTGTCGATCCGATGCTGGTGATTGTAATTTGGTTATCGGCATAGCTATATGACACTTATCATGAGTGGAATATGGAAAATGCTATCAACACTATCCTCCAAATGGTGACGGTTATCTCCTGTGATTTTGAGTACACCGTGATCATATCTTTGCATATTCAAGCATCTTTGGCAATCCGGAGTTTCCCAAAGCACTACGGTGGTCTATCATCTGTTTATCAGGCTGCACATCTTTTTCAACTCCATATCTGCAAAATTCTCTTTGATACGAGGGAATTGCATCTTTTCGTCTCTGGTAGCTTTGCTTGAGGTATGAGCTATCATCGTTCCTCTATCCAAGATCTCTTTATCTTTGTAACCGGTGATCCGATCGACAATGTGAACCAGGTGACATCTCTTTTCTTCCTAAGGACCAGATAATCTATTCTTCCAGTGCCTCTTCTCCAACACGAACCCGTGCTCTTAATATTGATCTTTCTAAGAGCGTTGAGCTCAGGAAGTGTTCGAGCATTTGTTCGTTTCTCTCGCCTTTTGAACTTGATATTCTAGGAATATCTTGTTAATCCATGGTGGTATATGTTGATAATATGCTTGCCTATTCCATATCAATGGGAGGACATGGAAGATCATCTGTGTCTCTTTCTCTCAAGCTTTGTTAACACTGCCGTGTGCAAAGTCTCAAAGTGAGAATTCTGGCTTCTTGAAGTCACCTATCTCGGCCACGTCCTTCTGCTAAATAGATCGCTTCAATTCTGGAATTAGCAAGTTCATTGTTAATTCCATCTTCCATCGTCAATCAAATCTGGAGTTATTCCTTGTTGGCAAGTTATCATCGTCGTTCCGCTAAAGATTTTCCTCAAAACTGCTAAATCTTTCTCAATCATTTCAAGAAGAACATGGAGTTCTTTCACCTCAGTCTCGTCAAGTAATCTCTTGAAACCCTCTCGCTCTATCGTCTATGCTCAATCCACCGGAGGCCATGAAGACCTTCCAGATCTTGTAATCCTTATGTTCAAGTGGTGCTATCTTTTTCTTTATCTGTGGAATCTTGCAGTTATATCCGTGATCTTCCTTTATATCTTTCTGGTGGCTGGTTACTTATGACATGATGACAACATCATCATCTTTATCTATCTATGAATCCGGCGAATCGTTTGCATCTATCCTTGTTTTCTAACAAAGTTCCATGAGTTATTGTCAATACCTTCAGTCTGTTTCGGTAGTTGGGTTGCATGGTTTTCTTATTCATGTGCGGAGTAATGCTTTGAGTGCGGGATGGAGTAGCTACCATACCACTACTCTTATCATTCGCTCTTGTACATTGAATTGGTGAATTAATGTGATCTCACTCATTCCACGGAAGTTAGAAGTGGCCTTTATCCCTTGATACTTTTACTTCCGTCCTTGTTTTTCCGGAGTGCTCTCTCGAAGAAAGTAATCAATAATCTCTTGTTGGTGGTCTGTCTATTCTAGATGGAGCAAAATCTACAATTATCTGGTGGAAACAAACGCAAACTCTTTTCTGTCCTCGTCATTCTACCGGTGCTCGACATCCCCAAACAAGATGAAAGGAAGCTATCTCTCTTTTTGTTTCATCTATTCTTTTTCCGTGGTAAAGCCAATTATGGTTGAGGCTATCAGCCGCAAATCTATTGCGTTAGCCTCAAGGCTAAAGGAAGCAATAAGTATCTCTACAATAAACTCCAGATCCTCCATATTCCTTGCTTCTCGGGATTCCACCATGATCTGGCTTCACATCCGTCTCTGGAAGTTATATCCGCGCACCTCAATTGCGTGATCCTTTGGTTCTTACCATCGCAACAAGAATCTAATCCGATGATATATAACTAAATCTTTCTGTTGATATCAAGGGACTCTATTGTTTGAAGGCAATATTGTTTCCGAACTTCATTTCTCAAATCCGAGAGAAGATACGATGCTATTGTCATAGTGGTTCAAAATCTCTCCAATCTAGCTCTTTTCTTCCGGCGAGACAATGGTTCATCCTCTCTAGTATCGGCAAATCTTTAATCTTAACGGTGTGTCTTCTTTATTCCGGATACATCATCTTGTCTTTTCTTTCACAAGTGGTTCTGGTCTTTTATCTTGTTTCTTGAGAAAACCGGAGCTATGTCCATCCTATCCTTCTTGTCTAACGACAATCCTTCAACTCTTCTAACCGTTGTTTCTCAAGCAAAACGCAAGACTCGCAACAAGTCTAGCAAGTTTTGCAAGGTGTAGTGGTCGCATGATTCCGTTGTTCATCAACTTGGGAACGTGAGGGTCACCTTCGTTCGAACACCCGTCTCTCTTTGTGTTGTTTTCTTTTCCTGGGAATCTCGGGGCGAGATTCTTGTTTAGTGGGGGAGAGTTGTAGCATCCCAATTGTCTAACAATTGTAATGCTACTTGGTCTAGTAATATAATGGCTACTTCATATATATAATTGTTGCATCATCATTAAATCATGCTCATGTCATCATGCCACCTTGCATTTGAGCATCATATAAACCCTTTTTGTTTTGGTTCTTCTCTCATATGCATTATTAATTGTAGTTGCCTCTTGATACATTGTATTTGGTTCTTGATATATTGTTTAAATGCCCAAGTTGAGTTGGGGGCATATCTTTTATTCAACTCCACCACCTTTCTTTGACACCACCCTATAATTCCACCATCCAACTAAATATGAGCTTTGCACTTTATTGGGCTTTACCTCTAGCTCATGTGGGTTGGGATGGGTCCAATTCTATCTCCACATGCTTTCATATATGCACCATATTGTTTTCACATTATTGGTTTATGAGAGCCACATGGCCACCTTTGCATGCCTTGTGAGTGGAACCCCTTTTCTAGCTTTCATATGGATTATTATGGATTTATGCTCATGTTGGGATATTTTTGGGACTATTAAACATCTAGTGGAATATACACACTAGCAAGTCCCAATTATAATCAAATGTGATCATCTCCATCTACTCCATCTGGAACTTTCCTTTAAATTCTCTTGCTTGGCTTAATTCCATATTTTTGGGAATGCATAATAATAATGCCATGTTAATATTATTGTTCTCACAAGAATAAACATGGCAATAAATATTTTGCATGGGCCATGCAGGTACCACCACAATTAGGTCTTTTGGGTTTTTATTTGAATCCTTGAGTGGTTTATCTCTCTCTCTCTCTCTTTCTCTTTTGGCTTGATCTAGTTTGTCTTGCTATATATCCACCACCCCACTTATATTCCTCTTCCTCCTCTTGTTGATCTTGTTTGAATTGCTAAACCCTACATCTTTTCCACATGTTCTTGCTTGATCTAAGTTTTGGAGCATGCAATCTTCTAAAACCCTAATCCATCACCCTCTCTCGCTTATCCTCTATCTAAGATCCTCCCTAATCACCTACCCCATCATCACCATACCCACCCCCTCTCTCTTTTTCTACCTCTAATCCTAATCTCACTCTCAAACCCTAAGACCCCATCTCTCCTCCCTCTAACCCGAGCCACCACCACCAGGATCAAACCCCAACCCTCACCACCTCACCTACCCCCTCTAACCTAAGACCAAACCCTAACCCGAGCCTCCCCTAGTCAGACCTAGCTCTAACCCGAGCCTACCCCTCTCTCTCTCTAGCTCTCTCTCTGCCGAGCCTGCCCCACCAGCACCGAGCCTACTCCTTGGCCTCACCCTACCCCACCTGGAAGCCCCTGCCCGTGCCTACCTGCCCAGGCTGAGCCTGCCCGACCACGTGAGGAGGAGGAAGGAAAGGTGGCACCGAGACCACCTTTTCCATCTACCCCGCGCCACACGCTCCTCTCCTCTCCCTCTCTGCTTTACCTCCGCCACACGACACCTCTGCATCCCCCATATCCACCCCAGGGCGCCTGCCGCTCTTTTCCTTCCTCTCCATCGACCCAGCTCCCTCTCGCCGGACACCGTCGGCTCCACCACGATCCTTCGATCTAGCCGACGAGCGCGGCATGGAGGTGGCCGAGGAGGACGAGGAGGTTCCCCTGCATCGTCCTGTACATGCCGTCGAGGAGGAGGAGAACCAGAGCCACCAGGTCGACGCCGCACCGACGCCAAACCCTAGCTCCAGATCGCCTGCGTCCTCACAGCTGCTCCCTCCCCAGAACCACCTACACCGACCGCCCCACTGTGAGCCCTTGGACCCCCCAGACATCCTCTCCTCTCCGCATGCTGTCCCTGCTGCGTTTAGCCGAACTGCTATGCGTCGGCGCTTATCGTCTCGCTGCGCCATGCGCAGACGGCTTAACCAGCTGCCATCCGCCCCTCTGTCACCCTCCCTACCCCTACCGCAGCTCACGCCATCAGCGTGGCCGCAGATCGAGTTCGAGCTCAGCGCGCCACGCTGACGAGCACCGACCCGTCGTCAGGGTTCAGAGAAGAGAAACAGTGCACGCGTGGACACTTTGCGCTTACCCCCCCCACCACCACCTTTTTGACTCCTGTAACCCGCGCTCCTCTTGGTCCCACCTGCCAGCCACCCCGAAGTTTTCGCAGAAAAGTCCCCCAGATCTGCCAACCTCAACCCGCACTCCCTCACCGCGCCACGTGGTCAGCCCTCCACCTCTCTCTGTCAAGTGGGCCTGCGAGCCAGCGGGTCCCATCTGTCAGTCTCACGGGCTGGGTACCTTCGCGGTGAAAAACCTCTTCTTGTGTTGTCGCCAACAAGAGCTGGCCCACCTGTCGGTGGCTCTGGCTAGCACTGGGCTGGGTGACAAAAGTCTGTCTGTTTTCTGTTTTAATTTTTAAACTATTCAAAATTGTTTTAAATTCAAATTTAAATCTGTTTTCAAATAACTTTTAATCTACAAACCCAAATTAAACAAATAATATATGTTTTGAAATCAGAAAAATGTGAGGAATTCAAATATGGCCTTCAAAATATATTTTGGACACTTAAAATTTCAAGTTGATTTAAATTACAATAAAATGCCCTTTTCCCTTAATTAATTAATAACTTTTGATTTATAACTCCAAATTTAACAAATGATATGTCTAAAATGATTAGCTCGACGAGACCTTTCTGTTTATGCATTCCATGTTCTGTTTTGCAGCATGCATCATATAAATATAAAGTATACAGCAACTTATATGAGGGTAAAATGTGATTAAAACTCCACAAAATGATTTATTCTTGTATTCCACACCTCACCCATGCCATGCTACTTTATTGCCATGCAAATTGTGCATCATTCATCATGGCATGATTGTTTGCTTGATGCATTTTATTCATATGCTTGTGCACTTTATTTATGTTGGCCCTTGTTTGTTTGGTTCTTCTTCGAATAGACGCTGAGCATGGGATATATCAAGAGAACCAGGAGCACTACCCAGATCCATCCCTTGCTTCAACTGAGCTGCCAGGCAAGCACTACCACATGCTTGCATACATACAGTACCTATTGCCTCTATCTTATTCTTGCATCATTGAGTCGCGATTGCATTAAATTGAATCCCAAGTACTGCATAGCCTTTACTTTTAAACCCCACCGAAGCTTGTTCCTCCATCCCATGAGCCATTACTACAGGAGTTGTTTGAGCCATGCGAGTCGTAGAACAGCATGTGTAGGGTATGTGAGAGTCTGATGGATAACGAGGTACCTAAACAACTTAACCTGAGTAGTAATGGGATAACTAATGAAAGTGGCATCGGTGAGCCATATTTGCTATTTGGTTTTTCAGGCTCACTTGTGTCCGTGGGACCCCGAGTACTTGATTCCTGTTCCTTGAATATTCGCTATCCACATCCGGGAGGCTTATGAACCCCCACGAGCGAGCTTGATTCATTCTTATTTCTTAGGGCCACAAACTAGTTTGAGGTTTTATTTACTATCCTGTACTTATGCCATGCTTTAGCTTTATTTAAATTGTGCAGGTACGCACTGTCTTGTTAGGGCCGTGACCCGTTTTCGCTGTATCGACAAGCCCAGTCACACTTTCGGGTTCCCAGTCGTTTACACCCCGCTCCACAAACCATGAGTCCGTCTCGAGCCGCCAGCCGTTCTTGGGTAGCTTAATGGGGTGGCCCCCTGAAATATTTCTGAATCTTGTGATCGCTTTGTCGTGACTGCCTTGTTGGTTTTGATTTGGTTTTTCCGAGGTTGATCGAGTGTGTGTTGCTATTTGTGCACCTAGGTAAAACTTTCTGAAAGCCGTGTCCGCGGTTATGGACGACTTGGAGCACAGTTTCTCGATCATAGACAAGAATAACTAAAGTACCGCTTTTAATTTGACTAAGTACCGGACTAGTAAATAGTGCAACACTCATGGAATGGATAATAAAACTGCCAACGGATGGGGGGGGTTGTTCGTCCGCTTCCTCGTCGGTAAGCGAGGAGGAGGATGGATCTGTTGATATTACTGTTATAACTGTTGTTATTAATTCACGGACATCCGTCTATCTCTGGTTAGGCGGATGGATAGCGAGTATCTGTAGAATTGCTAGGGTTTATCTTTTGCTGCAATTGCGTCACCCCAGGTTGTGTCCCCTTTAGAGGCATAAAGACTTGCTGAGTACCCCTAGGGTCTCACACGATAAATTGTTTGATTCAGATGAATACGTAAACTCGCAAGATGGATACTGGGTGGAGGAGACGGACGATGTGGGCAACGATCATTCGGCGTAGAGATTCCGGGAACGGGGATCCGTGAGATCTGTGGGCGGGATGTGTTTATTTCTGGGGCATCTTATGCCGATTTGCTTCTTATCCGTACTCGGATCTTGTTTTCCGCTTCCGCTTGATACTCTGATGTTTGATGTATGAGGAGATATCCTAAACTATTATATCTATCTAGGATATTTGGATCTTGCCGTATGGCGTTGCTATATTTCCTTTCTTTTTAGATGGAATGACTCTGAGAACCATTTATGGTGGCTTGCATACATACTCATTTGTGTATGTAGTTGATCCCTTCGCCTACCGATTACGCCGCCCGTTCTTGTCCCGATGTTTGGAAATGGTTAGGACGGCCGAAAGGTCTACCTGTGAGTGGCATTTGGGCCCCACCGTACTATTTTAACCATTTCCGCTCATCCAGGCTTGTATCTAGGAGCGTAATTCACCGAGGTAGTTACAGGATCGCAAGGATATGAGCACCATGTGCTCCAAGCAAGTATGGTCTTAACATGATGAGCCTATGGATACTAAGGGTCAACTATGTTATAGGTGCCTATGTGTGAGACAAACGCTACGAGACACGCCTCGATCCGCCAGCCGGGCACGGACAAGGAGGAAAGGACAACGACGAGCGCAAGGCGATCTTGTCCCTCCTTCTGGGGGGTGCCCCAAAAGGAGGGTGACGACACTGTTGGAGGTAGCAAGGCCGAGAAGAGGCCTCGACCAAGCCCCGGAAGGACCATGGGAGCACCCATCCTAGGCCAAGCACGGCCCGGGAACCAGAGTTGACTGTGTCTGACAAGGCATGTCAGGCCCAACCTTGGGAACCGGCGATGCGTCAGCATTGCTGGACATCACCATGGTGATGCAGTTCACTACAGCACGCCACCAACAGGGGTGATAGCTCGGAGCCTTAGTTGTCACTTGTCCATTGAGTGCGTTTGAGCACTGCCCCTGGCCATCCATTGGCCACAAGTGCTGCCTATCTGCGTGAAGATCGCGTGGCACCCCGCGATTGAGCCCGGGAACCCCCCGGATGGTGCTCCATGCCGGCCCTGTGGTGACCCCTTGGTGTATAAAAGTAGGCACCTGGCTAGGAGTTGGAGGAGCGATTTTTGGGAAGGATAGAGGTTCAGAGTGCTTCTTAGTAGCCAAGTGGAGAGGTCTTGGAAGGGATCTATGGCAGGAATGTTGGAGTCCTGAGCTGGAGGGAGAAAGCAGGGAAGTGAGGATAGAAAGAAAGAGGAAGCCCGGGGAGTGTAGAATCGAGAGATAAAGCGTCTCCCCGACACCATAGATATCATCTTCTTGTACCTTGATCCACCCCACATAATCCACCAAAGAAGGACATAGGGTTGTTAACCAAAGGGCAGACCGAACCTGGGTAAAATATGCATGTGTGTGTTGTATGCTCATATCAGCAGGTTCCTTCGCTGATGTGGAGGCTGAAACGCCTTCGTGCCCACTACCGAACAAATAGGGTGTGTCCAACATCCCCGATATCAGCGTAGGAGAGACACAACATCTAGCATGCCAGGTAGGGGGGCACTCGCGTTTTCGGCTTTGGCAATCATCCTCATCGTCAACAAGCTATGTGAGTTTTGTTGTCATCACCGTCATCGTCACCAATGTCTGCTTCATCTTCAACATCGACATCGACCGCGCCATCACCAACCATGGCACCGAGGAGAGGTGTTGGCACTAGGACTAGCCCTACTACGGTAGACTCGCCTGTTGCACGGGCTCGCTCCCACGCCTTTCCCACGACTGGGGGCTTGGATTCCGAGCCTCATGCATGGAGTGCGACTACCGTTGCAGGTGCCGACCTGCGTCTAGGGCGAAGCGCGACTGCACCCCCACCACCGCCATCACAACCGCACCCCGCGGTTGAGGAGGGCATGCATGCTGGTGGAGGTGCCATTGCACGGAAGGAACCACCACCAGGCGATGTAGGAGGCGTTGCTGATGAAGGCCTGGGGAAGAGGCCACCAACGGGGCCGCTACCCCTAGGAAGCAGAGGCTCAAGGGCGAGCCTCAACTTACCAAGAAAGTGCCGATGGGTGATGCCCCGACTCACTTCATCATTATCGGGAATCGGCTATCTTCCGAGAAGGAGGCAAGGCTCGTCGCTTTCCAGTGGGAAAACACCAAAGTCTTTGCCTAGAATCCCTTAGATCTCCTCGAAGTTCTGAGGGAGGTCATCGAGCATCACCCGGCAGTGTGCCCATAGGGACCGACCTGTCCGATAGAAGGTTAGGCACCAGGCTCAAGACCGCTAGGACTTCATCATAGAGGATTTGCGCAAGATGGTGAGGGCCAGTACCATGAGGGAGGTACTCCATCCTACTTGGATGGCCAACACCTCGTTGTGGTGCCTAAGCCGAATCTGAAGATGAGGCTATGCATCGACTTCACCGACCTGAATCGGGCTTGCCCAAAAGACCCTTTTCCGCTTCCATGGATCGACCAGGTGGTGGACTCCACCACTGGGTGTGACCTGCTCTGCTTCCTTGACGCGTTCTCGGGATACCACCAAATCTGAATGGCCATTGAGGACGAGGAAAAGACAGCATTCATAACCCCGATGGGGTGCTACTACTATACTTACATTCCCTTTGGCCTCAAGAACGCTGGGGCCCCCATCCAGAGGGCTATGTATCTGTTTGGGACCCCAGATGGGGTGCAAAGTGGAGGCTTACATTGACGACATCATGGTTAAGTCTCGTTACAAAGCCACCCTATTTGAAGACCTGTGGGAAACCTTCGATAACCTTCGAAAAGTTAGCCTGTGCCTTAACCCCGAGAAGTGTGTCTTCGACGTCCCTTCCAACAAGCTCCTTGGGTTCCTGGTTTCACACCGAGGAATCGAGGCTAACCCAGACAAGATCAAGGCCATAGAGGACATGCAGCCTCCCTGGAAGATAAAGGACGTGCAACGCCTTAATGTGTGCGTCACGGCTTTGGGGCGCTTCATCTCCCGCTTGGGATAACGTGCCCTCCCATTTTTAAGCTCCTGAAGAAGAAGGGAGCCTTTGAGTGGACCCCGGAGACAGAGAAGGCATTCCTTGACCTCAAGAAATACCTGTCCTCTCCCCATCTTCGTCTCTCTGTGGCCAAGAGAACTGCTACTGCTCTACGTCGCTGCTATCACTCAGGTGGTTAGTGCAGCTTTGGTGGAGAGCGGCAGAAGGGCCACGGAACAGATGAACTTGTCAACAAGACAGAAGGCCTGACTTACTATTTATAGGGGGAAGGAGAGGCCTTGCCCGGGCCTGAGGGTTAGGAAAAACCAAAGGAGACGGGGCTGGAGCAGCGCCCTGTCTACTTTGTTAGCACGATGTTACGAGATGCCCGGGAAAGGTATCCCCTAGACCAGAAGCTGCTACTCGGAGTCCTAAACGCTTCCCGGAAGCTATGGCACTACTTCTAGGCTCACCGTGTCACTATTGTCAGTGACTATGGACTTGAAAGTGTGATGCACAACAGAGAGGTGACAGGGCAAATCGCAGAATGGCCAATTGATTTATCCGAGTTTGAGTTGCACTTTTCCCTTACCAAAGCTATCCAAAGAAAGGCCCTTGTTGATTTCATCAGCGAGTGGACTCCAACACCCTACGAGGAAGTGGAGGAATACTCCAGCCTCCTGGGAAATGAAGACCAAGGAAAGTGGATCATGTACTTCGACGGCTCCTTCGGCTACCACGGGGCCAGAGCGAGAGTTTTCATTGTGTCTCCTTACGGGGAGCAACTTAAGTATGTGGTCCACCTTGACTTCAAGGATGAAGGGAAAAGCTCCAACGATAGAATATGAAGCCCTACTTGTAGGGCTGCGAGCTAATTCCAGCCTCGGCATAAAACTGCTGGTGGTACGAGGTGACTCGCAACTGGTGATTAACCAAGTTATCAAGGAGTACGACTGCCCACAAATGTGGGCCTATCCTGACGAGGTGAGGCAGCTGGAGTGCCGCTTTTGCGGGTTGCAGCTGGAGCACATTCCGCGGGGGGTAACTACGTTGTGGACGAGCTTTCTAAGCTCACTACGGAAGGAGGTCCAGTTCCTCCCAGAGTCTTCCTTGAGGGTTGACGAAGCCCTCCCTATCCGTTTCGCCCGCGAATGGTGCCCTTCCTAACGACCCTGCTCGCTAGGAAAGGGAAGCCCCGAAAGGGTCTGGCCGTGATTCCCAGCAAAGACCCGATCCTGGAGAAGCATGTGGTGGTAGTGGTCGAGGATTCCTATCCACCATGGGCGGCTGAGACCCTTTGCTACCTCAAAATCCATGACTTACCTGAGGAGGACAAGCAGGACGTCTACATTGTGCGACAAGCCACCATGTACTGCCTCGTTGACAATGAGTTGTACCGTAAGAGGGAATGCGGGTTCAAACTCCGTTGTATTTCAAGGGAACAAGGGCAAGCACTTCTAGCCTACATCCATGAGGGAACCAGTGCAAACCATGTCGCCTCACGAGCACTGGCAGGAAAGGCCTTATGGCAAGGCTTTTAATGGCCGACGACTCTGGCCGATTGATGGCCCAAAATATATCGATCTTGTTGGGGAACCCCAAGAGGAAGGAATGATGAGCACAGTAGCAAGTTTTCCCTTAGTTATGAAACCAAGGTTATCGAACCAGTAGGAGCAAGGAAACACCTCCAAGGTGTTGTTTCCAACTTGGAATCCTGCACAACACAACCACAGAACTTTGCCCCCAACTTATAGTGAGGTTGTCAATCTCATCGGTTTTGCTGAAAACAAAGGATTAAACGTATTGTGTGGAAGATAGTAATAAATTGCAGAAAGTAAACAGAAAACAGTAAATAGTTGTAGATTTATGGTAAAGAAATGGACTGGGGACCATAGTTCACTAGTGGTGATTCTCCTTAACATAGATGACATGTTGGGTGAACAAATTACAGCGGGGCAATTGCTAGACACCGAGAAAGCATACATGCATATACTAATCATCTTGACTCCTATGAGATTTGATTGGGCATTACAACATTATACATAGACCGTAATCCAACTGCATCTATGACTAATAATCCACCTTCAGGTTATCATCCGAATCCCCTCCAGTATTAAGTTGCAAGCAACAGATAATTGCATTAAGCATTGCGTGTAAAGTAAACAATACGATTGTTCTATGAACAAAGGATTGCTGTTTTCTCCCTAGTAGCAACAGCACATCTAGTACCTTAGAGATTTCTGTCACTTCCCCAGATTACTAGAGGCATGAACCCACTATCGAGCATAAATACTCCCTCTTGGAGTTGCTAGCATCTACTCGACCAAGATAGCTACTAACAACAGAGAGCATGCAAGATCACAAATAACAAAGCCATGATAGAATCAATAATCAATCTGAGATGGCATCTCAATATCCATCGGATCCCTGCAAACATAACATGTAGGATTACAAATAGATGATCTTGATCATGAACGGAGCTCACAAGATCTAGACATGGTAGCACAAAGGAGAAGAACCAACCATCTAGCTACTACATGGACCCGTAGTCTAGGGATGAACTACTCACGCATCACACCGGGGGCAACCATGGTGATGAAGAAGGCCTCCAGGGTGAATTCTCCCCTCCGACAGCGTGCCGAGAAGAGCTTGAGATCCCTCCCGATCTAGGGATGGAGATGACAGCAGCTACAGACTCTTTCGTGAATTTTTGATTGGGCCCTTAGGGTTTCTGTATCGGAGGCGTCTTATAGGTTAAAGGGGAGGCCGAGGGGGTGCCCTAGGCGGCCACACCACCCCTTGGCATGGGCCAGGCCTGGCCGTGCGGCCAGGTGGTGTGGCCGGCCTCTGGCCCCTCTCCGTCTCGTCTTCTGGACTGTGTCCCCCTCGGTGAAATATTGACTTTGGCTTTTGTCCCGTACAATTCCGAGAATATTCATTTTCTGACTTTCCTAGAACTAAAAACAGCAGAAAACAGGCAGCTAGCACTGTGGCATCTTATTAATAGGTTAGTCCAAGAAAGTGTATAAAAATGCTCCAAAGTGTGGACAAAACATAAGAAAGAAGATATAAAACAAGCATGGAACATCAAAAATTATAGATACATTAGCAACGTATCAACATCCCCGAGCTTAACTCATGCTCATCCTCGAGTAGGTAAGTGGTAAAAAGAAAGAATAATTTTGAGGTGACATGCACAATCATAAACTTGATCAAAGTATTTGTAAAACATTGATAGCTAGGATCATAGTACTTCAACATAGCATGAAAGATATAGTTCTAACAATAAGACATAGCAACTATGTTATAGCATGAAAAGGCACAAACAAAAGATTCATGAATAACAATGCTTTGCAAGACGTTTGTTTGTTTCACATAAAGAAAGCATAATAAGAATGGTATTCAGCTTGTCCCTCATGGAGTAGCAAAACATAAATGCATAGGACACCTTCAAAGTTCATAAGGGTGACTAGATACAAATAGTTTAAGAACAAGCAATATCAAAGTTATGCATCAATCAACAAGTCTTGGGACAATGCACATTAAACTAAGAATGGCCACTATGCTCTCTCAATAGGTGCATAAAGATAGAATATGGAGAGTCAACATAAAAGTAAAAGAAAGGCCTTCATAGAAGGAAGTAGGGATTTAAGTCTCATAAAGCGCTTCCAAAAATTATGGTACTTATTAGCTTTCAGCTCTCATTGCCCCTATCATAAGCATCTTGAAGTGATTAAGGTTAAAGTGAACAAACTATGGAGTATATGCTTGACAAAGTATAAGTTGGAAATCTCATGTCCCTTGAATATGAGGGCCGCTCCTCTGCTACTCAAGTTTAGTTACCGGTAAGTTCTTGTCATAGTAAGTACATATGTATCATAGAGAACCGCCAACGGGGTACCCCTTGCCCGATGATACGGAAGAATCCCCATATCAAAATGACAAGGCAAGCAGACAACGAGCATCTCAGCAATCTTCTTATTTACCATGGGAAAATGGTGCTTTTTTCTCTCTTTCCTCTATTCTCATCTCTTTTTTTTCTCTTTTTCTCTTTTTCTCAATCTCTATCTCTTTTTTATAAGAAGAATGCTTCATAGATTGATCATTATGGTTATGCTGCAGGTTTCCACCATGATTATGCATGGATTAGACCAGCGGCCCAGGCGTTTCTCTAACACACATACATAACTCCATGGACTTACAAGCTCCCCTTTCATTTCACACCGATGACATCCATAGACAAAAGAGCATGATATCAACTGGGTACAATGTACAAGTGCAATGTTGAATGTGTTCCCCATGACAACATGGTTCTACTAATCCCCAACATATAAGTACAAGAATATACAACATAGATGACACAATGGTTCAAGTTTATTAGGGTCAAGAAAAGTAAAGTGTGCCATCAAGTTCGTGAGATCTTTAATCACTAGTTTTCTCATAACAAGTTTAATTCGGAAGCTGGAAAAAACATGAATATACTTGGAATAGCAAATGCTAATAGGTAGGTATGGTGGACTCTTTGGAATAACTTGGTTTTATTTGGAGTTGGATACATGAGCGGAACTCACATTTGGTTATGGAGGCTAGCAAAAGACTGGGAGCGACCAACTAAGAGAGCAATAATGGCCATAATCATGCAGAGCGACAAAACATCATTAATTAAAGCATAAAGTGATATTACAAGTCGAAAACTAAAGGATCGTAAGGCTATGATGACTTGGGATAGTCATAACATGGTGTGAGCATGCGCCAAGTCAACCCAAATAAAGCATCAAAGGAGAATACCACAATACTATGCTTTAATATGCTAAAACAACGCATGATTCTTTAAAGGCACATTAAGCAATCTCAATTGTTTATAACATGTCATGATACATCAAAAATCACTAAGCATAAAGCCAAAACAATATCAAGCATGATATGACAAAGCATAGGCCACAGTCAAAAACAAGCTCCTTTTACCACTTAAGCATGAACTTTTCCTACTCTTTTCCAAATCAAACCAAACTTATTTGAAAACTAATGTATGAAAGAGGGGGTCCAACCAATTTATTCAAGCAAACTAAGAAAACCAAGCAAACAAAAACCAAAAACAAAAGCAAAGACGCTCCAAGAACAACACAACTGCGCATGAAACAATAAAATGAAATGTTTGGAAGAAACCAGAATTTTTTATTGATGAAGAAGGGGATGCCTTGGGCATCCCCAAGCTTTGACGCTTGTACTTCTTGAATATTTCTTGGGTGACACGGGTGGCACCCCCAAGCTTGAGCTTTTATCCATTCTTTATCTCATTACATCATTCTTCCCTTACACCTGAATTTTTTTTCTTCAAACAAAACTTCGCACAATCTTCATTAGCAACATTAGTGTACTCAAGATAATAAGTCTTTTGGTTCAGTTACAACACAAGTAAAACTTCTATTAAAACACAAGCTACTGTAGCACTTCCTTTAAAAAGTTCAAATGATCAAAGAGAACTCAAAGAGAAAGAGATTAAGAGGCAAATGCAAATACTGGCAGAAATCTGTCAAAACAGACCAGCAGGTAAAAACCGATTTTTTCGAAGACCTTCTGTTGCTCAAATCGAAAAGTGTTGAACTAACGAAAGTTGGATAACAACCTGGGTCCCAAGCACAAAAAATTATGGCTCAAACCGACGTACAGAGATTTTTCACGAATTTTTACAGCGAAGTACAAAAATCTGTTTCGGGACAGCAACTTTCCCAAGCATTACTTCTCTCTCATTAGAGGTTACTCTTGGCACAAAAACCACACAAAAATGATAAGGAGAGGTTATTACTGAAGCAATAACTTCCAAGACTCAACAAAAGACTCCTAAAGAAATTTGGGTTATCTGTCAATAAGTGCTTTTCTTTAACGCCTTTGAGCTAGGCATAAGAATTTCGATGATGCTCACATAAGAAATATGAATTGAAGTAAAAGAGAGCATCAAGACGCAAATTCAAAACACATTTAAGTCTAACACACTTCCTATGCATAGGAATCTTATATGCAAATAAATTCACAAAGAATAAAGTGACAAGCATAGGAAGATAAAACGAGAGTAACTTCAAAACTTTCAGCAAATAGAGAGGTGTTTCGGTACCGTAAAAACTTTTACAACCATATTTTCCTCTCTCATAATAATTTTCAGTAGCCTCATGAATAAAATCAACAATATAATTATCACATAAAGCATGCTTTTCATGATCTACAAACACATAATTTTTATCAAGCTCAAAAATAGTGGGATTAAAACCTTAAGACCCACTTTTAACAATTTTATAACAAGATGACTGATCAATATCATTTTCAATAGTAGTACAATTAATATTATCAACCAATGTAGGACCATCATCTAGAGCTTTATTATAAAAAAATTCAAAAGAATCCATAGGAACATAACATTCATCCTCCTTTGGTAAGCATGGAGGACAATCAAATAATGTAATGGGTAAAGAGTTACTCTCATTAGAAGGTAGGAATGGGTAGATCCATTCTTCCTCCTCTTGATCATCACTATCCTCTTCTTTTTCATCCAATGAGCTTCCAGTTTCAGTAATTTCTTCTTCCATAGGCTCCTGCAAGGCATTAGTCTCTTCCGTTGGTGGAGAGCATCTATTAAGATATTCAAGAATATATCCATTCTCTACCTTGTAATTATCAAAGCAAAATTTAAGTATATCATAAACCTCATATTTATAAGGTGCATCATCAATATTTTCAAGCAAATAAGCAAGTTCGAATGCACCCTTCCAAGCAATAAATTCTTCAATTTGTTCCACATCATAAAAGTCATAATTTCCCTTAACATAAGAAAATATGGTAACATCATCATTATACTCACATTGAAAAGGGAGGTGTTTATACCTCCTACAGCAACAAGATTTATCAAAGCAATAAGTAACATTATAAGTAGAGCACATGTTTCTAGCAATGGTACACAATTTATCAATTTGTTCCCATAGTTTCCCTTTTCATGACAAGCGGTGTTCCTCATAATATTTTTATTGTTCCATGAACCCATCTTGCCAATAAGATATAGTTTCAAAGAAACCCACCATTGATAGAAAGCATGATAAAGGAAGACAATAACAGATCAACAGAAATAACAACTATAATAGGAACTAATTTTTTGTGTGTTTTTGATAAAAGAAACAAGCAAACAAAGCAGAAATAAACTAAGCAAAACAAAGTAAAGAGATTGGTTATGAGGGAATCACCTTGTGAAGATGTACTTGACTCCCCGGCAACGGTGCCAGAAAAATAGTTTGATGGCCAAAAATATATCGAGCTCGTTGGCGAACCCCAAGAGGAAGGTATGATGAGCATATCAGCAAGTTTTCCCTCAGTTATGAATCCAAGGTTATCGAACCAATAGGATCAAGGTTTCCCCTCCAAGGTGTTGTTTCCAACTTGGAATCCTGCACGACACAACCACAGAACTTTGCCCCCAACTTATAGTGAGGTTGTCAATCTCACCGGTTTTGCTGAAAACAAAGGATTAAACATACTGTGTGGAAGATAGTAATAACTTGCAGAAAGTAAACAGAAAATAGTAAATAGTTGTAGATTGATGGTAAAGAAAAGGACTAGGGTCCATAGTTCACTAGTGCTGATTCTCCTTAAGATAGATGACATGTTGGGTGAACAAATTACAGCGAGGCAATTGACAGACACCGAGAAAGCATACATGCATATACTAATCATCTTGACTCCTATGAGATTTGATTGGGCATTACAACATTATACATAGACCGTAATCCAACTGCATCTATGACTAATAATCCACCTTCAGGTTATCATCCGAACCCCCTCCAGTATTAAGTTGCAAGCAACAGCTAATTGCATTAAGCATTGCATGTAAAGTAAACAATACGATCGTTCTATGAACAAAGGATTATTGTTTTCTCCCTAGTAGCAACAACACATCTAGTACCTTAGAGATTTCTGTCACTTCCGTAGATTAATAGAGGCATGAACCCACTATCAAGCATAAATACTCCCTCTTGGAGTTGATAGCATCTACTCGGCCAAGATAGCTACTAACAACAGAGAGCATGCAAGATCACAAATAATAAAGACATGATAGAATCAATAATCAATCTGAAATAGCATCTCAATATCCATCGGATCCCGCAAACACAACATGTAGGATTACAAATAGATGATCTTGATCATGAACGGAGCTCACAAGATCTAGACATGGTAGCACAAAGGAGAAGAACCAACCATCTAGCTACTATATGGACCCGTAGTCTAGGGATGAACTACTCACGCATCACACTAGAGGCAGTCATGGTGATGAAGAAGGCCTCCAGGGTGAATTCTCCCCTCCGGCAGGGTGCCGGGAAGAGCTTCAGATCCCTCCCGATATAGGTATGGAGATGACGGCGGCTACAGACTCTTTCGTGAATTTTTGATCGGGCCCTTAGGGTTTATGTATCGGAGGCGTCTTATAGGCGAAAGGGGAGGCCGAGGGGGTGCCCTAGGCGCCCACACCACCCCTGGCGCTGGCAGGCGTGGCGAGGTGGTGTGGCCTCCGCCCCTCTCCGTCTCGTCTTCTGGCTCCGTGTCCCCCTCGGTGAAATATTGACTTTGGCTTTTGTCCTGTCAAATTCCGAGAATATTCATTTCTTGACTTTCCTGGAACCAAAAATATCAGAAAGCAGGCAGCTGGCACTGTGGCATCTTGTTAATAGGTTAGTCTAAGAAAGTGTATAAAAATACTCCAAAGTGTGGACAAAACATAAGAAAGTAGATATAAAACAAGCGTGGAACATCAAAAATTATAGATACGTTAGCAACGTATCACCGATGCGGAGCATTTGGTTCGCACATGCGATGCCTTCTAGTTCCATGCCAAGAGCATACAACATCCCGCGCATGCTTTAGAAATGATCCTAGCCTCATGCCTATTCACGACCGGGGGGGCTGGACATCATTGGGAAGTTTCCTAGCCGGTCAGAGGATATGAGTACTTGATGGTGGCCATTGACAAATTTACTAAGTGGGTGGAAGTGGAGCTGGTGCGGGTAGTAACCGCACTGGCGGCTATAAAGTTCATCCCAGAAATTGTTTGCCGTTTCAGGGTGCCTCACAACATCATTACCAATAACGGCACGCAGTTCACCAGCAAGTCCTTCAAGGCGTATTGTGAGGAGATGGGCACGAAGATTTGCTACGCCTCTATCAGCCATCCAAGGGGCAATGGACAGGTGAAGCGCGCGAATGCGGAGGTGCTTCGCGGGCTTCGAACCGGAACATTTGATTGTTTCAAGACGACTGGACGGAACTAGATTGAAGAACTCCCAACAGCCCTGTGGGCCATTCGGACAACGCCTAACCGGGCGACCGGCGAGATGCCCTTCTCCCTTGTCTACAGGGCGGAGGCCGTCCTACCAACAGAGCTCAGATATAGATCCTAGCGGGTTCGCGCCTATGATGACACCATCTGTTGGGGATATACTTTCCGTGTATCCTCATTGTGCCTCGCTGACCAGGGTGGCCCACTTCGGGTTAGACCTTTGCTTCATGGGCAGCCTAGTCAGGGAGAAGAGACGGAGTCTAGTCTAGCTATGGGAAGGACCATAAGACTTCTCGACATAGGCCTATAGTGTTACTTGTAGTTCAAGATATACTATGTAACCGACTCTTAGTCGTAGCCGGATAGGTCTCTCCTATAAACCCTAGGCCAGATATCTATATAAGACGTCCTAGGGACCAGCCTTTAGGGCACCCCACAATATTCTAAAATCTCAACTCGCACAGGCGAAACCCTTGTAACCCATATTCCGGCTCTGCTGTATTACTAGATTGCTAGCAGGAGTAGGATCCGTCCAAAGTTGGCGGATTCAAACCTGGGTAAACTTGTGTGCTCACCATCCCAGAATACCGTACGTCTCACACCCCTCTCTTCCGCACGCCTCAAGGACCCCCTCATGGTGTACTTGTCATCAATCCAATGAAAGTTGGTGCCCACCATGGGGCAAGTGAGCTTCGGATCTACGTTCTGCGCGGAATCTGCAAGAATCAGAATTAGCGAGACAATCGCCGTCAATTGCGTCCTCTACGCCAGCGATGTCCCTCTCATCGTTCTCGACGAGACCTGGATTCCGACTAGGGAGGCTGTGACTGCCTACACCATCATGTCTTTTGGTGAGATCGATGTTTACATCGGTTTCGTTGAACCTGCCCCACCCACCCCAGTGGTGATGATAGAGGTAGAAGAAGTTTCTGGGTCCACTTTGTCCGTGGAGGCGGCAGAGTTCTAGATCTCAGAAAACCCTAATCCCACACAGCCCGCACTTGTTGCGGACATAGTGGAGAAAAATGAGCCTGAAGTAGATCTTGCAGTGCAAGTCGAATCTGGAGTGGAGGTCCCTAGGGAGGCCGAATCCCATACCGATTTGCCCATCGAGGTCGAAATCCAGGAGGAGCAAGACAACAACTCTGGTTCCGGCTCTGCCAACGCCGGAACGGATCAACCTTTCCTGAGGTATACATTGAGGCGCATGATGCTACAAGACGCCAGCGTGGATGAAATTCTCGAGACCATTAGGTGTTTCGAGGAAGCCCACGAGGAAAGCCGCAACTACCTTAGGATGCACGCGTCACACTTCATTGGATACGTTGGATCCGGATCTGGCTCTGCTGATGCTAGAGACAACAAAGACTCGGTGCTGGAGGCGATCGGAACAAACATCGACTTACCGGCATCTTCAGATGATTCAATGACGTCGGTGGATTTTCGAAAGTTCTCCGGGGAATATGAAGAGGAGTTCGACTCCAAAGCTATAGAAGAAGGAGAAGCCATGGATGAAGGATCCAGAGAAAACTCTCCTAAAGCGCAGGATGACATGGACCCCGGAGATAATCCCGATGTCCAGATGTACGAAATTACTGATCAGAGCTTGACTCCGAGAAATGGACCCAAAGCCGTCTTTGCTACCGGTGCTGCCAAGAAGGCAAAGAAGAGGAACAAGAAGAAGACCCCGACAAAATACCCCCCTGCTGAGGAAGTAGTTGCCGAAGAATACTAAGAAGACTCGGATGGAGCCCTAATCCTAGACAAGACAAAGGAAACTCCGGTGGATGGATACATGGTTACCACTGGTGCCCGTAAACTCATCGATGTTGCGTTAACTATGCCAATTCATACTACTGCAGAGCTTACACCTGCAGAATTGGAAGAAAGGTCCCAAGCCCTAGAAGTGCGTCGTCAAGTACTCCTGGATGAGGCTAACAACCTTATGGAAGAGAAGAAGCACATTGCATCTGCGGGGCAGTTTAACTTCCTGCAGCATCAGAAGACCCAGAACGGCCCCGTATGGGTTAACAAAAATCCAGAAGTCCACAAGACCCTCTTTGAGGGACATGACGCCATCAAGGGAGAACCTCGGCTAGATAGCAAGGGAGATCTAGTGTATGGAACGCCAGTGGAAAACACTGCTGCAGCTCGAGATATCCTGGCGAACAACCAAAACCCAGATCAAGTTCGGTTGGGCATAAAGCTACTTACCAAGGGTTTGGAGAAACAGAAGGCCACAAATTCCGAAAGCGAAAAACTGGTCTCCAAATCTGACCAATGTCCCATGGATCCGGCTTGGGATGATATTAGGCCCCGACGGGACCCGGCACAGCATCAACGCCCTGACCATCGAGAAGACAACTATTCAAGAACTGGATCTTCAGGGCAACGGCACAGAGCCGCACGTGACTGGAGTAATGTTGCCCCAGCCACAGAGCAAGACACAGTTGTAGCACTAGTTCCAAGACACCCTCCCCGGCGAGAGTCGAACAATCACAGGGAAGACGAAAAAGAGCAACATCAGGAGGAGGACCGACAAAGGATGCCACCTCCTAGACACACAAGCCGTCCGGCTAAACCTCACCATAATGGGGGAAACGACGGACGAAAGAACGACGGACACCGTGCCGAGTCAAGCTGGCATGGGGCTCATCGTAATCAAGACCCTCCCTGGAACCGGAATAATGATGCTTCGGATGGAGGCTGGCACTCAGCCGGAAACAATCCACCTACACCACCCTCTCCCCAAGCAGCCATCATACCAGGTCTTGAGGAGGTCAAGGAGGGCGTCGTGGCAGAGGAGGTGGTGGTAGAAGCAGAAGTCCGGCTCCACAGTGAACAACCAAGGCGGTGTTCTCTGTCACCAAGTGACATGAGGCACCGGATTAACTCCAATATAGAGGCGTGGCGCTACGATACCGATGACATTTACGTGGGTCCAAAATGTTTCGGACCACGAATTCGACAAGCACACTTCCCGTAAGGATTCGCTATCTCAAGACACATCCAAGCCTACGACAGTGTGGCCCGGCTAGATACTTGGCTTCAAGATTTTTTCCAGGCTTGCTGCATCGCCAAAGGCGGAAATAGCTTGGTTGCGACCCGGTATCTCCCACTTATGTTCAGGAAAATGGCACGATCTTGGCTCACCGAACTTCCAGAAAACACCATCCACAACTGGTATGACATGCAAAGTGCGTTCTTTCAGAATTTCGAAGGCACATATCGGAGGCCCTGTACGGTGGGAGACCTACAGCGTTGCACCTAGAAAGCCAGAGAAACTTGCCGAGATTATCTCGGATGATGGATCGACACCAAGAACTCCTACAAAGGGGTAAATGATCAAACTGTGATTGAAGCTTTCATTGCAGGACTCCCAATCGGTTTACTATGTCACCATTTAAAGTGCGAGAAGGTCATTGATCTGGGAGAGATGATAGAGACGGCAAGCAAGTATGCAGATGTCGATGATGACGCGGAGGGACTATTGAACGTCTTGGCTATACCATAGTCGGCAAAACAACCGAAGCAACAATCTTAGAAGCGCAAGAACATCTCATAATAAAAGCCCAACATGGAAACCGAAGTTGTCACTGCTACTTTTGGATCTGGAGGACGAGGAGGGCACAGAGACGACCGTGGACATGGTCGTGGGACATCAAGAGTCCAGGGTAGAGGAGACCAGCAACCTGGCAAAACCTACTCTTGGGCCGACACTGCCAACAATCCGTGTGTGCATCACTTAGATGCCAATGGGGGCTCGTCCCACACAAACGCCGAGTGTCGTTTTAATGACGACATCAAGAAAGACGAATTCGCTGGCTATAGGGACATGCGAAAGAAGGGAAAGAAGAATACTGAAAACAAAAGGAGACCAAGGAAGATTCCGACATGGAGGAAGTAGAACCTTCAAATCCCAAGTCGGATGGAAAGAAGAACTTCCCAACGAAGGACACTTATGTCACTTTCCTTGGGTATCAACCAGCAAAGGTCAAGAAGGAAGTTTTGCACGAACTCCATGCAACTGTTCCGGCTGTCCCTCAATTCTTGGATTGGTCGGAAGTGACAATGACCTTTGACTGTGCTGATCATCCGCCTAAGTTGCACAGGCGAGGAAAATACACGTTAGTCATCAATCCACTTATTGACGGCTATGGTTTCTCCAAGACCCTCATCGATGGCGGCAGCAGCATCAACTTCCTCTACATCGAAACGCTGCGTCGGATGAGGATCTCGGAAACTCAGCTGAATCACATGTAACTACCTCGGTGAATTACGCTCCTAGTACAAGCCTGGATGTTTAGAAATGGTTGAAATAGTACGGTGGGGCCCAAATGCCACTCACAGGTAGACCTTTCGGCCGTCCCAACCATTTCCAAACATCGGGACAAGAACGGGCGTGTCAGCTGAAGGATCAACTACATACACAAATGAGTATGTATGCAAGCCACCATACAACAGTACATCAGAGCCATTCCATCTAAAAAGAAAGGAAATATAGCAACGCCATACGGCAAGATCCAAATATCCTAGATAGATAATAGTTTAGGATATCTCCTCATACATCAATCAACAGAGTATCAAGCGGAAGCGGAAGACAAAATCCGAGTACGGATAAGAAGCAAATCGGCATAAGATGCCCCATAAATAAGCACATCCCGCCCACAGATCTCACGGATCCCCGTTCCCGGAATCTCTACACCGAATGATCGTTACCCACATCGTCCGTCTCCTCCACCCAGTATCCATCTTGTGAGGGTACCTGTCCATCTGAACCAATAATTTATCGTGTGAGACCCTAGGGGTACTCAGCAAGTCTTTATGCCTCTAAAGGGGACACAACCTGGGGTGACGCAATTGCAGCAAAAGATAAACCCTAACAATTCTATAGATACTCGCTAACCATCCGCCTAACCAGAGATAGACGGATGTCCGTGAATTAATAACAATAGTTATAACAGTTAAAATGGTAATATCCACAGATCCATCCTCCTCCTCGCTTACCAACGAGGAAGCGGACGAACAACCCCCCATCCATTGGCAGTTTTATTATCCATTCCGTGAGTATTGCACTATTTACTAGTCAGGTACCTAGTCTAGTCAAATTAAAAGCGGTACTTTAGTTATTCTTGTCTATGATCGAGAAACTGTGCTCCAAGTCGTCCATAACCGCGGACACGGCTTTCAGAAAGTTTTACCCTGCAGGGGTGCACAAATAGCAACACACACTCGATATGCCTCGGAAAAACCAAATCAAAACCCAACGAGGCAGTCACGACAAAGCAATCACAGGATTCAGAAATATTTCAGGGGCCACCCCATTGAGCTACCCAATGAAGTTAGTTGACTCGAGACGGCCTCAAGGTTTGCGCTGGTCGTGGAACGATCGGGAACCCAAAATGTGGCTGGGCTTGTCGACACCGCGAAAACACTCCGCTTACCTAAATAAAGACAGGTGCTCCTCGCACAATCTTAAATAAAGCAAGAAAGCATGGCATAAGTACAGATAGTAAAATAAAACCTCAAACTAGTTTGTGGCCCCAAGAAATAAGAATGAATCAAGCTCGCTCGGGGGTTCATAAGCCTCCCGGATGTGGATAGCGAATATTCTTGGAACAGGAATCAAGTACTTGGGTCTTACGACACAAGTGAGCCTGAAAACCAAATAGCAAATATGGCTCACCGATGCCACTTTCATTAGTTATCCCATTACTACTCAGGTTAAGTTGTTTAGGTACCTCGTTATCCATCAGACACTCACATACCCTACACATGCTGTTCTACGACTCGCATGGCTCAAACAACTCCTGTAGTAATGGCTCATGGGATGGAGGAACAAGCTTCGGTGGGGTTTAAAAGTAAAGGCTATGCAATACTTGGGATTCAATTTAATGCAATCGCGACTCAATGATGCAAGAATAAGAAAGAGGCAATAGGTACTATATGTATGCAAGCATGTGGTAGTGCTTGCTGGCCTCGATTGAAGCGAGAGAAGGATCCGGTAGTGCTCAGGTTTCTTGATATATCTCCTGCTCAGCGTCTATTCGAAGAAGAACCAAACAAACAAGGGCCAACATAAATAAAGTGCACAAGCATATGAATAAAATGCGACCAGCAAACAATCATGCCATGATGAATGATGCACCATTTGCATGGCAATAAAGTAGCATGGCATGGATGAGGTGTGGAATACAAGAATTAAGCCTTTCATTGAGTTTTAGTCATATTTTATACTCAAATAAGTTGCTGTACACTTTATATTTGTATGATGCATGCTGCCAAACAGATAGAGGAATGCATAAACAGAAAGGTCTCGTCGAGCTAATCATTTTAGACATATTATTTGTAAAATTTGGAGTTATAAAACAAAAGATATTAATTAATTAAGATAAAGGGGCATTTATTGTAATTTAAATAAACTTGGAATTTTAAATGTTCAGAATATATTTTGAAGGCCATATTTGAATTCCTCACATTTTTCTGATTTGAAAACATATATTATTTGTATTATTTGGATTTATATTTTAAAAGTTATTTAAAAACAGAATTATATTTGAATTTGAAATAATTAGAAAAAGATTTGAATTTAAACAGATTTTCAGAAATCATTTTTATACCCAGAGGAATCTAGCCACAGACGCTTACAGGTGTGACCAATGTGACTCAGCCACTCAATGTAAGCAGAAAGCTTTTCTCACCGCATCTCTGCCTAGCCCGCGTGGATGACAAGCGGGCCCAGAGGGCTTGAACACGCCAAGTCACCCAGCGGGAAGGCGACACGTGGGCGGTCTGAGGCCTACGCGGGTTATTGGCTAAAAGATGCGGGGGCGTTTTGCAAAATGGAAAGGGAGGCTGGCAGGTGGGGCTGATGGACCGCGGGTTGATGCAAAAGGAAAGCAGGGGGGTATCCGCAAAAGGACGTCGCGGCATCGTTTTCTTCTCTGCCGCGATCGACCGATCGGTGCGCGGCGCGGGCGAAGCGGGGTTCGATCCTGGGACGCGGGGGTGCGCGCTGCGGGGTGCAACCAGTGCGGTAGGGCTAGGGGAGGTGTCAGGGATGCGGGCGAGGCCTAGATAGGGTTCTACGCAGAGCGCGAGCGTGCAGACGCCGGTGCACGCCGACGCACGGAGGCCGCTCGACGCAAGGTCCGGCGAGGCTTGGGGGTTACTGATGCGGACCATGTCAGGGGATCGTGGGCTCACCGGGAGTGTCGGCGTGGTCGATCGGGTCGGGCGAAAGGCGATCGACGAGCGGCGCACGACGAAGATCTAGGGTTAAGCGTCGGTGCGGCTGGTGCTGGTGGCTCGGTCCGCCTCCTCCTCGCTGCCGGGCACAGGTGATGCGGTGGAGCGTCGTGACCTTCCTCGACACCAGGACGCCCGCCACCGGCCGGTTGGTGTGGAGGAGAAGGAGGCCGACGGTGGTCGGCGTCAGGGGTAGACGGTGGCGGGAGGGGAGGCAGGGAGAGAGGGGACGGTCTGGGGTAGATCTGGGGGACAGAGGCGAGCAGAGGATGGTGGTAAGCAGGAGAGGAGGGAGGCCGTGGGGAGGGGTAGATGGAAAGGTGGCCTCGGCCACCTTTTCCTCTCCTTCTTCACGTGGTAGGCTCGGGGCAGGACTGTGGTCGGGGTAAGGGAAGCCGCCAGTGGGGTAGGGCAGGCCAGGTCGGTGGTGGGCTGGGGCCCTAGGCGAGAGAGAGCAAGAGAGGGAGAGGGGGGTAGCCTCGGGTAGGGTTTAGGTTTGGAGCTAGGCTCGGTTAGAGGGTAGCTAGGGCAGGGGTGGGTGGCCAGGGAGAGAGGGTGGCCGGTGGGGCCAGCTAGGGTTTGGTTTAGAGGGGTGACTCGGCTAGAGAGGAGAGAAAGAGGGGAAGGTGGTAGCTTAGGGTTTAGCTAGGATGGGGTATGGGTTTAGATAGAAAGGTGAAGAGAGAGGGTGAGATGAGAGAGAGATGAGGGGTGAGGTTTATTGTTTTGCCAAGCTCAAGCAAGATCAAGCAAAGAGAAAGCAAGAACTAGACAAGGAAAAGAGAGGGTGAGGTGGTTTAAGCATGATCAAAATGAGATCAAGCTAAAAGAGAGAGATAGATGAGAGATGGCATGATCCAACCAAAAACAAGTAAAATCCAAATGACAAGCAAAAGGTGGTACTTGCATGGCCCATGCAAATATTTAATGCCATGTTGATTCTTGTGAAAACAATATTATTACATGGCATTAATATTATGCATTCCCGAAATTGGAATAAAATCCAAGCAAAAAGAATTATAAGGATGCCCCATGTGGAGTAGATGGAGATGACCATATTTGAATAGAAATGGGACTTGCTAGTGTGTATGTTCCACTAGATGATCAATAGTCCCAAACTATTCCAACATGAGCATAATTCCATGATAAACCATATGGAAGCTAGAAGAAAGGGTCCCACTCACAAGGCATGCAAAGGTGGCCATGTGGCTCTCATATATCCATAATGTGAAAACAACATGATACTAAGATGAGAGCATGTGGTAAAAGAATTGGATCCATCCCAACCCACATGAGCTAGAGGTAAAACCAATAAGTGCCAAGCTCATATTTAGTTGGATGGTGGAATTATAAGGTGGTGAAAGAAAAGGTGGTGGAGTTAATAAAAGATATGCCCCCAACTCAACTTGGGCATTAAACAATATATCAAGAACCAAATACAATATCAAGAGGCAAATACAATTAATAATGCAGATGAGATAACAACCAAATGGAAAAGGGTTTTATATGATGCTCAAATGCAAGGTGGCATGATGACATGAGCATGATATAATGATGATGCAACAATTATATAGTTGAAGTAGCCATTATATTACTAGACCAAGTAGCATTACAATTGTTAGACAATTGGGATGCTACAACTCTCCCCCACTAAACAAGAATCTCGCCCCGAGATTCCTAGGAAAAAGAAAACAACACAAGGAGAGGCGGGTGTTCGAACGAAGGTTACCCTCACGTTCCCAAGTTGATGAACAACGGAATGGTGCGACCACTACACCTCGCAAAACTTGCTAGACTTGTTGTAGTCTTATGCTTTGCTTGAGAAACAACGGGTTAGAAGAATTGAAGGATTGCCGTGAGACAAGAAGGATAGGATGGACATAGCTCTGGTGTTCTCAGGAAACATGATAAAAGAATAGAACCACTTGTGAAAGAAAAAGAAAAGATGATGTATCATGGATAAAGAAAGACACACCGTTAAGATTAAAGATTTACCGATACTAGAGAGGATGAAAACTTTGTCTCGCCGGAAGAAAAAGAGCTAGATTGGAGAGGTTTGAACCACTATGACAATAGCATCGTACCTTCCCTCAGATTTGAGAAATGAAGTTCGGAAACAATATTGCCTTCAAACAATAGAGTCCCTTGATATCAAAAGAAAGATTTAGATAGACATCGTCAGATTAGATTCTTGTTGCGCCGGTAAGAACCAAGGATCACGCAATTGAGGTGCGCGGATATAACTTCCAGAGACGAATGTGAAGCTAGATCATGGTGGAATTCCGAGAAGCAAGAATATGGAGGATCTGGAGTTTACTGTAGAGATACTTATTGCTTTCTTTAGCCTTGAGGCTAACACAATAGATTCACGGCTGATGGCACCAACCATAATTGGCTTTACCACCAAAAAGAATTGATGAAAGAAAGAGAGAGATAGTTTCCTTCCATCTTGTTTGGGGATGTCAAACACCGGTAGAAAGACGAGGACAGAAAAGAGTTTGCGTTTGTTTCCACCAGATAATTGAGGATTTTGCTCCGTGTAGAAAGGACGAGATCACCCACAAGAGATTATTGATTACCTTCTTCGGGAGAGCACTCCGGAAAAACAAGGACGGAAGTAAAAGTATCAAGGGATAAAGACCACTTCTAACTTCCGTGGAATGATTGAAATCACATTAATTCACCAATTCAATGTACGAGAGCGAATGATAAGAGTAGTGGTATGGTCGCGACTCCATCCCGCACTCAAATCATTACTCCGCACATGAACAGGAAAACCATGCAACCCAACTACCGAAACAGACTGAAGGTATTGACAAGAAGAGCTCATGGAACTCCGTAAGAAAACAAAGATAGACGCAAACGGTTCGCCGGATTCATAGATAGATATAGATGATGATGTTGTCGTCATGTCGGAAGTACCAAGCCACCGGAAAGATATGAAGGAAGATCACGGAGACAACTGCAAGATTCAACAGCTACAGAAAAGATAGCACCAACTTGAACATACGGATTACGAAAGATCTAAAAAGTCTTCATGGCCTCCGGTGGATTGAGCATAGACGATAGAACGAGAGGGTTTCAAAAGATTACTTGGCGAGACTGAGGTGAAAGAACTCCGTGTTGTTCTTGAAATGATCGAGAGAGATTTAGCAGTCTTGAGGAAATCTTCGGCGGAACGACGATGATAACTTGCCAACAAGGAACAACTCCGGATTGGTTGAAGATGGAGGATGGAATTAACAATGGATTGCCAATTCCATAATTGAAGCAATGTATTTAGCAGAAGGACGTGGCCGAGATAGGTAACTTCAAAAAGTCAGAATTCTCACTTTGAGACTTTGCACACAGGCAGTGCTCACGAAGCTTGAGAGAAAGAGACACAGATGATCTTCCATGTCCTTCCATTGATATGGAATAGGCAAGCATATTATCAACATATACCACCATGGATTACCAAGATATTCGAAGAATATCAAGTTCAAGAGGCGGGAGAAACGAACAAATGCTCGGAACACTTTTTGAGCTCAATGCTCTTAGAAAGATCAATATTAAGAGCACGGGTTCGTGTTGAAGAAGATGCACTGGAATAATAGATTATCTGGTCCTTCGGAAGAAAAAGAGATGTCACCTGGTTCACATTGTCGATTGGATCACCGGTTACAAAGATAAAGAGATCTTGGATAAAGAAACGATGATATAGCTTTGCTTATGGTATGAGCTATCAGAGACGAAAAAGATGTGCAGATATGGAGTTCAAAAAGATGTGCAGCATGATGATCAGATGATAGACCGCCGTAGTGCTTTGAGAAACTCCGGATTGCTAAAGATGCTTGACTATGCATAGATATGATCACGGTGTACTCAAAATCACAGAAGATAACCTTATCCTCCAGATGGTGACGGTTGATAGCATTTTTCCCATATTCCAATCGACACTTATCATGAGTGGAATATAGCTATGCCGAGAGCCAAATTACAATCACCAGCATCGGATCGACACACGTTATGTAATTAGCCCAAGAGAATTGTTGATGAAACGAAACTCCAGGATTAAGCGCCGGTGACAAAAGAATGAGTTAGCATGGACATGCTGATGAAAGGGAGATAGATAATGTTTCACACACGACTGAAAAGGAGTGTGGAAACACAGATGTATCAAAGAAAAATTTTCCGCATTTTTCGGCATTAAAATACCAATAGATGCGCAAAATCACTTATCAGATAGAGATTAGCAACAGATGCTTACATGAATGTGGAGTTGCTAGAAGGAAGGACACCCTTAAGAAGATGGCACCGGTTAACAAGGAGTCAGATAGATCGCGCCGGTTTTCAAAAGCCTGTCAGTATGGAATGTACCAACAGTTGATAACCAAAGGCAGATTATGATAACAAAAAGGATGCAACAGATAGACAAGGAATTACACACACACGCACGCACACACACACACACACACTTTCTATGGTACTACGGAAACCCAGAACACGTGAATCCTAGTTTGAATTTTTAAGAAGAGGATTGAAAACGTTACACTTCCTTACCAGAAAAGGGTGGTGGGTGGGTAAGAAGAAAAGTGGAAGCAGTCCTACTCTCACGTTTTGTTTTTCCCTAGTATACATAACTACCAAAAATATTTTCTAGACTGACAACGACCATTTGGCTGAGATCCTGAAGGGCGGGATGGCTCTGATACCAATTGTAACTACCTCGGTGAATTACGCTCCTAGTACAAGCCTAGATGTTCAGAAATGGTTGAAATAGTATGGTGGGGCCCAAATGCCACTCACAGGTAGACCTTTCGGCCGTCCCAACCATTTCCAAACATCGGGACAAGAACGGGCGGTGTAATCGGCAGGCGAAGGGATCAACTACATACACAAATGAGTATGTATGCAAGCCACCATACAACAGTACATCAGAGCCATTCCATCTAAAAAGAAAGGAAATATAGCAACGCCATACGGCAAGATCCAAATATCCTAGATAGATAATAGTTTAGGATATCTCCTCATACATCAATCAACAGAGTATCAAGCGGAAGCGGAAGACAAAATCCGAGTACGGATAAGAAGAAAATCGGCATAAGATGCCCCATAAATAAGCACATCCCGCCCACAGATCTCACGGATCCTGCTCCCTAATCTCTACACCGAATGATTGTTGCCCACATCGTCTGCCTCCTCCACCCAAAGATCCATCTTGTGAGGGTACCGTCCATCCGAACCAATAATTTATCTTGTGAGACCCTAGGGTACTCAAAAGTCTTTATGCCTCTAAAGGGGACACAACCGGGTGACGAATTGCAGCAAAAGATAAACCCTAACAATTCTATAGATACTGCTAACCATCAGCCTAACCAGAGATAGACGGATGTCCGTGAATTAATAACAACAGTTATAACAGCTTAAAACGGTAATATCCACAGATCCATCCTCCTCCTCGCCATCGAGGAAGCGGACGAACAACCCCCATCCGCTGGCAGTTTTATTATCCATTTCGTGAGTATTGCACTATTTACTAGTCGTACCTAGTCTAGTCAAATTAAAAGCGGTACTTTAGTTATTCTTGTCTATGATCGAGAAACTGTGCTTCAAGTCGTCCATCACCGCGGACACGGCTTTCAGAAAGTTTAACCTGCAGGGGTGCACAAATAGCAACACACACTGATATGCCTGAAAACCAAATCAAAACCCAACGAGGCGTCACGACAAAGCAATCACAGGATTCAGAAATATTTCGGGGCCACCCCATTGAGCTACCCAAGAACGGTTTAAGTGACTCGAGACGGCCTCAAGGTTTGCTGCTATGGTGTGAACGATCGGGAACCCGAAAATGTGGCTGGGCTTGTCGACACACGAAAACACTCCGCTACCTAATAAAGACAGCAGTGTGCTCCTCGCACAATCTTAAATAAAGCAAGAAAGCATGGCATAAGTACAGGATAGTAAAATAAAACCTCAAACTAGTTTGTGGCCCCAAGAAATAAGAATGAATCAAGCTCGCTCAGGGGGTTCATAAGCCTCCCGGATGTGGATAGCGCGAATATTCTTGGAACATGAATCAAGTACTCGGGGTCTTACGGGACACAAGTGAGCCTGAAAAACCAAATAGCAAATATGGCTCACCGATGCCACTTTCATTAGTTATCCCATTACTACTCAGGTTAAGTTGTTTAGGTACCTCGTTATCCATCAGACACTCACATACCCTACACATGTTGTTCTACGACTCGCATGGCTCAAACAACTCCTGTAGTAATGGCTCATGGGATGGAGGAACAAGCTTCGGTGGGGTTTAAAAGTAAAGGCTATGCAATACTTGGGATTCAATTTAATGCAATCGCGACTCAATGATGCAAGAATAAGAAAGAGGCAATAGGTACTATATGTATGCAAGCATGTGGTAGTGCTTGCCCAGCTTTTGAAGCGAGAGAAGGATCTGGGTAGTGCTCCTGGGTTTCTTGATATATCCCCTGCTCAGCGTCTATTCGAAGAAGAACCAAACAAAAAAGGGCCAACATAAATAAAGTGCACAAGCATATGAATAAAATGCGACCAACAAACAATCATGCCATGATGAATGATGCACAATTTGCATGGCAATAAAGTAGCATGGCATGGGTGAGGTGTGGAATACAAGAATTAAGCCTTTCATTGAGTTTTAGTCATATTTTATACTCAAATAAGTTGCTGTACACTTTATATTTGTATGATGCATGCTGCCAAACAGATAGAGGAATGCATAAACAGAAAGGTCTCGTCGAGCTAATCATTTTAGACATATTATTTGTTAAATTTGGAGTTATAAAACAAAAGATATTAATTAATTAAGATAAAGGGGCATTTATTGTAATTTAAATAAACTTGGAATTTTAAATGTTCAGAATATATTTTGAAGGCCATATTTGAATTCCTCACATTTTTCTGATTTGAAAACATATATTATTTGTATTATTTGGATTTATATTTTAAAAGTTATTTAAAAACAGAATTATATTTGAATTTGAAATAATTAGAAAAAGATTTGAATTTAAACAGATTTTCAGAAATCATTTTTATACCCAGAGGAATCTAGCCACAGACATTGTGATATGACCAACTGCTGACTTCAAATGTGAGAAGCTTTCTCACGCAGCCAGGCGTCTGAGGTGGCCAGGCTACACACGGCCAAGGCGACACGCGGAAGGCGGTCTGAGGCCTACGCGGGTTACGGGCTAAAAGATGCGGGGGCGTTTTGCAAACGGAAAGGGAGGCTAGCAGGTGGGGCTGATGGACCGCGGGTTGATGGAAAGGAAAGGTGGGGTATCCGCAAAGGACGCCGCGGCACGCTTTCTTCTCGCCACGATCGACCGATGCAGCCGGGCGAAGCGGGGTTCGATCCGGACGCGGGGTCTGCTGCCAAGGTGCAACCAGTGCGGTAGGGCTAGGGAGGTGTCGTGGATGCGCGAGGCCTAGATAGGGTTCTCACGCAGCGCGAGCGCAGCAGACGCCGGCACGCCGACGACGAGGCCGCTCGACGCAAGGACAGGCGAGGCTAGGGGGTTACAGAGATGCGGACCATGTCAGGGGGGATCGTGGGCTCACCGGGAGTGTGTCGGCGTGGTCAGATCGGGTCGGCGAGCAGGCGATCGACGGCGATGCAGACGGCCAGAAGATCTAGGGTTAGCGTCGGTGCAGCGCTGGTTCTGGTGGCTCGGGCTCCGCCTCCTCGCCGCTGTGCACAGGTGATGCGTGGAGCGTCGTGACTTCCTCGACACCACGGACGCGCCACCGCCGGTTTGTGTGGAGGAGAAGGAGGCCGACGGTGGTTGGCGCTGGGGTGCACGGTGGGGGGGAAGAGAGGGAGAGGGGACTGGGTAGATCTGGGGGACAGAGGCGAGCCAGAGGATGGTGGTAAGGCAGAGGGGAGAGGGAGGCGCCGTGGGGGAGGGGTAGATGGAAAAGGTGGCCTTGGCCACCTTTTTCCTCTCCTTCTTCACGTGGTAGGCTCGGGAAGGACCAGGGTCGGGGTAAGGGAAGCTGCCAGGTGCGGTAGGGTAGGCCAGGGTCAGGGTGGTTCGGGCTGGGGCCCCTAGGGCAGAGAGAGAGCAAGAGAGGGAGAGGGGGTAGCCTCGGGTAGGGTTTAGGTTTGGAGCTAGGCTCGGTTAGAGGGTAGCTAGGGCAGGGGTGGGTGGCCAGGGAGAGAGGGTGGCCGGTGGGGCCAGCTAGGGTTTGGTTTAGAGGGGTGACTCGGCTAGAGAGGAGAGAAAGAGGGGAAGGTGGTAGCTTAGGGTTTAGCTAGGATGGGGTATGGGTTTAGATAGAAAGGTGAAGAGAGAGGGTGAGATGAGAGAGAGATGAGGGGTGAGGTTTATTGTTTTGCCAAGCTCAAGCAAGATCAAGCAAAGAGCAAGCAAGAACTAGACAAGGAAAAGAGAGGGTGAGGTGGTTTAAGCATGATCAAAATGAGATCAAGCTAAAAGAGAGAGATAGATGAGAGATGGCATGATCCAACCAAAAACAAGTAAAATCCAAATGACAAGCAAAAGGTGGTACTTGCATGGCCCATGCAAATATTTAATGCCATGTTGATTCTTGTGAAAACAATATTATTACATGGCATTAATATTATGCATTCCCGAAATTGGAATAAAATCCAAGCAAAAAGAATTATAAGGATGCCCCATGTGGAGTAGATGGAGATGACCATATTTGAATAGAAATGGGACTTGCTAGTGTGTATGTTCCACTAGATGATCAATAGTCCCAAACTATTCCAACATGAGCATAATTCCATGATAAACCATATGGAAGCTAGAAGAAAGGGTCCCACTCACAAGGCATGCAAAGGTGGCCATGTGGCTCTCATATATCCATAATGTGAAAACAACATGATACTAAGATGAGAGCATGTGGTAAAAGAATTGGATCCATCCCAACCCACATGAGCTAGAGGTAAAACCAATAAGTGCCAAGCTCATATTTAGTTGGATGGTGGAATTATAAGGTGGTGAAAGAAAAGGTGGTGGAGTTAATAAAAGATATGCCCCCAACTCAACTTGGGCATTAAACAATATATCAAGAACCAAATACAATATCAAGAGGCAAATACAATTAATAATGCAGATGAGATAACAACCAAATGGAAAAGGGTTTTATATGATGCTCAAATGCAAGGTGGCATGATGACATGAGCATGATATAATGATGATGCAACAATTATATAGTTGAAGTAGCCATTATATTACTAGACCAAGTAGCATTACAATTGTTAGACAATTGGGATGCTACATCACAGCTCTATGATCTTTCACGGAGTTGTCCCAGGAAGACAAGCAAATTCCCTAGGAGAGATCACTTTGGATATTACTTTTGGAACTCCAAGGAACTATCAGACGGAAGCACTTTCCTTCGAAGTGGTCCTGTTCAAGAGCGCATACCATGCTATTTCGAATGGCCGGCTTATTGGGATTTCATGGATCGTCCGTGTTATAGTTATAATATGATGAAAATTCCAGGTCCAAAGGGCGTGATCACCATCACGGGAGACCCGAAGAAAGCACGAGAGCGTGAGGACGGAAATGCCGCCTTTGCTGAAGCCGTACTGCATGCCAAGGAGTACCAGGAGATCAAGAAAACCATCGACCCGTCGAAGATGCCCGTGACAAAGAAGGAGGTGACAAAGCCAACTCCGGAGTTTAAGGCATCAGAAGAGACGAAGATGACGCTGTTGAAGGGTGATGACCCCTCCAAGGTGACCCAGATAGGTGTAGGTTTAGATAGAGCATAGGAAAGCGCGCTCATCAAGTTCCTCCAAGAAAATCAAGATATCTTCGCATGGCAGCCATCTGGCATGACCGGAGTACCTAGGGAACTTGCCGAGCACTCTCTAAAATGTACACCCAAATGCTAAACCCGTCAAATAGTCCTTACGACGTTTTGGTGATGAAAAGCAAAAAAAATAGCTAAGGAACTAGCCCAACTCGAGTTAGCCAGATTCATAGAAGAGGTCATCCACACTGAGTGGTCGGCCAATCCTGTAATGGTCCCTAAAAAGGACATCACTGAATTAAGGATGTGTGTTGATTATACCGCCTTGAACAAGGCTTGTCCTAAAGATCCGTTCTCTCTGCCTAGAATTGATCAAGTTATCGATTCTACGGCAGGCTCAGAACTCCTATTTTTCTCGACGCATATTCTGGTTATCACCAAATATGGATGAAGGAATCAGACAAAGTCAAAACTTCATTCATAACCCCCTTTGGAACCTTCTATTTTGTTACGATGCCCTTTGGGCTCAAGAACGCAGGAGCTACGTACTAGCGCACTATGCAGCGTTGCCTCCACGATCAAATCGGACGCAATGTACATGCATATGTGGATGACATAGCGGTGATGTCCAAAAAGAAGGAAACCTTAATTTCTGACTTGGAGGAAATGTTCAATAATCTATGAAAATACAACATAATGCTTAACCCAAAGAAATGTTTCTTTGGAATACTAGCCGGAAAATTGTTAGGTTTCATTGTGTCTGAAAGAGGCATAGAGGTGAACTGGGACAAAATTAAGGCTATACTCAATATTTCCAGGACGACTTGCCTGAAGGACGTTTAGAGATTAACTGGTTGCATTGCTGCAGTCAGTCGATTTGTAAGATGGCTCGTTGAAAGAGCCACACCACTCTACAAGCTCCTGCAAAAGACCAAAAAGTTTGTTTGGACTGATGAAGCCGAAGCTGCACTACAAGACCTGAAAGTAGTACTCTCGTTCGCTCCTATCCTAGTAGCACAGGAACCTCGCAAACCGATGTTACTCTATCTCGCTGCGATAAACAAGGTCATCAGTGTTGTCATGGTGGTGGAAAGACTAGAGGAAAAACAGGAACACCTGGTGCAGCATCCGAAGTACTACCTCAGTGAAGTCCTAACTAAATCAGAACAGCGGTATCTGCACTATCAAAAGTTGGCTTATGGTGTGTTCTTAGCATCTCTGATGTTACGGCATTATTTTCAGTAGCATCAAATTACCGTGGTGAGCATAGCTCCCATGAGAGACATAATTAACAACAGCGACGCTACATGACGTGTCGCAAAATGGGGAATAGAGCTTTCATCTGTCGACATTGAGTACAAACCTCATACATCAATCAAATCCCAAATCCTTGCTAACTTTCTCGCTGATTGGACAGAGACAACGGAAAATATGACCCTCCCAGAGTCGGAATACTGGACCATGCACTTTGACGTTTCTAAAGCACTCGGGGGCTGGCGTGGTGCTCAAATCACCCCAAGGAGATAAGCTTTTCTATGTGTTGCAGTTCACTTCACGGCAACAAACAACATTGCTGAATATGAAGCACTGCTGCATGGAATCTGGATTGCTAAGGATATCGGCAACCGATGACTTATGTGTTATGGAGATTCGGGTCTTGTTGCTCAACCGATGACTTATGTGTAATGCAAATGAACACATGGCAGCATATAGTGCTGTCGTGGATGAACTATCTAAATCGTTTGAAGGGTTTGAGGTCCAACACATCCCTCGAACAGAAAACGAGGAAGTAGATGCATTATTTCGAATAGCCTCTACATGGAAAAAGGTCCTGGATGGCGCTTTTTTAGAGCACCTCAAAGTTCCCTCTATAATAGGAGTAGATGAGGAATATCCGACCAAATCCGAGTCACCTTTAGTGGTAGTTCTGGCTGTAATCCCTAGCTGGACTCAACCCTACCTTGATTTCTTGGTAGAAGGAAAATTACCCTAAGAAGAGGTTCAGAGCCGGCAGATCGTCCCACGAGAAAAAACCTATACAATAATAAATGGAGAGCTCTATAAGCGGAGTGTATCTGGGGTCTTTCAGCACTGCATATCTTCGGAAGAAGGAGTGTAAATCTTAAGAGAGATCCATGAAGGAGAATGCGGCCATCATGCTGTAGCCAAATCTTTAGTGGAAAAAGCTTTGTGACATGGATTTTTCTGGCTTACAGCCAAGGCAGATGTCGAACGGCTGGTCAAGACGTGCAAAGGCTGCCAAAAGTATGCCAAACAAGCTCATGTTCCGGTTGATCAGCTGCAAAAAATTCCGATAACATGGACTTTCGCGGTCTAGGGGTTTAACATGGTATGGACATTTAAACAAGCTCCAAGTGGATTTACTCACCTCTTAGTGATGGTGGATAAATTCACAAAATGGATTAAGGCTAAACCCGTCACAAGTTGTGATGGAGCAACAGCCAGAAGATTTGTCGAGGATGTTATAAGCCAATACGGTTATCTTCATAGTATTATCAAAGACAACGGGAGCAACTTTTTTATGGGAGAACTTTCCGAATTCTGTGATGAACAAAATATCCGGCTTGACATTGCTTCAGTCACACATCCACAAGCTAATGGACAAGTTGAAAGAGCAAATGGTTTAATCCTAGAAGGCCTCAAACCAAGACTTGAAGCACCACCTCGTCGTGACGTGGGGGCTTGGACAGATGAATTACCGTCTGTAATATGGAGCTTAAGAACAACTCCGAATAGGTTAACCGGATACACACCTTTCTTCTTGGTATATGGTGTAGAAGTAGTTCTTCCTAGTGATTTAATTCATACTTCTCCCCGAGTTGCTGCGTATATCAAAGAGGATGCCGAAATTTCTCGACAAAATGATCTCGATTTAATCGAAGAAGTTCGCGTCGTTGCTGAGCAGAGATCAACAACCTATCAGTAGAAGTTACGCAAGTATCATAGCCAAAGAGTCAGAAACCACTCTTTCAATAAAGGTGATTTGGTTCTCCGGCTTGTGCAGAAAAGAAAGCACAAACTTTCCCTAGTATGGGAAGGGCCCTTTTTGGTTAGCCGAGTATTGCACAATGGCTCTTATTATCTAACTGATATGCGGCCAGTCAAAGAAAGACCTTCAACAAAGAAGAGAAAGAGAGCTGGAGGCAGTACAGACCCAGAAGAATTAGACAGACCGTGGAATATTACTTAGCTAGGTCCCTTTTATTCTTAAAACTTCTTTCTTTGTAATCATATATGTGTACATGTTCAACGAGAAATAAAGTGTTGGTTACCTCAATATTTTTCTAAGAATTTTTATATTACCATCTTATTTCTGAATGGTCATGTCACAATCGAAAATCCCAGAATACTTGAATGTACTTCATGCTCATGTTTGTTCTGGTTAGATTTCCGATTCTAAAAAAGCTACCTTCAGGTATAAGTCTAAATTTTCTAGTATATACTTTGGTTCTTTATCTGATTGCCGGATGCGGGCATTTTCCGAGTAGTGAATTTTTGATACTGGAAGACGACTTTGTTTCCAAGTTTAAATTGGTTTACCAATTGAGCTTCGTTGCTTGGAAAAGTTTCCATGTTGAAGGTTTGCCGGCTCATGAAAGGGACAAGGCGGAAAGCCAGAAAAAGCGATAAGTATAGACAAAAACAAAAAGTGCTTATGTAAAAATTAGGCCACCACAAAATAAAACCAAAAGTGCTAAAAGGAAGCAAAGAGTATCAGTTCTTGCAAACCTTAGTACTAGTAAAATATTACACTACTTATTTACATTCCAATTGTTTCAGAATAACACATTGTTTTTTCTGCTACTATACGATACAAGAGCAGAGGTAGGAGTTGCCGGCTTACTGGAGACATCAGCTTAAACTTGATATCTTTCCAAGATAGGCAAATTGGATTTGGTTTGCTCGTCGTCAGAAACCTCAACTATTCCTTCGGGAGGCGGAGGAGGCATTTCCACGCGAGTGAAGAAAGGAGTGTCGTAACTTGTCAAATCAGCTACATGACATCCATAACTGGCACAGGAGTCCATGATGGCCTTGATGTTCTACTCCTTGCCATCTTCGTCCACAGTTGAATAACCCCTGGCTACCTGCCAGATCTCCATGCTTCCATGGTGGCTCATAACCGTGGTGAGGGCATGTTGTGCTGCGGTTCGCGCATAGGACATGTTCCAGTCCTAAATGAGCTAGGGCATCTCCTTCACCTTATCTTGCACCTCAAAGGTGGACATTCTATTCATGTCCGAGACTTTAAGAGCTTCGCCAATATCCTCCAATGACTAGCGAAAATCGTGAAGCAAATCACCGACTTTGGTAAGCCGGCTGGTGTGAGACTCAGTGGAGGAGGAATCCAGTAAATTCGGAGGACATGCGTATATAAAGCAAAGGTCAGAAAATATATCCAATCTCCTAGAGTCAGAAATTCGAAAAGTCAGAAGACATGAAATATACCAAAGATATCGTCAACTTTGGTCTTCTCCTCCCTAAGGCTATAGAGTTTACCCCAGAGTGCATGGGTGATGTCCTTTTCTCTGAACAGCTTGTCATTGAGATCCAAAAATTCTCTGATCATGGATGGCGATCTTTCGATCATGTTCTTCGGTGGCCATGCTGGAGGATTCAAGAACGCTGGCAATGCTGCGCTCATGATCCGCCTTAAGCTCATTCAGTTCCCGCCTTAAGTCGGTGTTTTCCACCTCTAGGGTTTTGGATTTCTCGGCCTCTCCAATCATTTTACATGACTGTTTGACCAGTTCTATAATCCAAAGATAACAGTCGAATAAGAATTTCGGCTATGAAGACAAAAATAACAAGGATAAGGACTGAAATGATTACCTTCAGCCTCATCCTTGGAGACCTTCAATTGAGCATTTTCAAGTCAGAGAGCTCTGATCTCTCTCCACTTATTGCAAATATTCTTTAATAATTCCTGGTTATAAGCATTAACTTTCTGTAAGTCAGAATAATACCCAGAGTCGGAAGTCTACTAAAGACTCAGGCTAATATTTTATCTAATATCAGCACGATCCTTGGGGGATGTACTAGTTCATTCTTTGGCATCCTATGAAAGCATAAATCTGGATTGTCTATGCAAATTCATGCTTGGAGGCTAGAGGATATGATATGAAATAAAGTAAAAGAGTGAGTCGGAATTCTGACTTACATATTGCTCATGATTAAGCTTGCTTAGAATCATGTTCACCTCAGTAGTAACTTTCTTGGTGAGAGTCAGCGGGATTATTGGTGGTGGCGGAGCCACACCGACTGATGAAGGTTTAACTCGTCAATGCCCATTGTTATGGACTTGGGTTTTGGAGAAGGAGGGAGCGCTGGAGACATCTATCGGCTAGCAAACAAGCACAAAGGGGACAAAGGATTTACCCAGGTTCAGGCCTCGTAGAGGTCCCTACTCCTGCTTGTCTGCTCGTGGAATTATCAAGGGAGTCGAAAGTTACAATGGTGCACAGATGTAATCTGGCGAGGGTTGTGGAAACTAGGGTTGTGTGTGTTTCTCGCCGCCCCCTCCTAGCCTTTATATAGATAGGCTAGGTCTCGGGTAGCAGGTCGAGTCGGTTACAAGTTAGGGTTTTTCCCTTTAATCTTCCTATCTTTAGCTTCTTCTTGTTCTTCAAGCAATCGAGAGTCCGTAGGTTACTCGAGTCCCTCCATCCGGGCCTTGGCGACACCGTGGGCCTGTATGTATTTGCACCGTATATACCAAGCTCGAGTACCTATAGGGTATACCCATGTCACCGACCTTCAGCTTCTCGTCGTGAAGACAAACTTGGTCAAGAAGATCAGAGAGTTTTACGTCCTCGGCTTCTTGTGCCTCTTTCTCGGCGGTGATGTTCTAGCTCTCCAGGCATTGCTGAGCCAGTTTCTATATCTCTTCTGCAATTTTCCGAGTAAGGACAAGTTTGGCGATACCCGGATTGCAGACAAGGTTATCGATGAAAACCTCTGCCGAGGGATCATTACCCTTTACGGGTTCGCCCTTATCAGTCGTCGGGTCACTCATGGTGATGTCGGTCTATGAACCAATGTTCGGTAGCTCAGAATGCTGAGCCGGATCTTCTGCAACACTTGGAGATGGAGTAACCTCCGGTGCTGCAGAAGTCTTTGGGTTAGGAGTCGGAGGCGCTATGGGAGGAGAAGTCAAATTTAACTTTGACTGGCACAGGGGCTTTGACAGGGAGCCTTTTCCCTTGCCCTTGGTGAGCTGTTTAGCTCTGAAGAAGTGACATAAAAAGATTGTTACACTTCAGAAAGAATAAGAAATGAAATACAAAGACCTTGTGAAGAAAGTTACTTCTTCACAATGGGCACTTCCTTTGTGCCGATAGAAACAGTCGAAATCTTACGCTTTTGGGTAAGAGTCTCCGGCAGTGGAACCAGTTCTCCATCATCCTGAGAGAGCTCAGGAGGATATCCCTCAAGGGGATCAAGATCCAACTCAGGGAGGTCAACAAGCTGAAAGAAGAAAGATTACCTTAGTATTACAAAAAGATATAACAAAGAATGGATGAGCACATATTCGAGTAAAACTACTGGAAACTTAGTGGTATCACAATATCATCAACCATATGAATATCCAAGGAAAGTTCTGGGATTTTCCTCTCGATATGCTCCCTAATTAACCATTTGATCTGGGACTCATAGTCCTTTTTCGAATAAGGTCTGGAGCTGATCCGGAGAGAGTCCGTCTAACTCTTGGTGATTGAATGCATGAGCCGATCACCATGATGTTGGAGAGGTTGGATCCGGCGCGCCAGCTAGCAGTGGATCAAGTTGGATCCTTTCAGACCCTTGTGCTTCATCAAATATTCGATCCGCCTCTTGGTAAGAAGAAGATCATCAGTGAGAGCCGGAGCATCTGTGTCCCAGGACACTTGGGGCATAGCGGTGCCATCAACAAAAACCAGAAAAGTAGTTGCTCTAGCGGGAGCTAGTTTGTCCTTGTGATAAAAGAACGTGGACGACCACTGCTTCACTGACTCGCTAGCTTTAATCCTAGGATAGACTCGCTCTCTCCTAACAAAAAAGCTAAGAGTTCCGGTAATCTATGGATTACCGGTAGTGATGGAATTTCTCCGGGTATGGAAGTAATACCGGAAAAGAATAAGACTCGGCCTAATACCGAGATACCTCTTACACAAAGAGGCATAAGTGCTCATTTCTAAAAGAGAGTTTGGGGGTAGATGGTGGACTTGCACTCTGTAGTGATCTATAACCTCAGAAAAGAAATATGAGGGTGGAAAACTCAAACCTCTGTTGAGGTGGGTGCCAAAGTGTACTCGCTTGTCGGCGTTGGGAGTGGGTATGGTTTGTTCGAAGCCGCTCCGCCAGTCGCCGGCACAGAGGAGGCCTTCCTTCTCGACAACGTGGAGCTTGTCATTGTCAAGGACGCAGGGATCGAGACCCTGTGAAACTTCTCCTTCTCCGTCGCAGGAGCCGTCACTGTTGTTGCCGCCGTGCCGAAATACGAAGCCTCATCCATTTTTCTAGGCGTCGGTGGCCTAGGATAGGCGGCGCTGTGAGATTTGGGGGAGGCAGAGAAACGCTTTCGCAGGAAGCATCAAGAGGAAGGAGAAGGCACTAGTGTTGGTAAGGAGGAAGGAAGAGATTTTGACCCCTTATATCCCTCACTTGTGTCAAGATTCGTGCAAGATAAACGATAACCCTGCCACACATCGTGGAAGGAGCTGGGTAACCTCCTCGCGAGGATTACGTCGCCTCAATCTCCACGCATGCTTTAAAATGACGCCTCGGTTCTGCAAAAGGCGGACCCACCAACGGTTGTGTTGATAGGAATGTCTGTTAGTGACGTGACTTGACCTTGACTGATGTCAGGTTACGTCAGAGACCAAGTTCCGGCTTAGTTTGAATTTCAAGCTGGAAACCCGAATGATATACTCATAAGTCCATGTTATTTTAAGACACGGATCCTATCCTTTCTTTTGAAGTTTTAGGAATCCTGCAACATTCTACAAGCCGAAGATGGATCAAGCTAGACGATGATGAAATCCGACTCTGGATCTTGGAGGCTTCCGGGGGCTGCTGTTGGGGATATACATTTTGTGTATGCTCACTATGCCTCACTGACCAGAGTGGCCCACTTCGGGTTAGAGCTTTGCTTCACGGGCGGACCAGTCAGGGAGAAGAGACGGAGTCTAGTCCGGCTACAGGAAGGCCCAGAAGACTTACCAACATAGGCCTATAGTGTTACTTGTAGTTCAAGATGTGCTCTATAACCGACTCTTAGTCGTAGCCGGATAGGTCTCGCTTGTAAACCCTACTCCTGCTAGCAATCTAGTAATATGGCAGAGCCGGAATAGGGGTTACGTAATTCACCTGTGCCCCTACGTCCTGGAAGTCATATAAGCCTATATAAGAGATTGCATGGAAAAATCGGTGAATTACGTGCGGACGACAACTAAGCCTATATAAGGTGTCCTGGAAGTCATATAAGCCACCTTAGAAAGCCCGGGAACAGGAGTTTTCCTGGCAAAAACGATAGTACGCGATACGGGGTCTGGCCAACCCAGTGTAAACTATTGTAACCCCGAGGTATTTCCTCACCCCTATCAATAACAAGATTCCACCATCAAAACCTCCTAGTGTTGGAACATATGAGGACCTTGTCATTCAGAACCTCCCAGCGGTGCAAGGAGTAATTGGAGTTGAGTGCGGGCAGGGGGCTGGGTGTGGGGGACGCCTCGATACACCCCGCTTGTTGTGCCCCCACTCAACTCCAACCTTCCTATTGCCAGTGAGGGAGTTTTCTTATGCAGGGTCAAGATGCATCTTGGTATCTAAGCGGCGTGCTTCTTTTTTTCAAAAAAGAGAAGAAGGACAGAAAGGAAGCCTGTGCAGTATAATAAAAGGTAAAAAAGTTCATTATTATAGACTGATGGCATAAAAAGGGTGTTTGTTTCAGGGAAATCAAGGGAAAGGATGCGCTAAACATTACGCGTCACGCTTCATCCCGGCTACTACAACCGCAATAAACTGGGAAACAACTTTCTCCGCACCAAGCTGCGCTAGCCCGTCATCAAAGGGCTCCAGTAGCTCTTAGAAGGGGAAGTTGGGCGCCATGGCATACACGCGGGGAAGGATGAGCTTGGCGGTGGCCACCATGACGCGCCCACCGTCTTCCTGCAAGACCTCATCCACCCTTGCATGCAGGGCCTGGAGCTCTATCACCAGGCGATCGAAGAACCAAATGAGGGATGAGGCATCCGTCCGATTTCACGACCGCTGGCTGCATGTCCAGCATGTGCATTGAGATCAACGCGGTGCGTGCGATACCCGCCAGTGCATTAGTCTCGGCACGATAGAGGGCCGAAAGCTAATTTAGCCCCCTAGCATAGTCACGGCGCGTCGCCTCGACTTTCTCTCGCGCCTTGCGAAGGCATGCAATCTGGCGGTCCTGCTGCGTTATGCGCTCTTTAGAGTGCCTGGCGAGCTTAAGTACTTCATCAAGATTCTTCTGTAGATCTGCCTCTCGAGGGGTGGCTTGGTGCTGGGCAGCCAAGAACTGTTGGCACAAGGTTTCCTGCCGCTCCGCTGCGCTAATGGCCACGTTGGTCTCGCGGCGCCTTATATCTTAAAGTTGAGAAGATGACATTGCTTCTGAGGCTCGCAAGGTCTCTTCGCACTCGTGGATCTGACCCTGAAAGCCCCCCACAATGCAGAAATGCTCCACCTCGCGGGAGTTCCTCTCTTCCATGGCACGCGTATAACACCCTCGAATCAGCCATATACATATTTCAGCGATTCCCGCCAAACTCGCATAGAAACGATTCAAAGATGCCCACGAGGCACTTGCGTGCGGGTGGAAAATGAAGTAATATCATTACACAATAGTTCATGATGAAACCCACGGAACATACATATACAATAAGGACTCATCGAGTCAAGAATACAGATATACAGTACAAAGATCCAAATCACCTTGAAAACAATATAACATCTAAGTATGGATAAGATGCAAATGGGGCTAAGAGCCTTGAAGAATAACAATGGCATCCATAACCCTGCCCAGGCCAAGTCGGAAGGGTAACCCTGCTAACGACGTCGAACTTATACCTGTTAAAACAAAAGGGGTGCCGACAAAGGGCAAAGGAAAAAGGGAGTGGTTAGTACTGAGGCCAGTACACGGCGAGGCTAGAATTCGGCGGCTCTCGCCTACATAGGTATGGTGGACTGAAGCGGTAGCAAAGCATGCACTAAACAACCTATAGAGACTCGATACATCTGTCGGCTATTAGAGAGGGGTAGGAAAGACCTATTCGGAACCAACCTGAGATTAACACCAAACATACCCATCCTGATATTTCCCCCCTCAAGACCAAACGAGGAAGTAAAACTGAGGAACCCACACCATTGGCAGTTGTATTCATTCCATTGTAGTTACAACACTTACTAGTCAGATATAGATAGCATGAGTCATCCTGATATCATAGGTAGTGGGCAGTTTTAGTTAACCATTCCATTGTAGTTGTAATACTTACTAGTTTAGATACAATTAGCATGAGACATCCCAAATCCAGTAGTTGTTGGGACTTTTATTTATTCATTCTATTGTAGTGAAACTAATTACTAGACATGTCAAAGTAAAATTTATAGCGCTACTTTAGTTATGGTTGTCTATGATCGAGATACTGTGCTCCAAGTCGTCCATAACCGCGGACACGGCTTTCCGAAAGATTTACCCTGCAGGGTACACAAATAGCAACACACGCACGATCAACCTTGGAAAAAACCAAATAAAACCCAACAAGGCATCACAACAAAGCATTCACAGGATTCAAAAATTATTTTGGGGGCCACCCCACTAAGCTACCCGCTACGAAGTCGTCCGGCTCCACGACGCACCTACGGTGTGTGGCGACGGTTGTAAATGTGGCACGGGATTCCTAAATAGTACAGGCGCTCCACACGCAATAATAAATAAAGCAGTAAAGCATGGCATAAGTATAGGATAGTAATAAAGCCCCAAACTAGTTTGTGGCCCCAAGAAATAAGAAATGAATCAAGATCTGGCTAAGGGGATTCATGGTCTCATATGCGGATAGTGTGATAGTCAAGGAACGGGTATCAAGTACTCGGGACATACAGGACATAAGTGAGCGGTTAAAAACCAAATATTAGCTATTTCCCACCGATGCCTCTACATTAGTTATGTCTATTCTAGCATTTTAATTATCAAGTTGTAATTAAATCCATGATCATCTCCACCATTAAGCATGTGCCAACCTCCCAACAATGGTGGATCAACACCGATGTGAAGAAGCACCTGAGCAAGCAACTACGACTCGCAAGACCGACTGTCTATCAAACAACAAGCAATAGGATGTGTCCAAGGCAATATAGAGGCCGCAAGGAATATAAATGGTGCATGGAAACTAAAACATCGCAACACGGATAGCAATAGATCAACATGAGGAAGTAAAGACTGTAAATACAAAATAGGTAGAAAGGGGGAGATTTCTCGCCTGGGAAACACTGCCGAAGATTCATATCTGAAGAACTTATCGATACTTGCATCAACTCAACGGACTAATCCGTGATGAAGCAAAAGACTTAAACAAACACCGGATGCACTATTTAATACTACATCAGAATATCGAGCATGATGCATGTATGATGTATGACATGGGAAATATGTGGTGCAGCTAGGCAATATTAAGCGGAACCAGGGTCCCGACTATTAATTAGATGGTTCATGTTGTTTAAGTACCCTGCAATTTAAATGTTGTCTTAACAAGGCAAACCATGGCATCGGTTTGCTACACAAATTTAAATGGATCCAATATAAAACTAGGAAAGTCCGCATAGTTAATTATGAGATGAATTGACTAAAATCCCCCAAACCACATGATGAGATGTAAGCATAAATGATTTAAGTGTAACAAGGTATATGACATATATTAAGAAAATAGGGTCTCGAATAGGGTCACACATCAAGGTCCGAAGATCTTGGGGATCGAGGGTCAGGGTCTCAGCGGGATTGGTCTTGGATCCGGGATGGAGGACTTGGCGTTCCGTGACGAAGGTCTTGGTGGTTGCGACTTCATTTGTCGGTGTCGGACTTGGGTTGCGATGTTCGGATCATCGGGTAGATCTTGGCCATGTTGAAGTCCTTGCGGTCTTCCGTGACAGAGTACTTGTCGATGGTCATCGAGTATCCCCGTGCACATCTTCCGAGGTACCGGGCCGACATGAAGACCTTGTTGCATCTTGTCGCCTCACGGGTGCATGGTTCCCATGTAGATCTTGTTGAGGCTGGTCTTGGGTGCCAGGGATCGGACGTGGAACACCAAGTGCTCAGATGAACCATGATTACGTAATCACTCGCAGTAGACAATGGTCGTTGTGGTGTTGATTTATTTTCTTTGGTGTCTCCACACTCACAGCAGCAACAAGGCACTAGAACAAAACATCATGAACACAACAGGCCAGGCATCAGAGGTCGATGACGACTTGGAGGGGCACTCGACGGCACGCAACCGCGACCTACTGCCGAAGGTGGGTAGGAGGGCCATGAGGAGAGGAACGTCGAGGTGGCTCGCGGGCTCGTTGGATATGCTCGTGGGGCTCGCTGGAGCTGCTGCAGAGCAGGGCCGGGCCCCGCGGGAGCGGTCTGCACAGGGAGGTAGAGGAGGACGGGGCCAGCTAGGCCGGGCGACGTGGCGGTGGCGCGATGCAACCGTGGCGAGGCAGAGCTTGGGGAGGCGAGGGCGCCGACGAGGGAGCGGGCGAGGGGAAGGCCAGCGACGGCTCGGCACAGGCGAGGTCCTGCCATCATTGAGCTTGGAGGTAGAGCACGGGACAAGGAAGGCCGGACGAAGCAGGGGCGCTGAGGCGGAGAAGGGCCAGATCACGGCAGCACATGATGCTGCGCGACGGCGAGCTCTGTTAGCAATAAGCACGTCCGAACCGACGCCGGCACGGCGCGGTGCGTTCTGTCGTATACAAGTAGTATACGAGTACGTGTAGGTTTGTGTAGCGCGATTGATGTAGGAATTAAGAGTCCTAATCCTACTAGAATAGCTATACTAGATATACTACATATAGACGTGTAGTACCTCTGTAATCAAGTGTGCGACTGAGAGATAGAAATAAAGAAAATCAAAGACACACTATATGCGCGTATAGCAATCCAATTTAGTCCCAGCATATTGCGTGCGATACTTGTGCAACAGGATCGATCTAGCTAGCTACTTGTGTACGTGAGTAGCAGCTTACGTGCATGTTTGCATGTTCCGCTTGGCTAAAAGAATCTGCCAGCGGAGGATATTCATCCAGGTGGTTATTCAAGTTATCATTGCAAGCAGATTTCGTCGAAAAGTACTCGACGGATTATGAGTTTGTTGCAGGTCGTCTTGTCGCATCGCCCCGACGAAAGTACTATCGGGTCTGGGCCAACAATTGGTATCAGAGTCAAGGTCGTCGTCCGTGATCTGCTGAAAGTACAAGGAGGTCATGGCGATGGTGAAGCTTGGCGAGAACTCGGCATCGGCACCAGCATTTGAGACGGTGGGCGAGGCTTTGTATCCGCGTCTAGATCACAAGTACTATGGGCTATGGGCACTTGTGATGCAGTGTGCCATGTAAGGTCGGGAGATTTGGGAGGCTATCAATCCCAGCGGCGATGAGTACGTCAAGGGAGGTGCGAAGTACCGAGAGGATTGCCAAGCGTTGACGGTGCTCTACTCGGTCGTGCCGACGGACGTCCTGCAACACCTCGTCGGAAGAAATCGGCGAAGGATGTGTGAGGAGCGATCAAGGTGGTATGCGCAGGTGTCGACGACACTAGTGCTCAAGTGGGGCAGCAGGAGGTTGTCTTGAACGACGAGATGACATTGGTACAACTGGAAGTGACCCCGGTTGGTTCGTCAAGTGTGGCGATGCCATGTACTGCGACCAAGGTGTCAGAAGAAGTCGGCGTCAGTATGTCAAGTTCTGAGAAGGAGGAGTTTACCTCAAGTTCAGAAGCGCAACCGGAGAGTACTCGGACTACTGACATCGCAAGACATGACATCCAGGATCAAGAAGATGTCTCATTGCATGATGAAGGTGGTGGCCTTCCAGGATGTCCACCAGAAGCTGTAGGCGTACGTGGCACGTGTGCGCTGCTCAACAACCCAGAAGGAGGTGCTCCAAGTGTGGAGCTCGGGCCAAGGGAAGGTCCAGGGGATGGCGGCCCAGAAACGCCAGAAGGAGGTGGTCCAAAAGAAAGTGATCCATTGAGAGGGGCTCCATCCGGAGATCCAGAAAATAGATCAGAGGATGGTCTAGGGGCTAGCGGCCCCGAAAAGCCAGAAGGAGGCGGACTAAAAGAAAATGGTCCGCCAGGAGGAACTCCGCGGGGAGGTCCAGGGGTGCCCATCCCAGAAGTTGGAGTAGAAAAAACAAGTAAGCCAAGCAGCGTGTGCGCTGTAACGCCAGAAAAAATTGATGGACCAAGAGAAGTAGGTCCACTCAGGCTAGGGGTTGCCTGCCTAGAAAACTGGCAAGAAGCAGATGATCCATCAGGATTTCTACAGAGGGAAGGGTTGCCCAGCCCAGAAAATGAGGCAGAAGAAAAGTGCATCAGAGGTTAGAAAGCACCATCGTGTGGAGGATTAGGAGTGCCAAAAGGCTATGCACGTGAGTTACCTTGGAGTTTGTGGGTGAGCCAAAAGAAACGGCATGAGTTGCATCCATCGAACAAGGAGCTAGCTAGCTTTGCTAGTAGTTACTACATGCATAGTCATGTGAATCCCGACGAGAAAGTATTTCGGCGAGTTCACATAGGCGAGTCGCGAGAGAGCGACATGATACCTCAGCCAGAAATTAGAAGATCCGCAAGTGAAGAGACAAGCGTTGTGTTAGACGCAGAAGAGTATGTCGTGATGCCTCCGACCGTACTGGAGATGAGACGACTACGACCGACACGAGCACGCATGCGAGACGTGTTGGACTACTACCCGAAGGAGAAACTTCGGATGGTAATGGTGAATTATCCGCTGAAGATGACGCACAAAAAGCAATGTGTGTTCATCAAGGAACCGATTGCGACTGAAGACACGGACAAAGAGGACGTGGACACAAAGGACGGGGATAAGAAGGGTTGACGTCAACTCATGGAGAAGCCGGTGAAGCTAAAGTCGGTGACATGGAGAAGGACGCCTAGAACGGTGAAAGCAATGCCGAGGATGACGCCCGCGGGGAGCAGCTGGCGTATCTGGGATCCAGGTCGAGGTGAAGCGCATGTCGTGCTTAGGGGGGTGATTGTTAGCAATAAGCACGTCCGAACCGACGCCGACACAGTGTGGCGCGCTCTGTCGTATACAAGTAGTATACGAGTACATGTAGGTTTGTGTAGCGCGAATGATATAGGAATTAGGAGTCCTAATCCTACTAGAATAACTAGTAGGATAGAAATCAAGTGTGCGATCGAGAGATAGAAATAAAGAAAAGCAAATACGCACGATATGCGCGTATAGCAATCCAATCTAGTCCCAGCATATTGCGTGCGATACTTGTGCAACAGGATCGATCTAGCTAGCTACTTGTGTACATGAGTAGCAGCTTACGTGCATGTTTGCATGTTCCGCTTGGCTAAAAGAATCTGCCAGCAGAGGATATTCATCTAGGCGGTTATTCAAGTTATCATTGCAAGCAGATTTCATCGGAAAGTACTCGACGGATTACGAGTTTGTTGCAGGTCGTCTCATCGCATCGCCCCGACAAAAGTACTGTTGGGTCTAGGCCAACAAGCTCGAGGATTGGCAGAGACAAGGGAGATTGACGGGGGCGTCAACGAGGTGGCTAGGCGGTAGCGCGCGTGCGGCGTCGAGGTGATCCGATTGCGATTCGATGATGAGCTCGGGCTCGGGCGAGGTCATCTCGAAGCGCGACACGGAGAGGCCATCTGGGCGGCGGCCAGGGCAACGAGGAGAGGGCGGCGGGTCAAGGCACTAAGGCCCGGAGGATGGCGGGCTCTCGGTCTCCAGCAGATGCGGCACCGGAGGTGGTTGCTGCACCCACAAGGGAGGCGGTGGCTTTGTGCGTCTGAGAGGAAGCGGAGGTTAGGGGGAAGGAGGACTTGGAAAATAATTCTATGGGACCTAGTCCACAAATTTAGCCCGTGGACCAAGTTCTCCAAGTGACACGTGGCATGTGTGACCATTTAGATCTAAAAATAGACAATCAATTGCTATGATTTCTCTTTCTCCTGGACACGTGTCACTTGCAGAACTTGGTCCACGAGGCTAAATTTGTAGACCAGGTCCCATAGAATTATTTTCTGGCATAGGGGAAGAGATTTGGTGGGACACGAGCGAGTGAGGCGTGCGGCAGGGCGTGTCGCACGGGCTGGGGCATGCGCTGCGGGGTGGGGCTGAGTGGAGCGTGCATCGTGGCGTGCGGGACGCGTCGTGTTAGCGTGTCAGGAGCTGGGGCCTAGGTGATGAGTGCGGGTGTGAGGCACTGCACGTTGTAGCTGCTATGGGGTGGGTGCGTGTTGGGTTCGGGTGTGTGCGACTGCGAGCCAGGGACTGGGAGTAGCTCGCCTGTGGCGGTGGGAGGGGTTGGTGGGGGCTAGGGATGGCAATAGGCCCCGAAACCCGCAAACCCGACGGGTACCCGTCTTAAACAGGGAGGGTTTTGGTAAAAAATTAGACCCGCCAAGTCTAATGGGGCGGGTTTGTGGATGGCAAACCCGTACCCGCAGACCCGCATACCCGCTCTAAGCCTTAATCATATCCCTAATAATGCTATGTCTAACCACACGTCCCACGCGACCACGCACGCACACAACAAACATCACATGCATGCGATGGAATATGGAGTCCTGGAGACAACACACGCATGCACGCGTCCATTTCCACCAACCCCATCCCAATATCCCATCGTTTTCTTCCCACATGCGCCATCGTCACTCCCATCGCACGCGCTGGCGGGTACCCGTTGGGGCCCCGAACCCAACCGGGTCACGGGTCTGGTAAAAAATTAGACCCGACTAATTAAACGGGGTGGGTATGGGGGTGGCGGACCCGGTCCCGAACCCGGCGGCTGCCATCCCTAGTGGGGGCTAGGGTTAGGGTTTGATATTAGGGTTTAGTCTAATATTTGTTTGGGGAGGAACGGGCTGGGCCAACCGGGGTGGTAGGCTGCTGCTAGCTGGGCCGTTTGGGTCTGGCCGGTGGTGGCCTCCCCCGAAAACATTTATTTTATTTAGTTTCTTTTTAAGAGACTTTTGCAAATTGTTTTGAGGCAAATAAAAATATTCGGAAGGACCGAGTTCTATAATTTGAAAATAAGAAGGGGATATTTAGAAAAAAATATAGGCTTTTATAAAATAGTTTTGGCAGAAGACGCATGATGACATGAAGATGCTCAAATGCAATGTAGCATGATGACATGAGCATGCAGTCATGATGATGCACAAAATAAAAACAACACACGGTTTTCTACTGGTGGTTTTCCCGGGGTGCTACAACGCGTTAGATCGCGCTCGTAAAAGCACTTCGGCTCCTCCATGCGTCACTACAGCGCTAGAACGGAAGGAGTGGTGCCCGCTTGGAGATCTCTCCTACCTTCCAGCACCTCGAGAAGGACATGTTCGAGCTTACCCTTCGCTTGGGAAGCTGTGCTTTCCTCAATGCGAAGGCGATCTTGCTCGTTGGCAATGTCCTGACGCAGCTCATCCAGCTCGTGGCGCTACGGGGCCTGGACCTCATCGGTCCTATTCTGCCTCTCCTCCGTGCGCACCGCGTGGACTGCGAACTAGCGCTGCTGGGATTCTAGCCTAGCGAGAGTTTGTCGTGCTTCCTCAAAAACCGCTGGGTCAAGGGACAGTCCCGCTGGGGTGTGGCCGTACCTGTGTGTGATGATGTCCCGACAGGAAGGAGCCATCCTATCCATGACAGACATCTAAGGGAGATCGCGACAGGCTCTATGTGCCACTGTGGACCAACTCGGCCAACGATCGGGAGAAAGGTTGTCATTGGCACCCATTCCCACCGGTGAAGGACAACCGGGATCCTAAGAGGCTCCGCCATCACTGGCTTCTGAGTCGGAATCCTCCATTACTGAGTCCCCCGCTAGGCCAGACTTGGCGGGAAGATTGGTACCTGAAAAACAATGCCAAGAGGTGAGGTAACGGCCGCCTAAAACCCCAAGCACTATTGAGTTTTGGGAGACCAAGGACGGCTTACCGACTCTCGGAGGGTCCACCATTGCGACAAGTGCGGTTTCGGGAGCGGCATGCTTGGCCGAACCCTGCGAGGACGCTGGGTGCTGAGGTATTGAGACCTCCCCAAGCCATACCTTCTGCTAGGGTGGACGCCTCATCCGAAACATCGGCGACTAGATTCTATTTCTCTTGGTAGAAGGCAGAGGGCACATTGGCGTGACAGCGCCATTTTGTTTTCCTGTGGCCGTCTTCTCCGGTGTCCTAGGAAGTAGGCCGAGAAAGATGGTTAGAACAAGATGGCAAAGCGAAGATCATCACATAAGGAGACCACCGGGTTAAGCGGCTTACTCATCCCGGTTGTGGCGAAAGGTCCAGCTGCGACTAAGGAGAGCACTCCCGGCAGACCCTAATGAAGGACCCGAAGGGGGTGGTGGCGCTAGGTCTCTGCAAGCTGGTGGCACGGAGCGACGAGGTTCCTTCGAAAAGGAGACACACCCCTTGATGGGTGGACCCTGATGAAAATTCTTGGCAGAACGGGTGCGATGGGCAACCGCGCCTCCGGTGGGAATATCATCCTTACCGCTGGATGAAGAGGTAGCGCCCCGGGAAGCCGGTCCCAATAGGCAGTCTGATACGTTGCAAATGTATCAATAATTTTTGATGTTCCATGCTTGTTTAGTATCTAATTTGCTTTGCTTTGTCAACACTTTGAGGTATTTTTATATGTTTTCTAGGACTAACCTATTAACAAGATGCCACAGTGTCAGTTGCCTGTTTTCTTCTGTTTTTGGTTCCAGAAAAGGCAGAAAATCAATATTCTCGGAATTGGACGGGACAAAAGCCAATATGCCTATTTTTCCCGGAGCAACACGGAAACACGAAGCAGAGACGGAGTAGGGCACCAGGGTGGGCACACCATATGGTGGTGCGGGCTAGCCCTAGCCGTGCCACCAGGTGGTGTGGGCCCCCTGGCCGCCCACCGACCTTGCCTCTTCGCCTATAAGATGCCTCCCAATGCAAAAACCCTAAATTGAATACCCTCCAGCCACGAAAAGTTCTGCAGCACCGCCGGCACCGAAGGGGAGATTAGGGGGACAGAAAGTCTCTGTTCCGGCACCCTGCCGGGACAGGGAAGTGCCCCCGGAGCCATCTTCATCGATCTCCACCACCATCTCCATCGTCGTTGCTGATTCCCATGATGATGAGGGAGTAGTTATCTCTCGAGGCTAAGGGTTCTACCGGTAGCTATGTGTTCCTCTCTCTCTCTATGCATGATCATATTGTGATCATGAGCTTTGTAATCAAGTAGATCTACCTTGATACTCAAGTGCTTTAATAGATCTCTGCTCTCCACATGTATGTGAAAGTGACAGCGGGCACACCATGGTGGCACTTAGGCTAGAGATTACAATTAATTATTATGAGTTATATTTAGAGTTGGATGTCTCTATGAAATTGTGGTGTTTGTTGGAACCATCTAATGCTCAAGGTGACAGTGTGGGGTTATCTAGATGGGAAAAGCTTACTTTGAGGTGTGTTGTTATAGCCCTACTATGGATTAGAGTGTCCAACCGGAGAGTAGTTCAGAGTAGTATCATAAAGATAATATATTTATATGAGAGTGTTCACTAGTGAAAGTATGATCCCTAGGCCTTGTTTCTAAACATTGAAACATCGTTTGCAATTAGATCTATTACATGTTTGCTTGCTTCCATCTTTATTTCAGTTTTCCTTTAGTCTCTTTCACGCCATCAAGCTATTTTCTAGCACCGTTGTCTTATATCCATACCACTTGTATTTTACTATCTCTTCGCCGAACTAGTGCACCTATACACCTGACAAGTGTATTGGGTGTGTTGGGGACACAAGAGACTTCTTGTATCTTGATTGCAGGGTTGCTTGAGAGGGGATACCTTTGACCACTTCCTCCCCGAGTTCGATAAACCTTGGGTGATCCACTTAAGGGAAAACTTGCTGCTGTTCTACAAACCTCTACACTTGGAGGCCCAACAACTGTCTACAAGAATATAAGTGCGTAGACATCAAGACTATTTTCTGGCGCCGTTGCCGTGGAGGTAAGGTAAAAGGTACTCACATCCTCCGTTGTGAGTGCTCGAAGTTATTTCCTTTAGATTCTGCAATTATATCTTTTTTGTTTCTTGTTTTTATTTTCACTAGTTAGGCTTAATGGAAAACAACAACAAAATTAGAGAGCTTTATAGTATTTATCTTGAGTTAGGACATGAAGTGTTTGAAGAGAAAATTAAAAAACCTATGGAACTTTATTTGCATGCTAATAGCAATGTTGTTAGTATGAATTCTTTGGACACCATTATTGCTAATGCTATGGAAAAGTCTAAGCTTGGGGAAGCTAGTTTTTATGAAAATGATCATTTTAGTTCCCCAGCTTTGGAAGATAGCTATTCTATTGCTTATGATGATACCAAACCTCCAATATATGATGATTACAATGAGGAATATGATATTTTCAGTCCACCTACTATTGAGGAGAAAACTAATGATTACAATATGCCTCCTATATTTGATGATTATGGTGATGAGAATAATAATGATAGCTATTTTGTTGAATTTGCTCCCACCACAATTAATAAGTATGACTATGCTTATGTGGAGAGTAATAATCATTTTATGCATGTGGCTCATGATAAGAATGTTTTATGTGATAGTTATATTGTTAATTTTATTCATGATGCTACTGAAAGTTATTATGAGAGAGGGAAACATGGCTTTATGCATCTCAATAATATTAAGTTTCCCCTCTTTATGTTGAAAGTCTTGAAGTTGCACTTGTTTTGCTTTCCTATGCTTGTTGCTTTGTGCTTTCATGACTTGTTTCTTTACAAGATTCCTTTGCATAGGAAGTGGGTTAGACTTAAATGTTCTTTGAATTTGCTTCTTGATGCTCTCATTTACTTCAATTCATATTTCTTATGTGAGCATCTTCTCAAACTATCATGCCTAACTTAAAGGCGTTAAAGAAAAGTACTTATTGGGAGATAACCCAAAAGTTTTAGTTGAGTCTTGGAAGTTATTACCTCTGTAATAACCTCTCCTTATCCTTTTTGTTTGCTTTTTGTGCCAAGAGTAACCTCTAATGAGAGAGAAGTAATGCTTGGGAAAGTTGCTATCCTGAAACATATTTTTGTGCTTCGCTGTAAAAATTCGTGTAAAATCTCTGTACGTCATTTTGAGGCGTGAATTTTGGTGCTTCTGTCCCAGGTTGTTATCTAACTTTTGTTAGTTCAACACTTTTTGATTTGAGTAACAAAAGGTCTTCAAAAAAAATTGGTTTTTACCTGCTGGTCTGTTTTGACAGATTTCTGCCATTATTTGCATTTGCTTCTTGTTGATTCCTTTTTGGGTTCTTTTTGGGGAATTGAGATTTTTGAGGGAAGTGCTACAGTAGCTTGTGATTTAATGGAAGTTTTATTGGTGCTGAAACTGAACACAAAGACTTATTATCTTGAGTGCACTAATGTTGCTAATAAAGATTGTGTGAAGTTTTGTATGAAGAAAAAAATTCAGGTGTATGGAGAGAATGATGTAACGAGAATAGAAGTGCGTAGACATCACAGTGGCTGTCCAATGGAGGAATCAGCCACCAGCAACCCAAGGAGCCATCTTCTTTGTTGAGGGGTAACAGAGCCAGGAGGTTTGGTGAGGCACTGGTAGCCCCCTGCGGTGCTCCTTGTGTGTGATGAACTCCGACAAGGAACACCACACACATTGGACCCCAAATTCGTTGCACTGAGGCATTGACGATAGCACGGTGTCAATGTTCTCCTTGTTAAGGTAAAGGGGAACAACGGAAGGGGGAGCGGCGTTGGGTATGCCTTGCCCCCAAGCAGCTAGTTCACCGTCGCCTTCACCATCGAAACTTCAGTCTTGAAGGAGGGTCCAACGGAGACACGAGTATGGTCAGAGAGGCCGTCCTACTCCCAGGCGGGATGGGAATGCTCCCGGAGGGGAGCGATGCAACAGGAGATATACTCCTGAATGACATGACGGCGAGAGAGGTCATCCTTTCACAGGTTGGAGATCTGGTGTATAGAAGACGGGTCCCCCCATGTTCGTTCCGAGATGAGGTCGTGACACTGGCTAACTCGCAAGCGCCCTCCGTGCTCAGTCCTTTGGGAAAGAAGGGGACCGATGTCCGCCATTCTGCCTCCTACTGCTCATGCTTGTTGAGGTGGGTCAGGTCGCCCTTCCCTTCGGATGTGGCAACGAAACTCTTCTTGCCTGCTGGCACAAGAGCGGGGGTCTTCTTCTTGGGCACCATGAATATAAAGGCAAGAGGTTTAAGGAAGGGGAATGGAGACTCTGCCTGTGAATGTGTGAGAAGTCACATGTGGCGGAGAGAGGGGTGCGCACCCCCCATTTAACCGCAGTGCACCCCACTTGGAAGAGCCGCCCAAGGCTATTGTGTGCTCGCTTTTACTTTTTGTAGGAATCCAGGATGACGCTATCAAAGTGTGGTACTGCCAAGGTCAGACCTCGGCACCACGGATTCAAGGAGACGTAATTATGCGCACCCGCATGCCAGCCTGATGTGAGCTATCACGTCGCATATCGTATGTCGCTTGGGGCCCCCGCGCTATTGGAGGGCAAAGCCCGGCGACGACCTCTTCATCTAAACATGACAAGCTTAAACTCCGAGGTAGCATCGAGCAAGTCACCGACCCTCGCACAGGGGCTTCTGCCAGCGTAATGGGATCGGGGGTCCCCTGCATTGCGCCTTAGGACGCGGGCCAGGACCTACCGGTCAGCTACTCAATAGATGTGTGGCCTGATCGGCAAGGGCGTCGCCAGGATACGAGCACCGTGTGCTCCAAGCAGGTATGGTCTTGACATGATGATCTTACGGAGACTAAGTATCAGCTATGCTGTAGGTGCCTATGGGTAAGACGAACGCTACAAGACATGCCTCGATCCGCCAGTCGGGCACAGACAAGGAGGAAAGGACAACAACGAGCGCAAGGCGGTGCTGCCCCTCCTTTCGGGCGGTGCCCCAGAAGGAGGGCGAGGGCACAGTTGGAGGTAGTGAGGCCGAGGGACAGACTCTACGAGCCTCAGAAGGACCATGGGAGCACCCCTCCTGGGCAGGGCACGACCCGAGAACCAGAGTCGACCATGCCTGACACGGCGTGTCAGGCCCAGCCTTGGGAACCGGTGATGCATCAGCATTGCTGGACATCATCATGGCGCTGCAGTTCACTATAGCGCGCCACCGATAGGGGTAACAACTCAGAGCCTGAGATTTCACTTGGCCATCGAGTGCATCTGAGCACCGCCCCTGGCCATCCTTTGGCCATAGGCACTGCCTATCTGCCTGAAGACCGTGTGGAACCCCGAGAGTGAGCCTAGGAACACCCCGGATGGTGCTCCATGCGAACCCTGTGGTGACCCCTTGTGTATAAAAGGAGGCACTTGTCCAAGAGTTGGAGGAGGGGTTTTTGGGAAGGATAGAGGTTTAGAGGGCTTCTTAGTAGCCAACTGGAGAGGTCTTGGAAGGGATCTAGGGCAGGAATGTTGGAGTCCTGAGCTGGAGGGAGAAAGAAGGGAAGTGAGGAAAGAAAGAAAGAGGAAGCTTGGGTAGTGTACAAGCTAGAGATAAAGCGTCTCCCCGGCACCATATATATCATCTTCTTGTACCTTGATCCACCCCACATAATCCACCAAAGCAGGACGTAGGGTTGTTAGCCGAAGGGCGGCCTAAACCTGGGTAAAATATGCATGTGTGTGCAGTATGCTCGTATCAGCAGGTTACTTCACCGACGTTGAGTCCGGAATGACTTTGTGCCCACTATTGAACAAGTAGGGTGTGTCCAACATCCCCGATGTCAGCATAGGTGAGACGCGACAATAGAAATTTATCCTTTTGTACTTGGAGTTCCATTATGGTGGTGGCACTAGAAGGATATACCACATGTTGGGGAGGGTGATCTTCATTTTGTAGCATGAACTTGCTCTTGCTTCCATTGTCATGGTGGCACTAGTAGTAGAAGATGCCATATGATGAGGCTTCATTGTTCCATATGCCATCTTTTTATATTCATCCCATTGCTTGCAATAAAAATTGAACTCTTCCGTCTCATGTGGGGTCATCTTCGTGAAGGACTCATCTAACCTGGCGAAATAGATATCCACTTCTTACTTCTCCTTGCTTGGCAATTTTGGAGTTCGTGTAGTATGCTTTCTTGATGAAGAATTGTCGTTTAAGTTATTAGAGTTGAATGCTTCATTTTGGACATGAAGTTTTGTCACTGGATCTTGATGGCGTGGGAGAAGGCTTGCTTCATTGTCCTCTTGGAAATGCTCATGTTCATAGTTCTTCTTCTCGAGGCGCTTTAATGAGATTAATGCATCCTTATTTCATTTGAAAAATTCATCCACGAGGTACTTGACCTTGTTGATCTTATCATACAACGTCCCTTTTATGGTGGATCTTGTCATTGGCGTGCCTTGATGATGTTTCATTTTGGTGACACACTTGTTCATCCATATGATGTTTTTAATGACGATGAGCATGTTTATGTGTACTCGTCTTGTGGTGCCTTGTTGAGCATGATGGAGCTTCACTTTACTTGGTGAAGTAAGTCTTGTAGTGATGTTCTAGGTGATCTTGAGATGATGGTTGGTTATGAAGATCCATGGCGCTCTTGTTTTGGTGCCTTGTGGAGCTTGATGGAGCATTACACGACTTGGTGTACTTGTTGATGTCAGTCTCAAAGGTGATGGTGTTTTTATGGTGCACCACATCTTCCATGGTTTCGATGTGTTGTCGATGTTGTCACCCATTCTTGAGAGGTCATCATCATTATATTGCTCCATGTCCTCCAATCTTGGCGAGCCATAGTTATTGCCGTGCTCGATTCCCTCCATGCTCGGGGAATCATTGTCATTGTTGTACTCCATTTGATCCAAGCATGTGGATCCATCGTAATTGTAGTACTCCATCATGTTATATATTCTCGTGGAGTCATAGTCATGGTGGCTTATCGTGGATTATCCATCATAGTCTTCGTTATCCCTAGACATGTTTCACATGACCGAAAGGTGTGTATGAAGTGGTATATGTGGTGAGGGTTAGTCCTTTCGCCTTACCTTGGCGACATCGTATTGAGGGTCTTGACACCTTCACTAGATATCACTCAAAGTGAAGGCCTTGTACAAGTTGGATGCCAAGGGAAAAGTCCAAAGAGGTTAGATGATAATATAACTTACTTGGGAGGAAGATGGGACCAAACCTATATTGGATACACTCTAGGGTTTTATATTTCTACAATCAAGTGTAAAGGACAAAGATGGGCCATAGCGGATATTTATAGTACTTGGGGCGAAGGGGTAGGCAAAAGGAATAAACCCAAAGTAGTGCGCAGACTGGATGAAACCGACACTAGACCTAACACTGGATAGGGTCGATTGTCAAGTCGGCGTGCCGGACCTGGCGCCGGATTTCGTTTGATGACACCAGTTTGGTTCTGGTTTTGCTGAACTGCTATACCGAAGGCCATTTTGGTAGGGCACTGGTTTGGGCTAGGTTCTTGCTGAGCTATTGATGGTTCATATGGTCCATTGTGGTGGTGGATCTGACATTCTAGTTCCAGTGCCGGTTCGCCTGAATCAGGGTCTTTGCCTCCATCTTGGCGTAATGATGGTCCAACCTGGCGTAGCTCTTGGGGCTCATACCTGAGGATACATAAAGAATTATTAGAGAGTATTAATCCATCCAAGGTAGAGTCAAAGTCACACATAGAGAGAAGCGAGTTCACCTTATCATTTAGGAGCTTGGCTCGGGCACAGGTCATCGGTCCACTTGGGGGACTTGGCAGGGTGGATGTAGAGTCATCGGTAGGATGGTATGCATCACTTTCCCCATGTGGATTCTAGTATGCATGTTCCAATGTTCACTATCAAGGTTCTAGTAGTGCCAATCTTCCTTGTGTTCTATTGGTTGCTATTATTACTTGCTAGGGTTCAATTGGATCGTTGGACTGTCCGGTGAGAAATAATCAATTTCAATTAAAGCGGGGGTTAGCTTGTCTTCGAGTTCTGGAGGTTACTTCGTTGGGGTTTATTGCCAAGATCGTTTTTACAGGTTTGCCTTGCTATTTATCTCTACGTATGTGTGTTCTTTGCATCTTCTGCCTTTCCCTTGAATCCCCCTCAAATCCCATGAATCCATGATCATCGGGCCGCTCGTTGAATGCATCAACGGGTATCAACTTCTTTTGAGAGAAAGTCTTTCTCTATAAAGGAACCAATCTTGGCAATACAAATCTTGCCTTATTTTCTATGGTAGAAGATATACCCAATTGTTTCTTTAGGGTATCCTTTGAAGACACATTTTTCCACTTTGCGTTCGATCTCATCAGGTTGTAGATTTTTACATAAGCTTCACATACCCAAACCTTAAGAAATCATAGTTTTGGCTTATTTCCGAACCACGACTCGTATGTTGTCATATCAACGGATTTATATGGTTCCTATTTTCCTCTAATGCATAACCACAAAATGATAATAGAAAATTAGTAAGAGACATCATAGATTGCACCACATCTAGTAAAGTACGATTCTGACATCCAGACACACAATTATGCTGTGGTGTGTTCCAGGTGGCGTGAGTTGTGAAATAATTCCACATGTCTTTATATGCATAGCAAACTCGTTACTCAAATACACACTTGCTGATGAGTCCAAAACTGAAGCATGTTTACCTCTTGTTTTTATATAAGTAGAATATGATTTTTGGTATTTTATTGCGCTCGCATGCATATTTTGTCTTTGTTTCAACAAGATCACGAATTACTAAGTCTTTTGTGAACATATAAATTGGGACTATCATATTATGCAGTAGTATGATATTTCTCAGTGATCAATATCATTTAATTAATTTTTCCTCGCACCTGGGAGAATAGAAAATGCGGAGGAAGCCTACAGAGGGTTTTACGACCACTGGTACGGGCGGAGCTTTCCCGTACCGTCCGCTCGTACCACCTATCAGAGCGTTTGTCTCATCAAATAATCTCACATCACGAAGATGGATTTGAGATCCGACATTCATAAAAACTTATAGCCTCGAAACACCATGCTAGAGAGGGATCTAGAGGAGGAACTAGACGGAGGAAAATCCTTGCTGCTTCATGGATCATCATAGGACATGACATCATCCCCTTCATCATCAACCACTATATATCCATCACCATCACCATTCTCCTCTCCCATAATTTAGATCTTGTTGTAATTCCAAATAAAATTGTGGTTTGCACTAAATTTATCTTCATTCGTTTATCCATCTATTAGAATATGATGATGTTGTTGATTGATTGCATATGTGAGTAGTTCCCTTTGTTATTAGGGAGATGGAGAAACCCTAGCATTATTATAAAATGAAATAAAGATGATCTATTACTTTGGTCCATGATCCATTGATCTATGATATTGTGTTTGATCTCTCTCTAGATGGTACGTATACTCGGGCCACATATCATTTTGATGGCTCTGAAATATAGCCATCTACGTCCATATTTAAATTGGATATTATTCATAATTTTGATGAAGTATCTCTCTAAACCCTGCCACTAATGCCTAATATTCAGAGGGGTATGCAATTCTTACCTTTATATTTTTCCTGTACAGATAATGCCGTTAGAAGATGTGAATCACTATATTAAAGTCAAAGATATGAGATTTCCAACAACTAGAAGAAACCAGGAGCCGTAAGACAGAGGCAAACGTTTTAACGACCAACTATACGATCGGAGCAAAAATTCCAACCGTATAGCTCCGGTTGATAGTTGGCGCCGCCATCGTTTGGTCAAACATAACAAATTTTGTGAAGGGACCCCTATATAAAGAAGCCTCGGGCGACAAGAAAACAAGGAAGACCTCGCCAAAAAGTCTCTTCCACAGATCTCCAGCCGCCTCCAGATCTCAAAACCCTTCTCCATCTCCATAGTCATATTCCACCACTTGTAATAGTAGATCTCTTCTTCGATTGGTGACATTGTAAGACTATTGCTATCAATCTTATGATTTTCATTACAATGTTTGTGATTGTTGATCTCATCTCTATGTGTGAGTAATTCTCCTTGAGCTAAGGGCTTTGGCCTAGCCATGTATCAATTGTGCATGTTATTTATCATAGATGGGATCATGTATTAGTTTGTATGACATGATGATTATTGTATCTTATCTTGCCTCAATCCAAGGACTTTTTAGGTACCCAAGACCCTGAGGGTTGATCCATGTATAGGAAGTATGAGTAATGACTGATCTACAGGTTGGGAACCCTAGTGACAGAAGGGGTAATACGGCTATATGTGAGGGATTTACTTGGGACTAATAATGACATCACTATGCATATCATTAGTTTTCTTTCTTGTATGGATGAGACTAATAGGTTATTGCTATAAGCGGTTGCGGAGGCAATAGCAATTATGGATGCACTACCCACATATAATTTATCTTGCTCTAACAAGTACATGCATACTTTATTTCTATCTTTTATTTCCATTAGATGTTTTGCACAGCTACAGGTGAAACCAAACGCCCTAGGCCCTCTCTCTCCATCATCATCAACAACAAAAAGACGCAAGCTATTGGTCCGGTAAAAACACAAAAGGAATTCTAAAACTCTTGAAGGTCCGTTAAAGTAACTTCACAACGCATTCGCTTCCCGAGGATTTGATAATCTAGGTATACTAGGGAAAAATAAGCTACACTACATCCATAATCCGGATCAAAGGTATCAACCCTTTTTCTAGTGCCGTTGCCAGGGAAACAATAGCTACCCTGGTGAGGTTATTAGGAACCTTGCTAGTTTTTATTCTTGTTTTTAATTTTGTTAGTTTGCTTTCAGTCTTTATTTGATAAACCAAAAAAAATAGTTAGCCTTTAAATTCTTGCTTTTACTATTATAATTCTTTGTTTAAGAAAACCCAAAAGCATAGGAAATATGGCTGAAAAGAAGCTTGGGGAGTTTGCTACTCCCAACAATGATTATTTGCGTACTCCTATTACTCAGCCAACAATTGTTGCTGATAACTATGAAATTAAGCCCCATTATTTAAGTTTGGTTCAAAAGAATCAATTTGGAGGCTCTGTTGTTGAGGACGCAAGTATGCACTTAAATACTTTCACTGAAATATGTGATATGATGCGTATAAAAGCTGTTGACCCTGATGCGGTCAAATTATGTTTATTTCCTTTCTCTCTAAGAGGGAGAGCAAAAGAATGGTTGCTATATTTGCCTAGAAATACTATTACATCATGGGTGGGATGTACTTCTTTATTTATGACTAATTTTTTCCCACCTGCAAAGACTATGCAACTCCGATCTAATATTACTGGATTTAGATAGGAAGAGCGTGAGCCACTAGCGCTTGCATGGGAGAGGATGAAAGAATGCCTAAGAAACTATCCTAGTCATGGGATGGAAGATTGGTTAATCCTCCATTTATTTTCTAATGCTCGTAATCCTGTATCTAAGTCTATACTTGATACTGCAGCTGGAGGAACATTCATGGGTAAACATATTACCGAATCAAAGCAGTTGTTAGACAATATGCAAGACAACCATGCCCAATGGAATGTGGAAAGATCAAACACGAAGAAGATGAACGCTATTTCACCACAAGAAAACGAAGAACTGAATGCTAGTTTGATGAGATCATACTAGCCATAAAAGGTAAGGAAACCTAGGTAAGAGCCACCCCTGAAACAAATATTGAAGAAATAGACTTCGTAGCTCGTAATGATTATAACCCTGCTTGGAAGAAGAGTTACAATCCTAACTTTCAGAAACATTATTCTAGTCATGCAACTAATTCTAATAATAATATGGGAACTAGTAATGGTAGTCTCCAAGAAACACTTAAGTCTTTAATAGACTCACAAAATGAACAAAGCAATATTCTTATTAAAATAATGGAGAACCATGATGCCATGCTTGGTAAATTATCTAACCAAGTTATTAGTTTGAGAAATGATTTGCAGGCCCTCCAAGAAAGAACGAGGATCGTTGAGGCACATCTAGGTAAGATAACCGAGAGTCAAACTCTCATTCTAGCTAAATTTTCATGTAAAGATGAGCCAAATCCTGTTGAAAAACTCAAAATGATGAGGATCCAAAGGGAGGAGCCTGAAGAACTTGATTATAGTAATGCCCCTTCACGAAGCTACACCATCGAAAACCTCGTAAAGAGGATCAATGTCAAAATTACGGTAAGTGAAGGTAACGATGAAGCCATGTATCAACACTTTGTTGATCAAGTAGCAATTAAGGTACACGAGTTTGAAGAGGAATACAAGAAAATCACTGAAAAGTTACTGTTAAACTAGATGACATATTTGATCCTACTATTAAGATAAAGATTGGGACTAATGAGATAGATGCACTTTGTGATCTAGGTGCAAGCGTCTCAACAATCCCAAAGAGTATTTTTAACAAGTTAACTCTTGGCTCCCTTGAAATCACTGAATTAAAATTGCATCTAGCAAATTCTACCTACAAACAAGCTATAGGAATTAAGGAGAACACTTTAGTTTACATCAAAGGCTGTCCTGCTCTAATTGACTTCGTTATAGTTGACATGCCTGAAGATGCTTTTGCTCCTATAATACTAGGCCATCCTTTCCTGAGAACTATAAAGGCTTTCATTAACCTTCATGAAGGAAACGTGAAGTTGCAATTGCGTTTGTGGGATCCTTTTGTTATACATTTCCTCAGGAAAAAGAAAGCCAAACATGATAAGAAGGAGGCCATCACTTTGAAGGCCAATTACTTTGGAGTGGGTGTTACACTCATCTAGCCCAAGTGAGTATCATTAAGGTCAATCTATTGACCATAAAAGATCTCTGTATGGGAGAAAACCCATGTTAAATAAAGGTTTGATTTAAGTTTTTAGTTTTATTTTAAGTTCATGTTTAATAAAGAGTGCTAGGAAACCCCATTTGAGGAGAAGAAGTTCGGTAGTACTTGAAATTCTGCTTTATTTATGCTATTGTTGGTCGACAATATTTACTGTCAATTTTCTATCATAAACAAGGTATATCACTAAGTTACAGGAAAAAAGTTTTCAAAGAAACATAATTTTTTTGATGGGTACAGAGAGTTTAACGACCAACTATATGGCGGGAATAAAAATTCTGACCGTATAGCCGTATAGATATCTTTGCCATCGACAATTTTATTTCCATATGTGCTGAGAGTTTAACGACCAAGTATACAGCGGGAATAAAAATCCCGGCCATATAGCTCCGGTCGTATAGATATTAGTGCCTGTGTACAATTTCTTTTCTAATATACTGAGAGTTTAACGACCAACTATACGGCGGGAATATAAATTCCAGCCGTATAGTTTCGGTCGTATAGATATCGATGCCTTTGTATATTTTCTTTTGCAAGGACAGCCAGTTTAACAACCAACTATATGGCGGGAATATTTTGTTCCGGCCCTATAGTTACGTCTGTATAGCTGCGCCGCCAGGAGGAAATTTTGATAGAACACCAACTATACGGCGGGAACACATGTTCTGTCCGTATAGTTGCGCCCGTATAGTTGCGTCCGACCACAAAATCGCACAGGAAGGTACCTCCAACTCCAAAACTTCAATCTTTTTCTCTCTTGTACCTCCAAAGTCTCTCAAAACCTCAAGAGATCTTCATCTCCATTCAATTTCGTTCGATTTCCTCGCACATTAGTGATCTACGGTATGTTTCTCCTCCAATCCCCCAATTACTTTTTGCAAATTCATATTCGATCTATTGTCATTATCAATCTAGGGTGAGACCTACTATGAATCAATTGCCGTGATTTTCTTGCCTAGATTATTATTTTGAGGAGATTCTTTAGTGTGTTTTGATGAGGAATATATTATACTTACTGTTGTTGGATCAAATAGTTTTATTTTGTGTCTTTCTTCAATGTTTTAGATGATGAACACAAGGAGCTAAACTCGTGCTCGTGCCACCGCTAGCACTTCTCGGGCAGCCGCTCAGGAACGTATGGGGATATGGTTTAGGGATGAGGCCCATCGTGATCGCTTCAACAGGATCAAGAACCGCCAAGTGAAGGCCACCAAGTGGGCTTGCCCCATTATATTGAACCAACTCGGTATTTCTGATGACTTTAATTTACTTTGCAATAGAGATGGCCTGCAAAAATTTGTGTACAATGATGTACCTACTTATCGTCGCTTAACCATTGAATTTATAAGTTCATTGCAAAGCACCATTAAACAATGGCAAGGAGAGGACACTATTTCTTTCTGTCTGATGAACAACAAATACACTTTAACATTAGATGAATGGTGCACATGCTTTAATTTGCCAAACAATGATGTTCATGCTTTACGCACATCCTTTACTGGCTTAAGTCCTTCCCCTGAATAATACTATAATGGAATGAGTTTCACTACTAGAGTGAACAAGGAAAAGAATATTCAACATCCTGCAATTCGCTATTTGTTCTATGTTATTGCTAACACCTTGCAGGCCTGTAATGAGTTCACAAGACTCGGCGAGGAGGACATCCTAGTCCTCACAAAGGCTACTTACATCAACTGCAACCTGTCACTCAACTTGGGCGCTATCCTTGTGCACTACCTGGAGCACCAAGCCTCCCAAAGCCAAGGGCCAATCACAGGAGGATGCATCATCATCGTGATTTCCCATGCCCTAGACATTAACCTAGGTGAGTTGCAACCCGTACTACGTGAGACACGTGTTGGTTTCTCCACCTTGAGAGCATGTGGAATTCTCACTAGGAGAGGTGGTGTTTATTATCTGCATATTGCTGGGCGTCTCTACCCCGCTCCTTTGCCTAATGGTCTTTTCTCTATCGAGGAAGGACGTTTGCTATATGAGTTGCAGGTTGAGCAACACTAACCCGAGGAAGAGATTCCGAAGGAAGATGTAGACCAGGAGGAGGAGCAAGAAGTTCCTTACCAAGAGGAGCAGCCACAAACCCGGTTTACCACATACCAAGATTTCCAATAACTTGTAGGGAATGTGGAGAGGATGCATAGCCTCTCTTTGAACCTCTGAGAATTAACTAGTAACCTCTTAACTCAATTTGTGAACTGGAGTAACGTCTTTTTCCCACCACCACAATGATTTGAAGGGCTTGCAAAAGCCTAAGCTTGGGAAAGTTTCCTCATGTATCTTTATTTGACGTTTATTTGCTTTTATCTATTTTGAGGTTGCGTTTTTATTTCAGTTTATAAGCACTCGTGTTGGTTTCCCCAACACTTTATTTTCTAGTTCTTTCTATTTATTTTCTAGTTCTTTCTATTTTGTAAATTCCCTCTCTTAAAAATCACAAAAAGATTTCTCCATTTTTCCTTATTTTCCCTCTTTCTTTTCTTTCTACTTCGAGGTTTTCATATGTTTGCAGGAGAGTGATCGACTTCGAGTTTCCAAGAAACAAATAAAAAAGGAAGAGAGAAGTGGAACCAAAGATGAGAGGTATGCCTTATGACTCCCCACTTTTGAAGTTTGAGAAACACATGCTAATTAGTAGTAAATGTTGAGATATTATATTGGTGGAGTGAGTCTTTGTATCATAGTAAGATTTTTCATTTGCATGGGTTTTTAATTGGGTACATTTTGTTCCAGCTCTCGTAATTAACCAAGTCTTTCCTAAAATTGCTAAACAATTGTAATAAGAAAAAGTCTCACAATTGAAGGCTTGGGTGTTGTAGTGCTTAGTCTTGAAGGTTTATTTCTAGACACACTCAACATCACTGAAAATGTTGATTGACTTGATAGCTCTCTCTTCAAAAGGATTTGGTCGATTGAATTAATGTTTAGCGGTTTTTGTGAGCATGCCAAAGTTTGACTTGTTAATCATAAGAATGATATAGCTTTACGCATGTCAAACTTCATGGGATGCCAACAACTCCGCTGGCCTACGAACGATCTTCATGGAGGAAACTCCTAGATTTCGGCTATGAGTTGATTAAACACTTGTAGCAGCAATGCTATAGTGGGTAAGATTCTTGGCACTCACGGATAGCTGTAATCATGATAAAATCACTCCTCTAGCTATTATGAGTAATCATTATGCAAAAGGAACAAAAACCTTAGTGATGCCATGAGTGTCCATCACAGCCCGATAAACTAATAAAAATCTTTGACATGCTCTCAATTACTTAAAAACTGAAATTCTTGAAGGATAATGAATAGAAAAATAGTGCTTGAAAAGTCTATTGATGTGGGAGAATTGAGATACTCTAGTGTATATGCTTTCATGACAACTCTCACACTCTTAATTTACATGATTATGCTTTATTATTCAAAGACAAGCCTATGAGTTGATTACATGATATGGAATAAAGTTTACTCCTTTTGAATCATCCATGCTAACAATAATTTTGCTGCACTATAAGGATGCATAAAACCCGTATGATATGATTGCCATTACTCTATCTATGCTGAAGTTTTTTAGGTTTATGAAGTGGAGGAAACATGAGTCTACCAATCATGAGTAAGATCACCATCTCGTTATTTTAGTTTAAATGTTGAGTACCTTTTTGATTTTGGTTTTCTTGCTCGGGGAGGTTGATGGCTCTGAAATATAGCTAACTATGTCCATATTTAAACTGGATATTATTCATAATTTTAATGAAATATCTCTCTAAACCCTGCCACTAATGCCTAATATTCATAGGGGTATGCAATCCTTTCTTTTATATTTTTCCTACACAGATAATGTCATTGGAAGATGGGAATCACTACATCAAAGTCAAAGATACGAGATTTCCAACAACCAGAAGAAACCAGGAGCCGTAAGACGGAGGCAGACGCTTTTAATGACCTACTATACGACCGGAGCAAAAATTTCGGCTGTATAGCTCCGGTCGTATAGTTGGCGCCGCCACCCTTAGGTCAAACAGAACAACTTTCATGAAGGGGCCTCTATATAAAGAGGCCTCGGACGACGAGAAAACAAGACCTTGCCAAAAAGTCTCTGCCACAGATCTCCAGCCGCCTCCAGATCTCAAAACCCTTCTCCATCTCCATAGTCATATTCCACCACTTGTAATAGTAGATCTCTTCTTCGATTGGCGACATTGTAAGACTATTGCTACAATCTTATGATTTTCATTACAATGTTTGTGAGTGTTGATCTCATCTCTATGTGTGAGTAATTCTCCTTGGGCTAAGGGCTTTGGTCTAGCCATGTAGCAATTGTACATGTTATTTATAATAGATGGGATCATATATTAGTTTGTATGACATGATGATTATTATATCTTCTCTTGTCTCAATCCAAGGACTTGTCAGGTACCCAAGATCCTGAGGGTTGATCAAGGTATAGGGAGTATGAGTAATGACTGATCTACAGGTTGGGAACCCTAGTGACAGAAGGGGTAGTACGGCTGTATGTGAGGGATTTATTTGGGCCTAACGGTGACATCACTATGCATATCATTAGTTTTCTTTTTTCTATGGATGAGACTAGTAGGTTATTGCTATAAGCGGTTGCGGAGGCAATAGCAATTATGGATGCGCTGCCCACATATAATTCATCTTGCTCTAATAAGTATATGCATACTTTATTTCTATCTTTTATTTCCATTAGATGTTTGCACAGCTACAGGTGAAACCAAACGCCCTAGGCTCTCTTTCTCCATCATCGATAACAACAAAAAGACGCAAGCTATTGGTCCGGCAAAAACAAAAATAAATTTTAAAACTCTCGAAGGTCCATTAATTAACTTCACTACACATTCGCTTCCCGAGGATTCGATAACCTAGATCTACTAAGGAAAAAGAAGTTACACTACATCCGTAATCCGGATCGAAGGTATCACATTTGCCTCTGCATCTAAAGACAGGGTGATACCCTTAGGGCGTGTATGGGATTATGTCCAGTGTTACTTTTGTGACTATAAGCATTGGCTTATAACCTGCACGGTCAAAAGAAGGAATAAAGAGAGATTCACTAAGCTTATTACGATATCTATGGAGAAACCCTTAATTGTGGCGGTCTGTACGAGTGACAACTCTCAGTCATCGAAGTGGTTATTTAGAGGTGACCGCATTACCCGACTCAAGAAAGCGACCGCCCACGATTCTTGTAGTCAAAATCTTATTATTAAGCTCTCTCCACACATATCATTACGAAAGGAATAGATTATCCTAATTATGATTAATTATCCTATGCTAGCGGTGTATCGTAAATCCTCGAGAACACTTTACGCTTTGTTTGGATGCACACAATTGAATTTAGGAATTGAATTAGGTGAGAATTTCAAATCCTGATTGGAAAAATAATGGCTAACAATTCAAATTTTGTTATTTGGGTGGCTTGAAATTAGCTGTTGGAATCAGAAGGTGCTACCGAATTACAATTTCCATTTAGATATACAAACCATGGAATTAGATAATTTTTTTTACTACGGGTGGAAACTGGCCAATATATACAAATCAAGCTAGAACTTTTTCTAAGAAACGACTAGGCAAGTAGAAGGCACTCACATGCAGCACCATTGTTCATGCTGTGACCAACCCGTGACGTTACTTTTCAGGGAATTCCCCAACTTCTCTCATGTCCTCTAAAGATCCACAGGCAAACTCCAATTTTATTTCAAGTCAGCTGGTGAGCAGGGAAACCAGACGACTCCTTGCAGCAAGGTCGATATGGTCACTGGTGGAAGGGATCAAGAGAAGCGACCGCTGAGAAAAACTGAGCAACCAACGCCAAAATGTCCAGCCGTTTTTGGGAAATCTCCGGTTAATCTGGACTGCCACTAGAAGGGGAAGAGAAAATTTGCGAGGCCAGTGGCCGACGGCTGCAACGCTAGGAAAGAAACAGGCAGGGACCTTTAGAAAGTCAATCAAATCCCCTCCGCCCTCCTTCTGGATGACCGAACAGGAGGACATGGAAGTCAGTATGAACTGGAAGCAACGAAAAAATAGTGAGCTATTTAACGCTATTAGCGCCGCTATAGTGTTTTTAGGCGCTGGACGCTATGCTATGCATTCCAAAGACGCTACGCCCGCTAAATAGCTACGAGCGCTATTTGACGTTACGACGCTATTTGACGTTACGTCTTAGCGACGCTATTTTTCCAGTCGATTTTTACCAGCCCATTCCCCATTCTGGCCCGTTTTGGCCCAGCGGCCTGCCCTAATCCAACTAGCTAACCCTAACAGGCTAACACACACCCAGAACGCCAGTTCCAGTTCGTCTCGTCCACTGCCTCAGAGAGGCGACGCCGCGGCGGCTCCGCCTGTAGCGCCTCAGCCTGGAATCACCTCTGCGTGGGACGACGCCGCCTGGACTCGCCTTCACGCCGAGCTTCAGTGCTTCAAGCCATCGTTCCCCTCCATCAATCCGTCGCCTCTGTTCCCCTCCTTCAATCCGTCACCGACGATCCCTGCACAGGATGTCAGCCACGGCGCCTGCAGGTCAACCTACAGGTAAGACCACAGATCAAGTGTCGATATTTGCTTGGCCATATCTGCATGACTGAGATTACCTAGAGATACTTTCTGAAGAATTAGATGGCGTTTGCACTTTTGCTAGGCTTTTCTGAAGCCTAGCTGTAGAATTTCCGATTTTAGGAATTCAAGCCTTTTCCCAAGCAAAGATAAGCTTTTAGGAATTTAGACGGCTGTGTGATCAATTTACTTAGATGAGCAGATTTTAAGTATGCTTGACGGTCTGCTTTCATGGAGTATATTTTAAGTATGCTTGACGGTCTGCTTTCATGGAGCAGATTTTAAGTATGCTTGGCGGTCTGCTTTTCGATGTAAGTATGCTTGACGGTCTGCTTTCATGGAGTATATTTGCTAGGCTTTTCTGAAGGCTATTTGTGGGATCAATTTACTTAGATGAGCTGATTTTATTCAATTCACTTACATAGTTACATTACAGTAGCATTTTAATTTACTTGCCATTTACAAATTATGCTTTGCATAGACAATAATTTACTTGCATAGACAATAATCTATGATTGTCTGAATGTAGGTGCTGGCATGTCAAACACAACATCAACAACAGCACAACAGCAAGCAGACGTTGTTGCGAGATCAAAAGATCCGGCATCGAAGTATTGCAAGTGTCCGGACCCCGACAAGAAGAATGTTCTACAATGCATTTTCTACGGTCATGTGTCCGCCAATGGCACTACTCGAATCAAGGCTCATCTTGCATGCATTCCAAATTCTGGTGTTAATGGATGCCAAAAAGTGCCAGAAGATGTGAAAGAGGAAATCCTTCGGTATTTGACATAGAAGGGTGATAAAAAGGCAGCCAAGGTTATGGAGTAGAAGCGACGGAGATGTTCAGTGGACTTGAGCCACTCGGAGGGGGAAGAACAAGGTTCAAGTGATGAAGAGGGGGTAAACAATACTTCGGTTGTGCTTAAGCCATTGAGAGCAGCAAGACAGAAATAAAAAACCTCAAGTGGTCCTATGGACAAGTTCTGCGAAGTTACACCCGAAGAGGCTGTAGCCGCAAGGAAGAGGAAACGAGCTGAGACCATCTAGTCAAAGCTCACAACTAAGAGTAGAGAGAAGAAAAGGGCTCGTGCTTGCGAGTATATATGCCAGTGGTTGTATGAAGCTTACATTCCTTTCAACGCAGTCACTCTTCCAAGCTTTGACCTCATGCTTCAACCCATTGTACAATATGGCGAGGATCTGGACGGTCCTACTCCTTATGAAATGGGTGGCCCATTCTTGAAGAAGAGGAAGAGAAAAGTGGAGGAATCTTTCAAGGCACATAGGAAGTGTTGGGAGCTTACTGGATGTATAATAATGACTGACGCATGGACTGACATAAGAGGAAGAAGAGTCATGAATCTTGTAGTTCATAGTGCATATGGTGTGGTCTTTCTTAATTCTGTTGACTGTTTAGCTGTGAAGAAGGATGGAAAATACATCTTTGAGCTTGTTGTTAAGTGCATAGAAGAGGTTGGTGAGAAACATGTAGTTCAAGTGGTGACTGATAATGCAAGTGTGAATCAAGCAGCATCAACATTGTTGAAAGCAAAGCGTCCCAATATATTTTGGAATGGTTGTGCAACCCACTCTATTGATTTGATGTTAGAGGATATTGGCAAGCTTCCATCAGTTGACTCAACAATTACACAAGCTCGAGCTATCACAGTATTCCTTTATGCACACACTAGAGTTTTGTCTCTAATGAGGGAATTCCTTGTGAGAGATCTGGTGAGGATAGGTATTACAAGGTTTGCTATAGCCAACTTGAACTTGAAGAGCTTGTTGGACAACAAGAAAGAATTACAGAAGTTATTTAGATCAGATAAGATGGAAGAAATGGGTTACTGTAAAAAGGTGAAAGGACGTAATGCAAAAATAAGTATGCACTCTGATAGTTTTTGGGAAGGAGTAGATATTGCTGTCAAGTTCTTTGAGCCTTTGGCTAACTTGCTTCGGAGAATGGACAGTGATATACCAGCTATGGGATTCATATACGACTCCTTTTTGGATGCAAAGAAAGAGATTGCTACCAGGTTTGAAAATGAAGAGGAGAATGAGACTAATTTTCAGAAAGTACTGGATATTGTGGATAAAAGATGGGACAAGAAATTGAAAGGGCCACTACATAGGGATGGATATTTCTTAAATCCATTGTACTACTATGAAAACAAGATGGACATTGAGTTAGATGGAACATTTAAGGATGGACTGGAAGCTTGCATGGAGAAAATGGTATCAGATGGTAAGAAAATTGACACAATGATGGAGGAGTACCAGGCATATCAAGATGAAGAAGGGTCATTCGGAAGAGACAGTGCTAAAAGGCAGCAAAGAAACAAGAGCTTTGATCCAGGTGAATATTTACATTTGTTAGTCTGTAATGCAGCTTTGATCCTGGCTCCTTACAATTTACAATGCTTTCTTAACTTTATTTGTTAATGTGGAATGTTGTAGCTAAATGGTGGTCCAATCATGGGTCAAGTGCACCAAATCTGAGGATATTGGCGATGAGGATTTTGAGTTTGACATGTAGCTCCTTCGCTTGTGAGAGGAACTTTAGTGTATTTCAGCAGGTAAGAATGAAGTACAAATTAAATTTGCCTTGCATGCTACTTATTCTCTGCTCAGTAGTACAAATTTGTTTACTTTAGTCCAAGCCTAATATGTTGTTTACAATTTAAATGCTCCAGATCTTCTTTTTAGTGCAATGTAATTTGTTGATCATATTTCTGCTTGCTTATCTTGATATCTTCTTAGAAATAGAATTATTAGCTTGTTGTTTACTACTTTATTACTTTCAACCAGTTTCTCACTAAGAGATGCAATAGGCTGCTTCATGACAAAATGAGAGACCTTGTCTTTATCAAGGCTAACTCCCACCTAGACCAAAACAGAATGCTGAAAGACAGAGATCCTATTGAGGATAGAACTTATGCAGATGTTGTAGAAAATGAGCATAACGAGTGGATCACAGGAATTGTGCCTGAAGTTGTGCAAAATGCAGATGAACCTGTAGATGTACATGTTGAAGTTGAACAAGTAGAAGAACCAACATCAAAGCAAGTGAGAGCTGGTGCTGTTGCATCAAAAAGAAAGAAGGTTCAGCATAGGAAGAAAAAGTTACTTCTAGTTTTTCATGATGATGAGCTCCAATCTGCAGGTTCTTCTTCAGATTCGGATGATGATGCCAATTCATCTTGTTCATATGTTTAAGTAACTTTATGATGCCATTTTATGATGTTTATTTGATCCTTGTTGAACTTGTGGTTGTGTTCTGGACTATGTGAACTGTGTGTCTATGACTATGTTAGTGTGTGTGAAACTGTGAATTCTGAACTATGGTTGTGATTTCGGCTATGTGATGTACTGATGTGTGAACTATCTCTACTTCTCTAGTTGATGTTTGGCTACAGAATGCTATATTTGTGGTCTTATAGCTGCATAATGTTATATCTGTGATTTTATAGCTGCTGAAATCCTGATTTTTCATACTTTTTGGTGAAATGCTATTTTGCACGCTATAGAGTTCCTAGCGTTTTTTGAAGCCCACGCTATTTTAGTTAGCGCGCTATTTTTTTCATTGACTGGAAGAGAGGCCACCAAGCCGCCGCGTCGTCACCAAGAATCTCATGGGGAGAAGTCAAAGATTCTCTCCTATAGCCGACGCTATGAGAGAGGGTGTCAGGGGATACACGACTAGGGAAAGACGTGGAATAGGGCGGCCGAAGACGAAGGGGATGTAACACCCTCGAATCGGCCCTATGCAAGTTTTAGCGCTTCCCGCCAAACCCGCATAGAAACGATTCAAGGACGCCCACTAGGCACTTTCGTGTGGGTGGAAAACGAAGTAATATCATTACACAATAGTCCACGATGGAACCCACAGAACAGATATATATACAGCAACGACTCACTGAGTCAAGAATACAGATATACGGTACAAAGATCCAAATCACCTTGAAAACGATACAACATCCGAAAACGGATAAGAAGCAAATTGAGCTAAGAGCCCTGAAGAATAACCAATGGCGTCCATAACCCTGCCCAAGCCAAGCCGGAAGGGTAACCCTGCTAACGACGTCGATCTCAAACCTGCTAAAACAAAAGGGGTGCCGACAAAGGGCAAAGGAAAAAGAGGAGGCGTCGATCGAGGCCGATGCAGCGAGGCTAGAATTCGGCGGCTCTCGCCTACATAGGTATGGTGGACTGAAGCGGCAACGAAGCATGCACTAAACAACCTATAGAGACTCGATACATCTATCGGCTATTAGAGAGGGGTAAGAAAGACCTATTTGGAACCAAACTTATACTAATACAAATCATACCCATCTTGGTATTCCCCCTCGAGACCAAACGAGGAAGTCAAACCGAGGAACTCACACAGTTGGTAGTTTTATTCATTTCATTATACTTGAAGCACTTACTAGTCGAATATAGATAGCATGAGTCATCCTGATAGCATAAGTAGTGGGCATTTTTAGTTAACCATTCAGTTGTAGTTGCAGTGCTTACTAGTCAGATACAATTAGCATGTGACATCCCAAACCTAGCAGTTGTTGGCACTTTTATTTCATTCCATTGGAGTTGCCATACTTACTAGGCAGGTATAACATGACACGATACACCCTAGTTCCACCAGTTGTTGGCACTTTTATTATCCATTCCATTGTAGTGAAGCTGAGTACTAGTCACATATTAAGTCAAATTTATAGCACTACTTTAGTTATGCTTGTCTATGATCGAGATACTGTGTTCCAAGTCGTCCATAACCACGGACACGGCTTTCAGAAAGATTTACCCTCCAGGGGTGCACAAATAGCAACACACACACGATCAACCTCGGAAAAACCAAATCAAAACCCAACGAGGGTTTCACGACAAAGCAATCACAGGATTCATAAAACATTTCAGGGGGCCACCCCAATAAGCTACCTGCAACAAAGTTTGCCGGCTCCGGAACGGACCCAGGGTTTGTGACGACGGCTGTAAACGACTAGGAACCCGAAAGTGTGACTGGGCTTGTCGATACCGCAAAAACGTGGCACGATCCAAAACAGTACAGGTGCTCCACGCACAATCTTAAATAAAGCAGTAAAGCATGGCATAAGTACAGGATAGCAATAAAGCCCCAAACTAGTTTGTGGACCCAAGAAATAAGAAATGAATCAAGCTCTGGCTAAGGGGATTCATGGTCCCACATGCGGATAGTGCGATAGTCAAGGAACATGTATCAAGTACTCGGGGTCCTACGGGACACAAGTGAGCATGGAAGAACCAAATAACATCTATTGCCCACCGATGCCTCTGCATTAGTTATATCTAGCAATTTAATATCAAGTTGTAATCAAAGCCATGATCATCTCCACCATAAAGCATATGACAATATTCCAACAACTGTGTGGTACTTCACGACACGGGATCGCACCTAAGCAAGCGACTACGACTCGCAAGGCTATCTATCTACCAAACAACAGGTAATAGGATGTGTCCAAGGCAATATAGAGGCTGCAAGGAATATAAATGGTGCACGGAAACTAAAGCATCATAACATATATAGCAATAGATCAAAATGAGGAAGTAAAGACTATAAATGCAAAATAGGTAGAAAGGAGGAGATGCTCGCCTGGAAAACACTGTCAAAGATTCATATCCAGAGAACTTGTCGATACTCGCATCAACTCATTGGCCTAATCCGCGAAGAAGCAAACACTATAAGAAACACCGGATGCAATATTTAATACTACGGCAGAAGATCCAGCATGATTATGATATGATGCATATGCGGTGCAATTAGGCTGTATTAAGCGGAACCGGGGTCTCGACAATTAATTAATAGGTTCCAGTTATTTAGATACCCCGCAATGTAAATGTTGTCTTAACAAGGCAAAACATGGTATCGGTTCGCTACACAAATTTAAATGGAGTCCGGAATAAGACTAGAATATCCCGCATATAGACTCCATATTTAATTTAGGTGAATCGACTATTTAACCCAACCCACGAGATGACATTAATGCAAGCATGATGATTTAATGATGCAACAGGTATATGTCATATTATAAAAATAGAGGCTTAGGGTCACACATCTGGGTTCAGAAGATCTTGGTTCCGGGGGTTCGGGGTTCGACAGGGTTCGACGGGGATCGGTCTCGGCGGGAATGTTCTCGGACAACGGAGTAGATCTTGTCGCACCGTGGCCTTCGGGTCCGTGTAGACGGTCATGGCGTTCAAGGTGGAGAACTCGGCGTTCCGTGTAGGCGACCTTGGCGTCCGGTCCTCGGGCATCGGTGCAGGAAGGAGGTCTTGTCGTACCGGGGTAGAGAACTTGGGGCTTCAGCTTTGATGGTCGAGGCGGACTTGGATCATCATGAGGGCAGAAGTAGCCGAATCGATGTTGCGCGTTCCCTATCTTCACACCGTTTCCATCTGTGCAACACCTCGCCACTGCATCGAACGCCGTATGAAGTTGATTCTTTGGTGCCATCACACCATCTTCAGATCACCCCTACACATATGATGTACACGCCCCAACATCAACAGGAGATCAACAGGAGCTGGTGGCAAGAACACGCGCGTCAGGCAGAGGAGGTCCTGGCGACGAGAAGCTCATGAGGTGTAGACCGCGATAGAGTAGGAGCGGCGACCCGGGTCGGGGAACGTGAGGCAGAGAGGCGGCCCGGGTCGAGGGCGCGCAGGCAGGCCCTCGAGGAGGCGCAGATGGTAGCCAAGCTTCACCACGACTGCCTGATGTGGAAGGCGTCGGGAACATGGGATCGACGGGGCCTGCGGTTGGAGAGGCAGAGGAGGAAGACGGCGGGGTAGGTGGCAACAACGACGGGAGGGGAACTCTGCTCGATGAGGTCCGGCGCACGGGCGGAGGCACGGCGGTCGAGGACGAGAGACGGGGTCATAGGCGCGACGACGAGCACGAGGCGGTCGATTATGGCGGCTCGGCGCACGGGGGCGAGCGGACGACAGTGGCGGACGGTTGCAGAGGAGGTCGAGGCGACGAGGTGGAGGGCCGGCAGCGGAAAGGAACCCCGCAGGCCGAGGTCGACCGGGGCCATGGCTGGCCGAGCTTGGGCGGGACAGAGCGTGGCAGGTCCAATGGCTGCGTTCTAGGATCGAGTAGGGGAGGTGGTGGCTCGCATCCAGGCGGCGGGATGGGGATAGAGGAGAAGGCTGGGGTGGGGCGTGCGGAGAAACGACGAGAGTGGTGGGGATCCGGGCAGGTGGCAGGGAGACGGGCCCATAGGTGGTCGGTGTGTTGGCCAAAAACTGAGTGTAGGATGGGATTCGTGGACTCGGTCCGCTACGTGCGTGCATGTGCGGGGGCGGTACCGTGACGGTATGGTGCAAGGCGAGGGTGGTGGGGCTGATCGGAGGGAGTGGTTGGCGTGCAGGTGGAGTGAGTGTGGCGGTGGCCGCACGGGTAAGGGGTGGTGGGGATTAGGGTTTGGTCTGGAGGTGGCCGGCTGGGCTTTTGGGCCTGGCTGGCTGCCTCCCAAAAATAATATATATTTTATTTATTTATTTAAAAGGCTTTTGTAATATGTTTTTAGACAAATAAAATATCCGGAAGAGACCGGGGTTTTGGATTTGAATAAAGACAAGGTATTTAGAAAACAAAGTCTTTTTGGAAAATAGTTTTAGGCAAACAAATGCAGGATGACATGACGATGCTCAAATGCAATGTGGCATGATGACATGAGCATGCGGTCATGATGATGCACAGAGACAAAACACAACGATTTTCTAGTAGTGGTTTTACCGGGGTGCTACAGGGGAGTAGGGAGAGAACGGGAAGGCGGGGAGGGGCTCACCTAAGAGCGCCGCCACAGGTGTCCTCTGCTCGCGCGAGGTCGCGAGGTCGCCAGGAGGTCCAGTCACATAGATTGTGTTCTGAGTAATGCTTCGTTCGATTCCAAAAGATTTGCAGGCTCGTGAGGTATGAATTGAGTGAGTACATTTTTGCACGCGGGGTCGCGCGGCTCGGAATGTGTTCTCGTTTCCATGCGACAATTCCTAAGCCAAGCAAACAAATGAATTATAGGCTATAATTACAATTCCCTGATTCTAGGCTCATTTCTATGCATCCAAACAGGGTGTTAGCCTTATTGAATTCCAACACCATTTCCAACGCTTTTGTTACTTATTTTACTTTACTTGTTCTATTACTTTTCTGGATTCAAAAAAAAACCCTTCAAACACACTTTACTTGAAATCGAGGGCAGCTTACAAGTATCCTTTGGTAGATAGTGACGATGGGTATAAAGACCTTAACAATATAGCTCTGTGTGGGTTTAATACTCTTATTTCTAAACTAGCTACAATCGATCCGTGCACTTGAAGTCATCAAGGTATTTTCTAGCACCATTGTCGGGGAGCTAGGTGCTTTTCGTATTTGTTCTTAGTTGCTAATTCTATTAATTGTTTTACTAAAGTTGTTTACTAGTTTTAGATAAGCACCATGACTGCACTCGGGCTAATTAACTAGCTTGATGGAACTAAATACCTCAGGAAGTTCAATAGAGGACTTGTTAAGGAATTCCCGAGTGGGAGCGAACCAGAATTCGAGGTTATCCGTCGCTTTATCGTTATGCTTAAAGAAAGAACTTTTGTAGGAGATGATCCAGATGAGGATCCTTACACTCATTTAATGCATTTTATCGAGTTATGTTGGACACTTAAATTGATAGTCTATTCTGATGATGAACTTAAACTTAAATTGTTTAGCCAATATCTAACCAACACTGCTTTAGCTTGTTATAGAATTTGTCCTGTAGAAAAAATTGATACTTGGGAAAAGCTAAAAGGGGAATTTGTATTTTGATTCTTTCCCAAAGTAAAAACAGCTGAAGTCAGAAGCGTAATCACAAACTTCAAAAACCATCTAGGTGAAGGATTGGTAAGAGCCTTCAAGAGGTATAAATCTATTCTTAATAGATGCCCCCATCATGGTTTACCTGAATGGTACGTTTTACATATTTTCTATGGGGGACTTAATCAAGAGATTAAGAATGAGCTCGGCACTAATTCTTGAGGTTCTTTTATGGACTTAACTATAACTAAATCTTGGGAACTACTAGAATGAATTCTCTGCAATAGAGAAACTTGGGGATTTGATTTAGGCAATGAAAGAGGAATACAAATTGAATATGATTGTCTCAATGCTTATAAGAAATCCGATAAGGTTAAGGAAACTGCTAATGAACTTCAACTTGATGATGATATTATTCTGTAAATCCTTCAATCTTTCACATAACATACTAAAGCTCCCAAGAAGGATTAGCTTCAATACACTCAACCACCCGAGCAAGTTGAAGAAGATGAGAAAAATTGCGGCTCCTGTAGAGCCATTAAATAAGGAACCACCTTATGTTTAACCCCTTCCTTTTCCAAGGAAGACGAGAAAACATATGATGGCTCAATAACTCGAAGAATAGTTGGAGAAAGAAAGAATGTTCTTTCAGAAACTAGAGGAAGAGGCAAAAGCAGGAGAATACACCAAGCAAGTATTCAAGACATAGGTGAACCAACTAAGGAGGATATATTAACCATGTTTGCACATTGCAACATGAACGAGATAGATACCGAAGCCTCACAATTCATGAAACGAGAGGTAAAAGCCAAAGATGTTGGTAAGCCTATTCTCCCTTGTAATTTTGGTGGGTCTTCCTACAATGGCCTCTATGATATAGGAACAACTATTATTGTAATCCCTTATAATTTTTCTTAAAATCCAAAATGAACTCATTCTAGCCGAGTTGGAGGACACCGATATGACAGTGATGTTAGAGGATAAGACACTCATAATTCCTATGAGGGTAGTTAGAGATGTTCCAAGCGGTATTGGACCTTACAAATACCCTATTGATTTTGTGCTTGTTGATATGCCTACAAATTTTTATTGTCCAATTTTTTTTGGAAGACCTTTTCTAAACACCGCAGAGGCAAACATTGATTGCAAGAAAGAAATTGCATCTCTCAAGTTTGGCAAAGATAAAATAAATTTCCATTTCTACAAGTTTGATCATATGCAACTATTGAAGAGTTAGATGAATGTGAGTATGAGCAAGAGGAAGACAATAATATCACTAGTATTCCCGCTGTACTCACTGATACTCCCAACGATAGTTTAGCAAGAAGCCTAGTGGATAATAACAATCTTCCTGAAGATATTGATAAAATGGAAATTGATAATTATCTTGATTCAACCCCTACGGTTGATCCTGAAATGAATCAAATTTATGAGATACCTTTGAGAAAAGGGGATGAGGCACTTACACCTCCTACACTGAAAGCCCTTCCTAAAGAATTAAAATATAGGTTCCTCGACGAAACTAATAAATATCCTATTATTTTAAGCTCTAATCTTGCAGAAAAGGAGGAGGATAATTTAATGGTGATCTTGAGGATGCATAGGAAGGCTCTTCGATATTCGATGGATGACTTGAAAGGGATTAGCCCCTCGATAGCCACCCATAGAATATTTGTGGAAGAATGATCTCATCCAGTTGTACACTTCCAAAGGCGACTTAAACCTCACATGAAGGAAGAGATAAGAAAATAGGTAATACGCTTACTAGATATAGGGATAATCTTTCACGTGGAAGAAAGCAAATGGGTAAGTCATGTTCACTGTGTTCCAAAGAAAGGTTGGTTTATTGTTGTCCCAAACAAACATAATGAAATGGTTCCAACTCGTATAGTGATTGCTCGTAGGATGTGCATTTATTATAGATAATTCAATAAGGAAACTAAAAAGTATCACTACCCTCGACCATTTATAGATCAAACCTTAGAGAGGCTTGCTATGCACTCTCATTTTTGTTATTTAGATGGTTATCCCATTTTTTTCTCAAATAGTTGTCCATCCTGATGACCAACTTAAGACAACTTTGACTTGTCCCTTCAGTTTATATGCTTATCTTCATATGCTTTTTGGCCTTTGTAATGCTCATGTCACTTTCCAAAGGTGTATCACTGCCATATTTGTTGATTATGTTGAAACAATTATGGAAGTATTCATGGACGATTTCTCAGTCTATGCAACTTCATTTAACCATTGTCTTCATAATCTTCATAAAGTTTTGCAGAGATGTGAAGATACTAACCTAGTCTTGAATTGGGAGAAGTGTCACTTCATGGTTCAAGAAGGTATAGTACTTGGTCATAAAATTTCAGGCAAAGGCATTGAAGTTGACAAAGCGAAGGTAAAAGAAATAGAAAGACTTCCCCTCCTCGAGATGTAAAAGGTATAAGGAGCTTCTTAGGTCATGCTAGATTCTTGCGGTGACCCAGGATACTGCTGCATGATGTAGTACACTATAGTCATTGACATAACACCAATGAAACACCGTTCACTAGTATTACATCCCTCAGAGTGGTACAACAGAAACACAGCAGGTCCAAGACATGACTATAGATTACAACTCGACTCTTTACAAAAGATCTAGAGAACACTCTAGGTTAAAGAGAGAGAAAGAACTTCTTACAAGGAAGAACCAGAAATAATAACTCCGAACTTATCTGGCTAAAAAGACTAATATCTAAACCATCTGGCTTGCAATTGCTGCTAGTGCAATGCTCTATAGAAATAGGTTTTATGGCTAGAGAATCTACTCCTATCTAAACCGACACTTTATCTTCACTTCAGCTGATGTATATGTTGACTTCATTGACTTTATTGAAGAACTTGAGTTGTCGATGATGGTTTCTTGAGCAGAAATTGATGTTGTTGTCGTCTTCAATGGCTTAGAACCTAGCAAGGGTTAAGAAGGTATGGTTGAGTACAGGCGTACTCAGCAAGTTCACTAAAAAGGAGTGTATGATGCACTATATCTATAGCCACAGACCATAGGTCGTAGGCAATGCATGTTTTCATAAATGTTTCTTCAAAGTTTGCTTTTATTCTGAAAACTATGTCCGACAGCCTTCACAGGTTGACCAGAACCTTCGTGGGGTTCCTTTCCTGTCGAGTTCGTAGCTCCTTCCCGGAACAGGGAGTAACATGTCACAATTCTTACACTCTGCAGAGGTGCATCACTTTTCCCACAAGATACCTTAGCTTTGTTGCACAACCGAGTTGCATTCTCGTCCACACTTCCTTGGTGTGGGTCCTAGTCTAAGATCCAAGCCAATTGCTGCCCTCTCCGCGACCCCATATGTCTGCATGATCCTCCGGGGCTGACTCCACCTCCGTTAAGCCCCCAACTAGGGTGGGTTACAACCATGGTGAGTTCCCGAAGACTCTATGAGCTGGTGATGCCCCTAGTAAGCTCCATAAAAGGTCCAACTATACCTCCGGCAGCCACTCATAAATAATCTAGACACAAAAATCATGGGGCCTAAGGGTGCCCACCCATATGTTGGATCCATACCAGGAATCCCAACGTCACGATAAGGTCATCTTGCCTCCATATGAAAGGGAGAAGATACAACTGACTTTCCCGTCCCATTCCAAATCTTATATCACTGGCGACATTGGTTGTTAAGTCCTAGATCTTATGTTCCTTTACCACTAGAACTGTATCAATAGATTATTACCACTTGGTAAATAATTGTCAACACCTGGATTTTTAATCCCAGATGCCCGTTATGCCATACCTCGCAATCCCAGGATTACCATTTTTGCGAGACATAACGGATTGGATATCACAGTACATCATCCATTACAAACAATACATAAGGTTTTACACAAATAAGGATCTCATGATCCAGTCTTAATACAACAAGCAACAGAAATAAAAGATAGCGTAGCGGTGGGGTCCATCTTCAGGGGCACAGGCAATGCTGACGAAGGAAGATAGTCCTAGTTATCATAGCCGTCCTGCTGACCATCCTCTTGATAATCTCCTTCATAGTCTGGCCATGATAATAGCCAGGGACAAAAGCCATGAGTACTCTTTAAGTACTTGCAAACTACCACTAACAAGTAGTATAAATCTAAGTTAAAGTGGTAGAGCTAGGTCTAACTAAACCTAAGCTGAGTTCTGAAGCAAAGGAAGATAAAGTAAAGTTCTAGAATCACTTAAGTTGGGAAGCTATTATCATAAACACAACCCTGTTGTGGTCAAGTCAAAGTTCATCATTCATTTCCAGTTATTTAGAAAACATCTGACAACGAAATAGTATGGCCATTCCAATCCCATAATCATGACGCGGCTATTCGAATAGTTTGACACTCTGCAGAGGTGGTACACTTTCACCACAAGATTCGATACATCTGTCAGGGATAACCCTGAATCATCATACTTAGTATGCAGATAATCAAACATAACCTTCCCTTTACACACCCTACTATAAGCACCTCTCCTATGAGTATGGCCTCCCAACCATGACCATCAGTCATCTTGGGCACTGCATAGGTGGACAACATTGAGAGGTAGCCTCAGCTCAAACCTCTCCCATGAGGGAACTAATACTAATGCATATAAATTTCCAGCTAAACCTTACCCAATTCGGGTAATGTGGTTGTACGGTAAATTTGGAATGGTATCGCATCCGAATCCAACCATCCGTTTTATAAAAGGGTTAAGGCTCATGCCTCATCATTTTCATCATCATAAACCAGTTGTGTTTCTCAACACATGTCAAAACATCTCAATAGAATGACTCATCATTACAAGGTTTTCACACTTCCTTTTCACCAATTGTTCCCATCTAAAGTGACTCAAGTTTTTGATCTACTCTAAAAGACTAAGTTAAGAGTGTTCACTAAGGTGGAAGGATGGGATCAATCTCATGCCATAGAATGACATCTAAAGGTTTCTAAGTAGGTCAAGTTTTATACTTTTTATGCTACCTTCAAATCAAGTAAAGAACTTTGTATACACTAAGGGGAGTAAAACTTGTAAGTAAGACTTGCGGTACTAATAGTTAAAAAGGGTGTGATCAAAGCATGCCTAAAGCATCCTAGCTCATTCATCTAGCTTAATTCTAGCTTGATAACAATAGCTTGCCTTGGTTGGTGCAGTGGTTGAAGTTTTCTTCTTCTTCTTCTTGGTAGCACTCCTCCTCCTCGTAAGCTTGGTCGGTACTATCTTCTATAACAATACATACGGAGTAGACAATCACCAAACAATACTTAACTAGGCTAGATAGCATTCTAAGACACACAATTGATGATCTATTATCAACACAAGCATCACAAGTTTAATTCAATAGTTTCTTTCTTTTTATTTTAGAAAAGTAATTTCTACTGATTGAAAAATTAACTACTTAAGGAAACATGGGATCATGGGATCATGTTGACACATGTCATCACCACATATTCTAACATGTGGGAATGAGATTTAAGGGTTGGATCAATATTACTTTGGTTTAAGTTCATTATTTAATGATTTAAACTGACTAGAAATGCCTATATAGCATTCTTTTGGTACTAGTCCAAAGTCACTGCATGTAAACCTTAATATTATTACATATTTAGATATATATAATGAAATGTGATTTTTGAGAGTTGGAATCAACTCAAAAGCTAACTTGGTTGATTTTATAAAAATGTTGCAAGTTGCAAAAGCTTCTGTCTTCTCATTTTTATTAGGACAGATCTATAACTCTAATTGAATTAAATCCAACAGGCTTGTATCGATCATTTCAATACTTTTCAGACAAAATTAGTTTCATGCAATTTGGATTTATAAAACTCTCTGAATTGATTTTTAAACTAGGGGACAGAAACTAGATTTAACTAAAAAGAAAAAATCCAGATTTGAATGGGTGGGCTAGCGCGGGAAAAGAAATGGGCCGGCCCAGTGGCGCTCCACGGCACGAGGCTCAGCTGACAGGGGGGGTCCCGCTTGTCAGCGGCATTAAAATGCGAAACGGTAGCGCGCTGTGGGCCGTGCGATTAGAATAGGAATCTACGGCTGAGGGTCATCGTCGACGACGAACAGGTCGCCGGCGAGCTCGAACCCTAGCGGCTTGGTGGGGGTCTACTGGGGGCGTACCAGGGCTCCAGCGGGGTCGGCGAGGCGGGAAAACAACATGGAAGACGACGGCGAGGCGAGGCACGGTTGCAGCAGAGCTTGGGGTGGTCGCAATCAGCGGCGCCCTTCTCCTCCCCGCCCCCTCGGCTCAATTCCCATGGAGAGCTCGCCTTGCTACAACTAGAGGTGGGTGAGGTTTAGAGAGGTGAGGGGAGTGGAATGGTGTGGAGAGAAGAGGTTGGGGAGGGCTCCTTTTATAGGCCCGACGGTGAGACCGAGCAGGATGGGCAGGCGATGGTGGCAACATGGCTACGGCGGGGTAGAGGCACGGCTGGGGATGGCGGTCGATGGGCGGTTCCCTAGCGGTGCTCTAGAACTTGAATGCGGCCATAGGGGCGGTGGCATGCGGTCTGGGTGAGGTGGCGCTCTGAGAGGCAGAGGCGGCGGTGTCCATGGCGAGCGGTGGAGGCGCGTTAGGCGGCCAGGGGATGTCTGGGTGTTCTCTGGTTGAGGCGGAGCGGGCGCGGATGCCAAGGGGCGGTCTGTCGAGTGGGGGACAGGCGCCTGGGCACTGGCATGGTGCGGTGGCACTGGGCGCGGCTTGTCCTCAGTGGTCCACTGCACGGCTGGGCTCGGGCAAGGGACAGGGGGTGGCGGTGAGGCGTGAGCTACCTCCTAGACATGGAGAGAGGGAGAGGGGCAAGGTTGGCCGGCGAGAGGCGGATCTACATGGCATGGCCGTGCCACTAGGGGCTAGGGGAGTGGGTGGTTAGACTCTGGTTAGATCAAGAGGGGACAGGGGAGATAAATGAAGATCAATTGGGGGCAAAACCCTATAGTAAACAGTGAGCTAGGATTAGAGTAGAGATTATGCATGCAAGGTGTTTGATGAAATGGCCGCATGAAAGAAAGTTTTGAATTTTGGTTTCAAATTTTTTGAGTGATCTCCACTAGTGATAGGTAGTCTCTGGTTGCAAGGGTTTTGAAAGTGGAGCTCAAATAGATGGTTTTTGAAATAGGGGTGATCTATGCATATGCATTAGATTCAATTTTAAACTGTCATTTAAAATAGTTAACAGAATGTTTTTAGCAAATCAAAAGGTGGGCCTTGGTACCTCATTCTAGCAAGGGGTGCAAGGATCAAGAATTGTTTCTGTTAAGTTTTGAGAACTAGGAATAGCCAAAGTAGGCATGAGAGTGAAATTTTCCAAAATGACCATTCCTCTTTTTTAATTCTTTTTGATTTGATTTTCTTTAGGAAAAGTTTGGCAATGATGTAGATGATGTTTAAATCACCTAATAAACATTTTACAAGCATTGGATCATTCAATCATGGCAATTCAAACAACTCCTATTTTAAATGCACACATATATGAATGCTTTCATTTTAAATTTGAAAAAGTTTTTGTTAACCCTATTTTTGGATGATTTGATCTTGCTAACCTTGGATTGATGTTTTGGGATGTTACAATAATCCATAATCATATTATTATGAAAATAGTATTTTCTGTCCTTTTTGAAATGCAGGTGATGACAAAGTTGAGTTACAAGCATAGAAAATAATCAAAGGACATGAGCAAGTTGTGAACTTGCCTTTTGTGATTGCAAGATTATGCACTCATAGTCTTCGAGAGAATAGAAGATCCAAATTCTGTAAATAGCATCATTGGTCCGGTAAGGACTAATGTTTAAAGAAGCAAGATGCAATGATGCATAAGTAATGTAATGCAATTTGAGAAACGTGAATCCCCGTAATAGTCATATCTAATCTAGGGTTTGGAAACTGGAAATGAGTTCTTTAGAATGTGTTGCACTTTTATAACAGATTCACACTTGTGCTTCTTATTAAGGCTTGTGAGAGTGCGTGTGAAACAATAAGTAAATATAACAAGTAATATGCAATAGTAAAGCACTCAAATGATATTGTATCTGAAATACTTCTTAAACAAGATTAAGATTCCATTAGAGTTTATAAATAGGTGTTCAAGGATTACTTCTAATGTTTCTTAAAAGAATAACCTTTGAGGAAAGATTACTTTTACAAAGTAAAAAGTATTCAAACTTAAAGTTAATACTTTAAGGTTTTCTTATTATCTAAGATTATTAAAAAGGAAGACATGAAGGAATTAGTAAATAATAGGTTATACTTAATAAGTAAATAATAGGTATTACTTCAATTACTTTGGAGTTTAGTTTAAATCTTTGAGTGGTTTTCTGAAACTGGTGAAGGAATTAGTAAATAAAAGTTTGGTGATGTTATAAGTGCATATGATTCTAGTGATAAACAATATACCATTTTAGTTGATCTTATACTTGATAAAATATTTTTGGAGAGTAAGACTTACTTAATTTTAAATGGTAGTTTTTGTGAGTACAAGTTGAATGGGTTAGACCTATCTTAACTGAATTTGAACATAGCTTGCATTTATTATTACACTTTTAAACTTTAAACAAATAATGCTAAAGGTAATAGTAAGTATTTATATATTTTTAATGAATTAAAATAAAAGAAAAAGGGTTTAAATAAGATTTATTAGACCTTTACCTTTTATTTTACTTCAAAAGTATGAGTTGATATTTCTAGTGTGTAGATTTCATTTTTGTGATCATTTTGGTATATTATAAGTATTTTTGTGAATTTTAAATAATAAGATTTGATTTTTATCAGTTTATTCACTTTATAAATACCTAATAAATAATAAATATTGATTAAGTGATACAAAAATAACTTACAAGTTTGTAAATGTAGATTTTGTTTCTATAAGAATTTTGGTATTTTATTTATATGTTTCTTATTTACTAATATTAAAATATGAATTTTTAAAGTTTTATTACTTATAAAATCTTTATTAAATAATAATTATTTAAATAATTAACACAATAATATTTTATAATAAGGTTAAATTATAGATTTTATTTTTCTAAGCATTTTGATATATTATATGCATTTTTCTGAATTATAAAACAAAAGATATAGAATTAACAAGATTTAACTATTTTATTCAATTTCTGGAAATTATATATATATATTTAACTTATTTGGTTTTATCTATTTTCTAAACAGATAATACTTTTTATACTAACACTAACCCTAGCCGCAGTGACAAACAGATGGGCCATAGGCCATGTTGGCTGCCATGTGAGCAACAACCAGGTCAAACTGTGTTGAGGTGGCATGGATGACGCCGGCGTGACGTCATGGTGACATCAGCCGAAGATGGTCCTGAGATCATCGATCAATCTCTCGATCGGAGGCCCGCGAGAAAATGGGATTGTCTCTATTCGATTCAACACAGCAGGACGAACCACATAGTGGTTGCTACATCTAGAAATGCTCATCGGAGACGGTGACATGATGACGGCCAACGGCGGCGGTGTCGGGTGCTCGAGGAGGCGGTGCTACGGCGGGCTAGGGTCAAATCGGAGAGGTTCATCGGAAGCAGGAGCTCACCTAGAAGTTTGTAGAGGCGACAGCGAGGAGAGGCAAGCTCGGACGGCGTTGCCATGGTCGACGACGAGCGGCAAATAGAGGTGTCGATTGGCTTGATTGGGGGCCCTCTGGCTACCGTGGCCTAGCTAGGAAGAACGAGAAGGGTACGGCGAGCAGGAGGGTGCCCTCGGTTGGATTTAGGGTGGTCGGAGACAGCGAGGACAACAAGCTCTGGCGAGGTAGATTTCTGCTCCTTGCGGCACAGAGAGGAAATGGAAGAGAGGAATTGAGGATGAGGATGGACCGGGCATCATGGTGGCCTTCTTATCCCCTCTAGGCGTCAGTGGCACGAATCTAGACGAGGCCTACGTCACGGTGCGGCGGCGGACGACGGAGCTCCGGCCAGCGAGCAGCCTGTGTGCGTATCGGTGACGACGATGGCCATTTTGCACGAAACCCCGTGGCCAAAACTCTGGCTCAACCCGCGATCCTTCTTTGGTCCCACCGGTCAGTCAAAGAGTGAGAGCGAGATGGGCTAGTATCGGGCTTTTGCCAAGTGAGCGGAAAATTACTGCTACTACTCGTGAGCGGAAAGTAGGGAATGGTTGTGGGCCGGTTCTGCTGTGCTACTTTTTTCTTTTCATTTTCGATTTTCTGTTTTCTATTTTCTTTAATAAATTCTTTTCAAATTGGAATTTCTTCAAGGATTTAAATATCCAGAAATTTGTAGGTTATGAACATTATTGTATAGATCAAGTATGATCTTTTCTCTTGATTTCTTATTGTGCATTTAAAATATATCCATTATATTAAGAGTCTATTTCATTATGAAATATAATTAAGGATTAGGGCTTTAGGATTTTATTCCTTTTATAAAAAAACTTATAAGGATGGTTTCCATTTTCAATATGATAATTACCATGGTAAGGATTAGAAAGGGCTAATGATGATTTTATCATTCTATACACACTTGGTATCATATTAGATTTCATATTTATATTATAATTCTTTAAGTCTTGTGGTTCATAAGAGGGAGATTTATCTTCCATGATTCTTCCTATTTGGTGGTTTCTCCCATTCCAATCCTATTTGGTGGTTTCTCCCATTCTTCCTAAATATACTCTATAAATCTCTCTTATCTTATTCACAAAGATCACATCTTACTGAATAAGACAATCATCTGACTCCACCATATCCATCATCATATGATGACATGGTCATGCCACTCAACAATACTCCATTCTTACTCCTTGTATATAACTCCTCTTAATTAACTACCATTGATGCACCTATCAATGTAGCTACTGCTAACTCCATCTATTAACTTCCTTAACTTCATCTTGCAACTACTTCCAAGGTTTGCAAGACTACAATCCTTACTATACAACAAAGTATATCAATCCTTAGAAATAGGTATAGTACTACTCCCATAATACCTATTGTCCTTATATTAACTTGGTTAAGCTACTATGCCTCCAACTACTCCATACAACTCATCAAACATTTCATCATACTCTAGTTTGACATCTAATGATCAAGCTAGATGATTCAGATTACTAGAACCTGCCTAACTTGGTATATTCATAACCCTTATTCAACACCTAATCATCTATTCTCATGTGACTTGAGAATAATGACCACCATCCTTTGATCATACAAAGCTTAGGCATCTCATTGTTTGATCAAGATCTATACTTAACTAAGTAGTAAACTTGTATTAGTCTCTCTATAGACTTATCTTGTTAAGCAAGTTATTCTAAGTTTATATCCACTTGTCCTCACAAGATTGTTATCTAACATACTAATACTACTAGCTTTCTCATAGCTCCATGATCACTAGTTACTTCCTGGTTTAAATACTACTTCTAGTTAACTCAGGAGTGAGTTAACTCCTCCAGCATCAGATGGTTTGATCTCCACTAAGGATCACATCCCATTGATGATGGCACACTCTACCATAACTAGTTACTTCTTCTTATTAACTTACTTAAGGTATTTGGAAGGTCAATACAATAAGTCAAAGGCTATGAGTCAATAAGTTCTAGATCAGGAATTGATCACCCAATATTGATGATCCATAGACACTAGGACTTGGTCAAATAGGATTGTCATCTATTAACATGACACTAAGGGTATGTGATGGATGGTCTTGGCTTGACTTCCATTTCTACTCTATTTATAATAAGAGTCAATGTTTAAGAACTACCATGATACCCATGGTTGGAAAAATTAAGGCAATCAAGTGTTTCCAGATTTAGTTATAGAATTTCTTTTACTTAAGTTATGTACTTAACTTGCTATTCAAGGTTTGTGGTAGGTAATATATTAATATCATCTTTAGAATATTAAGTATTCATCCTTGATTTTTGGTATGGAATACCATGTAATGATCTCTAGAAGATCTAGTATTCCTTATTAAGTAGTGTGTTGTGACTTAGTTTTATTACATTTGATCTACCCTTAGATCAAATTATATTACCCAAAGATAAGGTTTTAGCTAAGGTCATATTGAAACTTATCGCAGTCAACTTGATGATCTACTTCAGTTCCACCAAGTTAAGAGAAGCTTCAATCACTTTGACAAGTTTTATTTTAAGAACGAAAATTATTCGGATATTCTATGCATGAATGCAATGCACACACCTATGTTTAGCTTATTTCTAAGCTCTAATGCTGGGGTGTTACAGACTCTCCCCCTTAAAATAAACTTCATCCCCTAAGTTCGTACTCTCTTGCGTTTCGGAATGAGGAGTTGACTTGTATTGATCATGGCATTTCTCAAATTCCATTGTGATCACAAATTGGGATAATTGTGGTATCCCATATCGAGATCTTTTTCCTTAAATCCTCTTCATTTTTGACAATATCCACTATCACTTCTAATTTATCCTATGGTTTCAGTTACTACAATCTCTTGAAGTATATCCTTACAATCCTATTTAGAATTGGTTTAGGACACATTTAGTCCATTCCAATCAGACTTTCCTACTACTATACACTGGACTTATTTTGGTAGGCTCTCCTCTCAAGGGAAACTTATCAGTTGTTTCCCCTTTATAACTAGTCCACTAGGGTTAAGCAGTTATGTCTACTTCGATCATTCATCTAGACATACGCTCGAGAGTCCTCTTATACAAACGATTTCTTATAACCTTATGAGAATAAGGCTTAATCTCATCATAGTTTAGTACTTCTTCTCCAACCTTTAGTCGGAAAGTTAGACAACAACACTAGTGTTTATTGTTTACTCCCCCCTTGGGGTTTCCTAATGGTCTATAAACTACATGTATAATACCCATTAGTTAAGATATTGGTCTCTGTCCAGTTTATATATTACCTCTAGAAGTTCTCACGAAAGAATTTGCAGTATATCCACATAATTGTGGATCTCCGAAAGGAATCTTCCGAAACTATTTGTATTACTTCTAACCTTTTGGACATTTTCGCTTTAGTAAGCCCGATCTTACGAAGTGTCTCGAAAACCGTTTCGCTTAAATTCTATACTCCTTAGGTCTAACTTAACTTAGGCCAAGTCTTATACTCTCTAAATTATATAAAGATGACCTAATTAGCTAAACCACTAGGATTCCAGCTACAGATACCAACTACGGATACCAGCTGCGGATTCTCCTAGGTGTACGAATTACCCTACGGTTTTAACTTCTTGTTGGCATTCTCTCTAAATTGTAAGAGCTTGAATACCACCCTTATTCCAAGAGTTCTTCTTTACACTGATTCATGATACTTCCATGAACCAGGTACAACTTCTTAGCAACATCACCTATCTTAAGTGATCTTCTATTCATCCTTCATGTTGCTCTCCCCTTTTTTCTGCACTAATAATCCTTCTTGTTGCCAACTAATAATAAGTTGGGATTGATCCATCCTTCAAAATAGTGTTGATACTCCTTATATTTAGCTTCCTTCTTCTTGCAAGTCTTCAACTTGATCTTCGGAACTCGTGAGTCCCTTACACGAATTCCATTTTCTATCTAGGTCTATAACATCAAGTAATAACTTGATGATGCAACATGCATTTGCACATCAAGTCAAACTTCATGCACAGATCTAGTCAACCAAGAAAATGCAAGAAAAAACCAAAAATCCAAATGTGGTACATATAACACACATCATTCTAAGCCAGGAATATAGTAGTTGAGTATAATGCCTCTAGAATTCAGGCTTAGCTGTGTAGTATATGACACCTCCTAGTGTAGGTTTACTTTGTGATACTTAGCACTTAGGGTTTAAACTACTCTTCGTCTCAATATCTACCCAAATTGCTCAGGTGCAACAGGATAATTTTGAGCAAAGCGGTCTCACTTTGGTTCTGACTAACCACTTACTTTTCTTTCCGGACTACTAAAGACTACTAAGTTTCTATTCTATCATAACTATCCTCACATGATCTCTCAAAACTACTAACAACATTGTAGTTACTACCTTAATCCCAAAATTATTGTAATGTTATAATATCTATGACTTCTATCATAGACCTACATTGTTCTTTACTTATTGTTATTACTAGATTAGTTACCAAACACTTGTCCTAATTACAGACTTATCATGGTCTCGGAGCTATTCTCACCATGAACTTATTAAGCTTTACCTAGTCATCATGATTAAAGATCTAATCTCACCATGACAACACTTCTTCTTAGCTTACTATCAATGATTCTTTACAAAATTATACTCCATCACATGGAATTATCAAGTGGATGCCACATGATTTACTTCCATTTGTATCTATACATACTCTGATGGTCTAACTTAAGTGGTATGGTGGTATCTACTAGTGATAAGATTATGCTACTTCCCATGGATTCTAAATATAGACTCCATCACTAATACTACTCCACATGGTATCCTGATCTTAGTCCTAATCATACTTGATATTTTATCTTACTTAAGATATCTTAGTAAAGATATACCTATTTAGAACGATACTAAAATGGCATTTCTCTAGAGAATACATATAACTAATCCTTAAGAAAGATGATAAGAACATCCAACTTAAGTGTGACAAGGTTTATCCACAAGTGGATATCCATCACAAGTCTTGGTTCAGATAAGATGGCTCCTATAGTCACTATCCAACCTACAGATCTTCCTAAAAGGGTTTTAATCCTAAGGTTAAAGCATATGCTCTGATACCAGCTGCGGTGACCCAGCATACGACTGCATGATGTAGTACACTATAGTCGTTGACAAAACACCAATGAAACACTGTTCACTAGTATTACATCCCTCAGAGTGGTACAACAGAAACACAGCAGGTCCAAGACACGACTATAGATTACAACTCGACTCTTTACAAAAGATCCAGAGAACACTCTAGGTTAAAGAGAGAGAAAGAACTTCTTACAAGGAAGAACCAGAAATAATAACTCCGAACTTATCTGGCTAAAAAGACTAATATCTAAACCATCTGGCTTGCAATTGATGCTAGTGCAATGCTCTATAGAAATAGGTTTTATGGCTAGAGAATCTACTCCTATCTAAACCGACACTTTATCTTCACTTCAGCTGATGTATATGTTGACTTCATTGACTTTATTGAAGAACTTGAGTTGTCGATGATGGTTTCTTGATCAAAAATTGATGTTGTCATCGTCTTCAATGGCTTAGAACCTAGCAAGGGTTAAGAAGGTACAATTGAGTACGGGCATACTCAACAAGTTCACTAAAAAGGAGTGTATGATGCACTATCTCTATAGCCACAGACCATAGGTCGTAGGCAATGCAGGTTTTCATAAACGTTTCTTCAAAGTTTGCTTTTATTCTGAAAACTATGTCCGATAGGCTTCACAGGTTGACCAGAACCTTCGTGGCGTTCCTTTCCTGCCGCGTTCGTAGCTCCTTCCCGAAACAGGGAGTAACATGTCACAATTCTTACACTCTCAGAGGTGCGTCACTTTTCCCACAAGAGACCTTAGCTTTGTTGCACAACCGAGTTGCATTCTCATCCACACTTCCTTGGTGTGGGGCCCAGTCTAAGATCCAAGCCAATCGCTACCCTCTCCGCGACCCCATATGTCTGCACGATCCTCCGGGGTTGACTCCACCTTCGTTAAGCCCCCAACTAGGGTGGGCTACAACCATGGTGAGTTCCCGAAGACTCTATGAGCTGGTGATGCCCCTAGTAAGCTCCATAAAAGGTCCGACTATACCTCCGGCAGCCACTCATAAATAATCTAGACACCAAAATCGTGGGGCTAAGGGTACCCACCCATATGTTGGATCCATACCAGGAACAAGATAAGGTCATCTTTCCTCCATATGAAAGGGAGAAGATACAGCTGACTTTCCCGTCCCATTCCAAGTCTTATGGTTGATGCGTAATATACGACGCTAGAATCACTGGCGACATTGGTTGTTAAGTCCTAGATCTTATGTTCCTTTACCACTGGAACTGTATCAATAGCTTATTACCACTTGGTAAATAATCCATAATCATATTATTATGAAAGTAGTATTTTCTGTCCTTTTTGAAATGAAGATGATGACACAGTTGAGTTACAAGCATAGAAAATAATCAAAGGACATGAGCAAGTTGTGAACTTGCCTTTTGTGATTGCAAGATTATGCAATCACGGTCTTCAAGACAATAGAAGATCCAAATTCTGTAAATAGCATCATTGGTCCAGTAAGGACTAATGTTTAAAAAAGCAAGATGCAACGATGCATAAGTAATGTAATGCAATTTGAGAAACGTGAATCCCCAGAATAGTCGTATCTAATCTAGGGTTTGGAAACTGGAAATGAGTTCTTTACAATGTGTTGCACTTTTATAACAGATTCACACTTGTGCTTCTTATTAAGGCTTGTGAGAGTGCGTGTAAAACAATAAGTAAATATAACAAGTAATATGCAATAGTAAAGCACTCAAATGATATGGTATCTGAAATACTTCTTAAACAAGATTAAGATTCCATTAGAGTTTTTAAATAGGTGTTCAAGGATTACTTTTAATGTTTCTTAAAAGAATAACCTTTGAGGAAAGATTACTTTTACAAAGTAAGAAGTATTAAAACTTAAAGTTAATATTTTAAGGTTTTCTTATTAGCTAAGATTATTAAAAAGGAAGACATCACTACTTTAAACAACCATAGCATAAGTGGATGCATTTACCTTTCTATTTTAAAATCAATGGTTATACTTAATAAGTAAATAATAGGTATTACTTCAATTACTTTGGAGTTTGGTTTAAATCTTTGAGTGGTATTCTAAAACTGGTGAAGGAATTAGTAAATAAAAGTTTGGTGATGTTACAAGTGCATAGGATTCTGGTGATGAACAATATACCATTTTAGTTGATCTTATACTTGATAAAATATTTTTGGAGAGTAAGACTTACTTAATTTTAAATGGTAGTTTTAGTGAGTACAAGTTGAATGGGTTAGACCTATCTTAACTTCATTTAAACATAGCTTGCATTTATTATTACACTTTTAAACTTTAAACAAATAATGCTAAAGGTAATAGTAAGTATTTATATATTTTTAATGAATTAAAATAAAAGAAAAAGGGTTTAAATAAGATTTATTAGACCTTTACCTTTTATTTTACTTCAGAAGTATGAGTTGATATTTTTAGTGTGTAGATTTCATTTTTGTGATCATTTTAGTATATTATCAGTATTTTTGTGAATTTTAAATAATAAGATATGATTTTTGTAAGTTTATTCACTTTATAAATACCTAATAAATCATAAATATTGGTTAAGTGATACAAAAATAACCTAAACAAGTTTGTAAATGTAGATTTTGTTTTTATAAGAATTTTGGTATTTTATTTATATTTTTTCTTATTTACTAATATTAAAATATGAATTTTTAAAGTTTTATTACTTATAAAATCTTTATTAAATAGTAATTATTTAAATAATTAACACAATAATATTTGATAATAAGTTTAAGTTATAGATTTTATTTTTCTAAGCATTTTGATATATTATATGCATTTTTCTGAATTATAAAATAAAAGATATAGAATTAACAAGATTTAACTATTTTACTCAATTTGTGGAAATTATATATATTTAACTTATTTGGTTTTATCTATTTACTAAACAGATAATACTTTTTATACTAACACTAACCCTAGCCGCAGTGACAAACAGATGGGCCATAGGCCATGTTGGCTGCCATGTGAGCAACAACCAGGTCAAACTGTGTTGAGGTGGCAGGGATGACGCCGGCATGACGTCATGGTGATATCAGCCGAAGATGGTCCTCAGATCATCGATCAATCTCTCGATCGGAGCCCCACGAGCAGACGGGATTGGCTCTATTCGATTCAGCACAGCAGGACGAACCACATAGTGGTTGCGCCGTCCGGAAATGGTCACCGGAGACGGTGACACGACGACGGCCAGCGGCGGCTGTGTCGGGTGCTCGGGGAGGCGGTGCTACGGCGGGCTAGGGTCAAATCAGAGAGGTTCATCAGAAGCAGGAGCTCACCTAGAAGCTTGTAGAGGCGACGGCAAGGAGAGGCGAGCTCGGACGACGTCACCATGGTCGACGGCGAGCGGCGGACAGAGGTGTCGATTGGCTTGATTGGAGACCCTCTGGCTACCGTGGCCTAGCTAGGAAGAACGAGAAGGGTACGGCGAGCATGGGGGTGCCCTCGGTTGGACTTAGGGTGGTCGGAGACGGTGAGGACAACGAGCTCCGGCGAGGTAAATTTCTGCTCCTTGCGGCATAGAGAGGAAATGGAATAGAGGAATTGAGGATGAGGATGGACATGGCATCGCGGTGGCCTTCTTATCCCCTCCAGGCGTTGGTGGCATGAATCTAGATGAGGCCTACGTCACGACGTGGCGGCAGATGGCGGAGCTCCGACCTGCGAGCAGCCTATGTGCGTATCGGTGACGACGACAGCCATTTTGCACGAAACCCCCTGGCCAAAACTCTGGCTCAACCTGCAGTCCTTCTTTGGTCCCACCGGTCAATCAGGGAGTGAGAGCGAGATGCGCTGGTACTGGGCTTTTGCAAAGTGAGCGGAAAATTACTGCTACTGCTCGTGAGCGGAAAGTAGGGAATGGTCGTGGGCCGGTTCTGCTGTGCTATTTTTTCTTTTCCATTTTGATTTTCTGTTTTCTATTTTCTTTAATAAATTCTTTTCAAATTGGAATTTCTTCAAGGATTTAAATATCCAAAAATTTGTAGGTTATGAACATTATTATATAGATCAAGTATGATATTTTCTCTTGATTTCTTATTGTGCATTTAAAATATATCCATTATATTAAGAGTCTGTTTCATTATAAAATATAATTAAGGATTAGGTCTTTAGGATTTTATTCCTTTTATAAAAAAAACTTATAAGGATGGTTTCCATTTTCAATATGATAATTACCATGGTAAGGATTAGAAAGGGCTAATGATGGTTTCATCATTCTATACACACTTGGTATCATATTAAATTTCATATTTATATTATAACGCTTTAACTCTTGTGGTTCATAAGAGGGTGATTTAAATTTCATGGTTCTTCCTATTTGGTGGTTTCTCCCATTCCAACCCTACTTGATTTATAGAGATTATAATTACTACATACACTTTTGGTTAGGGTTTAAGATAATAAAGCAAACAAGGTTTTCATATGTAAACACCCATCTGGTTTCTACTTATCTCTTAGACATTTCATTTGACGAAGAGATACTATCCATTAGCTGCCTAAAGATAGGAACAGTTTTAACTACTTTCTTTATTCTAGGATTTTAAACAAAGAGGTGGACATGGGTCTTGTCCTAATTTGGTGAACTATTGGTTAAAGGTTTCTCAAGCACTCCTACCTTAAGACTTCACTAGGCTTATCCTTAGATAAGGAATTTCTTTCCTAAATATACTCTATAAATCTCTCACATCTTACTGAATAACACAATCATCCGACTCCACCATATCCATCATCATATGATGACATGGTCATGCCACTCAACAATACTCCATTCTTACTCCTTGTATATAACTCCTCTTAATTAACTACCATTGATGCACCTGTCAATGTAGCTACTGCTAACTCCATCTATTAACTTCCTTAACTTCATCTTGCAACTACTTCCAAGGTTTGCAAGACTATAATCCTTACTATACATACAAAGGACATCAATCCTTAGAAATAGGTATAGTACTACTCCCATAATACCAGTTGTCCTTATATTAACTTGGTTAAGCTACTATGCCTCCAACTACTCCATACAACTCATCAAACACTTCATCATACTCTAGTTTGACTTCTAATGATCAAGCTAGATGATTCAGCTTACTAGAACCTACCTAACTTGGTATATTCATAACCCTTCTTCAACACCTAATCATCTATTCTCAAGTGACTTGAGAATAATGACCACCATCCTTTGATCATACAAAGCTTAGGCTTCTCATTGTTTGATCAAGATCTATACTTAACTAAGTAGTAAACTTGTATTAGTCTCTCTATAGACTTATCTTGTTAAGTGTAACATCCCAAAACTTTAATCCAATATATCAAGATCCAAATCACCCAATTTAAGGTTAACAAAAACTTTTTCTCATTTAAATAATTAAGCATGCATATGTGTGTTGCATTAATATGGAATTGTTTTGAATTTCCATGATTGTTTGTTCTTTTGGTGGTAAAATGATTCTAGGATGAATGCCACATCATCTAGATCATTCCCAAGCAAAATCCAAAGAAAAAGAAATCAAATAGATTTAATAAATGTAAATGGTCACTTTTGCCATTTTAATCAACTAGGTCACTTTGGGTGTTCCTAGAACTCAATTCTTAACAGAAACAATTCTAACTCTTTGCACCCATTGATAGTACAAGTAAATATCTTCCAAGGCCCACTTTAAATTCTTATAGAAACATTTAAACCCTAATTTAAAATGGCAATTGAAAATGGAATCAAGTGTATGCACCTAGGTTCCACTTTTTCAAAAACCAACCAAATGAGTTCAACTTGACAAATCCCAGCAACCAGAGATGCTCAAGCATAAGACCAACAACTCCACCAAAAATCATTTCAAAATTCCAATCTTTGTTTCATGCGGCCATTGTGTCGAACAGGTGGCATGCACAAAATTTCTTCCTAACTAACACTACTTGTGGATCAATGCATTGTCGAGTATTTGGGCTCAATCTGGTCCCCTTGTCTCCCCTAGCTCTAACCAGCCCCTAACAAACTACTAATTGCCCTAGAGCAGCAGTGCCGTGCCACCCCGATGCCATGATCGCCTGGCCGACCATGCCCACGTCGCAGTAGCACGCCCTACCCTCTTCCACCGCACCAGGGAGGTAGGCGTGGTAGCACCACCGCCCACGGTCCCTTCCCCAAGTGCAGCCAGCCCCTGGACCACCATAGATCACCCTCGCACTGAGCCTCTGTGCCGTGCCAGCTCACGCCAGAAGGCTGCGTCCCGACAAGGCAAGACGCGCCTCGACCAGCTCACAAGGCCGCTCTGCCTTGACCCCAGCACACTCCCTGCATAACCCTCCTCCCGTCAGACGACCAGTAGCCATCCCGACCGTTTGCCACCACCCCTAGCATCGCCTTTAAGCCGTAGCTGACCGCCAGGGAACCGCCCACCGTCCGCCTACCCAGCCCATGCCGATAGCTCTCTGTATCGTCATCACCGACGAGCTCGCTGTTGCCCTCTCGGTCCCCTCGTCGAGCCTATATAAGGAGGCCACCCCTAGCCTCATTCTCCACACTCCAACACTCCCCTCTCACCACTGATCCTTCCCCACCTCTCGCCGGAGCCGCTCGAGCAACCAGTCGCCGGAATTGCGCTGGCGTTAGTCGCAACAGAGGAGGAGAAGCCCCCGTTGATTTCGTCCACCCCAGGAGCCGTCGTGACCTTGCTTGAGACCGCCGTCATCGCCTCATTTGATTGCCCCTGTCGCTGCACTTGCTGGATCCCTGGTATGCCCCCACTGCACCCCCACCGAGCCGCTAGGGTTCCACCTCGCCGGTGACCTGTCCGTCATCGACGACAAGCCCCAGCCGTAGATCCTAGTTCTAATCGTGCGGTCCACGCTGCCCCGTATCACTTCGTGTTATAAGATTCACTGACAGGCGGGACCCCCCTGTCAGCTGTCCTCTGCACCGCGGAGCGAAACTGGGCCGGCCAGTTAGTGTTCCCGCGCTGGCCCTATAATTCAAATTTAGATTTATCTATTTAGACTTAATCTAGATTTTGTCCACTAGTTTGAAAATCAATTCAGAAAGATCTACTGAACCAAATTGAGTGATTCCAATTTTGTTGGAAAGATAATAAAAATCGCTATCCAAGACCGTTGGATTTAAATCAATTAGATTTAGAGATCTCTCCTAGCAAGAATAACAAGACAAAAGCTTTTTTCACATTCAAACATTTTTCTAAAATCAACCATAATAGCTTTTGAGTTGATTCCAACTCTCAAAAATCACATTTGACCATACCTATCTAAATATGTAATAATATTAAGGTTTGCATGTAGTGACTTTGGACTAGTACCAAAATAATGCTATATAGGCATTTCTAGTCACTTTAAATCATTAAATTTTAATCTTAAACTTTATAAAATGTGATACTTCATTTAAATCACATTCCCATGCATTAGAATATGTGGTGATGACATGTGTCCATATGATCCCATATTTTAATTGGAGAATATTAAATCTTAGTTAATTTCAATGAGTAGAAATTACTTTTCTCAAATAAAATAAATGAAATTAGTTCATCAAATCTTGTGATGAATGTGATGATACTAGATCATCAAGTGTGTGCCTTAGTGTGTTAAATATACTAGTTAAGTATTGTTTGGTGATTGTGTATTCCGTATGTATTTATAGACGATAGTACCGACCAAGTCTACGAGGAGCAGGAGTTCTACCCGGAAGAAGACGAGGAGAATTTCAACCACTGCACCAATCAAGGCAAGCTATTATTGGCAAGCTAAAACTTGCAAGCCATCACTAGATGCCATATAACCCAAGAAAGACACATTAGGCATGCTTTCGTTATACCATTTTGACTTATACCTACTCCAGGTTTTATTTACAAGCTTTACCTTCTTTTACTTTACCAGAGTCCTTACTTGTTTATAGATAGCATAAAGAGTATAAAACTTGACCTATCTAGTTAGACTTAGATGTCATTCTGTGGCATGAGATTGAGATTAGCATTCCACGTTAGTGAACACTCTTAACTTAGTGATTAGAGCTAAACCAAAAACTTGATCACTCTAGATGGGAATACTTGGTGAAAATGACTTGTGAAAACCTTGGAATGATGAGTCATTCTATTGAGATGTTTTGACATGTGTTGAGAAACACCAATGGTTTATGATGATGATGAAAATGTTGAGGCATGAGCCTTAGCCCTTTTATAAAAAATGATGGTTGGGTTTGGATGCGATACCATTCCAATTTTACCGTACAATCACAATACATGAATTGGGTAAGGCTTAGCTGGAAGTTTATATCCATTAGTATTAGTTCCCTCACGGGAGAGGTTTGAGCTGAGGCTACCTCTCAATTTTTTCCACCTATGCAGTGCCCAGGATGGCAGATGGCCATGGCTGGGAGGCCAAGCTCATAGGAGAGGTGCTTATACTAGAGTATGGAAAGGAAAGGTTATGTTTGCCTGGCATGAACCTTATGGTTGGCAGATGGCCATGGCATGAACCTTATGTTTGCTTATCTACATACTAAGTATGATGATTCAGGGTTATCCCTGACAGATTATCGAATTTTGTGGTGAAAGTGTACCACCTCTACAGAGTGTCAAACTATTCGAATAGCCATGTCCGCGGTTATGGACAGTTGGAGTGGCCATACTGTTCCATTGTCAGATGTTTTCAAAATGACTTATGAAATGAGTCGTGACCTGAATTGACCACAACATGGTTGTGACTATGACAACTAAGTTCCCACTTAGGTGATTTTCAAACTTTATTTTATCTTTCTTTGTTTCTGAACTTAGCTTAGGTTTCAAACTTAACTTTACAAATAAACTTAGAGTTTAGCATTCCTAGTAGAACTACCTTACTTGTTAGTGATAGTTTGCGAGTACTTAAAGAGTACTCATGGCTTTGTCCCTGGCTATTCCCGTGGTCAGACTATGAGGAGAACTACCAGGAGGAAGGACAACAGGACGGCTACGACAACTAGGATCATCTCCCATCGTCAGCATTGCCTGTGACACTGAAGATGGAGCCCACCGCTACGCTATTTATTCCGCTACTTGTTTGTACTAAGACTGGATCATGCGGTCCTTTATTTGTGTAAGACCTTATTATGGTTTGTAATGGATGATGTACTGTGATATCCAATCTGTTATGTCTCACAAAAATGGTAATCCTGGGATTGCGATGTATGGCATAACAGGCATCTGGGATTAAAAATTCGGGTGTTGACAAGTTGGTATCAGAGCCATCCTGACCATAGGAGACCCTAGTTAGAATGGACGCCTGAACAAAAACTTAGTTTCAAAAACAAAGAAGTGAGTATTTGTGAAAACCTATTTCCTCTCTTACCCTTGGGATTCTTTCTCTTAAAAAATTACATGTTCCTCAAAAATTCTTACATTACTACATCAAATTTTGACACACTTGATCACTTCACTAACTTCTCATCCTAAATTTTTATAGATGGAAGTTCAGTACTGCAAGTTCTACTAGTTGGGCAACAGAGGCCAACTAATCTTTGAGAGGGAGCTTGATGCACTGTCTGAGTACTTGGAGCTTCCGCATCCGGAATTCTTTGAGCTCAACTCAATGGTCCACCAGGAGGAGATTTACAATGGCTAGTATTTGCTGGTCTTCGAGGCAAGTTAGAGGCAGCAATGTCCGAGAAGATTCAATTCACCGTGAGAGAGAACAACTGGCTAGATGGATTAGCTAGGGCAATGCATGAAGCTCTCGCTCGTCTTTGCGCACAGAATGTCAACTTGATCCAAGGAACCCGCTTTGCTCACTATGCAAGGCGTGATTCTATGGGAATGCCGCTAGAGATGCCAAGTCACCCGGAGTTGAAGCGTCAAGTGGAGAACCTTGACTTCCTACTGTACGACAGACAGAAGGATTTGGAAAATGCTAGAGAGTTCGCCAACCACAACCTTGCAATTGCCGCCCAAAAGGCCCAGACGTTCTCACTGCTCGTCAAGGATCATCAGTCTCTTCGCCGTCAACACGCAAAGAAGGATCGCACCATCAACCGTCTTTCCAAGAAGGTGGCCGACCTCGAGAAGACCATCTAAGAGCAAGAAGCTCAGCTTGCAGCAAAAGAAGAAGAGGAGGAAGGTGAAGACATCCAAGGGGATATTCACTCGTACGTCAGCAATGATGATGACTATCTAGAGGATGATGCAATGGACTTCTACACAGACGATGATGACTCCGACTTCATCGATGATGAGTAAATGCACTAGAGCACTATCGTAGGAGTGAGAAGTATCGGTCCCATTGTATCCTAGCTTACAGAATGGTTCTTAAAACCATCTGTTTTCCCTTCATGTTGTGGTGTGTGTGTGTTTGTATTGTGTGCTTTGCTTGAATGAATCAAAAGAAGTTAGTTGCAAAACCTGAGTCAAACTCAAAGTTTTAGCTTTGAAACCAAAACCATAAACCTTAGAACTTTCCCTCTTACCCCATTATCTATCTCAATCTTCAGATGACTCGTGGAAACCAAGGAGGGAGCAGCTCATCGCAGGACCCAATGCTGCAAATTCTGCAGACGCTCATTGCAGACTGTGAAGCTAGTAGGGCAGAGCGCCAAGCAAATCTAGCCACACTACAGCAGATCGCCCAGATGGCTCACAACAATCAGAACCTTGGAAATCAGGATCATCATGGATCCAAACTCAAAAACTTCCAGAATACCAATCCCCCAATCTTTAGCAAGTCTGAAGACCCGCTGGATGCTAATGATTGGTTACAGACCATGGAGAATAACTTAGAAGTCGCCGGAGTGGATGCCAACGAGAAAGTTCTGTTTGCCACCCACTATCTAGACGGATATGCAAGAGCATGGTGGAACATCACCCGCACGATGAACCATGGTCAAGTGATGACATGGGAAGCCTTCAAAGTTAAGTTCAGCCACACCCATGTGCTGCAGGGTCTAGTCACCAGAATGAGAGATGAATTCAGAGAGCTAAAGCAAGGCATAATGACTCTAGTAGAATACCGTGACAGATTCTTGTCCCTCGCCAGGTATGCACCGGATGAGATCAACACGGAGGCCAAGAAGAAGGAGAGATTCCTGAACGGACTGCATGATGAGATGCAGACGGTGCTAGTCAACATCCGTTTCAAGGATCTCAAAGAGCTAGTCGACTCTGCCATTCAGATGGAAGGGAAGATTAATCAAGCAAACGACACGCGCAAACGTCGGATGATGCACCAAGCTGGATCCAACAGTCACTAGAAGTATCGCCCCAATCCGTCTGCCGGATATGCCCCGCGGAACAATCGACCCCCAATGTCTTGCCCAAGGTACCGCAACCGTAGCGGAGGAAATGTGAAGTCCGGAGGAAACAACAACAACCACCCCGGAAACTCCAGCAATTTCAACCGTGCACCGCCCAAGTCCAACAACAACAACAATACTGCACCTAGAACTAGAAGCAATGCCATGCCCGTGGCAGCAAAAGACAAGACTCAGATTACTTGTTTCGAGTGTGGAGTGAAGGGTCACTACTCCAATGAGTGTCCCAAGAAGATTGCCGCCACTGCCAATGTGAATTCCCCAGCTCAACAACAGCGTCGTGTTCAGCCCGGAAGAAGATTCGCCCCAGGGAACCCTCACAACCGCAACGACCGTCTCTTCCACATGAACACCAAAGAAGCCCAAGAAGCGCCAGATGTAGTGCTGGGTATGTTTTCTGTCAACTCCGTTTTAGCAAGAGTGTTGTTTGATTCTGGAGCATCACACTCCTTTGTCACCAAAGAATTTTCATGCACTATTAATATTCACCCAACCAACTTGAAGCATGTCATGATAGTTCAAATACCCGGTTCAACCACAAAAGCTAGAAAAATTTGCAAAGTTGTGCCTATCAGATACATGGGATAGATTTTTATGCCAATCTAATAGTACTTGGAACCAAAGGTTTGGAAGTAGTACTAGGAATGGATTGGATGTCGAAGCATAAATGATTGATTGATTGTGCCAAGAAAGCCATCACCATGACCAGTAGCTCTGGAGTATCAGTAGAACATATATCTGAAACCTTGCCCCATCAATTCAAGTGCAACAAGAGTCTATCCCTACCCACCATAGACCAAGTCAGAGTAGTCCGTGAATACCCCAACTTATTCCCAGATGAATTGCCCGGTATGCCCCCGAATAGGGATATTGAGTTCATCATTGAACTGATCCCCGAAACCGGACCCATAACTCAGAGACCCTATAGCATGAACCCATCAGAGTTAGTGGAACTGAAGAAGCAACTGGATGCTATGCTGGAGAAAGGCTTGATTCAACCAAGCGCATCGCCATGGAGATCGCCCGTGTTGTTCCTCGACAAGAAGGATGGAGGCAACCGTTTGAGCACAGATTACAGGAAGCTAAATGACGTCACCATCAAGAACAAGTACCCATTACCAAAGATAGAGGATCTATTTGATCAATTGACTGGTGCCAGTGTGTTCTCTAAGATTGATCTTAGGACTAGTTATCACCAACTTAAGATTCGTGCAATGAATATTCCAAAGACCGCCTTTACCACCAGATATGGATTATATGAGTATACGGTCATGTCGTTTGGATTAACCAATGCTCCCACTTATTTCATGAATCTCATGAATAAGATCTTTATGAATCTTCTAGATAAGTTTGTCATGGTGTTTATCGACGATATCCTTATCTACTCCAAGTCAGAAGAAGAGCATGAGCAGCATCTGAGAATCATCCTTGAAACCCTTAGAGAGCATCAGTTGTATGCCAAGTTCAGCAAATGTGAGTTTTGGCTAAAAGAAGTAGGATTCCTCGGACATATTGTGTCTACCGGAGGAGTCGCTGTTGATCCCGCCAAGATCAAAGATGTCGAAAAATGGGAAGCCCCAACCACTCAAACCCAAGTCCGTGCATTTCTCGGATTAGCGGGATATTACCGCAAGTTCGTTGAAGGATTTTCGAGCATCACAAGACCAATGACCCAATTGTTGAAGAAGGACAAGAAGTTTGAATGGACCGACAAATGTGAAGCAAGTTTCCAAGAGCTCAAAAAGAGATTTTTTTGTAGGGAAAAAGAGATTGATGTCAGCCCCAATATTGATCATGCCAGATATCAAGAAGCCGTTTGATGTGTATTGTGATGCATCCAAGATTGGTATCGGATGTGTATTGATGCAAGAAGGCAAAGTCATCGCATATCTATCTCGACAACTGAAGCAACATGAGAAAAACTACCCCTCCCATGATCTTGAGTTAGCAGCCATAATTTTAGCCTTGAAGACATGGCGTCATTACCTTATGGGTAATCGCTATGAGATTTACTCAGATCACAAGAGCTTGAAGTATATTTTCACCCAGAAGGAGCTGAATATGAGGCAAAGGAGATGGATAGAGTTAATCAAGTATTATGACCTTGACATTCACTATCACCCCGGCAAAGCCAATGTGGTAGCGGATGCTCTTAGCAGATTGCCATGTAGGCTAAACACTATGATCAAGGAGAAGCAACCAAGTTTGCATTAGGAGGTAGAGCAGTTTAGAACTGAGCTAGTTAGCAAAGGATTTTTTAGCTAGCATTGAACTTCAACCCACTTTGATTAGCCAAATCAAAGAAGCCCAGAAGGGAAATGAAAGTATCGACGAAATCAAGCATCGTATTGGTACAGGAAAGGTACCTGGATTCACCGAAGACGAAGAAGTTCTGCAGGTACAAAGGACGTATCTGTGTGCCAGCAGATTCGGAGCTGAAGCAAGTTATCATGCAAGAAGCTCATGATACTCTTTATTCTATCCACCCCGGAGGAACGAAGATGTATCAGGATTTGAAGGAGCAATTTTGGTGGCACAAGATGAAGAGAGAAATCAGAAGCTACATCGCCAAGTGTGATATCTGTCAAAGAGTCAAAGCGGAACATCAGAGACCCGCAGGACTGTTGCAACCATTGCAGATTCTAGAATGGTAATGGGATACTGTCGGAATGGACTTTATCACCGGTTTGCCTAAATCTAGTAGGGGAAATGACTCTATCTGGGTCATCGTTTATAGACTGTCCAAGTTTGCTCACTTTATACCTGTCAAGACAACCTACCAGAGTTTGAAGCTAGCAGAGTTGTACATTGCTAAAATTGTTAGTTTGCATGGAACCCCCAAGACCATAGTGTCGAATCGAGGAACCCAATTTACCTTGAGATTTTGGCAGAAAGTCCAAGAAGGATTAGGAACCAAGTTGAATTTCAGCACAACTTATCACCCGCAGATCGACGGACAGACTGAAAGAGTCAACCAAATCTTACAGGATATGTTGAGAGCTTGTGTGTTAGAGTATGGATCAAAATGGGAAGATTGCCTGCCTTTCGCAGAATTCTCATACAACAATAGTTATCAAGCCAGTTTGCAAATGGCCCCATTTGAGTTCTTATATGGAAGAAAGTGTCATACCCCTTTGAATTGGTCGCAAGTAGGAGAGAGTCAGATTTTCGGACCCGACATCCTACGAGAAGCCGAAGAGAAGGTTCACAAAGTCCGTGAGCACCTCAAGACTGCCCAATCTAGACAGAAGAGTTATGCTGACAAGATACATAGAGACCTAACTTTCAATGTCGAAGATTTTGTGTATCTCAAAGTTTTGCCATTGAAGGGAATGCAACGTTTTAGTCTGAAAGGAAAGTTAGCCCCCAGATATATCGGACCCTTCAAGATCCTGAATCGCCAGGGAGAAGTATCGTATCAACTGGAACTGCCTGAGGAGATGTTTGCCATCCACAATGTGTTCCATATCTCGTTACTTCGCAAATGTCTAGAAGTGCCGGAGAAGACCGAAGTTTTCAAGAACATCGATCACCAAGCCGTTGATATCAACAAGGATCTGATGTATCGTGGAGTGCCCATCTGTATCTTGGAGGAAGCCTACAGAACCACCAGGACCCGGAGTATCAAATTTCTCAAGATCCAATGGAGCAACCATACCAAAGAAGAAGCCACTTGGGAGCGAGAAGATTACATTAGGACTGAGTTTCCAGATCTCTTTAGTTCCTAGTTTTCTTTCTAAAATCTCGGGACAAGATTTTGTTTAAGGGGGGAAGGTTTGTAACATCCCAAAACTTTAATCCAATATATCAAGATCCAAATCACCCAATTTAGGGTTAACAAAAACGTTTTCTCATTTAAATAATTAAGCATGCATATGTGTGTTGCATTAATATGGAATTGTTTGGAATTGCCATTATTGTTTGTTCTAATGGTGGTAAAATGATTCTAGGATGAATACCACATTATCTGGATCATTCCCACGCAAAATCCAAAGAAAAAGAAATCAAATAGATTTAATAAATGGAAATTGTCACTTTTGCCATTTTAATCAACTAGGTCACTTTGGGTGTTCCTAGAACTCAGTTCTTAATAGAAACAATTCTAACTCTTTGCACCCCTTGATAGTACAAGTAAAGATCTACCAAGGCCCACTTTAAATTCTTACAGAAACATTTAAACCCTAATTTAAAATGGCAATTGAAAATGGAATCAAGTGTATGTACCTAGATCCCACTTTTTCAAAAACCAACCAAATGAGTTCAACTTGACAAATCCCAGCAACTAGAGATGCTCAAGCATAAGACCAACAACTCCACCAAAAATCATTTCAAAATTCCAATCTTTGTTTCATGCGGCCATTGTGTCGAACAGGTGGCATGCACAAAATTTCTGCCTAACTAACACTATTTGTGGCTCAATGCATTGTCGAGTATTTGGGCTTAATCTGGTCCCCTTGTCTCCCCTAGCTCTAACCAGCCCCTAACTAAGCTACTAATTGGCCTAGAGTAGCAGTGCCGCGCCACCCCGACGCCATGATCGCCGGCCGACCAAGCCCACGTCGCAGGAGCACGCCCCGCCCTCTTCCGCCGCACCAGGGAGGTAGGCGTGGTAGCACCACTGGCCATGGTCCCTTCCCCAAGTGCAGCCAGCCCCTGTACCACCACAGATCACCATGAGCCTCTGCAGCTCATCCTCAGCTCATGTTCTCATCAAAGCCGCTGCCGCCTCTCAACACAGCCGCCCTTGACTATAGCCAACCTTGACCCCAACACACTCCCAGACAACCCCTATTCCCGCCGCGCGACTAGTAGCCACCGCCCGCCTCGTAGAACGCCGCCTCTGCCGCTCAGAGCACGAGACGCGCCCGACCGTTCGCCACCGCCCCTAGCATCGCCTTTAAGCTGTAGCTGACCGCCAGGGAACAGCCCACCATCCGCCTACCCAGCCCATGCCGATAGAGCTCTGTATCATCGTCACCAATAATCTCGTCGTCGCCCTCTCAGTCCCCTCATCGAGCCTATATAAGGAGGACACCCCTAGCCTCATTTGCCACACTCCAACACTCCCCTCTCACCACTGATCCTTCCCCACCTCTCGCCGGAGCCTCTCGAGCAGCCAGTCACCGGAATTGCGCCAGAGTTAGCTGCAGCAGAGGAGGAGAAGCCCTTGTTGATTTTATCCATCCCAAGAGCCGTCGTGACCTTGCTTGAGTCCGCCATCATCGCGTCGTTCGATCGCCCCCATCGCCGCACTCGCCGGAGCCCTGGTATGCCCCCACTGCACCCCCATCGAGCCGCTAGGGTTCCACCTCGCCGGCGACCTGTCCATCATCGACGACAAGCCCTAGCCGTAGATCCTAGTTCTAATCGTGCGATCCATGCTGCCCTGTACCGCTTCGCATTATAAGACTCACTGACAGGCGGGACCCCCCTGTCAGTTGTCCTCTATGCCGTGGAGCGAAACTGGGCTGGCCCGTTAGTGTTCCCGCGCTGGCCCTATAATTCAAATTTAGATTTATCTATTTAGACTTAATCTAGATTATGTCCACTAGTGTGAAAATCAATTCAGAAAGATCTACTAAACCACATTGAGTGATTCCATTTTTTTTGGAAAGATAATAAAAATCTCCATCCAAGCCCGTTGGATTTAAATCAATTAGAGTTAGAGATCTTTCCTAGCAAAAATAACAAGACAGAAGCTTTTTCACATTCAAATATTTTGCTAAAATCAACCATAATAGCTTTTGAGTTGATTCCAACTCTCAAAAATCACATTTGACCATACCTATATAAATATGTAATAATATTAAGGTTTGCATGCAGTGACTTTGGACTAGTACCAAAATAATGCTATATAGGCATTTCTAGTCACTTTAAATCATTAAATTTTAATCTTAAACTTTATAAAATGTGATCCAACATTTAAATCACATTCCCATGCATTAGAATATGTGGTGATGACATGTGTCCATATGATCCCATATTTTAATTGGAGAATATTAAATCTTAGTTAATTTCAATGAGTACAAATTACTTTTCTCAAATAAAATAAATGAAATTAGTTCATCAAATCTTGTGATGAATGTGATGATACTAGATCATTAAGTGTGCGCCTTAGTGTGCTAAATAGACTAGTTAAGTATTGTTTGGTGATTGTGTATTCCGTATGTATTTATAGACGATAGTACCGACCAAGTCTACGAGGAGGAGGAGTTCTACCCCGAAGAAGACGAGGAGAATTTCAACCACTGCACCAATCAAGGCAAGCTATTATTGGCAAGCTAAAACTTGAAAGCCATCACTAGATGCCATATAACCCAAGCAAGATGCATTAGGCATGCTTTGGTTATACCATTTTGACTTATACCTACTCCAAGTTTTATTTACAAGCTTTACCTTCTTTTACTTTACCAGAGTCCTTACTTGTTTATAGATAGCATAAAGAGTATAAAAATTGACCTATCTAGTTAGACTTAGATGTCATTCTGTGGCATGAGATTGAGATTAGCATCCCACATTAGTGAAGACTCTTAACTTAGTGATTAGAGCTAAACCAAAAACTTGATCACTCTAGATGGGAATACTTGGTGAAAACCTTGGAATGATGAGTCATTCTATTGAGATGTTTTGACATGTGTTGAGAAACACCAATGGTTTATGATGATGATGAAAATGTTGAGGCATGAGCCTTGGCCCTTTTATAAAAACTGATGGTTGGGTTCGGATGCGATACCATTCCAATTTTACCGTACAACCACAATACCTGAATTGGGTAAGGCTTAGCCGGAAGTTTATATGCATTAGTATTAGTTCCCTCGCGGGAGAGATTTGAGCTGAGGCTACCTCTCAATGTTGTCCACCTATGTAGTCCCCAGGATGGCAGATGGCCATTGCTGGGAGGCCAAGCTCATAGGAGAGGTGCTTATACTAGAGTATGTAAAGGAAAGGTTATGTTTGATTATCTGCATACTAAGTATGATGATTCAGGGTTATCCCTGATAGATGTATCTAATTTTGTGGTGAAAGTGTACCGCCTCTGGAGAGTGTCAAACTATTCGAATAGCCATGTCCGCGGTTATGGACATTTGGAGTGGCCATACTGTTCCATTGTCAGATGTTTTCAAAATGACTTATGAAATGAGTCGTGACCTGAATTAACCACAACATGGTTGTGACTATGACAACTAAGTTCCCACTTAGGTGATTTTCAAACTTTATTTTATCTTTCTTTGTTTCTGAACTCAGCTTAGATTTAAAACTTAACTTTACAAATAAACTTAGAGTTTATAATTCCTACTAGAACTACCTTACTTGTTAGTGATAGTTTGCGAGTACTTAAAGAGTACTCACGGCTTTGTCCCTGGCTATTCCCGTGGTCAGACTATGAGGAGGACTACCAGGAGGAAGGACAACAGGATGGCTACGACAACTAGGATCATCTCCCATCGTTAGCATTGCCTGTGATACTGAAGATGGAGCCCACCGCTATGCTATTTATTCTGCTACTTGTTTGTACTAAGACTGGATCATGAGATCCTTTATTTGTGTAAGACCTTATTATGGTTTGTAATGGCTGATGCACTATGATATCCAATCTGTTATGTCTCGCAAAAATGGTAATCCTATGATTGCGATGTATGGCATAACAGGCATCTGGGATTAAAAATCCGGGTGATGACATTAAGCAAGTTATTCTAAATATATATCCACTTGTCCTAACAAGATTGTTATCTAACGTACTAATACTACTAGCTTTCTCATAGCTCCATGATCTCTAGTTACTTCCTAGTTTAAATACTGCTTCTAGTTAACTCAGGAGTGAGTTAACTCCTCTAGCATCAGATGGTTTGATCTCCACTAAGGATGACATCCCATTGATGATGGCACACTCTACCATAAGTAGTTACTTCTTCTTATTAAGTTACTTAAGGTATTTGGAAGGTCAACACAATAAGTCAAAGGCTATGAGTCAATAAGTTCTAGATCAGGAATTTATCACCCAATATTGATGATCCATAGACACTAGGACTTGGTCAAATAGGATTGTCATTTATTAACATGACACTAAGGGTATGTGATGGATGGTATTGGCCTGACTTCCATTTCTACTCTATTTATAATAAGAGTCAATGTTTAAGAACTACCATGATACCCATGGTAGGAATAATTAAGGCAATCAAGTGTTTCTAGATTTTGTTATAGAATTTCTTTTACTTAAGTTATGTACTTAACTTGCTATTCAAGGTTTGTGGTAGGTAATATCTTAATATCATCTTTAGAATATTAAGTATTCATCCTTGAGTTGTGGTATGGAATACCATGTAATGATCTCTAGAAGATCTAATATTCCTTATTAAGTAGTGTGTTGTGACTTAGTTTTATTACATTTGATCTAGCCTTAGATCAAATTATATTACCCAAAGATAAGGTTTTAGCAAAGGTCATATTGAAACTTATCGCAGTCAACTTGATGATCTACTTCAGTTCCACCAAGTTAAGAGAAGCTTCAATCACTTTGACAAGTTTTATTTTAAGCGCGAAAATTATTCAGATTTTCTATGCATGAATGCAATGCACACACCTGTGTTCAGCTTATTTCTAAGCTCTAATGCTGAGGTGTTACAATTCTATAGAAGGTTTATTAAGAACTTCTATCAGACCGCTATACTGTTAACTAACCTCTTACATAAGGGAGTTATTTTTAATTTTCATGAAAACTGATGCACTTATTTCACCATATAAAAGCAAGATCTGCTTGATGCTCCTGTAATTAAACCACCTAATTGGAAGAAACCTTTTGACCTATTTTGTGAAGCCAGTCAAGAAGTAGCGGGAGCCTTTCTTTGCCAACATTATGGTGATGAAGTAAATATCATTCATCATGCTAGTCACACCTTGAATGGTGCCCAAAATAAATTATCTTTGTCAGAAAAGGAACTCTTTGTTGTTGTTTTGTCCCGTGATAAGTTTAGATCTTACTTAAGTGATTCAAAAGTAAGAGTGCATACTGATTGTGTTGGCTTAAAGAAATCCTTGAAAGAACTGACGTTAATCCTAGAATGATCCGTTGGATTTGGTTTTGGAAGAATTTGACTTGCAGATCCTTCAAAGAAGAGAAGAATAGGTTGATAGTCCGATGAGTACTGAAGAGATCAAAACACCAGAGAAGGTGTCATCTACTTGTGTACCATCAGGGACTATCCATCCGAAAAGATTTTTTTGTTTCTTTCTACAATGGTTTTAGCAATTTCTTGTAACCAACCTTGTTCAAAGGAAAGAAGAGGAAGTTAATTCAACAGTTCAAGGGAGAGAGGGTGTCAACGTAAAAACTCATTACTACCAGACAAGTAAGGTAATCAAAACCTTGTTTTTCTATGGTTTAACTGTCGTTAGACATTTTTTGCTTGCATTTTTAAAATCCTCTCGTTTTTCAGAAGCTACTGCCAGCTTTACGAGCTTTGTACGGGCATGCGGTATGGTACCAACCGCCCATACTGCTGCTTGTTAAACGCCCAGTATCTTTGCCTCGCCTTTGTTAATTTTTGTCCACTGGGTGCGACCGGGTCATACGGTTACCTCCCACTGTACGACGGGTTGTTAAACGCATTGTATCTTGTCGGATTTTCATTTGCCATCTATTAAAAAAACTTATTACTAATTTCTGGAAGGATGGTAACCGTCAGCATGGGCAAACTGTATGGGTAGCATCTGCCCGTACCAATTAGTCGGTAGGTTTTGTACTGATGTCAGTCGGTTGGATTTTTGGAAGTACATCGAGTACGGGCACGCCATACGGGCACCGCCCGTACCACTGATCGTTAGTGCCTCAATTTCTTCCTTTTTTCTCTTATTTCTTTCCTAATTTGTTGGGACCCTTTTTTGGATGACCTTGTACTTCCAGCACGAGTTTTTCCCTGTTTCTACCCCTTCTTAAGCCTTCCCAAAGGGTCTTCTTCTCTCTTATATCAATAGATCCAATCTCCTTGATGCGCTACAAAGTTCTAGGAAAAGGCAAACCTTTCAGCCTTATGGCTCCTTCGTGGGATAGTTTTCTGACCTCCTCCATCGAAGCTGATGACCATGAAGCACAAGGTTTAAGCTCAAAGAACAAGAGGTATTCCTACAACTCCGATGATGAGGAGGAGGAGTTCGAGACCTTCATGGAGCAGACAACGAGAGGATGCGGCAACCAGATTATATCGCTATGGTGGAGCCTGAAGATGAAAAGGAAGCAAGGAAGCCTCATGTGATGGGATGCCAGGAGTCTCTCAAGTTCATCGCCACCAACTACTCTTCACCCAAGCGTAAAAAGGCTAATTGAGTAGATGTAGGAACTTATAAATGGACTATGGCGCAAACTTCTACAACAAAGAAGATCACATTGAATGCACGGATGAGCGTGAAGCCACATGAAGATTGGGAGTTTAGCCACTTGGACATGCCTGTTAGCGCACAAGTCCCAGAAGTTGAGCAACGTCTTCACATGATAGAGAAGGACTAGAAGGAAGAACTCCTCCATCGGGAGATCGTGCGCAAAATCCTTCTAGATCTAGAAAGCAAGAAGGAACTCAATGATGTGCTGAGTAAGGTTGTTGAGGGAATGTTCTCCTTGCGTTTCACCTACAAAGGTGCCCCTACCGTATATCCGCTCTAGAGGATACGAACAAAAAGCTTCGTGCAATTATCTCCAACAACCCTTGTTCACCCTGAAGAATGCCACGGTATCAAATAATCGCGACGGATTATTTGATCCCACCGGCTTGATTCCAATCTAGGGTAGATCTATAACACCTTGTAATCTATCTTTCAGTTTTAGCTTGTTTACTTTCTTGCATGCATATTAGTTCGTGCTTCCAGAATTTGCATTAGTTGCATCATCTTCAATCTTATCTCTGTCAAGGAAAGAATTATATATGTTGAGTTTGAGACTTTATGATATTTGAAGTGATTCTTGATCCATGATTATTGTATTAGATGTATGAATTAGATTGAGTACTATGATACATGTACCATTGTTATGATTTTAGGGTCTTCCACACCAAAAAAATATTGATAAATTATGAGAAGGAAATCTTGATAGCATATTATAGTCATAAGTTTGAACAGACATGAGACATAAAGAGTAGTAACATGATCTGATACCACTACTGAACAAACATAAAAAGGCTTTGCTATCAAAGAAATCCAAAATGAGAAAAAGTACAAGATTGAAAAAAAGTTAAGCAATGATTATGAATTATTCATTACTCAAGTCAAGTGCTCAACTAATTGAACTTGATGATTCTATAATATTCCAAACTCTAAAAACTTCTCATAACATATTGATATGAAAGGTGTGAATCCTCTAAGTCATGTGATGTATGAAGGTGTGATATAGCTCACGATGTACTTCTATATCCGATATTGTAATTATTTTTCAATTTTTGCCTCATTTATTGTAATGAACCGTGCCTCATGAACATGATGACCTTGTCCATAAGCCACCATATTGCTTGGGACGAGGAAGAGTCTAGCTTCGGGGAGTTGATGAGTCCAAAATAGAAGCATTTTTACCTCTTGTTTTTGCATGAGTAGAATATGATTTTTGGTATTTTATTGCGCTCATGCGCACCTTTTGTCTTTGTTTCAATAAGATTCCGAATTACTAAGTATTTTGTGAACATATCAATTGGGACTGTCATATTATGTAGTACTATGATATTTCTAAGTGATAAAAGTCATTTAATTGAATTTCCCTCCCACCTGGGAGAATATAAAATGTGGAGGAATCCCACAGAGGGTTTAACGACCACTGGTAGGGGCAGAGCTTACTTGTATCATCCACCCGTATCACCTATTAGAGCATTCACCTTGTCAAATAATCTCACCTCGTGAAGATGAATCTGAGATCCAACATTCACAGAAACTTCTAGCCATGAAACACCACGCCAGAGACAGATCTAGAGGAGGAACTAGACAAAGGGCAAATCCTTGCTACTTCACGGATCATCAGAGGACATCACATAATCCCCTTAACCATCAACCGCTGCATCTCCATCACCATCACCATTCCCCTCTCCCCATACTATAGATCTTGTTGTAATTCCAAATACAACCGTGGTTTGCACTATATTTATCTTCATACTTTTATCCATCCATTCTAATATGATGATGTTCTTGATTGCTTCCATGTGTGAGTAGTTCCCTTTGTTCTTGGGGAGATGGAGAAACCCTAGAATTATTATGAAATGAAATAAAGATGATCTATTACTTTGGTCCATGATCCATTCATTTATGATGTTGTGTTTGATCTCTCTCTCTTGATGCATTTGCCTCTAGGTCTAAAGAGAGTGTAACACCCCACTTTCAGGAACCCTGGAGTCCAAAGTGCAAAAATTAGGGGGAACAAAAACTTTTTCTTGCCTAAGTAGTGCAGTAGTTGTTTGCTTGTTTGTGCTTATGCATCTAATTGTGTTGTCTTAAATTATACTCCTATATACCACAATCTAGGCTTGATGGTGTCCATAGTAGTAGTCTTGAGCTGTTTGGAATTAATTCCCTTGTTCTGCTTGCTGAGATGAATTGTCTTAATTTGTTTGATTAGGAAGTAGTATGAGCTACTCTAGGACCTTAACCCCTAGTAACTAAACCAACCCAACACTTCATCCTTTTAATCTCTTGAGAAGATAACATCTAAGCCCTAGTTGAAGGACTATCATACTCTTGGAACCCTAATCAAGATCATCATCTTTGGATCTAAGGCAATGCACCTATTCTATCCTCATCCTTGTGTGGTACTCTACCCTCACCCATAGTTTCTTTTGATCAAGGAACCTCTCCACCTACATTCCCAAGCTCGTCTTGATCTTTAGTCACTAAAATGGACCCTAATTTTTCCTTATCACACTCATTTGTGAGTCATCTCTCTTTTGAAATTATAAAGGTAGTGAATACCAACTCAAACCATATATCTATGCTACCTAACCTACTCTTCAACATCATCTACTTGATGATGAGTTTGGAACCTTGCAACCCCTAAAAAACATCAACCCTTGTACCCTAGTCAAAAACCACAAATCTATCAAAATATGACAAAGTCTGGAACTATTATCAGCATCACATCTTTGAGTCCCTACCTATACTAACCCTTGTGCATTTCTAGAAATGTACTGGAACCATATTGTATACCTTCCTAAGCACTTCCAAATCACACCCTTGACCTTGGCGAGGTCATCCTTTGACCCACTTGTTCTTGATAGTTTGGTAGGCACGAAAATAATCTATCTCTGCAAATCTTATCAACATGCATACTTAGGCAGAAGATCCCATCTCCATGTCATATTCTTTTGACCAAATATTTTCATGAATGTGCTCTACTCATGATTGTCTATCCATACATACCTTCCTTGTGACCTGCTCAGTGATGCTTTTGCAAATCTTCTTGCACAAATCTTTTGAGTATCAAGCCCTCTTTCTAACCTAACTTCCCTTGACCAAATTGGCTCACTAGATCTCTAGTTATGAGCTTTTCTTTAGGGAATACAAATATTAAAACTCTAGGTCACAAAAACCACTCAAATACTAATTCCTCAATTTGAAATTCCTTTCAAATCCATTCCAATGATCCTTTCACTAACCCTTGACCATGACCTATCCCATACACCACCTCTCCTTCCTAACCATGGGAGTCCTTGTGTTTCAATAAATTAGAACAAAACATTTATCCTCATAACACTATAACAACACCATCAAACCTTCCCTAATTCACTTGGATAACCAACACATCACATCTGTCTATCACTTCTTGGGCGTGCTACTATAGCCCTACCACTGTAGCAATTCCATTCCTTTTTTCCTTTCTCTTGGAGAGAGAGAGGGATATCACATATTTAAAAAATCCTTGGAGATTAAAGGCATTAGCAACTCCACCCTCCACCACTGCCCTGGCTGTCCTCCTGCCCTCTCACCACCCTACCCACGACCCCTCTCGACCAACCAGAGCACCCCTGCTTTATTTTTGTCCAAATGGACATTGTCCACCATGAGACTTCCCTTCTTAAGATAAAGATGCCAGAGGGCTCCCCTGCCTCCCATTTGACCCTCATTCTACTCCCTCACCTACCCAACACCCACTAGAGCAGTGGCTCCACCACATCCGCTCTCTCGCCATGGAACCCCAAGGAAGTACCATATTGGGTCTGATAGAAGAAGGAGAGTTTTCTCTCGATGCTAACCACCATCTCCCATTTTCCCTAACATCTTGGTGCTCTCCAGCATCTAACTCACCTCTCCCTGTTGTTGTTTTGTCTCAGGGACGCCGGAGACTGCCGCCTTCGTCGCATGCCCATGAAGCACACCGTCAAGGGAGTCGACCACTCCAGGTACTAGAGGCTATGCCAGCACCACCTATGCCCCTGCCCAGATCTCCGCATCCGCTCCGACCCCTCGCCACCGCGTGTAGAATCTCTAGCGCTATCCCCGCTGCCACCTAAGCTTGATCGATAGCAAGGAAGCGCGCCTTCCCATTTCGGCACCAAATCAGGCCCTACCGCCCCTTGTTTGGATCACCATCGACCATCACGTCGCCCCTTCTCCTCTCCATCGCATGATCTCCTTCCAAGGTGAGCCGCCGCAACCTTCAGAGCCCTGCTAGGGTTTCTTGATCACCGCTTGCGTCGTGAGCTAGGAGACAACGCGATGCCATCAAATCCTCGTTTAATGAAATTGCCACCGATGCCCAGTACCCTTTCAGCCTTCCTCTCCTACCGACGGCCGGGGTCCACACAGGGGCTTTTGAAATCTGCCTCCCGCACGCAGTGTATCCCGGGTGGGCCGGCCCAGCGCAGATCTAGGTCTGATCAGATCCTGCCCACCAGACTTTTTCCCCTTTTTTTTTATTTCCTGATCAGAAAATAACCAATAAAATTAAATTTGTATGAAAATGTAAAATCCATCAAAATAGCCAGATATCATTTTAACATGTACCTGGATATTTTCTTCAACATGCAGCTCAAAAAGATACCCAAAAAATGTATCTTTTTCAATAAAGAATATACAAAGAAGTGCTATATTTACTAAATAAATCTTTCTAGGAGTTTGGTAAACTCAAATGGGGTGAAACCACTTGGTAATGAGAGGTACCTGTGGTACCTTATCTGCCACTCTCACCTCACTCTAAAAATCACTATGGTTTTGTTGTAGAAAAATAACAAAATCACTCTAGATCGGCATTTAGAAAAATCCCTACATCACAATATAAACGTTTTTGACCTAATTCCAACTCACGGTACACATGCATGACCATATATATGAAAACCTAGGAGCCCAATATTTATTGAGCCTCTGGTGATTTCTAGTGAGTTAAAACCTTCTACATGGGGTTGTTTCACTATATAAATCATTCTAGAAGTTCCACAACCTTAAATCTAGTGAATCCAATTTCACCACAAAGGTATTTGTAATTCCTATCCCATGTCCTTGGTTTCACATTAAAATAGCCTGTCACATTAATCTAGTGAAAAAAAATGCTTGCAGAAGTAACTTTGGATTTTCCCAAGGGCATTCTGGTAAATATTTTGGAGTGAAACCAACTCCCAGTGAACCAGTACACAAAGGCCATCCTTACCCTTAGAGAAAATAATTTTTGGACTTATAGATCTTTTCTGGTGAATTATTCTCCTAAACTAGGGTTAGTCTCACTAGAAAGTTGATAACTGAATAAAGAAAGTTGATAAAGTAAAGAAAACACTTCTGTTGGCCTTGTTATGTACCTAAATATCTGATGATCTCATTTTTGTACATTGGTATCCTCACTACAAGAAAAGTTGGCTTTTATAACGGACGATTTTCGTAGTTGAAGGCCCATTTTTCGTGGCCAATGAGTCTTCCACGACGGATGGCCTTTGTGGTAAAAGCCTCGTCACAAATGAATTAACCACGTTTTTTTACCGTGGTAGATCGCACCCTTCAGCCACAAAAACTTGTTCCATCATAGATCTGTTTGCCAGCCACGCTGACTGCTGATGTCATGCAAACTACCACGTGGCAGCCGCCGTTAGCGGCCGGTTACTGCCGTTAATGGTCATAGAAACTATGGCAGAAGCCAGACCCATCTAAGACCTGCTAAATACTAACTGGGCCGGCCTATCAGGGGAGCCCAATAAGAAGATGGCCTGTTACTGTTTTATCCTGCATTGTTTGAAATGGGCCCAAAAATGCAGCTAGCACTGGCCCACGAACTTTCAGGCCCGATTATGTTTCGTCCTATAGAAGGCCCATGTAGTCCAACACTGTGTGGCCCATTAGCATCCTACGTCAAGTCACTCCTGTAAACATAAGGCCTACGGTCAGCCCATCACTGTTATCGCAGCCCATCGTCGACCACCTACTGATGGCCCTTTTCTGAGATGGTCCATTACTATTCTGGTCTATTACTGTTCTGGCCTTTTATTATTCTGATCTTCAGCTATTCAGACCCACAAATGGCCTTTACTGTTCTAGCATGGTAAATTTGTCGGCTTATTACTACCCTCATCTGGAAATTTCTCGGCCCGTACTTTTCAGGCTCGTCACTATTCTAGCCTTTTACCGCTATGCTCTTTCGTTGAGGCCCACTACTGCTTTTGGCTATTCTTGTTACGTGATTTTTGCAGTTTCTTGCCTATTACTGTAATGGGTTGTTTCTGTTCTGCCCTGCTACTGTTACGGCATGTTACTATCACGGCCTATTACTGTTACGGCCTGTTACTGTTACGACCTATTACTGTTACGGCATGTTACCACATGCGGGTCGTCCCGTTACATTTACGACCTTTAATAGTTTCGGCATTTCTGAAGACCGTGCCAATATCATAAAATGTGTATAATAATCCAGCATTTTTTACTATTCATCATCGCCCGAATACACGACAGGCCAATAACAAAGGACGGTATTGTTCCCTAATCGACCTGCCTGGCGTAGTTACCGTAACGACTACCTCAATGTGTGGATGGCGTCAACTAAATGCCTACATGGCCTACGCGAGTTATCTAGATATTACATCAGCTGCAAACTTCTTAAAATTATTACATTTTATCAACTCAAGGGAAAGAAAAATCGGCATTTTAGTTGACAATCAAGTTGATAGCAAAGTCCTCAATTTGCTTTCTTAATCGATCACCTGCATCTTCCATTGAGTGTGATAGCTACATTGGAGGAGACATGATCTTGGAGTCCCCTCTTTGGTGGGGCTAGCAATAATTGCAGTCTGAAACTAAGTAATAACAAGTTAATACATCAAACAAGACAAATTACTCATTTGACTGATATGACAGGAGCTATGAACTGGAGTTTACAACTGGTCAATGGTTTAATTTTTGACCAACACATCAAACAAACATGACAAGCAAGCACACATTAAACAAGTGTGACTACCGTGAAACGAGCAATCAAACAAAGTGTTTCTTAGAATTTCGGCAAATATATATGGAAGTAGTGGCATCTCCTAGAATGCATAGAGTCGTTGGGTGACTCAGAATTTGTGGTGAGCTACACAATGGCATGTAGTTACTGTCATAGCTAAAAATCAACCAAATAGAAATTATAATGGCATCATAAGAGAAATTCTAGAGTAGGAATGCAAACCACGCATGAACTACATAGTAGAGGACAGTTATGTCGTTGCTCAGGACGAACCAGCACCAGACAAGGAAGTAATGGCATCCCTTGTGAACCTGTAGAATAGGTTATGCAAACCAACATGTTCATTGTTCCATTTTGAGCTCTATGCAAGAAAAGAGGAAATAGTCAGTGACGTAGCTTTTGAAGAACCAGATGGCATTATGGAAACAACAAAATTATAATCGAATTAGTACGAATAATTTAAACGGCTACTACAGGATAGCAAGATAATGCCAAGGAGGAAATAATAGTAGGAACTAAGCTCAGGACGAACGAGATAGATTCAGCAACTGTAGAGCAGGGAATCCACACTAATATTTTCCACTAACTACAGATTTTGCAAGAATTACATGGTAGCAGGCAATTACTGTTGTATGGAGTAGCTAAGAACATGTGCATGATAAAATAACAGACATGCGCATGACTTGAAATTTGTAGACCAGCGAATGCAAATCAACATGTCTAATGACCTTGTATGTACTAGCACGAAGAACAGGCGTGCCCAATGACTTGTATGTACTAGCACTATTAAAAAATACAGTTCACTGCGATAGTCTTGAACCTGCTATACCGTTGACAAAACAAAAATTGGTTGGATATTTAGTTAAGCTTAATCGGAGAGGCGTCTAAGCATCATCGGTACCGTGCGAGTGACGTCCAGGTAACCAAGGGTTCTGCAGTTGCGGTGGCTATTGGCGTCAGGAAAGCAGATCTTGGGCGGTCGATGTCGGCTTGAACGCTGTGGACGAGAGCGTTGTTGACGCAGATCCGGTGCAGTGAATGGTGACGGCTGTGCAGCTGGTCTGGAGTGGTGCACATGGAACTCTTTGAACTAGATACCCGGTGGACATCGGTGAAGCATATCCGGTACAGTTGGGTAGCTTTCGGTAGCAAGGAAGCAGAGCTTGGTCGGTCGATGATGCCATCGGCATGGTGAATGACACCACATCTCCTAGATCTGGTGGATGAGCGTCGGTAAAGCGGCTGCGCAGTGGTGCACGAGCCCGCAACTCAATCCGGTGCGCGCGGTGGTCGTGGAGGGGACGGAGGAGCTTGGGATTTTTGGGAGGCCCGGCGGGAAAAACTAGGGGAATCAGGACCATAGAGGCGAGTAGAAAAAATAATTACGATCATGCCCCCGAGCTATCGACTTTAGCATGTCCATTTGTCGTCTGAACAATGGGTAGATTTGGAATTTTAAATTCTAAAGTTTTTGAAAAGGAAGGGCATGAAATGCTTCAAGGTTGGTGTGTGGTTTTTCCGCTCGATTGAGAATTTGAATTTGGCTAGCACCCATCTAATAATAATAATAGAAAAATGGTACTCCCCTCGTGGGTGGGATATTTTGGCTCAAAGTTGTTGAAACGGTGGGCCGGGAAATTCTTGAAGGTAGGTGGGTGATTTTGCCGCTCGATTGAGATTTTGAATTTGGCTAGCCTCCATCTACTAATAGAAAAAGGTAATAAACCGTACACTATCTTTCTAGGAATTCAAGGCCGAGAGTCACATCAACTTATCATCCATAAACATTTTTTTGCACGGAAACTTGGATACCTTCCATTCACACAACATAGGTGGTAAATTTTGCCGCTTGACTCAGATTTTAAATTTGGTTGGCGTCCATGTAATAATATAAAAATGGTACTACCTCGGTGCATGATTTTGCCTAAAAATGTTTGAAATAGAGGGGTGCAAAATGCTTTGAGGTCGATGGGTTATTTTCCCACTCAATTATGATTTTGAATTTGGCTGCCGGCCAAGTTTTTATTAATAGAAAAAAGGTTGTGTAGGTCGAACGCCATCTGGTCAGGAATTTAAGGCGAGACTCACATCAATTGATGCCTCCGATTCAAATGGGGTAGGCAGTAGATTTTGGCGGTCGGCGGTGATTTTGAATTTAGAGATTGTCCAAAGAATAATTAAAAAATAGGCCATTCTCCCTCTATTTCAGGGATCCAAGTCAGGGATAGTGATTATCTACCACGGGTATGAAAATGTAGATCTCCGATATAAGAATGTTTGTTTAACATAACAACAAACAAATGTCTGAAGTAGCTCTGATTCAAGCATGTGAAAATGGTGTGCAACCAAGGTCTACTAATTATGTAGGTGTCGGCACATACTCTTCTACAGGAAGCACTAAGTAAATGGTAGTACTAATTCAGATCAAATAAAAAGACTACTGCGAAACAAATACTCCTACTACATCATACTATCAAAAGAAAAACACTAGCTAAAGTATATGTAGAACACATAAAACAAGATTTCATCATGCATACACTACTATATAGAGAACACCATTTCATCATATAAAACAAGGTTTTATCAGACACACATAGGCCCCCAAAAGGAATAGACAACTCTAATATTCTAGCCCCTGCCGCTGTGATTTCAACACAAACAAAGGTGCCACCATAGTTCCATCAGCTACCAAAACAAACAAATATCAGACTGCAGCTCCAAATAACACAAGCTAGGCAAACACATGCTTTCCCAAACAAGCCTTGCTTGTTCATCCAAGTGTTATTTTCATCTCCTTGATGTTGCAGTCTGAATCAGCTATGTTGCTGATAGGACTTCCTTTTCGTTTCTTTGATTTAGCACTCCGAATCACGTCGGTTGCTGAAGGAAATGAACAAAATGATCAACAAAATCATAAGTGTACAAAAATGCAAGGGTTGCACATGAATGACTGCACTAACCAGGTGTCATAATGTAGGGATGTAAAGTACACCAACATTTATGAGATTTGAACTTCTTAGACTTCATGCTGCTGAGATCTAATTCAAATACTCCCTCCTTCGCCCATATAACCACCATTTCTCTAGACTCAAATGCGCAGAGTAACCTTACTACATCTTTCCCACCATATGCCCATGATTTCTCAAGGCCAAGGAGAGTATCCAACTCAACCTTTATATGATGCACCCATGCTTCCCATTTGCCTATTGATGATCTTGCACTGGACCACGTGTTTAGAGTGAAGTCTCTTATAACCGTATGTGCAACATCTCCATTATGCCCCTTAGTGATGGCAAAATTGCGTCTAGAAATATCACGTGTCTCATGGGGGCACTCAATATAACACAGTTTTGTTGTCACGTTGTCGAAGGCAATTATATATCTAGAGTTCATTGTTGGACAGTACAAAATGTCCCCTATGAGAGTTGATGGCCTGCGATCAATCTTAGCCAGCATCTCAGTAGGTTCAATCAAGTCCTCCCATTTTCCTAACTCTGATGCGTACCTCATCACTAGTGCCTAGTTACCATTGGTTACCATCCAAACAACCTAGAAATTGCTGCAACAATGTGAAGACAATTGCCCATGATTTCTCGAACATAGAATTGTTCTGCTATTATACTCTCGTCTCCGCCAAATTGGTGGTTCTGGTATCACTGTTTCACTTCCACTGATTGGATCCCAGGCCTTTATCATGTTATACCCTTGCGGATAATGAAGTATCACCCTACCATTCTGACATCCGAGTACATATGGTTTGTAGGCTTTATGTACTTCCATCAGCCTATTTAGCTTCTGGAAGATGGATTGGTCCAGATTATGACCTATTAAGAATCGAGCGTCCTCGGAGTTGTTGGTGAAAACCCAAGTAACGACATTCCTCTGTTGTGTGACATGGTTAACCTTTTGAAATCGTTGCTTCCCATGAAGTCCATCATACATTTTTGGGTGACTGATGCCCTCAATATGCAGGATAGGTGCGGAGGAAGCCTGACAAGACTCTGACCAAATACATCACCTAGCAAGTCATTGATTGTTGCATATGTTCTTCCACCAAAGCTGGTAGGATGATGCAAATAGCACAAGTGCATCATCATAATTAAGTAACCAGCACAATGCACAATGCACAATCCTAAAAAAGAATTAAGTAAACACCACAATGCATCATACAATTTGTTAGGAAAATTTATCATCGAAATTTCCTAAACTGCACGCATCTGAAAAACTACCTAAAAATAAGAGTCTGTCAACAAAATAACCTAAACAACACGAGGAATCAACTAGAGTAGTATGAAAGCAACACAATTTTTTTCATCATGTCGGGACTGGCCAAAGGGAATGAAGAACCTTTTTTAGGTCACCGAGGAGGACAGAAAGGCCGCCACCTGAATTTTCTGGTTTTATCATAAAGAAGGGGAGAAAAAACAGATGCAGCTTCAGTGACTTGGTGAACCTAAGTCTCACGGTGACTTGCCCCAGGATCCACCTTCCATCTTAGATCAAATGTATGACAGTAGCTCAGATTTTGAACTAAAAAGTAAAACTATTAGAAAAAATTGACCAAAAATCAATAAATCATCGGTGCCTAGGTTTGAATCCTATGAAAGTTTCATCCCATTCGGATCACTAGTTTGTGATTAAATAGATTTTTATGTTCCCAGTACTACTAGTTTAAACTAATATCCACTGCGTCCGGAAAAATTCCCAAAGAAGAATACACAAAAGAGGGAGGTAGTCAGGGAGACAAAATCCAACGCAGAACTTACAATGGGGTCGACAAGTTCTGAGCAGATGGAGCAGGCACCATTGACGAATGACGAGCCACATCTATTGACGCTGAAGAAGCACGACCATGAGCTGATGCATTCCTAGCATCCCACATAGTCGTCACTTTGGCAGTGGCAGCTAACATAGCCGAATTTGTTCTAGCAGCAGCCAACGAGGATTTCGACTGCGCCTCCACAGCTTTCCAAGCATCACACAACACCGCCCAAGACTTCGATGCGGTACAAGCATCGGCCTCCGCATCCGCTTCACATGTATCCACTAGTGCTGAGCATCCACCTCTACTTTACAAGCATCTGCCGACGTAGCAAATGCATCCGCCAACACCGATTTCATTTCCTAGAAATGCCACCAGCTTATTTAGGTCGCAATGCCCATAAATAAATGCATTCTATCCTTCAGAAAGCCCATAATGGCTGGAGATTGGGGACATACATACCAGCGAACGACGGTGCGGTGGTGTTCAATGGTGAAGCGGCAGGGGAGGTCCGGTCGAGGGAGGGCGGCTAGGCAGAGAAGATGATGATGGGATCGAGGGGCACAGGACTGAGCTTCCTCGAACTCGAAACTAAGTTTTGCCCCACTATATTTTATTTTGCAAACCCTGCTTTTTGAGGGGAAACCCCTGATGTATTAATAGTCGCAACCACACGACTGATACAAGTTTGTGCACTTGTGTTGCTTAGTTTCCCGCCTATAGACATCAAGTTTGTGCACCTATTCGTGTGATACAATGTATTGATAGGTAAAATTTTCCAGGTGGTAGAAGCCTGGCCTTTCTATGACATCAAGATCTAGAGTTCAAACATCGACCTGAAATTCCACAATCTACAACTACAAGTTTTGGTTTACTACCACAAACATGCTAACAAATCACTCGCAACTAGCATTAACATCATCATTAACAGATCTCAGAAGGAAAAAATTGAAAGATAAAAAACCACCGCAAGTTCGAATAAGATGACTGTTGTTGCCAAATATAGTCACATAAAGCCAGCTCCAATATATATGTCATAATAGTACATCAAATATATAGATTCATGGACACCACACACCAGCAGAAAAAACTGTTATAGTACCTGACTAAACAAACAATCATCCTCACAAGAGACCCAAACCCTTCAAAAATGAATGTACAGTGGTCAATATGGTTTACATATTTCCTCATCTTTTGAAGGATCGTGACTGTATAGGCGTGGAGAATCTCGAATTTCTGTCAAGGTCCCATCTGCTTCTAGAGCCGAATTGAAAAGATTGCCAGCTCGCATTCCCACCTGTTCCAAGATCCGGTGGTACACCTGGCCAATCAGCCCGTCGCCATCCACATCAGGCAACTCGGGAACTAAGTTGTCAGCCACGAACTTTTGAAAATCAACAACAACATCATGAGCAACTGAAATTGATGTATTCTGTCCTGCAGTCAAATCAGCTATCCGCTTAGTGGATGTGGACACTTCTTCCTTCAGGCGCCTAATCTGTTCGTCCTGGTGTTTCACTTTCTGTTGGGCATGAAATCATGTGTCTATGAGATTTGTATTTCTCTCGGAGAGGGAAATTGTCAAATCCTTGTAGTGACTAGAACCATTATGCCATTAGAAATATGAGTAAGTGGAAATTGCAAATAATAAATCCAAAATTAAACCAGATTCTCATTAAAAAATAAACCAAGTTCTCGTTTCACAAAAAAAATCCAAATTCAGCTGCACACATCGTGCAAGCTCCATAGTGGTACCGCAAATGGCAAAGAACCATAGAGGCATATTTCCCAAACATGGGAAATAGAACCGACAGGAAAAGGGCCATACTTCAGGGTTTGCCCATACCACCCATCCTCACCATCCAGCGGTAATTTCTCTTACCCGTTTGCTATTTTTTGGTACTCATAAGCCACGAAATCATTAGAATGTTGCTCAATATCCTACATGCTATTGTCATTTTGTTTTCACTACACATATATTTGGTCCTATCCACATCATTAGCTTCTCGGTTTTATTCCCTTTCTTACAGTCTCACGCTATCAGTATAATCCCCCAACACCAACTCATAGATGCTATTCTTTCCGAGCGCTCGCACGGGTCATGCAATCAGCTCATAGAGGATCCAACAATGACAATCTAGCGCCAAGAAAGGGTGAAGTGCGAGGTTTCCTTGTGTTACTTAGCCTAGTTTCTTGTCATGTTAATAAATTATATAACCGGCATGCCTAATAAGTTAATAAGTTATTCTACCTAAAACCTTGCCATGACATTTGGATTCATGTTCTATTTTGTTTCTATCTGTGAATGCTTAATTCAGAAAATGTCCATCTAGTTTGAATGCTATATTTTGGTGTTTTCACCTGCTTTCATTCTTCCAAACCAGTTATCTAGTTTGAATCTTACATCTAGTAATTTTTAATGCTATGTTTTTGTGTTTTTCAAGAGTTTTCATCCTTCCAAACCAGCTAACTGGGTTTTAAATGTCATGCCTTAATGTAGAGAAATGACAATGGAGTACAAGGACCAGAGATCCAGCTGCTCGTCTCAGATTCTTCTAGCAGATTGACTAGGAGTCGCACCCGCTCGAGAATGAGCTACTGTGAGCCTCAATGTGCTACTGTAAGTTCATACTTACTTCAAATGATCTCTACTTTATATAATACTACTTGTTTCCCTTGTTCTTTGTTTTAACCTCTTTCACCATATATTAGCAGGCTGTAGTTAAAACCAAGCAGGAGTCCTCGGAAGGCAGGACTGAAATTTGTGATCCCACTCCTCATTCATCCTCCCTTTGCATTTCCGAAGCAAACAACTTACTTAACTGTCTACCTAGAACAACTGCTGCAGGTGATAAATATATAAAGGTTGTATTGCATGTAGAAAGAAATGGTGTAGCTGCTCTTAGATCTATATCTTAAATGTTTAAGAAGAGGACAGATGATACATTGAAGAGAATCGCCATGTACCGATCTCTTATTGATGAAACAAACACTTTGTAATCTTTCAGAATTTTGATCTTGTTGTATAATCTTTTGTAATAAACTTTGATTGTTGTGTAATAAGTAGTTTTAATTTGTGCATATTTATTAATTGCTATCTTGATATTCTTGTGTTCTGCCAAAAAGTAGGTGCTAGCAAAAAAGGTCGAAACAGTAACATGCCGGAGCAGTAACATGTCAAATGTTGAAACAACGTGCACATGGACGGTGCAAAACAAAAATTTAAAGGGGGGAATAGTAAAAGGCGAGAACAGGAAAATGCCAGAATAGTAAAAGGCCAGAATAGTGAAAGGCCAAAATAGTGAAAGGCCGGGAAAGTGAAAGGTCGAAACTATGAATGGCATCAACAGTAAATGGCCAGAACAGTAGAGACCAAAACTATGAAAGGCCTAAACAGTAGAAATCCAGAACCGTGAAAGGCCTAAAAAGTGGATGGTCAAAACTGTGAATGGCATCAATAGTAAATGGCCAGAATAGCGAATGGCCGGAACTTTTAAAGGCCTGAGTAGTAAAAGGCTAGAACAGTAAAAGGCCAGAACAGTAAAAGGCCAGAACATTGAAAGACCAGTATAGTGGTGGTCCACTACAGTATTAGGCCGAACATTACCGACTTGAATAGGAAAAAACCCAAACTCTAGAGGGCCTAAATAGTAACGGGGCTGAAATCCTAGAAGGCTGGAACAATAATAGGCCTGAATAGTAAAAGACTAGATTGGCACCGGGAATGAACATTATGGGGCGATCTTGGTGCATGGCTCAAGTGCCAGCACAGTGTTGGGCTACTTGGGCCTCATGTAGGCTGAAATAGTATCGAGCCCAAAAGTGTATGGGCCGCTGCTGGCTGTAGTACTGGGCCGATTTCGGACAGTGTAGGACAAAACAATAAAGGGACATAATACTTTTAGGCTCTTCTCATGGGCCGACCCATTTAATAATTAATAGGCCTTGTCTGGCCTAGCTTCTAACACTGTTTCTGCGACCATTAATGGTGGTAACTAGAAGCTAACGGCGGAGGCCACATGGCAGTTTGCATGACGTCAGCAGTCAACGCGGCTGGTGAACAGATCTACGACGGAACAAGTTTTGGTGGCCGAATGGTGCGATCCACCATGGTCGAAGAAAAAACTGTGGTTGATTCATTTGTGATGGGGATTTTACCACAAAGGCCATCCATCGTAGAAGACTTTTTAGCCACAAAAACGGGCCTTCAACCACAAAAATCGTCCGTTGTAAAAGCTAACTTTTCTTGAAGTGAGAGTAATACTATGCAAATAGAAGCTGTAAATAAATAAGGGCCTTCTAACTGACGTGACGAGACTATACTGTGCTAGGAGGTGACATGGTTAATTTATTAGTGCACAACGGAGTGATAGTATGTCACGCTAACCGGTGTCCTCAATGTAGCCGCTTCGTACAGTAGAAGAAGTAAAAATCTCTTTTAAAGAGCCATCCCATCTTCCCCATCTCCGTTTATTTTATACCCCCTCGCCGATGCCGCTTGGCCGCATTTAGGATCCTCTCCACCTTGCTGTTCACATAGTTTCCTCGCCATCTTTCCTGCTGCATCACTCCTTCCATACCACCACCACTCTCCTCCAAAAACACCAATTCTATATAGATCCACCCTCGGCCTGAATCCTCCTGGACACGATGGTGCATTGACTGTAAAATTTTTGGAGAGGTTCGAGGAAGAGCCGGAGGTGCAGCGGCTTTAGCAAGATCGACGAAAACATCGTCAACAAAATCGCTGAGTGTCTGGACACTAAAAGTGCCATTCCGCTGGTCGCATGCTCCAAGGAGCTACACCGCCAAGTTGCTAGCAGAGATAGTTACACTTGCTCGAACTATGACTGCTCGACACTGGTCTCCTCCAACAAACTCTATACCTACATGAGCTCCTACATCCACAACCTGTTTATCTGCATGGAGCCAGGATGCAAGTGGGCCGGCAACAAATTAACATTACATCTACACCTCAAATATACCCACACGATGGAGGTGCCAAGGGTCCGCTATAGCATCAAACAATGGGACCCATCTAAGCCCGTGCCTGCATGGGGCCCCCGGAGAACAAATGCCATCGGCATCAGAAAGTCAGGCAAGCTATTCATCGGCCAGATTTACTGGCACAACACAAAGATTGTCCTATCTGTCGATCGTGTAAGGTTGGCGGTGTGGGAATTGGAGGAGTACGAGGTGAGGATATCGTCATTGGTCTCTTTTCGTGGGTTCTATTAGTTCGAGTTTTATTCTGAGCCAAAGATTGTGGAGCAGCCGACCGAATCTGCACTGGCTGCGCTCAACCATTACCAGTTGGAGCCGCGAACTAATTGCCAAGCTCCTCAACCGTTGGTCAGAGTTTCTCGTGGACTTCCAATATTGGATCGACGATGACATCAACCCATTGTGAGATTTCACATCTTAATATTCTCGCAATGATCCTAATATGAATGTTCTATGTAATTTTCTAGTCCCTCTATTCTAATATTAATTACTTTATTTATGTTAGTGGCAGATTCTCTTCGTAATCGAAGAGGTGGAATTTGCTAGAAAGATCCACGAATTTTACATGTATCTTGCTGAGGGTGCACAGGAGAAAGCCTATTACGGGGACCCACAAATGACGGTGAAATGATAGAAGTGTGCCAGGCTGGAAAGCAAGCTCTACTCAGCCACGAATTGGACACGATGAATCGTTGGCACACAGATCTTGTGGTGATTTTGATCTCTCTCTTTTGTCTCATGCATGTTTGGAGTATATGATGGGACATGTAGTGGTTCCTAGCTAGCTTAAGGTACTACCACGAGTAGTTTTACACTTCTATTGAGTATTTTGTATAGAGTTCTACAACTGCTGATATATATTTTGTAATAATTCCTATGTACTAGGAATTGTTCAGATCAAGTGCACAATATGACCTAAACTGCCAAATCTTTCAAAAGCTACTGAATCTCTCAAATGTTTTGATGTTTCTATTATTAAAGTATTTTGTAGAACTAATTCTGGTGTATTGGTACTTGTTTTGATCAATGGCACTAGATTATTTTGCTTTTCTTTTGAAACATGGCCTTGTCACAATCTAGACGAGGCATGGGAATTTTGGGTTGGATATATGTTGGTCACACATACATTGATGTAAGAATGAGGTATGCACACAAAAGCAGAATTGATCGTCAGTTTTATTGCTCCAATGATGGAGTGTGTTTGGAGAAAAGGGTAAACTCATCATATGATATGTTTTTGAGAGCTCAAACGAGAACTGATTCTCTTTGTACTTCTATTGAATTCAAGTGTCTATATTTCTGAATTGGTTACTTTGAAATGCTACTGAATCTGTCAAGTGCTACTGAATATGAATCTTTGATTTTTTTTCCTGTCTTATTATGTACTTCTAAATCTTTCAAATTTGAACTACAAGTAAACCTTAGGTTTATTTGAAAGTTTTATGAAAAAACTTTTGGAGGTACCCATCGGGGGTTAATTAATATATTGGAAACCACCAAGAGTTTGGAAAATAGGTTTAACTTCTTGCTAAGATTTTGCATCTTGATAATTTAATGAAATTTGGTCAAACTTGAGCTACACAAGTAAGAGAACACGAGGGAGGCAACACGAGCCTTTCAAAAAAAGAGGCAGCATGAGAGCAGCGAAGAGGTGGAGCACTTGTACTGAGCGTTTCCTCCCCATATAATAGATCCATGCATGAGTAGGAGTTTTACCTCATCTAGAGGGATCCAAACCTGGGTACATCGCTGTGTTTGCAGTATCTATGCCGAACATGTTGCGAGTAGCCACCGATAGCATCCTATTTGTCCCCTTCATGCCATCCCTGATAGCACTGCCGTGTTACACACCATGATAGTTGGCGCCCACCGTGGGGCACAACGCTTCGGCCGGGGTCATCTTTCGCACGGGACATCCGCTCGTCGCCGGTGAGAAAGTCGCCTCTGGCCTCGTCCTCACTTTCGGATCCTTCAACTATGTCCTCGACAACGCATCCTGCTTCAAAGAGGAAACCTTCCCAAGAAGTGGCTCCGTTATGAGTTTTGGCGAGCATCGCGTCTACATCGCTACCATCGCCGAGGATTTATCGCGCGGGGTCATCACCATCTCCGGTGCACCACTTGGCTTCTCCTCCCCGCGTCTTCCCAGCGGTAGCATCGAGGTCATGATGGAAGGTACAGGCGAAGGCCGCCGCCTACCTCTAGAGCGTGACGTAGGCGCCCCTGATGCTGCTACGTGTGAGCAAGATGCAGACCCCTTGGCGGCCTCCATCCAGAACCTCTGCATCCCCATCGCCCCCGAGGTGGAACCAGCGGCAGCCACAACTGCGCTAGAGGCCACGCGCTAGAATCTCATGGAGGAAGCCAGCAAGGTCGCCGCCCACCAGCGCCGCCTGGACGCGACCATGCGTGAGTACAACACCACACATGGCTTCTCCCACTTACCTGGTGCCAACCGGCAGGCTCCACCCTAGGGTTGTAACTTGGGCTCGGAGCTGGACCATGCTGCTGACTCGCGTGTCCAAGCGACTCAGCCGATTTATGATACTCCGGCCAAAAACATGAGGGCCATAGAAGCAGCCGCAGCCGAGCTTAGCCACCTGGAGGGTGACGAGCTACGTGCCAGCAGGCGCGCGTCTAGCTCCTCGTCACCACGGCTAACAAGCAGCAGGCCGAGGCAGGCGCAAACCTCGGAGGAAACAGATGAAGCCAGCAGCCTCGCCGGGTGGGTGATCTGGCTATAGGAGGTAGCAAGGCCTCCTCTCCAACCGCTGCAAAACAGAACAGCCGTCCACACAGCGGATCAGCCAGCCATGGGAAAAAATCCACGTGAAGCCGCAGCTGTCACCAGTAGAAACCGCGATCCGACCGACGAAGCCGGAAGAACCAACACGCCACCCAAGTCTCGCCTTTCAGGATGACTGGGCACTCTCGAGAAGGAGGAGCCGCGGGATGCGCTCGCACGCATCGATCTGTTGGTCCAGTCGCCCGCGCTAGAGGAGGAGAGTCTAGCTAGCCCAAGGTGTTTCGGACCGTGCATCCAAAACGAACCGTTTCCAAAGGTATTTTCGCTCCCAAGGGACATGCCGAAGTACAACGGCACCATCAAGCTGGAGGACTGGCTGGTGGACTACACCACCGCGGTGGGCATCGCAAACAGCAACCGCCAGGTAGCCGTGCGCTATGCCCCCCTCATGCTCCTCGACTCGGCCTGAACATGGCTCAACAGTCTACTCGATAATAGCATCAACGCCTGGATTGACTTTGAGCAGGCGTTCGTGCGCAACTTCACCGACACCTACAAGTGCCCGGTCACCTTGGCGAGCTCGCTCTTTGCGTCCAGGGCAAAGACGAGACCGACCGCTCCTACATCACCTAGTGGACAAGCATGCACAACTCCTATGAGGGGGTGCACGAGCACCAAGCAGTTGACTTCTTCATCAATGGCTTTAGAGAGGGCATTATGCTCAAGAACAGGCTTCACCGGGTGGAGCCCGACACCATGGACAAGACCATGTCCATCACAGACAAGTACGCCACCGCCGACACGGCGATGAAGAGATCCATCCGGCTGGATGACCAAGGGCAGATCATCATGGAGGTCACCACGGACCAACGCCAACCGGACAGAAACAACCACAACTCCAGGCGGCATGACAACCTCCACGGCAAGTGGAAGGATGAGCAGCCGGATAACCAATATGGCTCCAAACAGGTGGTAGCCATCCAAGAGGACCTGGCTGCAGGCGGCAGCCGGAGACAGAATCCTGATGACCGGCCGCCCCAGCACAAGTATATCATTGAGTCGATGCTTGATGGCCCGTGCAAGTTCCATAGCAGAAGCAACAAGCCAGCTACACATACAACTTGCCAATGCACCTGGACAAAGAAGATGGCAGAGGTTTGTGGGCTACCACCGCCACCCATGCCTCCGCCAACCGGCGGCCAGCAAGACAACCGTGAGTGCCAGAACCGCCAAGACAAGGACGGAGGAGATTATACTCGCCGGGTGGGGAACTACCACATCTTCACCACCGAGCTAGAAACTAAGCACAACAAAAGGCGCCGCGAGGAGGAGGTGAATGCAATCGTTCCCCTGTCCCTCAGTACCTAAACTGGTCTGATTAAGGAGGTCATGTGGAGCCGGAAGGACCAGCCAGACGTGCTGCCGCATCCGGGCACATACGCCATGGTCCTAGACCCCATCATCATCTCCAAGAAGCACTCGTTCAGGTTCTCCCGTGTCCTTGTCGACAGAGGAAGCAACATCAACCTCCTGTATCGCAGCTCTCTGGACCGGCTCGGCATCAGCGAATCCCAGTTGGGGCCATCCAGCACCTCCTTCAACGGAGCCGTTCTGGGTCCATCGCATTCGTCCTTCGGTAGGATCCGGCTTGACGTCATCTTCGACATGGAGGATAACTTCCATCGCGAGCCTATTTGGTTCGAGGTGGTCAACCTCTGTAGTGCTTCCCATGCCATCTTGGGATGCCCAGTGCTCACCAAGTTCATGGTAGTGCCACATTACGCGTACCTCAAGATGAAGCTCCCCGGGCCAATGGGAGTAATCACCATCGCTGGAGACTCCAGTCGGTCGGTGGAGTGCGCCACTGATGGCTCCAAGATAGCCGAGACCATTATCATTACGGAAGACAAGCGCATCATCATGCAGAATGTGGTGGCTCTATAGGCGGACATGCCAGCTAGCGAGACAAAGCTAGCTGGAGAGGCCTGGTTCAAGCCATCAAAGGGCACCAAGAAGATCCTGCTCAATGAGTCTGAGCTGGACAAGTTCGTCCTAGTCAGAGACGGCCTTGACAGCAAATAGGAAAGTATGCTCGTCGACTTCCTCCGTGAGAATCGGGATATGTTCGCATGGTCCCCCAAGGACATGCCTGGTGTTCCGAGGGAGCTCGCCGACCACTCTTTACATGTCAGGCCAGATGCAAAGCCGGTCAAACAATCACTACGCCGATTCACTGAAGAGAAGAGAAGAACCATTGGTGAAGAAATCACTCGGCTGCTCGCAGCCAGATTCATCATGGAGTTTTTCCACCCGGAATGGTTGGCAAACCTAGTGCTGGTGCTGAAAAGGAACATAACTTGGGGCATGTGTCTTGACTACACCAGCCTCAACAAGGCATGCACCAAGGATCCATTCGCCCTGCCAAGGATAGAGCAAGTAATCGACTCTACGGCCGGCTGCGAGCTGTTGTCATTTCTGGACGCGTACTCCGGCTACCATGAGATCCAGCTGAACCTCGCTGATCAGATAAAGCCAACATTCATCACCCTGTATGGGGCTTACTGCTACACTACCATGCCATTTGGACTGAAAAATGCAGGTGCCACGTACCAGCGCTGCATGCAGAAATGCCTGCCATCCCAGATCAGCAGAAACATGCACGCCTACATTGATGACGTGGCGGTCAAGACAAAAGAGAGCGGACACTCCTCGAAGACCTGAAGGAAAATTTCACTAACCTTCATCGGTTCCAGATGAAGCTGAACCTGGAGAAGTGCGTGTTTGGCGTCCTAGCTGGCTAGCTCCTCGGTTTCCTCGTCTCAGAACGTGGAATCGAGGCAAACCCAGACAAGATCGCTGCAATCGAGCGCAAGCAGCCACCGCAGAACATGCACGGCATGTAGAAGTTCACCGGATGCCTAACCTCCCTCAGCCGATTCGTCAGCCGACTGGGCGAGAAGGCACTTCCCATGTACCATCTCATGAAGAAAACTGACAAGTTCGTCTAGACGGTGCAGGCGGATGAGTCCTTTCGTGACCTCAAGTGCATGCTATCCTCTCCCCAATACTGGCAGCCCCCTCTACGAAAGAGCCAATGCCGAAGTACATTGTGTAGACCAACCGGGTCGTTAGCGTCATCTTGGTGGTTGAAAGGCTAGAAGAAGGAAAGGCGCAGCCGGTCCAGCGCATAGTATACTACCTGAGTGAGGTACTCTCCCTATCAAAGCAGAACTACCCTCACTACCAGAAGCTAGCGTATGGCGTATACATGGCCGCCAAAAAACTGAAGCACTACTTCCAAGAGCACTTCATCCGGGTAGTGGCCCCCCTTATCGGACATCATTGGCAACACAAACACCACCGGCCGGGTGGCGAAGTGGGCAATAGAGCTCGCCGCAAACTGCATCTGGTATGAGCCAAGAACGACAATCAAGTCCCAAGCACTGGTGGATTTCCTCATTGACTCGGCAGAGACACAGTACCTGCCTCCATGCCCCGACTCCACGCACTGGAAGCTACACTTCCATGGCTCCAAGATGTACGGAGGACTCGGAGCTGGAGTCATCATCAGCTCTCCAAAAGGAGACCAGCTAGAATACATGATGCAAATCCATTTCCGTGCATCCAACAACACCGTCGAGTACGAATCGCTCGTCTATGGCCTGAAGATGGCAAAAGAAATAGGCATCAGGCGCATCCTATGCTTTGGCGATTCAGACCTGGTGGTGCAGCAAGTATCAGGCGATTGGGACGCCAAGGACGCAAACATGGAACTATACCACTTCTTCGTACAACGACTATGCGCCTGTTTTGAAGGATGTGAGTTCCACCATGTCCCTCGAGCGAACAATCAAGCCACGGATGCACTTGCCCGCGTGAGGGTTAACAAGAGCAGCAATTCCGCCTGGGGTCACCCTCGAGCATCTGCCCTCTTCCCCTACCAACGTTTTATTCTAATGGGCAGAGTTAGAAACCCATCATAACTTTGCTCTGACATGGAACCGCCTTCAACTTCTCTTTGCTGCTGCCCTCTTCCCCTACCAACATTTTATTCTCTCAGCATGTACATCGCATGGACAGAGGTGACCATATGTCTAAGCAAAGAAATATACTACTCCTGCATTGTGTAAAAAAATCACACCTTAATATGGACAACTACCTGTTCAAAAAAAATGGCCTACTATGTGGCATCCGCTCAGGTTCAACTTATACATAGTGGAAAAAATAAAGTTATCTTTAAGCCTAAGGTGCACCTCAAGCTTGTGGGTTGCCCATAGAGAATAGAAATATCATTTCTCCTCTCTCCCTATTTCATGTGATCATTTTCAAAAGGTGTTCAAAATTTTCATGATGCAAAATCTTAGCTAGAAGTCGAACCACTTGTCAAAACTCTGTGGTTTCTGTTATATTAATTAACCGCTCGATGGGTACCTCCAAAAGCTTTTTTCATAAAACTTTCAAAGCAACATACAATTTATTACATGTAGTTCAAGTTTGACCTAATTTCGTTAAATTCAAGAGCAATCTATCGCACTTAGTTGTAGCTCAAGTTTGACCTAATTTCATTAAACTGTCAAGACGCAAAATCTTATCAAGAAGATGAACCTGCCGTCAGAACTCTCTTTTGGTTCCTGATAGTATATTAATTGCCCCCCCCGCGCGCGCCCCCTCCGATGGGTACCTCTAAGAGCTTTTCTGTAAAACTTTAACCTGCACGGTTTACTTGTAGTAGTTCAAATTTTGCCTATTATATTTTTTCCGCTTTTCCTATTATAATTTTATATAGTGATGATATGCCAGATATCTATTATCCGAGTCTCACGTGCAGGGCACGTACAATTTACTAGTACTTGTTGTTTCAAATTTTACCTAATTCCGATAAATCAACATAAAGTCATTCTAATGGGCAGAGTTAGCTGGGAAGTTTGAAAACTCATAAAACATGGGAATCGTTGGTACAACATGTTGGTCCAATATATATGTATGTAAACTTGGCTTGTGGCATTCAAATCCAATATTCTTTGGACTTTTCTTTAGGAAAAGAACAACCTTGCTCGTATTCTTCAGTCGAAAAATGTAGAATTGAATGTTCTTTCTTGATAGTTGGAAACTCATATCGACGACACTGTTTACTACAAGAAGATGCATCAATGATCTACCTATGAAAAGACATTTAATTCAAGAGCAATCTATGGCGTTTACTTGTAGCTAGCTCAAGTTTGACCTAATTTCGTTAAATTACCAATATGCAAAGTCTTAACAAGAAGTTGAACCTATCGTCGAAGCTCTCTCTGGTTTCTGGTATATTAATTTTGAACCCTCGATGGGTACGTCCAAAAGCTTTCTCGTAAATCTATCAAAGCAAAACCTACAATTTACTTGTAGTTTCAAATTTGACCTAATTCTGAGATATCGACATAAAGTTATTCAAATGTACGGGGTTAGCTATAAGAAGCTTCAAAACCCGTAAAACATGGGAATCACAAGTACCACATGTTGTCGATCCTCAAAAATATGTGGGATGAAAAATAACTATTTTGCACCCTCGGTGCTGAATATATATATATATAGGTCTGTCAACTTGGCTTGTGGCATCCACATCCAATATTCTTTGACTTCTCTTTTACAGAAAAGAACAACTAACCTCGTTCGTCTTCACTCGGAAAACATAGAATTCAATGTTCTTTCTTGGTAGTTGGACACTCACACCCACGACACTGCTTACTACTAGAAAATGCACCCATCTACCTCTGAAATGACATTTAATTCGAGAGATACCTATCGCACTTACTTGTAGCTCAAGTTTGACCTAATTAATTTCGTTAAATTGTCAAGATGCAAAATCTTAGCAAGAAGTTGAACCTATCATCAAAACTCTTGTTGTTTTCAGATATATTAATTGTGACCCCTCGATGGGCGATACATTGCAAATGTATCTATAATTTTTGATGTTCCATGCTTGGTTTTATCTACTTTCTTATGTTTTTTCCACACTTTGGAGTACTTTTCATATGATTTCTTGGACTAACCTATTAACAAGAGCCATAGTGAAAGTTGCTTGTTTTCTGCTGTTTTTGGTTCTAGGAAGTCAGAAAATGAATATTCTCGAAATTGGACGGGACAAAAGCCAAAGTTACTATTTTCCCGGAAGACTCACGAAGCCAGAAGGAGAGTCGGAGAGGGGCCACAGGGTGGACACACCCCCCCTTGGCGTGGGCCAGCCCAGGCCACGCCAGGGCATGGTGTGGGCCCCCTGGCCGGCCACCGACCTTGCCTCCTTCGCCTATAAGAGCCTCCCGATACCAATACCCTAAATCGTCAATCAGAAATCCATGAAAAGTTCCACAGCACCACCACCACCGAAGGGGAGATTCAAGGAATAGAAAGTCTCTGATCCGGCACCCTGCCGGGATGGGAAGTGCCCCCGGAGCCATCTCCATCGATCTCCATCACCGTTGCTGATTCCCATGATGAGGCGGGAGTAGTTCTCTCTCGAGGCTAAGGGTTCTATCGGTAGCTATGTGTTCATCTCTCTCTCTATGCATGACCTTATTGAGATCATGAGCTTGTAATCTATAGATCTACCTTGCTACTTAAGTGCTTTATTAGATCTCTGCTCTCCCCATGTGTGTGAAAGTGACAGCGTGCACACCATGGTGGCACTTAGGCTAGAGATTACAAATACATGTTATGAGTTATATTTGGAGTTGGATGTCTTTATGAAATTGTGGTGTTTGTTGGACTCATCTAGTACTCAAGGTGACAGTGTGGGGTTTTCTAGATGGGAAAGGCTTACTTTGAGGTGTGCTGTTATAGCCCTACCATGGATTAGAGTGTCCAACCAGAGAGTAGTTCAGTGTAGTATCATAAAGAGAAGATATTTATACGATAGTGTTCACTAGTGAAAGTATGATCCCTAGGCCTTGTTTCTAAGCATTGAAACTTCGTTTGCAACTAGATCTGTTACATGTTTGCTTGCTTCCATCTTTATTTCAGTTTTACTTTAGTCTCTTCCACACCATCAAGCTATTTTCTATCACCGTTACCACTTATAATTATCTATACCACTTGTATTTCACTATCTCTTCGCCGAACTAGTGCACCTATACACCTGACAAGTGTATTGTGTGTGTTGGGGACACAAGAGACTTCTTGTATCTTGATTGCAGGGTTGCTTGAGAGGGGATACCTTTGACCACTTCCTCCCTGAGTTCGATAAACCTTGGGTGATCCAAGGCATCCCCTCCTTCATCAATAAAAATTCCAGGTTTTTTCCAAAAGCTTCATTTATATTGTTGCATGCACAGTTGTGTTGTTCTTGGAGCGTCTTCTTTTTTGTTTTTGTTTTTGTTTTTTGTTTGCTTGGTTTTCTTAGTTTGCTTGAATAAATTGGTTGGACCCCCTCTTTCATACATTGGTTTTCAAATAGTTTGGTTTGTTTTGTAAAAGAGTAGGAAAGTTCATGCTTAAGTGGTAAAGGGAGCTTGTCTTTGACTGTGGCCTATGCTTTGTCATGCCATGCTTGATATTGTTTTGGCTTTATGCTTAGTATTCTTTGCTATAGCATGACTTGCTATAAACAATTGAGATTTCTTAATGTGCCTTGGATGAATCATGCGTTGTTTTAGTATATTAAAGCATAGTATTGTGGTATTCTCCTTTGATGCTTTATTTGGGTTGACTTGGCGCATGCTCACACCATGTTATGACTATCCCAAGTCACCATGGCCTTAATGATCCTTTAGTTTTCAAATTGTAGTATCACTTTATGCTTTGATCAATGATGTTTTGTCACTCTGCATGATTATGGCCATTATTGCTCTCTTAGTTTGTCGCTCCCAGTCTTTTGCTAGCCTCCACAACCAAGTATGAGTTCCACTCATGCATCCAACTCATAAAACCAAGTTATTCAAAAGAGTCCACCATACCTACCTACTAGCATATGCTATTCCAAGTATATTCATGTTTTTATCTACCTTCTGAATTAAACTTGTTATGTGAAAATTAGTGATTAAAGCTCTGACGAACTTGATGGCAAAATTTACTTTTCTTGCCCCTAATAAACTTGAAACATTCTGTCATCTATGTTGTATATGCTTGCACTTATATGTTGGGGATTAGCAGAACCATGCTGTCATGGGGAATGCTTTCAACATTGCACTTGTACTTTGTACCTAGTTGATATCATGCTCTTTTGTCTATGGATGTCGTCGGTGTGAAATGAAAGGGGAGCTTGTAAGTCCATGGAGTTATGTATATGTGTTAGAGAAACGCCTGGGCCGCTGGTCTAATCCATGCTGTCATGGTGGAAACCTGCAGCGTAACCATAATGAGCTGTCTATGAAGCATTCTTCTTATAAAAAAGGGTCATATATTGAGAAAAAAAAGAAAAAAAGAAAAAAAGAGATATGAGAAAAGAGGAAAGAGAGAAAAAAAGAACCATATTCCCATGGTAACTAAGAAGATTGCTGAGATGCTCGTTGTCTACTTGCCTTGTGATTTTGATATGGGGATTCTTCCGTATCATCGGGCAAGGGGTACCCCGTTGGTGGTTCTCTATGATACACATGTACTTACAATGAAAAGAACTTACCGGTGACTAAACTTGAGTAGCGTGAGGAGCAGCCCTTGTATTCAAGGGACATGAGATTTCTAACTTATACTTTGTCAAGCATGTACACCATAGTTTGTTCACTTTAACCTTAATCACTTCAAGATGCTTATGATAGGGGAAATGAGAGCTGAAAGCTATTAAGTACCATAATTTTTGGAAGCTCTTTATGAAACTTGAATCTCTACTTCCTTTTACGATGGCCTTTCTTCCACCATTATATGAGTCTCCACCTTCTATCTTTATGCACCTACTTTGAGAGCATAGTGGCCATTCTTAGTTCTATGTGCATTGTCCCAAGACTTGTTGATTGATGCATAACTTGATATTGCTTGTTTTAAACTATTTGTATCTAGTCACTCTTATGAACTTTGAAGGTGTCCTATGCATTTATATTTGCTACTCTATGAGGGACAAGCTGAATACTATTATGCTATGTTTTCTTTATGTGAAACAAACAAACGTCTTGCAAAGCATTATTATTCATGAATCTTTTGTTTATGCCTTTTCATGTTGCATCTTAGTTTCTTTGTCTTATTGCTAGAACTTTGTCTTTCATGTTATGATTGAAGTACTATGATCCCAGCTTCGAATGTTTTACAATTACTTTGATCAAGTTTATGATGGTGCATGCCATCAAGCTATTATCTATCACCTTTACCACTTATAATTATCTATACCACTTGTATTTCACTATCTCTTCGCCGAACTAGTGCACCTATACACCTAACAAGTGTATTGTGTGTGTTGGGGACACAAGAGACTTCTTGTATCTTTATTGCAGGATTGCTTGAGAGGGGATACCTTTGACCACTTCCTCCCTGAGTTAGATAAACCTTGGGTGATCCACTTAAGGGAAAACTTGATGCTGTTCTACAAACCTCTGCACTTGGAGGCCCAACAACTGTCTACAAGAATAGAAGTGCGTAGACATTAATGGGTACCACCAAAAGATTTTTCTTAAAACTTTCAAAGCAACCTACAATTTACTTGTAGTTTCAAATTTGACCTAATTTTGATAAATCGACATATAGTCATTCGGTCAAATGGGCAGAGTTAGCTAGGAAGTTTGAAAACTCATAAATAAAACATGGGAATCGTTGGTACAACATGTTGGTCCATTATATATGTCTGTAAACTTGGCGTGGCATTCACATCCAATATTCTCCGGACTTCTTACAAAAAAGAACAACCTCGCTCATCTTCACTTGGAAAATGTCGAATTGAATGTTCTTTCCTGATAGTTGGAAACTCACATTGACGGTGTTGTTTACTACAACAAGATACACCCATCTACCTCTAAAAATACATTTAATTTTAAGAGCAATCTACCGCGCTTAATTACTTGTAGATCAGGTTTGACCTAATTTCGTTAAATTATCAAGATGCAAAATCTTAGCAAGAAGTTGAACCTATCCTCAAAACTCTCGTTGTTTTCAGATATATTAATTGTGACCCCTCGATGGGTACCTCCAAAAGATTTTTCTTAAAACTTTCAAAGTAACATACAATTTACTTGTAGTTTCAAATTTGACCTAATTTTGATAAATCGACATATAGTCATTCGGTCAAATGGGTAGAGTTAGCTAGGAAGTTTGAAAACTCAAAAATAAAACATGGAAATTGTTGGTACAACATGTTGGTCCATTATATATGTCTGTAAACTTGGTGTGGCATTCACATCCAATATTCTCCGGACTTCTTACGAAAAAGAACAACATTGCTCATCTTCACTTGGAAAATGTAGAATTGAATGTTCTTTCCTGATAGTTGGAAACTCACATTGACGACATTGTTTACTACAATAAGATACACCGATCTACCTCTGAAAATACATTTAATTTCAAGAGTAATCTATCGTGCTTAATTACTTGTAGATCAGGTTTGACCTTATGTCGTTAAATTGTCAAGATGCAAAATCTTAGCAAGAAGTTGATCCTATCGTCAAAACTCTCGGTGTTTTATGATATATTAGTTGTGACCCGTTGATGGGTACCTCCAATTTTTTTTTGTAAAACTACCAAAGAAACCTATAATGTACTTGAAGTTTCAAATTTGGCATAATTTTTATAAATCGACATAAAGTCATTCTGTCAAATGGGCAGAGTTAGCTAGGAAGTTTGAAAACTCATAAAACATGGGAATTATTGGTACAACATGTTGGTCCACTATATATGTCGGTAAACTTGGCTTCTGGCATTCAGATCCAATATTCTTTGAACATTTGTCTACGGAAAAGAACAACCTCACTCGTCATCACTCGAAAAATCGAGAATTGAATGTTCTTTCCTGATAGTTGGAAAATCACACCGACGTCATTATTTACTACAGGAAAATACATCCATCTACCTCTGAAAAGTCATATATTTCAAGAGCAATCTATCACTCTTACTTTGTAGCTCAAGTTTGACCCAATTTCATTAAATAGTGTCATGATGCAAAATCTTAGCATAAAGTCAAACCAGCTGTCAAAACTCTCGGTTGTTTCTCATATATTGATTGTGAACCCCCGATGGGCACCTCTAAAAGCTTTTTCGTATAACTTTCATAACAACCTACAAAACTTGTAGTATATAGTTCAAATTTGACCTAATTTTGATTAATCAACATATAAAGTCATTCAAGTGGGCAGAGCGATAAGTTATAGGAAGTCTGAGAACTCATAAAACACAGGAAATCATAAGTACAATATGTTGGTCCACTATATATGGGTGAAAACTTGGCTTGTGGCATTTAGATCCTTATTCTTCGGACTTCCTTTATAGGACAGAATAATCTTGATATCACTCGAAAAATTGAGAATGTTCTTTCCCGATAGTTGGAAACTCACTCTGACAGCATTGTTTACTACAAGAAGATGCACCCATCTATCCTAGAAAAGACATATAATTCAAGAGAAATCTATCGCGCTTACTTGCTTGTAGCTCAAGTTTGACCTAATTTCGTTAAATAGTCAGGATGCAAAATCTTAGCAAAAAGTTGAAACTATCGTCAAAACTCTCGGTGGTTTCTGACATATTGATTGTGACCCCTCGATGGGTGCCCCCCAAAAGCTTTTCGTAGAACTTTCAAAGCAACCTACAATTTACTTGTAGTTTCAAATTGACCTAATTTCGATAAATTGACATAAAGTCATTCAAATGGGCAGAGTTAGCTAGGAAGTCATTCAAATATCGACAAACATTTAATTCAAGAGCGATCTTTCGTGCTTACTTGTAGCTCAAGTTTGACATAATTTTGTTAAACTATCAAGATGCAAAATCTTAGCATGAAGTTGAACGTTTCGTCAAAACTCTCGGTGGTTTATGATATATTAATTGTCCCCTGAATAGGTACCTCTAGAAGAGTTTTCATAAAACTTTCAAAGCAACCTACAATTTACTTGTAGTTCAAATTTGACCTCAATTCGATAAATAATTGGCATAAAGTCATTCAAGTTGGCGGAGTTAGCTTGGAAGTTTGAAAGCTCATAAAACATGGGTATCGTCAACACAATATGTTGCTCCACTCTTTATGTCTAAAAACTTGTCTTCTGTTATTCAAATCCATATTCTTCGGAGTTTCTTTACATAAAAGAACAATCTCGTCATCACTCGAAAAATTGAGAATTAAATGTTCTTTTGTGACAGTTGGAAACTAACACCGACGACATTGTTTACTACATCACCCATCTACCTCTAAAAATACATTTAATTCAATAGCAATCAATTGCCCTTACTTGTGTAGCAAATGTTTGACCTAATTTGATTAAATTGGCAAAAAGTCACTAAAGTGTGCAAAGTTAGCTACGAAGCTTGAAACATCCTATTTCTTAGAATTTTGGAATTATAAGAAACCATGTTCCACTCTGTCTGATAATTGGGGCAGTGTAATTAGTTTTTAATTGTGGTAGGTCCCGTAGGAGCGATGTGCTTTATTAGTTAACACGCGGTCGGTGAAAGTACAAGTTACATCAAGGACCTCATAAAAATAAAAATTACATCCAAGTCCATGTATTTAGCACAAGATCCCTGAAACTAAGCAATGAAGTGTCTTTTGAGGTTTGCGCGTATGCTAGATATTGTAGAGTCAAAATTTGTTCTGAAACAATCTATATTCTAGCTTTTACTACTAGTACATGTAGTAAACAAGAATCCATAAAACAGAGTGATCGTACTCTCTATTGGAGTAGTAAATTGGATTGGTTTTTCACATATCTAAGTACTACTACTAATTATAATTTCTCAAAAAAAAGTACCACTAATAAATACAGTACTGGTTTGTCTGATTTGTTATAAGATATAGTACTACTACTATTAAAATTTAATGTTGATAAGACCAAAATAGTTAATTACAGGTTGGTGTTAAAGACATGCATGCAGTCTCTCTCTCCCTCAGAACTCAGACACCCGCAGCATGTCGCAGTTTTTCGCCTCTCCAGGAGTAGATCTTCTTGCCTCTCACTCACCTGGATCTTCTTGCCTCGGTCTCTCCCTCTGTCTGTACTGTACTGTCTGGTATAGTACAACGTGACACCTGCTTTTTACTCACCTGTCAACTTTCTGCAGCCTTTTTGTTTTGATGAAGCATGTACAACGTGTGGGACACTGTCTAAGAAAAAAGTGGCCAAGTGCAGCTGTCGCCGGTGCGCCCATGCCTAGCGTATTCCTGTACAATCGTACAAGTACAGTATGAAACTCAATCAATATATTGTTCAGTATACCCACCCAACCCGGGTTTCTGGCCGGCGGGCACTACGTCGGTGAGCTGATCTTCCCTCTTAACCACTCCCACAAGTTTGTGTACCGCGTCGGCGGATTCGACCATGAGCCGGCTGCTATGGATGCCATCCAGTCCTGAGGCGATGATTGAGTGCCCCTATGACGGCAACTTTAGCTTGGTCGCCTTCAATAAGCTCGATGAGCACAAGATCGCGTGCTCGCACGGCCCATGCTCCTGCATTGATTCCGCCTGTGATTTCATTGCCTCGCCGGCAGGGCTCCTTTCCTACATGAAGGAGGCCCACGGGGTCATAGTAACCAGGGCCATCTACGGCAGCGCCTTCTTTTGCCTCATCTCACTCCACCACCAACAAGGATGAGGGGATTCATGCGCTTCCTCTGTGGGGATGACGGTGCCATGTTCGGCCTGACCATCAGCGCGCTCGGCTGGGCCGCCATCGTGTCTCTGGTGTGCATCAGGCAGGACAGGTGCTTGTGGCTGCGGTACATGGTGAAACTGTGTGCGCCTTGCCCTCCGGTGTCGGCGGACTTGTCGATGGTCGAGAGCCTTAATACGATAATCAAGCTGACGAGCAGCTCGTCACCGGCCAACCTCCGTCTGACAAGCTCAGGACATACCACGGTTCCTGATGAAGGTTGGATAGTCCACCCATGTATCTTCCTGGATTTGCATCGATAGGAAAAAATGATCTTAAATTACGGCTCATAATCAAGACTGTAATAGTGTATTAGCAGATAAATAGTACTGCTAGTAGTACTATTTTACTACTCCAGTTTACTAGTAGTAGTCGCATGTAGGTTCTCTTTTGGTACTAGGAAGGATGCATTTTGGATGTAAATTAAGTTTGCTGCTAATGTTATTATGGAGTATTTAGAGGTTTAGTACAACTTCTATGTAATTGTTCACTTCTACGACATGGACCAGAGATAAACACACTAACCATTCTTACGGTGCGTTGATTTTAGTCATCTAACTTAGTGATTACGGAATTTTATGCCCAAACTTGTCAATTCGACTTGATTTAAGTCTTGAACCAAGATTACCGTCGAAATTGCGCTGGTGTGGACGACGCATCGACGTGGGTCCAGCGTGCAGGATAGGCTACCCTGGAATTTAGCCTAAATATCTCGAAAATAATATGGACATCTATGACATCAACTCAATGTTATCAGAATCATCATGAACCATGTTTTCATATTATATGCGTTTGACATTATGTAAGTTAGTATGTTTGTACATATAGTTGGTCAAACTTTATAAATATTGACTTCGACAAAACCTAGTATGCTTTCTAATTTTGAAATGAGGGAGCATCTAAGTACTAAAATACATCGAAATACATGTGTATCTAGACAAAGCCAAGTTAGTAACTACTATTTTAGGATGGAGGGAGTAATTATTTATGAGTAATCTATTTTTCACAATTTTTTTACTGCTACGGCATGTGCCCACGACTAGAGAAAGGACCAATGCATAATAATCACGCGACCATGTGGTGGCGATCTACTCCTACTGGATTACCCTACGTGTGGAGGCGCACTAGTGGAGCACACGCTCGTGCTGTTCCTAAGTACGTATTAGTACTACTAGTATACGCAAATAGGAGCACAAAAATAGATAGATCTTGTTGCTCATCGTACTATTTTTTTCCTGTAAGGCAATTTGGACGTGACTACTACAGTACTATATTGGCAAAACTTCTGCTTTTGGCGCTACAAGATGAATGTGGAACTCTCTGTGTCCGTTCAAAAAAACTCTCTGTGTAACATTAGTGTACTAGTACTTCTTTTACTCCCTTGTTTTTCGGATGCGCAATAAAGTAGTGCAGTAAGTTTGTTTGGCAAGCTGCATGCAACGAGCATTGGTTTGACAAGATAATTCAGGTTTTTAGATATCCAAATTTCTACTCCAGCTCGATGGCTCAAGACACGAAGCAGCTAGTACTCCTCTATCCTCCGACTGTCACCCAGATCAAAATGAACAAGCAAAATATTGTGTATCTTGGAAATTGCCATGGCCATTTATTACATGCAGAGCTTTATTTTGTTTCCTTCTAGGCACCTGCAAAGAATGATATTGTACTGTACTAATTAGTACTACTTTTAAATAAAATACTACGGTTGGGCCCTACAGCTAGTACTAGACATAGACTTTAGTAGTAGCTACTCTCATCAAAGTGAATTGTCCAAGACGTGGAGTTCCTTTTTTTCTCCAAGAGGCAGAGTTCCTTTTTTCCTAAGAGAGGAAACCTTTTTTATTCCTTCTTTGATTCAAAGAAAATTCAAAGTTTTTGTGAAGGATCTGTCCCTTAGGAAATAATCCTACGCTGTTTTGTTTGATTCATAGGATTCCAATATGTAAGAATTATGTTCCGTTTGGAACGCAGGATAGGAAAAATATAGGAATAGGAAAAACACGGGAATTGAGATTCCTTCAAAGTATTCCTTTTCTTTCCCTGTGATTCAAACACATACTTGATCCAAATTCATGTAGTTTCCTCTTCTTATGTTTTGAGAATCCTCCAAATCAAACGAGCCCTAAGAGATGGTCTTTCTTTTTTTGTTTGTCTTTGATCATTTTTTTGTTTGAACATAGGGTCATAGAGCTTCCTCGGAACATGGGGAGGGTGGAAATTGCACAAACGTCCAACAATTGGATTCGAAATTGCAGGGATCTCCAGATAATCAGGATAATCTAGTTGCAAGAAACTACTGTACTACAATTACTTTTGGGTACAAATGCTGCACATAGCACAAAATTCTCGATTAGCCCTTTTAGCATTAGTTCTTACATAGCCGGGGCTCAGCAGTTGGAGCTCTTCGCAACTATGGCTCTAATTGTTGGAGGTTTGTGCAACTAGCCTCAATTGGAGCCCCACCCCCCACTCGCCCACCTTCTGCAGTACTACTAGTAGTAGAGTAATGCACCATCAGCCTTTGTCTTCTCCATCGCACCCCGGCTGCCAGCTCACGCCAACGATCTTCCCTCCCTCCCCCACCCCACCACACCCCAAAGAAAGCCCCCAAAACACCATCCGCAACCTCCTTCCATGGTGAGATCGAGCAAGGTCTGTAAAGATCCTGAGCAGTTTCAGAAGGTGTTCACCGAAGGCCCTCTTCAAGTACTCATCAACAATTGTGACGCCACCACCGCCGCAAGCCTTGTCGGTTCGTCCAAACATATTCTTCAATCAGCAAAAGAGAGCGGAACTACGCCTTCTTCTCATCCGTTTGGCCTCCCATGTGTTCTTCATTCTCACCCGACGGTGAGACCGTGGGAATCCAAAGACTGCTTCGAAGTGGCGGGCAGCCCGTGCAAGCTGACACTGCTGGACAGGTTCTCCTCCGATGTTGTGATGCCAAATGGTTTTGATGAGCAGCAAGCAGGCGGCAATGGAGATTGGATCGTCACAGTTGGGACCGATTTCATGTGGGACCTTCTCAACGTGTACACTCGTCGCAAGATTGTTATTCCGCAAGTGTCGGGGTTTGTACCGACCGAAGGTTCTGCACTTACATTTCAGGATGATGCTGATGAAGGTCGACACACTAAACTGCAGAAGGTAGTCATTTTCCAAGTTCCGACAGCTGCTGGGGGATACAAAGATTTCTCTCTAGTCGCCCTTTTCGAATTCAAGATTGCTGTCATCAACGGGAATGATAGTCATGGATGGTCAGTTTGTGTGAACGAGTTCCAAGGCCACTTTAGATACCGTGATGCTATTATCCAACACGATTGTGTGTTCGCCGTGACCGAGAACGGATGTGTTTATGCATGGAAGTCTCTAGAACTTGGTAAATTCTCCTCCCTACATATTTTATTAGCTTTGTTCCTAAATTGATGCAAGCTATTTTTTCTGAACTTTCATTGGTTAGTAGGAATTCCATTAAAATTTTAGTTTCGTTGATTCAAAGGAATTCCCTAGGAATTTCAGAGGAATGCAATCTTTAGGAGGTTTTCTTACATATAAGTAGTTTGTTTCATATGATTGAGTTCTGCTGATAGTATTGCCTCGTATCCTAGTACATCCCATGGAAAATATGGTATCTACTATGTAGTAGTTAGTACTTATGTGAGACCCAGATATTATTCCTAAATCAATGTAAGTTATTTTTTCTGAAGTTTCTTTGGTTAGTAGGAATTTCATAGGAATTTTAGCCTCTTTGATTTGTACGAATTCCCTAGGAATTTCAGAGGAATGCAATCCTTACTAAGTTTTCTTACATATAAGTAATTTGATTCATAGGATTGAGTTCTGCTGTTAGTATTGCCTTGTCTCCTAGTACTAGTTCATCCATGGAAAATATGGTATCTACTAGTAGTATTTACGTGAGACTCAGATACTAGACATATGACATATCATAACTATATAGAATTATAATACTAGGTAAAGATCAAAAAATTAGAAATTTGATCGAAATCTTTTAAGTATGGGCGCATATTTAGTTCATGTATTTTCTATCATGTAGAAGTCGAAGTTTATTATGTACTAGTACTTGTAAATTTTGTTAACATGGTCTTGAGAAATGAAGGAGAAGATTCTATAATGATGGAGAAGTGTGTTTTGAGGTTTATGCATAGCGTTCATTGTGCTAAAGACTATCAATAGAATCTTCAAGTAGATGCTAGACTGGAAAAGAAGATCCAACTGCTGGCAATGTTGGGATTCGCATGTCCTGATCCAACAGTGAATATTCAAAGTTATTCATACACTACATAGCGGTAATATTATTATAAGATAAGATAATAAACCTCCTAGAAATAATCCTTGTTGGTTTTCCTTTGATATATAAGACACCGAAATCTTGTAGGATCCAACCTTGCTTTTTCCCCTATGAACTTTACATTCAAGATCCTATAGGATTATTTCCTATTTCATTTGATCCCATGAATGAAACCGTGTCTCTAGGAGAATTTCCATAGCATATCCCCATTGCGAAAAGAATTAGAATTTCCATAGCATCTCCCTAGGTTAGCATTTTTTTACGCAATCAAACATCTTATGTATAATCAAGATTTTTGAAAATAGTACTGTATATCAACTTCTACAATGTCAGATCAATATCAATATTATTTCTATGTTACATTTCCTTTCCCTTTGAAGGTCTTATCCTTATCCTATCGCCACGCGATGTGCTGTACCTGACACATGGGTTTGTTGAGGACGACGAGGACAATGATCCTGGTAGGTGGTGGTTAGCAAGATCTGCCGGTGGTTCAAGACTTCTTCTAGTCTATACGTATGGTGTCTCAGGCAATGCAATTGCTGATGATACTAGTGTTGTTCACTATGGTCACACCGTTTGCACCTATCCTTCTGGGTTTGAGTGCATGGTATTCTCAATGGACACAAGCCAGTTAACCGCAGCTAACCGATGGGAAAGGGTTACTGACCTGGATCATATTCTCTTTTCCCTTGGCGTGAACTATCCGATTATCATTGCAGTAGGCAATGCAAATGATCTGCTAGGACATCTGAAGATAAGGAACTGTGTTTACACATCACACCAAGAAATTGGCTACGAGTACAGGCCGCGTCCTGAAATTTGCTGCTTCAGTCTGAATAGTGACGCAACTGTTGGTTTCCACACCAACACTCATTGGACATGATCGGAGACTCCATTTTGGTTCATCCCAAGCTTCTAAAACGCCTTAGAGTGGAACGAGCCTGTTCAAGGATAGCTCATTTGGTCTCGGCCTTCTGTTGACCTCTTTCTTTTGGCTGGTTTTTAGCTGATGTACAGGTACGCAGCATTTAGTTTTGCACCCGGTCCGGCTTGTAAAATACTTCGTATGACCAAAAACCCCTTTTGTACAATTGGTAGTTTCTCTAGTATGTATATTTCACCAAGCTTGTAAAAGAACCTTATTAGGAGTATAGTTGTACTTTACTACTACTATTCCGCACATAATTTCTTCTAGAATGTTGTATAATATTAGTACTGTTAGTATTACTCCTTGCAGGTCCGTAGTTTTGTTTCTTTTTCACTGCAGTTTGGGTCCTATAAGCCTAAGTTGGACGACGTGTTGGTAAGTACTTCGCTCAGAAACTACACGCGGTGGAAGGAACACGATGGTTCCAGGTTTACCAGGAAAAACATGTCGCTCATCATGACATCACTAGTGATTTGACAAGGCAATACTGTATGACGGTGTGCTAGTCTAGTTTTTTCTTCTTCTGAACAAGTACTCCTTGTGTACCCTAGTAGTAGTAAAAAAAGTAGTAAAGGTCTAATTGTAGGAGTACCAAAGAACTCGATGAAACTAGCTGGAGTACTACTGTCAGTAGCTGCTGCAGAAGAGAGAGGGAGGGAGTTTTGCACACATCGGTACACGTGGCAGTGTTTTCCTTCCGAGACAAGCTGGATTTAACTCCCTCACTGGCCTCCCCCACGCACACACAACCTCTTTTACTCAGTACCTTCTTCCCATCCACTAATGCCCCCTGGCCTCTCGCTCCATATTGTTGCCGACTAGCTCCTCGGCTCCGTCCTCTATAGGTGGCGGTGAGATCGACGCGACAACCTTCTGTAGGGCGGTGGAGCATCCGTCATCTCTGTCCCGCGGTAGAAATGGCGGTTTGTGAAATACTAGAACACTCGTACCTATTACCTATGTTTCATAATATAAGATGTTTTAGCTTATGAGAAACGAGTGTATCTAGATTCACTCCGAACTTACATGATAGAGTTGATAATGCGGTTAAATTTTTATTGTCGATTGCGCAGCATTGTCATGTGTAGAGTAGTTCTTATCCCGGGTATGCATCCTTTTTTGTAGACTAGGATTCCATATAAGCTTGTTTTCTGGGCTAGATCCCATAACTAAGAACAGTGGGGATCTGTTCGAAGTTGGTAGTTCGAGAGCGCAAACTTTTGAACATTTGCATATATTTGTCAATCAACATCATGTAATCAATATTACAACTTGCTACAGAAGGAGATAGGGGAAGGAGTGAAAAAGAGGATTCTCGATGAAATAGGTTCCAATCCTATGATTTCTGCTATCCTAGATGACAAGGTAAATCAATAGAATGACATATGTTCTTGTCATTGCACGTAGATGCTTTCGTTGTAATCTCTATTTAACTTGTAACCACAGAAGAACAAAGTTGAAGAAGACTCTTAGTTTCCTGATAACGGAGTAGAAAATCGATGTCATATTACTACACCTAAGACACCACCTTGTTTACCTTCTGTGGAGACTGATGCAGTTGCAGTTGTAGTTGGTACTGATGAGACTGCACCTGCCATCGTCGTGCTAGATGATGGAGGTGGTGGATTGGTTTTACCATCTGTGGAGACTTGTGCGGCTGGAGCTGGCAGTGAAGAGCCTTCAGAGGACATTGTGCTGCTCGATAGTTCGCCTATTATGGAGAATCATGCTATCAGTGCTGGCATTGTTGTTGGTGTTGCTGATCTCGCTCCCGAAATTATCGTGCCACCTAAAGGAGGCGGTGATTTGGGTTTACAATCTGTAGAAACTGTTACACCTGAAGGTGGTGAACTATGATGCGGATCTTTCTTTCTTATGATATGTGTGCTTTTCTCTGAAACCTGTATTATGGAGCCACCTTACGCATTTCTTACACTTTTGCCTGTTAAACTGTAGTGTGGAACTAGAACTACTCCTAGTATGTAATCATAATATTCGGATGCTTGAGTATTATCGATGATAAACCAATGCTACCTAAGCTGCACGAGAATTGGACTCTGCCACTTGCGGGCGTGGTTCCTGGCTCATCTCCTTTTCACAAGCACGGTGAAAAGATGGTTCTGTTCCTTTTCTTGTAATGCCATTATGCTTGTGTTGTTGATCTGGCAATTTTATGTTGATTTTGTCACCCAATCCGCATTTATGTCTCTACATACAAACATATTTGTTCACATGACTTGAACAGAAAACAATATCTTCTTTGCATCGACTAACACAAGGAGATATGCAAATATTTATTTATTTTTGAAACAAGGCAAACGATATGCCATTTTCATTGATAGAGAGGGACATGCAATTCATAAATCATCACCTCCAGCATCTTGTTCAACAGAAGGCATTATTACCAGATCCACAACCTTCTTTTCCTTGGGATGACAATGTCAAGTGCAGGATTTCGAACCTAAACGCAATCTAGTGCAGGTTCATCAGGAAAACCTCCAGTTGCGTCAGTCTCCACAGAAGGTACATCAGCGCTATAGCAGACACCATTGGAAATGCAAGCTGAAGCTTTTGTTATACTCCTATCAGGACCACAGATAAGGGCCAGAAATTTAAGCTCCGAAATCTAGCATTACAAAATAGACAAGAGGTTACCCCATCTGGACAATTCATAGAGAATTCACTGTGCAATTTGAGCGTCTTACATGATCCTTAGATCTTAGTCCATCCAGTATTTTTATTGGTGGAATGAAATTTGCTGGTACTTTTATTTCTATGAAGAACCTACAAAACATAGCCAAGTTAGACATCTGAATATATCTAACTTTTCTACAGTCTTCTATGTTAAGATATCTTTGCATAACACTCACTTATCAAACTGTCTACGGATATCTTCCCGCTCCTTGGAAAGGCGAAGTCGACGTTCTATAGGGTACATCAACAGCCAAATGCTCCATCGTATCAAGGAAGGATGGGGAATATATCAGGTCAAAAGCTTGCACAAGATCTCTACCAAGTCCTTTTTAAGATGTTTTCAAACTCTTCTGTCTAAAGCTTTACTATAGATTTACCTAAAGAACGTACATACCCAAATCTGCAAGCACCTTGTAAATCTAGATGGTCACAAGCTTTAACTATTTTTAGGAGAGGTGGAGAACAATCCAAAGCCAAGAAGAATGTCTAGTGCATGAATCTAGCAGGCGAAGCGCGGGGATTGCCCAGCTGAACGTCGGCCAGTGCGTCTCGTGAACAACGGCGGGGCCAATGGTGGTAGGCCAACACTATTGATACAAAAGGCGTCGAGAAGTTTTTTTAAGGCGTGGAGAAGTTTGTGGCCTGGTTCTAATCCAGTGCATCTCCTATAAGAACGGTGCAAAATTTGAAGAGACAGGGGCTGTTCGCTCGATTAAGGGCGGGCTTAGGAAAGTTTGGGGTCTCGGCGGAAATTTTGGGGTATCGGCGGAAAGTTTTGGTGGGCGCGGGGTGTTTGTCCATAATTTTCACAGAAAGATATGTGAATATTTTATTGGAGTTGCCAGTTCTCAAGAGTCACCTCTCTCGCCATTGGATTTACCTCGCGATTGGTGCAACATGAGGGTTACACATTTGTTGCAACAGCTTGTAACTGGGAATTTAATGAGTTGCAACTACTAGGTTACAACTGAGTATTAGCACAATTAGTAGGGTGACGTCAGCTCCTTAACATAACAAGTTCGCAGGCGCCTGGGATCTAGGCACTCATATTTTATACCTTTTTTCCCTTGTTGATGGCTTTGTTTCGAATTCGGCCGAGCCCCAGCACATACCTTAGGATTTTAATTATTGAGCCCAAGAAATTAGCCAATCCAGCCTCATTATAGCCCAAGACCTTCTCTGATCATGTTTTGGGTCATTCAGCCGTGCAAATAGCCTAGTTAGATTGGGCGAGAGCCCATGAAAAATAGCCCATCAATCCCTGCTTGGCCCATTTTACTTCAATTCGGCCTTTTTTGGGCACCGTCCACCCACCCCTAAAAAAACTCCGCATGTCCATGTTTTTAAGTACTACCTACTACATTATTTATACTTAACATTTTTTAGTTGAGCTGCTAGCAATCACGCGTAGCAGATGGACAAGCAATTTTTAAGAAGAAAAATAAATAAGGTATAAACGATGTTAGTATGCATTTTTTACATTTTATAAAAGGATAAAAAAATTCTTGTGTAGTGGCAAGGCATGCAGTTTATCTGTAGCAATATTTTTTACTGAGAGGCTGACATGGCCGACCCACCTGCCTGCAGCTAGATCCCATCAACCTTACCATACAAGCGATCAAGTTTAACGAGCATGTTTAAAAAGTACTTGTACAACAGTCTCGACCGGAAAAAAGAAGACCAAGATCGACACGTTTCTTGTTGAGAGAGGCTGACACGTGGGCCCCAGCAGCAAGACCATAGACGCCTGCCGCATGGAACAACGTTACCAAGGTCAAACCGGCGGACGCGACCAAAAAAAAGTCCAACATACACACGTTTCCTCTACATAGGCGACTGACATGTGGACCCAGCAGGGAGACATTATAGGGGTGTTGTATCGAGCAACATTTCCAAGTTCCAAACGGGGAGGCGTGAGAGAATAAAAGAAGTCTAGCATGCACACGTTTCCTACATAGAGGAGGCTGAAATGTTGGGCCCACCAACCTGTACAAACGGCTGAAGCAGCGAGCAACGCTATCAAGTTCAGTACACGAAGGCGCGACAGAGGGTAAAAATTCCATCATACACATGTTTCTTCTAATGAGAGGATGACATGTGGGGCACAACATCGTGATTAAAAGGTAGATGCATCGAACAAAGCTATCAAGTTCGGAACAGGGTAGCACGAGCGAAGGAAAAAAATCCATCATACACACGTTTCTTCTAATGAGAGGATGACATGTGGGTCTCAGGAGGTTGGTTAAAAGGTAGATGCGTCGAGCAGCGCTATCAACTCAGAATGGGGTAGCGCCAGCGAAGGAAAAAATTCCATAATACACATGTTTCTTCTAATGAGAGGATGACATGTGGGTCCTAGGAGGTTGATTAAACGGTAGATGCATGGAGCAGCGCTATCAACTTCGGAACAGGGTAGCGCGAGCGAAGGAAAAAATTCCATCATACACACGATCCTTCTAATGAGAGGCTGACATGTGGGACCTAGCAGCCTAACTAAACGCAAGGTGCCTCGAGCAACATTATCGAGTTCAAATCAGGGAGGCGCGACCGAAAAGTATGGTCCGCTAGAGACACTGAAGTCCGGGAACCACACACCTCAAAAGACTTCGGCGAGTCAACATCGCGCGAGGAAACGAAAATCTTGCTTCTGCCACGCGCCAGCTGAGCTTCCTCCACGTTTTTAGCAGAAACCGAAAAAAAGTTTTCCATCGGCCATGGCCAAGCCGAGAATTTCATTGCGGAAGTCGCGCCTTCTACGATGACCGTCAAGCCAATTCGTTGCGAAAGGAAACTTTTCTTGTAGTGCATGCCCACATCTTGAATTACGGCAATGGTTAGTACATACCGTCAGATGCCAGAACTATTGTGGGACGTTGAGGGCTCCCACACATATGCTGCATATCCTCTATGAATTACCAATATATGCACGCTATGAGGATAACAGCCATGACCTAGCCATCTAGATGCATGCGAGAGGAACAAGATACAACTGACTTCTCCGTCCCATTCCAAATCTCATGGTTAACGCGTAATATTCGGTGCTAGAGTCACTTGTGACATTGGTTGATTAAGTCCAAGATATTATGTTCCTTTACCACTGGAACTGTATCAGTAGATTATTACCATCTGGTAAATAATCCATAATCATGTTATTATGAAAATAGTGTTTTCTAACCTTTTTGAAATGCAGGTGATGACAACATTTGAGTTTCAAACATAGAAAATAATCAAAGGACATGAGCAAGTTGTAAACTTGCATTGTGATTGCAAGGTAGTGAAGTTGGATACTTCCACTCAACCTTGAGCCTTGGTTTCTACAGAAAACCATTATTGCCCGGTAAGGACAATATTTAAAGAAGCAATATGCAATGCATAGTAATGTCATGCAATGCTTATTTTCTTTCTTATTTGCATGTTTTACCCATCTCGTATAGGTTTTAAGTTTCTTTTAATTAATAAAAGAAAAGCATTATTTAAGAATTCATTAAATTCATATTATTCTGACATTTAGCAATTTTATAATAACTAGTATTATTCTAAGAGTTTAAAAATGATATTTTTTGATTTTTAACTTTTTTAAATATTTAACTAAAATTCCTTTAAGGAAATAAGACTTTATTTCTATTATACATGATTTACTTTTCAAAAATACAAACTAGTATTTTTCTATAATAGTACTTCCTTTTAGAATCTAAAAAATGGATTTTATTCAATTTTAATTATTTTGTATATTTTTATAAAATTCCAGAACGAATATACATAATTTTAAGAATAGATCTATATTTAATTACTGAAATTTATTATCTATTATTTTTATTGGATAGAGGATATTTTTGTGATTCATAAATATATTATTTGTATTTTTAGGATTTTTATTTATTTTTCTAGAGCCTAATTGATCTCAGGGGTATATTTGTAATTAAGTATCTTATGAAATTCCTTCCTTTAAAACACGGGCCTGGCCCTCTAGGCTGGCCTGGCCCGACTCGACCCACTAGGGCTGGACAAAAGCCCTTGGTAGTAATCGGGTCTGCACCGGCCCAGACCTCCTACTGCCATCTCTTTCTCCTTCTCTCCCGCCACCGCCACCGCAGGTGATTCCGGCCACCCCAGGCCGCCGTGGCTATTGTGGCGGTGCAAGAAGATGCGGATGACGCCGCTGCTTGACATTGTCATGCGCGATCTGGCGCTGATGCTCTCTGCTGGTCGTGCTGACCCTCACCTCGTGGCTAGGGTTAGGGTTCCGCCGTGCTCTGGTGCCCCCTTGCTGACACTGTGGTGCTCCCTCGCTGACGCTATGGTTCTCGTGGCGCCGCCCTTATATGGCCGCCACCACCGTGTGCAGGCGCGGGTTGCAGCGTCCCCCTCGGGTGCTCCCCGTGCCGCCACCTCTCTCCCACTGGCCTACTCTCTACTTCCTCTTTAAATAAATTGATGAGGATCTCGAGTAAGTTCTTCTACCTCTCTCTCTATGTTCTCTCTTCCCTCTGCCCTATGCTATGTGTTCATTCCTAATTTCTAGGGTTTATTCCCCCCTATAGTGATGTTTAGTGGGCTCCTTGGTTAATTCTGTCTATGCAGATCCTTTGATGGTATTCTACGGTTGGTGAATTGCTTCCACTGTTGATTATGATATGTTACTCTGCTCTCTGTCAAATGACCATTCTGTTGTGCATTCTTGTGTTACTCTGTTCTTTGTCTTAAGCTGATCGGTGAAAGCATGATTAGATTATTGTGGATGTTCAAATGGTTGTGGCTATGGATTTACTCCTATGGAGTTAAGTTGACTGCTGATGGCTCGGTGTTGATGTAGAGCTCGTTGGGAACCCCAAGAGGAAGGTATGATGAGCACAACAGCAAGTTTTCCTCAGTTATGAAACCAAGGTTTAATCGAACCAGTAGGAGCAAGGAAACACCCCAAAGGTGTTGCTAGCTAGGCCTTGGCAGGGCGCACTACCGGTGCTAGTAGCAACGTAGAGACCTGCACAACACAACCATAAAACTTTGTCCCCAACTTGCGATGAGGTTGTCAATCTCACTGGTTTTGGTGAAAACAAAAAATTAAACGTATCGAATGGAAGGAAGTAATAGTTTGCAGAAAGTAAACACAAAGCAGTAAACAATTTGTAGATTGTATGTAAAAGAAAGGACTGGGATCCATAGTTCACTAGAGGTGTCTCTCCTTAAGATAGATAACATTCTGGGTGAACAAATTACAGCGGGGCAATTGACAAACATCGAGAAAGCAATACATGCATATACTAATCATCTTGACTCCTTTGGAACTTGATTGGGCATTACAACATTATACATAGACCGCCATCCAACTGCATCTATGACTAATAATCCACCTTCAGGTTATCATCCGAACCCCCTCTAGTATTAAGTTGCAAGCAACAGATTATTGCTTACGAATTATGCCTAAAGTAAACAATACGATTGTTGTATGAAAAAAGGATTGTTGTTTTCTCCTAGTAGCAACATCACATCTAGTACCTTAGAGATTTGTCACTTCCCTAGATTACCGTGAGGCATGAACCGACTATCGAGCATAAATATTAATCTTGAGTTGCTAGCATCTACTTGGACAAGATAGCTACTAACAACGGAAAGCATGCAAGATCACAAATAACAAAGACATGATAGAATCAATAATCAATCTAAAATAGCATCTCAATATCCATCGGATCCCCGCAAACACAACATGCAGAATTACAAATAGATGATCTTGATCATGAACGGAGCTCACAAGATCTAAACATGAAAGTACAAAGGAGGAGAACCAGCCATCTAGCTACTACATGGACCCGTAGTCCAGAGATGAAATACTCACGCATCACACCGGAGGCTTGCATGATGATGAAGAAGGCCTCTGTGGTGAATTCTCTCCCAGGGTGTCGGGAAGAGCTTCAGATCCCTCCCGATCTAGGAATGGAGATAACGGCGGCTACAGACTCTTTCGTGGATTTTTGATCGGGTACTTAGGGTTTTCGTCCCGAGGGAAATATATAGGCGGAAGGAGAGGCCGAGGGGGTGCTGGGGTCGGCCAGACCACCCCCTGGCACGGGCCAGGCCTGGCCGTGCAGCCAGGTGGTGTGGCCGGCCCCCAGCCCTTCTCTGTCTCGTATTCTAGCATATGATGACTTCCGAAAAAAGAGGCACTTTGGCTTTTGTCCCGTCTAATTCCGAGAATATTCATTTTCTGACTTTCGTGGAACCAAAAACAGCAGAAAGTAGGCAGCTGGCACTATGGCTCTTGTTAATAGGTTAGTCCAAGAAATCATATGAAAAGTACTCCAAAGTGTGGACAAAACACAAGAAAGTGGATAAAACCAAGCATGGAACATCAAAAATTATAGATACATTTGCAATGTATCAACATCCCCAAGCTTAACTCTTGCTCGTCCTCGAGTAGGTAAGTGATAAAAAGAAAGAATATTTTTTGAGGTGACATGCACCATCAAAGACTTGACCAAAGTATTTGTAAAACATTCAAAGCTGGGATCATAGTACTTCAATCATAAAATGAAAGACAAGGTTCTAGCAATAAGACAAAGAAACTATGATGCAACATGAAAAGGCACGAACAAAAGATTCATGAATAACAATGCTTTGCAAGACGTTTGTTTGTTTCACATAAAGAAAACATAGCATAATAGTATTCAGCTTGTCCCTCATAGAGTAGCAAATATAAATGCATAGGACACCTTCAAAGTTCATAAGAGTGACTAGATACAAATAGTTTAAAACAAGCAATATCAAGTTATGCATCAATCAACTAGTCTTGGGACAATGCACATAGAACTAAGAATGGCCACTATGCTCTCAAAGTGGGTGCATAAACATAGAAGGTGGAGACTCAATATAATGGTGGAAGAAAGGCCTTTATAAAAGGAAGGAGGGATTCAAGTCTCATAAAGAGCTTCCAAAAATTATGGTACTTATAGCTTTCAGCTCTCATTGCCCCTATCATAAGCATCTTGAAGGTGATTAAGGTTAAAGTGACACAACTAAGAGGATATGCTTGACAAGTTATAAACCAAAATCTCATGCCCCTTACTTACGAAGACCGAACCTCATGCTACTCAACTTTAGTCACAAGTAAGCTCTTGTCATTGTAAGTACATATGTATCATAAAGAACCGCCAACAGGGTACCCCTTGCACATGATACAGGAGCTATCCCTTAATCAAAATGACAAGGCAAGCAGACAATGAGCATCTTAGCAATCTTTTTATTTGCCATTTGCATAGGTTTTTATTGAGGATGCTTCATAGAGTGCTCATTATGGTGATGCTGCAAGTTTCCACCATGATTAGGCATGGCTTAGGCTAGCAGCCTGTGCTTTCTAACACACATACAAACTCCATGATCTTACAAGTTCCACTTTTATTTCACACCGCCGGGATCCATAAGCAAAAGAACATGATATCAACGGGGTACAAACTATAGGTGCAATGTTGAAAGCGTTCCCCATGATACATGGTCCTGCTAATTTCAACTTATAAAGCGCAACCATATACGCAACAAAGAAGGACCCAATGGTTCAAGTTTATTAAGGGCAAGAAAAGTAAAGTGTGCCATCAAGTTCGTGAGAGCTTTAATCACTAGTTTTCTCATAACAAGTTTAATTCGGAAGGTAAACAAAAGCACTAATATACTTGGAATAGCATAAGCTAGTAGGTAGGTATGGTGGACTCTTTGGAATAACTTGGTTTAAGGAGTTGGATGCATGAGTGGAACTCATACTTGGTTGTGGAGGCTAGCAAAAGACTGGGAGCGACAAATTAAGAGAGCAATAGTGGCCATAATCATGCAGACCGACAAAACATCATTGATCAAAGCATAAAGTGATACTACAAGTTGAAAACTAAAGGATCATAAAGGCTTATGGTGACTTGAGATAGTCATAACATGGTGTGAGCATGCGCCAAGTCAACCCAAATAAAGCATCAAAGGAGAATACGACTATATTATGCTTTAATATGCTAAAACAACGCATGATTCATCCAAGGCACATTAAGCAATCTCAATTGTTTATAACAAGTCATGCTACAGTAAAGAATACTAAACATAAAGCCAAAACAATATCAAGCATGACATGACAGAGCATAGGCCACAGTCAAAAACAAGCTCTTTTTACCACATAAGCATGAACTTTCCTACTCTTTTCCAAACCAAACCAAACTATTTGAAAACCAATGTATGAAAGAGGGGGTCCAACCAATTTATTCAGCAAACTAAAAAAACAAACGAAAACCAACGGAAACACAAAAGAAGACGCTCCAAGAACAACACAACTGTGCATGAAACAATAAAAATGAAGCGTTTGGAAGAAACCTGGGATTTTTATTGATGAAGAAAGGGATGCCTTGGGCATCCCCAAGCTTTGACGCTTGTACTTCTTGGATATTTCTTGGGGTGACATGCGTGGAATCCCCAAGCTTGATCTTTAGTCCATCCTACATCTTATTACTCATAACCTAAAATTCCTAATAATAGACCAAAATCCCCTACACGATTAGTTCCCGTCGTTCGCCCATCGCATTATTGCAAATTCCAAAAATGCAATTTTTTTTGAACTGAATTGAATGAAGAAGAATTGGAAGAAGAAAAGCTTTCTAATCAACGACCCTGCAAAGTATCAGCAAAGCGATCTAAATTGACGTAAAGAGACAGTTGGAGAGATTAGCAAAGCAGTCACTGCCAACGGTAGACCTTCAGAGTAGCCCACTTATCATAATCCAGAGCTGGTTTCATCCGTTTTTTTGACAGCCCCTCCTTTTGTCTCATTAGAGAGTCTTTCAGTGGCATTCACTTCACCAAGGGAATCATTGATGGCTCGAGAACTGCTAAACCTACATTACATGCAATAGTACCTGGAATTACTACTGGAAAAATATATAAAAGATCATTGGGCCATGCGGGTTCCCCGTAATAATTATGTCCCATCCCTTTAGCTAATTTAGCTCTTAATACAGGATCATTTAAGTCTGGTTTCTTTGTTATTGGGATAGGCGAACTCTTTAGGATCCATCCTCCAAAGGAACAGACGTATGATCATTACCCTTCAACCAGGTTATTCTATTCCACTTCTAGATAGAGAAAAAAACTAAAGGAGAACAAATAAGGAAGCTATAAGTAATGCAACCGTTTTTTCTCGGAACAAGAAACCATAAAAAAGAAAGAGTAAAATATTTTCTTCCATACACCTGAAATTTTTCCTTCATACAAAACTTCACACAATCTTTATTAGCAACATTAGTGTATACAAGATAATAGGTCTTAAGGTTCAGTTCTAACACCAATAAACTTCCATTATAACACTAGCTACTGTATCACTTCCCTCAAAAATCTCAATTCCCCAAAAGAACTAAAAAAGGAATCAACAAGAAGCAAATGCAGAAAATGGCAGAAATTTGTCAAAACAGACCAGAAGGTAAAGACACATTTTTTCGAAGACCTTCTATTGCTCAAATCAAAAAGTGTTGAACTAACGAAAGTTAGATAACAACCTGGGGCAGAAGCACAAAAATTCACGCCTCAAAAAGACGTTCATAAATTGTACACGAATTTTTACGGTGAAGCGCAGAAATCTGTTTCGGGACAGCAACTTTCCCAATCATTACTTCTCTCTCATTAGAGGTTACTCTTGGCACAAAAAGAAAATAAAAAGGATAAGGAGCGGTTATTACTGAGGTAATAACTTCCAAGACTCATCTAAAACTTTTGGGTTATCTCCCAATAATTACTTTTCTTTAACGCCTTTAAGTTAGGCATAAGAAGCAAGAAAGAATCAAGTGTTCTCAAATGAAGAAGCATTAAGATCAATACCAGAAATATCTTCAACAAGACAAGGTATCTCATCCAAATAAGTTCTAGAGGATCCTCTCTCAGGGCTCTTAGGTTCACTACTTTCATCAAACGGGTTTTCAGGAACGATCCAATCAAGATTCTTTTCTATGGCTTCATGCATTGCTACTAGTTTGAAAGGTGTTGGTATCTTAATTTCCTCCCCATTAGGTTCAGTTTTACTCATCTTTTCTCATGTACCAACAACATCTACACATGAGCCTAGCATATTGAAACGTTCAAATACTTTTCTAGCTTCTTTGGCAATCATCATAGAATTCCTTAAGCAAATTTTCTAGAATAAAATCCCTCTTTTCGGGGTCCTCAATTTCTTTAAGCTTAAGAAACATTACTTGCAATAAGGGGTTGAGGTTAAGAAACCTAGCTTCTAGCATGTGAAATAAAGAAGCTGCAGCAATCTCATAATTTGGAGCAAGTTCTGCAAGGGATCTATCCTCAATATCCTCATATTTACTAACATGATTAAAGAATTATTCAATATTATCTTTTCCAATTATAGAACCACTACCTATTGAAGGGTCTTTCAGGGTGAATTTGGGGATCAACATGGTGAGCTAAGGAAGAGGCAACAACTAAGGGAGACTTAATTTTTTTGTGTTTTCAAATAAGAAAGCAAACTAGTGAAACTAATTTTTTTGTGTTTTTGATAAAGAAACAAGCAAACAAAGCAAAAAGAAACTAAGCAAAACAAAAATAATAAATTAAAGATATTGGTTATGAGGGACTTCCCTTGTGAAGATGTCCTTGACTCCCCGGCAATGGCGCCAGAAAAGTGCTTGATGGCTCGGTGTTGATGTAGAGCTTGTTGGGAACCCCAAGAGGAAGGTATGATGAGCACAGTAGCAAGTTTCCCTCAGTTATGAAACCAAGGTTTAATTGAACCAGTAGGAGCAAGGAAACACATCAAAGGTGTTGCTAGCTAAGCCTTGGTAGGGCGAACTACCGGTGCTAGTAGCAACGTAGAGACCTGCACAACACAACTACAGAACTCTGTCCCCAACTTGCGATGAGGTTGTCAATTTGACCGGTTTTGCTGAAAATAAAGGATTAAACGTATCGAATGGAAGGAAGTAATAGTTTGTAGAAAGTAAACACAAAGCAGTAAATAGTTTGTAGATTGTATGTAAAAGAAAGGACCGGGATCCATAGTTCACTAGAGGTGGCTCTCCTTAAGATAGGTAACATGCTGGGTGAACAAATTACAGCGGGGCAATTGACAAACATCGAGAAAGCAATACATGAATATACTAATCATCTTGACTCCTTTGGAACTTGATTGGGCATTACAACATTATACATAGACCACCATCCAACTGCATCTATGACTAATAATCCACCTTCAGGTTATCATCCGAACCCCCTCTAGTATTAAGTTGCAAGCAACAGATTATTGCTTTACGAATTGCGTGTAAAGTAAACAATACGATTGTTGTATGAACAAAGGATTGTTGTTTTCTCCCTAGTAGAAACATCACATCTAGTACCTTAGAGATTTCTGTCACTTCTCTAGATTACCAGAGGCATGAACCGACTATCGAGCATAAATACTAACTCTTGGAGTTGCTAGCATCTACTTGGCCAAGATAGCTACTAACAACGGAAAGCATGCAAGATCACAAATAACAAAGACATGATAGAATCAATAATCAATCTGAAATAGCATCTCAATATCCATTGGATCCCCGCAATCACAACATGCAGAATTACAAATAGATGATCTTGATCATGAATGGAGCTCACAAGATCTAAACATGAAAGCACAAAGGAGGAGAACCAGCCATCTAGCTACTACATGGACCCGTAGTCCAGAGATGAACTACTCACGCATCACACCGGAGTCTTGCATGATGATGAAGAAGGCCTCCAGGGTGAATTCCCCTCTCCGGCAGGGTGCCGGGAAGAGCTTCAGATCCCTCCCGATCTAGGGATCGAGATGACGGTGGCTACATACTGTTTCATATATTTTTGATTGGGTACTTAGGGTTTTCGTCCCGAGGGCAATATATAGGCGGAAGGAGAGGCCGAGGGGGTGCTGGGGTCGGTCAGACCACCCCCTGGTGCGGGCTAGTCCTGGCCGCGCGGCCAGGTGGTGTGGTCGGCCCCCAGCCCTTCTCCGTATCGTATTCTGGCATTTGATGACTTCCGGAAAAATAGGCACTTTGGCTTTTGTCCCGTCCAATTCCGAGAATATTCATTTTCTGACTTTCCTGGAACCAAAAACGGCAGAAAACATGCAGTTGGCACTGTGGCTCTTGTTAATAGGGTAGTCCAAGAAATCATATGAAAAGTACTTCAAAGTGTGTACAAAACACAAGAAAGTGGTTAAAATCAAGCATGGAATATCAAAAGTTATAGATACATTTGCAATGTATCAACTACTCTCTGTACTAATGCTTAGTTAATTGTTTCCTTGTGAAACAATATTATGTTCAGTCCCAAGATTTAATCCTATTACTGTGTAAATCAAATGCAAATACTAGTCCTTGCTCTGTGATAAAAAGATGATTTATAAAAATATGATTCCTATATACTTGTAGGAAAATGATTATATTTAGTGGTTTCAATACTGTGTGACCTAGTAGTAGCCAATCTTTATCTTTACTGTCTTTTCTAAAAGAAAATGTCTAGTTATGATTCCTAAATTATTTAGGAAGATGATTGTCATTGTTGAAAAGGATCTACTTGAGCTTATTCTCAAGCAGACTTGATCTTGCTAGGTACAGTGGTGCTACCCTTTTGGGAATGTGCCATGTACCAACAGCTATTATGTAAATCTATCTAGTTAAAACTAGATTATAGGTTAATGATGCTAGTTTGAGACCTTGCCTATGCAAGAACACTTGCATAAAGTGGTTGTTGATTATCTGCTGCCTAAGATGTTTACTTATCATGTTCTTGGAAGAAAATGAATGTGCAAGATGGAAAATATTTAGATCAAGATGTTGGGCATACTTTGGTTTCCTTTTACTACTATCTTGTGGTAGCCCTGGATTTATGTTGGCTTCCTCTTGACCTTGTCTTGCTCCTTCTGGTGTTGTTGCTCCCATGACCTTGTTGTCCACCCATTACTTCCCCCTCCTCAAGTCACCATGTTTGCTGGTGACCACCTGGGTTTTTTGTAGTGGAAAGTTATTTCATCTAGTGATATTGTTGCAAGATCTGGTGCTGTTCTGGTGCTAGTCATGGGTGTGCTGGTGAGCAACTGTGGGTAGGTTCTCTTATGAAGTGGATAACAAATCTTCCTTTGCTCTATACCGCTATGAGTTGAACTACTTCTTTGCTCTCTGCTGTCGACACCTCAATGCATACATTTAGGCATGTGAGTTTCCTCCCTGTTTTCTTTGGTTGTGGATGAGATCAAGTAACTATTATTTAAACATTCCCCCATCCTTTTACTATTACCTATCTTGGTGAAACTTGCCCCTTCAGCCTGTGATCTTGTTGTGAGGGTTTATTGTTTAAAAGAACAGATTGTCCACTTGATGGTATTTGTCCCTTCTTTAATTTAACTTGCTCAATGAGGATTGGATAACTGTGCACTTACTGTTTAATACTGAGAGCAATCTAACACTAACACACTCTTATTTGCAGGTACAAGACCAAATGTTCAGAAGAATGGTTTAGGATTAGCTTAGGCTTTTTCCTTTATTTACCTTGTGTAATTCAAATTTCTAATCTTTGTAAAGATCAATGTAATATATATTCATTATTTAATAAAGCTTTTTATTTCCTTGGGAATATCTCTGTAATGTCTTTACTTTAAATAGAGTTGTATTTATTTAATACTTATGGAATAAAGGGAAGAATTAAGAAGTGCTATTTAAATTGTACTAATATATTTTTATTAATTTCCTTTATTGTTTTATAACAATGATATATTCAAACAATAATAATAACTAATTCTTTTTGGAAATTAGATAATTACTAATTACCTCTAATGTTCTGACCTTATACAATTGTTTCAAATTTTCAACTATGAAACCCACTTTATTTACTCAAAACATTATAATCCCTAAGGATTAAAGGTTAAAGATTGATTTCTATTTAGGTAGTTATAGTTGATATCCCAACCAGAGTGGGGTATTATATAACCTTATACTGTGGTATTGACTAAAGATTTCTTCACAATACTTTTCCTCAACAAACCTCTAAGTTTTGAGTCCTGGTTATGGAAATTACCTTTTAAAATATACTTGATTTAAATCTTCTCCTTTGCTTCACTAAGATCTCTTCTGTCCAACTGCTCTAGTCATCTGGCTCTACCATAACCATCAACATATGATGCCATGATCATGTCCCTTCTACAACATTCCTTCATTCTGCTCCTAGTACATTAGCCTTGTATGAGTCTTTTTAAGGCTTGCAAGGTTTCCATTCTCTTTATATAACATGTGGTAACAATCCTCTGGGATGGGTAGGCTATTACTCTCCACAATACAAGTGTGTTCTTGTATTAGCTTGGTTAAACTACTATGCCTTCAACTGCTCCATACAATCTTATGTTATATACTTCATCATATTCTAGCTTGACTTCTCATGATCAAGTTAAATGATTCAGCTTACTAGGGCTTGCTTAATTTAGTATACTCACAACCCTACTTCGACACCTGTTGGGGGGATAACCCCGGGTAGGGTCACTCCGGGGTATAAGGGACGAGTTAGCCGAGGGTCGGCAAGGTCAAAGCGGATGCTGGCCGAGTCACCTCAAGGCAGGACGGATCATGGAGTAACCCGGACCAGGGGGGTCGCCTAACATTGTCTCGTCCGACTCAAGGAGTAAGTCGGAAATTACTTGTCTAGCTTATATGCAGGAATAGGTGTGGCCGGATCAACTGCGATCCGGATCCTCGCTTGGCTTCTAGGAGAAGGAAGGAATCTCTCTGGTCAAAAAAGAAGGTCCGGTGCGTACTGGATGAGCGAATAAAGTAAGGGCAGGACCACCGGATCATGGCCGACAAGGGTGACGACGCTCACGTCGGCTGACGCGGGCGCCGCAGAGGCTACGTCGCTAAAGCAAGTGTGACGCGGGGGAAAAGCACCCCTGTCGGGTTACTACTTTGGGAGGGGGCATATTCTTAGGAATATGCCTCCACGTATGCCCTAGGCCAGGACCGAACTACCTCTATATAAGGGGGGTTTAGGCTTCTGGTAAGGGGGTTGGGTTTTTTCGGAGACAGAGCAAGGATAATTCTAGTTGGTTGAGCACTAGTGGATCTAGGGTTCTGGGGCTAGTTGGTAGGCAAGGGTAAGAGAGTTTCTTCTTCCTCCTCTTGTTAATACAGCTCGAGGAGCTCTTGTAATCTTGGAGATTGAACATCAATACAGAGTTTCTGTGTAGAGAATCACTCTACTATCCCTCCCTGGATTCCCCTAGCGCTTATTAGTCCCCACCTTTAGCCTATCCATGGCATCTGCCGTGACACCACCACGACAGTTGGCGCCCACCGTGGGGCTAGTGGCGCTAGCAGGGGTGAAGATCCGAACGGGAAACTTCATTGGCACCGGCGAATGCATCGCCTCTCGCCTGCTCAGCTTTGGAGCGCTGGACTACGCCAGCGACAACGCTGGTTGCTTCAAGACGCCGCTTCTTCCGTGCAACGGCATCTTCGTCAAGCTCGGTGCGCACAAGGTCTATGTTGCTGTGGATGTGTCTTGCGTTCATCCGCGTCGCATCGTCGATGCAGGAGAACCACCCCTCATTGTGGCTCGCGGGGCGCGTATGGCTCGCTCCCCGGACCATGCAGAGGTGATGATGACTGCGCCAGGCGCGGGCATGACCAAGGATCCAGCTCCAGACCCGGAGGTAATGCCTAAGGCACCGAGGAAAGCTAGGGGTCCTCCGCTAGAGAGGCCTGAGAACATGCTGAGGGAAGCTATGGATAGCTTGGCAAACCCGGTGGCAGCAGTGGTAGATCCGGCTCAGGCACAGGCCGAGCTAGAGGAGACCCGACAAAAGATACTGGAGGGTGCAAAGAAAATAGCAGCGGCTCAGCAGTCATTGAACATGACGCTGCGCGAGTACGCGAAGGCAAACAAGGTTGATGCAGTAAGAGTAAAAGGGAAAAATCTCATAAGTGAGATGAACAGAGAAGGTGATGATGGACCAGAAGGGTCGGAAAACTATCTGTCCGTGGGGTTGCCGAGGTATAGTACCCCGACGAAGAACCTCAGAGCAGCAGATGCCGCGGCATCCGAGCTAGAGGGTCTGACGGTGAAGCCTGGCCAAAGACAGCAAGACCGGTTAACGAGCTGGTTCGGATCGCGAACAAGAACGAGGAGCTGCTAAGAGGTAACCCGAGAGAGTTGAGCTTCTAAGATCGCCCATTCGGCGATGGGTAACCCGGAGAAATCCGAGCCGCATCGCCGCCTCATGGTGGCCCAAGGAGAGAAGAGGTAGTAACCTCGCCAGACGGAACAAGCAGATCGCTCAGACACCCAACGCGTGCGGGAAAAGAAAAAGAGATGCGGAAAAACGACGATCGACGAAGTGTGAGCCGAGGTGAAGCTGGCCGAGGTAACCACGACCAAGGCAATGCCGGTCAAGGGAATGTTGCCAACGGCAATGCCGGACAGCGAAACTCGGCAGGAGCAGGTCAACCGCAGAAGCGGAATAGACCAAGGCAAGAGCAAAGTGCCGGCCGTGGTATGCAACAGAAAGGAGCACAACGAGAGCAAGACCGGTACAATGACAGAGACTCGGAGATGATGAATGCGGGATACGCAAGACCGGACTATCATGTGATAGGGTCGAGATTGGGAAGTAGGGATTTGATGCCGGATGACGCCAGGTTAAAGCTGGATTGCCTGTATAGGTCGGAACAGATCGAATGTCAAGGTCCTCCTGGTCCAGCGTGCTTTGGACCCCGGATCATGAAGGAACAACTCCAGCACCCAATTTCCAATTACCCAGGGGCACGAAGACGTATGACGGCAGTACAAAGCCGGAGGATTAGCTGATAAACTACGCGACAGCTGTGAAAATTGCAACTGGCAACTTGAGATGGGTTGTACGATATGTACCCCAAATGTTGGAAGATCCGGCTAGGGTATGGCTGAATAATTTGCCACCCGGAAGCATCAATTGCTGGATAGATTTTGAAGAAATGTTTATCAGCAACTTCTCAAGTACATATCAGAGACCAAATAGACCGCAGACCCTGGCGATGTGCAAGCAGAGATCTAACGAAACAGATCGTGAATTTTTGACCCGGTGGTGTACCGTGAGAAACTCGTGTGAGGGAGTCATAGAGTCACAGGCTATAGCATGGTTCGCTCAAGGGTGCAGATATGGCAGCGAGTTGTGGATGAAATTGCAAAGGAAAATGTCAGTCACGCTGGCAGAGATGATCCGGATTGTGGATTCTTATGCTTTGGGTGATCCAACTCAACCTAGGATCGCGTCGAACGAGTCAAATGAGGAGTACTATCTGAGGGACGGAGCCGGGTCATCCCGGAGGAACGATTACAGGGGAAAAAGGAGAGACGATAGACCGGACCATCGGTATAGTTCGCAACAAGTTGCAGCTGTGAATCAAGATCAGCCCGGAGCAGGGAGCAACCAACGCCAGAAAACGGGAGGGCAATGGACTCCTCGAAACGATGGCAAGAAAACGTGGACTCCGGAGCAGAAGAAGCAATGGCAAGAAAAGAAAGATCGTCCGAGGTATACCTATGAGTCAATGTTGGACCAGCCGTGTAAATTTCACACGCCGAATCCGAACAGCCCGGCGGGTCACACAACGAGGCAATGTGAGTGGATGCGTAAGATAGAACAAGGTGGTTCGGGGAATGCTCAGGCACCCCGGAATGACCAACCTCGGCAGGAGTTACCCCGGCAGCAATTGCTTTCCGGAGCAAACACGCAACAACTAATGTTGCCTCCTCCTCCGCCGAGGTATGACAACAGTGAGAGAAGGGATGCAGTGCATCAGGTGGAAAACCAGCAACAACCGGATCAGAGGTACTCCGGAAACGAGGGAAGGAATGAGTACAGGGAACATCACCAGAGCTATTGTGTGTTCACAACAGAGGAAACAGATAGGAAGAGCTTGCAGCGCCGACATATGGAGGTTAACACGGTTATGCCTGCAGTGACGAGGTACATGTCTTGGTCGGACCAGGAAATTACCTGGAGCGTCAAAGATCATCCCAAGCTTATGCCAAGTCCGGGCTCCTATGCACTAGTGTTAGATCTGACGTTCATTGGACCGGACATTAATGCGAGATTCTCCAAGGTACTGATCGACAATGGCAGTAGCATTAACATCATGTATGCGGATACGATGCGTAAGTTGGGCATCTCGGAGAAAATGCTCCAGGCTACAAGAACAACTTTCCATGGTATCGTACCAGGCATATCCTGTGAGCCCATAGGCAAAGTCCGGGTCGACGTTCTATTCGGTACGAGGGATAACTGCCAAACTGAGAATCTGGAGTTTGAGGTGGTGAACTTGGAGAGCGCGTATCATGCATTACTCGGGAGACCAGCACTGAGCAAATTCATGGCAAGTTGCCACGTTAGTTATCTGAAGATGAAGTTGCCCGGGCCAAATGGAGCAATTACTATCGCCGGGATTTCCGACGTTTCTATTGAGTGCGCCTCACCGGTCTAACCTAGTCGAGTCACCAGAATTGCCCAAGAGAAAAGAAAATCCAAGAGGTGGCGGCATTAGCTCAGTCCACAGAAAGATATGCCTGCGTTAAGCAACCCGCATGGAAGCGCTTTCATTTCAAGCCGCCAAGGAGACCAAGAAGATTCCAGGATAACCTGTTCCGGAGCGCATCAGAACAATTGGTGCCGGGTTAACTGACAAATAGGAAAGCGACCTTGTCAACTTCCTCCATGAGAATCGGGATATTTTTGCTTGGTCCACACAGGACTTGCAAGGTGTTCCGAGGGAGTTGGCCGAGCACTCTTTGAACGTAAGACCCGGAGCAAGGCCAGTGAAGCAGCCTCTCCGACGCTTCGCCGAGGATAGGAGAAAGGTCATTGGTGACGAGATAGCTCGTTGCTAGCAGCAGGATTTATCATGGAAGTGTTGTATCCGGATTGGCTCTCTAATCCGTGCTGGTAGAAAAGAAGAAGGATGATCCGAACGTGGCGGCGTTGGTTTGGCGTGTGTATCGATTACACGAACTGAACAAGGCGTGTCCAAAAGATCCATTTCCACCGCCGAGGATAGATCAGGTCATCGACTCTACCGCTGGATGTCAACTGCTGTCATTCATTGACGCTTATTCTGGTTTCCACCGATACCTTCCGAACCCGGATGATCAAATAAAACTGCTTTTATTACCCCAGACGGGCTTATTGCTATCGCACTATGCCGCTCGGTTTACTTAAATGCGGAGCAACGTATCAAAGATGTATGCAAAAATGTTTGCACGATCAAATAGGTCAAAATGTACAAGTATAAATCTATGATGTGGATATAAAGACAAAGGAAAGAGCAAAGCTCCTTGAAGACATACGGCAAACATTAACTAACTTGAGGAGATTCCGATGAAGCTTAACCCGAGAAATGTACCTTCGTGTCCCGGGGAAATTACTCGGATTTCGCCTCCACCGAGGTATCGAGGTTAATCCAACTAAGATCCGAGCCATCAAACGGATGGAGCTGCGAAGTGTCTCAACGACGCCCGAAGTTCACCGATGCCCGCGCCGTTGAGTCGGTTTGTATGTCGGTTAGGGAAAAGGCACCGCCTCTACCAACTCATGAAAAGTCGATAAATTCGTTTGGACGCTGCAGGCCGATGAAGCTTTTGCCCACTTGAAAAAGATGTTGGCCACTGCACCAGTGTTAGCTTATCCACTGTCAAAGGAGCCAATGTTGCTCTACATAGCCGCAACCAACCGAGTTGTAAGTGCAGTGATTGTAGTGGAGCGAGATGAAGAGGGTAAGTCGGTGCAGAGGCCAGTGTATTACTTGAGCAAGGTATTGTCTGCCTCAAAACAGAACTACCCGCATTTTCAAAAGGTGGCATACGGAGTTTATATGGCGGCAAAGAAGTTAAAGCACTACTTTGAGGAGCATCCCATCAAAGTGATATGCGAAGCCCCCATATCCGAGATAATGGGTAACAAAGATGCGAATGGCAGAATTGTGAAATGGGCAATTGAGCTAGCACCTAACGCACCCCAATATGATAGGAGAGAAGCGATCAAGTCCCAGGCTGTGGCGGACTTTTTCGTGGATTGGGCCGAGGTACAATACGAACCACCGCCGCCAGATCCAAACTACTGGAAGATGCACTTTGACGGATCAAAAACGAAAACCGGGTTAGGTGCCGGGGTTGTGCTTACCTCGCCAAAGAAGGATCAGCTCAAGTACGTATTGCAGATCCATTTCGCGGCATCAAACAATGTCTCTGAGTACAAGGCTCTTGTGCATGGTCTCAAAGTGGCAAAGGAGATTGGCATATGTCGGATAATCTGCTTTGGCGACTCGGATCTAGTAATACGGCAAGTGTCCGGAGTGTGGGACACCCTGGATCCAAACATGGCACTATACAGATTTCATGTGCAGAAGATCTCGGGTTACTTTGAGGGATGCGAATTTCACCATGTATGTCGCGTGGAAAACGAAGTTGCCGACATGCTGTCAAAGCTCGGATCGACCCGACAGGCAATTCCACCGGGTGTAGCATTGGAGCACCTCAGAAAACCATCTATCAGGCCGTCCCCAGGAACCGACTCAATCTATGTCCCGGAAAACACGGAATCTGGAGCTGAGCCCATGGACATTGACATGGGAGGTAGCACGCCGAACCCGGGGAATACCTCGGCAAACTCGGGGACTACCTCGCTAGACCCGGGGACTGTTCAGCGTGATCCGGCTGAAGTTATGCCGGTGGATTGGATGGAAATTGATGAGGAGATGTTCCTGTCGTAGCAAAGACCAGCTTGGGCACTACCTATATACCAGTTCTTGAAAGATGGAACGTTACCCACTGAGGAAGTGCTAGCCAGGCAAACTCAGAGGAGAGCCAAAGCTTACACAATCATCAATTCCGAGCTGTACAAACGGAGTGTAACCAATGTCCTCCAGCGGTGTGTTGACCCGGAAGAAGGACTTGACATCCATCGAGATATTCACCAAGGAGAATGCGGGCATCATGCCTCATCCCGGGCCTTAGTGGCAAAGGCGTTCCGGCATGGATTCTACTGGCCAAGTGCCTTGGAGCAAACAGAAGATCTGGTGAGAAAATGCAATGGTTGTCAAAGGTACGCCACCAAGACACATATGCCTATGTCGGAACTTAAAACCATACCAATTACATGGCCATTTGCTGTGTGGTGCTTGGATATGGTTGGCCCGTTCAAACCAGCAAGAAGAAACATGACACACATTCTGGTCATGGTGGACAAGTTTACAAAATGGATCGAAGTGAAGCCTATAAGAAAATGTGATGGCGCTACGGCTGTAACATTTCTCAAAGACATTATCTTGAGATACGGTTATCCTCATAGTATCATAACTGATAACGGCACAAATTTTGCTGAAGGAGCATTTCCACGATTCTACCAAGATAAGAAAATCCGACTCGATGTCGCCTCGGTAGCCCACCCCGCATCGAACGGACAAGTGGAAAGATCCAACGGATTAGTGCTATCCGGGATAAAACCCCGGCTCATTGAGCTGCTGCAAAGATCAGCGGGGTGCTGGATAGAAGAACTACCAGCAGTATTGTGGAGTTTAAGAACAACTCCAAATCGATCAACAGGCTACACGCCGTTCTTTCTGGTATATGGGGCAGAAGCTGTATTACCAGCCGACATAGAGCATGATTCGCCTAGGGTCACCCAATACACAGAAGCCGAAGTGCAAGAAGCCTGGCAAAATGATGTTGATCTGCTGGAAGAAGCGAGAGAACTGGCACTGTCCAGATCTGCCATATATCAGCAAAATCTCCGACGCTATCATAGCCAGAAAGTGTGCCCCCGAGTCTTCCGGGAAGGCGATCTAGTGCTCCGGTTGGTACAGCGTACCACTGGCATGCATAAATTATCCCCCCCATGGGAAGGACCATTTATTGTGAGCAAAGCATTGCACAATGATTCCTACTATCTTATAGATGCAAAGCCACAGGAAAAGAACAAGGCGGACAGGTCCGGAGAGGAATCGAAGCAACCATGGAATGTAGCACTACTTCGTCCCTTCTACACTTAGTTAAGAAGTGCATGTATCCGAGTCATCTCATATGTCGGTATGTATATCGGCAATGAGCTTATCAATGAAATAGCGGAGCCTCGAGCAATAACTCGGGGACTGCCTTAATAAATGATTGTTGTTACTTTTTATGCGCTAGCTGGAATGACTCGTTTCACTTAACCCGAATTAGTAATGTGTGAGCACCAAAAACCCAACCCTTTGACTTGCTGCTGTCCAACAAGAATTGGCTTCATGGCAAGCAAGGGAACAAGTTTGGAATTGCGTAGCACATGAAAAACTACTAAGGGAACGATCCTATTCCAGCTAACGTTTGTTTTTTCGGACTAACCCCGTATTTACTTTCAAGCTATTATGTTGAATTATTTTGAGCCAAGCCTCAAAGTTTCTTAGTATTGTTAAAACGATTCTTGAGGCTCGGATTCGTAAGTCGTAAAACCGAATCAAGGTAGACACGGATCAAGCCGGAGAATTGGACGAACAAGAAAATGAAACTCGGGGACTACGCCCAAGTTAATCCGGCATACAAGCATAGTAGCAAAATATCATGTATTCAGCATACAATTGCACCCGGCATACCAGGGATCTGATAAATTTTCAAGTTTTTTCAACTAAGGAGCGGCAGGAGGAGGAAGTTCGGCGTCATCGTCACTGTCTTCAATATCTGAAGCAGCATCTTCTCCATCATCGCCCGACCCATTCTCCACGTTCTCCATCTGCTCCTCCTCGCCGGATTCCAGAAAGCTCGGCCCCTCAACCCAGTCATGGATGGGAGAATATTCGACAAGGCTGTAGGCGCAAGCCTGGCGCCGAGCTACCCACTCCGGATCATCGGTCCATTTGGATCCGGTGCGCCGGCGTGTTAGGAGGCTCAGGTCGATCTTCTCGTACCATGTAAGGATATGATGGAGGAGGGTATCTGCTGCGGCACGCCCGGCGGATTCTCTCCAGAGATCAAGCTGTGTCTCGATTTCCAATAGCTTCTCAGCAAGGAGTGTGATCCATTTTGGAGCGCTCTAGCTTGGCCAGAAAGTGTTGAAGATCCGGACCGCAACGTCGAGGAGATCTTTCCCATAGTTCTTGATGGTTTCCACCTGAGCTGACATGCTGACCAGCAGGTCCTCCATGTCTAAGGGGACGCTCTCACCATTAGGAGCGACGGGAGTACACCTCTCTCGGCGGAATTTGGCAACGGTAGCACTGGCGATGGGAGTACCCTCCGGAAAGTTATCTGAAAATAAGGAAAGGGAAGATGCTGAAGCAAAGGCATATGAGCTAACTCGGAAAACTATGTCGGAAAAGGGGAAGAAACTTACGGGAGATATGACGATGGATCCGGGTCAACTCCTTGATACAACCGCCGCTCTCGCAAAGTTGTTCAAGCTCGCAAGCGCCGACCCAAGCTGGACCTCGGATTCCTTGAGCAGGTCCTGGTCCATGGAGATCTGAGGGTAAAGCGCCACGCCTTCGGTGAAGTTCTCGCCAACTTTTGGAGCTCGGTTTTGTGTTGGGCCTTCATCTTCTCCATCTCGGCCTTGAGTTTGGCTATTTCGTCGTCCTTGGTCCGGAGGAGGGCGAGCTCATCGTTCTTCTTCTTCAGCTCGGCTTGATGTTGTCCTGCTTGTTCGAGAAAATGCAGCATCATATCAGGCACGGGCACACTATCCTCAAGCGATGCTGAAATAGTGTGTTGACCCGGCAAAGCCGAGGAGTGAATGTTTGCCGAGCCAAGGAGAAGAAGGAATGGAAAACACAACAACGTTGGCTGAAAGAGGACATACCTCGGATTTCCTCCAAGTTCTTCCGCATAATCTTGTTTTCAGCCTCCACCCTAGCTGCAAAAAACCGAATAAGGAGGTTAGTCTGGCAGAAACAAATGAAACAGAGAGGTGTTAAGAGAGGAAATTACCCCTCTTTTCATGCTCCGCGCCAAGTGCAACATGTTTTGCGCGCAAGATCTTGTGGGTATTAAGCAGGCGCTAAAACTCGGCTCTCCGGTGATTGGTGGTTACCTGACAAAGGTACAAGCGTGTAAAATTAGTTTGTTGCATATTCGAAGTGTACAAGATCCGGGCCAAGCGGAACTTAACCCAGCTCTAGGTGTGCGCATATTCGAAGTGTACAAGATCCGGGCCAAGCGGAACTTAACCCGGCTCTAGGTGTGTGCATATTCGAAGTATACGAGATCCGGGCCAAGCGGAACTTAACCCGGCTCTAGGTGTGTGCATATTCGCAGTATACAAGATCCGGGCCAAGTGGAACTTAACCCGGCTCTAGGTGTGTGGATATTTGAAGTATACAAGATCCGGGCCAAGCGGAACTTAACCCGGCTCTAGGTGTGTGCATATTCAAAGTATACAAGATCCGGGCCAAGCGAAACTTAACCTGGCTCTAGGTGTGTGCATATTCGAAGTGTACAAGATCCGGGCCAAGCGGAACTTAACCCGGCTCTAGGTGTGTGCATATTCGAAGTATACGAGATCCGGGCCAAGCGGAACTTAACCCGGCTCTAGGTGTGTGCATATTTGAAGTTTACATGCAGCTACGTTGATCTTCTAATGAGCATCCGGCCAAGTAACAAGTTACTCCGTCGGAGGCTCGGGGACTAATGGTTATTATCTACTGCATGTAAAGAAGAAACGGTGTACCTCCATCATTCGCCCAACGAGGTTAATGGCCTTGGTGGCGGTATTCATCTGAGCGGAAAATTCAGCGGGGCCGAATTTTTCCGGGAGATCGTCGTTGTAGACGAACTCCGCCTTATTCCAGTTCATGACAAACTCGATGAGGCTCGTAGGGTATCGTTCGCCAGTGGGCATGTGGGGTGCCACCAAGCCCTTTGCGTGAGCTTCTTTCCTTTCAATCAGGGCAAGAGCCGGGCTAGTGTGAAGAACCATCTGCTGCGAGTCGGTTGGCTCGGTAGGATGATTCGTCGCTACCAGTGACTTCTTCGGAAGAATTGACGACAAGGTTCGTTGACCAGCCTCGACAGAGGTAGACTTGCCTTTGGCTTGCTGGGAGGATGTGACCACAGTAGATTTTCCCTTGGAAGCCGCTGGAGTGGTTCCTCGCCGAGCTTGGGATGACTCGGACGAGGCAGACGAACTTGGCACGGGAGCTTTGGTGGCTGGTGCTGGAGCTGCTATTGGTTTCTTTGGAGCCGGGATAGGCGTTGGTTCGGTAGCTGGTGCTGGAGCTGCTGCTGGTGCTGGAGTTGCGGTAGACTTGGTGGTTGCTAGTTGCGGCAATGCCGAAGTAACGGACGCCGTTGCCTCGGCCGATCCGACCCCTCCCGATCCAAGGTCGCGTTCCTCTGAAGGAAGTACTGCGGAACCCGGAGCGGCCGCAGAGCCCTCTGGAATAGGGCTCAACGAGCGTGACTCGTCGTCACGAGGAGGGGAAGGACCAGACCGAAGGGGAGAGGAGATGCTCGATCCTCTCTGAGGGACCTCCACAGGAGCCCTGCAAAAGAAAATAATGTCAGGAGTGAAATTACCCCGAGGCAGGGAGAAGTGTGTTGCGAAGTGAAAAATGACTTACGCATCCGAGGTCTCGGCCTCCTTAGGTTTCCGGGCCCTCCGTGCCGGGGCTTTGCCTGCCCGTTTGGAGGCAGTCTTGTCTCCGGCCTTCTTTTGCCTTTTGGTAGGCTGAGAAGGTTCGGAAGAAGAACTTGACGCGGATCCGCGCTTCTTCTTCGACGCCACCGGAACAGGCTCGCCCGTGGCAAGTGGAGAATCCTCGTGGATGTGCCCACCGGGGTTAGCTGATGCCGGGAAGGCAAAAGAAAGAGGGACAGCCTCAACGGGTTCAATCACGTCGATATCCGAGTCATCCTCATCGTCGGGCCAATCTCTAAGAGAAGACAATTTACCGCTGGGTCGCTTGGTGGCGTCGGTTGTGGGGAGGAACATCTCCTGGTCCGGCTCCTCCTCATCCGGGATTTCTCGGTCTGGGGCCCACTTAAGGGTCGGATCAGTACCATCCTCGAGGGTTTGCTGGAGAAACAGCTGAGAAAAAAGCACAAGGAGCAGAGTCAAAAATATGATAAGAACCGACATGTAATTGATCTGGAATAAGTTTACTCCGCGAAGCTTACCGCGGGAGGGAGCCTGTCACGGCAGTAATGCTCGATTCCCCACATCCATTCGGCGGAAAAATCCTTATGGGTGGTGAAAAGAGCCTTGACCCGGCGGAAGATCTCCGTATTGCTCAACTCGAACGAGGAGGTTCGTGGGTCATGCGAAGCTCATATGGCACAACTTGTGAGTGCGCCACCGAGGGAGAGATTCGGGCGCATTTAATGTGATCATGGCATCCTCGTTGCACAGTCCGAGCTTCTTCAGCTCCGCAAACCTTTTGTTGACTTGGTTGGCCAGAGCTGTAGGTTTTTTGGCGACCTCCTCCCAGAAATTCGTGTCCGGGGGACCCGGAGCGTAGGGCAGCAACCGGATCAAGTCTTCGGTGCCTTCGTTCCGGACGTAGAAGAAGGTCCAGGCCCATCCTTTGCAGGAGTCAACCCGTGACCCGGGGAAAGATTGAAAACGTCCGGGGCGAGATCGAGGCAGCTCCGAACTGAGTGAGCTGCTTGTCCTCCGACTCGACATGGATGTTGGGGATGACGTTGCGACGGAGGCCGAAGAACCGGATCCACAGCTCCTTCGTGGGCCATAGTCCGGTGTAGCCCTCGATCGAAGACACGAAAGCGGACAGAGAGGTGATGGCGTTCACCGGGAGATGATGTGGTTGCAGGTGATAGGTCCGGACCCAGTCCCAGAAGAAATCACTCACCGGAAGACCAAATCCCCGTTGGAAATGGGATAGGAAAACAACGAACTCACCCGGATTGGGTGAGGGGGCCAATTCCAAGGAGGGGAGACGAGCGGCGATACCGGCGGGAATACGTCGGGTCCAGTAGAGCCAGTCGATGTCGTCCTGGCAGACCCACGAACCGGCCCACGCGCCGCGCTCCGCCGCGCCGGCGTCCTCCTCCATCTCCTGCTCGACGACGATGAGCTCTTCCTCCATCATCTCGAATCCGCTGTCCTCGCTGGAGCTGGCGGCGGCGAGACTCTACGGTCTAGATTGACGAGGACCCATGGCTAAGCAGTGATGCAGCGGTGGCTGCGGTGTGGAGGCACGGAGAAGGTGCGGCGGTGGCGCTGCTGCAACGGGCACTGGCGGCGGCGCGGTCACGAGGAAGAAGAAGAGGAACTGGTGAAGGGGCACGGAGATGGAAAAGTGCTAAGGGGCGCGCCCCTCCCCTATTTAACTGCCCCTAGTAATCGAAAAGTGGGATCGTGCTGCGCTGGAGAGCCACACGCTGTGGCCGTGTATCACCGGCATTAGCCAATCAGAGAGAAGCCACAGCGGAGGCCACAAAGTGAAAATGATCCCATGACACGACGTGTAGTTGCGGTAAACGAGGAGACAGGCATGACGTAACCCACGCATAGTAATCACTGACAGTTACTGTGGCAGTTACAGTGCGGGCCCTTAAAATGAGGTAACGTAATGATTAACCCTTACGTGGGTTGGCGTATGAGAGAAGGAAGCAAGGTCCGGATCCGAGCCTCCATGGTAACCCGGCCGACAAGTGAAAACTTGAAATGTGGAGAGGGAAAGTAAAACCATAGGATCCGAGCTACAACGGTAACCCGGCCGGCAAGTGAAAACTTGGAACGTGCGAAGGGAACGTAAATCCATATAATCCAAGACAAGAAGTTAACCCGGAACTAAACGTCCGAGGCTTAAATATGAATGAACCTGATGTGGCCTTAGCGACCAAGGCCGCTAAGGCCGCACCAGCTTCAGGGACTAATGTTGGGGGGATAACCCCGGGTAGGGTCACTCCAGGATATAAAGGCCGAGTTAGCCGAGGGTCGGCAAGGTCAAAGCGGATGCTAGCCGAGTCACCTCAAGGCAGGCTGGATCACGGAGTAACCCGGACCAGAGGGGTCGCCTAACATTGTCTCGTCCGACTCAAGGAGTAAGTCGGAAATACTTGTCTAGCTTATATGCAGGAACATGTGTGGCCGGATCAACTGTGATCTGGATCCTCGTTTGGCTTCTAGGAGAAGGAAGGAATCTCTCTGGTCAAAAAAGAAGGTCCGGTGCATACTGGATGAGCGAATAAAGCAAGGGCAGGACCACCGGATCGTGGCCGACAAGGGTGACGATGCTCACGTCGGCTAAAGCAAGTGTGACGCGGGGGAAAAGCACCCCTGTCAGGTTACTACTTTGGGAGGGGGCATATTCTTAGGAATATGCATCCACGTATGCCCTAGGCCAGGACCGAACTACCTCTATATAAGGGGGGGTTAGGGTTCTGGTAAGGGGGTTGGGTTTTTTCGGAGACAGAGCAAGGAGAATTCTAGTTGGTTGAGCACTAGTGGATCTAGGGTTCTGGGGCTAGTTGGTAGGCAAGGGTAAGAGAGTTTCTTCTTCCTCCTCTTGTCAATACAGCTCGAGGAGCTCTTGTAATCTTGGAGATTGAACATCAATACAGAGTTTCTGTGTAGAGAATCACTCTACTATCCCTCCCTGGATTCCCCTAGCGCATATTAGTCCCCACCTTTAGCCTATCCATGGCATCTGCCGTGACACCACCACGACAACACCTAATCATCTATTCTCAAGTGATTTGAGAATGATGGCTTCCATACTTCGATCATAATAAGCTTAGGCTTCTATCGGTTTGATCAAAATCTATTAACACTAAGTACTAGACTTGTACTAGTCTCTCTATAGGATTTATCTTGTTAAGGAAACTTACTTTAGGTTTATACCTACTTGGTTTAACAAGGTTATTACTTGATACTGTAGCTTTCTTATAACTTCTCAAGTATTAGTTAATTCTTAGGTTTAGATACTTCTTCTAGTTAACTCATGAGTGAGTTAACTCCTCCAACATCTAATGGTTTGATCACCACTAAGGATCTCATTCCATTGATGATGGCACACTCTACCACAACTAGTTCCTTCTTCTTATTAATCTACTTAAGGTCTTTGGAAGGTAAACATAATAGGTCAAAGCTAAAGGTTATTAAGTACTAGGTCAAGGATTGATCACTTAGTATTGATGATCAATTGACACTTGGACTTATCTATTTAGGAATGCCATATGTTAATATGACAACAAAGTCTGTGATGAATGGTTTTGGCTTGTTTTCCATTCTTCTACTCTTAAGACAAAACTTAATACTTAAGAACTACCATGATATCCATGGTAGGAACATCTATGACAAACAGGTGTTTCAAGATTGAGTTATTGAGTTTCTTTTACTTGAATTATATACTTGACTGGGTATTCAGGAATGTGGTAGATAATACCTTGATATCAACTTTAGAATATTAAGTATTCATGCTTGAGTTATTGTATAGAATACCATGTAATGATCTCTAAAAGATCAAGTACTCCTTATTAAGTAGTGTGTTGTGACTTAGTTTTATTACATTTGATCTACCCTTAGATCAAATTATAATACCCAAAGAAAAGATTTTAACAAAGGTCATACTGAAACTTATCACAGTCAACTTGATGATCTACTTCAGTTCCACCAAGTTAATTAAGAGAAGCTTCAATCACTTTGACAAGTTTTACTTAAAAGCGCGAAAATTATCCGGATTTTCTATGCATGAATGCAATGCACACACCTCATCTCATGTTATTTCTAAATGCTAATGCTAGGGTGTTACACTCCGGCTGGGGCAGTGCTGGACGAGGAGGCCCTTTTCCCCCTTGCCCGCGAGGCGGCAACCTCAGCCGGGTCCATGTCCATGTTGTGTGCGGCTATCCCAGGGTGCAAGCAGAGCGTCAAGCATAAGGATAAAGAAGAGCAAAACAGATAAAGACAAGAAATGCATCCTCACCGGGTGGGAAGTCGGAGCCCTCGTCGGCCCGGGTGGGGAAGCGCTCCGGCTCATGTAGAGGGTACTTCTGCGGCTTGAAGTCAGCCAAAAAGGAGGGAAGCTCATAGTCCCCCATGCCGTCCTCCGCTAGTTGTGCCGTAAAGAGCTACTCAACAGGGGGATAATAAGAAACAAGAAGATATCCCTGGGGAAAATTCACCTGGAGAAGAAGAAAAGAGGCTAACCTTTGGCGGCAGCCGGCTACGATGGTACGGCCGGTAGGAGAAGGTCCAGTCCTCTACTAGTGTCTCCCTCGAGATAGTGGCACGCCACTCTCGAAGGGCCCCGTATGGAACCTCCAGCCGGGACACCCGTGTGGGGTCTAGGGAGCCGGACAGGTAGCACATCTTGTGCAATCGCTGCTGCAGCGGAAGCACACGGCTCGTCATCCAGGACATCAGAATGTCCTGGGCAGTGAGCCGCTCTTTCTCCACCAGAACCGCCACGCGGGCGGCCATCCACTCCATGTCGTCTTGGGCACCCAGGTTCTGGACGCTCCATGCCTTCCTGGTGGAGGGGGCGTTGGCGAAGACTGGCACCCTGATGAGGTCGACGTCACATACATTGCGCACATAAAAATACGAGCGCTGCCACAGCTTGACGGTGTCGGGGATCTCCAACCACGGCATCACCAACGACGACTGCAGGTAGATGGCACAGCAGCCGGTCTGCGTAAGGGGGTCGCCCTTCCGCACCACCTGGACCTTGAAGTTGAAAAACTTCAATAAATTCGCCGCGTCCGGGAAAACCCCCAGGAAGGCATCAGAGCAGGTCGCATGGTGCGACAGCTGCGCAATGGCGTTGGCCCCCAGGTGGTGGAGCTGAAGGTCATACAGCACAAGGAGCTCGAGGATGAACCTACTCATGGGCAGGCCAAATCTGCGGGAGAAGTGGGCAAGGAAGACGATGGCTTCCCTGGGCCAGGGGTTAGGCACCCGCTGCCCCTCCGGCACGAGGCGATGCTTCACCAAGCGCTCCGACGGGATGAATTTCCCCCGCCGGTACTTCTGGACAAGTTCGTCGGTGACGTAGGAGCTGCACCAGCCCCCGGCCTGCTCAGACACCATCTTGGTGGGCGTGGTGACTGCACAGGAGAATTGCGGTCCAGTCGTCGCGAAGAACAAGCGGCAACGCTGGTGACCAGAAACTGGAGGCGCAGAGAAGCAAAGAGGAGACAGAGCGCAGAGGGAAGAAGCAGCGGGCGCAGTAAGAAGATGAAGTAGGGAAAGAACTCTCCCTTACGTCCCTATTTATCGAGGCAGAGCAATCGTGCCCCCTGCGCGCCCTTCTGCCGCATGGCAAGAAACCGCTCCACTACCCCACGACGCTTCAGTTATGGATCACATGCGCCAGCATACCTCCCGTAGAAGATCCCGCAGGTTACTACGAAGGCAAAGTGTGTGCATGATCCCCGAGAAACCGCTATGATGAAGGCATGTGCGCAGTTACCAAAAACTGTCACGACAGGCCAAGGGGTCAAACTGACACGACGCGCCCAAAAGTGGTAGGTGTGGCCAACATAGACACTAACGTCATCAACCAGGCGATCCCCTCCCCCACCGGTTGTGGCAGCCGGTAGAATCAATCGCCGCTCACACCTTGTGAGTGGGCCACCAGTTCTGTAGCCGGTAAACTCCAGTCGGGAAATAACAAGCACTACTAGACAAGCACTATAAGATAAGCTGGCGACCAGCTCTTCATCAACAATCATTTCAACTCAGCCAATGAGCACGCAAAAACTTCTCGACAAGGTTAAGTCCCAACACGCTCGGGTACTAGTGTTGGGGGATGACCCCCGGTAGGCCAAGCCAGGCTAAACTGGCCAGCTCCAGGGAGGCTTGGCCGACCGGCCGCAATACCAAGAACCACAGCCTGGTGGACCGCTTCAACCGGTCCACCGTCAAGATTCCCTGGCTGGCCCGTCTAGCCGTGTGACCAGAAGAGCCGGCTGGGCTGGTCACCTCTACCCGGCCGCCTCGGATCTGTTGGCCAAAGGTACGGGGGTGACGCTCCTTGCTGAGCGCACCCCTGACCGGACAGGCTGGTTCACCGCCCTGATGGCGCTACAAGACGAAGGTGCCAAAGCGCCAAGGCTGGAAGCTGACGAGTAAAGCTCCGGCTAACGAAGTAAAGATCCGACTGACGAGTAAAGCACCGGGTGGTGCCCAAAGCAATGGGACTGGGATGCTGCATCGCTGCCCCCACCGGTACTAGAGGCTTGATCGGGTCCTGGCCCACCAGCTAGACTCGGCTAGGCGGCCCGCTTTGTAAACCCGAGGCCCAAACAGTAAACCCTAGATCCCACATTGTAACCTACCTCTCACAACGAGTATATAAGGGGGTAGTGCTAGGGTTCTAGGTAGACAATGACAAGTTACCAGCTCGCTAGATTTCACAAGTTCAGTAGTTCATCTTCCTCTAGCTCCCAATAGCATCTAGGGAAACAACTCAAGGAACACTTGTACTGAGCATTTGCTCCCCATATAGTAGATCCATGTAGGAGTAGGAGTTTGCCTTATCCAGAGGGCTCCGAACCTAGGTACATCACTGTGTTTGTAGTATCTATGCCCAACCCGTTACGAGTAGCCACTGATAGCATCATGATTGTCCCCTTCATACCATCCCCGATAGCACTGCCATGTTCCACACCACGACATACTTTTTCTCTTTGTTGTCGTCTTTGGGGATTTCTTCATCTTTGTCTTGGGGGCTTGGAGGAACTTTGACGGATTGAAAAATGGCTTCTCGTAGCTGGTTAACTCAGCTACGCGGCAGGCATATCCGGCATACGAATCCCAGATTTCCCCAATATTCTGAAGCTTGCCATATTCATCGACAGTCGAATATCCTTTGGTAACTTACCAGATTTCCATGTTTCCTTGGTGGCTCATTACCATTATAAGGGCATTCTGTATCGTCGTACGGGCTTAAAACATCTTCCAATCTTCAATAAGTTTTTGCATATCCTTCATCTTATCACGCACTTCGAAGGTAGATATTTTGTTTAAGTCGGAGAGCTTGATGGTTTCACCGATTTCCTCTAGTGAATGGCAAAAATCATGAAGCAAGTCTCAGACTGCAACAAGCTGACTGATGCGCGATTCGGATGAAGAGGCATCTAGGGTATTGACATGACCTAAAAAGAAAAAAAAATAGCAAACATTTGGATAATATATGTGTAACATCCTGATTTTTGTGATTGATTTTTTTAATCAAAGGATGTTGGGGCGACATAAAATAAAATTAGGTATATTTTGTTTTGTGTTTATTAAATCAGTTTCAACTATATTGGAATTAATTGGATATATATAAGAAGAAGAATATTTCTCAAAATACTTTGGTATTATTATTTGAATCTGTTTTTAATTTCCCAAATCGTTTGTTTATTGGTTCTTTAAAAAAAACATTTGGGCGTTGCCATGCACATGTATATGCATGCATGTCAACTCACTACTGTAGCCTATACGTATACATGCTATTCTCTCTAGACTCATGTATATATATAGTAGAAAATACACCGCGTGTTGCTTGCTGCGGAATTGCATATGGGAAAAAATTTAGATAGTGCATCAAGATTGAATGGATAATGTTTGCTGAACATATGAAGTGAGAGAAAAAAAATCATGGATCCCGAACGAATCAAATGCCCTTAGCTTGTGTGATTGAAATAATAGTTAATTTGGGATCTCGACCCAAAACTAATAATTAGTTGCATACATGTAAAAACTTTCCAGATTTAATATGTGCATTAAATTTTAGTTAATCTGGACAACTGAACAACACCTAACGCGATTTACTGGTTCACTTTTTTGCCGTTAGTAAGGCGATATGTATGAAGCTGAAGTGTAAAATTTTGCTTGCTACCTCATCATACTATACGTTTCGAACATACAGATACAAACTCCAAAAGACATATCAAGGGATACATTAGCATGAAGTGACTAATCCACTATAAGGCTGAACCAATTTTTTTTACTGATTTACATATACACACTTGCGCATCCGAATTTCTAAACCTCAATATAGAAACAATTATGAAATTCTTACATACTACTCCCTTAGAAGAATACTAAGCCAGTCATACACATGCCACATGGAATGGATGATACACATGCCAATCATACACATGCCACATGGAATGGATGATGTCGCCTTAGAAGATGTATTTTTTCAGCCATACAGATAAGTGAGACCAGCCCAGGTCAAAGGTAGATAGCTAAAAAATCCGGAAAGCCAAAGATTAGGAAAAAAGAGACTAGAACGTCAGTCTGCGAGAATGTGAGACTGAACGTCAGTCTGCGAGAATGTGAGACTAGAACGTCGTATTTATTCCTGTCTTTTGGCACTCAACAGAAGACCAGCGGCCAGACGGAAACTGTGGGGGGATGACCCCCGGGTAGGCTAAGACGGGATCAACCGGCCGGCTCCAAGGACCTCTGGCCGTCTGGATCCAGGACAAGGAACCACAGCCGGGCGGAACTCTCCACCCGGTCCGCACCAAATTTCCCCGGCTGGTCCGTCTAGCCGGGTAGCCAGAAGAATCGGCTGGGGGGTCACTCCTAGCCGGTCGACTCGGATCCGCTGGCCAGTGAACAGTGGGGGGGGGGGGTGACGTTGCATGCTGAGCGCACCTCTGACCGGACAGGCTGGCTAGCCCGGTCGGTGCTACCAGACAACTGCGCTTCAGCTGGAGGCTGACGAGGAAAGTAAGAGCTGACGAGTAAAGCAAGGGCGCCATGCACTGTAGCGTTGTACCCCTTGTACTGGAGGCTTGACTGGACCTAGGCCGACCGTTTGGCCCTGTCCAGCCGGCCCACTTTGTAAGGCCCAAATCCAAACAGTAAACCGTAGAACCCATCTTGTAAACTACCTCCTCCTCCAGTATATAAGGGGAGGTAGTGCTAGGGTTCTAGGTAGACAATGACAAGTTAGAAGTCCCTAGGTTGGATAAGTTGAGTAGTTCCTTCTTCTTCTAGCGAGGAGTAGCCAGGAAAACAGCTCAAGGAGCATCTGTATTGGGCATTCACCCCTCGATAGTAGATCCTTGCAGGAGTAGGAGTTTTACCTCGCCAAGAGAGCTCCGAACCTGGGTACATCGCTGTGTTTTAAGTATCTGTGCCCAACCCGTTGCGAGTAGCCACCGATAGCATCCTGATTGTCCCCTCTTACGCCATCCCCGATGGCACTGCCGTGTTCCACACCACGACAGTTGGCGCTCACCGTGGGGCACATCGCTTCGGTTGGGGTCATCTTTTGCACGGGACTTCCGCTCGTCGCTATTGAGAGAGTCGCCTCCGGCCTCGTACTCACCTTCGGCTCCTTCGACTCCGTCCTCGACAACGCATCCTGCTTCATTGGGGGAACCTTCCCAAGCGGAGGCTCCATCATGCACTTCGGCGAGCACCGCGTCTACATTGCCTCCATCACCGAGACCTTCCCTCGCGAGGTCGTCACCGTGTTCAGCGCGCCTCCTAGCTTCTCCGCTTCGCACGTCGTTAGTGGCAACGTCGAGGTCATGATGGCGGGCTCGGGCGAGAATAGCCGCCCACCTCTGGAGAACAACGAGGAAAGCCGCGCTGCTAACTCATGCCTCCCGAACCAGGATCTGCTCAACGCTTCCATCGAGCACCTCTGCAACCCCATCACACCCATCGAGGCGGATCCAACAGCAGCTACTGTAGCGCTGGAGGCCACTCGCCAGAGCCTCCTGGAAGAAGCTAGCAAGGTGGTAGCCGCCCAAGAATGAACGCAACCATGCGTGAGTACAAAATCGTGCACGGCTTCGGCCACTTACTCGGCACCAGCCGCCTGACCCAACTCTAAGGACAAAACCTCGGTTCGGAGATGGATCCTACTGCTGATCCACGCACGCTCGCGTGCAGTCGGTTTACAGCACTCCCGCCAAAAACATGAGAGCCGCGAAGGCGGTAGTAGCCGAACTACGCCACCTAGAGGGCGAGGAGCTGCTCCGTCATCAAGCACGTGTCCAGCTCCTCGTGGTCATAGCAAACAAACAGCAGGCTGAGGCAGAACTCAGCATGGGCGGCAACAGCAAGACCCTACCGGCTCACCGGATGGCGGACCTGGCCGTGGGGGCCAGCAATGCCTCTTTCCCAAACGGGACAAGACCCAGCAACCGTCCACGCGGTGGATCGGCGGGCCGTGGGCACAACACCCGTGAGGCCGCGGTTGTTACCAGCTAGAACCGCGAGCTGGCCGATGAAGCCGAAAAAGGCAAAGCGCTGCCCAAGTCCCGCCTATCTGGCCGGCTGGGACCACTCGAGCCGGAAGAACCACAGGATGCGCGCGCACGCATCGACCTACTGGTCCAGTTGCGCGCGCTAGAAGAAGAAAGCCCATCCGGTCCAAGGTGCTTCGGACCACGAATCCGGAATGAACCGTTTCCAAAGGGATTTTCGCTCCCAAGAGATACGCCAAAGTACAACGGCTCGGTCAAGCCGGAGGACTGGCTGGTGGACTACACCACCGCGGTGGGCATCGCAAATGGCAACCGCCGGGTGGTGGTGCTCTACACCCCCCTCATGCTCCTCGACTCGGCCAGGACATGGCTCAACAGCCTCCCCGACAACAACATCAATGCTTGGATTGATTTCGAGCAGGCATTCGTCCGCAACTTCACTGGCACCTACAAGTGCCCAGGTCGACCTGGCGAGCTTGCTCTTTGCATGCAAGGGCCGTACGAATCTGATCGCTCCTACATCACCTGGTGGACAAGCATGCACAACTCCTGCGAGGGGGTGTGCGAACACCAGGCGATCGACTTCTTTGTCAACGGCTATAGAGATGGCACTATGCTCAAGCACAAGCTTCACCGGGTGGAACCTACCGGCATGGCGCAGACCATGGCCATTGCAGACAAGTACGCCACCGCTGACGCGGCAATGAAAAGATCCGTCTGGGTGGACGACCAGGGGAAAATCATCGTCGATGTCGCTGTGGATCGGCGCTAGTTGGAGGGGAATGGCCACAGCTCAAGGCAGCATGACAACCGCCACGGTAACATAAAGGACGACCAGCTAGATAACCAATATGGTTCCAGGCAGGTGGATGCAGTGCAGGAGGATCCGGCTGTAGACGGAAGCCGGAGACAGAAGCCTGATGACCGGCCCCCAAGGCCCAAGTACACCATCGACTCAATGCTTGATGGACCATGCAAGTTCCATAGCGGAGGCAACAAACCGGCTACGCATACCACGCACCAGTGCACCTAGACAAAGAAGATGGCGGAAATTGCTGGCGCGTCGGCTGCGCAGGCACCACCACCCCCAGCCAGTGGGCCACCAGGCGACCATAATAACCAGCACCGGAGGGAGGGAGGATGATGATGACAACTACCCCTGCCAGGTGGGAAACTACCACATCTTCACGACGGAGCCGGAGACCAAGTAGAACAAGAGACACCGCAAGGCGGAGGTGAACACGATCGTTCCTCCTGTCCCCTAGTACCTCAACTGGTCGGAGCAAGAAGTTACATTGAGCCAGAAGGACCAGCAAGCCGAGCTACCTCAACCAGGCACTTACGCGATGGTTTTGGATCCTATCATTGTCTCCAAGAAGCATTCCTGCAGATTCTCCCGCGTCCTCATAGACGGTGGGAGCAGCATCAACCTCCTGTACCGCAACTTGCTAGACCGGCTCGGTATCAGCAAGTCGCAGCTAGAGCCATCAAGCACCTCCTCCCATGGAGTCATTTCGGGCCCGTCGCATTCGCCCATCGGAAAGATCCGGCTAGACGTCATCTTTGGCACGGAGGATAACTTCCATCGCGAGCCCATCTGGTTTGAGGTGGTCAACCTCTCCAGCGCATACCACGCAATCCTGGGGCGCCCGACGCTCACTAAGTTCATGGCGGTACCGCACTATGCATACCTCAAGATGAAGCTCCCAGGGTCAAAGGGTGTCATCACAATGGCCGACTGCTATAGGAGGTCTGTGGAATGCGCCACAGACGGGTCCAAGATAGCGGAGGCCATGATCATCACAGAAGAGAAGCGCATTATCATGCAGAATATGGCAGCCCTACAGAAGGACATGCCGGCTGGCGAACCCAAGCCGGTTGGGGAAGCACAATTCAAGCCGTCCAAGGGCACGAGAAAGATCCTGCTAGATGAGGTCGAGCTGGACAAGTTCGTCCTGGTCGGGGATGACCTTGACAACAAATAGGAAAGTGTGCTTGTCGACTTCCTCCGTGAGAATTGGGATATCTTCGCATGGTCCCCCAAGGACATGCCAGGTGTTCCGAGGGAGATCGCCGAGCACTCTTTACATGTCAGTCCGGACACAAAGCCGGTCACACAGTCACTACGCCGCTTCGCGGAGGAAAAAAGAAGAACCATCAGTGAGGAGATCACCCGGCTGCTCGCAGCCGGATTCATCATGGAGGTTTTCCACCCGGAATGGCTGGCAAACCCCGTACTGGTGCTGAAGAAGAACAAGACTTGGCACATGTGTTTTGACTACACCAGCCTCAACAAAGCATGTCCCAAAGATCCATTTGCCCTGCCAACGATAGACCAAGTGATCGATTCCATGGCCGGCTGCAAGCTGTTGTCGTTTCTGGATGCGTATTCTGGCTACCACCAGATCCGGCTAAACCCCGCTGATCAAATAAAGACATCATTCATTACTCCTTATGGAGCTTATTGCTACACCACCATGCCGTTTGGACTGAAGAACGCTGGGGAAACGTACCAGTGTTGCATGCAAAAATGCCTGCAAACTCAGATTGGCAAAAACGTACACGCCTACGTCGATGATGTGGTGTTCAAGACTAGGGAGCGCCAAACACTCCTTGAAGATCTGAAGGAAACATTCACCAACCTCCGCAGGTTCTAGATGAAGCTGAACCCGAAGAAATGTGTGTTTGGCGTCCTAGCCGGCCAACTACTCGGTTTTCTCATATCAGAATGGGGAATCGAGGCGAACCCGGAGAAGATTGGCGCAATCGAGCGCATGTAGCCGCCTAAGAACTTGCGAGTCGTCCAGAATTTCACCGGATGCCTGGCCTCCCTCATCCGGTTCACCAGCCAGTTGGGGGAGAAAGCACACCCGCTATACCAACTCATGAAGAAGACGGACAAGTTTGTCTGGACATCGTAGGCGGATGAAGCCTTCCGTGACCTCAAGCGCATGCTCACCTCACCACCTATACTGGTAGCACCAGCGGCAAAGGAGCCCATGTTGATGTACATCACAGCCACTAACAGGGTTGTCAGTGTGGTGCTGGGAGTGGAGAGGCTAGAAGAAGGAAAGGCACTACCGGTGCAACGACCGGTGTACTACTTGAGTGAGGTACTCTCACTCTCGAAGCAGAACTACCCTCATCACTAGAAGCTGTTGTACGACATGTACATGGCTGCCAACAAGTTGAAGCACTAATTCCAAGAACATTCCATCTGGGTGGTGGCGCTAGTGCCTATTTCAGAGATTATTGGCAATAGAGATGCCACAGGCCGGGTGGCGAAATGGGTCATATAGCTCGCCGCCCACAACATTCAATACGAGCCAAGAACGGCGATCAAGTCTCAGGCCTTAGCAGATTTCCTTATTGAATGGGCAGAGATGCAATACCTGCCGCCTTGCCCTGATTCCACGCATTGGAAGCTACATTTTAACGGCTCCAAGATGTACGGGGGGCTTGGAGCCGGAGTGGTCATCACCTCCCCCAAGGGAGACCGGCTAGAGTACGTGTAGCAGATACACTTCCGCGCATCCAACAACATCGTTGAGTACGAGGCGCTCGTCCACGGCCTCAAAATGGCAAGGGAGATCGGCATCCGGCGCATCTTATGCTTTGGCGACTCGGACTTGGTGGTGCAGAAAGTGTCAGGCGATTGGGACGCCAGGGACACAAACATCGCTTTGTATCGCTTCTTCATACAACAGCTGTGTGCATGTTTTGAAGGATGCGAGTTCCACCATGTCCCCATAATAAACAACGAGGCCGCATTGGGTCAACAAGACATGCAATTCCTCCTAGAGTCTCCCTCGAGCACCTGCGCAAAGCCGTCAATAACACCATCTCCGGAATCCCACTCCATAATATTGGACGGGGACCCGGGGACTGTGGGATCCAAGACCTTCGCGACTGCTTCACTGCACCCAGGGACTGCCGGCTCCAAGACCTCTGTGACGGATTCACCACACCCGGGGACTGCTTCACCGCACCCGGGGACTGCTCCACCAAACCCGGGGACTACCGTGTCCAACTTAGAGGCTGCATGCTCCACTACTGCACCGGGTCATCCTCCAGACGAGCCCAACCCGGTCATCTGCGTAGAAGTAAACCTTCTTATGCAGGCGGTATGCGCCATCCGAGAAACCCCAACATGGGCCAAGCCGTTCATGGATTTCCTAGCCAGAGAAGAGCTGCTTGAAGAGGACGTAGAGGCAAGGCAAGTGAAGCACAGAGCCAGCACATACACTATCATCAACAACGAGCTCTACAAGCACAGCGTTGGGGGCATATATCAGAGGTGCGTGAGCCAGGAGGAGGGGATCCGGCTGCTGGTTGACATTCACCAGGGCGAGTGCGGACACCACGCGTCATCACGGGCCATAGTGGCAAAGGCATTTCGCCATGGGTTCTACTGGCCCACGATGCTTGAAGATGTTGAACAAATAGTCAAGGCATGCAACAGTTTCCAGTGGTTCAACCAGCAGAAGCACACTCCGTCGGTGGCACTCAAGATGATTCCCATCACTTGGCCCTTTGCCGTCTGGGGACTGGACATGGTCGCCCCTTTTAAAACAGCCCGATCCGGCATGACGCACCTGCTAGTGGCAGTGGACAAATTCACCAAGTGGATCGAGGCAAAGCCAATAAATAAGTTGGATGGGCTAACAGTGGTCAAGTTCTTCACGGACATAATCACACGCTTTGGCTACCCCAACAACATCATAACAAACGACGGCACAAATTTTACCAAAGGGGCTTTCGAGCGCTTCTGTAGAGACAAGGGCATCCGTTTGGACCTGGCATCCGTGGCACACCCCCAATCCAACAGGCAATGCGAGCGAGCAAATGGGCTGGTCCTATCTGGAATCACGCCCCGTCTGATCGAGCCACTGATACGATCCCTCGGCTGTTGGATTGAGGAGCTACCAGCTGTGCTCCGGAGCCTTTGCACCATACCAAACCGGACCACCGGCTACACCCCTTTCTTTGTCGACTACGGGGCGGAGGCGGTCTTGCCAACGGACATCAAGTTCGATGCACCTCGCAAGTTGTTGTACTCAGAGCAGCAAGCCAAGGAAGCACATGAGGACAACGTCGATCTCCTCGAAGAAGCACATGAGCTGGCCTTCTCCAGATCCGCCATCTACTAGCAAAACTTACGCCGTTACCACGCCAGCCGGATCCTCAGCGTCTCGTTCCGCGAAGGCGACCTGGTACTAAGGCTGGTACAGGACACCAAGGGAAGGCATAAGTTATCTCCACCTTGGGAGGGCCCATTCATCATCAGCCGGGCACTGCAGAACAACTCATACTATCTCATCGACACCCACCAGCCAGAAAAGAACAAGATGGACCGTTTAGGCAAAGAAACCAAGCGTCCATGGAACACGAGCCTGCTTCGCCCCTTTTACACTTGAACAAGAAGTGTATGTATCTTACCATTAAGTAATGAACAAGCATGGGAGCCTCGACATAGTCTCGGGGACTCCGCAATAAATTAGCAAGTCATGCTGCACAATTTGGCTTTTCTGGCTGCATTATTCTAACCCCGGAGCCGACGATCTCCACCGAGGACTCACCGGTTGGCCCAGACAGCCACACAATCCACACGACAAAGTACTGTACGCGGATCCTAGGGCTTCCTCTTCGGTTCTGGCTGCAGACCGCAAGCCTGCTGATAGATCCGGCAAGAGCATAACGCTCGACGACCCTTGCACGAAAAGCTACGAGGAAAACAATGACGTCTGGATGTTCCGGTTGTGCTTGCTCGCCCAAGGTCAATGACCCAAACCCTAAGTATCGTGCAGTATGCCTACTAAGCTAACCCTTCGACCCCCGGCTCGAAGCGGGCAAGGGCACAACATCAAATTGGCCAATGCTCACTGAGAAAAGGGCAAAGTCATTGGCTTCGTGCGAAACAGCAAAATTTCAATACTAGTGAATCTCAGATTACAATTCAACTAGTATCTATTTAACCAGGCAAACAACTTGTTTGTTTTTTCATCTTTGCATGAGCCAAAGTTCCACGACGAACACCCAAGCCGGAGGCTAGTAGCTTCTAGGTGGCAGCAGAGCTGGTCAAGGAGCTTTGACCCGGCTGTATTCTCCAGCAGGCTCGAACCTCGGGGACTACACCCGGTGGGTGCGCTTGTGCGCCCCCACACAGAAACCTGCAAACAGACAACGATATAAAGGAGCTTCGACCCGGCTGTATTCTCCAGTCGGCCCGAACCTCGGGGACTACACCCTGTGGGTGCGCTCACGTGCCCCCACACAGAAACAAGCATACAACAAATGGAAAATAGAAAGTGTAGATGAAAAGCACGAGCAAATATCCAAAGGGAGGCGATGCTCCCACCAGAGTTTAGTACAACACAAAGGCAGCTATTCACCAACACAGTATAACAAGTTTTTCACCTACAAATACTGACGGCATCCTGGGGATCAAGATTGCTGACTGGCAAAATGGCCGGAGGCGTCTGCTGGGGCTTGGCTGCTAGAGGCAACGTCGGCCGAGGCGGTCTCGGGCGCAACCGGGGCTTCGGTGCGTGCCACATCCGGACTAAAGTGGTATGGCTCCGTGCCAGCTGGATCACTGAAGTCCCAGTCCAGCTGGACGAAGCTCCCAATCTTCACGCCATAGGAGCGGATATCAGGAACCTCGGCGCGGAGCTGCTCGTAGCTGGTACCTTGGCGAAATCTGCGAGAGAGACTCCACAGATCCACGTCCGGGTACCAGGACTTGAGCAGAGCCAACACCATCTCTGTGCCACCGCGTGCCGCCCACTCTCGATCCATGTCCATGATGTCCGGAGCACCCGAAAGCCGCTCGGCCAGAGCGTCCATGGTGGCCGGCTGGACGGTGTCAGGCCAGACATAGTCGTAGACCTCGAGAGCGGCGGTACGCAGCCGGTTCGCCTCCTTGCTGACAACCACGACCAGCTCCCCCGAGTGGAGATCCGGCTCCGGATTCGTCTAGGGGATGCGCGCCAGCGCCTGGTCAGTCGCCTCAGGATACTGAGTTGCACCCGGGAGAAGGGACAAAGATCAATATCGTCTGCGGAAGACAAATGAAAATGTTGGTCTGGTTTGAGAACACTTATTGACGACAATCTCGGTGATCTGGCAAAGCTCCCCCAGCGCCGCCATCTCCTTGGCCTGGGAGGCCTTGAGAGCATCCTTGGTGTGGATCTACTCAAGGTTCTTCAGCGCCTCGGCCCGGATGTCCGCCACCTTCTTGGCTTGGCCAGCCTTGACCTCCATCTGCTACTGATGCGCAGCCAGCTGGGTGATCTGGTCCTAGCGAGCTCTGTTGGACTCCTCCAGCCAGGCCACCTCCCTCGTTAGCCTGGCCACCTTGCGGTCCTAGTCCGCCATTAGAGCTGCAGGAGGGTAACCAATATTCAACAAGAAGCGCGAGAAATCGCGCAATCGGGAAGACACAGTAGAGCAAGCAATCTTATGGCCCAGATCCCGCGAGGTCTTGGCAGCATCGGCAAGATCCCTCTACGTAAGAGAGAGAAGTAAGAACCAAAAGAACCGGCTACGGTGCAAGATGGTGAAAAAACATCAAAATCGGCAAAAGGACACATACCTCGACGGAGGCCCCCCAGCACCTTGGCCTGGCCAAGCCCCTGCTCCAGCGCCTCCACCAGCTGGCGGGCCTGGCCGACAGCCAGGGGTGCCGCCCCTGACAGCTGCGCCAAGACAGCGTCCAGTGGTGCCGCAGCCCGAGCCGGCGTCCAGCCGGTGACTTAGGTCATCATCACTCCCCGTGTCCGCGGAGGGCCAAGGGGAGGCACGACCGCACCACTATGCCTAGGCAGGAGAGCCTCGGCAAGATGGGAGACGGCACCGGCCCGGTGGAGCGTCACGAGTGCAGCCAGTGGCACCACCTCCGCCGCGTCCACATCAGCCCCAGCCGGCGCAGCAGGTGCAACCTCGGGCATCGTAGCCGGCGCGCCACCGTCCCCAGCAGGCGGAGGGGCGGACGTGGTGGCGACGGTCGTGGAGCCAGGCAAAGCCATCGCCTCGCTGTAGGAAGGACAAGGGTGAAATAAGCAAGTGCGAGCCCATCAGTACAAGTATATAAGGAGTAAAGGAGCATGTACCCGGCAACGCTTGGCATGGTGGCCACGGCTCTGGGATGGCGGCTTTTCTTGGCGGCACCCCTAGCCGGCACGGTGCGGGTCGAGGCGGCTCGCTTCCCTCGAGCCCTAGGCGCGGTGGCCTCAGCCAGGTCCACATCCTTGCCGTGCGCGGCTGCTCCAACACACAAGCGAGATATCAAGTTCATGGCTAAAACGCAGTGGGAGCAAGGCAGGCAAGGACAAGGAAAAAATTCTCACCGGGTGGGAACTCGAAGCCCTTGTTAGCCCGCATGGGGAACCGCTCTAGCTCCATTTGTGGGTACTTTATGGGCTTGTAGTCCACAGAGAAGTTGGGGAGCTCGTCGTCCCCCATGCCTTCCTCTGCTAGCTGTGCCGTAAAAATCTACTCAACAAGGGCAGATAAGAGGCACGAAGCAAGAATCCCTCCGGAAAAATTAACCTGGAAAAGGGGAAGAATGGCCTACCTTTGGTGGAAGCCGGCCACAGTGGTACGACCGGCAGGAGAACTCCCAGTCCTCTGCCAGCACCTCCTTTGAGATGGTGGCAAGCCACTCGCGGAGGGCCGTGTACGACACGTCCATCCGGGAGACCCGGGTGGGATCCGATGGCCAGAGAGATGACACATCTTGTGCGACTGCTGATTCAGCGGAAGCACGTGACTCGCCATGCAGGATAGCAGGATGTCCCAGGCAGTGAGCCGCTCCTTCTCCACCAGGACCACTAGCCAGGCGGCCATCCGGTCGATGTCTCCCTGGGCCCCCAAGTGCTGGATGCTCCAGGCCTTCCGGGTGGAAGGGACGATCGAGAAGACCGGAATTTTGATCTAGTTTACCTCGGTGGCGTTGCGCACGTAGAAGTACGAGCGCTGCCACAGCTTGACGGTGTCCAGGAGCTCCAGGCGCGGCATCACTGCCGACGGCTGCGGGTGATGGCACAGCAGCCCGCCTCCGTCAGTGGGCCACCCTTCCCTACCACCTGAACCTTGAAGTAGAAAAACTTCAAGAAATTCGTGGCGTCGACGCGGACGCCGAGGTAAGCCTCGCAGCATGCCGCGTGATGCGCTAGCATCGCCACGGCATTGGCTCCGAGGTGATGGAGCTGGAGGTCGAAGGAGACGAGCAGCTATAGGACAAACCTGCTAAGCGGCAGCCCAAGGCCGCGAGCGAAATGGGCGAGGAAGACGATGGCGAGGGTTGGGAACCCGCTCGTCCTCCGGCGTGAGGCGGTGCCTCACCAAGCGTTCCAGTGGCAGGAACTTCCCCCGCTGGTACTTCCGCACCAACTCCTCTATGACATAGGAGCCACACCACCCGCCGGCAACGTCCAGCAACATATTGTTCGGGAAGGTAGCCGTGTTGGAGGCGTGCGGGCCCGTCGTCGCGAAAGAAGGAGAGCGGCGTCGGTGACCAAGAGGCAGTGGCGCAAGGAAGCAAAAGAAGGCTAGGGAGCAAAGAAGGGCAAGGGCAACAGGCGCAGGAAGAAGTGGGGAGACCCCGCTCCCTGGCATCCCTATTTATCGGGGAAGAAGAGCTCCCTCTCCACCACGTGGCAGGCAACTGCCCCACCTCCACGCGACGGTTCAGGGCGAATCGTGTGCGCCCACGTAAAATGCATAGAAAATCCCGCAGGCGTTACTGCGGAAGGCAAACCGTGCCCACGATCCCCGAGAAACCGCAATGATGAAGACGTGCGCGCAGTTACTGAAAACTGCTACGATAGACCAAGGGGTCAAACTGATGTGACGCGCACCAGAAGTGGCAGGCGTGGCTGACGCGAGCAGCGTTGACAGCAAACTGGCGACCCCTCTCCTGGCCGGGTGCGGCAGCCGGTCCAGAAGATCACCGCTCACACCCTGTAGGTGGGGCCATCGGCTCCGTAGCCGGTAAACCCTAGCCGGGAAACAACAAGAATCTCAAGCCGGTACAAGACAAAAGCTACAAGACAAAAGAAAACGACAAGGTCCCTGCATCATCAATCATTTCAAACTCGACCAAATGAGCACGCAAGAACTTCTCTACGGGGCGAAGTCCTAACGCACTCGGGGACTAGTGTCGGGGGATGACCCCCGGGTAGGCCAAGATAGGACCAACTGGCCGGCTCCAAGGAGCTTTGGCCGTTTGGATCCAGGACAAGGAACCACAGCCGGGCGGAACTTTCCACCCGGTCCGCATCCAAGTTACCTCGGCTGGCCCGTCTAGCCGTGTAGCCAGAAGAACCGGCTGGAGGGCCGCTCCTAGCCGGCCGCCTCGGATCCGTTGGCCAGTGTACGGTGGTGGGTGACATTCCTTGCTGAGCACACCTCTGACCGGACAGGCTGGCTAGCCCGGTCGGAGCTACCAGACAACTGCGCTTCAGCTGGAGGCTGACAAGGAAAGCAAGGGCTGATGAGTAAAGCTCTGGCTGACGAATAAAGAGCTGGCTGACGAGTAAAGCAAGGGCGCCAGACACTGTAGCACTGTCCCCCCTATACTGGAGGCTTGACTGGACCCGGGCCTACCGTTTGGCCCTGTCCAGCCCGCCCACTTTGTAATGCCCAAATCCAAACAGTAAACCCAAAAACCCATCTTGTAAACTACCTCCTCCTCCGGTATATAAGGGGAGGTAGTGCTAGGGTTCTAGGTAGACAATGACAAGTTAGAAGTTCCCTAGGTTGGATAAGTTGAGTAGTTCCTTCTTCTAGCGAGGAGTAGCCAGGAAAACAGCTCAAGGAGCATCTGTATTGGGCATTCGCCCCTCGATAGTAGATCCTTGCAGGAGTAGGAGCTTTACCTCGCCAAGAGGGCTCCGAACCTTGGTACATCGCTGTGTTTGCAGTATCTGTGCCCAACACGTTGCAAGTAGCCACCGATAGCATCCTGATTGTCCTCTCTTATGCCATCCCCGATGGCACTGCCGTGTTCCACACCACGATAGAAACGGCACAACCATTAAGCACCATAATTTGTAACAGAAACTGCTCCACTAATTTTAGGCATTCATTCTCCTTTGATCACATCGCACCATCGTCCTCCTATCTATACATGGCCAAAACGACGCTGCTGCACTTTCTATTGTCTCCTTCTGCCATATCACCCCTACCATACGAGCCTAGGCTCCCATCACGCCTGAAGCTCAGGCGAGAGCTGCGCCAAGACACCGCTCGTATTTCAGACGATTCCTACCACGAGAGGACGAGCCGCTGCTGCACCATGACCAAGTGGAGGAGCATGGCTGAGCCGTAGAACCATAAGGACAAGCCGCTGATCACCGATGACGTACGTCACCATCGTTCCAACCCAATTCACCGTCTTCCTCGGACGATTGTGTCGCGCTCGGTGAGCACCTGCAGTTTCCTTTGCACACACGAGTTAGACTAGATCATGGCTACCTCCTAGACATGGTTTCCATCTATAGTTCTCTAGTTGACATCTGTGCCAGTGAACCGAATGCCAATCGATGGAATAGACGTGTGGAAAACCTTTCGCACCCTGGTTCGGATCAAGCTTCACATAGGAAACATCCTAAATAACTCTAGGAACACAGCGGTTTTGCTAGATACAACACTTTCGATTTTTTGTCAGTATATTTTGAAAGAAGTTTGATATCTGTACATTTAGATATGAACGAGATGCCCCCTTCTATTTGTTGCATCTTTCCTGGAGTATAGCTGGTAGCTAGTTAAGTACTGTTGTTTGTCTATTTTTTGAATTTGGTGCATCGTTGTAAGCATATAGCCAAATCCGTGCGTTGCATTTGCCTAGTAAACTACTTTTATTCACATATTCGTTTTGGTACAGCTTGTATCGATGCATCCCAAAGAACTGGACTTGTTATAGTGTGCATGCGGAAGTCTAGATGTAGCTTGTTCATTTTAATTACATCGTGCTTAGCTATAAGCGTAATTTCTAGAACTAGTCAATGTCTTGCTTATGTCTTTTTATGATTAAAGTGCTAAGTACCCGGGTTACCGTCAGTATAACATCTCCGGTCGATTTTAGTTGGTACAGTATTCTCAGTCTGCTTACTAGGTTCTATCTTCTACTATATTACATGTTGTAGCGTAGAGGTGCTCTGGTTATTGCATGCCTAAATTATTCTAATACTTATTTAGATCAGGTGCTTTACTATTGCATGTGTATGGTACAGTAGCTTTCTGCATGCTACTGTTATTTCATGTGTGTGCCTAGTAGTATATCTAGTTAGCATATTGTATGTTTGTATATTGCATATTTTATCTATGCCATCTCTTTGGACTATATTAAAACTATATTTTTTTAATAATATTATTATTAGTTTAGAATGGTAGACCGACCAATATACTGAAACGTCTAAACCTTGCAACCCTATTTGGATCTTTTTATTTGGATATTTCTATTTGGATTTTATTTGTTGTTATTGGAATTTGTATTTATGTGTGTTTTATCATTATGATGGGTAGGGAGTGACGGATTCGATCAGAATCAAGATTATGAGGAAGCACAATTTTACGATAACGAAGGCATGGCCATTACCATGTCTTATCCCTGTTTTATAAAGTGCATGTTATTATTGTTTTACAAATATTACTACTATTTTGGTTACTCACATTCCTTGATATACCTGTCGACATACACAACCCTAAGTAAAGATTATATATTAATCATGTATAGTAGAATTGCTTAGCCATGCTAAATAATATTTAGGATCCTTGATCTCCCCTCTTCGGAGGAACTGGATGACACTCGAGTCACATATATACTTTTGAAACTTGTTGAGCTCGCTGAGCTAGCTGTTGTTGCTTCCTCTATTCTATTCTACTCTAGGTGAAACTTACAATCTAAATACTGGCGCGGGCGACAACTGGATCAAAGAAAGGAACGATTGGCTGCCCTTCACTAGTTAAAGGGGGCAATTCATCGTCCATGCTGCATGAGGGCCTAATAAGTCTTGGATTTGAATATTGTGACCACCATACAACCACATTCTATAATGGGCACTGGGTTGGTCAAGTAACTTAGTTAGCCTTAGTTGTCGATGTCGCCGTACCACTGATGAGGTGTCTGCCTGCGGGGGAGCCTTCGGCACATATGGGGGAGACCGGTTTGGGGACATACTCTCATTTCCATGCGCCATACCCAGTAGGCATGTCACATCTTTGGAGGATCTAGCTAAAAGACCTTGTCACAATCCCTCTACCGGTACATCAATTGGTGTGTATTAAACCAGCGACGACCGGTGGGCGTCAAGACGGGATTGTGTCGTGTGGGAAAAGTGTACAACCTCTGCAGAGTTTAGACTATTCGAATAGCCATGTCCACGGTCAAGGACGACACATGAATCTTTCTTGACATACGGGAACTTGTCTTGCTACCTCCCCCTTTGCCCCAATCCTTATCCTGGAATCTATGAACTATGTGAGTTGTCGTGGACAATCACACTATTGAGAAATACCACATTGATGATAAATATGTTTTCGTCTGAAACCGCTTTTATTAAAACTATTACCATATTGCAAATAAAATTGGCTTTATGCAAAAGAACCATATAACCTGCATATAAAGCCACATGTAGATATTATAAGTTTTGCATAAGGGGTATGTTGAGTACGTCATGTACTCATGGCAATGCTTTTGTTGATACTTCAGAGTACTATGGAGAAGGAGATGACTATGACTATTATGATGACGCTAATGAGTGAGGCCTCGCGGACTATATCGACTGCCTGTGGCTGAGATGGAGTCGCTACGCGTTTTATATTTTCGTTGTGTTTTCTGGATATAATAAATGTCACTAGACATTTCACTATGATGTTATCCAGACTTTGTAATAAAGTACTTTTATACGTCTGCAATGATATACATTTCTCTATATCGTCAACATTTATCTTGAGATTAATGAATAAGCACAGGAGGTCTAGAAGTTAAATTCCGGTCCTCACAGAAGTGGTATCAGAGCTGACGTCGACCTAGTCACGTGGCCTTAGATAGAATGGAAAGCTTTTAGTACGCGTATATTAATAAAATATATGTTACAAAAAATAGGATTCCTTATTGTTGCTCGTCTATTCATTTAGATTTTACAAAATTGTTACTAATATTCTTCTCTTATTCAAATATGCGTAGATGGCCGTACGTGCGACACGCCGGATCGAGGAGTTTGGGAACCTTGGTCATGAGTTTAGTGACATGATGACGAGGTTGAGTTACGACCATGACCCTGAAGCGACTGGACACACCTTTCAGAATGTTTGGGGCGTGGAGATAGTGAGAGTTACCTTGGTGGTGTTCCCAAATCTATCACTCCGTGGAAGCCGCGGAGGAGCAAGAGGACACCAATTCACTGCTGATGGAGAGGACTTTGTGGATGCCACCATCCATACCATTCACTAGGCAATGCAGAGGATGGACGGTATGTACCAAGATGAGTTGCACAACACACAGTTCCGTTCCTTTGCCTACTGAGATGAGGGAGGTGCACTCCGTCAGAACATGAGGTACTAGAATGAGGCTGATCCCACACTCCTTCGCATGGCATCGCTCAACTTCGGACTAGAGAATCGCTTGATTGCAGTAACCGGTATGCTGGAGGATGCATGTCACCTTATCCATTGCTATTAAGATCGAGCTCGGACTTTGGAGGAGATATTGGTGTAAGCTAATACAACCTTAGCTACTGTCAATGCTGCATGTGAAGCTGCTGAAGCTACTGCTGAAGATGCCATCGCCGTGGTGCATGTGGCCGAGGCCTCTATGGAGACCACGCTGGCAGTCAATGACGGTGGTGAAGGATAGGGACTGGAACTACCTCAACCTGCACCAGATGCACAGCGTCGCAGGACATTTTACGACAATGCACGCGGCATCCGGTACCATGTTCGTTGAGAAGAAATGGAGCCTGAAGTTGACTGCGATAAGTTTCGATATGACCTTTGCCAAAACCTTATATTTGGGGAATATAATCTAATCTATGAGTAGATCAAATGGAATCAAGCTAAACCCACAACACATTATTTAATGAATAATAAAGAATCTTATAGAGAGGGTATTCATTATAACAACTCTTGAATACTCAATTAAGTTTATTACTTAAGCAAAGAAACTTAAGAACCTTTAGATTTGACCTATTATGTTGACCTTCCAAAGACCTTAAGTAAATTAATAAGAAAAAGGAACAAGTTATGGTAGAGTGTGCCATCATCAATGGAATATGATCCTTAGTGGTGATCAAACCATTTGATATTAGAGGAGATAACTCACTCATGAGTTAACTAAGATAAGTATCTAAACCTAAGGATTAACTAATACTTGAGAAGTTGTGAGGAAGCTAGTAGTAGTAGAGAATCCAATGATAATCTTGTTAAGCCAAGTAGGTATAAACCTAAAGTAAGTTTTCTTAACAAGATAAGCCTATAGAGAGACTAGTACAAATCTAGTACTTAGTGTTGATAGATTTTGATCAAGCAATTAAAAGCCTAAGCTTATTATGATCAAAGTGTGGAAGCCATCATTCTCAAGTCACTTGAGAATAGATGATCAGGTATTGAAGAACGGTTGTGAGTATACTAAATTAGGCAAGCCCTAGTAAGCTGAATCATCTAGCTTGATCATGAGAGGTAAAGCTAAAGTATGATCAAATATATAATATTAGTTGTATGGAGTAGTTGGAGGCAAAATAGCTTAACCAAGCTAACACAAGAACAAACTTGTATTGTGGGAGTAACACCCTACCTACTCTAGAGGTTTGATATCACATGTGATATGGAGAGAAGTGAAATCTTACAAGCCTTGGAAGTAGATGAAAGGTGGGTAAAGGAGTTTATGGAATGAAGTTACTAATAACTACTTTGGTGGATCTATCAGAGGGAGTTAAATAATGGAATTTATACTAGTGATGAATGTAGGGGAATATTGTTGAAGTGGCATAACCATGTCATCATATGATGATGGATATGGTGGAGCTAGATGACTAGTTCATTTAGACATATGTGATCTTTGTGAATAAGGTAAGACCGATTTAAATAGAGTATATTTAGGAAAGGAATTCCTTATCTAAAGATATGTTTAGTGAGGTATTAAGGCAGGACTGCTTGAGAAATGTAGCATCCCAATTGTCTAACAATTGCAATGCTACTTGGTCTAGTAATATAATGGCTACTTCAAATATATAATCGTTGCATCATCATTATATCATGCTCATGTCATCATGCCACCTTGCATTTGAGCATCATATAAAACCCTTTTCCATTTGGTTCTTATCTCATCTGCATTATTAATTGTATTTGCCTCTTGATATTGTATTTGGTTCTTGATATATTGTTTAATGCCCAAGTTGAGTTGGGGGCATATCTTTTATTAACTCCACCACCTTTCTTTCACCACCTTATAATTCCACCATCCAACTAAATATGAGCTTTGCACTTTGTTTGAGTTTACCTCTAGCTCATGTGGGATGGGATGGATCCATTCTAGCACCACATGCTCTCATATATGCACCATATTGTTTTCACATTATTGGTTTAGGAGAGCCACATGGCCACCTTTGCATGCCTTGTGAGTGGAACCCTTTTTCCTAGCTTCCATATGGATTATCATGGATTTATGCTCATGTTGGGGTATTATTGGGACCACTAAACATCTAGTGGAATAAACACACTAGCAAGTACCAATTATAATCAAATATGATCATCTCCATCTATTCCACTTGGGTTTTTCCTTTAAATTCTTGCTTGGCTTTATTCCACTTGTGGAATGTTTAAGATTAATGCCATGTGATATTATTGTCTCACAAAAATAAACATGGCATTAAATATTTATGCATGGGCCATGCAAGTACCACCTTTTTTCTTGTTATTTGGATTTCATTTGCATTTTTGAATGAATCTAAACCACACACATCTATCCATCTCTCTCTCTTTTCTTCACCTCCCTCTCCTTTTTCTCCACCATCCATGCATGATCTTGTGTATCCTATCTAAACCCTAACCATCCTTCCCTAATCCTCTATCTAATCCTAAACCCTACCACCATATTCACCTACCCATCTAACCCTAACCCATCTAAGCTAAACTCTAGCCCTAGCATGTTACACCCCTCTCTCCCTCTCGGCCTCTCTCTCTCTCTCTCACCTAGCTTGGCCCCACTTGGCCACCCTCTCACCCAAACCCTAGCTGGCCACCTAGCTACCCCCCAACCCTAGCTCCAACCCTAGCCCGAGGCTACCACCACCCCAACCCGAGCTCCTCCCTCCTCTCTTTCTCTCTGCCTGAGGACCCCACCACCCGAGCCTGCCCCTGCCTCCTTGGCCTCACCCTGGTCCCACATGCCAGCTCCCTGCCCTGGTCCTGCCCCACCGAGCACGTGAGGAGGAAGGAGGGAAAAGGTGGCCGAAGCCACCTTTATCTCCAACCACTCCCCCCCCACGGCACCTCCTCTCCTCTTCGTCCCTATCCACCCTCTCTGCCTCGCCCAGCTACCCCAGATCCAGCCCCAGCGCCCTGCCTCTCCCCCTCTTCTCTACCGCATCCGGCTACACCATCGCCGGCGAAACCCTCGGCCTCCACCGTGTCCCGCCGATCCAGCCGAGCAGCACGTCCGTGGAGCGGCCTGGGAGATCCATGGCGCTTCTCTGCTTCACCCTGAGCCCGGCGACGAGGAGGAGACGGACCGGAGCCACCCGAACCAGCGCGAGCCCGACGCAAACCCTAGATCCTCTGGCCGTCTGCCTCGACGCCGATCCTCTGCGTCTCGAGCCGTTCCAACCGCACCGACACACTCTCGGTGAGATACCTGATCTCCTGGACATGCCGCCGCTTATCGCCGCCCAGAGCCGCCTTTGCTTTCATCGAGCACGCCGGTGCGGCGAAGCGCAGGTCCGCCGCTCCCCGCCGCAGAACCCTAGCTAGGCCACGACCTCCTCGACACCAAGCCCGAGCAGGCGGTGGTTCCGCCCACATGCGAGCCCTAGGTCCCGTGATTCAATCCTCGCGTCAGCACAGGCGAGCACCGACCATACTGCCATGGAGAAGAGGAACAGTATGGGCGGTCGTTTTGAGCATACCCCCCTGCTTTCTTTTTCGACTCAACCCGCGGTCCCATATCCCCCTGCCAGCCACGTCTGGATCGCCCACTGCCGCGTGGACCCGCGTGGTCGATGGCCCACCTGTCATTCGCTTAGGCTGGATCAGCTCGCGGTGAGAAAAACCTTCTCTGTGCGCGTTTGGTCCAGTCAGCTAGAGGCCCCACCAGTCAGTGTCTGAGGCTAGATAAACCTGAGTAACAAAAGTATTTTCTGTAATCCGTTTTTAATTCAAATCTTTTAAATTTAATTCAAATTCAAATTCAAATCTGTTTTAATATATCTTTTAAAACATAAACCCAAATAATACAAATAATATATGTTTTCAAATCAGAAAAATGTGAGGAATTCAAATATGCCCTCCAAAATATATTTTGGACACTTTATTTTTCCCAAGTTAATTAAAATTACAATAAATGCCCTTTTGTCTTAAATAATTAATAACTTTTGTTTTATAACTCCAAATTTAATAAATAATATGTCTAAAATGATTAGCTCGACGAGACCTTTCTGTCTATGCTTTCCATGGTTTGATTTGAAGCATGCATCATATAAATATAATGGGTACAGCAACTTAAATGAGTATAAAATGTGAATAAGGCCCCATAAAATGGTTTGTTCTTGTATTCCACACCTCACCCATGCCATGCTACTTTATTGCCATGCAAATTGTGCATCATTCATCATGGCATGATTGTTTGCTTGATGCATTTATACATATGCTTGTGCACGTTATTTATGTTGGCCCTTGTTTGTTTGGTTCTTCTTCGAATAGACGCTGAGCAGGGGATATACCAAGATACCCAGGAGCACTACCCAGATCCTTCTCTCGCTTCAACTGAGCTGCCAGGCAAGCACTACCACATGCTTGTATACATATAGTACCTATTGCCTCTATCTTATTCTTGCATCATTGAGTCGCGATTGCATTAAACTGAATCCCAAGTATTGCATAGCCTTTACTTTTAAACCCCACCGAAGCTTGTTCCTCCATCCCATGAGCCATTACTACAGGAGTTGTTTGAGCCATGCGAGTCGTAGAACAGCATGTGTAGGGTATGTGAGTGTCTGATGGATAACGAGGTACCTAAACAACTTAACCTGAGTAGTAATGGGATAACTAATGAAAGTGGCACCGGTGAGCCATATCTGTTATTTGGTTTTTCAGGCTCACTTGTGTCCCGTAGGACCCCGAGTACTTGATTCCTGTTCCTTGAATATTCGCGCTATCCACATCCGGGAGGCTTATGAACCCCCCTGAGCCAGAGCTTGATTCATTCTTATTTCTTGGGGCCACAAACTAGTTTGAGGTTTTATTTACTATCCCTGTACTTATGCCATGCTTTATCGCTTTATTTAAATTGTGCGAGGTACCGCACACTATACCTTGTTAGGAAAGCGGAGTGTTTTCGCGGTATCGACAAGCCCGATCACATTTTCGGTTCCCGATCGTTTGACCACTAACGCAAACCTTGAGGCCGTCTCGAGTCACTAACTTCGCTATGGTAGCTCAATGGGGTGGCCCTGAAATATTTGAATCTGTGATCGCTTTGTCGTGACGCCTCGTTGGTTTTGATTTGGTTTTCTGAGCGTATCAGTGTGTGTTGCTATTTGTGCACCCTATGGTAAAAATTCTAAAGCCGTGTCCGCGGTTATGGACGACTTGGAGCACAGTTTCTCGATCATAGACAAGTATAACTAAAGTACCGCTTTAATTTGACTAAATGGCGACTAGTAAATAGTGCAACACTCATGGAATGGTTAATAAAACTGCCAACGGATGGGGGGTTGTTCGTCCGCTTCCTCGTCGGTAAGCAAGGAGGAGGATGGATCTGTTAAGATTACCGTTATAACTGTTGTTATTAATTTACGGACATCCGTCTATCTCTGGTTAGGCAGATGGTTAGCGAGTATCTATAGAATTGCTAGGGTTTATCTTTTGCTGCAATTGCGTCACCCCAGGTTGTGTCCCTTTTAGCGGCATAAAGACTTGCTGAGTACCCCTAGGGTTTCACACGATAAATTATTGGTTCAGATGAACAGGTACACTCGCAAGATGGATACTGGGTGGAAGAGACGGACGATATGGGCAACGATCATTCGGTGTAGAGATTCCGGGAACGGGGATCCGTGAGATCTATGGGCGGGATGTGCTTATTTATGGGACATCTTATGCCGATTTGCTTCTTATCCGTACTCGGATTTTGTCTTCCGCTTCCGCTTGATACTCTGTTGATTGATGTATGAGGAGATATCCTAAACTATTATATCTATCTAGGATATTTGGATCTTGCCATATGGCGTTGCTATATTTCCTTTCTTTTTAGATGGAATGGCTCTGATGTACTATTGTATGGTGGCTTGCATACATACTCATTTGTGTATATAGTTGATCCCTTCGCCTGCCGATTACGCCGCCCGTTCTTGCCCCGATGTTTGGAAATGGTTGGGACGGCCGAAAGGTCTACCTGTGAGTGGCATTTGGGCCCCACCGTACTATTTCAACCATTTCTGCCCATCCAGGCTTGTAACTAGGAGCGTAATTCACCGAGGTAGTTACAAGAAACCTTTAACCAATAGTATACCATGCCATGACAGAACCATGTCTACCTCTTTGTGAAAAACTCTTGAATAAAGAGGGTAGTTAAACCAATTCCTATTTTAGGAAGCCAATGGATAGTATCTCTTAGTCAAATGAAATGTCTAAGAGATAAGTAGAATACCAGTTGAGAGTCTATGATGGAAGCCTTGTTCACCTGATTGTCTTAAACCCTAATAAAGATCTACTCTAATATACCATCATGATCACTTTAGTATAGCAATCTCAATAGATCACTCTAAGTTGAGTTATTATCCATGGCCACAAGACATGAAGGAAAATTATCTTAGCTCTTAATCTTTAACCATGTCTATAATAGAATGTGAGACTATTCAACATTCTCCAAACCTAGGATAACCACTTGTTAAAGGAGTATCTTCCTTTCTCCACCAGTGATTAGTATTTGTGCATAAAGAATCCACCAAGATTGTTCTATGCTAGTTATAAACCCCACAAACCAAGTAGGATTTGAATAGGAGAAATCACCAAATATGAAAAACCATGAAATTCAATATTATAAACCCAGGGTTTAATACCTTGTAATATAATTGTATAGTTCCTTTATGAGACTAAGTATGAATAGAGTCCTATATATATCATTCACCATTTTAAATCCTTACCATTATAATTATCAAGAGAAAAGAAAAGAAATTTTATGAAATCATGATAAGGAATAAATCTCTAAAACCCTAATTCCTATTAATAACTTTTCTTTAAAAGAACCTTTCATATACTCATGAATTTTTAAAATATAAAGAAAAATTAAAAGAGGATTTAATAGAATGAATATCTAAACCATTTTGAATATGCCACAAATTATATGGATATTTAAATCCTTGAGGAAATTCATATTTAAAAGGGTTTTACAAAAAACAGCAAACTGAAAATAGAATTGGAAAAAGAAAAAGAGTCAGCCAGCCACCCAAGACCACGACCCATTTCTTCCTTGCCTAACTTCCGCTCGCGTGCATCAGTCACCACTTCCCGCTCACTTAGCAACGGCCCAACACCGGCCCAGCCCCAAGTACCATTTTGTCAATCTAATCGTCATCGTCTACCTCGCGAGGCCGCCGAAGCAGCTACGTGGCAGGAGCGCCGCCGCTCGCCGGCGTGGAGATACGTGCCGCCATCACTTGGAGGGGATAAGGAGGCCACGACGAAACCCCCTCACTCGTCCTCATCCCCATCTTCTCTCTCTCTCTCTCTCTCTCTCGCTCGCTCTCTTCCTCTCTGTGAGGCATAGGCCACCCGAAACCATAGCCGCAACCACCGGAGCACGCCGTCGCCTAGAGTTCGTCCCGGAGACCGTGGAGTGGTGAGGAGAAGCACCTCGCCATCCATGTCGCTTGAGTGGTAGCAGTGAAACAAGGGGAGCTCAGAATCGTGGGGATTTCACCGTTCCTTTTCGCCGGTGTTCGCCGGAATTCTGGTCCAAGCGTTCACCTCCGACCACGCCATCCCTCACCGACATCACCACTGCAACCAGGGTGAGTTCCTGGTGCTCCAGCACCCTCCTTCTCGATTGATTGCTTGCCTAATCGTCCTGCCCACGTGAGTCCGACCACGCCGCCACAGAAGCTCGTCGCCGGTGCACATCCGGTGACCATTTAGTGGCGGTATGAGGACCAACGGGTTCCTCACATCCTTATTATCCTAGCTCAGCCATCCGTGCTTCCCAGCGAAGCTTGGTTTGCCGCCGGTGACCATGACCTAGAGGTGGAGGCCGGGATGATGTCGTGGTGACATCAGACACAGGTCACCCCCTGCCACGTCGTTGTGTTTGACCAGTCTTGCTCATGTGGCTGCCGACGTGGCACTGAACCCACATGTCTATGACCCTGGCTAGGATTAGTCTGAGTGTAAAAAGTATTTCTTGTTTAATGAATAGAGAAAACATTATAAATTCAAATATAAATATTTTCTAGAAATTTAATAAAATGATTAAATCTTGTTAAATCAATATTTTTTATTTGATAACTCAGAAAAATATATATTATATATCAAAATGTTCAGAAAAATAAAATCTATAATATAAACCTATTGTTATAATTTATTATACAACTTAAATAAAATAATAATTATTAGTAGTAAATAGCCTATTAGGGATAAATCTTAAATAAATATATTTTATTATTTAAAATTCAGAAAAATAAGTATAATATATCAAAATTCTTAGAAAAATAAAATATAAATTTATAAACTTATCACTACAACAAAAAAAGACATGTAGGGACGTAAAATTTATGGTCTTAAGACACTTAAAGCATCACTACGCGCTTTTAGAGCCGCTCATGTAAAGCGTCATAGGAGCGTCTCCTTATGCACCGGCTCAAATACTGTAAAGACACAATAGAAGCGTCTTTGTATGGCATGAGACAGTCTATAAAGCATGTCTATCCTTGTAGAGACGTTGTGCTAAATTCCCCCCACAAATCGTCTTTAAAGTACGTTCTTACGTCCTAACAAATCTTAAGACGTTTTCTTTTTTACATGAAAATGATTATTTTATTGTTGTGGTTCATTGTTGGGCCAGATTCCTGCGACGTATTAGGATTATCGTATATACATGCTATCAGAGACTATAACACAACATATATTACAATGCATTATTTGAAAAAAAATGACTTTATTTATTGAGAGGAACAGTACTTTACAACTGATTTCTACATTTTCATGAAACAGTTACAAACTTGACTTGGCAAGATCCTCTAAATCTCATACTTCCTCCGATCCAAATTACTTATTATACATTTAGGAAAAATATTGTACAAATATGTCTTGATTTAATCAAATCCGCGACAACTAATTTGGATCATAGAACTTTTTCTTCTGGTGGTTGGAATATCTCTACAAGCTTCCATCAGCTCTCCATTGCCGCTTCCATTGGTTTGCCTTGCACTGTTTTGTGGTGTTGCTTAAAAACCTTCAGAATGCTGTAGCCAGTCAACCAAATCATAAATAAATTAGCTGGTAATAAATTTTAATAAGCACAAATCAGGGTTTTTTACCATCAGAGTAGTATATGTATAATGGAGCATCATCTCTTCACATTTGTATAATGTTGCATACCTGCTTTTGCTGCAACAAAAACAGTTCTAAATACTAAACAGCCGTACAGAAACATATAGTGCATACTTGTGTAGAAAACAAAAGATAAGTAGAGCCTAGTTCTGTAGAAAATATAGATTGCTTGTTTAGAAACAAAAGATAAGTAGAGCTTAGTTTAGACACTACACTAAGGATTCAGCGTGTGCAGCAAGCACATCGAGAGTGATACTTGGTTATGCACTTGATCAAATAAGCAACTCTTAAGAAGATTACGTATATGGTTAAACTTAGATCAGACATTGGGTTGGATGAAACAGGCTTAGAACATAGAAGAAGACAAAACAAAACAAAACAAAACAAAACGTACCTTAGCATTGTGTTTGCGAGTAAGCTAAACCACACCAGAATTAGCTACAGATGGGGCACAAATTAATCACTGTTCTAATTCTTCTCTGTATGCAACCGTGGCCAGCCTCAATCTTCCCATGCATGTATAAAATATATGAAATGATTTTATTATTGAAGAGATAAGATTGAGATAATCAAGCATAGACATATATATACATCAACATACAAATAGACTGAAAATAATCATACATATTGCTTATAAGCTTTCCGACTGCTCATATTCTTTGAGGTAAGTGTCGAACGCTAAGAATAACCTTCAGTCAGCCTGTCGAATAAATAACAAATTATATATTCCTGTTAAGTATACAACGTTAAAAGCGGAAAGGGATTTAGTAACTAGGCATAGAGAAAATGACAAGATTAGCCAATGGAAATACTACGTTGCATATTCCATGGTATTGCATTTAACCTGATTTCAACAGACAGAATGAAGTAAACTAACAGGCTAAACAATGTTTACTGAAAACATGTGACGCCAGCCTAATCGGGAAAGTGGAAAAAAACAAATCTTGAGAATAGTTGCACAAAACGATGATATACATCATGACATACCGTGTACATAATGACTTCTTCTAGATGAATAGGTAGTTTAGTACTGCAAAAAGCAAATACAATGCCATATGGCCTTTCGATCAGACAATGTGCAAAAGTGATCAAGACGGATTTACGATAATCAAACAAGTACGTAAATACAGAACATAGCAACTTAATCATTTGTCCAAACGAATCCACCTGATTGGCTGATTGTGAAAAAGTATTTGTCAGGCAGATCTGCCTGCAACAGCCCGCCGCTACCTGTATTTCGCACTGAACTCTACGAAGGATTAAAATTATAAGATAGCAGAATATGAAGGCATGGAAAGCCGGAAGAACTAACTAACATACCAGCAAATACGTGTCTTGCTAAGTCATCCGCATGCACCATGCCGGCCAGCGCAGGATGGTAGGCAGCCTCATCGATGGTGTTTGATCATGGAAGCACGGAGGGTGAATCTGGCTGCAGAGCAGCTTCGGCTGGAGGGTGGATTTGGCTTGTGAGGAACGCTAGATCGGAGAAGATGGGAATTTAGAGCGACGGTTTCTAGGTTCTGCAGGATTTGGTGGCGATTGAAGGAGAAAGATGAGAAAGAAGGGTTTTCTAAGCGGGCTGGGCCATAAATAATGAGACCCGCATGAAACATCTCAACTTAATTACCACCGAGTTTTTCTCAAAAAAAATATTACTGAGTTATCCCTAGGTTTTTCGTGCTAATTTGAGACGATATGAGCAACGTCTCAGGAAATGTCTTTAGGAACCGGAGGGTTCTCCACGTAGAGACGTGATAAAAAACATCTCATACAAAACATCCTTACACGACTTATTTGTTGTAGTGTATTTTGTACATTTTGTGTCACTCAAATAAATATTATTATTTATTAAGCATTTATAAAATGATAAAACTTATAAAACTCATATCTTATTATTTAAAAATCACAAAAATACATATAATATACCAAAATGATCACAAAAAAATAAAATCTACACATTAAAATTATCCTCTTGCATATTTGAAGTAAAATAAGGGTAAAAGTTTAATAAGTCTTGATTAAAACTATTTCTAATATCTTAATGGATTAAAAGTACATAAACCTTTACTTTACCTTTGGCTTTATTTGTTTAAAATCTAAAAATGTAATAACAAGTTCAATCGTTGTTTAGGTGAAGTAAAAATAGGTCCAACCATTTTTTAGAAATATTTACTAAAGTCACCATTTAAAAAACTAAGTGTATCTTAATTTTACCCATTATAAGATCATCAATATATTAACTACCAATTGTTTTACAAGTTCAGGAATCTACCAAAAGCTCTAAACCAAGTCTTTAAGTAATTAAAGTAAGGCATTTTCCAGGTTTATAAAATATAAGCATTATTTCTAAAATAGGTAAGTGATCATGTTCACTTATAAGATTATGAAGACACCACTTCTATAAAGGCAATAATACTTTGACTCCACCTTACTATAAAACATTAAAAAGTGAGCCACATATAATATGATACATATTCAAAATATCTAAGTATCCACTCTAAGTGGAATATATATTCAAATATGGTAATTGTTTTCTTCTTTAATATTCATAACTAGTAAGAAAATCTTAAAGTGTTAGCTTTAAATTTAATTGCTTTTACTTTGTAAAGAAATCTTTTCCTCAAACGTTATTCTTTTAAGAAACATTAAAAGTAAGCCTTAAGCATTTCTATAAAAGCTCGAATTAATTGATAATCTTGCTTAAGGAATCTTTTACATACCATGCCTCAATTGCGTGCGTTAGTATTGTATGCTACTTGTTGTATTTACTTATTATTTCACACACTCTCATAAGCCTTAATAAGAAGCACGAATGTGAAACTGATATAAAAGTGAAACACATTCTAAAGAAACCATTCCAAGTTTCCAAACACTAGATTTGCTATGATTATTCCGGGAATTCGTGTTTATCAAACTGCATTACATTACTTATGCATAATTGCATCCTGCTTCTTTAAACATTCATCCTTACCGGACCAATGATGATATTTCCAGATTTTGGATCTTCTAGTATGTTGAAGACCGTGAGTGCATAATCTTTCAATCACAAAAGGCAAGTTCACACTTGCTCATGTCCTTTGGTTATTTTCTATCAAATGCTTGTAACTCTAATATTGTCACCACCTGCATTTCAAAAGAGACAGAAAACACTATTTTCATAATAATATGATTATGGATTATTTACTAAATGGTAATAATCTAATAATATAGTTCTAGTGGTAAATTAACATAATATCTCGGACTTAACAACCAATGTCGCCAGTGATTCTAGCGCCGTATATTAAGTCTTAACCATGAGATTTGGAATGGGACGGAGAAGTAAGATGTATCTTCTTCCTCTCGCATGTAGCCAGATGCGCAGGTCGTGGCTGTTATCCTTGTAGCGTGCATTAATTGGTAATTCGTAGAGGATATGCAGCATATGGGGGGAACCCTCAACATCCCATGATAGTTCTGACATCTGAACGGTCTATACTAACCATTACCGTAATTCTATATGTGGGCATGGCGTACACCAAGGAGACATGTGGGGTCATGTAGGAGGTAGTGATTGGCTTGGATCATCTACTAGACCCCACACCAAAGGAAGTGTGGACGGGAAAGATCGCCTGGTTGTGCAACAAGGATTTTGTCTCTCATGGCTAAAGCAACGCACAACTGTAGAGTGTAAGAACTATGACATGTTACTCCCTGTTCCGGGAAGGATCTACGAACGCTGTAGGAAAGGAACCTCATGAAGGTTCTGGTCAACTTGTGAAGGTTGTCGGACATAGTTTTCAGAATAAAAGCATGCTTTGAAGAAATGTTTACGAAAACCTGCATTGCCTATGACCTTTGGTCTGTGGCTGTAGAGATAGTGCATCATGCACTCCTTTTTAGTGAACTTGCTGAGTACGCTCGTATTCAACCGTACCTTCTTAACCCTTGCTAGATTCTGAAGACATTAAAGATGACGTCAATGCCAACTTATGCTCAAGAAACCATCATCGGCAGCTCAAGTTCTTCAATAAAGTCGATGAAGTTAACATGTTCATCAACAGAAGTGAAGACGAAATTCTGATTAGATAGGTGTAGATACTCTAGCCATAAAACCTACTTCTATAGAGCATTGCATTAGTAGCAATTGCAAGCCAGATAGTTTAGATGTTAGTCTTTTTAGCCAGATAGCTCCAAGTTATTATTTCTAGTTCTTCTTTGTACGTAGTTGTTTTCTTCCTCTTTAACCTAGAGTGTTATCTAGATCTTCTGTAAAGAGTCGAGTTGTAATCTATAGTTATATCTTGGACCTACTGTGTTTCGGTTGTACCACTCTCAGGGATGTAATACTAGTGAATGGTGTTTCATTGGTGTTATGTCAATGACTATAGTGTACTACATCATGCAGTGGTATGTTGGATCATCGCAGATGGTATCAGAGCATATGCATTGACCTTAGGTTGGAAAACCTAGTAAATAGGCAGAACCTGTAGGAAGGATGTTAGCAATAATAAAGAGTTCTATAGAAATATGATGGATATTCAATTGAGAATAATCTATTCATGTTGCTAGTGCGATGATTCTTTATTATGATGCAATTTTAAATAAGTACCATGAGTTTTAACTCAAGATGACTGATGATAATTTCTTATCTACAGTACAAGAATGGCACCTAGGTATCCACCTCGGAATGTTCAACTTCTATGAAGATGACTGGACAATCACTCTAATACAACTTCTATGGAGTCTGGATTGTGAGTCTCGACTTCTGGTCAAGGTTTACAGTTTCTATGACGGGCGGATATTGGCCAAGTACCGTATCGTGATCATGTTACCCAAGAAGTTGGGAGTGCATGGAGAAATGTAATTGGGAAAAGCAAGATGTATGGCAACATCCTATCAGATTGCAGTAGTAGTAGCCATAACCAGGATAAGGGAACAGAACTCCAAGGCACTGGTAGGTACTACCTATATTGCTATACCTCACGAGACTCTTAGTACTGATCCAGAGTTAGATCATTCTGTTCTGGTAAGGACTAAACCTACTCTGGCAGTAGAGTATATGGATCGTTACAAGTATTTACTGAACACATTCCATAACACTCATCAAGTGCTAGTTCAAGTGTTGGACACTATCATTGAGGATTCTGCTGATCCTGCAAAGCCAATGGCAAGTAGAAAGAAGATAGCTAAAGAAGCAAAGCACCCAAAACTAGTCTTTTCAGGGGAGGTGTTTGAAGAAACGGAGTTTAATGACCCACACTCTAAAGTCTATGCCTATTATCCAGGTGAACCTCAGCAACCAGTAGAACAGTGGACCAAATATGAGCAGGAGCAGAAAATTTGGAATGCACCCAACCCTAACAATGCCGTTAAAGGTAATACTAGATGGGAAGACCAGTCTTATGATGAAATCGTGGGAAAACCTATACCCTGTGGATCTGGTAATGGAGTAGAAACTAGTTATAACCCTATAGAGTCTTCTGGACCATATGGGAGTGGTAACAATCCCATTGAGCTAGAAGAGTGTCCTGGTAGTTACTATACCAATATGTACGACTGGATTGTGGAAAAGGCAAAGAATACCTCTTACTTTGAAGATGTGCTCGAAGGAAGAAAGAAGAATCCTGAAGAAGATCATGAGGATGTTAGTCATTTTTCAATGGCTAATCTCAATCTTGGTACTTCTACTCAAGATTACACACCTACTGGATGTTCTTATGCACCATCATGGACTTCACGCCATCATGGACAAAAATCCCAGAAGCACTAAAGTGAGAGAGGAAAGTAAGAATAGAAGTGATCCAAAAAGTAGAGTGCTTGAATAATGGTTATATTGGGTAATGTGTATTGTAGTGTTTTAGAGGCTGGCTGATAAGTGAGAACATGCTCACATGGGCAAGAGAGCTCTTATAATATAAGGAGGTAGTGTACAAAGAGAGTGTCTTGCCATGGTTGGGAGTTGTAATATTTCAAAAGACATATGTTTAATACATGGTATATGTTTGAGTATTACTTGGTTTTATTGGCTCTTCTTGATTGACTAGATCTGTACATGAAGTTTGACTTGGTGTGCAAATGCATGTTGCATCATCAAGTTATTACTTGATGTTATAGACCTAGATAGTAAAGGGAATTCGTGTAAGGGAGTGACGAGTTTCGAAGATCAAGATGAAGACTCTCACGAAGAATGAAGTTAAATCTAAGGAGTATTAACACTATTTTGAAGGATGGATCAATCCCAACTCACTATGAGTTAGCAATAAGAAGGAATACTAATGCAGACAAGGTGGGGAGCAGCATGAAGGAATGAATTTAAGTTCACTCAAGATAGGTGATGTTGCTCAGAAGTTAATGAAGTAGTTGTCCCAAGATCATGGAAGTATCATGAATCAGTGTAAAGAAGAAGTCTTGGAACAAGGGTGGTATTCAAGCTCTGAAAACTCAGAGAGAATGCGAGTAAGAAGTAGAAAAAACCGTAGGGTAATCCATACACCTAGCAGGATCCGCAGCTGGTATCCATAGGTGGTATCCTTGTGGATTAGCTAGTTAGGTCATCATTGTATAAATTAAAAAGCATACAACTTGGCCTAAGCTAAAAGATACATAAAGAAGTATAAAATTTAAGTGAACGGCTTTCGAGATGTTTCATGAAATCGGGGTTATCAGTGAGAAATAATGTCTAAGAACATAAAAGGGAAGACAAATAACGTTGGAAGATTCATTTCGGAGATCCACAATTGTGTGGATGTACCGCAGATTCTTTCATGAGACATTATATAGGTAATGTATAAGCTAGATAGAGACCAATATCCTTGCTATTGAGCTAATGGGTACTATACATGTAGTTTATAGACCATTAGGAAACCCCAAGGAGGAGAGTAAATAATAACCACTGAAGTGTTGTTAACTGACTTTCTGACTAAAGGTTGGAAAAGAAGTACTAGATTATGATGAGGTTAAGCCTTATTCTCATAAGGTTATAGGAAGTCATCATTATAAAGTATTTCTGAGAGTATGTCCATATAAATGATCGAAGTACACATAACAACTTAAACCCAGTGGACTAGTTTAAGAAGAAAACAACTCGTAAGTTTTCCTTAAGAGTAAAGAGATAATTCCAAAATAGACCAATGTAGAGTAATAGAAAAACCTGATCGGAATGGATTAAATGTGTCCAAAACCAATCCTAAGTAGGACTAAGAAGATATAACCCAAGGGATTATAGTAGACGGAGTTGCTTTACAAATTAAAAATGATAGCTGGAAGTTGCCAAGAATGCAGAAGGTTCAATAAAAAGGTCTGTATATGGGATACCATAATTATCCCCAATTATGATCACAATGGAATTTAAGAAATGTCATGATCAATACAAGTCGACACCTCATTCCGAAACGTAAGAGAGTATGAACTTCAAGGATGAAGTTTATTTTAAGGGGGAGAGTCTGTAACATCCCAGCATTAGTGCTTAGAAATAAGCTAAGCTCAGATGTGTGCATTGCATTCATGCATAGAAAATCTGGATAATTTTCGCGCTTTTAAATAAAACTTGTCAAAGTGATTGTCTTAACTTGGTGGAACTGAAGTAGAGCATTATGTTGACTGCGATAAGTTTCAGTATGACCTTTGCTAAAACCTTATATTTGGGTAATATAATCTGATCTATGGGTAAATCAAATGGAATCAAGCTAAACCCACAACACATTATTTAATGAATAATAAAGAATCTTATAGAGATCATATTTGGGTCTTCATTATAACAACTCTTGAATACTCAATTAATTTTATAACTTAAGCAAACAAACTTAATAACCTTTAGCTTTGACCTATTATGTTGACCTTCCAAAGACCTTAAGTAAATTAATAAGAAGGAACAAGTTATGGTAGAGTGTGCCATCATCAATGGAATGTGATCCTTAGTGGTGATCAAACCATTTGATATTAGAGGAGATAACTCACTCATGAGTTAACTAGGAGAAGTATCTAAACCTAAGGATTAACTAATACTTGAGAAGTTGTGAGGAAGCTAGTAGTAGTAGAGAACCCAATGATAATCTTGTTAAGCCAAGTAGGTATAAACCTAGAGTAAGTTTTTTTAACAAGATAAGCCTATAGAGAGACTAGTACAAATCTAGTACTTAGTGTTGATAGATTTTGATCAAGCAATTAAAATCCTAAGCTTATTATGATCAAAGTGTGGAGGCCATCATTCTCAAGTCACTTGAGAATAGATGATCAGGTATTGAAGAAGGGTTGTGAGAATACTAAATTAGGCAAGCCCTAGCAAGCTGAATCATCTAGCTTGATCATGAGAGGTCAAGCTAGAATATGATGAAATATATAATATTAGTTGTATAGAGTAGTTGGAGGCGAAGTAGCTTAACCAAGCTAACACAAGAACAAACTTGTATTGTGGGAGTAACACCCTACCCACTCCAGAGGTTTGATATCACATGTGATATGGCGAGAAGTGAAATCTTACAAGCCTTGGAAGTAGATGAAAGGTGAGTAAAGCAGTTTATGGAATGAAGTTAGTAATAACTACTTTGGTGGATCTATCAGAGGGAGTTAAATAATGGAATTTATACTAGTGATGAATGTAGGGTAATATTATTGAAGTGGCATGACCATGTCATCATATGATGATGGATATGGTGGAGCCAGATGACTAGTTCATTTAGACATATGTGATCTTTGTGAATAAGGTAAGAGAGATTTAAATAGAGTATATTTAGGAAAGGAATTCCTTATCTAAAGATAAGTTTAGTGAGGTATTAAGGCAGGACTACTTGAGAAATCTTTAACCAACAGTATACCAAGCCATGATAGAACCATGTTTACCTCTTTGTGTCAAACTCTTGAATAAAGAGGGTAGTTAAACAATTCTTATTTTTAGGCAGCCAATGGATAGTATCTCTTAGTCAAATCAAATGCCTAAGAGATAAGTAGCATACCAGTTGAGAGTCTATGATGGAAGCCTTGTTCACCTAATTGTCTTAAACCCTAATAAAGATCTAGTCTCATATACCATCAAGATCACTTTAGTAAAGCAATCTCAATAGCTCACTCTAAGTTGAGTTATTATCCATGGTCACAAGACATGAAGGCAAATTATCTTAGCTCTTAATCTTTACCCATGTCTATAATAGAATATGAGACTATTCAACATTCTCCAAACTTAGGATAACCACTTGTTAAAGGAGTATCTTCCTGTCTCCACCAGTGATTATTATTTGTTTATAAAGACTCCACCAAGATTGTTCTATGCTAGTTATAAACCCCACAAACTAAGTAGAATTTAAATAGGAGAAACCACCAAATATGGAATACCATGAAATTCAAATCACCATATTATAAACCCCGGGGTTTAATACCTTGTAATATAATTGTATAGTTCCTTTATGAGACTAAGTATGAATAGAGTCCTATATATCTCATTCACCATTTTAAATCCTTACCATTACAATTATCAAGAGAAAACAGAAACATTTTTATGAAATCATGATATGGAATAAATCTCTAAAACCATAATTCCTATTAATAACTTTTCTTTAAAAGAACCTGTCATACACTCATGAATTTTGAAAATATAAAGAAAAATTAAAAGAGGATTTAATAGAATGAATTTCTAAACCATTCTGAATATGCCACAAATTTTCTGGATATTTAAATCCTTGAGGAAATTCATATTTAAAAGGGTTTTACAAAAAACAGCAAACTGAAAATAGAATTGGAAAAAGAAAAAGAGTCAGCCATCCACCCATCCCATGGCCCATTTCTTCGTTGCCTAACTGTTGCTCGTGTGCGCTAGTCACCACTTCCTGCTCACTTATCTACGGCCCAGCACCGGCCCAGGACCAAGTACTGTTTTGTCGATCTAATCATCATCGTCTACCTCGCGAGGCCGCCAAAGCACCTACGTGGCAAGCGCGCCGCCGCTCGCCGGTGTGGAGATCCATGCCGTCATCACTTGGAGGGGATAAGGAGGCCACGATGACGCCCTCAGTATTGCTCATCCCCATCCTCTCTCTCTCTCTCGCTCGATCTCTTCCTCTTTGTGAGGTAGAGGCACTACTAGGAAAACAGCTATAGCTAGACAAGATATTCAGTGGCGCATATGTAAAACCATGCGCCACAGATAAGTATCAGTGGCGCACTAGAAAAAATACGCCACTGAAGTTTTGCAGTTCAGTGGCGCACGAAACCGATATGAGCCACAGAAGTCCACATATCAGTGGCGCATATTTTCGTGTGCGTCACAGAAAGTGATGATTCTATGGTGCATATAGATGTATGCGCCACAGAAAGTTGATGGGACCCAGCACCAAAGAAAGGGGGGAGCCACTTCTATGGCGCATATGTCCATATGCGCCACAGAAACATGTGGCGCATATGGACATATGCACCACAGAATATGGAAAACCAGATCCCACCCCCCCTCGCCTTTTCAGTTTTGTAAAAAATAAATAAAAATGATAGAAACTTCAAAAAAATATTATTTGAGTTATAGTTAGATTTTAGGGTATAGATCTAGAAAAAATTGAAAAATATGAATTTCGATGTATTTTTGCAAAAATAGGTCATGGCACGGTAAAATGGCTATAAATCTTGTTAAATCAATATTTTTTGTTTTATAACTCTGAAAAATATATTTTATATATCAAAATGTTTAGAAAAATAAAATCTATAATATAAAACTATTGTTATAATTTATTATCCAAGTTAATTAAAATAATAATAATTATTAGTAAATAGCCTATTAGTGATAAATCTTAAATAAATATAATTTATTATTTAAAATTCAGAAAAATAAGTATAATATATCAAAATTCTTAGAAAAATAAAATATACATTTATAAACTTATTTTGTACATTTTTTGTCACTCAAATTAATATTATTATTTATTAAGCATTCATAAAGTGATAAAATTTATAAAAGTCATATCTTATTATTTAAAAATCACAAAATACATATAATATACCAAAATGATCACAAAAAAATCTACGCATCAAAAATATCCCCTTGCACATTTGAAGTCAAATAAGGGTAAAAGTTTAATAAGTCTTGATTAAAACTATTTTCTAATATCTTAATGTATTAAAAGTACATAAACCTTTACTTTACCTTTGCCTTTATTTGTTTAAAATATAAAAATGTAATAATAAGTTCAATTGTTGTTTAAGTGAAGTAAAAATAGGTCTGCCATTTTTTAGAAATATTTACTAAAGCTACCATTTAAAAAATTAAGTGTATCTTAATTTTACCCATGATAAGATCATCAAGATATTAACTACCAATTCTTTTACAAGTTCAGGAATCTAGCTAAAGCTCTAAACCAAGTCTTTAATCAATTAAAGTAAGGCATTTTCCAGGTTTATAAAATATAAGCATTATTTCTAAAATAGGTAAGTGATCCTGTTCACTTATAAAATTATGACAACACCACTTCTATAAAGGCAATAGTACTTTTACTCCACCTTACTATAAAACATTAAAAAGTGAGCCACATATAATATAATACATATTCAAAATATCTAAGTATCCCCTCTAAGTGGAATAGATATTCAAATATGGTGATTGTTTTCTTCTTAAATATTCATAACTAGTAATAAAATCTTAAAGTGTTGGCTTTAAATTTAACTTCTTTTACTTTGTAAAGAAATCTTTTCGTCAAAAGTTATTTTTTTAGGAAACATTAAAAGTAAGCCTCAAGCATTTCTATAAAAGCTCGAATTGATTGATAATCTTGCTTAAGGAATCTTTTACATACCATGCCCCAATTGCCTGCTTTATTATTGTATGCTACTTGTTGTATTTACTTATTGTTTCACACACTGTCACAAGCCTTAATAAGAAGCACAAATGTGAAGCTGATATAAAAGTGAAACACATTCTAAAGAAACCATTCCCAGTTTCCAAACCCTAGATTTGATATGATTATTCTAGGAATTTGTTTTTATCAAACTGCATTACATTACTTATGCATAATTGCATCCCGCTTCTTTAAACATTCGTTTGTAATGGACCAATGATGCTATTTCCAGATTTTGGATCTTCTAGTATCTTGAAGACCGTGAGTGCATAATTGCAATCACAAAAGGGAAGTTCACACTTACTCATGTCCTTTGGTTATTTTTTATCAAATGCTTGTAACTTGAATGTTGTCATCACCTGTATTTCAAAAGAGACAGAAAACACTATTTTCATAATAATATGATTATGGATGATTTACCAAATGGTAATAATCTAATGATTTAGTTCCAGTGGTAAAGGAACATAATATCTAGGACTTAACAACCAATGTCGTTAGTGATTCTAGTGCCGTATATTACGCGTTAACCATGAGATTTGGAATGGGACGGAGAAGTAAGTTGAATCTTCTTCCTGTCGCATGTAGCCGGATGCGCGGGTCGTGGCTTTTATCCTTGTAGCGTGCATTAATTGGTAATTCCTAGAGGATATGCAGCATATGGGTGGGAACCCTCAACGTCCCACGATAGTTCTGGTATCTGAAGGGTCTGTACTAACCATTGCCGTAATTCTATATGTGGGCATGGTGTACACCAAGGAGACATGCGGGGTCGCGAAGGGGGAAGTGATTGACTTGGATCATCTACTGGGCCCCACACCAAAGGAAGTGTGGACGGGAAAGATCGCCCGGTTGTGAAACAAGGATTTGGTCTCTCATGGGTAAAGCAACGCACCTGTGTAGAGTGTAAGAACTGTGACATGTTACTCCTTGTTTCGGGAAGGACCTACGAACGCGGCAGGAAAGGAACCCCATGAAGGTTCTGGTCATCCTGTGAAGGCTGTCGGACATAGTTTTCATAATAAAAGCAACCTTTGAAAAAATGTTTACGAAAACCTGCATTGCCTATGACCTTTGGTCTGTGGCTGTAGAGATAGTGCATCATACACTACTTTTTAGTGAACTAGTTGAGTACGCTCATACTCAACCGTACCTTCTTAACCCTTGCTAGATTCTGAAGCCATTAAAGACGACGTCAACACCAACTTATGCTCAAGAAACCATCATCGATAGCTCAAGTTCTTCAATAAAATCAATAAAGTCAACATGTTCATCAACTTATGTAGGGCATTGCATTAGTAGCAATTGCAAGCCAGATAGTTTAGATGTTAGTCTTTTTAGCAAGATAGCTCCAAGTTATTATTTTTGGTTCTTCTTTGTATGAAGTTTTTTTCTTCCTCTTTAACCTAGAGTGTTATCTGGATCATCTGTAAAGAGTCGAGTTGTAATCTATAGTCATGTCTTGGACCTGATGTGTTTTTGTTGTACCACTCTGGGGGATGTAATACTAGTGAACGGTGTATCATTGGTGTTATGTCAACCACTATAGTGTACTACATCATGCAGTGGTATGCTGGGTCACCACATTCACCGTCTTCCTCAGACGATCGTGTCGCGCTCGGTGAGCACCTGCAGTTTTCCTTGCACAAACGAGTTAGACTAGATCATGGCTACCTCCTAGACATGGTTTCCATCTGTAGTTCTCTAGTTGACATCGATGGAGTGGACGTGCGGAAAACCTTTTGCACCCCGGTTCGGATCAAACTTCACATAGGAAACATCCCAAATAACTCTAGGAACACAGCGGTTTTGCTAGATACAACACTTTCGATTTTTTGTCAGTATATTTTGAAAGAAGTTTGATATCTATACATTTAGATATGAACGGGATGCCCCTTCTATACGTTGCATCTTTCCTGGAGTATAGCTGGTAGCTAGTTAAGTACTATTGTTTGTCTTTTTTTTGAATTTGGTGCATCGTTGTAAGCATATAGCCAAATACATGCGTTGCATTTGCCTAGTAAACTACTTTTATTCACATATTCGTTTTGGTACAGCTTGGATCGATGCATCCCAAAGAACTAGACTTGTTATAGTGTGCATGTGGAAGTCTAGAAGTAGCATGTTCATTTCGATTACATCGTGCTTAGCTATAAGAGTAATTGCTAGAACTAGTCAATGTCTTGCTTATGTCTTTTCATGATTAAAGTGCTAAGTAGTTGGGTTACCGTCAATATAACATGTCCGGTCGATTTTAGTTGGTACAGTATTCTCAGTCTGCTTACTAGGTTCTAGCTTCTATTGTATTACATGTTGTAGTGTCGTGGAAATGGCCACGGCAGTCGATGCCACTGGAAGCGATTGAGTGTTTCGTGAGGAAGAGTTGGCGGCCATCTGCGGTGCGAGATGGGGGCGGATGCACATGGGTTTACCCAGGTTCGCCCCCCCATAGGGTAAAGACCTACTCCTGCTAGATTAGATTATTGGAGAGCGAGTTACAGGGGTGGCGAGCTTGGTGACTATGCTGCGAGTCGCTTGAGGGGGTGTATGATGGAACGCGAGTCTCTAAGATACCCTAGGGAGGTTTATATATGAGGCACCTTGCTAGGGTTTACAAGTCACCACCGAACAAGATAAGGATCTGGAGGTTTTGACCTAATCCGACTGGGCTTCTGTTACACTCCTGGGCTTCTAGTCGCCAGTCGCCGGGCTTCTCCTTCTGTTGTTGTCCAGTTGCCATCCTCCAGGCGCACTCTCAGGCCTTTCGGCCCAATCGGAACGTCCTGCTGGGCATACCCCTTTTGGCATATCCCCATCAGTAGTCCCCGAGGCCATCGTTGATGCAGGCGCAGGTGTCCTTTTGGCATTCGGAGTAGGCGAGCCCAATTTTGGCGTCCAGTCGAGTCGGCGATGGACTCCATCAGAACCAAAGAGAATTTCCCCATGTTTCCATTCGCTTCCCCAATGAGCGTTAATGCCACCAAGTCGTCGTTTCGGCGAGTGGAAAAGACTGGCGGGTAGCGGGTGAAATAAAGGAGTTGGACCGTCAAATCTGGTCAAACTATCCGTTGGAATTTCCAACGGTAACTTCAGCGCAATTACCGTGAGTAACGGCTATCCCGATTTTGGCGGGTGGCGCTCCCATATAAGGGGAGTGATGGTTCAGCTTTGCAGACCTTCTCCGCATTCTTCATTCTTCCTCATTCGTTCTTCCTGTCTCCAATCTCTCTGCCTATATTCTTCCGACTTGTCCTTTCCGCGTCGTGCGATTCCACATCCTACCCGATGGCACCTCCCAAAGGCTCATGGGGGAAATCCAAGTGTACCACAACCCAGCTTAAATCTTTCGAGGGCCGAGTACTCCATAAGAGGAAGGCGGGTTCCGCCCTCCTCCGAGACTGAGCCAAAGCCGCGACCCGGCGAATTCATCTGCTTCCCCAGTCATCTTGAGAGGGGTCTGGGATTCCCTACTTCACTCTTCTTCCGCCGCTTCTGCGTGTACTATGCGATCAAGCACTCGGATCTTGGTCCGCATAGCATCGAGCAGCTGGCGATCTTCGTCGCCTTCTGCGAATGCTACCTCGGCTGTAGGCCCTACTTCCCGCTGTGGATGGAACTCTTCCACGTCCGCATCGGCCGCGAGGCGTCCGGTGGCTTGATGTTGGCCGCAGGTGGCGTCACATTCCAACTGAAACCCAAGGCCAATTTCGTCAAGCTCCTCCTGCCGAAGAAGGCCGCCAGCGAGTGGAAGAAGAGATGGTTCTACGTCAAAGAGGCCACTCCCTCCGGCAAGGTGGCTCTTCCCAAATTCGTCGCCGAGAGGAGCGAGCCTTGCCGGTTGGCACCGAAGAAGCTTCCCGAAGATCAGCGGCTGGCCATCACAGAAATGATGGACCAGATCCAGAAGCTGAAGGACCAAGGGTTGATTCCGATCAACCTCTACAACTGCTGGCTCGGGCGTCGCCTGGTTCCGTTGGCGGCTCGGCCGCACTGGACGTACGAGTACAGCGGGAAGCATGATCCATCCCAAACCAGCAAGGAATCATGGGAGGCCGAGGACTACAAGGCCGCCCTGAAGAAGATCACCGATGCAAAGTTCACCAGTGTGGCGGTCGGGGTCGCCCCGTACACTCCTGTGAAGAACGAAGCCCCCACAGTAAGTTGTCTTCCCAGTCACTGTGTCCGTGTTTCAGTCCTCAGTCTCCGCGTTTGGTGTTTCACTCGTGGTGGTTCTCAGCTTTTTCAGGTGTTGGAGGACTGGCTCCCTCCGCTTGATGAAGAGGTTCCCTAGGAGCTAGAGGAAGACTCCGAGGGAGATTCTTCCGACAGGGATGGGGAGGAGGAGGAGGTTCCTCTTCCAGCGCCTGTGGCTCGCAAGACCCGCATGCAGAAGCAACGAGAGTTCGAGGCGAGCCGTAGCCTAGACGAACACGATGGAGGCGACGAGGTCGCGCAGGAGCACATGTCCCGGCGTACTGCTACGCCGTCAAAGCCCGCATGCAAGCCCAAGTCACCAGCGAAGGGGCCAACGTCACCGTCCAAATCGGTGGTGGTGTTTGATTCAGATGATGACTCCGATGACGAAGATTCCCCCGAAGTCTCGCACAAGGCTCCAAAGGGCACGATCCTTACGAAGGGGTTAGAGGGCAAGGACACTGAGGTGGTGGTAGAGGTTCCCCTGGTGGCGATTGCGCCGACGGTCTCGGAGGTTCCAAGCCAAGAAGCGGCTGAGGCGATGACATCCAAGTCACCGCAGCCGTCAAGGGCGGCCGCGTTGGAGCCGGAGATCCCGGCGACTGTGGCTTCATCGTCGAGGAAGCCCGCGGTTTCGTGGGCTTCAGACGTCTTCGAGAGGGGGATCACCCGCAAGTTGGGCCCCGAGTTGGACAAGCCCGTCCACATTAGTACCGGGCTTCGCGTCCTTCCGGTCGCTAAGTGAGTACTGCTTCTTCATCCCGATTCGCCTCGTACTTTTTGTATTGTCGTTATGTTGACTATTAAAACTCGTGCAGGTCGGGGGCCAAGAAGATTGGTCGTCCTTCGGTAGCTAAGATTCCACCGGCCGCCCCTACGAGAGAGGGCGACCTCCCCAAGAAGAGAAAGGCCGCCGGAGATGTGGCGACCGGGGAAGGCGTGAAGAAGCAGAAGGGGGGCGTCGACGACACCATAGTCAAGGACAGCGCCGTGGAGCCCAAAGCTGCGTCAGTTGCCGAAGAGGTGGTGGCGGCGCAATCGGAACCGGTACTGGCCACGTCTGTGCCAGAAACGCCGGCCCCGACAAGCAGTGCCCCCGCTAGAGAGTCGGCGATGTTCCCGCACTTGACGGCGAGGGGGTTTCCAGGTGTGGCGGATACTCAGTCTCCGCAAAGTCCAGAGATCGTGGATGCAGACATTGGGTCCCGTCGTGGGCGCACTTCCTTCATGGTCCCGTCGACTAACGCTGGAGAACTTCACAGGATGCTCGGTGCAGCTATTCAGGTATGTCCAGTCCCCGAGTTCCTAGTCGCTAAATTTCAGCGGCTGGGAACTGAACTTCTTGCTCCTCTCCAGTCCCCGAATTCCTAGTCGCTGAATTTCAGCGCTAGGAATTGAGTTTCTTTCTCCATCTCCAGTCCCTGAGTTCCTGGTCGCTGAATTTCAGCGGCTGGGAACTGGGTTTTGTTTTGTCAAATGCTGAGGTGTGTTGTTTGTTTGCAGGGATTGCAAAGGGAGTCGACCGATTGGCAGGCCACGAGAGAGCGCTTGGAGCGTGACTTGCGCGAAGCTCAAGAGGCGAACCAGCGGCTTCAGGAAACTGTTGGTGAGTATCTGTTTGTTTTTCTTTTCTTCTATTAGGTGTGAACTAGTGGTGTACAGCATGCTGATGGTTTCTCTTGCAGATGGTTTCCCGGCTGCGATTTCCAAGGCCCGCGAGGGGTATGTCCAAGTCGCCGAACTAGACGCGGCGAATGGACGAATAGCTTCCCTGGTCCAAGACTTGGAGGAGGCGAGAGCAGCCTCAGTTTCTTCGGAGGAACGAGCAAAGGCCGCTGTCGCTGCGGCTGAGGAAGAACGCAAAGCCATGGATTCCATCATCGTGGGGCTGCACAACGAGCAAACCTCCTTGGAGAAGCATGTCACGGAGAACTGCCGCAAACTCCTTGGTAAGTCTCCGTCTTTGCTTGACTCGTTTGTCGAGTCCCTGATTGGGGTTTTTCATAGTTTCACTAACGCCTGATTTTGCAGTTGTGATAGGCCAAAGCGATCCGGTGGTGCAGACCTACAATGCTTCACAGTGCGTGACTGCCGTGGTGAACGCGGCCACGGCTTCGGCGTTGTGCGTCCAAGTATCTCTTCAGGGCATGTCCCCCACCGAAGTTATTCCTAGGGGGCTTATGGATGTGTGGTGCTATTTGGAGGAGGTGCCTGCCGTTGTGGAGTGGATGACGCGCTCAGCGTTCAGGCACGAGGCCACCACGGCATTGAGCTTAGGTCTCGCCCACTTCCCCGACGACTTCGACCTTGACGACGTGACGAGTGGCTACCCATCAGCGACTGGCATGATGGAGATGTCGGAGGTGCTAAAGCTGACTGCGAAGGCCGCTCCATACGCCGATCGGGTCTTGGCAATGGGGGATCTGCTGCCGTACCAGGAGACGGTGTTGGCGCCTGGTGACCCCGAGCCGGAGCACCGCGACTTGAATTCGGAGCAGCCCTTCCGGTCGTCGTTCTTGAAGTCGCTGACGACGTATCCGACAAACCCGTGGCATCCTTTTGTTCGTGTCAAGGGGGGTGGCGCCGCTTCTTCATCAGGGCCTATGGAGTAAACAATGTAGTTGTCCAATTTGTGAAGTATGCCAAGTGGCGAATGCTGTAAAATATTTTGCAATATATGCCAAGGGGAGTCAATCGACTCGTATTGCGACTAGGATAGTGTGGTGTATTTGTTTTTGGTTGAGCGAGTCCCCGAGCGCGTCCGCCCTTTAATGGGGTATAACTCGATTGTATACTTTTGTGTATTGTTTTGGTTTAGGCACTGTTTTTTATCTCTCGCGTCTTGTGAGTGGCGAGTCCCCGAGCACGTGTAGGGCTGGCTTGTAAGCGAGTCCCCGAGCGCGAGTTGGACTGACTTGTAAGCGAGTCCCCGAGCGTGGTACCCGGCTACGTTGGTCATGTTCCTGTTGCAGGTTGTGAATGTGTTGTTTGTAACGCGTCTCCTCCCATGGCCAGTAGAGCCAGTCGCTTGGCGAGTCCTAGGCAGCTCTCTTACTTGGTGTGTTCTCGAGCCGCGTGGTGGTTCCCGTTTTGCGGGGTCCCTGTGCGTGGTACTTAACCGTTCGAGTCGCTTTGCACGAGGATGGGAGAGACAGGTCGCTGTGAGAAGCGTGTACCAGTAGTCCTGGCCCGGTGGGCCAGTCGGGCTAGGCGACTCCAATGGCGGCTCCAGGTTGCCGTTTTCGTGGATGACCCAAGGCCCGAATATTTCCGGTGCCCTTGTGCCACACTACTTAGCCGTGCCGGTCGCTCGACCAGAGGTTGACTTCCATAAGTAGCGTATTTCTAATATGTACGAGTGCGAGTGGCACAAGAATATGGCGAGTGGACACAATTGTGCGATCCGGATGAATTTCATTATATATGCCAGTGGAGTACAATGCGAGGTTCTAAGTATAGAACTTTCTGAGGAGGTTTACATTCCATGGCCTCCCTACCTCCAGCTGGCCGTCACCCCGTATGTCGATGAGGTAGTAGGCATCATTTCCAAGGACTCGGCCTATGGCGAACGGCCCCTCCCATGTGGGGGAGAGTTTGTGTATTCCCTTCTTGTCTTGGGCCAGTCTTAGGACTAGGTCGCGTTCCTGGAAGGTGCGAGTTTACACTCAGCGGCTGTGGTAGCGGCGGAGTCCTTGCTGGTATATGGTGGTCCGGGAGCGAGCCAGGTCGCCTGCCTCGTTGAGTTGATCGATGCTGTCTTGGCGGGCAATCTCGTTGGCCGCCTCGACGTAGTTGGCGACTCGAGGTGAGTCGTGCTCTAGGTTTGTTGGCATAACGGCCTCGGTGCCGTACACCATGAAGAAGGGCATGAACCCGGTGGAGCGATTGGCGGAGGTGCAGATCCCCCATATCACAGAGGGGAGCTCGTCGACCCAGCATCCTGGAGTGCGCTCGAGGGGCACCTAGAGTCGTGGCTTGAGCCCATGGAGGACGCTCTGGTTGGCGCGTTCTGCTTGGCCATTTGACTCTGGGTGGGCGACTGATGTGAGGTCGAGTCGTATGCCATGTTCTTCACAGAATTCCACCATGGCCCCCTTGGCGAAGTTGGTGCCATTATGCATTATGATCTTTGTCGGGTAGCCGTACCGGTAGATGAGCTCGCGTAGGAACTTGGTGGCTGTCTTGCCGTCGCACTTTTTTATTGGCTTGGCCTCGACCCATTTGGTGAACTTGTCGACTACGACTAGGAGGTGAGTGAAGCTAGACCGAGCCTTCTTGAACGGGCCTACCATGTCCATGCCCCATACGGCGAATGGCCGCGTGATGGGGATGGTCTTGAGTGCCGAGCCAGAGAGGTGTGTCTGGTGCGCGTACTTCTAGCACCCGACGCATCATTGGACGATGTTGGTGGCATCGGCATGTGCGGTGAGCCAGTAGAAACCGTCCCGCATGGCCTTGGCGACTAGCGACTTGGCGCCGGCGTGATGGCCGCAGTCGTCAGCGTGAATGTCCTGGAGGATCTTGCAGCCTTCTTCTGGCTGTACGCGGCGTTGGAACACACCGGTCACGCTGCATCTGTGGAGCTCGCCGTTGATGATGACGAAGGATTTGCAGCGACGCACGATCATTCGTGCCTCTGTCTCATTGCTTGATAGGATCTTGTGTTCCAAGAAGGCGACGTATGGTGCTGTCCAGTCGCTAGGCTCCACAACCATGGCGACTAAGGCCGGTTCTGGTTGTAGTGGGATCCCGACGTAGATCTCTTTTGGTGGGCTGGCCGACGGTTTGTGGATGATGTCGAGGAAGACGCCTACTGGTGGCGCTTGTCGGGTCGATCCGATGCGGGAGAGGGCGTCTGCCTCCTTGTTTTTGTGCCTGTCGATCCACTCGACGAAGTAGCCGTTGAAGTGTCCTCCCAACTGGTCGACAGCTTGGCGGTACGCGATCATTGTTGGGGAGATGGTGTCGCACGTCCCTGCGACTAGGTCGGAGTCACCATAGCATCTTAGGCGGTTGACGTTCATCTCCTTGGCAGCTCTCATGCCGTGAAGGAGGGCCTCATATTCTGCCATGTTGTTGGTGTAGGGTTTGAAGTTGAGGTGGAGCACGTAGCGGAGTTTGTCTCCTTTGGGAGAGGTCAGTATGACCCCAGCCCCTACACCGTCGGCGTTCTTGGAGCCGTCAAAATGGAGCAACCAGTAGTGGAGGTACGGGAGCTTCTCTGGCTGCTGTGCTTCTTCCCAGTCTGCAAGAAAATCAGCCAAGGCTTGTGACTTGATTGCTTTGTGGGGCTCGTATTTGATGTTATGGACGCCGATTTCGAGGGCCCACTTGGCGACTCGCTCGGTGGCCTCGCGATTTCGTATGATGTCATGCAGGGGCGCGGAGGAGACCATCGTGATTGGGTGCTCCTGGAAGTAGTGTGGGAGGCGCTGCTGTGCTTGTGGTATTGCGGGTAGCGCTGTCGTGAGTCCGTTAGGACTTCGCTGATGTAGTAGACAGGGCGCTGTATGGGGCTCTCCTTGCCCTCTTCCGGTCGTTCGACAACCATCACGGTGCTAACGACTCGAGTTGAGGCCGCGATGTAAACGAGCATTAGCTCCTTGTCGAGTGGAGCAGCGAGTAGTGGGGCCGCGAGTAGCACTTCTTTAAGCGCTTTGAGTGCGTCGTCAGCCTCCGCATCCCATTGGAACGTGGGTTTCTTGCGCATCAGGCGGTAGATGGGCATTGCCTTCTCGCCTAGTCGGGGGATAAAGCGACTGAGGGCCGCGACTCGCCAACCAGACGTCACGCGAGCACTCGGGTTTCCGGAGTCGCGCGATGGTGTCGATCTTGGTGGGGTTGTCTTCGATGCCTCGCTTGGAGACTACATATCCCAGGAGTTGTCCGGTGGGGACGCCGAAGGTGGATTTTCTAGGGTTCGGCTTGATGTTGTACCTCCGCAGGTTTGCGAAGGTTTCGGCTAGGTCGGCGAGCAGGTCGTCCTGGCAGGTGGATTTTACCACCACGTCGTCGATTTGGCTCGCTAGGCACTCCTGCATGCACCTCTGAAATGTGGAGCCTGCGTTCTTGAGGCCGAACGTCATGGTCATGTAGCAAAAGGCGCCGAATGGCGTAATGAATGTCGTCTTCTCCTCGTCCTCGATCGCCATCTTGATCTGGTTATAACCAGAGTAATCATCAAGGAAGCACAGCGACTCTGATCCCGCAGTCGAGTCGATGATCTGATCGATGCGCGATAGGACGAACTCCTCCTTCGGGCAGGCGCTATTGAGGTTGGTGTAGTCGATGCACATTCTTTATGTGTTGTTCTTTTTTAAAACCAGGACTGGGTTTGCCAGCCACTTGGAGTATTTGATTGGACGGATGAAGCTTGTGGCTAGCAGGCGCTGAACTTCTTCGGCGATTGCTCGACGGCGCTCTTCATTGAAGGGCCGTAGCGACTGCTTTACTGGTCGCACTTTGGGGTTGGCATTTAGTTTGTGCTCAGCGAGTTCCCTCGGGACACCTGGCATGTCAAATGGCTTCCATGCGAAGATGTCACGGTTCTCACGGAGGAACTCGATGAGCACGCTTTCCTATGCGGGGCTCATGTGCGCCCCAATGGTGATCGTCTGGCTGGAGTTGCCGGGGACGAGCTCGACGGTGCGGGTGTGCGTGGTTGCCTCGAACGTGGAGTTCATGGCGGTTGGCTTCTTCAGGATGGTGGGGTCGTCCTTGTTGATGTTGCCCGCGTATTTCTCGAGCTCCTCCGCGTGGTCGGTCTCCACGGCGATGACGGCATCGGCGAGCTCGGCGCCTTTGTCCTCGCATTCCACGGCCATGTCGGGGTCGCCGTGGACGGTGATGATGCCGCTTGACCCAGGGAGCTTCATCATGTTGTACGCATAGTGGGGGGTCGCCATGAATTTGGCAAACGTCTGGTGTCCCAGCACGCAGTGGTAGGGGCTGCGGAAGTTTACCAGCTCGAATTCGATTCGCTCGGTGCGATAGTTTGCCGGTGTTCCGAAGGTGACTGGCAGCATCACTTTTCCGATCGGGTATGCCTTCCGACCGTGGACGATACCGTGGAAGGTTGTCAGGGTCGGCTAGATTGCCAACTCTGGGAGTTGTAGCCTCTTGAACGTGTCAAGGTACATGATGTTGATGGAGCTCCTGCCGTCCATTAATGTCTTGGGTAGCCAGTAGTCGGCCACTTTGGGCCTGACTACCAGGGCGACTCGCCCTGGGTACTCGATTCTAGGGGCGTGGTCCTGGTGACTCCAAGTGATACTCTGCTCGGACCAGTTGAGGAAGCGTGGGATGTCGACCTGAGTCACCGCATTGATGGCGACCACGCGGGCGCGCACGTTTATCTCGCGCTTGGTGCCGAGTCCGGTGAAGGTGTGTAGCGAGCCGACGGCGGTGCCGAAGCCGCCGCCGTTCCTGTTGTCCTAGGGTGGGTTGTTGTTCGGGCCCTCCCTTGATCGTCTTGCCTTCTCAATCTCTTTGAGAGAGTGGCAATCAGCGGTGGTGTGGGTGGCGGGTTTTCCCTCCCTGCTATGGTAGATGCAGGGCTGATTGAGCAGGGCGGCGGGGTCGAATTTCGGCCTCGTCGCGTTGTTAGCATGGTAGTTTCCTCCATCCCGGCAGTAGTTCTTGGAGTCGCGCTGGCCATAGCTGGCGTTGGCGATGAAGTCGACTTGCCCGTCCATGCGGCGCTTGCCAGTGATGCGGGTGTTGTTGTAGCGCATGTCGCGTAGGCGCCCGCTGTCGTGGATGCTGGTGCGGCGTCTTCCTCCCGACTCGTCGTCGGAGTCTTGGTTGGGGTCCTCCTCCGCATAGCGCTTGGCGATCTCGAGGAGGTCGGGGATGTTGTCGAGCGTCTGGTAGACCCTCTTGATCTTAGCGACCAGGGGTTCGTACCGACACGCGTTTTTGAAGCAGTGTATCGCCGTGTCTAGGTGGATGCCGGAGGCGTTTATCCACAGTTCTTGCCATCTTTGGATCCAGCGGCGAGTCGACTCGCGTTGTCCCTGGATGCATCGCTCCAGGTCCTCTATGGTGGTGGCGCGAGTGTAGGAGCCCTCGAAGTGCCTGACGAAGGCGTCCCGCATTTCTTCCCAGGAATCGATGCTGTCGGCGGGGAGCGTGTTGATCCATTGCCGGGTCACACCCTCCATCATCAGAGGGAGGTAGTGAGCGGCGAGCAGGTCGGTGTGTCCTACGATTCCCATTGCCATGAGGTATGTGTCCAGCCAGACAGCGGGATCGTACGTCGGGTCGTACTTTTCGATCTCCTTGGGGGCCTTGAAGTTGGCGGGGTATTTTTCCCCGCGAATCATGGGCCCGAAGCATTGCGGCCCGACTCGACTGAGTGAGCCTCTTGGTTCTGGGTCGCCGCGGTTGGTGAAGGTGTGCCTCAGGTCGTTGGGCTGGCACGACCGCCACGCCTGGTTGTTGATGATGTTTGTACGGGCATCGATGGGCTGCCTATTGGCGGAGACTATGTTATTCGTCGGTCGTGGCTCGTTTGTGGACAACGCGGGATTGGCGGCCCGTGGTTGGTTCGCCAGGGGCTGCGGTGGTAGGCAAGTTAATGCATTGGCCACGGTGGGTAGCCTCTTGATGCCGCCCTGCTTGCTGATGAGCGGGAGTACATCCGTCCCCGCGGGTTGACTCCCGCAGCTTGTTGCTTGATGGCCCTGACGAGTAGGGCCTTGGCATACTGGATCTGTAGTGCGCCGTCGCCTTGGACGTCGAGGTTGGCGATTGCAGCGTCGGCCGCGACGACGTTGTCCATCGGGGTGGAGTATAATGGTAGCCCATTGGCGTCGCGGGCTTGAGGCGAGATGATGATCCGCGGTTGGTCCGGTGGGGGCGCGCGGCCCATGGGTGGTGGAGGGGTTCCGGTTGCCGGTGCACCGGGTGGTGGTCTCGCGGGGTTGCTTCCGCCTGGCGACGCGTTTTCGCAGTACTCGCGCTCGGCGGAGCGTGCGGGGTTGCTCTCGTCGTTGAAGTTCAGGACGCGGCCCTGGATGTTGGAGTTCAGGCGGGTCCTGATGCGGCGCTGGTGATAGAGCGACAGCTCCCGCGCCGTCTCTCGTTCGAGGCGGTATTTCTCACGCTCGGCGAGTTCGTTGCATTGCGCCTCCGTGAGCCGCAGGCGGGCTTGCTCCATCTCCGTGGCCATCGCATTCGGCGGGATCGGCGTTGCGAACAGATCTGGCGGGGCGTCCGTGCTGCCTGCCATGTAGATCGTGTTGAAGCGATTGGATCTAGCGCAAAAATCCTCGGGGGACTCCGAGCCTGAATTGGAGTCAAAGATCCCCAGGATGGAGGAGTCCTCGAAGTCCTCGGGGTTGGAGACTCGCGTGATGGAGTCCTCACGGGATGCGGCGGTGATGGATCCGTCGACCGAGGCAGGGGTCGCGGAGTCAGCATCGTCAGTTAGGGCATTGTCGTTGGTGGCGGCGTTGGTCTCGACCATGTCGCTAGCGGCCGAGTCGTACTCAGTGACAAGGCTCCTGATGGAACAAACCTGCTCATCTGAAAGTAGATCGCGGTGCGGTGGCGATCCGCCGACGATCACCGTTGCAGCTGGGTCGACCGTGCCGGTGAAGCCGGCGAAGAGGTTGATGGAGCCGACCGGCATCACCGCGCCGTCAGTGACCGGGCGTGACGCCGGGATGTAGCTGCTGGGCAGGATCTGTAAGATCCCGCCGATGGCGATCATGCGGCCGGTGGCGAGCGGCCGATCGATCGGCGAGTAGGGTCTCGCCGCAGAACTCAGGCCAGTCCCGCTATGCCCCACGGTGGGCGCCACTGTCGTGGAAATGGCCACGGCAGTCGCTGCCACTGGCAGTGATTGAGTGTTTCGTGAGGAAGAGTTGGCGGCCATCTGTGGTGTGAGATGGGGGCGGATGCACATGGGTTTACCCAGGTTCGGCCCCCGGGAGGGTAAAGACCTACTCCTGCTAGATTATATTATTGGAGAGCGAGTTACAGGGGTGGCGACCTCGGCGACTATGATGCGAGTCGCTTGAGGGGGTGTATGATGGAACGTGAGTCTCTAAGATACCCTAGGGAGGTTTATATATGAGGCACCTCGCTAGGGTTTACAAGTCACCACCGAACAAGATAAGGATCCGGAGGTTTTGACCTAATCTGACTGGGCTTCTGTTACGCTCTTGGGCTTCCAGTCGCCAGTCGCCGGGCTTCTCCTTCCGTTGTTCTCCAGTTGCCATCCTCCAGGTGCACTCTCAGGCCTTTCGGCCCAATCGGAACGTCCTGCTGGGCATACCCCCTTTGGCATATCCCCATCATGCAACGTAGAGGTGCTCTCGGTATTTCATGTGTAAATTATTCTAATACTTGTTTAGATCAGGTGCTTTACTATTGCATCTCTATGGTATAGTAGCTTTCTGCATGCTACTGTTGTTTCATGTGTGTGCCTGGTAGTATGTCTATCTAGCATATTGTATGTTTGTGTATTGCATATTTTATCTATGCCATCTCTTTGGACTATATTAAAACAATATTATTTTTCTAATAATATTATTATTAGTTTAGAATGGTAGACCGACCAATATATCGAAACGTCTAAACCTTGCAACCCTATTTGGATCTTTTTATTTGGATCTTTCTATTTGGATTTTACTTATGGTTATTGGAATTTGTATTTATCTGTGTTTCAATCGTTATGATGAGTAGGGAGTGACGGGTTCGAGCAGAATCAATATTACGAGGGAGAGCACTTTCACGACAACAAAGGCATGCCCTTATCATGTCTTATCCCAGTTTTATAAAGTGCATGTTATTATTGTTTTACAAATATTACTATTATTTTGGTTACCCACATACCCTGATATACATGTCGACATACACAACCCTAAGTAGAGATTATATATTAATAATGTAGAGTAGAATTGCTTATCCATGCTAAATAATATTTAGGATCCTTGATCTCCCCTCTTCGGAGGAATTGGATGACCCTCGGGTTACATATATACTTTCGAAACTTGTTGAGCTCGCTGAGTTGGCCATTGCTACTTACTCTACTCTATTCTACTCTGGGTGAAACTTACCATCTAAACACTGGCGCGGGCGATAGCCGGATCAAAGGAAGGAGCGATTGGCTGCCCTTCACTAGTTGAAGGGGCAATCTGTCATTTGTGCCGTATGAGGGACTAATAAGTCTTGGATTTGAAGATTGTGACCACCGTACAACCACATGCTATAATGGGCACTGGCTTGGTCAAGTAAGTTAGTCAGCCTTAGTTGTCGATGTCGTCGTACCGTTGATGAGGTGTCTGCCTACGAGGGAGCCTTCATCCCAGATGGGAGGGACCGGTTTGGGGACGTACTCTCAGTTCAGTGCGCCATACCCGGTGGGCATGTCACATCTTTGGAGGATCTAGCTAAAAGAAGTTGTCACAATCCCTCTGCTAGTACACCAATTGGTGTGTATTAAACCAGCGACGGCTGGTGGGCGTCAAGACGAGATTATTGTGTGGGAAAGTGTACAACCTCTACGGAGTTTAAACTATTCGAATAGCCATGTCCACGGTCATGGATGACACATGAATCTTTCTTGACATACGAGAACATGTCTTGCTACTTCCCTCTTTGCCCCTATCCTTATCCTGGAACCTATGAACTATGTGAGTTGTCATGGACAATCACACGATTGAGAAATACCACATTGATGATAAACATGTTTTCGTCTGAAACCGCTTTTATCAAAACTATTACCATGATAACGTGAAGTTTATGTAGTCCAACATATGGCAATCACCATTGGTCCACATCATGCTACACCAACCATTCCTACAAAGGTGAATTCCTTCCATCTATTGCCTTCCTTTGGCAATCATGTGAATGGGATCCTCCTTGAGCCAAGTGCCCATTGTATGACTAGGAGACCATGATGCCAAGAGGACGAAACAAGGATGCACTAGGAGACAACATCCCCAAACAAGAAGCTTGGAAGAGAAGATGCAAGAAGAAGCAACCCTAGGACTGGAGTATCCACCCCTGTCGATCGGAGTCTCTGCCCTTGAAACCTAGAGTTTCCGGCCTGATTCTCCTAGGACCCCAGACAGGACTCCAGACCAGTGCCTAGAGCTCCTATTACACCCAACGGATACTTCCTTAGAGGCCAAAGCCCCACCTGGAGTCTCCATCCACCCTAGAGTCACCAACCCTTCTACCGCGGAGTCTCCTGTCTGAGTGAGCAAGCCCATGAGCCTTTAAGTTGGGTGACGAGGGGTAACCTCGGCAATGCCCATGATTATGGACTTAGAGTTTTGCGGAAAAGAGAACGCTGGGGATTTCCTCGGCTGATCAGATAAACAAGGGAGTCAAAGTCGTCTGATTAATTATGAATAATATGGTTACAGATCGCTCAAGGCTTTAGGCACCTCTCCACTAGATCCTCCCAGTCTTTATTTAATAGGCTAGGTCCTAGGGTCGTATATGGATAGGTTACAAGTTAAAATTACAACACTAATACAATGTCAGTTCCTATTTCTTTCATTGATCGCCAAGACTCGCTTTCTATCCATCGGATGCTTCCTAGAGCTTCCTTTACTCCTTTATGGGCTTCATGGGATGTAAGCCTTTTACATAACCAGGGTAACTAATCGTGGGAACTTGATTAGTCATACCCATGTCAGTAGCCCCCGAGATTCCACCCAAATCGTAAATTAGGGTTGAATCTCAAAGAAAATTCCTACTATTCAGCTGAAGATTTTCATAATAAATAATTTTAATATTCTTAATTTAATCATCGTAGGGATTTGGTAGAACGGGTTTGATGCATCCGATGGATCGGGAATCAGTTAATTGCTCCTGGACGAAAACACCGTGAACCTACATCAAATTCAAGTTCCCAGGCCTAAACTCGGTATTTGCTAGTGTAATTTAGTTCGGACCATTGAGGTCTTATCGAATACTGAATTCTAGTACTATTACTTTAGGTATCCAACGTGTTCGTCAGGATTATTCATTGTATTGTGGATATAGATAATTTACTGGCAGAGCGCATTCGTGTGCGGTTACGAGGCCATACAGGATTGATCTTTGGGTCTTACCTTCATGTCGTGGACATGACATTCAGACATATTAGCGCGGCGGACGCGGTCTGAGAATTTGTTTGGATTTTTGTCGACTGCCTTGTTTGGTTGTTGGAATTGCTAAAATTGTCAGCTTTATCAGGTAACATATGGGCACTCTCAATGGGAGTAACCGTTTGAGGATACAAAGATGTAATACTCATAGGTTGTTATTTTTGTCAACTCCATTGAAAATTTTCTTTTATCGGGTGCGCTTTCAACGCACGAGGATAGTTTTTCGTCGGGTCCTGCTTGACTCTATTTGTAGAGTGTTTTTCTATCGGGTGCGCGATAACGCTCCCGATGGGAGTAGCCCCCCAGCAATTGAAAATAAAATTGGTTTTATGCAAAAGAATCATATAACCTCTACATAAAGGGATATTTAGATATTATAAGTTTTGCATAGGGGGTATGTTGAGTACGTCATGTACTCATGGCAATGCTTTTGTTTATACTTCAGAGTACTATGAAGAAGGAGATGACTATTATGATGACCCTAATGAGTGAGGCCTCGTGAACTACGTCGATTGCCCATGGCTAAGATGGAGTCGCTACGCGTTTTATATTTCCGCTGTGTTTTTTGGATGTAATAAATGTCACTAGAAATTTCACTATGATGTTATCCAGACTTTGTAGTAAAGTACTTTTGTACATCTGCAATGGTATATATTTTGCTGTGTCGCCAGTCGATCCTGGAAGCAGCTCGTTGTCCACGCTACAACCATCGTCGGGCGCAACATACGCGCGATGCCTGCCGATGCCTATAAGACCCCCTAGACGATGCCACAAATCCTAGCCATGCCCCACTTTCCCTTTTCCTCCCCCCTCTCGTTTCTTCCCGCCGCCCAAACCCTAGCTCGCCAGATGCCGCGTTGCCCCGCCGTCTCTGGTCGCCCCGGGCCAAGCTGAGGCCACCATCATGACCGCCCTGTCGCCCTTGTCCTCCTCCGTGAAGCGCGCATGCCGGGAAGCCCTTGTCTCACTGGAATCGAGCCTGCTCTTGCCGCTGGCCGCTGTAGTCATCGCCTCAATTCCTCGCTGTCCGATCTCCCCTCGCTTCTCTGACCCATCCATCGTTCTCAGGGTGAGGCATTGCTCCTCGTGGATCCCTCCAAACCATGTGTCTCACTCTCTATCATCGTCCTGCCGTGTCCCTTCCATCGCTGCCTTTTTCCATCATCGTTGGCTAACCTCCGGTGGTCTTTCTGCAGTAGCGCTTCCACTATATGGTTCCCCGCGGCCCGCTAAGTTGAGCAAGACCCTTCTCGCTCGCTCGCGCACCCCTGGTCGATGGATCGATCCATGATCTGAGGATCAAGCCCCGGCTGATGTCAGCATGATGTCATGCCCATGTCATAATGCCTTCTCTTTTTATTAAATGTTTTGTAATTCTTTTCTGGAAATAAAAATAACCATGTGGGCCCCATCTGTCAGGTTTTTAATTTTTTTGGAAATTAATTTCTGTAAATTATTAAATATATGACATGTGGGACCAGGTGGACAAATATTTAATATATTCCAAAACTATTTAATTATTTTAAAAATGAGTTAAAATGGATTTAAATGGGAAATTTTATAACTAATTCATTTTAAATCAGAAAAATATAAATAATATATCAAACTGTTCAGAAAAATAAGATATACACAATAGAATCAAAATCATCAACTGCTAAGAAACTTACATGACAAGTTTAATTAGAAGAACCAATTGAACCTCGTAGGTGACTCTGAGGACCCCTCCCCCCCGTTCTATGGTTTGGACCCCTCAGACCATGTTTAAAATGACCAAGCATATACTAGGGTTCATTCCAATACACTTTAAATTGTCATATCGTCATTCTTGCTGGAGCAATGCATCGATGCCATGTATTGATTGTTGCTTTCCTTCCTAATGTTTCTACTTCTTCTCGGTAGACCTCGGAGTTGATGTGAGCATCAAGATCGAATGTAAGATTGAAGATCAAGATTAACACCATCGAAGGTTATTGACGAACAAGTCCATCTGATGAATCCTGAAGATCTACATCGGAGTATCAACTAGAAAAGGCAAGCATAGCCCCACACATAATATAATCCTATGATTTCAAAGTATTTCAATTCTTTCCATGTGCATATGATTCTAGAGTCTTTTATTGATAGATAGATTACTCCTACCTGATGCATGTCACCTTTGTATCCTATACTCCCTAGTCCACTACTCCTAGCATAACTAGGGTTTGGCTTATGAGCTTCCCTAGAGTTCTTATATTTATTGTGCTTCGCCATGCTTAGTTGTTACCGATTTGCCATCTGATATATGAATCAGAGCTGCGAATGAACCTAGTTGGACAAGATGACGTGTTATGATCAGACATGTAAGATAAACATGCTAAGGCTTGTATGGGAGGCCACGATGGGTTGTGGTTTTTGCAGTCCCATACTTGCCACCACTAGGACATGAGTCTTGCCTCTTGAACCAAGATGAGCGTACAACCACACGGGAGCCTATAAACCCCCTCGACTAACTAACTTGCCTAGTAGATTCCATGAGTCACATAGTTCAGGCTTTCCATTCAATATATTCATTCTAGTTTTTCTTGAAGGCAATGAAGGAGGTGCATTCATACAGGTAGGTAAATGTGGCCGGGAACAAGAGAGGGACGACCTCCGTAATCTTGAACTCTGCGCACATCTCTAGGGACTGGCTTAGGGACTTGACTCGTTATGGTGGCATATCCTTAGCGCGTGACTCATGGTCTCGACGAAAGAAAGGTAAAGGTCGTGGTCAACCTCTGTCTAACGGCCTTCCAAGGAAGAGGAGTTATAGATTGGCACTAAGAATCGGTTGCTACATGTGGGTAAAGTTGTAAACCCCTGTAGGGTAATTAATCTTTTCGAAAAGTTGTATCCACGGTTATGGATGACTTGGGAACAGATTCAAAGATCATAGAGAACTACAACCTAATCGTTTTATTTGGCAAGAAAGTAAAGTGTGCTTAAGGATGCTTCCTCGGGGATCGAGGGGGTGATCCTAGTTGGTAGGTTCAGCTGATAAAGATTCTGTGGATATTAAAAGATGATCAAAGCTAGTGATATCGCTTTCTTATCCCTTTTAAAATGATCTGTTTAGTCGAGCTTCTCCTACCTCTTTTACAAGGAAAGATAGCTTTATGCAAAATAACCCCAACAGCCATAAGTCTTGTGGAGTACACCCTGTACTTAGCCTTGCTTTGTCGATACTTTTGCAGCAGGTAAGTGTTACCATAGAAGATGAGTTCTTTACGGCATTTACATCAGCGAGTAGCTTGGGGTCCCTGGTTGGCAGCCTGGAATCTATGGATTGGGACGTCATCATTATGCTCCAGGCCTCTTAGGCCATTTATTAAGTTTGCTATACTTAATAGCATAATTTGCAATCCGTTGTTTGATGTTTGTGGTTAGTGACCTATGCTTGTAATAATTTGGTTAGTTTCTCAGTCATGAGCTTGCTATAATAACTTTTGAGTCGTAGGGTCACTATTGTGTTACCGATTCTCTATATGTACGCTTCTAGGATTTAAGTTAGACTTATATCAGATAGAGGTCTAGGATTTATCTAGCCTTAAACTTGGGGGTCTGATAGTATAGTTGGAAAAAAATAAGTTGGAGATGGTATGGCAGAAAACTTACCAAAGATTGCATCATCTACTTTGGTTTTCTACCCCCTAAGACTTAGGAGTTCATCCCGAAGAGCTTCGGTGGTTGATACATTCGATACGGATTCACGGATGTAGTATAATAGCTTTTTCCCACGAAGACCTAGGTTTAATTGAACCTTGGAAAGCAGTGGTAAAAGGAAATAAAAAGGACACATCTACAAGACTTTGTTTGTTTGTTTTACCTTAGTTTACCGGACCAATCTAGTTTATTTTTATAATGGGTTGAATCAATGGATGGAGATAGGCCAGGGTTGAAGATCTACCTGCAGCTGCACATCATATGGGATAAAAGATAATAATAAGCATAGTCATGTGTATTGTTTTAATGGATATAATCTCTTGTAATATACTAGAGCCCCCGTGATGCAGTGGGCATAGCAATAGTATTTTAATCCAACCGGATGCACACCGAAGCAACGGGCTACAAACGGTTATTAAGTGTAAAACACAGATCAAAGCTTTAAGTGGTGATGTTGTTGTGATCCAGAATGGGTCACTAAGCGAAGACCATACTACCCTTTCTATGTCTGGGGTTCCTATGAGATCGCTACTAGCCAAGTATGTCACCTCAAGCCTTTATTAATCCATGGGATCGTTGGTACCTACAAGTCCACAGATCGAGACAAGATACAAAGAAACAAAAGATACAAATCTCAATTTCAAACAAAATACAATACTCCCATGAATTAGATGCACATAATCGCTGCAAGGTTTATCCCACACCCGTAGCCCATGAGGACTAATAACTCATAACAAATAGATCGGAGATAGAATACATCATACAAATACTTAGATTGAAATAAAATATTCTTACAATGGTCGCCAAATCACAAGGATATCTAAAGTACAAAGCAATGTTTGTAGCTAGTGGAGGGGATGGATGATGGAAATGATGAACAATGGTGAGGATCACATTTGGTGGTGTTGTGGTGTAATCTGAGAATGGCAGCTGATGAGTCCAAAATTGAAGCATATTTACCTTTTGTTTTTGCATAAATAGAGTAGAGACTTTTGTATTTCATTGCGTCTACGTGCACTATTTTGTCCTTGTTTCAACAGGATCCCAAATCACGGAGTAATATATGAACATATCAATTAGAGATATCATATTTTGTAATTATATGATATTTCTAAGTGATAAAAGTCATTTTATGAATTTACCTTCGCACCTAGAAGAATACCAAACAAGGGGGAGGCACTAGTACCGATAACGACCACTGGTACGGGCGGAGCCTGCCCATACCGTCTACCCGTACCAGGCGCCATTGCGACCACCTCGTCAAATACTTTCCCCTGGCAAAGACGAGAAGGAGATCCGACATTCACAGCCACCAGAAACCATAAAAAACCACATCCGAAAGGGATATGATGGAGGAACTTGGTTGTGGTAAAATCCTAGCTGCTTCACGGATCATTGGAGGACAACACATCATCCCCTTTATCATCAACCGCTGTATCTCCATTACCACCATTACCTGGATCTCTCATCTATTAGACCTCTTTGTAGTTCCAGATTCAATTGTGGTTTGCATTAGATCTACCTTCGTACTTTTATCCATCCATTTGATTATGATGATGTTGTTGATTGTTTCGATGAGTGAGTAGTTCCTTTGTTCTTGGGGAGATGGAGAAATCCTAGCACCATTATGAACTTGTAATAAAGATGATCTATTCTTGTGTCCGTATGACTTGCTTGTCTATGATATAATTATGATTTGTGTTTGATCTCTCTCTTTAGATGATATGTGAAGTCGTCCACATATCATTTGCCCTGGGACTAAAGGGAGGGAGAAATCCTTTGGACGTGTTTTAGAAGCGTACCCGGAATACCCTGTGACAAATTGGTGTCGGCTCGTAACCTACACGGTTAAAGGAGGGTTAAAGAGGTACTCCCTAAGCTAATTACGATATCCACGGGGAAACCCTTAATTGCGTTGGTTTGTATGGGTGACTTCTCTCAGACATCGCAGTGGTTATTTGGAGGTGACCTCACTCTTGGCTCAACAAAGTGGCTGCCTACGAACCTTGTAGTGAACATATTATTATGGGGCTCTCTCAACTCATTTATGATTCAGTACGTTTTGATTCTAGATCTTTTCATACGTTTGTTTCCAAGAATTTTGCTAAAAAACACCATTTGAAAACTGAGGGTATGAGTCGGTCAATGGCAGTACAATCACCTGGGGGAATTCTTTTGTCGGGTTTAAAATGCCCTAAAGTGATCATAACGATCGAGGGAGCAGAATTTCTAGCAAACCTCATAGTGTTAGACTCTAAATGGTTAGATGGCATTCTTGGCATGAACTGGTTAGGGAAACACAAAGCTATGATTGATTGTGGCCTTAGAGCCATATCGTTAACCAGTACTGAAGGAATTGTGGTGAATTAAATGCCTGAGTTAGCATCAGATACCACAACAGAAAGTTTGTTGGATAGCTTGAAGGAGATGGTTGTGTCAGATGTTAGGGTGGTTAAGGAATACCCAGATGTTTTACTAGAGGAGTTACCAAGTCTTCCACTAGATCGTGAGATAGAGTTGGCCATTGAGTTAGTGCCAGGAACTGCCCCTATTACAAAGAGACCATATAGAATGCTAGCAAATGACCTAGCTGAGATGAAGAAGCAAATCCAGGAATTGTTAGAGAAGGGATACATTAGACCGAGCACCTCGTCTTTGGGAGCACCGGTGTTGTTTGTCAAGAATAAGGATGGTTCTATGAGTATGTGTGTGTACTACCGCGATCTCAATGAAGTAACCATCAAAAACAAATACCCTTTGCCGAGGATTGATGATTTGTTTGATCAGTTGAAAAGATCTTCTGTTTTCTCAAAGATAGATCGCAAATAAGGATACCATCATGAATGCACTAGCTTACTTCATGAATCTCATGAATAAGTGTTCATGGATTGCTTGGATAAATGCGTTGTTGTGTTCATTGATGATGTATTGATCTACTCTCATAATGAAGAAGAGCACGAGAAACACCTACGGATTGTTGTACAAAGGCTTAGAGAACATCAACTCTAGGAAAAATTAGCAAGTGCGAGTTTTGGTTGAAGCAAGTAGATTTTCTTGGTCATGTCATTTCAGCCGAAGGAGTAGCAGTGGATCCAGCTAAAGTGGAAGCAGTACTTAGCTGGAAGCAATCGAAGAATGTGTTAGAGATACACAGCTTCCTTGGACTTGCGGGATATTACCGCTGCTTTATAGAAGATTTCTCAAGAATCGCAAGACCAATGACACAGTTGATCAAGAAGGAGAATAAATTTGAGTGGACACCAGCGTGTGAGACCTGTTTTCAAGAACTCAAGAGGAGACTAACTTCTGCTCCTGTGCTAATTTTGCTAGATATTTGATGGCTCAATGCATGGTGCCCAGAAAAGTGCTGGTGCGTGGTTGATGTATAGCTCGTTGGGAACCCCAAGAGGAAGGTATGATGAGCACAACAGCAAGTTTCCCTCAGTATGAAACCAAGGTTTAATCGAACCAGTAGGAGCAAGGAAACACCCCAAAGGTGTTACTAGCTGAGCTTTAGTATGCACTACCGGTGCTAGTAGCAATGTGGAGACCTGCACAACACAACCACAGAACTTTGTCCCCAACATGCGATGAGGTTGTAAATCTCACCGTGTTTTGCGGAAAACAAAGGATTAAACGTATCGAATGGAAAGAAGTAAAAGTTTGCAGAAAGTAAACACAAAGAAGTAAACAGTTTGTAGATTGAATGTAAAATACAATTACCGGGATCCATAGTTCACTAGAGGTGGCTCTCCTTAAGATAGATAACATGCTGGGTGAACAAATTACAGCGGGGCAATTGACAAACATCGAGAAAGCAATACATGCATATACTAATCATCTTGACTCCTTTGAGAGTTGATTGGGCATTACAACATTATACATAGACCGCCATCCAACTGCATTTATGACTAATAATCCACCTTCAGGTTATCATCCGAACCCCCTCCAGTATTAAGTTGCAAGCAACCGATTATTGCTTTACAAACTGAGTGTAAAGTAAACAATACGATTGTTCTATGAACAAAGGATTGTTGTTTTCTGCCTAGTAGCAATAGCACATCTAGTACCTTAGAGATTTCTGTCACTTCCCAGTTACGGAGGCATGAACCCACTATCGAGCATAAATACTAACTCTTGGAGTTGCTAGCATCTACTTGGCCAAGATAGCTACTAACAACGGAAAGCATGCAAGATCACAAATAACAAAGACATGATAAAATCAATAATCAATCTAAAATAGCATCCCAATATCCATCGGATCCCCGCAAACACAACATGTATAATTACAAATAGATGATCTTGATCATGAACGGAGCTCACACGATCTAAACATGAAAGCACAAAGGAGGAGAACCAGTCATCTAACTACTACATGGATCCGTAGTCCAAGGATGAACTACTCACGCATCACACCGGAGGCTTGCATGGTGATGAAGAAGGCCTCGTGGTGAATTCCCTCTCCGTGAGGTGCCGGGAAGAGCTTCAGATCCCTCCCGATCTAGGGATGGAGATGACGGCGGCTACAGACTATTTCTGGATCTTTGATCGGGTACTTAGGGTTTACATCCTGAGGGCATCTTATAGTCGAAAGGGGAGGCCGACGGGGTGCCAGGGGCCACCACACCACCCCCTGGCGTGGGCCCAGCCTGGCCACGCGGCTAGGTGGTGTGGCCGGCCTCTGGCTCCTCTCCGTCTCGTATTCTGGCATCTGATGACTTCCGGAAAAATAGGCACTTTGGCTTTTGTCTCGTCCAATTCCGAGAATATCCATTTTCTGACTTTCCTGGAACCAAAAACAGCAGCAAACAAGCAGCTGGCACTGTGGCACAGTGGATAAACCCAAGCATGGAACATCAAAAATTATAGATACATTTGCAATGTATCAACATCCCCAAGCTTAACTCCTGCTCATCCTCGAGTAGGTAAGTGATAAAAAGAAAGAATAATTTTTGAGGTGACATGCACCATCAAAGACTTGATCAAAGTATTTGTAAAACATTCAAAGCTGGGATCATAGTACTTCAATCATAACATGAAAGACAAAGTTCTAGCAATAAGCAAAGAAACTATGATGCAACATGAAAAGGCACAAACAAAAGATTCATGAATAACAATGCTTTGCAAGACGTTTGTTTGTTTCACATAAAGAAAACACGGCATAATAGTATTCAACTTGTCCCTCAATAGAATAGCAAATATGAATGCAAAGGACACCTTCAAAGTTCATAAGAGTGACTAGATACAATAGTTTAAAACAAGTAATATCAAAGTATGCATCAATCAACTAGTCTTGGGACAATGCACATAGAACTAAGAGTGGCCAGTATGCTCTCAAAGTAGGTGCATAAAGGTAGAAGGTGGAGACTCAATATAATGGTGGAAGAAAGGCCTTCATAGAAGGAACTAGGGATTCAAGTCTCATAAAGAGCTTCCAAAAATTATGGTACTTATAGCTTTTAGCTCTCATTGCCCCTATCATAAGCATCTTGAAGTGATGAAGGTTAAAGTGAACAAACTATGGTGTACATGCTTGACGAAGTATAAGTCAGAGATCTCAAGTCCCTTGTATACGAGGGCGCTCCTCATGCTACTCAAGTTTAGTCACCGGTAAGTTCTTGTCATTGTAAGTATATGTGTATCATAGAGAACCGCCAACGGGGTACCCCTTGCCCGATGATACGGAAGAATCCCCGTATCAAAATGACAAGGCAAGCAGACAACGAGCATCTCAGCAATCTTCTTATTTACCATGGGAATATGGTGCTTTTTTCTCTCTTTCCTCTTTTCATAGTATCTCTTTTTTTATCTTTTCTCTTTTTTCTCAATATAGGACTCTTTTTTTATAAGAAGAATGCTTCATAGACATCTCATTATGGTTACGCTGCAGGTTTCCACCATGTCAGCATGGATTAGACCAGCGGCCCATGCATTTCTCTAACACATATACATAACTCCATGGACTTACAAGGTCCCCTTTCATTTCACACCGACAACATCCATATACAAAAGAGCATGATATCAACTAGGTACAAGTACCAAGTGCAATGTTGAAAGCGTTCCCCATGAAAGCATGGTTCTACTAATCCCCAACAAATAAGTGCAAGCATATACAACATAGAAGACACAATGGTTCAAGTTTATTAAGGGCAATAAAAGTAAAGTGTGCCATCAAGTTCGTGAGAGCTTTAGTCACTAGTTTTCTCATAACAAGTTTAATTTGGAAGGTAAACAAAAACATCAATAAACTTGGAATATAATAAGCTAGTAGGTAGGTATGGTGGACTCTTTGGAATAACTTGGTTTAGGGAGTTGGATGCATGAGTGGAACTCATACTTTGTTGTGGAGGCTAGCAAAAGAATGGGAGTGACAAACTAAGAGAGCAATAATGGCCATAATCATGTAGAGCGGCAAAACATCATTGATCAAAGCATAAAGTGATACTACAAGTTGAAAACTAAAGGATCATAAAGGCTAAGGTGACTTGAGATAGTCATAACATGGTGTGAGCATGTGCCACGTCAACCCAAATAAAGCATCAAAGGAGAATACCACTATACTATGTTTTAATATGCTAAAACAACGCATGATTCATCCAGGGCAATTTAAGCAATCTAAATTGTTTATAACAAGTCATGCTACAGCAAATAATACTAAGCATAAAGACAAAACAATATCAAGCATGGCATGATAGAGCATAGGCCACAGTCAAAAACAAGCTCTTTTTACCACATAAGCATGAACTTTCCTACTCTTTTTTCCAAACCAAACCAAACTATTTGCAAACCAATGTATGAAAGAGGGGGGCCAACCAATTTATTCAGAAAACCAAAAAACCAAGCAAACGAAAAACCAAAATGAGAACGAAAAAGAAGACGCTCCAAGAACAACACAACTGTGCATGAAACAATAAAAATGAAGCATTTGGAAGAAACCTGGAATTTTTATTGATGAAGAAGGGGATGCCTTGGGCATCCCCAAGCTTTGATGCTTGAACTTCTTGGATATTTCTTGGGGTGACACACGTGGCATCCCCAAGATTGAGCTTTAGTCCATCCTTCATCTCATTACTCATTCCTTCCATACACCTAAATTTTTTCCTTCATACAAAACTTCACACAATCTCATTAGCAACATTAGTGCACTCAAGATAAAAGGTCTTAAGGTTCAGTTCTAACACTAAATAAACTTCCATTAGAACACTAGCTACTGTAGCACTTCCCTCAAAAAGCTCAATTCCCCAAAAGAACTCAAGAAGGAACCAACAAGAAGAAATGCAGAAAATGGCAGAAATCTGTCAAAACAGACCAGCAGGTAAAGACGAATTTTTTCGAAGACCTTCTGTTGCTCAAATCAAAAAGTGATGAACTAATGAAAGTTAGATAACAACCTGGGGGCAGAAGCACAAAAATTTACGCCTCAAAACGACGTTCAGAGATTTTTCACGAATTTTTACAGTGAAGCACAGAAATCTGTTTCGGGACAGCAACTTTCCCAATCATTACTTCTCTCTCATTAGAGGTTACTCTTGGCATAACAAGCAAATAAAAAGGATAAGGAGAGGTTATTACAGAGGTAATAACTTCCAATACTCATCTAAAACTTTTGGGTTATCTCCCAATAAGTACTTTTCTTTAACGCCTTTAATTTAGGCATAAGAAGCAAGAAAGAATCAAGTGTTCTCAAATGAAGAAGCATTAAGACCAAATTTCTTGCCCTTATCTCTCTTACTTTTATTCTTAACCTTACGGAAAATGTGATTGTTTGGTGGATAAGAAATGTGCCTGGTCCCTTTTCCCACATCTATTATTGCTCCAAGGAGTTCTAATACGGACCTTCCAAGTATAATTTGTCCTTTTCCTGCACATTCAATAACAAGATAATCAATAGAAATAATTTTCCCAAGGATCTTTGTAAACACTCCTTCAGCTATTCCAAGAGGTAATAAGGTAGTATTATTAGCAAGAGATATTTCTTTTCCTCCTTCAGTAAGCCCCCAAGTATTTAGAGATTTATAAATATCTTTGGGAATAAGACAAAATTCAGACATGATATCACAGCGAGCTTGAAAAGTTTCAGTGTTTATCTCAATATTTACTATAGGGAGCCACTTTGATGGTTCAGAATTTATTGGAACATAATTGTGATGCTCCCTAAGCGTATTATAGCAATCTTTTAAGCTAGTAGTGCTAGTCTCAAGAGTGTTCAACCTAGCAAATATTTTTGCGAAAGAGCTAGGCAAGTTGTAAGTGAGGATCAATTTCTTTATAGCATTAATAGCATCATCCTCATTACATTGGAGGAAATCTCCTCCCACAACAGCATCTAAAGCATATCTATAGCAAAGAGCAATCTCAAGGTAAAAACTGCTAAGGAACAAGCTTTGAGTCATTTTAGGCTCAGTTTTTCATGTAGATCAGAGATTCTAGACCAAGCTTCCTTAAAACTTTCCTCAATTCCTTGTTTAAAAGTGAAAATCATTTCCTCGGGTGACATAGTGACTGGAGCAAGGCTAGACATAGTGGTAACTCAAGATAGGAACTAATTTTTTGTGTTTTCAAATAAGAAAGCAAACTAGTAAAACTACTTTTTGTGTTTTTGATAACGAAACAAGCAAACAAAGCAAAAAGAAACTAAGCAAAACAAAAATAACAAAGTAAAGAGATTGGTTATGAGGGACTCCCCTTGTGAAGATGTCCTTGACTCCCCGGCAACGGCGCCAGAAAAATCTTTGATGGCGTGTAGTTGACGTGGGAGCTTCTTTTTCTTCGTTCCCCGGCAACAGCGCCAGAAAAATGCTTGATGGCCCAATGCACGGCGCCCAGAAAAGTGCTGGTGCATGGTTGATGTAGAGCTCGTTGGGAACCCCAAGAGGAAGGTATGATGAGAATAGCAGCAAGTTTCCCTCAGTATGAAACCAAGGTTTAATCGAACCAGTAGGAGCAAGGAAACACCCCAAAGGTGTTACTAGCTAAGCTTTGGCAGGGCGCACTACCGGTGCTAGTAGCAACGTGGAGACCTGCACAACACAACCACAGAACTTTGTCCCCAACTTGCGATGAGGTTGTCAATCTCACCATGTTTTGCGGAAAACAAAGGATTAAACGTATCGAATGGAAAGAAGTAAAAGTTTACAGAAAGTAAACACAAAGAAGTAAACAGTTTATAGATTGAATGTAAAAGACAAGGACCGGGATCCATAGTTCATTAGAGGTGGCTCTCCTTAAGATAGATAACATGTTGGGTGAACAAATTACAGCGGGGCAATTGACAAACATCGAGAAAGCAATACATGCATATACTAATCATCTTGACTCCTTTGAGAGTTGATTGGGCATTACAACATTATACATAGACCGCCATCCAACTGCATTTATGACTAATAATCCACCTTCAGGTTATCATCCGAACCCCCTCCAGTATTAAGTTGCAAGCAACCGATTATTGCTTTACAAACTGAGTGTAAAGTAAACAATACGATTGTTCTATGAACAAAGGATTGTTGTTTTCTGCCTAGTAGCAATAGCACATCTAGTACCTTAGAGATTTCTGTCACTTCCCCAGATTACCAGAGGCATGAACCCACTATCGAGCATAAATACTAACTCTTGGAGTTGCTAGCATCTACTTGGCCAAGATAGCTACTAACAACGGAAAGCATGCAAGATCACAAATAACAAAGACATGATAAAATCAATAATCAATCTAAAATAGCATCCCAATATCCATCGGATCCCCGCAAACACAACATGTATAATTACAAATAGATGATCTTGATCATGAACGGAGCTCACAAGATCTAAACATGAAAGCACAAAGGAGGAGAACCAGCCATCTAGCTACTACATGGATCCGTAGTCCAAGGATGAACTACTCACGCATCACACTGGAGGCTTGCATGGTGATGAAGAAGGCCTCCAGGGTGAATTCCCCTCTCCGGCAGGGTGCCGGGAAGAGCTTCAGACCCCTTCCGATCTAGGGTTGGAGATGACGGCGACTATAGACTCTTTCGTGGATTTTTGATCGGGTACTTAGGGTTTACGTCCCGAGGGCATCTTATAGTCAGAAGGGGAGGCCAAGGGGGTGCTAGGGGCCACCACACCACCCTGGGCGCAGACCAGCCCGCTTGGCTAGTGGTGTGGTGGCCTGGCCCCTCTCCGTCTCGTATTCTGGCATTTGATGACTTCCGGAAAAATAGGCACTTTGGATTTTGTCCTGTCCAATTCCGAGAATTTTCATTTTCTGACTTTCCTAGAACCAAAACCAGTAGAAAACAGGCAGCTGGTACTGTGGCTCTTGTTAATAGGTTAGTCCAAGAAATCATATGAAAATTACTCCAAAGTTGAAACAAAACACAAGAAAGTGGATAAAACCGAGCATGGAACACAAAAATTATAGATACATTTGCAATGTATCAATATTCAAAAGGATTTTGAATTTTATTGTGATGCTTCCAAACAGGGTTTGGGTTGTGCTCTCATCCAACAAGGCAAGGTCGTAGCATATGCATCAAGACAACTACGTCCACAGGAAGTGAACTATCCCACACATGATTTGGAATTGGTTGTCGTAGTACATTCTTTGAAGATTTGGAGACACTACCTTATTGGTAACCGATGTGAGATACATACAGATCATAAGAGCCTGAAGTATATCCTCACCGAACCAGATTTGAATCTTAGGTAGAGAATTAATTAAAGACTACAACATAGGTGTAAATTATCACCCTGGTAAAGCCAATGTCGTAGCTGATGCGTTGAGCAGAAAGGTTTACTGCAATAATCTTATGATTCAAGAAGCTCAACCAGAAATGCATGAGGAATTCAGGAAGTTAAACCTGAATGTGAGTCTCACTAAGAAGGAGGATCTGTTAGAAGTCAAGTTCACTCTAGAGGATCAAGTAAGAGAAGATCATAAGAATGACAATGGAATCGAAGAGATTTGATCAAAGATCAAGTTAGGAGAAGCACCTGACTACAAGGAGGATGAAAAGGGAAATATTTGGTTTCGGGAATGTTTATTGGTGCCAGACCAAAAAGAACTCAGGGACTCAATCATGAAAGAGGCACATGAGTCATCATACTCCATACACCCGGGAAGTACGAAGTTGTACCATGACCTCCGAGGTAGTTTCTGGTGGTCTAGCATGAAACGTGAAATTGTTGAGTATGTATCTTGTTGTGATGTATGTAGAAGATTCAAGGCCGAGCATCAAAAGCCCGCCGGACTACTTCAACCACTTAAAGTTCCTGAGTGTAAATGGGAAGAAATTGGGATGAATTTCATCATACGACTCCCGAGAACATCATCAGGATATGACTCTATTTGGGTTACAGTAGATCGATTGACTAAGTTAGCTCACTTTATTCCAGTGAAGACTTCTTATAATGGGGAGAAATTGGCTGAGTTATATATGGATAGAATTGTTTGCCTACATGGAGTTCCAAAGAAGATTGTGTCTGATTGAGGTACTCAATTCACGTCAAAGTTCTGGAAGAAGATCCATGAAGTCTTAGGCACATAGTTGAATTCTAGTACTGCTTATCATCCACAGACTGATGGACAGACTGAGCGAGTGAACCAAATATTGGAAGACATGCTTCGATCATGTGCTTTGACTTGCAAACGCAATTGGGACAAGTGTCTACCATATACTGAGTTCTCTTACAACAATAGCTTTCAAGCAATCTTACATATGTCTCCATTTGAATTCTTGTACGGAAGGAAGTGCCACACCCCATTAAATTGGCATGAAGTGGGATCAAATCAAGTATTTGGACCCGACACTCTTGAGGAGGCAGATAAGTAAGTAAAGATGATACTGGAAAGGCTATGGGCTGCCCAATCTAGGCAAAAAAATCTATGCCGATAGATGTCGTCATGATTTAGCATTTAAGAAGGGGGATGATGTGTACTTGAAGGTATCCCCACTTCATCAGATGTGACGTTTTGGATTGAAAGGGAAGTTGGTACCCGATATATTGGACCCTTTACAATCACTTCCAAGTGTGAAGAGGTTGATAATGAGTTGGCGTTACCTGAGAAATTGTCCAAGGTGCACAACGTGTTCCACGTGTCTCAACTAAAGAAATGTTTTGATAAGCCAGAGGAAGAGGCTCGATGACGAGGGGTAACCACGGCAATGCCCATGGTGATGGACTTGGGGTTTCGTGGAAAAGAGAATGCTGGGGATTTCGTCAGATGTTAGGGAAAACAATGAAGACAAATTCGCCTGAATATTGGGAAAACACTCTATTACAAGTTGTCCTCTAGATTGCAGTACCCTTTTTTGTAGGGATTTTGGTACAACGAGTCTGACGCTTCCGATAGATCGGGAATCAGTTAATTGCTCCTGGGAAAAAACAATGTTGACCTACATCAAACTCAAGTCCGTAGGCTTGAATCTGGAATTTATTACTGGCGTAATCCAGTTCATCCGCTGAGGTCTTACCGAATACTGAATCCTAGTTTTCTATTTTTATTAGGTACCCAATGCGTCCGACAGGATTTTGCATCGTATCGTTGATATGGATTTTTACTGGCAGAGCGCATTCTTGTGCGATTACCAGGCCACACGGGACGAATCTTGGGGTCTTACCTTCATGTTTCTAAACATGACATCCTGATTTTCTCTCGCGTCTAAGCGTGATCCAAGATTTTTGGGTTTTTTGGCGGTTATTATTTTATGCTATCTCCCGATGGGAGTAACACCTTTTTAAGGATACACCAGTGTAAAACTCAAAAAGGTTTTTGCAATTTGTCAATGCACTTTACACACAACGGAATTTCTATCGGTGAGTGCAAGCGCTCCCGATGGGAGTAGCCCCCGAGGCTATGTTCGGATGCCTGTATCTAGACATAGGCTCATAATTGATGTTAGCTCGATGAAAAGCATTGATCTTTTTAATAGAATATTAAGATACAAATAACTTCTCTTTATATACAAGGCGAAAATCGACGGTACATTATTCTTTGAGCAAATGGCTATTTTTAGCCTTTTCTCCTGGACATCTTGGTTTAATAAGCTGAACTGTAACTCTTATTATTTTGCAAATAATCTTATGCGTAAAAGCGTCGTAGATGTGCTACGTTCCATGGATTTGAGTAATTTACTCCTGTCTTCTTGTCTTGTAGTCAATACGCTCCTCCTGAAATCACTTCTGTGACGATGTACGGTCCTTCCCACGGCGATTATAGCTTCTTATGGCCATCTTGCTTGAGACGAAGAACTAGGTCCCCTAATGCGAAGGACCTAGGCCACAATCTTCTGCTATAGTAATTGCACAGGTTTTGCTGGTACATAGTTGCTCTTTGGAGGGCTTCATCTCGAGCTTCATCAAGCGCATCCACATCATCTTCAAGTGCTTCTCTTGATTCCTCTTTATTATATGTAGCTACTCTTGGCGATTTGTGTGATACTTCAACTGGAAGCACGACTTCCGCACCGTGGACAAAAACAAAGGCATTTCTTGTGTTGAATTATTTGGAGTTTACGTAAACTCCATAACACATATGGTAATTCATCCACTCATGCTCCTTTTGCTCTGTCAAGTGGTGCCAGTAGTCTCTTTTTGAGTCCAGTGGTAACTAGTCTATTGGCTTTTTCAACATGTACATTTGTTTGCGGGTGAGCTACCAAACCGTAGCTTATTTTTATGCCCATCTTCTGGCAGTACTCCTCGAATTCACTGGAAGTGAAGTTGGTCCCATTATCCGTGATGATGCTGTTCGGTACGCCAAACCGAAATACTATGGATTTGATAAAATTCACAGCCGAAGTTCCATCTTGGATGGTGATAGGCATTGCTTCAATCCATTTAGTAAATTTGTAGCAGAAAGACGTGTCCTCCTGGCGATGATTTGTGAAGTTTTCCCACCATGTCGAGTCCCCACTGCGCGAAAGGCCAAGCCAAGGGTATGGGATTCATCTCAGCGGTTGGTGCTCCAGCCTTTGTTGCGAATCGTTGACATGCTTCACATGCTCTGACAATGTCTTTTGCATCTTGTACTGCAGTGAGCCAATAAAATCTTGCCTTGAATGCTTTTGCAGCAATTGCTCGGCTACTAGCATGATGACCACAGATGCCTTCATGTATATCTTTCAGTATAATTTTTCCTTCTTCAGGTGTTACGCAATGTTGCAACACACCCGAAATACTTCTTTTGTATAGTTCTCCTTTAATTATCCTGAAAGCCTTCGATCGTCGGGTGATTCGCCGAGCTTCTATCATATCCTCTGGTAGTTCTCCCTTAATCATATATGCTATATACGGCTGCATCCAGGATGGTTCAATTAGCATGACCTCTTTGATTTCTTGTTCTTTTTCTTCGATGGCCTCTTCTATGTTCTTGGTTTCTGAAGGAGCCCCCGACTCTTTTTAAGGATGCTTCCTTTTCCCTGTTTTTGGTGATATGACTTCCGGGACTCTTTTCGCTTTGATTGATCGCTCCACTATCTCCTCCCAAAAACTCCTGGTGGTATTGGTAAACACACTGATCCGATGTTTGCTAGATTGTCGGCTTCCTCATTGCTTGCTCTTCCTATATGTGGTACTTCACACGCATCAAATTGAGCCTCCATGATGCTATATAAGTCGCGATAAGCGACCATATTTTCGCTAACAACATCACATTTGTTCATTTCCTGCTGCGCCACGAGGTTGGAGTCTCCGAAGATTTTGAGGCGAGTTGCACCGCAAGCTTTGGCCATCCGCATGCCATGCAACAGGGCCTCGTATTCTGCTTCGTTATTGTATGTGTTTGTAAAGCTCATTCGAAGAATATAGCGCATTTTGTCGCCTTGAGGTGATATTAGTACGACTCCTTCTCCTGCTCCCTCTGTTCTGTTTGATCCGTCAAAGTACATTGTCCATGTGCTAGAGAGGTCTGGTGGACCCACACATTGCAATTTCGTCCACTCTGTGATGAAATCTAGCAGAACTTGTGACTTAATTGTTTTTCGCTTCTCATAAGTGATATCCCAAGGGGATAATTCGATGACCCATAGAGAAACACGTCCAGTTGCTTCTGGATTGTTGAGGATGCCTGACAAAGGTGCTTCGTTGACCACTACGATCGGGTGCTCTGAAAAATAGTGGCGTAGCTTTCGTGCTGTCATAAATACTCCGTATGCTAGTTTCTGATAGTGTGGGTACCTTTGTTTAGATGGCGATAAAACCTCACTCAGGAAGTATACTGGCCTCTACACACCGTCCGTCTTTCCTTCTTCGGGTCGTTCTACGACCAGGACTATGCTGACCACCTGATATGTTGCAGCAATATAAACGAGTAAAGGTTCTTTCTCTTTTGGCGACACGACGATAGGGTATGTCGAAAGTGTCCTTTTAAGATCTTCAAATGCATGTTGAGCTTCTTCTATCCACTCGAATTTTTCTGATTTTCTCATGAGGGCGTAGAATGGCAGCGCCTTTTATCCTAATCTTGCAATACAACGACTCAGCGCCACCACTCGTCTCGCCAATTGCTATACACCACGTAGATTTGTTGGCTTCTTCATTGTGAGGATAGCTTGTATTTTTTCAGGGTTAGCCTCGATCCCTCTGGCTGATACCAAATATCCGAGGAGCTGTCCTGCCGAAACTCCAAAGGAACACTTCTTCGGGTTCAGTTTGATGTTGAAACCGTCAAGATTTCTGAATGTTTCTTCGAGGTCCTTGATCAGCGGCGATCCTTGACTTGTGGTAACTATGACATCATCAATATACACTTGCACATTCATACCTATTTGGCTTCACAGGCACTTCTACATCATCCACTGATATATTGCTCTAGCGTTCTTGAGGCCAAACGACATTGTTGTGTAGCAGAAAACGCTGTAAGGCGTGATAAACGCCGTTTTCTCCTGGTCTTCCTCCTGCATCTAGATCTGGTGGTATCCTAATAAGCATCCAAGAAAGAAAGACGTTCGCATTCCTTAGTTGCATCGATGATTTGGTCGATTCGCGGCAATGGGAAGTGATCTTTTGGGCAATGTTTGTTCAGTGCGGTAAAGTCGATACACATCCGAAGTTCCGTAGTGTTTTTCTTTGGAACGCATACTGGATTTGCAAGCCACTCTGATTTTGTCAATTCTTTGATAAAACTGGCATCGGTTAGGCGATGGAGCTCCTTTCCAATGGCCTTGTGTTGTGGTTCTGCGAAGCATCGAAGCGGTTATTTTACTGGCTTTGCCTTTGGATCTAAATTTAGTGCATGCTCAGCGAGTTCTCTGGGGATTCCCGGCAAGTCAGAAGGTAGCCATGCAAAAATCTCCTAGTGCTCACGGAGGAACTCGATGAGCGCGCTTTCCTATGCAGGATCAAGGTTGGAAGTCACAAATGTTGTTTTCATCGGGTCAGCGGGGTGGATCTGTACTTCTTTTGTGTCTTTTGCCGTGTCAAAAGCCTGATCGGGATTGACACGTGCTACCTCCAGAGGTTGTTCATTTGACGAACTTTTGAGTTGCTCAAACTCTGTTGCCATCCAGAAAGACTCAAATTTTTTGTTGAACTCTCGATCACAGCTATCCGCCCGTGTGAAGCTTCCTTGAACCATGATAATTCCCTTTGGTGCTGACATTTTCATTACTAAATATGCGTAATGTGGTACTGCCATGAAACGTGCAAAGGCTGGTCATCTCAGGATTGCGTGGTATTGTGATGGCCAATCCATGACTTCGAATTCGAGTTTTTCTCGCCTAAAATTTAATTTGGAACCAAAAACAACGTCAAGGAAAACTTTGCCTAAAGGAATTTCGGCTTTACCTGGTACTATTCCGTGGAAAGACGTTTATGTTGGAGAGAGATTATCCAGAGGGTAGCCTATTGTCCGCAACGTTTTTGCGTAGATCAAATTTATGTTACTCCCTGCATCCATTAAGACATTGCTCATGTCGAATCCGCCAATTTGTGCTTCTACTACCAGGGCTGAATTTCCTGGCCACGACCTGGAGTGGGCGATCTGCTCTGCTAAACTTAATTTCAACCAATGGAGATACGCGGGTGTGGCTGATGTTGATGTTTCCTCCATATTTATTTGTCTTATGATGAGCTTCTGAATTTTGTTGGGTGGACGCCCTTTCTGAATCATAGACATCGTTCCTTTTGATCTAGGGTACTCGTTGTTTTGATCGTTTGAATTTTGTGATGGTGCAATTGGTAGTGGTGCACCGATAGCTAGTGCGCCAGGCGTGGATGTGTACCCTCGGTTTGCTGCTTCGGCTGCCTTTGCGTTGCATAACTCCTGCATCTTCAAGAATGTTCGGCAGTCTTTCATCAGGTGATTGGATTGTCGCCTACCTGCTGAGTCGACGTAAAAATGCATACTACAAGGTCCTTCCAACATTTGCATCGCGGACATGGGTGGGTCTCGTGCTCTTGGCTGATATCGCTGTGCAGATTGACTTCCTCCGACGTCGTCTCTATTCTCGCGATATTCGCCATTATTGTCATTTCTTCTGTTGTTACCTTCACCCAAAAAACTTGCTGCGACATAACTTGGTCCCACGTTCCCATCATTGTTTCTTCGTCTTCTGTCATTGCCGCGTTTATCCCTGTCTTCCTCGGGTGACCGCACGTGCTTATTATGTAGAGCGTCTTCTCCATCAGCCCAGCGGTTTGCTATTTCCATCAACTGTGATACTGTCTTTGGTTTCGTCCTACCCAGATCTTCTATGAATTCTCGGCGACGTAGGCCGTCGTTGAAAGCGTCAATGGCCCTCTCGTCCGATATGGATTCAACTGAGTTTTTGATGATATTCCATCTCTGTATGAATGCTCTTATTGACTCTCCGGATTTTTGTTTGCATGCTCATAACTATTCCAAGGATGTTGGTCGCTTGAATGTGGAATGAAAGTTTCGGATGAACTTATCTTCCAGATTGTTCTAGCAACCAATTGAACCTTCGGGTAACTGCCTTAACCATGACCTTGCAGCGCCGATGAGGTGTAGTTGTAGACATTGCACCACAGTAGTTGTGGATCCGCCCTGTAGTTTGCCGGTGGCTAGATAATCTGCTAGCCAAGCTTCGGGTTCCTGGAGCCCATCATATTTGTGTCGATCATGTGGAAGTTTAAAATCTTTCGGTACTGAGGCTTTGTGAATCCTGTGCGTGAAACAACTAGCCACGCATAATTCATGGTCGTATTCATCATCTCCATCTTGATATTGTCGGGTGCGGTTTTCGTCTCTAGGTCCACTGCTCCTGTGCTGGGTGTTTTCGTTCCTTGTATTTCTTCGCGGCGCAGATCCTACGAGGTGCGTCTGGTGTGGTGATTGCGATCGCCGGGTGTGTCCTGCTTGTCGAGGACTATTTTGATGGTGTGGGGACATTTGTGTGAGTCCTTGTTCTGCTTTCGCAAGTGAGGCTCCTACCATGCCGAAGTTCACCAGAGCGGAGCGGTGGAGGGCCTCGTGCGAATCGTCGGGTGCGGGTTAAGTGCTGATCAGTTATGTCTGCGTGGCCACAATAGCTGCCTGAGCTGTTTTTGCCTTGATGTTTCCTGCTTGATCGATCGACATGGACGATAAGCCGAGGTCTCAGATGATTCCACTTCTGTCTACTTCTGGGATATTCTGTAATCGAGATGTCGCTCTTCTTGGTGGTGCTGCTCCTTTCACACTCCTTGACCCTCGTGTAGAGCTTAGTTGGGCCCGTCGTAAACTCGATTCGTCGGCTAACCTTTTCCTTTCATCGAGATGTCTTTGCATCCGGAGTAGGTCTCTCTTCTTGTGGTGGAGCAAATATTGGTACGCCAGTAGATCCTCATGTGAAGCATCTGCCGTCATTGGGACTGCTCCCTTGCTTTTTGCCATGCCGACGTTGGTAGCCGAAGCCCTGGTCTCTCTTCTGTGCGTCGTTCTCCTATGCGATTATCTAATGTTTATCCTCCGTTTTCATTTTCTCCTCCGTTGTTGTGTTCTCCTTCGTTGTCGTGGTTTCCTACATGGTCATCTGATAAGATATCATCAGGGTTTATGATGGGATTACCGTTTTCGTCGCGTGGTGTTGAGGTATCTCCATTAATCATGTAGACTTGGTAGCGTGTTATATGTGGCCCGACGGTGTCTCCTTTTGCTTCTGCGAGTGCGTTGGTAGTACTCTGAGATCGTAGTTCTAGATAAATCTTCGCCATCCTTTCTTCAAAATCGATGTTCTCACTACTTTCTTTGGGTTCTGAGTTTGTTAGGTTTTCTCCGTGTGGTGATATTGATTGGCCACCTTCTTTTCCTGCTTCGATCTAAGCTGTGATATCTGTGGGGGGTCCAATGAGCGATGTTGGTACTGTTACAGGTGTGGCCTTTCCCACCAACGGTTCTGATGTGATCAGGGCCGAAAGGTGTGATTCCTGTGTGTTGTCTCCTTGGAAGTAGAGGCTTCCGATAATTAGATCGGATCCGCCGTTGAAATCAGCGGATACTACTATGATGGTGGGTGGGTGTGGATCTGTTTTCGTCGAGTCAACGTTTGGTGGAGAGCGCTTCGCCGAATCTGTGTTTCCAGCGTTCAGGTTTCCCACAGATGGCGCCAATTGACGAGGGGTAAACTCGGCAATGCCCATGATGATGGACTTGGGGTTTCACGAAAAATAGAACGTTGGGGATTTCGTCGGATGCCAAGGAAAACAATGAAGACAAAGTCGCCTGAATATTGGGAAAACACGCTATTACAAGTTGTCCTCTAGATTTCGGTACCCTCGCTTGGGCTTCTCCCGCCCTATGTATAATAAGCCGGTTCTCAAAGCTATATGCGGATAGGTTTTATACACACGTGATTACAATACCAACATAATGCCGGTTCATGTTTTCTTTCCTAATACAACAAAGAGTCTCTGTCGGTTGCTCCCTTTGGGCTTTTATCTGAAATCTCTATGGGACGTAGGTCTTTTACCCAATGTAGGGTAGTGAATAGTGAGCATCCGAGTAATCATACCCATGTCACTCGGAAAACTTCTTTGGATACCATAGAAGTTCAGGATGATTTGACTTACGAGGAATATCCAGTTAAAATTCTTGATGAACAGTTAAGGACCACTAGAAGAAACGTGATTAAGTTCTGCAAAGTTCAATGGAGTAACCACAGTGAGGAGGAAGCGATATGGAAACGAGAGGATGCCCTTCGCGCGGAGTTTCCAAATCTTTTCTCTTTGGCCAAATCTCGGGGTCGAGATTCCTTTTAAGGTGGGTAGAACTGTTGCAGCGACATAAAATAAAATTAGGTATATTTTGTTTTGTGTTTATTAAATCAATTCCAACTATATTGGAATTAATTAGACATATATAAGAAGAAGAATATTTCTCAAAATAATTTTGTATTGTTATTTGAATTTGCTTTTAATTTCACAAATTGTTTGTTTATTGGTTCTTTAAAAAACATTTGGGTGTTACCATGCACATGCATGTCAACTCACAACTGTAGCATATACGTATATATGCTATTCTCTCTCTAGTTCAGACTGCAATTATTACCTTCTTGTATCCTTGTAGTTTCTTTTCTTAGATGTCCTAGTTCGTAGTGCATGTATTAACCGAAGTAAGAGCCGGGCCATTTTTATTCCTTATTAGCTGCAGCGCCGCATCCCTCCAACACACGAGTCTATTTATTCCTGTCTTTTCGCACGCAGCAGGAGACCAGCGGCCAAACGGAAAGTACACAACCATTAAACACATAATTTGTACTACTTCCGTTTCAAAATATAAGCTTTTTTAGATAGTTAGTTTATCTATATTCTAATAATAAAGTCTGGAACTTTTCTCTCTTCGTCCGTCGAAATACGTTTTGGTCCAACATCAAAGACGCTTTCATATTTTGCATGATGGACGGTAGTATCTGCGCTTTACCGGCCAGGATTAAGGGGCTGAAGTATTTGGTATCATCGTGGATTTAGAGTCCGGTCAAGACATGAGCGATCCACTCCATATACAAACTGGCCATTTTATTAATTCTCACTGTCCATCGCGTGACTCCTTCCCTTAAATAAAACGTTGCCTTCCCTCTCGATCTCGCCTCTCTAACCTATGTTTTTTGTTTTTCGGCGCCACACGTACCGCGACCAGGGAAAACGGCACGGTTGAGGTGGCGGCGTCCTGACTCAGAGGAGCAGCCGTGGCGTGGATTGTCTCCTGCGTGGAGGAGGACGATGGGCTGCTGGAGCATCCTGTACGTGGTCAGCGAGATGGCAGCCAACAAAGAAAGCACGAGCTGGACACAAAGAGGTGTTTGTCGGTAACCCATTGTTTTCGTACTGTCCAGGAGCGACAATGGAGGGGTAGGCGTTCCGTGACTGGCCGCTGCCGGCGAGCACGAGCTGAACGTTTGCAGGCGCTCAGGGAGAGACAACGTAGGGCTAAGCGTTGTGCGACTCGTAGGTGCCGATGGAGCGGCGCACAACAGGTTGGATGCACAAAACTCCAGGTGGGATTTTGACACACGGGCATGGTGGCGAATAATGAAATTTTCGAATGGATCTAAGCTAGCTAGAGATTCGACGATAGGTCAAGCAATAGGTGATCTCCGATGGCGAGCGATTTGAAACAGAGTCGCACCTATCCGCGCCATGGAGGTTCACTAGTGGAAACGAGCATTTGGTTGATCCTGAAAATGGGCTTTAACACCGGTTCTTTTACGAACCGGTGTTAAAAGGGGGCCTGTACCAGCGTGGCCTGTGCAGCAAAAAGGAGCCCCCCCTTTAACACCGGTTCGTGGCACGGACCGGTGTTAAAGGCCCCTGCACCAGTGGCCCGCGCAGCCCTCCCTTAATACCGGTCGTGGCTTGAACCGGTGTTAAAGAGGGGGGGGGCTATATAAGACACCGCAGCCCACACCCCACTCTTCCATTTTTTCACTATCTCATTTTGGAGCTTAGCAAGTGGGTGTGAAGTGTGCTAGTTTGTGTTTTTTTCGTATGCACAAGAGGTGTTCGGTGAAATGCCCGAGAGCTCAAAATAAGTTTTCTCGTTGCTCTTTCCTTCCCGGTCGAGGTCGGCAACTATCCTTTCATGTGTCATTGATGTACTATATATATAAATAGTCATCTCCCTATTATTTTTTGATATATACTATATATTAATGCAGATGAACCGACAATGGATGTACGGTGACCGCCGCACTTCCGAGTACATTACGGGCCTCCAAAATTTCATCGTTGTGGCTAATGCAAACCGTGGTCACAATGGTTTTATGTGCTGTCCGTGTGTTCACTCAGAACAAGAAAGACTACTCAAATACCAGAACCATTCACGCCCACCTGCTTCGATCCGGTTTCATGCCCGGCTATAATTGTTGGACCAAGCACGAAGAAAAAGGTGTTGTGATGGAAGACAATGAAGAAGAAGAGGATGATGACAACTATCATAATATGTACCTGAATATGATGATACTGCAACGGGGGTAGATAATGAAGATCAAGAGGCAGCAGATGAGCCCGCTGATGACGATCTTGGTCGGGCCATTACTGATGCAAAGGAAGAATGTGAAACTGGAAAGGAGAAGGAGAAGCTGGAGCAGATGTTAAAGGATCACAAAACATTGTAGTACCCAACTTGCGAAGATGGCCACAAAAAGCTAGGTACCACACTGGATTTGCTGCAATGGAAGGCAGAGAACGGTGTGACTGACAGCGCATTTTCAAAGTTGTTGGTAAAAATGAAGAATCTTCTTCCAAGAAATAATGAGTTGCCCGACAGTACATACCAAGCAAAGAAGGTTGTCTGCCCTCTAGGATTAGACGTGCAGAAGATACATGCCTGCATTAATGACTGCATCCTCTACCGCGATGAGAAGTATGAGAATTTGGATGCATGTCCGGTATGCACTGCACTGCGGTATAAGATCAGACGAGACGATCCTGGCGATGTTGAGGGCGAGGCCCCTAGGAAGAAGGTTCCTGCCAAGGTTATGTGGTATGCTCCTATAATATCACGGTTAAAACGTCTCTTCAGAAATAAAGAGCATGCCAAGTTGTTGCGATGGCACATGGAAGACCGTAAGAAAGACGCGATGTTGAGACACCCCGCTGATGGGTCACAGTGGAGAAAAGTCGAGCGAGAGTACCCTGACTTCGCACGTGACGCAAGGAACTTAAGGTTTGGTCTAAGTATAGATGACATGAATCCTTTTGGTGAGTAGAGCTGCAGTCACAGCACCTGGCCTGTGACTCTATGTATCTATAACCTTCCTCCTTGGTTGTGTCAACGGTGGATCTCAACAATCTTATGAAGGTAGACAAGAACTTAGACGAACCATTCGTCTTAGCCAATGATGTGACTCAGGTTTTCTATGTGAAGGACATGTCTACCAAACCGAAAAAAGAAAAAAATAAGCAAACAGATACATCACACGATGAGCCAAAGCGTCACATAGTTCTTTCAGGGAAAAGAAACATCGTGGGAGTGGAGGACAAGACAGACATGTCAGAAGATTATAATAAGTTTGATAAAATTCCGCCCTTCAGAGTGAAGACTGACCCAACCATCCTGTTAAACGGTGTTGATACTCCATGGTTACGGCCGACGCGATTATAAGATTGACTATATGTATTAATTGAGCCATTTTTGGCACACATATGTATCTCAACATGGAAATCAATGTCATATTTCTTCTGTTAACAGTATATGTATTAAATGAGCCATTTTTCTTCCTTCTATTTCTTCCCTCCATTTTTCTTCCCGCCATTTTTTTCCGCCATTTTTCTTCCCGCCATTTTTTCTCGCCATTTTTCTTCCCACCATTTTTCTTTAAGACTCAGGAAGAGGGTTCCTACCAAGGTGATGTGGTATGCTCCTATAATACCACGGTTGAAACATTTGTTCAGAAATAAAGAGCATGCCAAGTTGTTGCGATGGCACATGGAAGACCGTAAGAAAGACGGGATGTTGAGGCACCCTACTGATGGTCGGCAGTGGAAAAAAATCGAGAGAGACTTCCCGGACTTTGCTGGTGACGCAAGGAACTTATGGTTTGGTCTAAATACCGATGGCATGATTCCTTTTGGGGAGCAGAACTGCAGTCACAGCACCTGGCCCGTGACTCTATGTATCTACAACCTTCCTCCTTGGTTGTGCATGAAGCGGAAGTTCATTATGATGCCAGTGCTCATCCAAGGCCCGAAGCAACCCGGCAACGACATTGTGGGCCAAAAGATGGGGGGGCTTATCTGGGGGAGGCTTATCTGGGAGGGCCTTATCTGGGGGTGGCTAACCTTTAGTACTGGTTGGTGGGTGCAACCGGGACTAAAGGTGGTTTTTGTGTCATTTAACAAAACTGTCGGTGGGATAAGGACGCGTGGGTAACCTTTAGTACCGGGTGGGGGCTCAAACGAGGACTAAAGCTGTCAGTAGGATAAGGACGCGTGGGTGGACTACACTGCTCGACGTAGCGCACGACGCCCTGTCGGAGGAAGAAGACAAAGTAGAAGCGGCGCTGTGCCTATAAAAGGAGCATCGATATGCCATGGCAAGAAACTCAACAAGCCAACATGGATGGAGAGTTTCATCCCCATGGATGGAGGAAAGGGTTGGGAAATCTCCCGTGGCGGAACTTCTCGAAGATGCCCTTGGTGCACATGCCCTATGTCATCTTCAGAAGTTCCGCCTCGGAAAATATTTTCCTGCTAGCCCGTGAAAGACTACATCTCCGCCTCCCTGGGGTTAGAGGTATGGTGGAAGCCATGGGATAGAGTGGAGAGAGGCGGTAGATATGAGTGTAGATGTAATATGGCAACGACCAAGTCAACATGGATGGAGAGTTTCATCCCCATGGATGGAGGAAATATTTTCCCGCCATTTTTCTTCCTGCCATTTTTTCCCGCCATTTTTCTTCCCGCCATTTTTTCCCGCCAGTTCTTCCCGCCAGTTCTTCACTATATATATATATGTAGGGTTGGCCTCCATTGTCATTGCACATCTCTAGACTCATATCTGCAACCTCATCACTCTTTCCCATGGCTTCCACCGTAGCACTAACCCCCAGGGAGGCGGAGGCGCTTTGCGCCTCGAACTACCCCTGCCCGCCGGGCTACTATGTCCCCGTCGGCTGGATGCTGAGCGCCGGAGGCGTGCCGGTTCCTCCTGTCCCTCTAGGTGTGGCGCGCCGGATGGCCATCACGAACCACTACTACTTCGAGCTCACGCCGGAGTAGCGGAGGAATCCCAGATGGCATCCCGACTATTTCCCTACTTGGGAAGCCTTCTTCGTGGATCGGCGTGAGAGGGCGCTCGCCAGGCACGAGGAGGGCCTCCCACCTCCTCCGAACTTCAACGAGGCCGGCCGTCGGCTATGGTGGCGCGGTCGGACTCTCTAGAGCGTCATGGCCTATGACACTGCCGCTGACTCTAACCCTTGTCTGCGCTACCCTCAAGTCCAGCCCACGCGTACTCAGCCTTCAAGGTTCAATTACTGACCCGGCAGCGACGGCGATGATGGCGGCGTAGTACGCTTACTACAGTGGCGAGTATTATAGGTGTAGGCAGGAGCATGACTGAATCACTCCAACATTCCGAAACAAGTTCGGCCGATTGTTACTTAATCTGGCCATGTATCTTAATTTTCAGTTCTTTTATGTATCGTAATTTTTAGTCGTGCTTTATGTAACTTACTATTAGTTGCATTCTGTATTTTAATTCCAGTTCTATCTCCTTCACAAAATGACCTATCTCATTCGAGGTTTCTTGGCTTTCGGGTCAAATGACCAATGTTATGGATAGAATCAAGGCATAATTTGTGATAATAAGGCCATATTGTGCATACATGTGCATCATGGCATGGCAAACAATTTTGCAAGAGGAAGTTTTCCTTTTTATCGCACCAAAAAGGCATTTTCCATTTTCCGAGCATAAAAAACGGACGGTTTTGTGAAGCAACCACCAAACAGCTAATTCAAAAAACCACCACCACATTTTACAAAAATACTAGACCACCTTATATGGACAATGTACCAACAGGGGGATCTGAAACCTTTCCGTCCACCTCTGGTGAAAAAGACAAATTCCTGCCGAATCGGCAGGAAGTGGGTCAGATATGAACTACAGGTACATGATACGATACTCATGATTTTTTACAAAAATCATTTTTAGGTTCACAATATGCTATTTTATCAAAAATCCAATGCAAGTTGAGCGAGGCTTTGTCAGATTCAAGTGTATACAAAAGATGCGGCATTTAAATATCCAATCAATTCAAAAATGTTAATACAAAATAAAATATGATTTGCTCTAATAAAATAGGGTTAGATTCCTTTTTAGATGCTTAATATTTCTTATGTTCAAAGTTTTAGGATTTGACAATTTATTTTTGTTTGAATTGAATAATCAAAATTTATATGTAAGTGTTTTAATTATTTTGAAAATTTTCATCTAAAGTAAATATAAAATGTTTTTACATGAATGGATAGATATTATTTTTCTGAAAATTATGATATATTATTCATATTTTTCTGAGTTGAAATGAATAAGATATGAATTTTCTAAATTCATATCCTATTTTTTGAATTATAAATGCCCCCACCCCATTAATGCATGAAATAAATGCCCCCCCTTTAACACCGGTTCCAGCCACGAACCGGTGTTAAAAGAAATGGCGCCTTTAACACGGTTCGTGGCTGGAACCGGTGTTAAAGAAATCTTGGTGCGAATTCCCCCTTTAACACGGTTCCATACGAACCGGTGTTAAAGGGAGGTTATAACGCGTTACCCCTTCCTTTATTCCCCCAGCCAGATCGATCCCGGCCCGTGCGTATGCCCGCCACCGCCCAACCGCCACCGACCCTTGCCCGTCGTTGCCTTGCTCATGGCGCCATGAGAGGCTCGCCCATTATTGCCGCCCGCCGTGCCCGTGGGGAGGCTCACGCCCTTCACGTTGCCACCCGCGCTTTGTGGAGAGATCGCCACCGCCCTTACCGCCCTTTGCCTTTTGCCACCGGCGCCACGCTCGCCTTCTGCGAGTGAGGTCATGATTAGTTAGTATAGGTTAATTAGCTATATTAGTATTAGGTTAATTATAGCTAGTATTATTAGGCTAAGTATTAGGGTTAGAATTAGAATTAGTATATAGGTTAATTAGCTAGTATTAGTATTAGGTTAATTTGCAAGTATTAGTATTAGGTTAATTAGCTAGTATTATTAGGCTAAGTATTAGGGTTAGAATTACATTTAGTATATAGGTTAATTAGCTGGTACTAGTATTAGGTTAATAGCTAGTATTAGTATTAGGTTAAGTATTAGGGTTAGAATTAGAATTAGTATATAGGTTAAGTATTAGGGTTAGAATTAGTATTAGTATTAATTATTAGGCTAATTTAGAGTTAGAATTAGGGGTATTGGTTAAGTATTAGGGGTGTTGGTTAAGTATTAGGCATATGATTGGTTAAGTATTAGGGGTATTGGTTAAGTATTAGGGTTAGGATTAGAATTAGTATTAGTATTATTAGGCTAAATTAGAGTTAGAATTAGAATTAGTATTAGTTGTTAGTATTAGTATTAGTTCGGTAAATACCGCATTATTGTTATTAGTGATAGGTTTAGGGTTATTGTTATTAGGGCAATATATACTTAGTGATTTAGTTATTGTTATGTTTTATGATTGTTTATTGCTGTTATTTAGTTATGCCGCGTCCATCTCGTCCGAGCCTACTAGACTCTATCGGGGATGTCCGAGTCTGGGCTCCGCCGGGTTGGCACTGGGAGGTGCTACCTGTCGGGACTCGTACCTTGGTGAGGAATACGGGTATCATCGTCGACCCGGAGCTTCTTTGGTGGCGTCCACGAGGTCCAGGAGCGGTGCAGAGGGAGCCAGCTCCCGAGGAGGTGGTACGTCGTCGTATTAGGGAGGAGGACGAGCAGGTACGGCGATACATGTATCTTTTGGAGACTAGGTTCTCCAATATCTGGCAGCTTCAGGATCTCACCCGAGCTATTCTTTGGTGATGGTTCCTCTTCTGTGGCTGCAGAGCTCCCGTAGCATAGAACGCGGCAGCCGCGTTCGCTAGTTTATCTTAATAATGTACTTTACCTTATACTTTATCCTATAATGCACCCGAGTTATTCTCCGGTGATGTATTAATAATGTACTTTATATTATACTTTATCCTATAATGCACCCGAGCTATTCTCCGGTGATGTATTAATAATGTACTTTATCTTATACTTTATCCTATAATGCACCCGAGCTATTCTCCGGTGATGTATTAATAATGTACTTTATCTTATGTACTTTATCCTATTTGTGTATTTTTGTATGAATAATATGTATATTTGTGTATGAATCCAAGTCCACTTGAATGTTTACTCTCTTACTCTAGATAATATTATTGTTTTAGAAACTATGGATCCACTTAGTAGAAACCTTGAAGAAGAAGAAATAATGGAGAACATTATCGATGAGGACACCTCACAATATCTAGACTTGGAGGGACATGATGACAACTCAAGTAGTCATGGAGAAGATGAAGATTCCGGTGAACGCAATTTAGTGATTATAAAGTCCGACGAGGTATATGCATTGATTAAGCCTCTGCTGACTTCCACCAATAATATTCTTATACATGTATTAATTAACGCTTCTTTCTTCTTTTAGCCCTCTGGATCGATAAGCCAACAACCATCTTCTTCTACGAAAAAGAGCAAGCGAGGCGCGAGCCATCGGTTGAAAGATCGTGCAAAGTTCACGAGCGAAGCAGTCCGTGTTGATGGCAGGCCGATGGAGCCCAAGAATGCCGCAGACAAATTTGTACGTCAGGCTGGAGTTGTTTTTAGGGACCAAATCCCAATCACAATTGAATATTGGAATAAGCCAAAGAATAGCGACGGTACCTTTGTCGATGAAAGATCCAAAGAAACGCTTTGGAATTCGCTGTTGGTAAATTTCACCCTTCCGCTAGAGGAGGATGAAAACAAACCGGTTATAAAGGAAAAGGTCAAAGAGTGGACTCTAAAGAAGATGGTGGCGCTTTCCATGGCTGGAAGACAAAATTGAACAAATTTGTCAAAGCTCGCAAGACTCCAGATTTCAAAGACGCATATTATGCGAAGATAAGACCTCACTGGCGCGAATTTGTGGCATACAAGGAAGGTGCTATAGCTAAAAAGAGGTCAGAAACCAATACGCTAAATGCCCAGAAGAAGGAATATCACCAGAGGACAGGGTCAGGTGGCTACATATCTCAGAGGCCTAAGTGGGAGGAAGCTGAGAAGGCCCTGCGCGACAGAGGGATCACACCCCAGACACATGGGTGGGACCTACGTGCAAAGACTTGGTTCTACGGAATCGGGGCAAGGTTGGACCCAGAAACAGGATTGTGTATCTTCCCAACCCGCCTCCTTTCCAAACCCGTCACTGAACTCATCACGGCATACGAGGAAACAGCCGCCAGGACCTTCCATCCCGACAGAGAGAATGACCATCTCACACGCGCCATCGGTAAAAAAGAACACCCTGGACATGCACGAGGCACAGGGGGTATAACATGGAAGGATGGGTTTGCCGAGTGGAGCGACTTTTACAGATGGCGCGACAGAAAAGAAAAAGAGCGTACAGAGCGGATCACACAGATAGAACATGCACTTGTGGCGATGAAGGCACAAGTGAATGCACAACAGAGCCATCAAGCTACCGGCCCATCTCAGCGGCACGAAGAGCCTGCATTAGAAGCTGCCGGCGGCCCAGACTCTGCGCGGAAAAGCAGCGTGGCTTCCACGAAGAACGTGCAGCCCACGCTTGAAATGGCGGGTCCTCGATACCCCGTGGATGAGATCACGGAGAGCGAACATGCTGAGCTGCATGTGAGATTAATGGGCTTATCCATTAAGGTGGCTGTCGGCTATGCCTTACCTCCTGTAGCTGGTGGAACTTACCACTGCCGACCGATTCCAGATGGCTATGCTATTATCGGGGTGGATGAGGTTGTGAAGGAATATGAGGAAGCACAGCTTGACCATGCTACAGGTGAAGGTGAAACTCAACTCAAATTTTCAGTGAAAACAACCATTCTTTGGAAGAAGGAAAACATCGTGCTTCCAAATTGGAGGCCACAGCACCCGCGTCTCCGTCAGCGTCGATCTAAGCCGCTTCAGCCATCTCCTGCGCGGCAGCCATCTCTGGCGCTTCAGCCATCTCCTGCGCGGCAGCCATCTCCGGCGCGCCAGCCATCTCCGGCGCGCCAGCCATCTCCTGCCCGTCAGCCATCTCCTGCGCGGCAGCCATCTCCGGCGCGGCAGCCATCTCCGGCGCTCCAGCCATCCCTGCCCATCAGCCATCTCCGGCGCTTCAGCCATCTCCTCACCGTAAGCGGAAGAGCACTGCCACGAAGAGCATCACTAGCACTGCCATAAAGAGTTCAAAAAACTACGTCCCGCAGCGTTCCGCCAAGCCATTGCCGGTTTTACCGTGGAATCGCAGCGATGAGGAGACCAATAGGATCTCGGAAGAAGAGGTCAAGAAATTCTTTGCACCTAGACGGGCCGAGCCAAAGGAGAAAATAGATCCGGCGGTGGTGGAGAAGTTTTACAAAAATCTTTTGAAACCTGAAACCCCACTTGTGCTGGACTACGAGCGCCAGATTTTGAAGGCGGATGCAAGGCGCCGTAGGGAGACTGAAAGTAGCGATCGTCGGCACCCGAAAAACAGTTCCCATGCTCGGAGAGCAGGAAAACCAATCATGCCCCTCTCCAAGTGTTCGACACACGGGGCGCTCCTCCGTAAATGATTACGGCGAGCTACAAAGAAAGGCCAATGAGATGGGGATGACTTACATTGCATACTTGAACATCATGGGAGACAACTTGCCCAAATGCGATGCCAACCCCATACAGCCATGGAAGTATGGGAAGAATCTCGTCAAGAAAGAGGAGCTCAAGAATCTACCAACAAAGATGCGAAGATTGCACAAGTGGTACCTTGATTTCTTTAAGACGAGAAAGGAAGAATGGATCACGGCGCATATAAGAGATGAGATTTTCTTGTGCGGAGACGACGAGATCGACTTCAACATTGAAGACTTGCATTTTCTATTCAATCAGAAGGAACTCGACAAAGCTGCCATCAGCCTTTATTGTGTGTAAGTACTATTTCTGTATTTTCTATCTCATCTCATTCACTTTATTAATTGCATGTATATATATATGCTCACCATATATGTATATACTATTATGCAGGAAAAAGGTTATGAAATGCATGAAAGGAGGACCTTTTGACGTTGGGTTCGTTGACCCAAATAGAGTTCATGAAGAAGTGGTAAGAACCAAACCCGGGCAAACAGAAGATTTATTGCTAAGGTCTTTACTGAGACAACAAACCAAAAGGGAAATACTATTGCCTTACAACTTCTCGTGAGTACTGTTACCCTCTCTTGTACACATTCTGTTTCGGCTTACTCGATGTTAAGTGTAACTGATGATGAGTTATGCGTGCGTAGGTTCCACTTTATTCTGCTAGTCATTCAACCTGACTCAGGAAAAGTCCTTGTCATGGACTCGTTACGAAAAGAAAAAGAGCGATGGGCAGACTTTAGAGAGATGCTCCAGAGGTAATTTCAATCATATTATCGCACTAGATCGACAACTTTCGTGACAACAAGTAATTAATTACTCCTTTATCCATTTTCTTTGCCGGACAGGGTTTGGAAAAGGTTCACGGGCAGGGCCGTGGGTGAATGGTCAGAAGAACTAAAATTTGTAGACCAAAATGTAAGTAATACTAGCTAGCTAGGTCTGCGTATCTCTTTGATTCTGCTTCCAATTCCATTATATCATGCTTTATTGATTATTATTTTGATTGAACTCTCTATTCTCGTAAAGTGCGCGCATCAGGGACACGACAATAACTTATGTGGGTACTATGTTTGCGAGTTCATTCGCAACATGATATGTGCGACGGGCCAAGCCGCACTAGAACAACTTAGAGTAAGTAAACAAAGTACACAATATTATTTTATTACCATCAATTGTGTTGAGTTTTATTCTTATATTGACCCCATTCTTCATATATATTCAGATCGAACGGATGCGGGACCAACTCCTACCATTTGACCGCATACGAGCCATTCAAGAGGAATTGGCGGGGTTCATACTTGATGAGGTCGTCACGCCTGGCGGAGAACTCTTTAGATATCCACCAAAATGAACGTTGTATATATGATTGAACGTGTTTGTCTTGTACTTGATGCTTCAACGTTTACGGAGAATACCACACAATGACGATGTTGTGTATAATAATAGTTGCTTAATTATTCATGTACTCGTATGTACCGATGACGATGTATGTGTATACCGCTCCCGATCGATTCCCCCTCCCCCCCTCCCCGTCCCCGCCGCGCCGCAGAAATACGCCCAGAACGGGGCAGGGGCAGAACTCTGCCGCGGCAGAGATTTATCTCCTTTTCCTGCCGCGGCACAGAACCTTTAACACCGGTTCGTGTTATGAACCGGTGTTAAAGGGAAGGGAAGGGGGGGCCTGAGCCCTGCGGCAGCCCCACGTACGCCACCCTTTAACACCGGTTCTAGGGCCCTCCAAACCGGTGTTAGAGGGGGCCGTGTGCACTAGTGGTTCTGGACCAGCGCAGCAAGAACGACTGACACAAGTCTAGATGATCGCAGGCAAAGAGGGTGCTCTCACGTTTCAGTCAGACCACCGCCTACTGTTTTTGATCTGAAAAAAAAACACATAGCGGAAAAACATATATTGACAACTAAACTGTTTGATCGTTGACCGCGCTGGCTCCTTCTAGCTTTACCAATTCCCGGCACCAGCTTTGGAGCAATGGTTACTTTTACTCATTATTTTTTCTTACTATTCCTTGCAGGCATTCTTCTAAATTTGATACATGGAATCAAGCTGGTGGTGGTCTACAGTCTACTGGTGGAGGAGTATATCTGCTTGCGGCTCACCCGTGCGGCCGGCACTGGCTGTGCCTCGCTCAGCTTGCTGACGGGACGTTCGCCGTCGAAGGAGGTCGTCGGCTGCTGCTGCATGTCGCACAGGCCAGCCGGAATCCGAAGGACCGGCGCCAATTATATTGAAAACAATAGACCGTGACCGAGGTGCATCGCCAATTGTTTTTGTCAGCCGAGCGTGGATTGGATCGGCGATGGGCATGGCGCTTCGGCACACGGCTAGGACCTCGGCGGCTGCGACTTGGTCTGGTGGATGGTGCAGGGCTGGGGAGCAACACGGGCTCTCTTCCCGGTTCGCGCCAAGGTTGCTCCACACCGACGAGATATGTATAGATACTACCTTCATTCAACTGATTGATTGCCTTATGAAGATCGCCAGTACTAGCTAGGTAGGCGGAACATCCAATACATATTTGCTGCGAGGCCACATTTCCGAGACCCTACGTGCATGCCTTGATCGGTCTCATCATACGCTTCTTTCTAATAAATCCAAACAACAAACAAGTTTCATCTTTGTCTGATTACTACATATTCCCTCCGTTTTCCAAAATATAAGATGGCTTAGACTTTTTTTTAAATACATGTATTTGCATGTTATGTAGTGCGTAGGTCCAGAATAAAATGAGTGCACCTATACACTAAAAGAATCGTTTAGATATATTTGTTTCAGAAAAAGGTTCAAACATTTTATATTTCTGGAATGGAGGGAGTATGTTAGATCGTTGGTTATAGACACGTTCACTAAAGATCGCTTAGTCCCATCTACTCCCTCCGTCTTAAAATAGATGTCAAAAATTTGTTTAAATTTAGATGTATCTAGACACTATTTAGTATTAGATTCTTCTAAATTTAGAAAAATTGAGACATCTATTTTGAGACGGAGACATGAATTTTTTAATTAAAATTAACCCGGTGCAAAGCACGAACATTTTTGCTAGTCTTTCTAAAAAGGCTTAGATTTCGAAACGGAGATAGTACCAGAAACTGCTCCACTAATTTTTGGCATTCATTCTCCTTTGATCACGTTGCACCATCGTCCTCCCATCTATACAGGGCCAAAACGACGCTGCTGCACTTTCCGTTGTCTCCTTCCGCCATATCACCCCTACCATCCCATCACGCCTCAAACTCAGGCGAGAGCTGCGCCAAGACGCCACTCATATTTCTTTTTTTTTGAAACATGCGGCAAAAGACTTACCGGTTCCATTAATAGAGAAGAGGTTTAAAAGAAGGTCTTACAAACCCCCTTTTGGACAAGGCCAAAAGCAAAACAAACAAGAAAAGACTACTCTCGCGGCATCAAATTACAAAGCGCTTTAGCACCCGTGATAGTCCACAAATTTGCCTCCTCTTTTATCTTAGCGACCAACATGTTTGTAGTGGAAAAAGAATTCCTAAAAATCCGAGAGTTTCTCTCCTTCCAAACCTCCCAAACCACCAACATTGCCAACGACGCCAACGCCCTTCTAGCAACCCCCCTTCTATTGATGGCCTTGCTCCACCACTCCATAACACTTGAGTAGTGAATCCACGCCCTTGGCTCAAGCTCGGGAAGGCCTAACCAATCCTTTATGCACACCCAAATCCTTATGGTGAAACGACGCTTGAAAAAGAGGTGATCCGCCATTTCTTGCACTTGGTTGCAAAGCTTGCAAAGCCAACAGTTTTGCCACTCATATTTCTGACAATTCCAGCCACGAGAGGACGAGCTGCTGCTGCACCGCGACCAAGAGGAGGAGCATGGACGAGCCTAGAACCATGAGGACAAGCCGCTGATCACCGATGATGTACGTCACCGCTGTTCCAACCCAGTTCACCGTCTTCCTCGGACGATCGTGTCGCGCTCGGTGAGTACCTGCAGTTTCCCTTGCACGATCTCCTCCCTAATTGCCCCCAGCAGCTCTGGTGGTGGCCGCCTCCTTCTCCGGTGGTGGTGTCATCCTCATCTCCTTCTCTTCCTCCTCTTGGTGGGACCCCTGCCAGAATGACTTGTTGGCCTGTCTAGCTTGTTCTTCGATGCTCATGTGCTTAGAATGGCTGGCCTCGTTGTTGCCCCACATGTTTGCACTCTATTAAAAAGAGGCAAAAAGTTAGCACAAATCTCGGCCGAAAAATTCGGCATGACCTTTGCTAATTTTTTGACCTAGGAGTGCCCATTTCTCAACCGAAACGGAAGTGAATCGACACTTCAGGAGAAATGGGCGACTCAATTGAAATCCATGCAATATTCACACACAAGAAAATAGCCCCAGCCCCCATCCACAGCCCTAGCAGCAGGAATAACCATATAGTACCAATATTTGTCGTAACAGTAGCACCATATAGTAACAGTAGCACCATATAGTAACAGCAACACCATATAGGTGTAATCAAGAAAGGAGGACTTTTTCATCTGCGTTCTTACTCACATACCATCCTAGTGATTCATCACAACAAACAAACAAGTAGACAATGATAACTGAAATAGCCCAGAACTAAAAAGTGTTCAATGTGATAAATGAAATAGCCTAGAACTAGCATATATAGGTTGGGATAAATGAATTTTGTGAAGACTAGGACTCTAGACTCGATGCTGGTTCTCGGGCAGTTCTTTTTTCTAGATTATGTAAGAGAAGCTCTATGTCAGTTTGGCAACCACCACCTCCCAAACAGCAACATATGAGAACCAATGTTAGCGACTTCTTGTTAAGTGTCTCTAAAGTTTAGCTGCAAATCACAGAGCAGTTCTGTGCAGTACAAAAATTGATTTTATAGTAGTCTAGTTTCTGCTAGTTGCTTGTTTGGTTAACTACTAATTCAGTTTATCTAACACCAAGCTATTTGCTTTTTCAGCATGGGAATTCACTCAGATTCCACATCATAACTTCTGCCCTCCACATCAACCCCTATTGACAAATCTGGCAAGAGAAATATAGCACAACTGATGGAGATTCTATGGTGCTTGTCCAGTCTGCTAACTGCATGTATGTTCTACATGTGTCAGTTTAGAACAAACTGATTCCATGTACATCATCGAGAGGATATGCTAGGACACAACATCGAGATGTTGTTCATCTCAAAAAGTAAGGGGTTCCGGAAAAATCATTTCTCTGTAGTATGTTTGGAGCTACAAGAAGTTCAGGTTGTTTACTCTCTCTTAACCGCAAGAAAATATCATTAACAAACCTTCTACTTCACAATAATGCCCTACTGCAAAAAAACCTGCTACTCAACAACACTAACTGAGCAAAATCAACATTAACAAACCTGCTACTGCACAAAAATGCCCTACTGCACAAAAACCTGCTACTGCACAACACTATCTACACAAAAACCTGCTACTGCACAACACTATTTGAGCAAAATCAAAAATTCCCTACTTCACACACACTATCAACATTTCCATTTTAGAGCAAAATCAAGTACATGCGATTACCTGCTTGTAGGGATGGTGGACGGCGAGCAGCAAGGTGGTCTGGTGGACGGCGGGCGGCAAGGTGGTCTGATGGATGGCGGACATGCTCCTCCTCCTACGCACTGCTGCTGCTGCGGTTGTCGTCGAAGACAAGGGTGGCGGTAGTGCTCCTGCTGTGGGCGGGGTGGTGGCGAGGCTCCTCCTCCACGGGCTTCAGCGAGGTGCCCTTCTCCTCCTCCTCCTATTGCGGACGGCCTCCGGCGGCTCCTCCTCCACGGGCTCGGCACTAGGGTTCCGGCGCTGTGGCGGCTGCAGGGCTCTCCTCCACGGGTTCGTCGGGCGGTGCTAGGGTTCCGGCGCGGCGGTGGTAGGGCTCTCCTGCATGGTGGCTCCGGTGACGAGGGCAGCTTCGACACTAGGGTTTGCGTGTGGGCGACGATAGAGAGTGGAAGAGAATTGGATCAAGAGAAGAAGGGGGATTAGGGGAGAGGCCGAACGGTTTATTTGGCTAAGTGTGAAACTTCTGTGGCACATTTCCACGGAATGCGCCACAAAAGTTCCAACTTCTATGGCGCATCAGTGCGATATGCGCCATCGAACTTTTGGACATAGTCCAAAATAGCGCGGCGTCGTAGTTTGACAAGATCGCATACTTGACCTAGTGGTCTTGCTCGCTAGCTCTCAACCTGGGGTAGCCAAGATCGCATATTTTAATTACGCACATATGCATATTTATTCAAAAAAAAGCAAGAACATATACACACATATGGATATTTATTCAAAAAAGCAAGAACATACACATGCATACTTATTCAAAAAACCCTCCCGACTCATATATATGTGTGTGTGCTTGTCACACACAAATGTGAATTTGTATACCCACACGAATATCACATTATATGTTTTAGTATCTAACTAATATCGACACTAATATCACATTATATCCACTCGAGTTAATACAAAAAAAAGTCACACAATTGCTAGCATCTCTTCACAATGTTCTTGCCCTTTTTCTTCGCGGTTGAATACTTTAGCCCGTGAACTTTGAGATTTCTTCTTGTGAATGGACAACCTTTAGTAGGTAGTGTGGTCTTCCTTCTTACTTTAGTAGTAGTAGGCATGTCGAAGTACTTGTCAAATTCCTCTTCGATCTTTGGGTCACTGTTTTTCTCGAAGTTTTGCTCGTTGGAGGCTCCTTCCATTCTGATGATGCTCCTCTTACCCCTCCTAACTACAACACGGTTGGGCTTTGAGGGATCGGTAATAAAAAAGCATTGATCAACTTGGCTAGCGAGTACCCAAGGCTCATTTTCTATGGAGGCGTTCTTTGTCGATTTGGCATATAGTATAACCATTATGGTGAAATACCATCCTTATTTTCCCATGTTCTTGGCCCATCTAACACGGAACATCGGTATGATCTCCCATAGTAGTCGAGCTCCCATATCTCCTCGATCCTTCCGTAGAATCTTTCCATGACAGTACTCTCGTAATCGACGAAGGATAACATAGTTACTCCTGAGTTTTGATATTCGCTATTCCTGTCCTTTTCCTCGGTGTAGAATCTATAACCATTTATGTCGTATGACTGATAGGTCCTTAGGTTGTTCCCTAGGCCCTGCGACAAGGAGAATATGAGTTTTTGATCTTTCGTGGAAGGCGTCTGTGGGGGATTATCCAGTTGCCTTTTTTGAACCAACCCGTGAAGCTGGAGTTGTGCTCTCTGGTTACGTCTCCCTTCTTCCTCGGCCGGCCCTGGTTGATGTACTCCTGCTCGATTAAGCTTATGTGTTCTTCCACCCAAGGGCCGACCACTTCAATGTGTTGTAGCGCGACTCGATGTGCCCTGTCAAAGTTGGTGCGTCGACCATCAATGCCGACATGCAGTGAGCGGTAGCCCTCGTGGTGACCATATCCACCGAGCCTACCGAGGTGCTTCTTGGAGTGTATTCCAACATCCTCGTTCTCGGTGGTTAGATAATTCTAGAAGAAGGAGATGCACTCGTAGATCAGAAAGCCCTTGTCTATGGTTCCATTTGGACGAGACCTGTTGCAAACGAATCCTTTGATGACAATGTTTAGCCTTTCAAACGGCATCATGTTGTGCAGGAATGTCGGCCCGAGCTGGATGATGTCATCCACGACATGTATAAGCAGATGCACCATGATGTCGAAGAATGCGGGCGGGAAGTAAATCTCAAGCTCACATAGTATCATCACGATCTCTTCATGTAGCCTGTCGAGGTGCTTCACACCGATCCACTTCCTAGATATGACGTCGAAAAAGTTACAGAGGCCAAACAGCGTCTCACGGACATGCTCGTCCATTATCATGCGGATCGCAATGGGGAGTATCAACGTCATCAGCACGTGACAGTCGTGAGACTTCATATCGTTAAACCTCTTCTTCGCCACGTCCAGATATCTGCTTATCTTCCCCGAGTAACTATGAGGAACTTTCACTCCCAGGAGGCACCTAAAAAACTGCTCGAGCTCCTCCAGACTCAGAGTGAAGCAGGCAGCACGAAGCACCACCTCATTCTTCTTAACTCTTTTGCAGCGACCTTGAGTCCCTTCCGTCTAATCATCATCATCATCACTATCAGGGTACTACAGATCTTTCTTGATGCCAAGAAATTTAAGGTCTTTTCTTGTTTTCGGCCCATCCTTGGTCCTCTCCGGCATGTTCAGTGGAGTGCCAAGAAGACTCTCGGTAATGTTCTTTGTGATGTGCATTACATCTAGGCTATGGGGAGTGTGGGGGACCTTCCAGTACGGCAGGTCCCAGAAAATAGACCTTGCTTTCCATACACCCAGCAGCGGCTTTGTCCTCGGTCGTTTTTTCCCGGCGCAGGGCAAACTACCCAATTATTTAAAAGCTCCTCGATTTCTTCGCCGCTCCTCGGATGCGGGGCTCTTTCGAGCTCGTCCTTACCATTGAATAGGTCACCGCGTTTTCTCCACGGGTGATCCATGCGGAGCCACTTTCGAGTACCTTGGAACACGGTTTTCGAAGACTCGAGATCCCTTGGTAGCTGGAGATGCAGTGTCTCATCCATGCACTTGACACATGCATTGTGTCTGTGGTTCACCTGGGTCAATACATATGTGTAACCAGGATAGTCCTACACCGTCGGGAGCAATGTGGCTCTCAGATGGAAATATTCTTTAGTGTAGGCATCCCACGTACGGGCCAGCATCTCCCACAAGCTTTCTAACTCCTCTCTCAATAGCCCGAGATACAAATGCATATCAATACCTGGTTGTTTTAGCCCCTGAATAAGAATGCTTATGTGTATGTACCTTTGCTTCGTGCATAGCCACGAGGGGAGGTTGTACGGGCATACAAACACGGGCCATGTGCTATGTGTGCTACTCTGGTTTCCAAAAGTATTGAGTCCATCAGTGCTCATACCCAGCCTAACATTCCTTGCATCACCCCTGAACTCTTCGAACTCGATGTCTAATGCATTCCACTGGATAGCGTTTAAAGGGTGTGTCAGGATCTTGCCCTTCTCTGGATCATCTTCGGGTTTCTCCCTTTCCGTGTGCCATTGCATGAGCTTTGCTTCCTTAGGATCTACGAAATATTGCTACAGACGGGGGGGGGGGGGTGATAGGAAAGTACCATACCACTTTTCGAGGAACTTTCTTGTTTCCTCTCTTGTACCGTCCTTGGCGGCACACTGGACATGTGGTTCTATCCGCGTACTCGTTCCGATAAAGTGCGCAATCATTGATGCGTGCGTGGTATTTAATGTGTGGTAGGTCGAGAGGGCACACGATTTTCCTGGCCTCCTCGATACTTGTTGGCAATGTGTTACCCTTAGGAAGTCGGTCGTGCCAGTATTCTATGTTCTTGTTGAGGCTCACATCGGTCCATTTGTGTTCGGCCTTCATCTCCAGAGCCTTGAGTCTTACACTCAAACGTGTATCCTCGGGGCGACACCCAGGATACAATGGAGTCCTCCCGCCTACCTCCATTTGGGCCATCTTGGCTTTCTATCTGGCTGTAGCTTTGTCTTTGCTCGTCTCCTTGAGGAGCAGTTCTTGAACATGAGGGTCCTGCAAGGCCGAAGTTAGCAGCGTCTTTGTGTTCGTGTCTTCTCATTCTTCATGATGATCATGCCCGTCGCCACCTCCTTCTTCATGATGAGCATGCCCGTCACCATCTCCTTCTTCATGATGATCATGCCCGCCGGCATCTACTTCGTCATGATGATCATGCCTGGTAGACTCTTATTCTTCTCACCCACCCACGTCTTTGTGACCACCATGTCCTGTCGGCGCCTCATTGAGGTTGCACATGAAACCGCGCCTGAGCAGGTGACCCTACAATTGTCCAGAATCAGGGTCGATCCAGCGCTGGAGTTTGCATGTTCGACATGGACATCTTATCACGGTCTTGTTGTTTAGAATCATGTCCTCCTTCGCGTCTTTCTTGTACCTAGCAATTCGACCTTCGCTCATCGTGAGGACCATGGTTGCCTGAGGGGTCACAACAGAGAGTATATGTTAGAACCACACGTACCATATGCACACACACATGCATGAATGCTAGCCGGAAAAAATCGGCACGACCTTTCCTAAAATTAGGACATATGGGTAGTGCAAAAATTTTCCGAAATGGAAATGAATCAACATTTCGGCAAACATCCATGCACCACACCGGCCGGGAAAAAAACAAGCAAGCAACAAAAAACTTCCCCCAATGCAAACATTCATTAACCACACAAGCATTGTCCCGCGATGCATCGCACACACACCGCCCGCGCTACAAGCTTCACCTACATGTTCATGGCCAAGTACTCACCTAGTAGATTCAATAATAGCGAGACAACACCGCGTGATGAGAGAGTGTGGACAAATAGATCTACAAGTTGGTGGAGAAGAAATTAGTAAACAAATAGAGATGTGAGAGAGAAAAGTAAAGAACTTTTAGATCTACAAGTTAGATGGAGGCTTCCACTTAACAATCTATGGACTAAAGTAGGTTTAGTTACAAAAAAATGGAGAAACTATGAGAAAAATGGGGTGGTAGGGAGGAGGAAGATGAGCTGGGAGGAGGTAGAAAGGAAGAAGAGATATGAAATGGGTGGTGGTGGATAGATAGGGGCACTACTAGGAAAACAGCTATAGGTAGACAAGATATTCTGTGGTGCATATGGAAAACCATACGCCATAGACAAGTATCAGTGGCACATTAGGTAAAATATGCCACAAATACTAAAAACATCCATGGCGCATTTCAGTACACATGCGACACAGAAGTTAGGTGGGACCCGCTAGCCGGGGTGGGGCGATCCACTTTCTGTGGCGCATAATGACATATGCGCCACAAAAGAGACAAGATGTGTGGCGCATATTTCCTTATGCGCCACAGAAAGTGGAGGCGGGCCCCACCATAGAATCTATTTGACCCACTTTCTATGGCGCATGTGTTGATATGCGCCACAGATATGTTTGATTTCTGTGGCGCATATCCACACATGCAGCACAGAAACCTGACCTAGTTCCCACCACTTTAACCTGCACCACCTTGTTCTGTGGCGCATACTGATGTATGCACCACAGAAGTTTGAACATCTGTGGCGCATGACTGCCATATGCGCTACAGATCAGGGCGTCCAGATCCATGTGAAAAAGGTGGCAAGCTCACCCCCTATCTATCCACCACCACCCATTTCACATATCTTCTTCCTTTCTACCTCCTCCCAGCTCGTCTTCCTCCTCCCTCCCACCCCATTTTGCCCATAGTTTCTACATTTTTTTGTAACTAAACCTACTTTAGTCCATAGATTGGTACGTGGAAGCCTCCCTCCAACTTGTAGATCTAAAAGTTCCTTACTTTTCTCTCTCACATCTCTATTTGTTTAATAATTTCCTCTCCACCAACTTGTAGATCTATTTGTCCAAACTCTCTCATCGCGCGGTCTCGTCTCGCTATTATTGAGCCTACTAGGTGAGTACTTGGCCATGAACATGTAGGTGAAGCTTGTCGCACGGGTGGTGTGTGTTCGATGCATGGCGAGATGATGCTTGTGTGACGCATGAATGTTTGCATTGGGAGGAAGTTTTTTGTTGCTTTCTTGTTGTTGTCCCGGCCTGTGTGGTGCATGGATGTTTGCCGAAATGTTGATTCATTTCCATTTCGGAAAATTTTTGCACTACCCATATGTCGTAATTTTAGGAAAGGTCATGCCGAATTTTTCCGGCTAGCATTCATGCATGTGTGTGTGCATATGGTACGTGTAGTTCTAACCTATACTCTCTGTTGTGACAGGTCAAGCAACCATGTTCCTCACGATGAGCGAAGGTCGAATTGCCAGGTACAAGAAAGAAGCGAAGGAGGACATGATTCTGAACAACCAGACCATGATAAGATGTCCATGTCGAATATACAAACTCCAGCACTGGGATCGACCCTGATTCTGGACAATTGGAGGGTCACCTGCTCACGCGGGGTTTCATGCGCGACCTCAATGAGGCGCCGAGGACATGATGGTCACGAAGACGTGGGCGAGCGAGAAGACGAAGAGTCTACCGGGCATGATCATCATGACGAAGGAGATGCCGGCAGGCATGATCAACATGATCATCATGAAGAAGGAGATGCCGACGGGCATGATCATCATGAATAAGGAGATGGCGATGAGCATGATCATCGTGAAGAAGGAGAAGACGCGAACACACATATACTGCTAACTTCAGCCTTACAGGACCCTCATGTTCAAGAACTGCTCCTCAAGGAGATGATCAACCACAAAGCTACAGCCAGAGAGAAAGCCAAGCTGGGCCAAATGGAGGTAGACGGGATGCCTCCATTGTATCCTGGGTGTCGCCCTGAGGATACACGTTTGAGTGTAAGGATCAAGGCTCTGGAGATGAAGGCCTAACACAAATGGACCGATGTAAGCTTCAACGCAAACATGGAATACTGGCATGACCGACTTCCTAAGGGGAACACATTGCCAACAAGTATCGAGGAGGCCAAGAAAATCGTGTGCCCTCTCGACCTACCACACATTAAATACCACGCATGCATCAATGATTGTGCACTTTATCGGATCGAGTACGCAGATAGAACCACATGTCCGGTGTGTGGCCAAGGATGGTACAAGAGAGGGAACAAGAAAGTTCCTCGAAAAGTGGTATGGTACTTTCCTATCACCCCCAGTCTATAGGGATATTTCGTAGATCCTAAGAAAGCAAATCTCATGCAATGGCACGCGGAAAGGGAGAAACCCGAAGATGATCCAGAGAAGGGCAAGATCCTGACACACCCTTTAGACGCTAGCCAGTGGAATTCATTAGACATCGAGTTCGAAGAGTTCGGGGGCGATGCAAGGAACATCAGGCTGGGTATGAGCACCGATGGGCTCAATCCTTTTGGAAACCAGAGTAGCACGCATAGCACCTGGACCATGTTTGTATGGTCATACAACCTCCCCCCATGGTTGTGCACGAAGCAAAGGTACGTACACATGAGCATTCTTATTCAGGGTCCGAAACAACCAGGTATCGATATGCATTTGTATCTCGGGCTATTGAGAGAGGAGTTAGCCAGCTTGTGGGAGATGTCGGCCCGTACGTGGGATGCCTACACTAAAGAATATTTCTATCTGAGAGCCGCATTGCTCACGATGGTGCAGGACTATCCTGGTTACGCATATGTATTGGCCCAGATGAACCACGGACACAATGCATGTGTCAAGTGCATGGATGAGACACCACATCTCCAGCTACCAAGGGATCCGGGGTCTTTGAAAACCATGTTCCAAGGTACTCGAAAGTGGCTCCGCAAGGATTACCCGTGGATAAAACGCTTCAATGGTAAGGACGAGCTCAAAAGACCCCCACTTCCGAGGAGCGACGAAGAAATCGAGGAGCTTTTGAATAATTGGGTAGATTGCCCTGCGCCGGGAAAAAAACGACCGAGGACAAAGCCACTGCTGGGTGTATGGAAAGCAAGGTCTGTTTTCTGGGACCTTTCATACTAGAAGGTCCTCCACACTCCACATAGCCTCGATGTAATGCACATAAAGACGAATGTTACCGAGAGTCTGCTTGGCACTCTACTGAACATGCCGGAGAGGACCAAGGATGGGCTGAAAGCAAGAAAGGACCTTAAATTTCTTGGCATCAAGAAAGATCTGCAGTACCCTGATAGTGATGATGATGATGATCAGATGGAAGGGACTCAAGGTCGCCGCAAAAGAGTTAAGAAGAATGAGGTGGTGCTTCGCACTGCTTGCTTCACTCTGAGTCTGGAGGAGCTCGAGCAATTTTTTAGGTGCCTCCTAGGGGTAAAAGTTCCTCATAGTTACTCGAGGAAGATAAAAAGATATCTGGACGTGGCGAAGAAGAGGTTCAGCGGTATGAAGTCTCACGACTGTCACGTGCTGACGACGCAGATACGCCCCGTTGTGATCCACGGGATAATGGACGAGCATGTCCGTGAGACGCTGTTTGGCCTCTGTAACTTTTTCAACATTATATCTAGGAAGTCGATCGGGTGTGAAGCACCTCGACAGGCTACATGAAGAGATCGTGATGATACTATGCGAGCTTGAGATTTACTTCCCGCCCACATTCTTTGACATCATGGTGCATCTTCTTCTACATGTCGTGGATGACATCATCCAGCTCGGGCTGACATTCCTGCACAACATGATGCCATTTGAAAGGCTAAACAGTGTCATCAAAGGATTCATTCACAACAGGTCCCATCCAGATGGAAGCATAACAAGGGATTTCTGATCTACGAGTGCCCACCAAGAAGCCAAGGGATTTCTGCCAGAATTATCTAACCACCGAGAACGAGGATATTGGAATACCCACCAAGAAGCACCTTGGCAGGCTCGGTGGATATGGTCACCGCGAGGGCTACCACTCACTGCATGTTGGCATTGATGGTCGACGCACCGAATTTGACAGGGCACACCGAGTCACGCTACAACACATGGAAGTGGTCGGCCCTTGGGTGCAAGAGCACAGAAGCTTAATCGAGTAGGAGTACGTCGACCAGGGCCGACCGAGGCAGAAGGGAGATGTAACCAGGGAGCATAACTCCAGCTTCACGGGTTGGTTCAAAAAAAGGCAACTTGACAATCCCCCACAGACGCCTTCTATGGAAGATCAAAAACTCATATTCTCCTTATCGCAGGGCCCAAGGCACGACCTAAGGACCTATCAGTCATACGGCATAAACGGTTACAGATTCTACACCGAGGAAAAGGACAGGAATAGCGAATATCAAAACTCAGGAGTAACTATGTTATCCTTCGCCGATGACGAGACTACTGTCATGGAAAGATTCTACAGAAGGATCGAGGAGATATGGGAGCTCGACTACTTTGGAGAGATCATACCGATGTTCCGTGTTAGATGGGCCAAGAACATGGAAAAAGAAGGCCGGTATTTCACCACAATGGTTATACCATATGCCAAATCGACGAAGAACACCTCCGCAAAAAATGAGCCTTGGGTACTCGCTAGCTAAGTTAATCAATGCTTTTTTATTACCGACCCGTCAAAGCCCAACCGTGTTGTAGTTAGGAGGGGCAAGAGGAGCATCATCGGAATAGAAGGAGCCGCCAACGAGCAAAACTTTGAGAAAAACGGTGACCCGAAGATCGAAGAGGAATTCGACAAGTACTTCGACATGCCTACTACTACTAAAGTAAGAAGGAAGACCACACTATCTACTAAATTTTGTCCATTCACAAGAAGAAATCTCAAAGTGCATGTGCTAAAGTATTCAACCGCGACGAAAAAGGGCAAGAAGATTGTGAAGAGATGCTAGCAATTGTGTGACTTTTTTGTATTAATTCGAGTGGGTATAATGTGTTATTAGTGTTGGTATTCGTTAGAGACTAAAACATATAATGTGATATTCTTGTGGGTATACAAATTCACTTTTGTGTGTGACAAGCGCACACACACACATATATATATATATGATTCGGGAGTGTTTTTTGAATAAGTATGCATGTGTATGTTCTTGCTTTTTTTGAATAAATATGCATATGTGTGTATATGTTCTTGCTTTTTTTGAATAAATATGCATATGTGTATAATTAAAAATATTTTAAAAAATGGAAAAAGTGTGAGACAACCAGGATCTGCCCTAGGTTGAGAGATAGCGAGCTAGACCACCAGGACAAGTATGCGATCTTGTCAAACTAGGACGCCGCGCTCTTTTGGACTATGTCCAAAAGTTATGTGTCTCATATCGCACTGATGCGCACTTCTGTGGTGCATTCCGTGGAAATGCGGCACAGAAGTTTCACACTTAGCCAAATAAACAGTTCGGCCTCTCCCCTAATCCCCCTTCTTCTCTCAATCTAATTCTCTTCCCCTCTTTGTCGTCGATCGCGTGAAAACCCTAGTTCTAGGGCCGCCCTTGTCACTGGAGCCACCTTGGAGGAGAGCCCTACCACTGCTGCGCCGGAACCCTAGCGCCCCCCGACGAACCCGTGGAGGAGAGCCCTGCAGCCACTGCCGTGCCAGAACCCTAGCACTGAGCCTGTGGAGGAGGAGCTGCCAAAGCCCGTCCGCAACAGAGGAGGAGGAGGAGGAGAAGGGCACCTCGCTAAAGCCTATGGAGGAGGAGGAGGCTCGCCACCCCCCCCCCGCCCACAGCAGGAGCACTGCAGCCACCCTCGTCATCGACGAACACCACAGCAACAGCGCGCAGGAGGAGGAGCCCGTCCGTCATCCACTAGACCACCTCGCCACCCACCGTCCACAAGACCACCTTGTCGTCCGCTGTCCACCTTCCCTGCTAGCAGGTAATCACATGTACTTGATTTTGCTCTGAAATGGAAATGTTGATAGTGTGTGTGCAGTTGGGCATTTTTGATTTTGCTCAGATATTGTTGTGTAGTAACAAGTTTTTGTGTAGATAGTGTTGTGCAGTAGCAGGTTTTTGTGCAGTAGGGCATTTTTGTGCAGTAGCAGGTTTGTTAATGTTGATTTTTCTCAGATAGTGTTGTGCAGTAGTAGGTTTTTTGTGCAGTAGGGCTTTTTTGTGCAGTAGCAGGTTTGTTAATGATATTTTCTTGCAGTTAAGAGAGAGTAAACAACCTAAACTTCTTGTAGCTCCAAACATACTAGGGGACCCCTTACTTTTGAGATAAATAACATCTCGATGTTGTGTCCTAGCATATCCTGTCGATGATGTACTTGGAATCAGTTTGTTCTAAACTGACACATGTAGAACATACACGCAGTTAGCAGACTAGACAAGCACCATAGAATCTCCAGCAGTTGTGCTATATATCTCTTGCCAGATTTATCAATAGGGGTTGATGTGGAGGGCAGAAGTTATGAGGTGGAAACTAAGTGAACTCCCATGCTGAAAAAGCAAACATCTTGGTGTTAGATAAACTTAACTAGTAGTTAACCAAACAAGCAACTAGCGGAAACTAGACTACTATAAAATCAATTTTTGTACTGCACGGAACTGCTTTGTGATTTGCAGCTAAACTTTAGAGAAACTTAACAAGAACTCGCTAACATTGGTTCTCGTATGTTGCTATTTGGGAGGTGCTGGTTGCCAACGTGACATAGAGCTTCTCTTACATAATCTGGAAAAAAGAACTTCCCGAGAACCAACATCGAGTCTGGAGTCCTAGTATTCACAAAATTCATTTATCCCAACCTATATATGCTAGTTCTGGGCTATTTCATTTACCACATTGAACACTTTTTAGTTCTGGGCTATTTCAGTTATCATTGTATACTTGTTTGTTTGTTGTGATGAATCACTAGGATGGTATGTGAGTAAAAAAGTAGATGAAAAAGGCCTCCTTTCTTGATTAAACCAATATGGTGCTGCTGTTATTATATGGTCCTGCTACTATATGGTGCTGCTGTTACTATATGGTGTTGCTGTTACTATAAATATTGGTACTATATAGTTATTACTGCTGTTGGGGCTGTGGATGGGGGCTGGGGCTGTGGATGGGGGCTGGGGCTGTTTTCTTGTGTGTGAATATTGCAGGTATTTCAAATGAGTTGCCCATTTCTCCCAAAGTGTCGATTCACTTCCATTTCGGTTGAGAAATGGGCACTCCTAGGTCAAAAAATTAGCAAAGGTCATGCCAAATTTTTCCACTGAGACTTGTGCTAACCTTTTGCCTCTTTTTAATAGAGTGCAAACATGTTGGGGAACAACGAGTCCGACCCTTCTAAGCACATGAGCATCAAAGAACAAGCTAGACAGGCCAACGAGTCATTCTGGCGGGGGTCGCAACAAGAGGAGGAGGAGGAGGAGATGAGGATGACACCACCACCAGAGGAGGAGGCGACCGCCGCCAGAGCTGCTGGGAGCAATGAGGGAGGAGATCCTGATTATGAGGGGGACGAAGATGACTACGATGGAACTAGTGAAGGCGGCGGCGAAGAGGATGACACCACCGATGGTGGCGCCCGCACTGATGGCGGCGAGCGCACGGATGGCGGTAGTGGCAACCCGGCTGCTTCTCAGAAGAAGTAGAAGGAAAAGAAGGATCAGAAGGTGCCAGTGCTCGCCACCGTCCATGATGAGTTCACTGAAGTCACAGAAAGTGGCCTACCCATTGCGCCAGAGGCGTTTGCCAAAGGTTATGGCCTGCAACTCGGGTGCATCGTCCGGGGAATCATGTCGATCCACATGAAGTACATCAGACATGCTGACAATGCATCTTTGGTCGATAACCTCCTTAAGAAGCTTCAAAAGTGATACAGATTCCTAGAGCGGTTTAGAAACCTGGAGAGAAAGAACCTGATGAACAAACTAGCCCTCACGAACATGAGCAACGCCTTGAGCTGCTGGAATACCTAGGTAAAGAATAACATTGATAAAGGTGAAAGATGGGAGGTTATTAGTAAGAAAAAATTGATGCTCAAGGAAGAGGAGTTTAAGATATTCAAGGCGGATATAGCTACCGATGACGCTATAAAATGGACTAAATGGGGCAGGAGTATGCGGGAACAGAACATAGGTAACCACCACCTTGGAAGCGGCGGTTACAGAGGGAAACAGGCCATTTGGGACAAGGAGGATGCTGAGCTTGAATGCGTGGGTAACGATAACCCTTGGCTTAAAATCACGGACTTGCAGCTTAGGCACTTTGTCCGGGCCCACTACTACCTGGACAAGGAAATAGGGGAGTTCATCACTGAAGATCTGGAGTTGAAGGAATTCGAGAAGAAGCTGGTAAGGAATTTATCGCTGATCTCAAGTCTATTGCATTCTAATTAAAATAATGAAGCCAAGAATCTAAATGGGTTCACCTTCCAAAGAGGATGAACTGAACGCTCCTTCCAAAGAGTCGTCGCAGGATTTGACGGAGCCATGGGACACAGTTTTCAACAGGGCGACGAATGCTTACAAGAAGAGGGACAAGGGGTTGCTACTGTCCTCAGTTGGCCGTGTGTCGGGCTTCGGTACGAGCATGAAGTTCAAGGAGTACTACAAAGAGGACGCCAAGAAAAGAAGGGAGAGGAAGAACCAATCGGCGGCTAAGGATAAAGCCGCTATTAAAGAGCTGAAGATGAAGGTACAGACACTGGAGGAGAAGGTAGTGGATGAGAAAATAGTGGACACGTTAGTGGAAGAGAAGCTCCGCGCGATGATCCCCCTGAGTTTTTCGAGGGGCTAACTACTTGGAATCTGGGAGGTCGACAGGGGCCGATACATCTGGCGAGCTTAAGCGGCAGCAACTCGGGCATCAACGTTAACGTGTCGCCGGACCTGGTGACCCCGCCGGCTGTCAACGCCGAGATGTAGCCACTCGTTTTGGTCACACCGACGCCCCCTCCCGCCAAAGATACCAATAAGGCGCAGCCGACGGCGGTGGTGCTTCGTGAGGCACCCGAGCGGGAGAATGCAGATGATGATAGGCCAGCCGCCGCATCGGCCAGGCCTCTACATTAGCTAAGTTCCATGCCATCACCAAGGTAACTAATTACTTAGTGCACGTCATCTCCTTTATGCCTTTGATGCATGACTGGTGCCATCTCATGATTCCCAACAACATGTTTTGCCTCAGGACACTTCTTGCGTACGCCTGCTTAAAGATGTCAGCGGCGAGTTGAAGGATGTTGCCAAGGGCACTCTCATACAACCGGCGAGCCACACGATGCACAACAATCCAATGGATGATGATGTGATGAGGGTCAGGTTGGCTCAGGTATTGCCAGGGTGCAATGACATGGACCCCCCTTTCAACCTCAGGGAGCCGACGAATACAAGACCCTTGGAGAATGCTACAGCTGGCCCTTAACATGGCCGAAGACCCAGATTCGTCTTGCGGGAGGGAGCACCGGTGCCACCTCTCGATCGATTGCCTGACCACCACCTCGGAAGCCAGTAGCCGCCGTCGTTGCCACCACCAGCCGTGACCAGAAACTCTTGGCAGCATGTGTACCGCCCATGGAAAAGATGTTGTGCCGCAACCGCCGCCGCCCTCGCTACCACCACCACATGATGGCACCCATGAAGATGATGATGAATTGGTCAATGTTGACGACTTCATCAACACTGGCGCCGACAAAGGATTGTATATGGCTTATGTGGCTGAAGAACCCTTCACAACTTGTGACCATTAAGCTGGCCGGCCCAATACATGCACGCAACGCCTGGTCTTCCATGCTTTTTCTCAAGAGACGCCTCCGGCCGCCGATCCACCACCTGAGAAACCGGGATTGGTTTTCAGCCCCAACACACTCCGGAAGGCGGCCGATGAGCAGATGGCAGTGGAGGACACTGTTGTGAAGAAGAAGCAAATGAAGAGATGTAATAATAATAATAAGGGTGCAAGCCAGCCTCTTCCGAAGTGGATCCGGGATCAGGACGCTGTCGTTGTACCATCCACACAATATGGCTTGCCCCGAGTGCATGTAGCTGGTGATCTAATATTAACTCCGGATATGCTCCACATCGCGGTTGGACCCATGTTAACTTTGCACGAGGGTGTCAAGATACTAGAGGTCCTCCTTCTTAAAGACAAAGATCCAAATTACCCGGTTTTCACAGCCAAGGTGCCATTGGACGTGGGCTTCATCGATGAACCCCCCGCGGATATATTATTCATAGTGTACGAGGACATCTTCAAGCTGTTTCTCATGAAACGGTTGGAATGTAACTTGGTTCGCCTATACATGCTCAATCTGGCGATCAAGATCAAGAGAGAGAGTACCCCGGAAGTCGCGATAGTGGATCCCTACTACATGCGGGACAACCAGTTGGTCGAAGGATCAGAGACACGGACCAAGTCGACGGCGTACCTCGAGAAGTTCATGGTGGACAACAAGAGGAAGGACACACTTCTTTTGCCTTTCTTCCCCGAGTAAGTACACACTCGCTCATTGCCGCTGTAACTTATGCATTTCTTATAGATTTCTTCCTTTGCTGTTTTTCCAACATTCCGTTCCAATTGTGTTGCACAAAGACAAATATTGCACACTCATCGTCCTTGCCCCGAGGTATTCGCTAGCCACGTATTTCGACTCGGGGAGTTTGACGAAGAAGAAATACTACACCAGAATAAGGGGCGTTCTTAATGAGGCTCTCGAGGGCTACGCCAAGTAGGGATGCACCTTCATAGATAAAGGGGAATGTATCAAGGATGGCAAACACATGTTCAAGCACATGCTCTAGTTCCCCTGCATCAAGCAGCCTATTACTCGTAGAGCCAAGGAGGCCTTATACGTCCTCCATCACCTTAAAGGCTATGTTCGAGATTTCCAGAACCTAACGCTGCCATCTAGTCTCCAAGGATGGGCCGAAACTTTGGTGTGAAGCGGTGATGATGATCTTAGAGAATACTTCCATCACATTCAGCAGAAGTTGTCGCAAATCATCATTGAAGATGTCAACACATGGGAGGGGCTACAACAAGCCAGAGTGTTGAGTAAGAGGGAGATCGAAGAACGCCTCCGTAAGAAGGGTGACACAAGGACGTGGATGACGAAATAGGGCTATCAACCATTCCCGAAGCTGATCAAGAAGAAGTCTTCATGATCAATGTGTGCCTCTAGCATGATCGAGTGTGTGTGTATATATTCTCGATGGACGCCTGCTGTAGTGTGTGTGTCATAAACTTTATTATCTTGTCGTCGAAATAGTCGTTGAACTTATTACTTCAATGATGACCACGATGATATCTTTTAGGTTTATGGATCCTTTGTTTTATATTTTGTGAACATATATATATATATATATGGATGTTAACCGTTTATTAATTCTTTTCGTTGCATTTTTACTAATATGCGTTGTCGTCTATAGTGATGGCGACAAGGTGGTATGTGGTGTACATGGGTAGAGTTCTAGTCGTCTATGAGGAGTGGGAGGATTGTCACAAACAAGTGAACAAGTTGAGTGGCAACATCTACAAAGGTTACATGACTAGAGAGGAGGTGGTAGCCAAGTGGAGGAACCACCTGTGGAAGAAGAACCGGATGAAGATATTGGTCGGGCTCATACTCTTGCTTACCATCATCACAGCTGTATTCGATTTGATCCTAGTGTAGGGGCGGTGACTACTTCAGATTTGTAATGTGAGCTGATATGAACTTTGTATTCGGCACTTGTGTAAAAATTCGGCACTTGACACTATATATGTATCTTGATCAGGCTCTAAGTGTGATGACATTATACTCGTGTTTGTATTATATGTCAGTTTTCATCTACTACATGTGCAATGTATTGTTTATATTGATCTAGATAAATACTGTATAAATACCTAATTATACACCAGGAACGTATTTTACTTTAAATACTGTAATATAGTCAGTGGCGCATATATAAAATATGTCTGTGGTGCATATCCTTTCTGTGGCGCATATGAAGAAATGCGCCACTGAACATATTCCTGTGGCACATATGAAGAATGCACCACAGAAGTCTGAGACTTCTGTGGCGCATATCTATATGCGCCACAAAAAGAAGATAGATATGTGCCACAGAAGATAGATATACATGCGCCACGGAAGAGCTGTTTCCTAGTAGTGGGGGTGAGCTTGCCACCTTTTTCACATCTATCTGGACGCCTTGATCTGTGGCGCATATGGCAGTCATGCGCCACAAATGTTCAAACTTCTGTGGCGCATACAGCAGTATGCACCATAGAACAAGGTGGTGCAGGTTAAAGTGGTGGGACCTAGGTCAGGTTTCTATGGCGCATGTGTGGATATGCACATAGAAATCAAACATATCTATGGCACATATCAACACATGCGCTACAGAAAGTGGGTAAAATAGATTCTGTGGTGGGGCCTGCCTCCACTTTGTGTGGCACATAAGGAAATATGCGCCACAGATCTTGTCTCTTTTATGTGGCATCTGTCATTATGCGCCACAGAAAGTGGATCACCCCACCCTGGCTAGCAGGTCCCACCTAACTTCTGCGGCGCATGTGTACTGAAATGCGCCACATATATTTTTAGTATCTGTGGCGCATTTTACCTAGTGCGCCATTGATACTTGTCTATGGCGCATAGTTTTCCATATGCGCCACAAAATATCATGTCTACCTATAGCTGTTTTCCTAGTAGTGTCAATGTCTTGCTTATGTCTTTTCATGATTAAAGTGCTAAGTAGTTGTGTTACCAGTATAACATGTCCGATCGATTTTAGTTGGTACAGTATTCTCAGTCTTCTTACTAGGTTCTAGCTTCTACTATATTACATGTTGCAGCATAGAGGTGCTCTCGTTATTGAATGCGTAAATTATTTTAATACTTGTTTAGATCAGGTGCTTTACTATTGCATGCGTATGGTATAGTAGCTTTCTGTATGCTCCTGTTATTTCATCTGTGTGCCTGGTAGTATGTCTAGCTAGCATATTGTAGGTTTGTGTATTGCATATTTTATCTATTCCATCTCTTTGGACTATATTAAACCTATATTATTTTTATAATAATATTAGAATTAGTTTAGAATGGTAGACCAACCAATATACCGAAACGTCTAAACCTTGCAACCCTATTTGGATCTTTTTATTTAGATCTTTCTATTTGGATTTTATTTATGGTTATTAGAATTTGTATTTATGTGTGTTTCAATCGTTATGACGGGTAGGGAGTGATGAGTTCGAGTAGAATCAATATTACGAGGAAGAACACTTTAACGACAACGAAGGCATGCCCCTTACCATGTCTTATCCCAGTTTTATAAAGTACATGTTATTATTGTTTTACAAATATTACTGCTATTTTGGTTACCCACATACCTTGATATACCTGTCGACATACACAACCCTGAGTAGATATTATATATTAATCATGTAGAGTAGAATTGCTTATCCATGCTAAATAATATTTAGGATCCTTGATCTCCCCTCTTCGGAGCAATTGGATGACCCTCGGGTCAAATATACACTTTTGAAACTTGCTGAGCTCACTGAGATAGCCATTGTTGCTTCCTCTACTCTAGGTGAAACTTACCATCTAAACACTGGTGCGGGCGACAGCTGGATTAAAGGAAGGAGCGATTGGCTGGCCTTCACTAGTTGAAGGGGCAATCTATCATCCGTGCCGCATGAGGGACTAATAATTCTTGGATTTGAAGATTGTGACCATCGTATAACCACATGCTATAATGGGCACTGGTTTGGTCAAGTAAGTTAGTCAACCTTAGTTGTTGATGTCGCCGTACCGCTGATGAGGTGTCTTCCTACGGGGGAGCCTTCAGCACAGATGGGGGGACCGGTTTGGGGACATACTCTCAGTTCCGTGCGCCATACCCGGTAGGCATGTCACATCTTTGGAGGATCTAGCTAAAAGACCTTGTCACAATCCCTCTGCCGGTACACCAATTGGTGTGTATTAAACCAGCGACGGCTGGTGGGCATTAAGACGGGATTGTGTCGTGTGGGAATAACCTTTGCAGAGTTTAACTATTCGAATAGCCATGTCCACGGTCATGGACGACACATGAATCTTTCTTGACATACGGGAACCTGTCTTGCTACTTTCCTCTTTGCCCCTATCCTTATCCTGGAATCTATGAACTGTGTGAGTTGTCATGGAAAACCACACTATTGAGAAATACCACATTGATGATAAACATGTTTTCGTCTGAAACCGCTTTTATCAAAACTATTGCCATATCGCAAATAAAATTGGTTTTATGCAAAAGAATCATATAGCCTCCACATAAAGCCACATGTAGATATTATAAGTTTTGCATAAGGGATATGTTGAGTACGTTATGTACTCATGGCAATGCTTTTGTTGATACTTCAGAGTACTATGGAGAAGGAGATGAATATGATTATTATGATGACACTGATGTGTGAGGCCTCGTGGACTACATCGATTACGTGTGGTTGAGATGGAGTCGCTACATGTTTGATATTTCCGTTATGTTTTCTGGATGTAATAAATGTCACTAGACATTTCACTATGATGTTATCCAGACTTTGTAACAGAGTACTTTTGTATGTCTGCAATGATATACATTTCGCTGTGTCGTCAACATTGATCTTGGGATTGACGAATAAACACATGAGGTCTAGAAGTTAAATTCCGGTCTTCACAATATGTAACACCCCTAGTTATATTAATAATAATTAGGGATTGTATGTGCATTCATAAGCATCATCTAATTTGCTAAAAAGAAATGCAATCAAAGAAAAAGTAATACAAAACCCTTAACCTGGCTTCCCCCTTTCTTTCAAGGCAATTCAAATTGCTTTTGAATTTTTAAAAGTACAAAAAGTATGGAACCAAAAGATTTATAAAGGGGCCCTAAAGTATTTCAAAAATGTTTACAAAGTTTTGGTATTTTGAAATATCTTAAAACAGATTTGAATTTGGAAATACCAATATAAAAAGGAGAAAACAAAATGGAAAAACATTTGTAGGAAAAAATACAGCTAGAACCCTCCTGGGCCGAGCCCGGATTCCTCTCTCTGCCTGTCTCTCTCGCACGCGCAACAGCTAGCAGCCTAGTAGCCGACCCACCTTGGCCCACTCAGCCTGGTACCGTTTCGGTCCTCCCCATCGTCATATTCCTCGCTAGTCGATCCTGGAAGTAGCTCGTTGGCCTCGCTACAGCCGTCGTCGGGCGCAACATACGCGCCGCTGCCTGCCAATACCTATAAGACCCACTAGACGATGCCACGAACCCTAGCCGGGCACAACTTTCCCTCTTCCTCTCCCTCTCTCGTTTCTTCTCGCGGCCCAAACCCTAGCTTGCCAGATGCCGCGTCGTCACCCTTGTCCTCCTCTGTGAAGCGCGCGTGCCGGGAAGCCCCTGTCTCACCGGAATCGAGCCCGTTCTCATCGCCGGTCGTTGTAGTCATCGCCTCAATTCATCACCGTCCGATCTCCCCTCGGTTCTCTGACCCATCCATCGTGCTCAGGGTGAGGCATTACTCCTCGTGGATCACTCCTAACCCTCTGTCTCGCTCTCTATCATCGTCCCACCATGTCCCTTCCATCGCCGCCTTTTTCCATCGTTGCTGCCTAACCTCCGGTGGTCTTTCTGCAGCAGTGCTACCACTATATGGTCGCCCGCGACACCCTGAGTCGAGCAAGACCCTTATCGCTCGCCCGCGCACCCCCGATTGATGGATCGATCCACGATCTGAGGATCAAGCCCCAGCTGATGTCAGCATGATGTCATGCCCATGTCATAATGCCTTCTCTTTTTATTAAATGTTTTGTAATTCTTTTTGGAAATAAAAATAACCCTGTGGGCCCCATCTGTCAGGTTTTTAATCTTTTTAGAAATTAATTTCTATAAATTATTAAATATATAACATGTGGGACCAAGTCGAAAAATATTTAATATATTCCAAAATTATTTAATTACTTTAAAAATGGTTTAAAATGTATTTAAATTGGGAAAATTTATAACTAATCCATTTTAAATCAGAAAATACAAATAATATATCAAAATGTTTAGGAAAATAAGATATACACAATATAATCAAAATCATGCATTGTTAAGCAACTTATATGACAAGTTTAATTAGAAGAACCAATTGAACCTCGTAGGTGACTCTAAGGATCCCCCTGTTCTAGGGTTTGGACCCCTCAGACCATGTTTAAAATCACCAAGCATGTAGTAGTGTTCATTCCAATACTCTTTAACCTGTCATATCATCATTCTTGCTTGAGCAATGCATTGATGCCATGTATTGACTGTTGCTTTCCTTCCTGGTGTTTCTACTTCTTCTCGGTAGACCTCGAAGTTGATGTGAGCAACAAGATCAATTCTAAGATTGAAGATTCAGATTAACACCATCGAAGGTTATTAACGAACACGCCCATCTGATGAACCCTGAAGATCTACATCCGAGTATCAACTGGCAAAGGCAAGCATAGCCCTACACATGATATAATCCTATGATTTCAAAGTATTTCAATTCTTTCCATGTGTATACGATTCTAGAGTCTTTTATCGATAGATAGATTACTCCTACCTGATGCATGTCACCTTTGTAGCCTATACTCCCTGATCCACTACTCCTAGCATAACTAGGGATTGGCTTATGAGCTTCCCTAGAGTTGTTATGTTTGTTGTGCTTCGCCATGCTTAGTTGTTACTGCTTTTCCATCTGATATATGAACCAGAGCTGCGAATGAACCTAGTTGGACAGGATGACGTGGTATGATCAGACATGCAAGTAAACATGCTAAGGCTCCTATGGGAGGCCACAATGGGTTGTGGTTTTTGCAGTCCCATACTTGCCACCACTAGGACATGAGTCTTGCCTCTTGAACCAAGATGAGCGTACAACCACACGGGGGCCTAGAAACCCCCTCAACCAACTAACTTGCCTAGTAGATTCCATGAGTCACATAGTTCGGGCTTTCCATTCAATATATTCATTCTGGTTTTTCTCGAAGGTGGTGAAGAAGGTGCATTCATACAGGTAGGTAAGTGTGGTCGGGAACAAGAGAGGAACGGCCTCCGTAATCTTGAACCCTGCGCATATCTCTAGGGACCAGATTTGGGACTTGACCTGTTACAGTGGCATCTGGTTAGCGCGTGACTCATGGTCTCGGCTAAAGCAAGGTAAAGGTCGTGGTTAACCTCTATCTGTCGGCCTTCCAAGGAAGAGGGCTTATAGCTTAGCACTAAGAATTGGTTGCTACATGTGGGTAAAGTTGTACACCCCTGCAGGGTAATTAATCTTTTCAAAAAGCCGTATCCACGGTTATGGATGACTTGGGAACAGATTCAAAGATCATAGAGAACTACAACCTAATCGTAATATTTGGCGAGAAAGTAAAGTGTGTTTAAGGATGCTTCCTCGAGGATCGTGGGGGTGATCCTAGTTGGTAGGTTCAGCTGACAAAGATTCTGTGGATATCAAAAGATGATCAAAGCTAGTGATATCACTTTCTTATCCCCTTTTAAAATGATCTGTTTAGTCAATCTTCTCCTACCTCTTTTACAAGGAAAGATAGCTTTATGCAAAATAACCCCACTAGCCATAAGTCTTGCGGAGTACACCCTGTACTTAGCCTTGATTTGTTGATACTTTTGCAGCAGGTAAGTGTTACCATAAAAGATGAGTTCTTTACGGCATTGATATCGGCGAGTAGCTTGGGGTCCCTGGTCGGCAGCCTAGAATCTATTGATTGGGATGTCATCATTATGCTTCAGGCCTCTTAGGCCATTTATTAAGTTTGCTATACTTAATAGCATAATTTACGTTCGTTGTTTGATGTTTGTGGTTAGTGACCTCTTCTTGTAATAATTTGGTTATTTGCTCAGTTATGAGCTTGCTATAATAACTTTTGTGTCGTAAGGTAACTATTGTGTTACTGATTCTCTCTCTATACGCTTCTAGGATTTAAGTTAGACTTATATCAGACACAGGTCTAGGATTTATCTAGCCTTAAACTTTGGGGTCTGATAGTATAGTTGGAAAAAATAAGTTGGAGATGGTATGGCAGAAAACTTACCAAAGATTGCATCATCTACTTTGGTTTTCTCCCCCCAAAGACTTAGGAGTTAATCCCGAAGAGCTTCGGTGGTTGATACCTTCGATACGGATTCACGGATGTAGTATAATAGCTTTTTCCCTCGAAGACCTAGGTTTAATCGAACCTTGGAAAGCAATGCTAAAAGGAAATAAAAAGGACACATCTACAAGACTTTGTTTATTCGTTTTACCTTAGTTTACCAGACCAATGTAGTTTACTTTTATAATGGGTTGAATCAATGGATGGAGATAGGCCAGGGTTGAAGATCTACCTGCAGCTGCACATCATGTGGGAGAAAATATAATAATAAGCATAGTCATGTGTAATGTTTCGATGGAGATAATCTCTTGTGGGAAACACATCCTAATATAGTAGAGCCCCCGTGATGCAGTGGGCATAGGAATAGTATTTTAATCCAACCGGGTGCACACCGAAACAACGGGCTACAAACGGTTATTAAGTGTAAAACACAGATCAAAGCTTTAAGTGGTGATGTTGTTGTGATCCCGAATGGGTCGCTAAGCGAAGACTGTACTACCCTTTCTGTCTCTAGGGTTCCTATGAGATCGCCGCTAGCGAAGTATCTCACCTCAAGCCTTTATCAATCTATGGCATCTTTAGTTCCTATAAGTCCACAGATCGAGACAAGATACAAAGAAACAAAATATACAAATCTCAATTGCAAACAAAATACAATACTCCCATGAATTAGTTGCACATAATCGCTGCAAGGTTTCTCCACAACCATAGCCCGTGAGGACTAAGCACTCGTAACAAATAGATCGGAGATAGAATACATCATACAAATACTTAGATTGAAATCAAATATTCTTACAATGGTTGCCAAATCATAAGGATATCTAAAGTACAAAGCAATGGTTGTGGCTAGTGGAGGGGATGGATGATGGAAATGATGAACAATGGTGTGGATCTCATTTGGTGGTGTTGTGGCATAATCTGAGAATGGCAGCTGATGAGTCCAAAATCGAAGCATATTTATCTTTGTTTTTGCATACATAGAGTAGGTAATTTTGTATTTTATTGCGTCTACGTGCGCTATTTTGTTCTTGTTTCAACAGGATACCAAATCACAGAGTCATATATGAACATATCAATTATAGCTGTCATATTGTGTAATTATATGATATTTCTAAGTGATAAAAGTCATTTTATGTATTTACCTCCACACATGGAATAATACCAAACAAGGGGGAGGCACTAGTACCGATAATGACCACTATTATGGGTGGAGCCCTCCCGTACCAAGCGCCATCGTGACCGCCTCATTAAATACTTTCCCCTGGTGAATACGAGAAGGAGATCCAACATTCACAGCCACCAGAAACCACGAAAAACCATATCTGAAAGGGATCTAAAGGAGGAACTTGGTTGGGGCAAAATCCTAGCTGCTTCATAGATCATTGGAGGACAACACATCATCCCCTTTATCATCAACCACTGCATCTCCATTACCACCATTACCCCCATCTCTCATCTATTAGATCTCTTTGTAATTCCAGATTCAATTGTGGTTTGCATTAGATCTACCTTTGTACTTTTATCCATCCATTTGATTATGATGATGTTGTTGATTGTTTCCATGAGTGATTAGTTCCTTTTTTCTTGGGGAGATGGAGAAACCCTAGCACCATTATGAACTTGTAATAAAGATGATCTATTCTTGTGTCAGTATGACTTGCTTCTCTATGATATAATTGTGATTTGTGTTTGATATCTCTCTTTAGATGATATGTGAAGTCGACCACATATCATTTGCCCTTGGGACTAAAGGGAGGGAGAAATCCTTTGGATGTGTCTTGGAAGCGTACCCGGAATACCCTGTGACAGATTGGTGTTGGCTCGTAACCTACACGATTAAAGGAGGGTTAAATAGGTACTCCCTAAGCTAATTACGATATCCACGGGGAAACCCTTAATTGTGTTTGTTTGTATGGGTAACTTCTCTCAGACATCGCAGTGGTTATTTGGAGGTGACCTCACTCTTGGCTCAACAAAGTGGCTTCCTACGAGCCTTGCAGTGAACATCTTATTATAGGGCTCTCTCCACACATATAATGACACAAGGAGTATGTTATCTGGATTACATATAACAATAATACTATGCTAGTGGTGTATACTACATCCTCGAGAACGTTTTAGCCCTATTGAGTTCAACCACGCTTTCATACAAACTTGTTACTTGTTTTCTTTTACTTGTTTTAATACCTTTCTGCAAACAACCATAAACCTTTCAAACACCATGTGGGTTCGATATCTTTACTTCGAAACAAGCTACAATTGGTCTGTGCACTTGCAGTCATCAAGCTATTTTCTGGCGCTGTTGCCTGGGAGCTAAGCGCTTTTGGCCTTTGTTCTTAGTTACTTATTTCTACTCATTGTTTTACTAAAGTTGTTTGCTAATTTCAGGTAAGCACCATCACTGCACTCGGACTGATTAATCAGCTCGACGCTACCAAATACCTCGGGAAGTTCAATAGAGGAATAGTTAAAGAATTCCCGAGTGGGAGAGAACCAGAATACGAGGTCAACCCTCGTTTTATCACTATTATTAAAGAGAAATCTTTTGTAGGAGATGATCCCGATGAGGATCCTTACAATCATTTAATGCATTTTACCGAGCTATGTTGGACTATTAAATTGAGAGGCTATTCTGATGATGAATTGAAACTTAAACTATTTAGCCAATCTCTAACCAACACTGCTTTGGCTTGGTATAAAATTTTCCCTACAGAAAAACTCCATACCTGGGAAATACTTAAAGGAGAATTTGTGTATCGATTCTTTCCCAAGGTAAAAAACTGCTGAAGTAAGAAGGTCAATTACAAACTTCAAGAACCGCCCTGCTGAAGGATTGGTAAGAGCCTACAAAAGGTACATGTCTCAACTTCATAAATGTCCCCATCATGATTTACCTGAATGGTACATTTTGCATATTTTCTATGGAGGACTTAATCAAGAAATTAAACATGAGCTTGACATTAATTCAGGAGGATCTTTCATGGAGTTAACTATAATTAAAGCTTGGGAACTTTTAGAACGAATTCGCCGTAATAGAGAAACATGGGGATTTGATTTAGGAGGCGAAGGAGGTATACAAATTTAATATGGTTGTCTCAATGCTTATCAAGACTCCGGTAAGGTAAAATAAACTGGTAATGAACTGCAACTTGATGATGATATTATTTTGCAAATCCTTTAGTCTTTACAGAATATATTGAAGCTCCTAAGAAAGACTGGCTTCATTATACTCCGCCGCCTGAGATAGTTGTAGAAGAAGATCCAATAATCATGGCCCCTATCGAGCCATTAAGGAGGCATCCACATATGTTAAACCCTTTCCTTTTCCAAGGACGGTAAGGAAACATATGGTGACTCAACAACTGGAGGATCAACACAAAGAGGAAGAATTATTTCTCAAGGAGCTGGAAGAGGAAACACAAATAAGGAAAACTGAAGAAGAGCATGTAGAAGAGGCAGAGGCATCAATAAATGAAGATATTTTAACCATATTTTCACATTGCAACGTGATTGATCTAGATACCGAAGCTTCACAATTTGTTGAATAAAAGGTAAAAGCTAAAGAAGTGTGTAAGCCTATCCTCCCGTGCAATTTTGGAGGAACTTCCTATTATGGCCTTTGTGATATTGGAACAGCTGTTAACGTCATCCCTATGGGAATAGTTAGGAATGTACCAATCTGTATTGAACCTTACAAATATTCCATTGATTTTGTGCTTATTGGTATGCCCACTGACGTTTATTGTCCGATCATTTTTGGAAGAACTTTTCTAAATACCACAGGAGCCAACATAGACTGCAAGAAGCAAACTGTGTCTCTCAAGTTTGCTGAAGAGAAAATGGATTTTCACTTCTCTAAATTTGACTATAAGCCGGCTATTTAAGAATTGGATGATGATGAGTAAGTAGGTAATATCGTAAATTTAGCCTCAATAGTCATCGAGACCTCTGACAATGATCTAGCAAGTTTAGTCAATAATATCCTTCAAGACATAGAAAAGCTGAAATAGATGACTATCTCGACTCTACAACTGAGGTGGACTTTGAGATTAATTAAAAATATGAAGAACCCATAAGGAAAGTAGACAAGGCTCTTCCTCCTCCAATCCTTAAAAATCTACCCAAGGAACTGAAATATAAGTTTCTTGATGAGACAAACAAATTTCCTGTTATATAAGTGCTAACCTCGCAGAGAAAGAGGAGGAAAACTTAATGAAGGTTCTCCGCATGCAACGAAATGCTCTTGGGTATTCGACGAGTGACTTGAAGGGGATTAGTCCCTCGATAGCCACCCATAGAGTATTCATGGAAGAAGGATCTCAGCTAGTCGCAGACTTTCAGCGATGTCTTAAACCTCACATGAAATAGGAGGTAAGAAAAGAAATAATACATTTGTTGGATGCAGGCGTCATATTTCATGTGGAGGGTAGTGAATGGGTAAGTCCTGCTCATTGTGTTCCAAAGAAATGTGGGTTTACAATTGTAGAAAATGAACATAATGAAATGGTACCTACTAGGACTATTGTTGGACACAGGATGTGCATTGACTATAGGAAACTTAATAAGGAAACTCGGAAGGACCATTACCCTCTACCGTTTATAGATCAAACTTTAGAAAGTCTTGCTATGCATTCTCAATTTTGTTACTTAGACGGTTATTCCGGTTTTTCCCAAATTGTTGTACACCCCGATGACCAACTTAAAACTAATTTTATTTGTCCTATGGCCTTTATGCTTATCATTGTATGCCTTTTGGTCTTTGTAATGCTCCTGCCACTTTTCAAAGTTGCATGACTGCTATTTTTTCTGATTGTATTGAAAGTATTATGGAAGTATTCTCTGTGTATGGAACTTCCTTTAATCATTGTCTCCATAATCTTCATAAAGTTTCGTAGAGATGTGAAGACACTAACTTAGTCTTGAACTAGGAGAAATGCCATTTTGTGGTTCAAGAAGGTATAATACTCGGTCACAAAGTCTTAGGAAAGGGCATAGAAGTTGATAAGGCAAATATTGAAACTATAGAAAGGTTACCCTATCCTCGAGACATAATAGGTATAAGAAGATTCTTAGGGTATGTAGGATTTTATAGAAGATTCGTTAAGAATTTTTTGAAAACTGCTAGACCTTTAATGAACCTTCTTCAAAAGGATGTTTCTTTTAATTTTGATGAAAAGTGTCTTACTTCTTTCAACATATTAAAACAAGCCCTTCTTGAAGCTCCCATTATAAAACCACCTAATTGGAAGAAACCTTTTGAGTTGTTTTGCGAAGCTAGTCATGAAGCTGTAGGACAAATTCTTTGTTAGTATGATGGTGATGACCTTAATAACATTCATCATGCTAGTCCCACCTTAAGCGGGGCCCAAAAGAAATATATCATGGTAGAAAATGAATTCTTCACAGTAGTTTTCTGCTGTGATAAATTTAGATCTTATAACATGGACTCCAAAGTAAGAGTACACACTGATCATGTTGGCTTAAAGGAAATCCTAGAAAGGACTGATGTTAATCCAAGAATTTTCCGTTGGACTCTACTTTTGCAAGAATTTGATTTATAGATCCTACAAAGGAAGGAAGATATGAAGGAAATATTCATGGACACTCAAGAAGCTACTCATCCTAAGGAGGTGTCATTCGTGTGTATACCTATGGGAACCACACTACCAAAAAAGGAAGTTCTTTATTACTTCCTGCAATGGTTTTGGTGATTTTCTATGACGTACTTTATTTAAAGAGTGGAAGAAAAGATACTCAAATGAGTCCATACTCCCTCGATGATCATTCCTTATGAAATCCTTAACACATCCTTGTTCTACATGAGTTTCTGCTATTTCCTTTTGCATATTTGATTTCCTTTCGTTTTTTCTGAGATCATTGTGTCGGTCTTAGGAGATCGGTATGGGCGGGTGGTACGGCCAGATCTGCCCATACCATTGGTCGTTAAGCCTGTTGATGCCTTTGTTTCGTTTTCGCATAGTCGGTACGACCGCACCGTACGGGCACACCCCCCGTATGGCTGGTCATTATCTATTATGTGACTGCCTTCAACTTTTCGTTTATTCTTGCGTAAAAAAAACTGCCGCGAAGTCGGTACGGATGGGCAGTACGGACGGATTGACTAATTACCGACTTCAACTCGTGTCGTTTTTGGAAACAACTTGGTACGGGCGCGCCGTACGGGCGTGCGCCCATCCGTCTGGTCGTTACGACCCAATTTTCCTTCTTTTGCATTTATTTGTTTCCATATTTGTTAGGATTCTTTTCTTGTGCGACCCTTTTCCTCTCAGTATGAATTTTACCTTGCCTCTAACCCCTTATAACTCTTTTCAGAGATCCACCTCTCTCTTATATCAACAAATCTAATCTTTTTGATGCACTACTTGATTCAGGGCAAAGGAAAGCCTCTAAACCTCATGGCTTGTTCATGGGATAATTTCCAGACCTCCTCCATCGAAGCTGATGATCGTGAAGCTCAAGGCTTAAGCCCAAAGGACAAGCGATACACTTATGATTCCGATGACGATTCTGAAGACACTAGATCTTCATGGAGCAATGAAAGAGGGGATGGAAGCAACTGGATTACTTAGCAATGGTGAAGCCTGAAGATGAGGAAGAAGCCAAGAAACCTCATGGGAAGGGGTGCACAGAGTCGCTCAATCTCATCTCCATCAACTACTCTTCACCAAAGCGTAAGTAGTATAACAGATCCAATGTAGGAACTTATCAGGAGACTATGGCTCATACGTCAACAACAATGAAGATCACCATGAACGCACGAATGAGCGTGAAGCCACAAGAGGATTGGGGGTTCAACCTTCTGGAAGTGTCAGTTGGAGCCCACGTCCCAGACAATGAACACCATCTTCACAGGATAGAGAAGTACTAGAAAGAAGAGCTCATCCACAGGGAGATCATGCGGAAGCGCCTCTTGGATCTTGAAGGCAAGAAGGAACTCAATGACATGATGAGCAAAGTTGCTGATGGGATGTTCCTCTTGCGTTCGGATCTACAGAAGTGTATTCAATGCATATCTGCAATAGAAGAGACAAACAAGAAGCTTTGAGTGGCACTCTCCAACAAGGCTCCTTCACCATGATGCACACCATAGTATCAAATAATCGCAAGGGATTATTTGATCCAACCGGATTGATTCCAAGCTTGGGGGGATCTATGAGAACCTTGTAATCTATCTTACAATTTTTGCATGTTTACTTTTCTGCATGCATTGTTAGGCTTAAAATTCCGAATTTGCATTAGTTGCATCAACTTCGAGTTACCTTTGTTCAAGAGAAGATTTATATCTGTTGAGTTAAGAGACTTTATGATAATTGAAGTTGTGTTTGATTCATGATTATTATATTGGGTGATTGAACTAGGTTGAGTGTTATGATACTTGTACAACTGCCATAATTTTAGGGACTTCCACACCAACAAAGGTATTGATTAAGTTATGAGAAAAAAATGCTGGTAGCATATTATAATTAAGAGTTTTTTTAAAGCCATCGAAGTAGTGAGCATGATCAAATAGCTATGCTGAAAAGAAGAAGAGAAAAGGGAGCAAGTAAAAATATAGACATACAAGTATCAAATGAAAATAAGAAAGCAACTACCAAAAGAATCAAACATAGAAAAAAGAGAAAGAAAATGATCATGAATCTTCATTACTAAACTTAGTGCTATATATCTTTAAACTTTGTGATTATATGATATGTTGAATCACTAGAAGCTTCTTATAATTTCATTAATACTGAAAAAGGTGTGGAAGCCTCTAAGTTATGTAATGTGTAAGGGTATGGTAATACCCCTGACGTATCTCTACATCCGATGTTGTATTCCTATTTTAATTTCTACCTCATTTATTATAACGACTCTTGTCTCATGAACATGATGGTCTTGTCCATAAGCCACAATCTTGCTCGGGGACGAGCAAGAGCCTAGCTTGGGGGAGTTGATGACTCCAAAATTGAACCATATTTACCATTTGTGTTTGCATAAATAGAGTAGGGATTTTTGTATTTCACTGCGTCTACGCACGCTATTTTGTTCTTGTTTCAACTGGATCCCAAATCATAGAGTCATATATGAACATATCAATTAGAGTTGTCATATTGTGTAACTATATGATATTTCTAAGTCATAAAGGTCATTTTATGAATTTACCTTCGCACCTGGAAGAATACCAAACAATGCGGAGACACCAGTACCGATAATGACCACTAGTACGGGTGGAGCCCGCCCGTACCGTCCGCCCGTACCAGGCACCATCGTGACTTCCTCGTTAAATACTTTCCCCTAGCAAAGACGAGCATGAGATCTGACATTCACAGCAACTAGAAACCACGAAAAACCACATTTGAAAGGGATCAAAAGGAGGAACTTAGCTGGGGTAAAATCCGAGTTGCTTCACGGATCATTGGAGGACAACACATCATGCTCTTCATCATCAACCACTGCATCTCCATTACCACCATTACCCCCATCTCTCATCTATTAGATCTCTTTGTAATTCCAGATTCAATAATGGTTTGCATTAGATCTACCTTCATACTTTTATCCATCCATTTGATTATGATGATGTTGTTGATTGTTTCCATGAGTGAGTAGTTCCTTTGTTCTTGGGGGGATGGAGAAAACCTAGCACCGTTATGAACTTGTAATAAAGATGATCTATTCTTGTGTCTGTATGACTTGCTTCTCTATGATATAATTATGATTTGTGTTTGATCTCTCTCTCTTTAGATGATATGTGAAGTCGACCACATATCATTTTCTCTTGGGACTAAAGGGAGACAGAAATCCTTTGGACGTGTCTGGGAAGCGTACTCGAAATGCCCCGTGACAGATTGGCGCCGGCTCGTAACCTACATGGTTAAAGGAGGGTTAAAGAGGGACTCTCTAAGATAATTACGATATCCACGGGGAAACCCTTAATTGCAGTGGTTTGTATGGGTGACTGCTCTCAGACATCAAAGTGGTTATTTAGAGGTGACCTCACTGTTGGCTCAACAAAGTGGCTTCCTACGAGCCTTGTAGTGAACATCTTATTATGGGGCTCTCTCCACACATATCATGACACAAGGAGTATGTTATCTTGATTACATATAACAATAATACTATGTTAGTGGTGTATCCTACATCCCCGAGAACGTTTTAGCCCTATTGAGTTCAACCACGCTTTCATACAAACTTGTTACTTGTTTTAATTACTTTTCTACAAACAACCATAAACCTTTCAAACACCCTTTACTTGAGATCAAAGGTAGCTTATAAGTACCCTTTGGTAGATAGTAATGAGGGGCATAAAGACCTTTACCAATAGCTCTCTATGGGTTCGATGTCTTTACTTCGAAACTAGCTACAATTGTTTTGAGCACTTGCAGTCATCAGCGGCTCTCTGGCCGGCGGCTATAGCCTCAAAATATATAGGCGTCTTCGCGAAAGTCGTAGGGTTTGACGATACGTAGCCAACGCCACCTAGTATGGGCGGGCTCTGCCCATACCGGTGGTTGTTAAGCATGCTGACACATGGGAATGACTTCCCAATTACTTGGCCGTGTAGACTTCCTCAAAAACATTGATTATGACTCCTAATTCCGCATTAAAAACGTGATTTCCTACACAACACAATTCAAAGAAAGGTTTTGCATATCTTTGTAATTATTAGTCATTAGTGGCAAGGATTGAGAGTTTCTTATCAATTGCTTGACCAAAATCATTGTTTCAACACGGTGGAAGATGGCTAATTTTAGAGCCATCAACTTCCCCAGAGCTCAAATCTTGATCCCCCTCAAGCAAGAAGAAACGAAAGAACTATAACGAATTCAGCATTTAAACTTGAAACAACAAGAATAAGAATTCACGTATGATTGGTAATCATATGCGCTCAACACTTCATTCATTTGCTAGGCTTATCAACGTCAGAGAGATGACAAGAGTACTATACAAGCTTCGGTAAGTCAAGTCAATCAAAGTAAAGTTTAATATAAGTATAAGTAACTAGAAGTGTCGCAATAAATCAAATTCTTCTAGTTAACTCTTAGCTTGCCAAGGAACACTAGGATGTTTAAATAGCATAATTGATTAAGAGAGTGTAACACCCCAGCATTAGGATCCGACGAAGGGTATAATTAGGAATCCAAGTTTGTGCATGCATGCATCTGTAAAATCAGGGTAAATTTTTCGCCAAACAAAAAGCTAAAGGGACCAGAGTTTCTTTCGGTAACTGGAGGTAGGAATAGCTCTTGTTAGTGATTGCTATGAATTCTGACATGACCTTTAGGCATTATTAAGGTTTTGGGGACGATACTTTGAATTCAAATTCAAAATTTAAATCAATTTGAAAGAATTTGAACATTAGAAGTTTGTATTATAGATTTGATTTCCAAAATTCCTTATTAATATTATTTGGTTAAAATATAGTTATAATAGATAACAATAAGGATTTAAGAAAAGGAAATTAAATAAGGGATGGAATCTTATTTCCTGATTAAATAATAATAAAACAAATAGTGATTAATACACCAACAATACTGATTATTACTGAAGATAGAAACAAACTTTATTAATTTATAATCACATGTTTACAAGATTCTTTACAAAAAGGGATAAAAAGAAGATTACAATTGAAATCTATCTTACATATCTACTCCTATACTAGATCTTGTATGTCCAGATCTTGTTCCTACAATAAAGAAAAATAAGTAGATGAAAGAAAGGGTTAGTAGTTAGTAAGTTTAATCTCAGTAGTGAACAGTGAATTGCACTGTTCATGATACATCATTGAGTAAATAATAAAGGGGCAAGTTTCACCAAAGATGTAGTATCTGTTCTTTTAAGTAAATAGCCCAAATGCCACATTAGAAGCCAAGTGGAGAGAGGTAAGTTTCACCAGGCCAATAATAAGTAAACAGGTAAATGTGAAAGCCAAATTACTTGAGCTGATCCACATGCGCAGCTCACATAGACACACAGGTGAGTCACCTAAATGCATGGGATGTGCTGTACAAACGGCAGCAACAGAACAAACACTCAAACAGAGCACCTGCCGAAGCACAGATACAGGAAGCTCACTTCACTTTCTTAAACACACCCAGGAGCTCAGCGAGCTTGCCAGATCCAGCTAAAACCAACCAGCTAATCCACCAAAACAACCACCAGTGCATCATAAAATGGTGACATAAGGAGGGGGTGGTGCAGAAGGATAGCAAGGTCAACATCCTGATCACAGGAGAAGAGGAGGAGCAGGCGCAGAACCAGGAGGTCCAGGCCAAGATCCAGCCACCAGAACAGTCTAGCAACAACATCAACCACTCCAATATTGTGGTAAGTAAGATAAAACCTACACATGATCCAATTATCTTATCCAGATAAGAAGTCATGTGTTGTTCTATATTAAATCTCTCAGAAATCACCCAAGTGGGGTGTATCCATCATAGAGAAATCAAAGTTAAAGCTAATCAATACATCAATGCAAATAACCCCAGGATCTTAGACCAGCATCACTGATCCTGGATAAAAGCTATTTTCCAGATTAAATTAGCCCAAGGTATGGATTCTGGGCACATCTCTTAAAGGAGTAGCACCCCAGAATCTACAGATCTACTGAATCCAAGATGAGTAGCTGGTATCAATACTAGAAATCATCTATTAGTGACAACAAGTTAGGGAAACTAGCCCTATGCCTCAGAACAACATCATAGGCATGAAACAGTTGTTGGATATCATAAACCAACATGTACAACAAGTATTTTCAGAGTAATTAAGCATCTAGACAATTCTGGAACATTTATAACCCAAAGCTAGTACTAGAGCAAATCCTGTGTACCATTCCTAGGAGGTGTCACTAGGATTTGCTCTAAACAAGCAAAGCTTACCCCAATGATTACATAATCCAGGTCAACTAACAGTTAATCATCTTCCCAATACTTCACTTGGAAATCATATTTCACAGAAGAATTATTAACAGAGAGTATTCCAACTCAAGCATAATAGTGGTTTCAATTCAATAAAATGAAACCATCACAGAGGCAACAAGGGTGATCACATAGATTTAGTATACATTCACAAGGGGTTCTCTGACAGAGAACAAGATGGTAACAAATATTCAGCAGAGTACCAACTGATAGAAGGGAGAACAATTGGCTAGAACCAATAGCATGCAACAGATATCACTAGCACAAACAAAATACTAGAAGGGTATCACTGGTAGGAGGAACCAGAGCAACTAACCAACATATTCTGCAAGGATGAACCCTAGACAGGGGGAATACTCGTGTTCGTCATGCCCAGGAAGTAGCTAGAGCACAAGAGAGGATTACAGAAGGGGAGTAGTAAGATTTACTCAAGGTCCTCGCAAAAATAACCGAAGAGGAAGCAGAGGAATGGCCAGCGGTGGAGCGGAAGCGGCGGCACGGGGAGCACCCTGAAGGGGCGCTGCAACCCGCGCCTACAACACGTCAGAACCACCAGAGAAAAGGGGAGTACACGGTGAGAAAATCCCAGCGCACCATCGCCGATGCTCCAGTGCGGCCAAACCCTAACCCTAGTTTCGGGCAGGGGTCAGCACGGCCAGGAGGGAGCACCAATAGTGGATCTGCTTGGATAGAATGGAGCGGTGTCGTCGACTTAGCCATCATGCACCTTGGTGATGGCAACGGCGGCCTGACCTGGACGGATTGTGCGCGGTGGCGACAGCGAGCGGAGGAGGTGACTGCGTGAGCGAGAGAGAGAAAGAGAGAGAGAGAGAGAGAGAGAGAGAGAGAGAGAGGAGTGTGTGGGCGCCCAAGATACTACCCTAGTGACTTAACTGGGCCGAGTGGGCCGGGTTAGGTTGGGTCGGGCCAGCCTAGTGGGCCAGGCCCATATGTTAATAGGGTTATTTAAAAGTAAATAATTACAAATATGCCCCTAAAATAAAAAAAACTATAGATAATTAAATGAAAATCTTAAAAAAATACAAATAATATATCTATGAACTCACAAAAATATTTTCTATTAAGTAAAAATAATCAATAGAATTTTTGGCAACTAAAATTTAGGGCTATTATTAATAGGGTGCCAATTACTTTTGAATTTTATAAAAATATATGAAATACTTAAAATTGAATAAATTTCACTTTTAAGATCCTAAATGAATATACTATTATATAAAAATATTAATTCGTATTTTTGAAAAGTAAATTCAGTGTGACACAAATTAAGTCTTAAAGGAATTTTAGAAAATATTTAAAAGAGAAAGAAATAAGTAAGTTCATGTTTTTAATAATACATTTCTTTTATTAATCAAAGAAAATAGTAAACTTTTACTATGAGGGTAAAATACGCAAAGAAGCGGATAATAAATAATTGCATGACATTACTATGCATTACATATTGCTTCTTTAAATATTGTCCTTACCGGCCAATAATGGTTCTTTATAGAAATGATGGCTCTATGTATGGCGCCAGAAAAATGCTGGAGCGGTGTTGATGTAGAGCTCGTTGGGAACCCCAAGAGAAAGGTATGATGAGAACAGCAGCAAGTTTCCCTCAGTTATGAAACCAAGGTTTAATCGAACCGGTAGGAGCAAGGAAACACCCCAAAGGTGTTGCTAGCTGAGCTTTGGCAGGGCGCACTACCGGTGCTAGTAGCAACATGGAGACCTGCACAACACAACCATAGAACTTTGTCCCCAACTTGTGATGAGGTTGTCAATCTCACCGTGTTTTGCAGAAAACAAAGGATTAAACGTATCGAATGGAAAGAAGTAAAAGTTTGCAGAAAGTAAACACAAAGTAGTAAACATTTTGTAGATTGTATGTAAAGAAAAGGACTGGGATCCATAGTTCACGAGAGGTGGCTCTCCTTAGATAGATAACATGTTGGCTAAACAAATTACAGCAGGGCAATTGACAAACATTGAGAAAGCAATACATGCATATACTAATCATCTTGACTCCTTTGGAACTTGATTGGGCATTACAACATTATACATAGACCACCATCCAACTACATCTATGACTAATAATCCACCTTCAGGTTATCATCCGAACCCCCTCTAGTATTAAGTTGCAAGCAACAGATTATTGCTTTACTTAATCGTGTAAAGTAAACATTACGATTGTTCTATGAACAAAGGATTGTTGTTTTCTCCTAGTAGCAACAACACATCTAGTACCTTAGAGATTTCATCACTTCCCAGTTACGAGGCATGAACCCACTATCGAGCATAAATACTAACTCTTGGAGTTGCTAGCATCTACTTGGCCAAGGTAGCTACTAACAACGGAAAGCATGCAAGATCACAAATAACAAAGACATGATAGAATCAATAATCAATCTGAAATAGCATCTCAATATCCATCAGATCCCCGCAAACACAACATGTAGAATTACAAATAGATGATCTTGATCATGAACGGAGCTCACAAGATCTAAAGACGAAAGCACAAAGGAGGATAACCAGCCATCTAGCTACTACATGGATCCGTAGTCCAAGGATGAACTACTCAAGCATCACACCGGAGGCTTAGATGGTGATGAAGAAGGCCTCCAGGGTGAATTCCCCTCTCCGGAAGGGTGCCAGGAAGAGCTTCAGATCCCTCCCGATGTAGGGATGGAGATGACGGCGGCTACAGTCTCTTTCGTGGATTTTTGATCGGGTACTTAGGGTTTATGTCCTGAGGGCATCTTATAGTCGGAACGGGAGGCCGAGGGGGTGCCAGGGCTGGCCTCACCACCCCCTGGCGTGGGCCAGGCTAGGCCACGTGGCCAGGTGGTGTGGTGGCCCCTGGCCCCTCTCCGTCTCGTACTCTGGCATCTGATGACTTCCGGAAAATAAGCACTTTGGCTTTTGTCCCGTCCAATTCCGAGAATATTTATTTTCTGACTTTCCTGGAACCAAAAATAGCAGAAAACAGGCAGCTGGGACTGTGGCTCTTGTTAATAGGTTAGTCCAAGAAATCATATGAAAAGTACTCCAAAGTAGGAACAAAACACAAGAAAGTGGATAAAGCCGAGCATGGAACATCAACAATTATAGATACATTTGCAATGTATCAACATCCCCAAGCTTAACTCCTGCTCCTCGAGTAGGCAAGTGATAAAAAGAAAGAATAATTTTTGAGGTGACATGCACCATCAAAGACTTGATCAAAGTATTTGTAAAACATTCAAAGCTGGGATCATAGTACTTCAATCATAACATGAAAGACAAAGTTCTAGCAATAATCAAAGAAACTATGATGCAACATGAAAAGGCACAAACAAAAGATTCATGAATAACAATGCTTTGCAAGATGTTTGTTTGTTTCACATAAAAAAACACGGCATAATAGTATTCAGCTTGTCCCTCAATAGAGTAGCAAATATAAATGCATAGGACACCTTCAAAGTTCATAAGAGTGACTAGATACAATAGTTTAAAACACGTAATATCAAGTTATGCATCAATCAACTAGTCTTGGGAAAATGCACATAGAACTAAGAATGTCCACTATGCTCTCAATGTAGGTGCATAAATATAGAAGGTGGAGACTCAATATAACGGTGGAAGAAAGGCCTTTTTATAAAAGGAAGTAGGGATTCAAGTCTCATAAAGAGCTTCCAAAAATTATGGTACTTATAGCTTTCAGCTCTCATTGCCCCTATCATAAGCATCTTGAAGTGATTAAGGTTAAAGTGAACAAACTATGGTGTACATGCTTGACGAAGTATAAGTCAGAAATCTCATGTCCCTTGTATACGAGGGCCGCTCCTCATGCTACTCAAGTTTTGTCACCGGTAAGTTCTTGTCATCGTAAGTACATGTGTATCATAGAGAACCGCCAACGGGGTACCCCTTGCCCGATGATACGGAAGAATCCCCATATCAAAATGACAAGGCAAGCAGACAACGAGCATCTCAGCAATTGTCAACACCCAGATTTTTAATCCCAGATACCCGTTATGCCATACCTCGCAATCCCAGGATTACCATTTTTGCGAGACATAACGGATTGGATATCACAGTACATCATCCATTACAAACCATACATAAGGTTTTACACAAATACGGATCTCATGATCCAGTCTTTAATACAACAAGTAGCGGAAATAAACGATAGCGTAGCGGTGGGGTCCATCTTCAGGGGCACATGCAATGCTGACGAAGGCAGATAGTCCTAGTTATCATAGCCGTCCTGCTGACCATCATCTTGATAATCTCCTTCATAGGCTGGCCATGATAATAGCCAGGGACAAAAGCCATGAGTAATCTTTAAGTACTCGCAAACTACTACTAGCAAGGGTTATAATACTAAGTTAAAGTACTGAAATTAAAGAACCACTGTCAAGTTAAGTTTGAAACCTAAGATGAGTTCTCAAGCAAGAAAAGATAAATTAAAGTTCTAGAATCACTTAAGTTGGGAAGCTAATTTCATTAACACAACGCTGTTGTGGTCAAGTCAAAGTTCATCATTCATTTCAAGTTATTTAGAAAACATCTGACAACGAAACAGTATGGCCATTCCAACTGTCCATAACCGCGGACGCGGCTATTTGAATAGTCTGACACTCTGCAGAGGTGGTACACTTTCACCACAAGATTCGATACATCTATCAGGGATAACCCTGAATCATCATACTTAGTATGCAGATAATCAAACATAACCGTCCCTTTACACACCCTAGTACAAGCACCTCTCCTATGAGCATGGCCTCCCAACCATGACCATCAGTCATCTTGGGCACTGCATAGGTGGACATCATTTAGAGGTAGCCTCAGCTCAAACCTCTCCCATGAGGGAACTAATACTAATGCATATAAATTTCCAGCTAAGCCTTACCCAATTCAGGTAATGTGGTTGTACGGTAAATTTGGAATGGTATCGCATTCGAATCCAACCATCAGTTTTATAAAAGGGTTAAGGCTCATGCCTCATCATTTTCATCATCATAAACCAATTGTGTTTCTCAACACATGTCAAAACATCTCAATAGAATGACTCATCATTCCAAGGTTTTCACAATTCATTTTCACCAAGTGTTCCCATCTAAAGTGACTCAAGTTTTGATCTATTCTAAAACACTAGGTTAAGAGTGTTCGCTAAGGTGGAAAGGTGGGATCAATCTCATGCCATAGAATGACATCTAAAGGTTTCTAAGTAGGTCAAGTTTAATACTCTTTATGCTACCTTCAAAATTAATTAAAGAACTTTGTGTAAACTAAGGGGGGTAAAACTTGTTAATAAGACTTAGAGTACTAATAGAAAAAGGGGGTGTGATCAAAGTATGCTTAAGGAATCTTTACTAAACTACCTAGTTTTATTCTAGCTTGCTACAATAGCTTACTAAAGCATGTTTGCAAGGGTTAGCTTGCCACTAATAGCTTGCCTTGGTTGGTGCAGTGGTTGAAGTTTTCTTCTTCTTCTTCTTCTTCTTCTTCTTCTTGGTAGAACTCTTCCTCCTCGAAGGCTTGGTCGGTACTATCGTCTAGAAATACATAGGGAGTGCACAATCACCAAACAATCCTTAACTAGGCTAAGTATTATTCTAAACCACACAATTGATGATCTATTATCATCACAAGCATCACAAGTTTAATTCAATAGTTTCAACCTTTTTATTTTGGAAAAGTAATTTCTACTCATTGAAATATTAACTAAAATTTAATATTCACCCCCAAAATATGGGATCATGTGGATACATGTCCTCACCACATATTCTAACATGTGGGAATGAGATTTAAAGGTTGGATCAATATTACTTTGGTTTAAGTTCATTATTTAATGATTTTAAGTGACTAGAAATGCCTATATAGCATTATTTTAGTACTAGTCCAAAGTCACTGCCTGTAAACCTTACTATTATTACATATTTGGATAGATATGATGAGATGTGATTTTTGAGAGTTGGAATCAACTCAAAAGCTAACTTGGTTGATTTTATAAAAATATTTCAAGTTGCAAAAGCTTTTGTCTTCTTATTTTTATTATGAGAGATCTGTAACTCTAAATGAATTAAATCCAACGGTCTTGGATAGAGCATTTCAATACCTTTCAGACAAAATTAGTTCCATGTAATTTGGATTTGTCAAACTCACAGAATTGAATTTTGAAACACTGGATAGAAACTATATTCTAACTAAAAAGAAAACCTAGATTTGAATCTACGGCTTGGCTGAAAGGAAATGGGCGGCCAGTGGTGCTCTGCTGTGAGCTCAGCTGACAGGGGTCCCACTTGTCGGCTCTTAAAATGCGAACGGTATCGTGGCGTGGGCCGTGCGATTAGAGGCTAGATCTACGGCTGAGGGTCGTCGTCAACGACGGACGGGTCGCCGGCGAGCTCGAACCCTAGCGGCTCGGTGGGGGTCTACTGGGGGCGTACCAGGGCTCCAGCAGGGTCGGCGATGCGGGCGAACAAAGTGGAAGACGACGGCGAGGCGAGGCGAGGCGGAGCTTGGTGGCTGAATCAACGGCACCCTTCTTCTCCAGAGGCGGCGGCTCCGGCTCCAATTCCTGCGAGCTGCTGCTCCACTTGCTCCGGCGAGGGGTGGTTGAGGTTCAGAGAGGTGAGGGGAGTGGAATGGTGTGAGTCTTTGGAGCTGGAGAGGGCTCCTTTTATAGGCTCGACGGTGAGACCGAGCAGGATGGGCGGTCGACGGTGGCGACATGGCTACGGTGAGCTAGCGGCATGGCTGGGGATGGCGATCGATGGGCGGTCCCCTGGCGGTGCTCTAGTGCTTCAATGCGGCCGTAGGGGCGGTGGCATGCGGTCGGGGTGAGGTGGCGCTCTGTGACGAACGGAGGTGTCTGGGGTGTTCTCTAGGTCGAGGCGGAGCGATGGGCGCGGGCTGGTGTCGAGCGGCGGCTTGTGCATGCGGGGACAGTGCGCGCTCTGCGGGCGGCGTCGGCATGCTCGACAAGCTTCGGGCGCGGCGGTTCCTGGCTGCTATGCCCTCTGTCTCTGGCCTGGGGCTGGTTGGACGGTGGAGGTGGACCACTGGCTATCTCCAGGACACGGTGGATGGCGCGGCTGGCGTGGCTTGTCATGGCCGTGAGGTGCCCAAGTGGGGGTTCGGCCTTAATGGCCATGACCATTTGGTCGTGGCACAGTGTGGGGGTGGGCTAGAGAGGGTTAGGGGGAGTAGTGGAGAGGTTTTTGGTGGCAATTTGGGGAACAAGTTTGGCCAGAACACTATTTAAAATAGTGAAATTTGTTTAGTTTGTAATCTTCCTGCCAAGTGTTTGATGAAATGGCCGCAAGAGAAAAAGTTTTGAATTTTGAGTTCAAATTTTTTGGGTGATCTCCACAAGTGCTAGGTAGTCCCTGGTTGCAAGGGTTTTGAAAATGGTGCTCAATTAGATGGTTTTTGAAACAGGGGTGATCTATGCATATGCATTAGATTCAATTTTAAACTGTCATTTAAAATAGTTAACAGAAGGTTTTTAGTAGATCAAAAGGTGGGCCTTGGTACCTCATTATGTGTACTAGCAAGGGGTGTAAAGATCAAGAATTATTTCTATTAAGAATTGAGTACGTAGAATAGCCAAAGTAGGTATGAGAGTTAAATTTGTCCAAATGACCATTCCTTCATTTTAATTCTTCTTGATTTGATTTCTTTTAGGAAAAGTTTGGGAATGATGTAGATGATGTTTAAATCACCTAAGAAACATTTTAGAAGCAAAGGATCACACAATCATGGTAATTCAAAACAACTCCTATTTTAAATGCACACATATATGAATGCTTTCAATTTAAATATGGAAAAGTTTTTGTTAATCCTAATTTTGGATGATTTGATCTTTGATAAACTTGGATTGAAGTTTTGGGATGTTACAAACCTCCCCCCTTAAATAAAATCTCGTCCCGAGATTTACAAGAAAACTAGGAACTAAAAAGATCTGGGAATTCTGTCCTAATGTAGTCCTCGCGTTCCGAAGTGGCTTCCTCCTCGGTATGGTTGCTCCACTGAATCTTGAGAAATTTGATACTCCTGGTCCTGGTGGTTCTGTAGGCTTCTTCTAAGATACGAATGGGAACTTCCCGATAGGTCAGGTCATTATTGATTTCCACTGCTCTGTGATCAATATTCTTGAAAACTTCAGTCTTCTCAGGCACTTCCAAGTATTTGCGAAGTAACGAGATATGGAACACATTGTGGATGGCTGACATCTCTTCAGGCAATTCCAGTTGATACGATACTTCTCCTCGGCGGTTCAGAATCTTGAAAGGTCCGATATATCTGGGAGCTAGCTTTCCCTTCAGACTAAAGCGTTGGGTTCCCTTCAATGGTGAAACCTTGAGATATACGAAATCTCCGACATTGAAAGTCAGGTCTCTCCTTCTCTTGTCAGCATAGCTTTTACATGCGGATTGGGCGGTCTTGAGGTGCTCACGAACTTTGTGAACTTTCTCTCTCGCTTTCGAGAATGTCGGGTCCAAAGATCTGACTCTCTCCTACTTGCGACCAATTCAAAAGGGTACGATACTTTCTTCCGTATAGGAATTCAAATGGCGCCATCTGCAAACTAGCTTGATAACTGTTGTTATATGAGAATTCTGCGAAGGGCAGGCAGTCTTCCCATTTTGATCCATATTCCAACGCACAAGCTCTAAGCATATCCTCCAAGATCTGGTTGACTCTCTCAGTCTGTCCATCTATTTGCGGGTGATACGCGGTACTGAAGTTCAACTTGGTTCCTAATCCTTCCCGAACTTTCTGCCAAAATCTTGAAGTAAACTGAGTTCCTCGATCTGATACGATGGTATTGGGGGTTCCATGCAGACTAACAATCCTAGCAATGTACAGCTCTGCTAGTTTTGCACTCTGGTAGGTTGTCTTGACTGGTATGAAGTGGGCTACCTTGGATAGTCTATCAACTATGACCCAGATTGAGTCATTTCCCCTACTGGAAGTAGGTAAACCGGTGATAAAGTCCATTCCAACGAAATCCCATTTCCATTCCGGAATCTGCAATGGTTGCAACAATCCTACAGGTCTCTGATGCTCCGCTTTGACTCTTTGACAGATGTCACATTTGGCTATGTAGCTTCCGATCTCTCTCTTCATCTTGTGCCACCAAAAGTGCTCTTTCAAATCCTGATACATCTTTGTTCCTCTGGGGTGGATAGAATAAAGAGTATCATGAGCTTCCTTCATGATAATTTCCTTCAGCTCCGAATCTGCTGGTACACGACACGCCCTTGTACCATAGTACACCTTCTTCGCTCTTCGTGAATCCAGTACTTTGCCTGTATAATACGACGTTTGATTCCGTCGATACTTTCATTCCCCTTCTGGGCTTCCTTGATTTGGCTAATCAAAGTGGGTTGAAGTTCAATGCTAGCTAGGAATCCTTTGCTAACTAACTCAGTCCTGAACTGCTCCAACTCCTCATACAAACTTGGTTGCTTCTCTTTGATCATGGTGTTAAGCCTACACGGCAATCTGCTAAGAGCATCCGCTACCACATTGGCTTTGCCGGGGTGATAGTGAATGTCAAGGTCATAATCCTTGATTAACTCTATCCATCTTGTTTGCCTCATATTCAACTCCTTCTGGGTGAAGATATACTTCAAGCTCTTATGATCTGAGTAAATCTCACAGCGATTACCCATCAAATAATGACGCCATGTCTTCAACGCTAGAACCACCGCTGCTAGCTCAAGATCATGTGTCGGATAGTTCTTCTCATGCTGCTTCAGTTGTCGAGACAGATACACGATGACTTTGCCTTCTTAAATCAATACACATCCTAGAACAATCTTGGATGCATCACAATACACATCAAACGGCTTCTTGATGTCTGGCATGATCAAAATTGGGGTTGATATCAATCTCTTCTTCAGCTCCTGGAAACTGGCTTCACACTTGTTTGTCCATTCAAACTTCTTGTCCTTCTTCAACAATTGGGTCATTGGCCGGGCTATGCTCGAGAATCCTTCTACGAATTTGTGGTAATATCCCGCTAATCTGAGAAATGAACGAACTTGGGTTTGATTGGTTGGGGATTCCCATTCTTTGACATCTTTGATCTTGCTGGGATCAACAGAGACTCCTCCGGCAGACACAATATGTCCTAGGAATCCTACTTCTTTCAGCCAAAACTCACACTTGCTGAACTTGGCATATAACTGATGCTCTCTCAGGGTTTCTAGGATGATTCTCAGATGTTGCTCATGCTCTTCTTCTGACTTGGAGTAGATAAGGATGTCGTCGATAAACACAACTACAAACTTATCTAGGAAATTCATAAAGATCTTATTCATGAGATTCATGAAATAAGCAGGGGCATTGGTTAATCCAAAAGACATAACAGTATACTCGTATAAACCATAGCAAGTAGTAAAGGCGGTCTTCGTATTATCCGTTGCACGAATCTTAAGTTGGTGATAACCAGTCCTAAGATCAATCTTTGAGAACACCTGAGCTCCAGTCAACTGATCAAATAGATCCTCTATATTTGGCAAGGGGTACTTGTTCTTGATGGTGACATCATTCAACTTTCTGTAGTCTGTACATAGACGGTTGCCTCCATCTTTCTTGTCGACGAATAACACTGGAGATCTCCATGGTGATGCACTTGGCTGAATCAAGCCTGTTGCTAACATGGCATCCAACTGCTTCTTCAGTTCTACTAACTCTGAGGGGTTCATGGTATAGGGTCTCTGGGATATAGGTCCAGTTCTGGGGATTAGTTCGATAATGAACTCTATATCCCTATCCGGGGGCATACCTGGCAATTCATCTGGGAATACGTCGGGGTATTCACAGACTACTCTGACTTGGTCAATGGTAGGGAGGGCTACACTTTTGTTGCATTTGAATTGACGGGGTAAGGTTTCAGAGATATGTTCTACTGTTACTTCAGAACTACTGGTCATGGTGATGGCTTTCTTAGCGCAGTCTATCAGTCCTTTATGCCTTGACATCCAGTCCATACCTAGTACTACTTCCAAACCTTTGGTTCCAAGTACAATTAGGTTGGCATAAAAATCTATCCCATGTATTCTGATAGGTACAGCCTTGCAAATTTTTCTAGCTTTTGTTGTTGAACCGGGGATTTGAACTATCATGACATGCTTTAGGTTGGTTGGGCAAATCTTACTAGTGCATACAAATTCTTCGGTGACAAATGAATGCGATGCTCCAGAATCAAACAATACTCTTGCTAAAACTGAGTTGACAGAAAACATACCCAGCACGACATCTGGTGGTTCCTGGGCATCTTCTGCGTTCATGTGGAAGAGACGACCGTTGTGGTTGTGCGGGTTCCCTGGGGCAAATCTCCTTCCTGGTTGAACACGACGCTACTACTGAGCTGGGGCATTCACAGGGGCATTAGCGGCAGTCTTCTTGGGACACTCATTGGAGTAGTGACCCTTCACTCCACACTCTAAACAAGTGATCTGGGACTTGTCCTTGACTGCAACATGTACAACATTGCTGCCAGTTCTGGGGGCAGTGTTGTTGTTGTTGCTCTTGGGAGGGGCACGGTTGAAGTTGTTGGCGTTGCCGGAGTTGTGATTGTTTCCTCCGGGCTTCACATTTCCTCCGCTACGGTTGGGGTAGCTTGGGCGAGAATGTGGGGGTCAGTTGTTCCTTGGTGCATATCCTGGTGAGGGATTGGGACGGTACTTCTGGTGAGTACTGGATCCAGACTGCTGCATCATACGATGCTTGCGGTTGTCGTTTGCCTGGTTAATCTTCCCTTCCATCTGAATGGCAGAGTCGACTAGCTCTTCGAGATCCTGGAAACGGATGTTGACGAGGACAGTCTGCATCTCATCATGCAGTCCGTTTAAGAATCTCTCTTTCTTCTTGGCCTCCATGTTGATTTCATCCGGTGCATATCTGGCAAGTGACAAGAATTTGTCACGGTACTCTACTATGGTCAATCTTCCTTGCTTCAGTTCACGGAATTCATCTCTCATCCTGTTGACAAGACCTTGCGGCACGTGGGTGCGGCTGAACTTGACCTTGAATGCTTCCCAGGTCATCACCTGGCCATGGTTCATGTTGTGGACGCTATTCCACCAAGCTCTTGCATCTCCCGCCAGATAGTGGGTGGCGAAGAGAACTTTCTCATTCTCATCAACTCCTGCAACTTCGAGGTTGTTTTCCATGGTCTGTAACCAGTCATCAGCATCTAATGGGTTTTCAGATTGGTTGAAGATTGGGGGATTGGTGTTCTGAAATTTTCTGAGTTTAGATCCATGGTGATCCTGATTTCCATGTCCTTGGTTGTTGAGAGCCATTTGGGCGATCTGCTGCAATGTCGCTAAGTTGGCTTGACGCTCGGCCCTGCTTGCTTCACGGTCCGTGATGAGATTCTGCAAGATCTGCAGCATTGGGTCCTGCAATGAGCTGCTCCCTCCTTGGTTTCCACGATTCATCTGAAGATTGAGATAGATATAGGGGTAAGAGGGAAATTCTAAGGTTCATGGTTTTGGGTTTTCAAAGCTACACTTTGACTTAGACTCAGGTTTTTCAAATAATTTTACTTTCATTCATGCAAGCAAGCACACGATACAACACACACCATAACAATCAAAGGGAAAAACAGATGGTTTTAAGAACCATTCTGCAAGCTACGATACAATGAGATGATACATCTCATGCTACGACAGTGCTCTAGTGCATCTACTCATCGTCGATGAAGTCGGAGTCTTCATCATCAGTGTAGAAGTCCACAGCATCCTCTTCCAGAAAATCATCATCGTTGCTGAGGTAAGAATCCATATCTCCCTGGATGTCTTCTCCCTCATCATCTTCTTCCTTGGCAGCAAGCTGAGCTTCCTGCTCCTTGACGGTCTTCTCGAGGTTGGCCACCTTCTTGCGAAGACGGGCGATGGTGCGATCCTTCTTTGCACGCTGGCGCCGAAGAGACTGGCGATCTTGGACGAGCAGTGTGAAAGTCTGGGCCTTCTGGTCGGCGATGGCACGGTTCTGGTTGGCTAACTCTCCGCATTGTCCAGCCTCATTGCCGGTCATGAAGCAAGAAGTCAAGGTTCTCCACTTGACGCCTCAACTCTGGGTGACTTGGCATCTCCATCGGCATTCCCATGAAGTCACGTCTTGCATAGTCGGCAAAACGGGTTCCTTGAATCTTGTTGACGCTGAGGGCACATAGACGTGTGAGAGCTTCATGCATTGCCCTGGCTAATCCATCTAGCTTGTTCTCTCTCCTGAAGAACTGAATTCTCCCGGAAGTTGGTGCTTCAATGCTTCCTCAAAGATCTGCGGTGACTAGCCATTGTAGGTCTCCTCCTGGGGCTCCTGGAAGTTGAGCTCCAAGAAACTCCGGATGTGGGCGTCCCAGTAATTCTGACCGTGAATCCAGATCCCTCTCGAAGATCAGCTGACCTCCGTTTCCCAACTGGTAAAACTTGCTGAACTGAGTCTCCATCTACATGAATTTAGGATGAGGAAATTAGTGAAGTGATCAAGTGTGTCAAATTTTAAGTAGTAATGTAAGAATTTTGAGGAACATGTATTTTTGAGAAAGAATGAGTTCACAAGGGTAAGAGGGGAAATAGTTTTTCATAAATACTCACTTTGATTTTGAAGCTAAGTTTTTGGTTTGGACATCCATTCTAACTAGGGTCTCCTATGGTCAGGATGGCTCTGATACCAACTTGTCAACACCCGGATTTTTAATCCCAGATGCCCGTTATGCCATACCTCGCAATCCTATGATTACCATTTTTGTAGACATAACGGATTGGATATCACAGTACATCATCCATTACAAACCATACACAAGGTTTTACACAAATACGGATCTCATGATCCAGTCTTTAATACAACAAGCAGCGGAAATAAACGATAGCGTAGCGGTGGGGTCCATCTTCAGGGGCACAGGCAATGCTGACGAAGGCAGATAGTCCTAGTTATCATAGCCGTCCTGCTGACCATCATCTTGATAATCTCCTTCATAGTATGGCCATGATAATAGCCAGGGACAAAAGCCATGAGTACTCTTTAAGTACTCGCAAACTACTACTAGCAAGGGTTATAATACTAAGTTAAAGTACTGAAATTAAAGAACCACTATCAAGTTAAGTTTGAAACCTAAGCTGAGTTATGAAGAAAGAAAAGATAAATTAAAGTTCTAGAATCACTTAAGTTGGGAAGCTAATTTCATTAACACAACCCTGTTGTGGTCAAGTCAAAGTTCATCATTCGTTTCAAGTTATTTAGAAAACATCTGACAACGAAACAGTATGGCCATTCCAACTGTCCATAACCGCAGATGCGGCTATTTGAATAGTTTGACACTCTGCAGAGGTGGTACACTTTCACCACAAGATTCGATACATCTGTCAGGGATAACCCTGAATCATCATACTTAGTATGTAGATAATCAAACATAACCTTCCCTTTACACACCCTAGTACAAGCACCTCTCCTATGAACATGGCCTCCCATCCATGACCATCAGTCATCTTGGGCACTGCATAGGTGGACATCATTGAGAGGTAGCCTCAGCTCAAACCTCTCCCGTGAGGGAACTAATACTAATGAATATAAATTTCCAGCTAAGCCTTACCCAATTCAGGTAATGTGGTTGTACGGTAAATTTGGAATGGTATCGCATCCGAATCCAACCATCAGTTTTATAAAAGGGTTAAGGCTCATGCCTCATCATAAACCAATTGTGTTTCTCAACACATGTCAAAACATCTCAATAGAATGACTCATCATTCCAAGGTTTTCACAATTTATTTTCACCAAGTGTTCCCATCTAAAGTGACTCAAGTTTTGATCTATTCTAAAACACTAGGTTAAGAGTGTTCACTAAGGTGGAAAGGTGGGATCAATCTCATGCCATAGAATGACATCTAAAGGTTTCTAAGTAGTTCAAGTTTTATACTCTTTATGCTACCTTCAAAATTAATTAAAGAACTTTGTGTAAACTAAGGGGGGTAAAACTTGTTAATAAGACTTAGAGTACTAATAGAAAAAGGGGGTGTGATCAAAGTATGCTTAAGGCATCTTTACTAAACTACCTAGTTTTATTCTAGCTTGCTACAATAGCTTACTAAAGCATGTTTGCAAGGGTTAGCTTGCCACTAATAGCTTGCCTTGGTTGGTGCAGTGGTTGAAGTTTTCTTCTTCTTCTTCTTGGTAGAACTCCTCCTCCTCGAAGGCTTGGTCGGTACTATCGTCTAGAAATACATAGGGAGTGCACAATCACCAAACAATCCTTAACTAGGCTAAGTATTATTCTAAACCACACAATTGATGATCTATTATCATCACAAGTTTAATTCAATAGTTTCAACCTTTTTATTTTGGAAAAGTAATTTCTACTCATTGAAATATTAACTAAAATTTAATATTCACCCCCAAAATATGGGATCATGTGGACACATGTCCTCACCACATATTCTAACATGTGGGAATGATATTTAAAGGTTGGATCAATATTACTTTGGTTTAAGTTCATTATTTAATGATTTTAAGTGACTAGAAATGCCTATATAGCATTATTTTTGTACTAGTCCAAAGTCACTGCCTGTAAACCTTAATATTATTACATATTTGGATAGATATGATGAGATGTGATTTTTGAGAGTTGGAATCATCTCAAAAGCTAACTTGGTTGATTTTATAAAAAGATTTCAAGTTGCAAAAGCTTCTGTCTTCTTTTTTTTATTATGAGAGATCTATAACTCTAAATGAATTAAATCCAACGGGCTTGGATAGAGCATTTCAATACCTTTCAGACAAAATTAGTTCCATGTAATTTGGGACGTGCGATTAGAGGCTAGATCTACGGCTGAGGGTCGTCGTCCACAACGGATGGGTCGTCGGCGAGCTCGAACCCTAGCGGCTCGGTGGGGGTCTACTGGGGGCGTACCAGGGCTCCAGCGGGGTCGGCGATGCGGGCGAAAGAAGTGGAAGACGACGGCGAGGCGAGGCGTGGTCGCGGTGGAGCTTGGGGTGGCCGGAATCAACGGCACCCTTCTTCTCCAGAGGCGGCGGCTTCGGCTCCAATTCCGGCGAGCTGCTGCTCCACTTGCTCCGACGAGGGGTGGTTGAGGTTCAGAGAGGTGAGGGGAGTGGAATGTTGTGAGTATTTGGTGCTGGGGAGGGCTCCTTTTATAGGCTCGATGGTGAGACTGAGCGGGATGGGCGGTCGACGGTGGCGACATGGCTACGGCGAGCTAGCGGCATGGCTGGGGATGGCGATCGATGGGCGGTCCCCTGGCGGTGCTCTAGTGCTTCAATGCAGCCGTAGGGGCGGTGGCATGCGGTCGGGGTGAGGTGGCGCTCTGCGCGGCCGAAGCGGCTGTGTCCACAGCGAGCGGTGGCTGTGGGGCTTTGGGCGGCGAACGGAGGTGTCTGGGGTGTTCTCTAGGTCGAGGTGGAGCGGTGGGCGCGGGCTGGTGTCGAGCGGCGGCTTGTGCACGCGGGGACAGTGCGCGCTCTGCGGGCGGCGTCGGCATGCTCGACAAGCTCCGGGCGTGGAGGTTCCTGGCCGCTCTGCCCTCTGTCTCTGGCCTGGGGCTGGTTGGACGGTGGGGGTGGACCACTGGCTATCTCCGAGACATGATGGATGGCGGCGGCAGCCTGTGGCTTGTCACACTGTGAGGTGCCCAAGTGGGGTTCGCTTAATGGCCATGACCATTTGGTCGTGGGGTGGTATAGAGAGGGTTAGGGGGAGTAGTGGAGAGGTTTTTGGTGGCAATTTGGGAACAAGTTTGGTAACACTATTTAAAATAGTGAAATTTGTTTAGTTTGTAATCTTCCTGCCAAGTGTTTGATGAAATGGCCGCAAGAGAAAAAGTTTTGAATTTTGAGTTCAAATTTTTTGGGTGATCTCCACAAGTGCTAGGTAGTCCCTGGTTGCAAGGGTTTTGAAAATGGTGCTCAATTAGATGGTTTTTGAAACAGGGGTGATCTATGCATATGCATTAGATTCAATTTTAAACTGTCATTTAAAATAGTTAACAGAAGGTTTTTAGTAGATCAAAAGGTGGGCCTTGGTACCTCATTATGTGTACTAGCAAGGGGTGTAAAGATCAAGAATTGTTTCTATTAAGAATTGAGTACTAGGAATAGCCAAAGTAGGTATCAGAGTTAAATTTGTCCAAATGACCATTCCTTCATTTTAATTCTTCTTGATTTGATTTCTTTTAGGAAAAGTTTGGGAATGATGTAGATGATGTTTAAATCACCTAAGAAACATTTTAGAAGCAAATGATCACACAATCATGGTAATTCAAAACAACTCCTATTTTAAATGCACACATATATGAATGCTTTCATTTTAAATATGGAAAAGTTTTTGTTAATCCTAATTTTGGATGATTTGATCTTTGATAAACTTGGAGTGAAGTTTTGGGATGTTACAGCAATCTTCTTATTTACCATGGTAATATGGTGCTTTTTTCTCTCTTTCCTCTTTTCATAGTATCTCTTTTCTCTTTTTTCTCAATATAGGACTCTTTTTTTATAAGAAGAATGCTTCATAGACAGCTCATTATGGTTACGCTACAGGTTTCCACCATGTCAGCATGGATTAGACCAGACCCAGTGCGTTTTCTAACACATATACATAACTCCATGGACTTACAAGCTCCCCTTTCATTTCACACCGACGACATCCATATACAAAAGAGTGTGATATCAACTAGGTACAAGTACCAAGTGCAATGTTCAAAGCGTTCCCCATGAAAGCATGGTTATGCTAATTCCCAACAAATAAGTGCAAACATATACAACATAGACGACACAATGGTTCAAGTTTATTAAGGGCAAGAAAAGTAAAGTGTGCCATCAAGTTCGTGAGAGCTTTAATCACTAGTTTTCTCATAACAAGTTTAATTTGGAAGGTAAACAAAAGCATGAATATACTTGGAATAGCATAAGCTAGTAGGTAGGTATGGTGGACTCTTTGGAATAACTTGGTTTAGGGAGTTGGATGCATGAGTGGAACTCATACTTTGTTGTGGAGGCTAGCAAAAGACTAGGAGCGACAAACTAAGATAGCAATAATGGCCATAATCATGCAGAGAAACAAAACATCATTGATCAAAGCATAAAGTGATACTACAAGTTGAAAACTAAAGGATCATAAAGGCTAAGGTGACTTGAGATAGTCATAACATGGTGTGAGCATGTGCCAAGTCAACCCAAATAAAGCATCAAAGGAGAATACCACTATACTATGCTTTAATATGCTAAAACAACGCATGATTCTGAAGGGTTTCGCAACATAGTAAATCAAAATTTTCTACGGAAGCGAACAGAGGGAAAGCCAAGATCTAATCTAGGAGATGCAAACAACGAGAGAGATTGGATTAGATCTTCATACCCTTGAAGATTCGCATAGCGGAACGTTCGTCGGAACGTGGGTGATGTAGTCGTACTCGCTTCTCCTCCTCGCGATCCGATCCGATCTAGCACCACAAGTGGCCGTGCCTCCGTGAGATGCACACGTGCAACGGACGTCTCCTCCTTCCTTGGACCAGCAAGTATGGTGGAGAGATGGATTGGATCTACAACACGACGGCGTGGTGTATTTGGTGGAGAATTTCTGCAGCAGGGCTTCGCCTGCAAACAGTCGGGAGGGAGAGAGGAAGGCAGCAGGGCTACTAGGGCTTCGAGGGAGATGTGTGTTTGTGTGTGTGGGGAAAGGGGGCGCACCAGACCTCTATATATAGAGGGGGGGGGTGCGGCCAGCCCTTGCCCATCCTCCAAGCCTATCTCTAGTTTAAACGATTTAAACTCTCCCTTCTAGAAACCCTATCTTATCTCTAGTTTAAACGATTTAAACTTATCTAGGATCGGCTGGGCCCTATGGGGCCTTGTGCCCCAGGCCCAATGCGGCCAGGACACTCCCTCATAGGCCCATGCCCGCTCCCGGAAGGTGGGGCCACGTTGGTCCCCTTCCGGAAGGTTCTAGAAGCTTCTGGTACAATACCGATTAACCCGGAACTATTCCGAACTCCAAAAACTGCACTGCCTTATATGAATCTTATTCTCCGGACCATTCCGGAACCTCTCGTGATATCCCGGATCCCATCCGAGACTCCGAACAAAAATTCATAAACCAATTATCCAATCTATCCTAGCGTCGAGACACGTTAAGTGTGTGACCCTGCGGGTTCGAGAATATGCAGACATGATCTTCTATCAATAATCAACAGCGGGTGCAGGCACCCATATTGACTCCCACACATTCATCGATGATCATATCGGATGAACCACGATGCCAGGATTCAATCAATCCCATATATATATTCCCGTCTCGCGATATTTTACTGGCCCGAGAGTCGATCGTTGGTATCGTCATACCTAGTTCAATCTCGTTCACAGCAAGTACTTTACTCGTTCCGTAATCCGATATCACTTTGTGATTAACTCCTTAACCACATGCTTGCAAGCGGTGTTGATATCGATTACCGAGTGGGCCCAAGCAGATCTCTCCGACTTGGGAGGACAAATCCCATCTCGATACATACAACCCATGTGATACTTTCCGATCACGTGAGAGACACCTTTATGATCACCCTCTCATAGGATGACGTTTGATGACCTCAAAGCTTTCTTCCGATACTGTGGAGTTGTATTATCTCATGGTCTAAGGAATACAATATTTGACATGAGAAAAGATTCGCAAAGACGAACACGATGAAACGATCTAATAGCTTTGCTTAGTTTGGGTCTGTCCACCATATCATTCTCCCAATGATATGATCTCATTATCAATTGACAACTCATGTCTATGGTTAGGAAACCTTAACCATCATTGATTAATGAGCTAGTCCATAGAGGCGTACTAGGGACACAGGTTGTTCACAAACCACACAAGTATTAAAGTTTCCGCAATACAATTCTAGCATGGAATATAAACTTTATCATGAACAAGAATTATAATAATAACATCTTTATTATTGCCTCTAGGGCATAATTCCAACAGTCTCCCACTTGCACTAGAGTCAATAATCTAGTTTACATTTGGCAACAATCTCACACCCATGGCACCGAGGTGCTGATCATGTTTTACGTGGAAGAGGTTTAGTCAATGGATGCGACATTCAGATCTGTATGTACTTTGCTGATCTTGAGATCTCCATCATTATATAATCTCGGATTATATGAAACTTGATTGATATGCTTGGTCTTTGGATGATATCTTGGTTCCTTAGCGAGTGCTATGGCGCCGGTGTTGTCACACAATATCTCCAAGGGTCCAATGCACTTGGAACCACGCCAAGCTCGATGATGAAGTTTCTGATCCAAACTCCTTCACTTGACGCTTCTGCCGCAGCCATGTATTCCGCTTCTACTGTAGATCCCGCGATCACGCTTTGCTTGCAGCTTCTCCAACTCACAGCTCCTCCATTCAAAATATACACGTATCACATGAGATTTACAATCATCCTTGTCGATTGTCGAAACTAGCATCGACGTAACCTTTTCTGACAATGTTCATCACCCCCATAGACTAAGAACATTTCTTTAGTCCTATTTAGGTACCTTAGGATGTTCTTCACGGCTGTCCGAGGTTCCACTCTGGATCACTTTGATATCTGCTCGTCAAACTAAGAGCATTGGACACATCCGGTCTAGTACACATGGCATACATGATGGAACCTATGGCGAGGCATAAGGCACTTTGCTCATAGCTTCCCTATCATTTACCAGTAGCTGGACACCGAGCCTTGCTCAATATATTCCCTAACAACATAGGCAATGAACCTTTCAATGCCTTATCCATTCTGAACCTTTTCGTAACTTTGTCTAGGTATGTACCGGCTTAAAGCTATCGAGCGTCTTTGTCTATCTCTATAGATCTTGATGCCCAATATATAAGCAGCTTCACCTAGGTCTTTCATTGAAAAACACTTGTTCAAATAACTCTTCACATCGTTAAGCATGTTGATGTCATTTCCAATAATCAATATGTCATCCACATATAGTACCAGAAACGTCACCGAGCTCCCACTCACTTTCTTGTAGATGCAAGCTTCGTAGCAATTTGGAACAAATCCAAAGCTCTTGATCACTTGATCAAACGAAGGTTCCAACTCCGAGATGCTTGCTTCATCCATAAATGGAACGCTGAAGTTTGCATACTTTATCAGCATCCTTAGGATCGACAAAACCTTGGGTTGTATCATATACAACTCTTCATCAATGTTGCCATTGAGGCAGTCTTGACATCCATCTGCCATATTTCATAATCATGAAACGCAGCAATTGCTAATAAAATCCGAATAGACTTAAACATCGCTACAGGAGAGAAAGTCTCATCGTAGTCAACACCTTGAACTTGTCGAAAACCTTTCGCGACAAGCCGTGCTTTATAAAGGTAACATTACCATCGCGTCCGTTTTCTTCTTGAAGATCCATTTGCACTCAACGGCCTTTCGGCCGCTAGGAGGGTCCACCAAAGTCCATACTTGGTTTTCGCTCATGGATCCCAATTCGGTTCATGGCTTCTAGCCATTTCTCAGAGTCTGGGCTCATCATCGCTTCCTCATAGTTCGTAGGTTCACTGTCTTCTACTAACAAGACTGTCAAGACAGGGTTGCCGTACCACTCAGGAGGGGCACGCGACCTTGTCGACCTGCGACGTTCAATGTGACATCGCCCAAAGCTTCATGATCCTTGTCATTAGCTTCCTCTATTGTTGGCGCAGCGACCTGGAACAATTTCAGGTGCTGCGCTACTCTCCAATTCAAGAGAAGGTTCAACAACCTCGTCTAGCTCTACTTTCCTCCACTCACTTCTTTCGAGAGAAACTCCTTCTCAAGAAAGGAACCGTTCTTCGACAAACACTTTGCCTTCGGTTACGTGATAGAAGGTATACCCAATAATTTACTTAGGGTATCCTATGAAGACGCATTTCTCGCTTTGGGTTCGAGCTTGTCGGCATCAACTTCTTGGCGTAAGCTTCGCATCCCCAAACTTTAAGAAACGACAACTTAGGTTTAGCACCAAACCACAGTTCATACGGTGTCGTCTCAACGGATTTAGATGGAGCCCTATTTAAAGTGAATGCAGCGGTTTCTAATGCATAACCCCAAAACGATAACGGCAAATCAGTAGAGACATCATCGATCGGACCATATCTAATAGGGTTCGATTCGGCGTTCGGACACACCATTGCTGTGGTGTTCCGGGTGGCGTGAGTTGTGAAACGATTCCACTTGCCTTGAGATGCGTGAGAAAATCATAACTCAAATATTACCCCACGATCGGATCGTAGAAACTTAATCTTTACATTACGATGGTTCTCCACTTCATTCTGAAATTCTTTGAACTTTTCAAACGTTTCAGATTTATGTTTCATTAAATAGATATACCCATATCTACTTAAGTCATCGGTAAAAGTGAGAAAATAGCGATATCCACTGCACGTCGAAACACTCATCGGTCCGCATACATCGGTATGTATGATTTCCAACAAGTCCGTTGCTAGCTCCATCATACCGGAGAACTGGGTTTTGATCATCTTGCCCATGAGGCATGGTTCGCATGTGTCAAATGATTCAAAATCAAGAGACTCCAAAAGTCCATCGAATGGAGTTTCTTCATGCGCTTTACACCAATATGACCTGACGCAATGATTGCCACAAATAAGTAGTATTATCACTATCTACTTTGCATCTCTTAGCCTCAATGTTATGGATGTGTGTTTCATCTCTTTCGAGATTTAGAAGAAATAAACCATTTACAAGGGGTGCATGACCATAAAAGATGTTACTCATATAAATAGAATAACCATTATTCTCCGATTTAAATGAATAACCGTCTTGCAATAAACACGATCCAGAAATAATGTTCATGCTCAACGCAGGCACATAATAACATTTATTAAGGTTTAAAACTAATCCGAAGGTAAAACTAAAGCGGCGTGCGGCGCCATCACATCAACTCTTGATCCGTTGCCAGCGCGCCGTCACCTCATCCCTCGCAAGCCGCGTCTATTCCGTAGCTCTGCTTTGAGTTACAAATATTAGCAACTGAACCAGTATCAAATACCCAGGCACTACAATGAGGGCTAGTAAGGAAAACATCAATAACTTGTATATCAAATATACCTTTGATGGTGCCAGCCTTCTTGTCCGCTAAGTACTTCGGACAGTTGCGCTTCCAGTGACCCTTGTCCTTGCAATAGAAGCACTCGATTATCCGGCTTAGGTCGGACTTGAGCTTCTTCTCGGCGAGGCAACGCGCTTGCCGCCGCTTTTCTTGAAGGGCTTCTTTGCACCTTTACCTTTCTTAAAGGAGGGCTTGTTGACCATCAACACATGATTATCCTTTTTGATGTCCACCTCCGCAGCCTTCAGCTTTGCGAAGAGCTCGGTGATCGTGTCGATGGAACCAATCTGATTGTGAGTCACTACAAAACTTTTGTAGGCTGGGAGGGAGTGATTGCGAACCTGTCAATCTTGAGCTCCTTTGGAATCTTGCATCCGATTGCTCAAGGCGTTGAGTGTAGCCCGACATCTTAATGGCGTGCTCACTAACGGAACTCCTTCCTCCATCTTGCAGTTAAAGAACTTCTGGAGATCTCATATCTCGAGCGGCCTGAGTCTCAAACATGGTTTCAGCTCTTGAGAATCTCAAAGGGCCCGGATAGTTTTCAAAACGATTTTGAAGTTCCGGTTCCATAGCAAACAACATGGTGCTCTTAATCACACCATAATCATCTTTGCGCCGATAGACAGCTTTCTCATCACCGGTAAGGCAAGGGGGTCACCTAACGCTTTCCCAAGGACATAGTCCTTTTGTCCATGAACAGAATGATTCTTAGATTGCAGAACCAGTTGGTGAAGTTAGACCCATTGTTTCTAAGCTTTTCTTTCTCAGCAAAAACATTGAAGTTGAAGTTGGACTTGGCCATGTGATCTACAGTATTTGCAAGTACAATTTAGACTATGTTCATGATAAATAGTTCAACTTAATCAAATTACTAGATGAACTCCCACTAAATTCAACATCCCTCAAGTTGTTTAGTGAACACGATCCAAATTCACCACACCTAATCCGATCTTCACGAGAAGAGATGTGGCTTCAATGGTGGACAACGAAGTGTCGATCATATCATTCATATGACTCATGCTTAACCTTTCGGTTCATGTGTTCCGAGGCCATGTCTGTACATGCTAGGCTCGTCAAGTTAGACCCAAGTATTTCCGCGTGTGCAAAACTGGCTTGCACCCGTTGTATGTGAGCGTAGAGTCTATAGCACCCGATCATCACGTGATGCTTGGACACGACGAACTTTCGCAACGGTGCATACATGGGGAGAACACAGTTTTATCTTGATCTTTAAGTGAGGAATCATCTTATAATGCTACCGTCGCGATCTAAGCATAATATGATACATAAAAGGATAAACATCACATGCATATAACTTTATGTGACATGGTATAGCCAATCTTTGCGCAATGATCTCCATCTTGTGCTTTCCGGCATGATCTCCATCACTCCACCATGATAGCCTCCACCACGAATAGCAACTACAACTATTGCTAACTACTTAGCGATAAAGTAAAGCTATTACATGGCGTATAAGAAGTTGACTCGCAGGTCATACACAATTATAAATACAACCTTATGGATCCTGACGGTTGTGTAATAATCGTAATGCAAGTCGTTAAACATTACAAATCTTGATAATCGCATACAATATACACATCACATCTTGGGCCATACCATATCACGAAAACACTCCTGCAAAAACAAGTTAGGCGCCTCTACTTTGTTGTTGCATGTTTCGTGGCTTATGGGAGTAGATGCTAAGAACGATTCTTACCGACGGAAAGCCACAACGGTGATATTATGGTTGCCAAACTCGGTGTTAATCCATGACAACTATAGTGAGAGCGACATCCACCAGCCGCATGTGTCGACAAGCCACACGTCAAGTGCGGAGCGGTCTCATGACGACGTCGCGTAAGGTTGGCCTGGACCTTCAATCTCACTATCCCGTCATAAGAAGAACACAAACAAGAGGCTTGCAACAGAAAACATCAACGCCCGCAACAACCATGTTGCGTTCTACTCGTGAATCACATCTACGCATAGATCTAGCTCTGATACCACTGAAGGGTTTCGCAGCATAGTAAATCAAAATTTTCTCTGAGGCGAGCAGAGGAAAGCCAAGATCTAATCTAGGAGATGCAAACAACGAGAGAGATTGGATTAGATCTTCATACCCTTGAAGATTCGCAGCGGTGAGCGTTAAATCCGGGCGTGGGTGATGTAGTCGTGCTAAGCTTCTCCTCCTCGCGATCCGATCCGATCTAGCACCACAAGTGGCGGTGCCTCCGTGAGATGCACACGTGCAGCACCTCGACGTCTCCTCCTTCCTTGGACCAGAAAGTATGGTGGAGAGATGGATTGGATCTACAACACGACGGCGTGGTGTATTTGGTGGAGAATTTCTGCAGCAGGGCTTCGCCTGCAAACAGTCGGGAGGGAGAGAGGAAGGCAGCAGGGCTACTAGGGCTTGGAGGGAGATGTGTGTTTGTGTGTGTGGGGAAAGGGGGCGCACCAGCCCTCTATATATAGAGGGGGGGTGCAGCCAGCCCTTTCCCATCCTCCAAGCCTATCTCTAGTTTAAACGATTTAAACTCTCCCTTCTAAAAACCCTATCTTATCTCTAGTTTAAACGATTTAAACTTATCTAGGATCGGCTGGGCCCTATGGGGCCTTGTGCCCCAGGCCCAATGCGGCCAGGACACTCCCTCATAGGCCCATGCCCGCTCCCGGAAGGTGGGGCCACGTTGGTCCCCTTCCGGAAGGTTCTAGAAGCTTCCGGTACAATACCGATTAACCCGGAACTATTCCGAACTCCAAAACCTGCACTGCCTTATATGAATCTTATTCTCCGGACCATTCCGGAACCTCTCGTGATATCCCGGATCCCATCCGAGACTCTGAACAAAAATTCATAAAACAATTATCCAATCTATCCTAGCGTCGAGACACGTTAAGTGTGTGACCCTGCGGGTTCGAGAATATGCAGACATGATCTTCTATCAATAATCAACAGCGGGTGCAGGCACCCATATTGACTCCCACACATTCATCGATGATCATATCGGATGAACCACGATGCCAGGATTCAATCAATACCATATATATATTCCCTTCGTCTCGCGATATTTTACTTGCCCGAGATTCGATCGTCGGTATCGTCATACCTAGTTCAATCTCGTTCACAGCAAGTACTTTACTCGTTCCGTAATCCGATATCACTTTGTGATTAACTCCTTAACCACATGCTTGCAAGCGGTGTTGATATCGATTACGAGTGGGCAAGCATATCTCCGACTTGGGAGGACAAATCCCATCTCGATACATACAACCCAAGATACTTTCCGATCACCTGAGAGACACCTTTATGATCACCCTCTCATAGGATGACGTTTGATGACCTCAAAGCTTTCTTCCGATACCAGGGAGTTGTATTATCTCATGGTCTAAGGAATACAATATTTGACATGAGAAAAGCTTCAAAAGCGAACACGATGAAACGATCTAATAGCTTTGCTTAGTTTGGTCATCCACCATATCATTCTCCCAATGATATGATCTCATTATCAATTGACAACTCATGTCTATGGTTAGGAAACCTTAACCATCATTGATCAATGAGCTAGTCCATAGAGGCGTACTAGGGACACGGTGTTGTTCACAAACCACACAAGTATTAAAGTTTCCGCTTAATACAATTCTAGCATGGAATATAAACTTTATCATGAACAAGAATTATAATAATAACATCTTTATTATTGCCTCTAGGGCATAATTCCAACAGATTCATCCAAGGCACATTAAGCAATCTCAATTGTTTATAACAAGTCATGCTACATCAAAGAATACTAAAAATAAAGCCCAAAAAATATAAAGCATGGCATGACAGAGCATAGGCCACAATCAAAAACAAACTCTTTTTACAACATAAGCATGAACTTTCCTCCTCTTTTCCAAACCAAACCAAACTATTTGCAAACCAATGTATGAAAGAGGGGGTCCAACCAATTTATTAAGAAAACTAAGAAAACCAAGCAAACGAAAAACCAAAACAAAAACGAAAAATAAGATGCTCCAAGAACAACACAACTGTGCATGAAACAATAAAAATAAAGCGTTTGGAAGGAACCTGGAATTTTTATTGATGAAGAAGGAGAATGCCTTGGGCATACCCAAGCTTTGATGCTTGGACTTCTTGGTTATTTCTTGGAGTGACACGCGTGGCATCCCCAAGCTTGAGCTTTAGTCCATCCTCCATCTCATTACTCATTCCTTCCATACACCTGAAAATTTTCCTTCATACAAAACTTCACACAATCTTTATTAGCAACATTAGTGCACTCAAGATAAATAAGTCTTAAGGTTCAGTTCTAACACCAAATAAACTTCCAATAGAACAGTAGATACTGTAGCACTTCCCTCAAAAAGCTCAATTCCCCAAAAGAACTCAAGAAGGAACCAACAAGAAGCAAATGCAGAAAATGGCAGAAATCTGTCAAAACAGACCAGCAGGTAAAGAAGAATTTTTTCGAAGACCTTCTGTTGCTTAAATAAAAAAGTGTTGAACTAACCAAAGTTAGATAACAACCTGGGTCAGAAGCAAAAAAAATCACGCCTCAAAAAGACGTTCGGAGATGTTACACGGATTTTTACGGTGAAGCACATAAATCTGTTTACGGACAGCAACTTTCCCAATCATTACTTCTCTCTCATTAGAGGTTACTCTTGGCACAAAAAGCAAATAAAAAGGATAAGGAGCGGTTATTACTGAAGTAATAACTTCCAAGACTCATCTAAAACTTTTGGGTTATCTCCCAATAAGTACTTTTCTTTAACGCCTTTAAGTTAGGCATAAGCAGCAAGAAAGAATCAAGTGTTCTCAAATGAAGAAGCATTAAGACCAAATTTCTTGCCCTTACCTCTCTTACTTTTATTCTTAACCTTGGGGAAAATGTGATTGTTTGGTGGAGAATAAAGGTGCATGGTCCCTTTTCCCACATCTATTATTGCTCCAAGGAGTTCTAATAGGGACCTACCAAGTGTAATTTGTCCTTTTCCTGCACATTCAATAACAAGATAATCAATAAAAATCATTTTCCCAAGGATCTTTGTAAACACTCCTTCAGATATTCCAAGAGGTAATATGGTAGTATTATTAGCAAGAGATATATCTTTTCCTCCTTCAGTAAACCCCCAAGTATTTAGAGATTGATAAATATCTTTGGGCATAAGACAAAATTCAGACATGATATCACAACGGGCTTGAAAAGTTTCAGTGTTTATCTCAATGTTTACTGTAGGGATCCACTTTGATGGTTCAAAATTTATTAGAACATAATTATCATGCTCCCTAAGCGTATTATAGCAATCTTGCTAGTAGTGCTAGTCTCAAGAGTGTTCAACCTAGCAAATATTTTTGCGAAAGAAATATCAGTTTGGCTAGGCAAGTTGTAAGCGAGGATCAATTTCTTTATAGCATTAATAGCATCATCCTTATTACATTGGAGGAAATCTCCTCCCACAACAGCATCTAAAGCTTATCTATAGCAAAGAGCAATCCCAAGGTAAAAACTGCTAAGGAACAAGCTTTGAGTCATTTTAGGCTCAGTTTTTTCATGTAGATCAGAGATTCTAGACCAAGCTTCCTTAAAACTTTCCTAAATTCCTTGTTTAAAAGTGAAAATCATTTCCTCGGGTGACATAGTGACCGGAGAAAGGCTAGACATAGTGGCAACTCAAGATAGGAACTAATTTTTTTGTGTGTTTTCAAATAAGAAAGCAAACTTGTAAAACTATTTTTTTTGTGTTTTTGATAAAGAAACAAGCAAACAAAGCAAGAAGAAACTAAGCACAACAAAAATAACAAAGTAAAGAGATTGGTTATGAGGGACTCCCCTTGTGAAGATGTCCTTGACTCCCCGGCAACGGCGCCAAAAAAAATGCTTGATGGCTCTGTGTATGGTGCTAGAAAAATGCTGGAGCGGTGTTGATGTAGAGCTCGTTGGGAACCCCAAGAGGAATGCATGATGAGCACAATAGCAAGTTTCCCTCAGTTATGAAACCAAGGTTTAATCGAACCAGTAGGAGCAAGGAAACACCCCAAAGGTGTTGCTAGCTGAGCTTTGGCACGGCGCACTACCGGTGCTAGTAGCAACGTGGAGACCTGCACAACACAACCATAGAACTTTGTCCCCAACTTGCGATGAGGTTGTCAATCTCACCGTGTTTTGCAGAAAACAAAGGATTAAACGTATCGAATGGAAAGAAGTAATAGTTTGCAGAAAGTAAACACAAAGTAGTAAACAGTTTGTAGATTGTATGTAAAGAAAAGGACCGGGATCCATAGTTCACTAGAGGTGGCTCTCCTTAGATAGATAACATGCTGGGTGAACAAATTACAGTAGGGCAATTGACAAACATCGAAAAAGCAATACAATCATATACTAATCATCTTGACTCCTTTGGAACTTGATTGGGCATTACAACATTATACATAGACCGCAACCAACTGCATCTATGACTAATAATCCACCTTCAGGTTATCATCCGAACCCCCTCCAGTATTAAGTTGCAAGCAACAGATTATTGCTTTACGAATTGCGTGTAAAGTAAACAATATGATTGTTCTATGAACAAAGGATTGTTGTTTTCTCCCTAGTACCTTAGAGATTTCTGTCACTTCCCCAGATTACCAGAGGCATGAACCCACTATCGAGCATAAATACTAACTCTTGGAGTTGCTAGCATCTACTTGGCCAAGATAGCTACTAACAATGGAAAGCATGCAAGATCACAAATAACAAAGACATGATAGAATCAATAATCAATCTGAAATAGCATCTCAATATCCATCGGATCCCCACAAACACAACATGCAGAATTAAAAATAGATGATCTTAATCATGAACGGAGCTCACAATATCTAAACATGAAAGCACAAAGGAGGAGAACCAGCCATCTAGCTACTACATGGATCCGTAGTCCAAGGATGAACTACTCACACATCACACCGGAGGCTTGCATGGTGATGAAGAAGGCCTCCAGAGTGAATTCCCCTCTCTGGCAGGTTGCCGAGAAGAGCTTCAGATCCCTCCCGATCTAGGGATGGAGATGATGGAGGCTACAAAATCTTTCGTGGATTTTTGATCGGGTACTTACGGTTTACGTCCCGAGGGCATCTTATAGTCGGAAGGGGAGGCCGAGGGGGTGCCAGGGCTGGCCTCACCACCCCCTGGCGCGGGCTAGGCTGGGCCGCGCGACCAGGTGGTGTGGTGGCCCCCTGGCCCCTCTCCGTCTCGTACTCTGGCATCTGATGACTTCCGGAAAAATAGGCACTTTGGCTTTTGTCCCATGCAATTCCTTTTCTGACTTTCCTGGAACCAAAAACAGCAGAAAACAGGCAACTGGCACTGTGGCTCTTGTTAATAGGTTAGTCCAAGAAATCATATGAAAAGTACTCCAAAGTTGGAACAAAACACAAGAAAGTGGATAAAACCGAGCATGGAACATCAAAAATTATAGATACATTTGCAATGTATCAAGAAACCAGAGCTCAAGGTCAGGTGGAAGCATCCGACTTCACTACCTTGCAGTCACAAGGCAAGTTCATAACTTTCTCATGTCCTTTGAAGAGTCTTTATCAAAGATATTGCAAATTGTGTGTTATGATCTATGATATGGAGAAAGAAAATATTATCACATCTAATAAATAAGTTGTAGTTATCATCCTAAGTGATGATTAAGATTGGCAATGGAACTTAGGGTTCCAATGGCATAAGTCACATAGGCTTAATAACCCATGACATCAGTGATTCTAGCACCGTATATTACGCGTTAACCATGAGATTTGGAATGGGACAGTGAAGTCAGTTGTATCTTCTTCCTTTCATATGGAGGCAAGATAACCTTAACGTGAAGCTATGAATTCCTTGTGCGGATCCAGCATATGGGTGAGAACCCTTAGGCTCCACGTTTTTGGTATCTAGATTATCTATGAGCGGCTGCCGGAGGTACAGTCAGACCTTTATGGAGCTTGCCAGGGGCATAACCGGCTCATAGAGTCTTCGGGAACTCACCAGTGTTGTCTCTTGCCCTAAATGGGGGCTTAACAGAGGTGTAGTCAGCCCCGGATGATCGCGCAGATATATAGGATCACTGAGAGGGCAGTGATTGGCTTGGATAACCTACTAGGCCCCACATCACGGAATTATGGACGGGAAAGTATGCCTGGTTGTACAATAAGGATTTGATCTCTCAAGGGTAAAGCAATGCACCTCTGCAGAGTGTAAGAATTGTGACATGTTACTCCCTGTTCCGGGAAGGAGCTACGAACGCAGCAGGAAAGGAACTCCATGAAGTTATGGTCAACCTGTGAAGGCTGATGGGCATAGTTTTATATAATAAAATCAATCTTTGAAGAAAAGTTTATGAAAACTGCATAGTACCAAGGAAGTATCGTCTGAGGTGGTAGATAGAGCATCAAACTTCCCACCTTGCATATAATGAAGTTGCTAGGTAACGCTGTTACTCACTCTTTCCTTTGAACCCCTGCTTAGACTCTGAGAATCGAGAAGACCCTTCAATGTACGCAGCTGAAGGACAAGAGGATGTCTACTATGAAGAGCCAGACCAATCCTGAGGCGTTGAAGGGGTGGACTATGATATACGCTACGGAGTGCCAGGCAACGAGTCCGAGTAGTGGTCTTAGTATTAGTAAACAATTAAGCAGAGCAGCATGACCTCTGTAGAATAAGTTGTTGAGCTCAATTTGGAGTATGAGTTTGAATCTTATATCATCTGCTGAAACTATTTAAGTTTGGTTTGTAATGTTGTAACACTTGAAGTTGGAACTTCTGGTTTGTAATAATAATGAAGTGTGTATGTTTGTAATATGGACCCACAATGTTTCTGTTGTACCACTCTGAGGGATGTGATATTTATGGAACGGTGTTCTCTAAATGTCATGTCAACGACTATAGTGTACTACGCATGCAGTGGTATGCTGGGTCACCGCAGAGAGTTTCATGTCTTAAGTAGTATAACAATGAAGTGTCTTATTTACACCCACATCAATAAAACAATTCTATCAAAAACACTTCTAATACAATCATTGTTTTCAAGAAAAGTCGTATAGTAATGAGACCATGCCAAGGACTTGTTATGTGGATCCTCATAGATATATTTTTTTATTCTTCCAAGGATTGTTGAATGTTTCTTTTGCAAGTGTTTGCACACCCTTTGTTAGTACCAATACTTTTGCCCATATATTGACACGTATGCCACTCATGTCATCAACTCATAGCCGAAATCTAGGGTTATACCATAGATCGTTCAAAACATGGCGGAGTTGTTGGCATCCCAAAGGTGTGCATTAGCGACATAAAAGAAAATTGTCTCACTTCCTTCTCTTCTTTTTGAGCTAGTACCGTGGTTTGATCCAAAAGGTTAGCTTTGGCATGCATCACAATTATCACTACATTTTATTTTAATCAAACAACTCCTTTCATGAGTGTCGTCAAGACTATCAAAATATCTATGGGGTTAAGTATCTTCAAGCGTATACTCTCAAGACAATCATTCATCAAACAAGTCTTAAATTTTAGACTTTTTATTATTGAGCTTGTTTGACAATATTATTTCCATGGCAAGACTCGGTTAGCTAAAGAACAAGAGAAAGAGCTTCATCAACTAATCATCATACTAATAAAAAGCTTTACTCTTACCATATTAAATTACTTCCCACAAGCATGGCATCTTAGCAAATCAACCAACTAAGATAAACAACTCAAACTTCATAAGTGGGAGACATAGGACATACTGTAGGGTTTCGTAGCATGGAAAACAAAAAATTTCTACCGCATACAAACAAACAAGCCAAGATCTATCTACTAGATTATAGCAACGAGTCGATGGAATAACTCACCCTCGAAGATTCCAAAGTGTTTAACGAGAGCAGATTCTCGTGGGTGATGTAGTAAATACTCTTCCGATCTCAAGATCGCGTGACGATCCTTCCAAGGCTGCGTTCCAGCAGCGCCCCATAGTCGGTCACACGTTATTTTCGACGAAGACCTTCCTCTCCTTGTTCCAAGGCAGCGGAGGTTGTAGCACTCTCCTCGCGATTCCGGCAAAGACTGTGCGTGGTACCTAAGTAGAGGGAGATCTCGAGGCTTCGCCTTAAGCGGGCGAGTATGGTGGAGTATGAGAGGGCTCCTCGTGATCTAGGTTTTAGACACACCAAGGAGGAGGTGCTAGAGCCGGCGGCTAGGGTTTGGGGCACCCCAAGTCGTGGCTAGGGCACCACGGGAGGTGGCGGCAGGAGGTGGTGGCGCCAATCTAGGGTTTTGGAGGAGAGGTACTTGTGTGCTAGGAGGAGCCCTGCCCCTCCTTATAGGTGGAGGGCTGGCGGCCAAGGGAGGAGTGGAGTCCTCCAAACTGCTTGGGTGGGGCGCCCGGCTTGGGAGGAGGAATCCTCCCCAACTCGGTTTCCACTTCTCCTCTTTCCAAAATTGCCGTTTGACTTTAAAACTAGCCGTTTGAATATTCAAATTAGGAATTAAATAAACCCTTTATTTTGGACAGCAAGACACCTAGTACATGATGCAATCATTCCAACTTACAATGACACATTCATGTACCCTTCCCCCCGAGTGCGGACATTCCGGAACCTTCTAGAATGTTCCCGATGAAAACATCGGAACCATTCCCCAACTCCGAAACGGGACTTTCCTTATATGAATCTTATTCTCCGGACCATTCCGGATCTCCTCGTGATATCCCGAATACCATTCGAGACTCCGAACAACATTTGGACTCTTTCTCATCATTCCATAACTACTCAAACAACGTCGAATCCTTAAGTGTGTCTCCCTACGGTTCGTGAATTATGCGGACATGATCGAGACACTTCTCCGACCAATAACCAATAGAGGAATCTGGAAATTCATATGGCTCCCACATATTTCTACGATTACTTTGCGATCGAATTAACCACTTACATACGATATCAATTTCCCTTTGTCTCACAATAGTTTACTTATCCGAGGTTATGATCGTCGGTATCTCTGCATACCTAGTTCAACCTCGTTACTGATAAGTACTCTTTTCTAGTTCCCGTGATATGTGATCCCTTGTGAGCCAGTCACATGCTTGCAAGCTAATTGGATGACATTTCACCGAGAGGGCCAGTATATCTATCCATCATATGGATGGACAAATCCCACTCTTGATCCATGTGTTTCAACCAATACTTTCTGAACACTCAATGACACCTTTATAGCCACCCAGTTACGGTGTGGTGTTTGATGTCATCAAAGCATCCATCCGGCAAAGGTGATATGCATGATCTCATGGTCGAAGGAATTAGATAACTATGTATCAGAAAGGATATAGCAATTGAACTATTAAAATGACTTGATCTTTATGCTACGCTTATCTATAGGAGTATGTCCACCATATCATTCTCCTAACGATATGATCTTGTTGTTAATAACATCTCAATGTTCATGATAGGGAAACCACAATCATCTATTAACCAACAAGCTAGTATTATACAGAGGCTTTACTAGGGACTTCAAATTAAGTTTACAAATCACACAAGTATTAATGTTTCCTTGTTAATACTATTATAGCATGAATGTAAACATTTATCATAAACACAAAGATATAATAATAACTATATTTATTATTGCCTCTAGGGCATATCTCCAACAGTCTCCCACTTGCACTAGAGTCATCTAATCTAGATTACATGGTAATATACGAACACCCATGGCAGTTTGGTGCTGGTCATGTTTTGCCCTCGGGAGAGGTTTAGTCAACGGATCCGCCACATTCAGATCTGTGTGTACTTTGCAAATCTTTATATCCCCATCTTGGATATGTTCTCGAATAGCGTGAAAATGTAGCTTGATGTGCTTCAGCTTCTTGTGTGACCTTTGTTCTTGCGCATTGGCTATGGCGCCCATGTTATCACAGTAGATAGACATTGGGTCCAGCGCACTAGGAACCACACCCAGCTCTGTAATGAACTCTTTCATCCATATCGCTTCTTGTGAAGCCTCCGAAGCAGCCATGTATTCCGATTCAGTTGAAGATCTCGCCACAACACTTTGCTTTGCACTCCTCCAGCTAACTGCTGCACCATTCAAAATAAATACATTATCCAGTTGTGATTTAGAATCATCCGGATCGGTGTTCCAACTAGCGTCGGTGTAACCATTAACAACGAGCTGTTCATCACCTCCATAAGAAAGAACCATATCCTTAGTTCTTCTCAAGTACTTAAGGATGTTTTTGACCGTTGTCCAATGATCCACTCCTGGATCACTTTGATATCTGCTAGTCAAACTAACAGCATATGCAATGTCGAGTCTAGTACATAGCATGGCATACATTAGAGCTCCTATGGCTGAGGCATAGGGAGTCTTACTCATCCTTTCACTATCTTCTGCCGATGTCGGACTTTGAGTTTTACTCAAGGTCGTATTGGGAAACATGGGCAAGAACCCTTTCTTGCTATCTTCCATTCCAAACCTCTTTAGAACTTTGTCCAAATATGTACTTTGTGACAATGATATTTGGCGTTTTGATCTATCTCTATAAATCTTTATGCCTAATATGTAAGATGCTTAGCCAAGATCCTTCATTGAAAAACTATTATTCAAATATTCTTTGACACTATTAAGAAGGTCTACATCATTCCCAATCAACAATATGTCATCCACATATAGTATTAAGAATGCTACAGAGCTCCCACTCACTTTCTTGTAAATACAAGCTTCTCCATAAGTTTGTATAAAACCAAAACTTTTGATTACCTTATCAAAACGTTGATTCCAACTTCGGGATGCTTGCTTCAATCCATAGATGGACCATTGAAGTTTGCATACCTTGTTAGCATCTTTAGGATCGACAAAACCTTTGGGTTGCATCATATACAACTCTTCATCAATGTCACCATTGAGGAATGCTGTTTTGACATCCATCTGCCATATCTCATAATCGTAATATGCAGCGATTGCTAACATGATCCTTACAGACTTTAGCTTCGCTACTGGTGAGAAAGTCTCATCGTAGTCAACTCCTTGAATTTGTCGAAACCCTTTTGCGACAAGTCGAGCTTTATAGACAGTTACATTACCATCAGCATCTGTTTTCTTCTTGAAGATCCATTTGTTCTCGACAGCCTTCCGGCCATCCGGTAAGTCCACCAAAGTCCATACTTGGTTTTCGTACATGGATCCAATCTCGGATTTCATGGCTTCCTGCCATTTATTGGAATCTGGGCTCATCATCGCTTCCTCATATGTCTCAGGGTCATCGGTGTTGTCCACCAACATGACACTCATAACGGGATCATACCAATCTGGAGTGGTACGAGTTCTCGTTGACCTACGAGGCTCTGTACCAACTTCGACCGAAGTTTCATGATCATCATCATTAGCTTCCTCTCTAATTGGTGCCAGCACCACAGGAACTTCTTCCGGCGCTGCGCTACTCGCAATTTCGAGAGAAGGTTCGACAACCTCGTCGAGTTCTACTTTCCTTCCAGTTAATTCTTTCGAGAGAAATTCCTTCTCTAGAAAGGATCCATTCATGGCAACGAAGATTTTGCCTTCGGATCTATGATAGAAAGTATACCCAATAGTTTCCTTCGGGTATCATATGAAGACGCATTTTTCCGCTTTGGGTTCAAGCTTGTCCGGCTGTAACTTCTTTACATAGGCTTCGCATCCCCAAACTTTAAGGAACGACAATTTAGGTTTCTTCCCAAACCATAATTCATACGGTGTCGTTTTAACGGATTTAGACGGTGCCCTATTTAAAGTGAATGCGGTTGTTTCTAATGCATAACCCCAAAATGATAGCGGCAAATCTGTAAGTAACATCATAGAACGAACCATATCTAAGAGAGTTCGATTACGACGTTCAGACACACCATTACGCTGTGGTGTTCCCGGCGGTGTCAATTGTGAAAGTATTCCGCATTTCTTCAAATGCTCGCCAAACTCGTAACTTAGATATTCACCTCCATGATCAGAACGTAGAAATTTAATCTTCTTGTTACATTGATTCTCTACCTCACTTTGAAACTCCTTAAACTTCTCGAAAGTTTCGGACTTATGTTTCATGAAATAGATATACCCATATCTACTCAAGTCATCCGTGAAGGTAAGAACATAACGATAACCACAGCGATGCTACACTCATTGGACCACACACATCGGTATGTATGATTTCCAATAAGTTCGTAGCTCGCTCCATCATACCAGAAAATGGAGTCTTAGTCATTTTGCCCATCAGACATGCTTCGCATCTTTCAAGTGATTCAAAATCAAGTGATTCAAGAAGTCCATCGGAATGGAGTTTCTTCATATGCTTCACTCCAATGTGACCAAGGCAGCGATTGCCACATATAGGTCGAGTTATCGCTGATTTCAAACGTTTAGTTTCAATGTTATTAATATGTGTATTTCCACCATCGAGATTCAACAAGAATAGACCATCTATCAAAGGTGCATGTGCATAAAACATATTACTCATATAAATCGAACAACCATTATTCTCGGATTTAAACAAGTAACCGTCTCGCAATAAACAAGATCCCGATATAATGTTCATGCTCAACGTAGGCACCAAATAACAATTATTTAAGTATAAAACTAATCCCGATGGTAGATGAAGGGGTAGCGTGCGACGCGATCACATCAACCTTTGATTCATTTCCACGCGCCGTCACCTCGTTCTTCACTAGCTTCGTTTATTCTGCAGCTCTGTTTGAGTTACAAATATGAGCAACCGAACCGATATCAAATACCTGTGCACTACTACGAATACTAGTGAGATACATCAATAACATGTATATCAGATATACCTTTCTTCTTGATGTTGCCGTTCTTCAAATCTGCCAAGTACTTTGGGCAATTCCGCTTCGATGACCTTCTCCTTTGCGGAAAAGCACTCGATGTCGGGCTTGGGTCCAGCCTTGGTCTTCTTCGTCGGTGTGGCAACTTTCTTGCCACCCTTCTTGAAGTGTCCTTCTACTTAGACTTGCCTTTCTTGAATTTGGTGGTCTTATTGACCAACAACACTTGGTGCTCTTTCTTGATCTCCACTTGCAGACTTTAACATAGCAAACAGTTCGCAACCGCTTGTTCATGTTCGCATGTTCAAGATCATCACAAAGTTCTTGTAACTTGGTGGTAGTGATTGGAGGACACGGAAAAACCCCAAAGCATTAGGAATCACAAAACCCAAGCTATGAAGATTGATTGCGTGACCAGACATCTAAAGCACATGCTCACAGACGAATGCCCTCTTCCATCTTGCAGTTAAAGAACTTTTCAAGCCTCATAACTCTCAATTGCGTGAGTCTCAAAGATCAATTTGAGATCACGGACAATATCATGTGGGTCTAAATTCTCAAACCTTTCTCAAGCTCCGATTCTAAACCATACAAGATAGCACACTGAACTATGGAGTACTGATTCTTCCGAGCAAGGTAAACATTCTTTACTTCATCGGTAGCATCATTTGCAGTGGGTCACCCAATGTGCATCCAAAGACATAGGTTAAATTACCAGCTGTGAGGACAATCCTCAAATTGCGGAACCAATCCATGAGTTGCTTCCATTGTTTTTCAACTTTTCTTTCTCTAGGAACGCATTAAAATTGATGGTAGGGGCTGCCATTGATCTACAACATATTTGCAATAGTTTAGACTAAGTTTATGACAAATTGAGTTCAAATTAATAATAAAGTTTAATCTAGGTGAACACCAACTCAAAACAACATCCCTCACATTGTTTTAGTGATCACACGAACCAAATCCACTATATCAAAACCGATCATCACGAGAGTTGATATAGTTTCAATGGCGAACAATCGACATGTTCATCATATCTACTATATGATTCATGTTTTACCTTTCGGTGATTCGTGTTCCTGAGACCATGCCTGTACATGCTAGGCTCGTCAAGATCAAACCTTAGCTACCGCATAAGCAAATCTGGCTTGCTTACGTTGTATTCACTCGTGGAATCTAACACACCCGATCATCACGTGGTGCTTCGAAACAACAAGCTTTATCAACGGTGCATACTAAGGGTGAACACTTTAGAACTTGAAATTTATGTGCATGAGGGATCATCTTATAATGCTACCGTCGTCTACTAAGCAATACAAGATGCATAAAGGATTAACATCACATGCAATTCATAATATGTGATATGATATGGCCTTTCTTCTTTGTGCTTCCGATCTCCATCTTCAAGCGAACATGATCTCCATCATCACGGTATAGCATCAAGGTCAATGACGCTTCTTCATGGTTGTCGTCCACGGCTTCAACTATTACAACTACTTTGAATAGACACGCGGGTCTTAACATAAATTAAAGACAACCATATGGCTCCCGGTTGCCAACTTACAATAAGGAACATTGCATACATCAAATATAATCACAATCATGGCCATATCATCAAGCACACCGCAAAACAAAGTTAGACGCCTCTACTTTCTTTGCATATTTTACATGGTTTGGGGCTTTCAATAAGTGTCGTTCTAACTTACGAACAAGAACCACAACATTGATACTAGTATTGTTAATCACCCGTTGTAAATTGGATCTCCACTATGCTGGGAGAAAGCAGCACCCATAAAGCCACTTATGCAATACTGAGTTGCATGTCAAGCGTGGAGCAAGTCTCATGAACGATGTCATGTAAGGTTAGCCGCTTCATCCCAACATCCATAAGATGCAAAGTACACAAGAAGCAATCGACAATAAAAGCATCAATGCCCACAATGACCATTGTGTTCTACTCGTCAACAGATCTACATATAGACACGGCTCGATACCCTTTGTAGGGTTTCGTAGCATGGAAAACAAAAATTTTCTACCGCATACAAACAAACAAGCCAAGATCTATCTACTAGATTGTAGCAATGAGTCGATGGAATAACTCACCCTTGAAGATTCCAAAGTGTTTAATGAGAGCAGATTCTCGTGGGTGATGTAGTCGTACTCTTTCCGATCTCAAGATCGCGTAGACGATCCTTCGGCGCCAGCGTTCAAGAGCGCTCCTTGATCGATCACACGTTCGGTGATTGAAGACCTTCCTCTCCTTGTTCCAGGCAGCGGAGGTTGTAGCACTCTCCTCGCGATTCCGGCAGACAACGGCGTGGTACGGAAGTAGAGGGAGATCTCATGAGGCCGCCTTAAGCCGGCGAGCAGTATGGTGGAGTATGAGAGGGCTCCTCGGCGATCTAGGTTTTAGATACACTAAGGAGGAGGTGCTAGAGCCAGCGGCTAGGGTTTGGGGCACCCCAAGTCGGCGGCTAGGGCAACCCTGGGAGGTGGCGGCAGCAGCAGGAGGTGGTGGCGCCAATCTAGGGTTTTGGAGGAGAGGTACTTGTATGCTAGGAGGGAGCCCTGCCCCTCCTTATATAGGTGGAGGGGCTGGCCGGCCAAGGGGAGGGAGTGGAGTCCCTCCCCAACTCGGCTTGGGTGGGGCGCCGGCTTGGGGAGGAGGGAATCCCTCCCCAACTCGGTTTCCACTTCTCCTCCTCTTTCCAAAAATTGCCGTTTGACTTTCAAACTAGCCGTTTGACTTTTCAATTTAGGATTTAAATAAACCCTTTATTTTGGACAGCAAAGACACCTAGTACATGATGCAATCATTCCAACTTACAATGACACATTCATGTACCCTTCCCCCTCCGGAGTGCTGGACATTTCGGAACCTTCTAGAATGTTCCTGATGAAAACATCGGAACCATTCCCCAACTCCGAAACGGGACTTTCCTTATATGAATCTTATTCTCCGGACCATTCCGGATCTCCTCGTGATATCCCTAATCTCATTCGAGACCCGAACAACATTCGGACTCTTTCTCATCATTCCATAACTACTCAAACAACGTCGAATCCTTAAGTGTGTCTCCCTACGGTTCGTGAATTATGCGGACATGATCGAGACACTTCTCCGATAATAACCAATAGAGGAATCTGGAAATTCATATGGCTTCCACATATTTCTCGATTACTTTGCGATCGAATGAACCACTTACATACGATATCAATTTCCCTTTGTCTCACGATAGTTTACTTATCCGAGGTTATGATCGTCGGTATCTCTGCATACCTAGTTCAACCTCGTTACTGATAAGTACTCTTTTCTCGTTCCCGTGATATGTGATCCCTTGTGAGCCAGTCACATGCTTGCAAGCTAATTGGATGACATTTCACCGAGAGGGCCCAGTATATCTATCCGTCATATGGATGGACAAATCCACTCTTGATCCATGTGTTTCAACCAATACTTTGAACACTCAATGACACCTTTATAGCCACCCAGTTACGGTGTGGTGTTTGATGTCATCAAAGCATCCATCCGGCAAAGGTGATATGCATGATCTCATGGTCGAAGGAATTAGATAACTATGTATCAGAAAGCATATAGCAATTGAACTATTAAAATGACTTGATCTTTATGCTACGCTTATCTATAGGAGTATGTCCACCATATCATTCTCCTAACGATATGATCTTGTTGTTAATAACATCTCAATGTTCATGATAGGGAAACCACAATCATCTATTAACCAACAAGCTAGTATTATACAGAGGCTTTACTAGGGACTTCAAATTAAGTTTACAAATCACACAAGTATTAATGTTTCCTTGTTAATACTATTATAGCATGAATGTAAACATTTATCATAAACACAAAGATATAATAATAACTATATTTATTATTGCCTCTAGGGCATATCTCAAACACATACCTCTCATAATTAATTCCATGGTCCTCTTCCTTATAGGGATGTGTTCCTTCAAAACTCAAACACGATTATTCTCATATAATATTAAAGCAAAGAGGCAAAGTGCAAATCCACATTTATGAAAAAGGAAGAATGGAAAAATATTTTTTATTTTCGAGGATAGGGTTTAAAGAATAGAAAAGAACTTGCGACCAAGCAAGGGTTAAAATAAAAACAAACAAAAAATTAAACTAAAAATGAAAGCAAACTAAAAAGAAAAGGAAAAATGCAAAGCGTTGGAACAAGCCAACACGAGTGTTTCAAAGCTCTCAAGGAGCTGGAGTACAACCTCGTTATTACAGAAATAAATTTGCTAGGGGAACACACCCCCAAGATCAAGGTTTTGTAAGCCCTTGTGTTGCTCATTGTGGTGGCGGTGGATAGCCTCCCACGTTCTATTAGCTGCTCCAATCGTTGAACAGGGTGGCGAGGCTTGCAGTAGCATCTCGAAGGTTGATGGAGAGGTTGTTCATGGTTTGAATATTTCCTTTGAGTGCATAGATGTATTCATAGGTGGTGTAGTAGTTTGGTGGCTGCTCGTCTTGTTCGGATCCTCCTTGTTCTAGTTCTTCATCTTCTCCTCCTCCCATGGGTATTTCTTGTTGGGGTAGACTAGCCTCAACATGCGCGTCTAAACGCAAATGTCCATCCTCGATAGAGAATAAATCATTTGGCAAAGGAGTCGGGATCAAGTGATCCGCTCCAGGTATATCGAGGAAGTATCTACCATGAGTTTTAGAAACCATACCACATGCTCTTAGAGTAGGGAGACCGAGATGGTGACTTCATGTCAATGGCTGGATGTTAACTAGGTTGATGTGAAGTGCGCGTGCAAGAATGGTCAGAACTCCCCCTTCGCATATGGGTCCACAAGATTGAAGAGCTTGATGCTTAAGGTAAAACACAAGAAGAACACCCAAATTTGGCGTTAAGTGATAACTAATAATAGTTTCCTCTACAAGGATCGGCATGTCCTCCTCATTAACTCTAGTAAACTCACCACATGCATGCAAGGTGTTAGCAATCACATAAAATAAATAGCGAATAGTAGGATGATCAATTTGGTTCCTCATGGGTGTGTTTCCGCAAATCTTCATTAAATTAAAGTACTAAAGAGGGGAAGGATTTAAAACAAAAGTAGTTGTGCGGACATCGGTGGTGTTGTTGGCAAACCCAAAACATTGAGCCCATTGGTCGAGTGTTAGGATGTACTCACAGTTCATAAGGCGGAATTTGATGCGATCAACTCTGGGCCTTTTTTCCTCGGTACAATCATAAGGGTCCAATGTATGTGTCAAAGTGCTGAAGAACTCAAGCGTCAAGTGGCGATACGTGGCAACATCCTGAAACAAAAAATCATACAAACCAACATTGTTGCAAAGTAAATCAAAATCAGCACGAATGCCAAGTTGGTTCAGGATATAAGGACACGTCCACTTGGTGCACTTGATTTCTTGGAGCTTGAGACGATTGAAACGGTTCAGCTAAAACTCCTAGGTGAACTCGATACCAAGTGACTTGGGGGGTCAATGTATCACTGGGTGGTGTGGAGGACACCGCAACCATCTCACGTGTATGGCTCCTTGTGTTCATCTAAAAATAATAAGATAAAGTAAATAAAATTGCTAATGAAAATTTTAGTCCAATAGAAACATAGAATAAGTTATTTTCTACACTCACTACAAAACAAACTCCTCTAAAACAATACTAAGCATGCTCAATATCAAGATTAAATCAAGAATTAGACTTAAGTCTAGATTGATAATGATGAAAGATTGAGTGAAGCTTTTGTACAAATAAGTTGAGGATCGGTGGAGAATCATACCTTAGATTGATTGAGTACGAGAAATGTAAGAAAGATTAAGTAAATTTGAAGATTCAATGGAGGTGGTTTTGAGTTTGGAGGAAGAAGAAAGAGAAAGATATCTTTTGGGGATTTTAAGGTTACCTCCTTGAGCTGGTTATGGCGGCCGGGTACGTTGTACGGGCGGGTGGTACGGCTGGAGCCCGCCCGTACCGGGTGACATACCTTGTGGGCGATGACGCCCTTCTGGTGGTGCACTCAGTACGGGCGCTCGATATGGTCACGCGCGCCCGTACTGTTGGTCGTTATCCATTCTGTAACTTTGCTTGAAACCTGATGTTTGATCGAGGTTACAGTACAGGCGTATGGTACAGGTGCATCCGACCTTACCAATGGTCATTAAGAGCACTGTTCCCTACGGCAAAAATCAGAATTTCTAGCTTCATATGGTTCGATGTGGTACGTCCACACGGTACGGTTCCTTCTGGCCATACCAGTGGTCGTTAAGAGCATTGTGAGCGACAAAACTCGATATTTTTTTATTAGAAGCTTTGTGTGCCTTTGCACATCTTATCAAAGGACAAAATAATAGCAAATATAGTTCATAAAAAATCATCAATACTTCTTAGGCCATGTGTTAGTAAAATGAAAGATCGAGGATTACCTTATTTCTTCTCCTATCTCCAAAGGTCTTACTGAACACTCTTTATTAGAAATAAAACAAAACAAAACAAAACAAGATTAACACAAAAATAAAAACTTTATTTCACATGGGTTGCCTCCCATGAAGCCCTTCTAGTTAAGGTCAATTAGCTTGACCCTGATGGTAATCATTTAGGTTTAAGAAGTGGAATACCCACTCCAAAATAGTTGGCTTTTAAAGTAATTATACCATCATCATCATTAGGCTTGGACTTATTTTTCCTAGGGAAGTGGACTATAAAAGGATCTCTAGATGGTAGCCATATTCTCACATTCCCCTCATGTAAAATAATTAAATCCTTAATGGTTCCTAGGAATGGCCTACCTAGAATTATAGGTGCTACGGGATCTTCATGCATGTCCACAATAACAAGATCAATAAGAGTGGGACTACCTTTAATTTCAACAACTATATTTTCTTTTATCCCAACAACTTGTTTATAGGTTGAATCAGGTATATGGAGTCTCAATTCAGTAGTAACAAATGGCCCCAAGTTTAATTTGTCAAATAAGCTTTTGGAAATTGTTGAGACGCTCGCACAAAGATCACAAAGTGTAGATATATCATTGGCTCCCAACTTAACTTTAATAGTGGTCTCAAATATATCATTTAGCTTAGCAGGAAGCTTATTAGCTAGTCATTTATACTCCATCTCTAACTCGCAAACTTTAGATTCTACTTGTTGTATAAATTGTTGGTAGATAACATCATTACCTTGTTCTATGTTGGGGTTCTTCATGGTGATCATCTTTAGTAGATCTTCCATGGTATATTCTGGTGTTGGCGCATTGCTATAGTCCAACTCTTCTTGTTTCTCTTCATTCGTTACAACCCTCATCATCTTGAGGTCATCTACCAGATTTGGCTCGGGTTTTCCAGCAAACTTTGCTAGTAGAGAGCTTGGCTCTCAACTACTTTACCTAGATGAGCCTCTGCGGTCTTTGTCCTTTCCTATAGAGCTCACACATCATTTCTAATTTCAATGGCCTGGTTAGATCATGGTTCTTCGTGATTTTAATAAGCATGTTATCTTGCTTGGTTTGAGCTTGTACAAAGGCTCTAACAGTTTACTCAAACGAGAGATTGCCATGATTTGATCCATTAGTATTATCATAATTGTTGTAAGGAGCTCCTGCGGGATTAGGATACTATTTTTGAACATTAGAAGCATAATGATTTTTCCATGCAGGATTAAAAGGAGTGCGAGCTATAAAATTGACATCATTAATATCGACAACGATATCATTGACTTGGATATCTTCTTTACCTTTTACTATGCTAAACAACTCGTCTACCTTAGATGTAAGCTCTTCATTATTTACCTCGGTAATTGAACTTACTCTCTTCGAGGTTCTTTCCACATGCCATTGGGCATGATTATTTTGCATAGCATCAAGTAGTTTCTTGGCAATACTCACTTGCTTTCCCATGATTGTTCCTCTTGCTGCAGTATCTAGCATAGACTTAGACATTGGGTTAAGACCATTATAAAACAAATGTAATATAAGCCATTCTTCCATCCCATGACTAGGACAGTAGATTACGGCTTCTTTCATCCTTTCCCATGCAAGCACTAGTGGCTCACGGTCTTGTTGTCTAAAGCTTGTAATGTTGGATCTTAGCTTCATAGTTTTAGCAAGGGGAAAAATTTAGTTATAAACAAAATAGTGAATTCCTCCCAAGATTTAATAGTGCCCTTTGGTAAAGCTATCAACCAATCCTTAGCCTTTCCTCTAAGAGAGAAAGGAAACAATCTTAATTTAACAACATTTGGATCTACATCTTTAATATGCCTCATGTCACAAATTTCAGTGAAAGTGTTTAAGTGCAAACCCGAATCTTCAGCAGATGAGCCCCCAAATTGGTTTGTTTGGACCAAACTTAAAAGGTTAGGCTTTATTTCATATGTTTCCGCATCAATAACGGACTGAGTGATAGGTGAACGAATAAAATCATTAGTGGGAGTAGCATACTCCCCTAATCTCTTTTGAGCCATGGCTCTTATATTTTCAGTAATTTTAAGTAATCAAAAAAATCAAGTAACTAAATTTTTTGGGTTTTCAAATAGATAACAATAAAGTAAAATAATAACAAGAAATAAACTACAAGGTAATAATAAAATTAAAACAAGGTCTCTAGTGACCCCACTAGGATAGCAAAATTGCTTCCCCAACAACGACGCCAAAAAAAGAGTTGATACCTTCGATCCGGGTTCACGGATGTAGCATAATAGCTTTTCCCTAGAATACCTAGGTTTAATCAAACCTTGGAAAGCAATGCTAAAAGGAAATAAAAAGGACACATCTACAAGACTTTGTTAGTTCATTTTACCTTATTTTACCAGACCAATCTAGTTTACTTTTATAATGGGTTGAATCAATGGATGGAGATAGGCCAGGGTTGAAGATTCACCTGTAGCTGCACATCATATGGGATAAAAGATAATAACAAGCATAATCATGTGCAATGTTTGAATGGAGATAATCTCTTGTGGGCAACCCATCCTAATATACTAGAGCCCTAGTGATGCAGCGGGCATAGCAATAGTATTTTAATCCAACCGAGTGCACACCGTAGCAACAGGCTACAAACGATTATTAAGTGTAAAACATATATCAAAGCTTTAAGTGGTGATGTTGTTGTGATCCCGAATTGGTCGTTAAGCTAAAACCGTATTACCCTTTCTGTCACTGGGGTTCCTATGAGATCGCCGCTAGACAAGTATCTCACCTCAAGCCTTTATCAATCTATGGGATCTTGGATACCTACAAGTCCACAGATCCAGACAAGAGACAAATAAACAAAAGCTACAAATCTCAATTGCAAAAAAAATACAATACTCCCATGAATTAGATGCACATAATCGCTACGAGGTTTCTCCCCAACCCGCAGCCCGTGAGGACTACTCACTCATAACAAATAGATCGGAGATAGAAAACATCGTAAAAATACTTATATTTAAATCAAATATTCTTACAATGGTCGCCAAATCACAAGGAGATCTAAAGTACAAAGCAATGGATATGGCTAGTGGAGGGGATGGATGATGGAAGTGATGAAAAATGGATGAACAATGGTGTGGATTCCTTTGGTTGTGTTGTGATGTAATCTGAGAATGGTGTCTCTCTGGCCGGCGGCTGGAGCCTCAAAATATATAGGCGTCTTTATGAAAGTCGTAGGGTTCGACAAGATGAAGCCAGCGCCACCTGGTACAGGTGGGCTCTACCTGTAACGATGATCGTTAAGCATGATGACGCCTGGGAATGACTTCCCAATTACTTGGTCATGTAGACTTCCTAGAAACCTTCATTATGACTCATGATTTTGCATTAAAAACCGTGATTTCCTACACAACACAATTCAAAGAATGGTTTTGCATATCTTTGCAATTATTAGTCATTAGTGGTAAGGATCGAGGGTTTCTTGTCAATTGCTTGACCATAAACAATGTTTAAACACGGTGGAAGATGGCTAATTTTTGAGCCATCAGTGGTATCTTTTTCCTGTCCATCTCAGCCTTCAATTCCAAGATTAGTTTGTCTTGGCGAGCTATTGTTTGATCACGCTCTTTAGTTGCATGATTGATGGATTCAAGAACGTTGTTGATACTTCACTCATGATTTTCCTTAAGCTTGTTTAGCATTGCTTGTAAATCGACACTTTCTACCTCCAAGACTTTGAAATTGTTGGCTTGTTCAACAAGCTTGCATGACTATTTCAGTAGACCTAAAGCAGCCGTAAAGTCGAATGAATATTCAAAATAATATCACTCAAACTATCAAAATCAAGTCAGAAATGCTTAACTTCTTTTCATCTTTCTCAACTTTAAGTTGAGCATTTTCAAGTCGGAGAGATTTACCTCTCTCCACTTGTTGCAGATATTCTTTAACAGTTCCTGGTTGTAAACATTAACTTTTTGTAGGTCAGAATGGTAACCAGAGTCAGAAGTCTACTAAGACTCGGGCTACTATTTTAACTAAGTTAAATATAAGCACGAGCCTTGGGGGCTATACTACTTCATTTTTGGCATCCTATAAAAGCATAAATTCGGATTCCTATCCAACTTCATGCTTGGGGGATAGAGGGTATGATATAAAATATAATAAAAAGAGTCGAAAAACGACTTACAAAACATTCATTTTTCAACTTGTTGAGGCTGATGTTTACTTCAGCAGAAACCTTCTCAGCAAGGGTTAAAGGAATGACTGGTGGAGGCGAAGCCGCACCAGCCTTTAACTTCTCGTCACGAAGACGAACTTGATCAAGAATCTCCACAAGTTTCACATCTTCGGCTTCTTGAGCCTCCTCCTCAGTTTTAATGTTCTGGGTCTCCAAATAGTAGAGAGCCAGCTTCTAGATTTCTTCTGTGCTTTTCCATGCGAGGCTAAGTTTGGCGACACCTGGATTTTGCAGAAGGTTCTCTATGAAGGTTTCAGCTAAGGGATCATTACCCTTTGAGGGTTCACCCTTATCAACTCCCGAGTCACTCACGGTGACTTCGGGTTGCGAACCAAGGTTTGTTGGCTCTCTAGACTGAGATATAACATGTTCAGCACGTGGAGACCGAAGTATCGTCCGGTACCGATGATGGTTTCGGGGTAGGAGTCGGAGGAGGGGCAGCAGGTGAAAACAGAGTCAACTTTTGCTGGCGCAATGTCTTCCCTGAATTTCCTTTTCCATTTCCCTTGATAATTGTTTTAACTATGTATAGTTACAGATTAAAATCGTTACAATTCAGAAAGAATACGAATTAAGACACAAAACCTGATGAAGGAATTTACCTCTTCACAACCAGCACTTTCTATGTGCCAACAGATACAACCGGAGTTTTAGGCTTCCGGGTAAGCATCTCTGACAACAACTCAAGATATTCATCCTCCTGAGGAATCGGATCCTCAGGTGGATATCCCTCAAGAGGAGCAAGCTCCGACTCGGGGAGATTAGCAAGATGAAAGACGAACTATCTCAGCATCACAAATAAAATAAATATAGATGAGCAAATAAATGAGTATGGAAGAATTAGTCGAAAAATCTTACTGGTGTCAAGGGCATCTTGGCCATAAACATGTCGAGAGAGATCTCTGGAATCTTTCGGTCCACCCGCTCCTTGATCAACCATTTAATCCGGGAACCATAATCCTTGCTGAGAATCAAGAACTGGCTAATCCTTAGACTATCTTTTTTCTCTTGGTGATCATATGCATGAGACGATCCCCATGGTAGTGGAGATGTTGAATCCGACGTGCTAGCCACCAGTGAACTAAGTCGGATCCCTTTAGGCCTCTGTTCTTCATCAAGTATTCAATCCGCCTCTTGGTGCAGATCAAATCTTTAGAAAGAGCCAGTGCGTCCGCATCCCAAGACTCTTGGGGATCAGCAGCACCGTCCACGGAAGCCGGCAAAGCTTCTTGCTTGCCGGGAGAAGGCTTATCCTTATGGTAGAAAAAAGTGGAGGGCCATCTTTTCACTGACTCGCTGGCTATAACTTTAGGATAGACTCGGTCTCTCCTAAGGGTTAGGCTCAGTGTCTCGGTAATGTATGGAACACCAGCGGTGATATAATTTTCCGAGTACCAAAATAGTACCAGAATAAAGTAAGACTCGGTTTGATTCCGAGATAACCCTCGCAAAGGGATGCATGGGTGCTATAGAATTGTATTGGGAGGAAGATTATGAAGTTGAACACCATAGTAATCAATCACCTCATAGAAGAACTCTAAGGGAGGGAAAATCAAACCTTGGTCTAGATGGGTACCGAAGTGAACTCTCTCGTTAATGCGAGGGGTGGGAATGGTTTCGCCGGAGCCGCTCTGCCCCTCGCCGGTGCAAAGAAGACCCTCCTCCTCAACACCACAAAGCTTCTCGTCATCTAGAATGCAGGGGATCTAGACCCCATAGTAGTTCTCTGACTTCACCGCTATTCTCGCCGTCGTCCTCGCCGCCGTGTCGGAACTAGAGGCACCAGCCATCTGGCTAGGGGAGATGACCTTTGGTGGGTGGTGCTGTGAAGATTGGGGGAAGAAATGAGGGAGGCGAGGGCGATGGGTTGTTTCGAGGAGAAAGGAGGCTAGGGAGTGAAGGGGTTTAGTGCCTGAAACAAATAATTTTTCTATCCAACAACCCTAGTACCAGGACCTATCTATTAGTAATGGGAGGGGCTTTTCACGAACTTGCCCCTGAAGACCAAAAATCATTGTCAATGTTCGGGAGAACGTGGTTGATGTATTTGTATCGATGTTGACCTCAAGGTCGTTCTGAACTTGGACGGCTCCACGAGTTTCAGCTCCACTAGCTCTAATGACTCGATGGCTCGAATGACTCGAGCACCACTAGTGTAGTGCCTCGTGGGGAGTCACACACATATGGTGTTTGACGATGACTCTCGTTCCCTGATCCAGCAGAGATTGCGGAAGTAGCTCTCCTAGATTCAGAATCCTCGCAGCGCTACGATGCTCCACGTTGAAGAACACTCTCATTCGCATAACCCTTACAGTGGAGACATGCTCACAAGAGAGAGAGAGGAGGAGACTTGGAGGGGGACGCCTCAAAGATCAATTGGTGTGTTTGAATCCCCCCATATGCCCTCCTTTATATAGGGGAAAGGGAGGTACTCCCTCCCTCAAAGTCCCGGGGTGGGACTAATCAAGGAAGGAGGTGGGGAGGCACGCCGGCCATCCCTCACATGGGCCCCACATGGTGGTATCCCACATGTGGCCGGCGACCCCTCCTAGGGCGGCGCCCCTCTTGGGCCCTTTTTCCTGTCAGGAATTGGACCATTAGGTGGGATACCCCATTAAATCATATTTAAATTACTAAATATATATAAATAAATGTATAATTCAATAATTAACATATATTTACATATTATTTAATTCTCGTTGCACCGAAAATCTTTCTGGACAACTCTGGACACCTACCAAACTTTCTTGGAACCCTTTCCTTCTTTCCCTTCTCTTTTCTTCTGTGATTCCTATGGTACCTGTAACACCCTCGAATCAGCGCTATGCAGATTTTAGCGACTCTCACCAGACCCGCATAGAAACAATCCAAATATACCCACCAGGCACTTGCGTGCGGGTGGAAAACAAAGTAATACCATTACACATTAGTACACGATGGAACCCACAGAACATATATATACAACAACGACTCAACACGTCAAGAATATAGATATACAATACAAAGATCCAAATCACCTTGAAAATGATACAACATCTCAGTACAGACAAGATGCAAATGGGGCTAAGAGCCCTAAAGAATAACCAATGGCGTCCATAACCCTGCCCAGGCCAAGCCATAAGGGTAACCCTGCTAACGACATCGAACTCATACATGTAAAACAAAAGGGGTACCGACAAAGGGCAAAGGAAGAAGGGAGCGGTCAGTACTGAGGCCAGTACATGACAATTATAGAATTCAGCGGCTCTCACCTACATAGGTATTGGCGAGGGTTTAACTCATCAATGCCCATTGTTATGGACTTGGGTTCAAAGGAAGAGAGGAGCACCGAAGATCTCGATCGGCTAACAGAAAAGCAACGTGGGACATGATGTTTACAAAGGTTCAGGCCCTCAGAGGGAAAACACTACTCCTGCTTGTTTGCTCTTGGTTGATGATGATACGAAGGATTACAAGGTCATCGATGGCGGTGATGCGCAGATTAAATCTGGTGTACGTGTATGCTACAGGTGTTGTCTAGATCTGTTGTGTTCTATGAGAGATCATAGATCTGTCTATTGGGTGAATCGCCCTCCTCGTTGGACCCTCCTAGCCTTTATATATGGGGAGGCTAGGTCTCAGATACCAATACGAGTTGGTTACAAGTTGGATTCAAACTCTAGTCTTGAGATTTCCTCGTCTTGTGTGCTTGGAGTCGGTGTCCATATGGGCTTCGTACCAGCCGAACCGTCATGGGCATCATGGACCTTGACAGGTTGTCGAGTGTGCCTTCCATTGAGCCGCACTAGGTAGGTCAATAGTAGGTGCCTGTAGGGCATACCTATGTCAATATCCCCCGAGTGTCTATTAGAATCGTAGATTCAGGTGGAGACTCAGTTGATCTTGAATCTTGCATTAGGATGTCGAAGACGACAGTTGTGTTGAGTGCGAAGCACTTCACCCGGAAGTTCATCGGGTCAATCAGAATTCGTAGTTCATAGGGATGATGATAAACGTGTCTGGTGCGCTCGACGGATCGGGATCAGTTAATTTCTCTAGGGAAAAAAACAACGCTACCTACTCAAACTTGAGTCCCCGAACTCGAATCCGTAAATTGATGGCATAGTTCGACCCATGTTGTGGAGGCCTTACTGAGCCAAACTCCAGTTGTTAAGTATGTGTACCCAACGCGTCCGTCGGGATTTTCTTCATGTCGTAGACACGGTATTTATCTGGTAGAGCGTTGCCAGGCCATCATATTGCATCTATAGGTCGTATCTATACATCGTAGATGCAACATCCGAATGTTTGTCACCATGATGGCTCAAAATGTAGAGCTTGTTGGGAACCCCAAGAGGAAGGTATGATGAGCACAACAGCAAGTTTTCCCTCAGTTATGATACCAAGGTCATCGAACCACTAGGAGTAAGGAAACAACTCCAAGGTGTTGCTAACAACTTGGAATCTTGCACAACACAACCACATAACTTTTCCCCAACTTATAGTGAGGTTGTCAATCTCACTAGTTTTGATGAAAACAGAGAATTAAACGTATAGTGTGGAAGATAATAATTGCTTGCAGAAAGTAAATAGTAAACGGTAAACAGTAGATGGTATATCAATGGTAAAGGAATGGACTGGGGTCCATAGTTCACTAGAGGTGTTTCTCCTTAAGATAAATAGCATGTTGGGTGAACAAATTACAATGGAACAATTGACAAATTGAGAAAGCATAACAATGCATATACTAGACATCTTGACTCCTACGAGATTTTATTGGGCATTACAACATAATACATAGACCGTAATCCAACCACATCTATGACTAATAATCCACCTTCAGGTTATCATCCGAACCCCTTCTAGTATTAAGTTGCAAGCAACAGATAATTGCATTAATCAAAGTGTGTAAAGTAAACAATACAATTGCCCCATGGAAGAAGGATTGTTGTTTTCTCCGTAGTAGCAACAACACATCTACAACCTTAGAGATTTCTGTCACTTCCCCAGATTACTAGAGGCATGAACCTACTATCGAGCATAAATACTCCCTCTTGAAGTTGCAAGCATCTACTTGGCCAAGATAGCTACTAACAACGGAGAGCATGAAAGATCACAAATAACATAGACATGATAGAATCAATAATCAATCTAACATAGTATCTCAATATCCATCGGATCCCCGCAAACACAACATATAGGATTACAAATAAATGATCTTGATCATGAATGGAGCTCACAAGATCTAAACATGATAGCGCAAAGGAGGAGAACCAACCATCTAGCTACTGTATGGACCCATAGTCCAAGGGTGAACTACTCACGCATCACTCCGGAGGATGGCATGGTGATGAAGAAGGTCTCCAGGATGATCTCTCCCCTCCGATAGGGTGTCTGGAAGAGCTTCGAATCCCCGCCGATTTAGGGATGGAGATGGAGGCGGCTACAGACTCTTGCGTGGATTTCTGATCGGGTCATTAGGGTTTCTGCATCAGGGTGCTTCTATAGGCGAAGAGATGAGGTCGGTGGCTGCCCGAGGGGCCCACACAGGGGCTAGCGTGCCCAGGGGGCCGCGCCACCCTAGGGTGTGTCCACCTCGTGGCCCCACTTCAGCTTCCCTCCGGACTCCATGTTCCTTCTGGTAAAATATTGAATTTGGCTTTTGTCCTGTCCAATTCCAAGAATATTTCCTTACTAGCTTTTCTAAAACCAAAAACAACATAAAATAGGCAACTAGTACTGCGGCATCTTATTAATAGGTTAGTTCTAGAAAATGTATAAAAATACCTCAAAGTGTAAACAAAACATAAGAAAGTTGATATAAAACAAGCATGGAGCATCAAAAATTATAGATACGTTTATGACATATCAAGCATCCCCAAGCTTAACTCCTGCTCGTCCTCGAGTAGGTAAGTGATAAAAAGAATAATTTTTGAGGTGAGATGCACCATCACAATCTTGATCAAGGTATTTGACAAGTATTGATAGCTGGGATCAAAGTACTCTTAACATGAACGTGAAAGATAGAGTTCTAACAATAAGACATAGTACCTATGTTGTAACATGAAAAGGTACAAACAAAATATCATGAATAACAATGCATTGAAAAATGATTGTTTGTTTCACATATAGAAAACACAATAAGAGTGGTATTCAGCTTGTCCCTCATGGTATAGCAAAATATAAATGCATAGGACACCTTCAAAGTTCATAAGGGTGACTAGATACAAATAATTTAAGAACAAGCAATATCAAGTTACAAATCAATCAATAAGTTTTGGGACATGCACATTAAACTAAGAATGACCACTATGCTCTCTCAATTGGTGCATAAAGATAGAAGATGGAGACTCAACATAAAAGTAAAAAGAGAGGCCCTTCATAGAGGGAAGCATGGATTTCAAGTTTCATAAAGAGCTTCCAAAAATTATGGTACTTATTAGCTTTCAGCTCTCATTGCCCCTATCATAAGAATCTTGAAGTGATTAAGGTGAAAGTGACACAAATATGAGGATATGCTTGACAAGTTATAAGTTGAAAATCTCATGCCCCTTTCTTATGAGTACCGAACCTCATGCTACTCAACTTTAGTCACAAGTAAGTTCTTGTCATTGTAAGTACATGTGTATCATGGAGAACCACCAACGGGGTACCCCTTGCACCATGACACAAGAGCTATCCCATATCAAAATGACAAGGCAACAAACAATGAGCATCTCAGCGATCTTTTTATTTGCTATTTGCATAGGTTTTTATTGAGGATGATTCACATAATGCTCACTATGGTTATGCTGCAAGTTTCCACCATGATTAGGCATGGTTTAGGCTAGCCGCCCAGGAGTTTCTCTAACACAATACTAACTCCATGAGCTAACAAGCTCCCCTTTTATTTCACACCGCCGGGATCCATAAACAAAAGAACATGATATCAACTGAATAATAAGTGCAATGTTGAAAGCGTTCCCCATGGTAGCATGGTTCTGCTAATTCACAACTTATAAATTACAAGCATATAAGCAACATAGATGGACACAATGGTTCAAGTTTATTAAGTTCAAGAAAATAAAGTGTGCCATCAAGTTTGTGAGAGCTTTAATCACTAATTTTCACATAACAAAAGTTTAATTTGGAAGGTAGATAGAAACATGAATATACTTGGAATGGTGTAGCACACCATGCATAGGAATTTATAGTGGACTCTTTGGAATAACTTGGTTTTCTTGGAGGTTGGATGCATGAGTGGAACTCACACTTGGTATAGGTGGAGGCTAGCAAAAGACTGGGAGTGACCAACTAAGAGAGCAATAATGGCCATAATCATGCAAAGAGACAAAACATTATTAATTAAAGCATAAAGGGATATTACAAGTCAAAAACTAAATGATCATAGAGGCTAAGCTGACTGGTTCATAGTCTTAACATGGTGTAAGCATGTGCCAAGTCAACCCAAATAAAGCATCAAAGGAGAATACCAAAATATTATGTTTTTGTATGCTAAAACAACGCATGATCCTTTCAAGGCACATTAAGTGTCAACACCTAGATTTTTAAGTCTAGCTGCCTGTTATGTCTTACATCGCAATCCCAGGATTACCATTTTTGCGAGACATAACAGAATTGGTACCACAGTACATCATCCATTACAAACCATAATAGTCTTACAAATAAAGGATCTCATGATCCAGTCTTAATACAAATTAGAGTAGCAAAAAATATAACATAGTAGACTCAATCTTCATAGTCACAAGCAATACTGACGATGGGAGATGATCCTAGTTATCATAGACCTCCTGTTGTCCATATTTTGTGTAGTCCTCCTCATAGTCTGGTCATGGGAATAGCCAGGGACAAATCCATGAGTACTCTTTAAGTACTCGCAAACTATCACTAGTATAAGTAAGGTAAAGCTAGTAGGAATCTTAAGATCTAGGTTTGTTTGCAAAAAAGCTAGGTTTATTCCAGAATGCCTTACAGGGTAAAGACCTAATTTAGTTCTCTAGATTACTTAAGTGGGAATCTAGTTTTCATGTTCACAACCTTGTTGTGGTCAAGTCAAAGTCATTGTTCAAGTCATTTTGAAAACATCTGACAACGAAACAGTATGGCCACTCCAACTGTCCATAACCATGGACGCGGCTATTCGAATAGTTTAACACTCTTCAAAGGTTGTACACTTTTACCACAAGAATCGATACATCCGTCAGGGATAACCGTGAATTATCATACTTGGTATGCGGATAATCAATCCTAACCTTTCAATTACACACCCTAGTATAGGCACCTCCCCTGTGAGTTTGTCCTCCCAGCCATGGCCATCTGCCATCCTGGGCACTGCATAGGTGGACATTCATATTCACGAGGTAGCCTCAGCTCAACCTCTTCCACAAGGGAACCCATACTAAGACATATAAACTCCTAGTTAAGCCCTACCCAACTCAGGTAATGTGGGTGTACGGTAAAATTGGAATGGTATCGCATCCAAACCCAACCATTAGTTTTTATCAAAGTCAAGGCTCATGCCTCCTTCAGTTTCATCATCAAACCATTGTGTTGCATAACACATGTCAAAACATTTCAATAGAATGAATCATCATTCCAAGGTTTTCATAATCCTTTTCTCCAAGTATTCCCATCTAAGTGATCAAGTATTAGCTTAGCACTAGCCACTAGTATTGAGGGTATCACTATGGGGGGTGCTAATCAAGTATAAGTATCCAAGACTAGTTTTAGGATCTTGAGGGGATCCATCCTATTTTCCATTAATCACAATTCATTAACTAAGTAAGAAACTTTAGTAAAAGGGAAAAGTAAAGCTTGCAAGTAAAACTTGGGATGGGTATAATCAAAGTTGCATAACTAAGCATGCCAAGTGCATATTGCATTAGTTAGCTTGCACTGATAGCTTGCCTTGTTGGGTGCAGTCGTTGAAGTTCTCTTCTTCTTCCTCGAAGTACTCCTCCTCGTCGTAGCCCGGTTCGGTACAAGCGTCTATAAATATATACGAGGTACACAATCACCAAACAACACTTCACTATTTCTATTTAGCACACAAGGGCTCACACTAGATGATCTAGCATCATCCTACTCATCACATGAATTAATGGCACATGCTTATTTATCTTATTTTGGGAAAGTTAATTTCTACTCATAGAAAGATACTTAAGATTTAATATTCTCCAATTAAAATATGGGATCATATTGACACATGTCATCACCACATATTATAACACTTTGGGAATGTGATTTAAAGTGGTGGTCATATATTACAAGATTTACTATTACTATTTAATAATATTAAAGTGACTAGAAATGCCTATATAGCATTCTTTTAATACTAATCCATGTTTAATATCTTTAAACCAAATATTTTTACATATTCATGTAGAGCATGTAAAATGTGATTTTTGAGAGTTGGAATCAACTCAAAAGCATTTATTGTTGATTTTATAAAAATGTTTGAAGTTGTAAAACTCTCTGTCTTGTTATTTTTGGTATAGGTGATCTATAATTTCAAATGGTTTGAATCCAATGGGAGTCATTAGATATTTTCAATACCTTTCTAACACAATTGGAATCATGCAATTTGGTTTAGTACAACTCTATGAATTCAATTTTGAATATAGCTACTGAATAGGGTTTTTAACTAAATGGCAAAATTCTATTTGAATCGTTGGGCTCTGCACGGGAAAAGAAATGGGCGGGCCCAACTGCACAGCGCGCGTGCAGCGGGCTGCTGACAAGTTGGTCCCACGTGTCAGCGACTCTATCTAACCAAAATGATATCAGCAAATCTCAGCGCTACGATTAGAACAAGATCTACGACTGAGGTTCATCGTCTACATCGCAGAGCTCTGGCGAGATTATAAACCTAGCGGCATGGTGGGGGTCGTGGGAGGCTTACCAGGGCTCCAGCTAGGTCCGACGATGGGGGCGAATGGGCTAGTAGACGACGGCGAGTCGATTGGTGGTCGCGGCGGCTCCTGGGGTGGCTCTAATCAACAACACCCTTCCTTCACTACAACGGCAAGCTCCGGCAAAATTCCAGTGACATGGTGCTCACCTGGCTCCGGGTAAGGGTCGGTGAGGTTTCTGAGAGAGTGGAGAGTGAAATGGTGTGCCATTTGAGGTCTTGGGTGGCTCTGTTTTTATATACCGGTGTTGGAGGCAGGGCGGCATGGTCGGGCTCATTGGCGACGCTGCTACCGGTCGAGCTAGGCATGGCGGATGGCGTTGGTCGACGCAGTGGACTGTGGCGGTCATCACACGCGTAGTGGTACGGGAAGGGGCGGTCTCGGTCGGGCGACGTCGGTGCTCTATTCAGGTATGGAGGTGTTCGTCATCGAGTACGGTGGTCAGGGGGCATGCGGCGGAGAATCATCGTGTCTGGGAGGTGACTGGTGACGTGGCAGGTGCGGGTACGTGCAGAGAGAGGGAGGCACGGTGTGTGTGCATGAGGCGGCTTCAGCGCACCGTCGTGCTCTTGGCATGGCAGAGACATAAATGGGCGCGGCTGCTCTGGCTTCTCCGCTGTTGGTCAAGGGGTGGACAAAGATGGGTGATGAGGTCACGGCTATCAGCTAGGCATCGTGGGAGAGGGCGGCGCAGCGTGTGGCATCTGGTCCATGGTCGATCGGCATGGCATGCTCGGTAAGGTCATGGCACTGGTCACTGCGGCGAGTGAGGTTGCTCCACTTCACGACCAAGTAATAGGGATGGTCATGGGTGATTTATTTGGTTGATTGTAGTACAAGCATGAGCACAAGTTTGATTTCACATAGTAGATAGTTGTTAAATTTGTACTCTATCTGCTAAGTGTTCGACTAAATGGCCGCATGAACTTAACGTTGGATTTTTTCATGATTTTTGGTGAGTGAGCTGGTCACATGCTTGGTAGTCTCTTGTTTCTAGGGATTGTCAAATGGTGGAGGTTTCAGTGGTTTTTGAAAAATAATGATCTATGCATCTATACTTGATTGGATTTTGAATTGCCTCTCAAATAGATTTAAACTTGGTTTCTGTAGATTGGTAAAGTTTGCTTGGGTTCATTTTTACTTAGTCTAGCAAGGGGTGAAAACAACTAGAATTATTTCTATTGGAAATGTTTTACTAGAGATGCCCAAAGTAGGCTAGTGGTTAATTTTGGCCAAAGTGACCATTTGATCATATGCCTCATATTTGATTTTCTTTTTATTTGATTCTATTTGGAATTGACCTAGATGATGTGGTATTCATCTTTAAACTAATCCTTAGCATTTATAGCAATCAATCATGGCAAAGACAAGCATTCATGCATTAATATAAATCACACATGCACTCATATGGGTTTAGGAGTAAAAGTTTTTGTTAACCCTAATCTTGAGTGATTAGAACTTGATAATCTTGTTTAATATTTTTGAGATCTTATAAACCTTCGCTCCTTAAACAGAATCTCATCCTGAGATTCGAGAAAAACTAGGAACTAAAGATATTGGGAAACTCTATCCTAATATAATCTTCTCGCTCCCAAGTAGCTTCTTCTTTGGTATGGTTACTCCACTGGATATTGAGAAACTTGATACTTCTGGTCCTGGTGGTTCTGAATGCTTCTTCCAAAATATGGATGCGCACTTCACGATAAGTTAGATCCTTATTGATATCTATGGCTCTGTGATCGATGTTCTAGAAAAATTCGGTCTTCTCCGGGACTTCTAGGCATTTCCTAAGTAACAAGATATGGAACACATCATGTACGACTGACATTTCTTCAGGCTACTTTGGACAGTCTATCCACTATGACCAAAATAGAGTCACTTACCCTATTAGATGTAGGCAAACCTGTGATGAAATCCATTCCAACAGAATCCCATTTCCATTCCGAAATCTGTAATGGTTACAAAAGACTTGTGGGTCGCTGATGTTCCGCTTTGACTCTCTGACCGATATCACACTTGGCTATGTAGCTTCCGACTTCTCTCTTCATTTTGTGCCACCAAAATTGCTCCTTCAAATCCTAATACATCTTGGTTCCTCCCGGGTGAATAGAATAAAGGTTATCATGTGCTTCCTGCATAATGACTTGCTTCAACTCTGAATCTGCTAGCATACAGATATGTCCCTTATACCACATAACTCCTTCATCTTCGGTGAATCTGGTACCTTCCCTATTTTGATACGATGCTTGATTCCATCAATACTGGTGTTTCCTTTCTGAGCTTCCTTTATCTGACTGATCAAAGTGGGTTGAAGTTCAATGCAGGATAGAAATCCTTCACTAACTAGATCCATTCTAAAGTTCTCCAACTCCTCATGCAAACTTGGTTGGTCTTCCTTGATCATGGTATTTAGTCTACATGGCAATCTACTAAGAGCATCCGCTACCACATTGGCCTTGCTGGGGTGATAGTGAATGTCAAGGTCATAATCCTTGATTAACTCTATCCATCTCCTTTCCCACATATTCAGCTCCTTCTGGGTGAAAATATACTTCAGACTCTTGTGATCAGAATAAATCTCGCAGCGGTTACCCATGAGGTAATGACGCCATGTCTTCAAGGCTAAAACTATGGTTGCCAGTTCTAAGTCATGGGTAGGATAGTTCTGCTCATGTTGCTTCAGTTGTCTGGATAGGTATGATATGACTTGCCTTCTTGCATCAACACACATCTGATACCAATCTTGGATGCATCACAATACACATCAAAAGGCTTCTTGATATCCGTCATGATCAAAATTGGGGCTGAAATCAATCTCTTCTTAAGATCTTGAAAACTTGCTTCACATTTGTCCACCCATTCAAACTTCTTGTGTTTCTTCAACAGCCGAGTAATCGGTCTTGTGATGCTCGAAAATCCTTCAACAAACTTGTGGTAATATCCGGCTAATCCAAGAAATGCGCGGACTTCGGTTTGAGTGGTTGGGGCTTTCCATTCTGTGACATCTTTAATCTTGGCGGGGTCGACAGCAACTCCTCCTTCCGACAAGATATGGCCTAGGAATCCTACTTCCTTTAACCAGAACTCACATTTTCTAAACTTGGCATACAACTGATGCTTTCAAGGATGGTTCTTAGGTGCTGTTCATGGTCTTCTTCTGACTTGGAGTAGATTAGAATGTCAGCGATAAAAACAACGACAAACTTATCCAGGAAGTTCATAAAAATCTTATTCATGTGGTTCATGAAGTAAGCGGGGGCATTGGTTAATCCAAAAGACATGACATTATACTTATACAATCCATATCTGGTGGTGAAGGCAGTCTTTGGAATATCCGTTGGGCGGATCTTCAATTGATGATAACCAGTTCTAAGATCAATCTTAGAAAACACTCTGGCACTAGTTAGTTGGTCAAACAAATCTTCTATCTTCGGCAGTGGGTACTTGTTCTTGATGGTGACGTCATTCATCTTTCGATAACCCGTACACAAACGGTGAGCACCATCCTTCTTATCCACAAACAAAACAGGTGATCTCCATGGCGATGCACTTGGGTGTATCAAACCTTTTCCAAACATATCATCAAGTTGCTTCTTTAGCTCCACTAATTCATATGGGTTCATACAATATGTTCTCTGAGCTATGGGTCTAGTTCCAGGAACTAGTTCAATGATAAACACGATATCCCGATCTGGGGGCATACCGGGAAATTCATCTAGGAACACATCGGGGTATTCACATACTACTCTGACTTGGTCAATGGTGGTTTTGGCTATACTTTTGTTGCACTTGAATTGATGGGGTAGCATCTCAGATACATGTTCTACTGATACTCCGGTGCTACTGGTCATGGTTATGTCTTTCTTGGCACAGTCGATTAATCCTTGATGTTTCGACATCCAATCCATTCCTAGTACTACTTCCAAACCTTTGGTTCCAAGTACTATTAGATTGGCATAAAAATCTATCCCGTGGATTCTGATAGGTATGACCTTGCAATTTTTTTTAGCTTTGGTGGTTGAACCAGGTATTTGAACTATCATAACATGCTTCAAATTGGTGTTGCATCTTACTAGTGCATGCAAATTCTTCTGTAACAAATGAGTGCGATGCTTTAGAATCAAACAACACTCTTCCTAATACTGAGTTAACATAAAACATACCCAACATGACATCAAACTGCTTCACAGGCTTCTTCAAGACTCATGTGGAATATAGGCGACCCGATACGGTTGTCTCGGGTTTCCAGGCAAATATCTTTCCAGGCTGGACATGGCGCTGCTGTTGGGCAGGTGTAGTAACATTGGTTGTTGTGGCAAGCTTCTTGGGGCACTCGTTGGAGTAGTGACCCGTGACTCCGCATTCAAAGCAAGTGATCACTGACTTGTCCTTCCCTGCGACAGGCATAGCATTGCTTCTAGTCCTTGGGGCAGTATTGTTGTTGTTGCTGCTGTTGGACCTTGGCGGTGCACGGTTGAAATTATTGGGGTTGTCGGGGTTGTTGTTGTGGTTGTTGTGGCCTCCGGGCCTCGGGTTTCCTCCACCACGATTGGGATAGTTCGGACAGGACATAGGTGGTCTGTTGTTTCTAGGTGCATATCCTCCAGACAGGTTGGGACGATACTTCAGGGTCTGGTTGGGTCCAGGTTGGTGCATCATACGATGTTTGCGGTTCTCACTAGCTTGGTTGATCTTTCCTTCCACCTGGATAGCAAAATCCACTAAGGCTTCAAGGTCATCAAAGGGAATGTTGACAAGCATTGTCTGCATCTCATCACGCAGACCGTTCAAGAATCTCTCCATCTTCTTTGCTTCAGTGTCAATCTCATCAGGGGCATACCTGGCTAGAGATAGGAATTTGTCACGGTATTCCACCATGGTCATTCTCCCCTGCTTCAGCTCCTTGAATTCATCTCCCATCCTCTTGATCAAACCTGAGGGCACATGGGTCCGGCTGAACTTGAGTTTGAATTCCTCACAAGTCATCATCTGACCTCCGTTCATGGTACGGGTGCTGTTCCACCAAGATCTTGCATAGCCTGCCAGATAGTGGGTGGCAAACAGTACCTTCTCATTGGCATCTACTCCTGCCACTTCTAAGTTGTTTTCCATGGTCTGCAGCCAGTCATCAGCATCTAAAGGCTCTTCTGATTTACTAAACATGGGAGGGTTGGTGTTTTGGAAGTTCTTGAGTTTGGATCCATGGTGATCTTGGTTTCCATGGCCTTGATTGTTATGTGCTATCTAGGCTATCTCTTGAAGAGTGGATAGATTGGCTTGATGTTCAGATCTACCGGCCTCACGGTCAGAAACTAACATCTGCAGAATCTGCAGCATTGGGTCCTGAGATGAGCAGCTTCCTTTGGGGTTTCCGCGAGTCATCTGAAGATTGAGATATATAATGAGACAAGAGGGAAATTTTCTATGGTTTATTGGTATGGTTCAAAAGTTTTTAAAACTTTGAGCATGACTAAGGTTTTGAAACTAATAACCTTTTCTCATTCATTCATTCATTCCAAGCACACAATACAAACACACACCACAACTAAGAAAGCAGATGGTTTTAGGAACCATTTTGTGAAGCTACGATACAATGGGATCGAATACAACACACACCTACGATAGTGCTCAGGTGCGACTACTCATCATCGGGGGTGTCGGGCTCCTCGTCATCAATGAAGTCGGCGTCATCCTAGTCAGTGTGGTCCTCCATGGAGACGTCCTCCAGATAGTCATCATCATCACTGAGGTAAGAGTGAATATCACCACAGATATCTTCACCTTCCTCCTCCTTCTCCTCCAGTTGGATCTCTTGGTCGTGGATAGTCTCCTCCAAGGTGGCTATCTTCTGATGAAGACGGGCGATGATCTGATACTTCTTGTCATGTTGGTTATGAAGTTACTTGCGCTCCTTGGCGAGAATGGCGAGGGTTTGCTTCCTCTCAGTGGCTTCAGCATGATTCTGATTGGCGTAGGCACAGGCGTTGTCCAACTCTTCTGGGTCTCGTGCAGCACGAAGGCCATATGGTACACATGATGCTTCAACTCCGGATGTGCTGGCATGGCCAAAGGTTGTCCCGTAGAGTCACGTCTTGCATAGTGGGCAAAACGGGTGCCATTGATCTGGTTGATGTTTTGTGCACACAGATGAGAAAGTGCCTCCTGCATTTCCCTGGCTAGACCATCTAACCAGTTGTTCTCCCTCACGCCGAACTAAATCTTCTCCGAAAGAGGTGGTTCCATTTTTCCTCTTAGATCTGCAACTATCAGCCACTGTAGTTCCCCTCCTTGTTGGTCATTGAGCTGTGCTCCGAAGAACTCCGGGTGTAGGTGTCCAAGATACTCCGAGAGCTGATCCAAATCCCTCTCAAAGATGAGCTGTCCTCCATTTCCCAACTGGTAAAACTTGCTATATTTGACCTCCATCTATAAGCAATTAAGATGAGTAAGTTAGTAGGGGGATCAAGTGTGTCAATTTTTATGTAGAATTGTAAGAGTTTTGAGGAACATGTGAACTCCGTTTTGAAAGAATCTCAAGGATAAGAGTGAGAATAGGTTTTGTAAATACTCACTTTCTTTTTTGTGAAACTAAGTTTTTCAGACGTCCATTCTAACTAGGGTATCCTATGGTCAGGATGGCTCTGATACCAACTTGTTAACACCCGAATTTTTAAGTCCAGATGCCTGTTATGCCGTACATCGCAATCCTAGGATTACCATTTTTGCGAGACATATCAGAATTGGTACCATAGTACATCATCCATTACAAACCATAATAGTCTTACAAATAAAGGATCTCATGATCCATTCCTAATACAAATCAGAGCAGCGGAAAATATAACGTAGTAGACTCCGTCTTCATAGTCATAGGCAATGCCGACGATGGGAGATGATCCTAGTTATCATAGACCTCCTGTTGTCCATCTTTCGGGTAGTCCTCCTCATAGTCTGTCCATGGGAATAGCCAGGGACAAAGCCATGAGTACTCTTTAAGTACTCGCAAACTATCACTAGTACAAGTAAGGTAAAGCTAGTGGGAAACTTAAGCTCTAGGTTTGTTTGCAAAAAATCCAGGTTTATTCTAGAATGACTTATAGAGTAAAGACCTAATTTAGTTCTCTAGATTACTTAAGAATCTAGTTTTCATGTTCACAACCTTGTTGTGGTCAAGTCAAAGTCATTGTTCAAGTCATTTTGAAAACATCTGACAACAGAACAGTATGGTCACTCCAACTGTCCATAACCGCGGACGCGGCTATTCGAATAGTTTAACACTTTGCAGAGATGGTACACTTTTACCACAAGATTCGATACATCCGTCAGGGATAACCCTGAATCATCATACTTGGTATGCGGATAATCAATCCTAACCTTTCAATTACACACCCTAGTTTGGCCTCCCAGCCATGGCCATCTGCCATACTAGGCACTGCATAGGTGGACATTCATATTCACGAGGTAGCCTCAACTCAACCTCTTCTGCAAGGGAACCCATACTAAGACATATAAACTTCCAATTAAGCCCTACCCAACTCAGGTAATGTGGGTGTACGGTAAAATTGGAATGGTATCTAATCCGAACCCAACCATCAGTTTTTTCAAAGTCAAGGCTCATGCCTCCTTCAGTTTCATCATCAAATCATTGTGTTTCATAACACATATCAAAACATTTCAATAGAATGAATCATCATTGCAAGGTTTTCATAAACCTTTTCTCCAAGTATTCCCATCTAAGTGATGAAGTATTTGCTTAGCACTAGCCACTAGTACCGAGGGTATCACTATGGAGGGTGCTAATCAAGTATAAGTATCCAAGACTAGTTTTAGGATCTTGAGGGGATCCATCCTATTTTCCATTAATCATAATTCATTAACTAAGTAAGAAACTTTAGTAAAAGGGAAAAGTAATGCTTGCAAGTAAAACTTGGGATGGGTATAATCAAAGTTGCATAACCAAGCATGCCTAGTGCATCTTGCATTAGTTAGCTTGCACTGATAGCTTGCCTTGTTGCGTGCATTCGTTGAAGTTCTCTTCTTCTTCCTCGAAGTACTCCTCCTCGTCGTAGCCCGGGTCGGTACTAGCGTCTATAAATATATACGAGGTACACAATCACCAAATAACACTTCACTATTTCTATTTAGCATACAAGGGCTCACACTAGATGATCTATCATCATCCTACTCATCACATGAATTAATGGCACATGCTTATTTATCTTATTTTGGGAAAGGTAATTTCTACTCATTGAAAAATACTTAAGATTTAATATTCTCCAATTAAAATATGGGATCATATTGTCACATGTCATCACCACATATTATAATACTTTGGGCATATGAGTTAAAGTGGTGGTCATATATTACAAGATTTAATATTACTATTTAATAATATTAAAGTGACTAGAAATGCCTATATAGCATTCATTTAATACTAATCCATGTTTAATATATGTAAAACCAAATATTTTTACATATTCATGTAGAGCATGGAAAATGTGATTTTTGAGAGTTGGAATCAACTCAAAAGCATTTATGGTTGATTTTATAAAAATATTTGAAGTGGTAAAACTATCTGTCTTGTTATTTTGGGCATAGGTGATCTGTAATTTCAAATGGTTTGAATCCAACGGGAGTGATTAGATATTTTCAATATCATTCTAACAAAATTGGAATCATGCAATTTGGTTCTGTACAACTCTTTGAATTCAATTTTGAATGCAACTACTGAATAGGGTTTTTAAAATGGCAAAATTCTTTTGAATCGTTGGGCTCTGCACGGGAAAAGAAATAGGCCAGCCCAACTGCATAGCGCGTGTGCAGTGGGCTGCTGACAGGTTGGTCCCACGTATCAGCAGCTCTATCTAATCAAAATGGTATCAGCAAATCTCAGTGCTACGATTAGAACAAGATCTACGGCTGAGGTTCATCGTCTACGTCGCAGAGCTCCAGCGAGATTCTAAACCTAGCGGCACGGTGGGGGTCATGGGAGGCTTACCAGGGCTCCAGCTAAGTCTGGCGATGGGGGCAAATGGGCTGGTAGACGATGGCGAGTCGATTGGTGGTCGCGGCGGCTCCTAGGGTGGCTCCAATCAATAGCGCCTTCACTGCAGCGGCGGGCTCCGACCAAATTCCGGTGACGTGGTGCTCTCCTTGCTCTAGGGAAGGGTCAGTGAGGTTTCAGAGAGAGTGGAGAGTGAAATGGTGTGCCATTTGAGGTCTAGGGTGGCTCTTATTTATACACCACCATTGGAGGCAGCGCGGCATGGTCGGGCTCATCGGCGACACTGCTACAGGCCGAGCTAGGCATGGCGGATGGCGTGGGTCGACGCGGTGGACTATGGCGATCGTCACGCGCATAGTGTCTCGACAAGGGGTGGTGTCAGTCGTTCAGGCTACGTCGGTGCTCTGTTTAGGTACGAAGGTGTTTGTCATCGAGTACGGTGGTCACGAGGCGTGTGGCAGCGACTCATCGTGTCTGGGAGGTGGCTGGTGACGCGGTGGGTGCAGGTACGCACGGAGAGAGCGAGGCGTGGCGTGTGTGCACGAGGCGGCTTCGGTGCTCCGTCGTGCTCTCTACATGGCAGAGACATAAATGGGCGTGGCTACTCTGGCTTCTCCACTCCTCGTTGTTGGTCAAGGGGTGGACAGAGAGGGGCATTGAGGTCACGGCTATCAACTAGGCATCATGGAAGAGGGCGGTACGGCATGTGGCGACTGGTCCATGGTCGACCGGAATGGCATGCTCGGTATGGTCATGGCACTGGTCACTGCGGCGAGTGAGGTTTCTCCACTGCACGGCCAAGTACTAGGGATGGTCATGGGTGATTTATTTGGTTGATTGTAGTACAAGCATGAGCACAAGTTTGATTTCAAACAATATTGAATTTGTACTATGTCTGCTAAGTGTTCGACTAAATGGTCGCATGAACGTAACCTTGGATTTTTTCATGATTTTTGGTGAGTGAGCTGGTCACATGCTTGGTAGTCTCTGGTTGCTAGGGATTGTCAAATGGTGGAGGTTTGAGTGGTTTTTGAAAAATAATGATCTATGCATCTATACTTGATTCAATTTTGAATTGCCTCTCAAATAGATTTAAACTTGGTTTTTGTAGATTGGTAAAGTTTGCTTGGGTTCCCTTTTTACTTAGTCTAGCTAGGGGTGAAAATAACTAGAATTGTTTCTGTTGGAAATCTTTTACTTGAGATGCCGAAAGTAGGCTAGTGGTTAATTTTTGCCAAAGTGACCATTTGATCATATGCCTCATATTTGATTTTCTTTTTATTTGATTCTGTTTGGAATTGACCTAGATGATGTGGTAATCATCTTTAAACTAATCCTTAGCATTTATAGCAATCAATCATGGCAAAGACAAGCATTCATGCATTAATATAAATCACACATGCACTCATATGGGTTTAGGAGTAAAAGTTTTTGTTAACCCTAATCTTGAGTGATTAGAACTTGATAAGCTTGTTTAATATTTTTGAGATGTTACATTAAGCAATCTCAATTGTTTGTAACAAGTCATGCTACAGCAATAATCACTAAGCATAAAGTCAAAGCAACATCAAACATGACATGATAAAGTCTAGGCCACAGTCAAAACAAGCTCCTTTTGTACCACTTATAAGAATGAAGCTTCCTACTCTTTCCAACACAATTGAATGCGGGGGTCCAACCAATTTACTTAAGCAAACCAAACAAAAGAAAACTAAAAACAAAAACAAAGATGCTCCAAGAACAACACAATTGTGCATGAAACAATAAAAATGAAGTGTTTTGGAAGAAAACCTGAGATTTTTATTGATGAAGAAGGGGATTCCTTGGGCATCCCCAAGCTTTGACACTTGTACCTCTTGAATATTTCTCGGGGTGACACGGGTGGCATGCCCAAGCTTGAGCTTTTGTCCATACTTCATCTCATCACATTATTCTTCCCTACATTTGAAATTTTCCTTCATACAAAACTTCACACAATCTTCATTAGCAACATTAGTGTATTCAAGATAATAAGTCTTTGGGTTTAGTTTCAACACAACTAAGACTTTCATGAAAACACAAGCTACTGTAGAAATTCCTTCTAAAAGCTCAAGTGATCAAAGAGAAATCAGAGAGAAAGAAATTAAGAGGCAAATGCAAATAATGGCAGAAATCTGTCAAAACAGACCAGCAGATAAAAACCGATTTTTTCGAAGACCTTCTTTTGCTCAAATCTAAAAGTGCTAAACTAACGATAGTTAGATAATAACCTGGGGAATAAGCACAAAACATTACAGCTCAATCCAACGTATAGGGATTTTCACAATGTTTTATAGTGAAGCACAAAAATCTGTTTGGGACAACAACTTTCCCCAGTCTTACTTCTCTCTCATTAGAGGTTATTCTTGGCACAAAAACCACACAAAAAGGATAAGGAGAGGTTATTATTGAGGCAATACCTTCCAAGACTCAACAAAAGGAAACTTACTGAAAGTAAAAATAATTTGGGTTATCTCCCAATAGTGCTTTTCTTTAACGCCTTTCAGCTAAGCATAGGAGCAAGATTCAAGTATTTTCGAATGAAGAAGCATTAAGATCAAATTTCTTGCCCCTACCTTTCTTTCCTTTATTCTTATCTTTAGGGAACGTATGATTTTTTGGTGGAGAAGCAAAATGCATGATGCCTTTTCCCACATCTATTATTGCTCCAAGGAGTTTCAGTGGGGATCTTCCAAGTGTAATTTGTCCTTCTTCTACACATTCAATAACAAGATAATCAGTAGACACCATTTTCCCTAGGATCTTTGTAAACACTCCTTCAGCTATTCCAATGGGTAATATTGTGGCATTATTGGTAAGATATATTTCTTCTCCTCCTGCAGAAAGTCCCCAAAGATTCAAAGATTCATAGATATCTTTAGGCATAAGGCAGAATTCAGACATGATATCACGATGAGCATAAAAAGTTTCATTATTTATAACAACTTTTACTGCAGGAAGCCATTTTGAAGATTCAGAATTTATTGGAACATATTCATGATACTCTCTAAGCGTGTTATAACATTCTTTTAAACTAGTTGTGTTGGTCTCAAGAGTGTTTAATCTAGCAATAATGTTTGTAAAGGAGGAATCAGATTTTCTCGGCAAGTTATATGTTGCAACCAACTTTTTTATGGCATTAAAAGCTTCATCATCATTGCACTGGAGGAAATCTCCCCCTACTACATCATCCAAAGCATATCTGTAACAAAGAGCAATACCAAAGTAGAATCTGCTAAGAACCAAGCCTAGAGTCATTTTAGGTTTAGTTTTTTCATGTAAATCAGAAATTCTAGACCAAGCTTCCTTGAAACTCTCTTCAATTCCTTGTTTGAAAGTAAAAATCATTTCCTCAGGTGACATAGTGATTGGAGCAATGCTAGACATAAAAGCAACTTGAAGTAGGAATTTTTTTAAAGAACTAATTTTTTGGTGTTTTTGATAAAATGAAACAAGCAAACAAAGCAAAAATAAACTAAGCAAAACAAAAACAAAGTAAAGAGATTGGTTGTGAGAGACTCCCCTTACAAGAATCTTCTTTCTCCCTAAAAAGTGATTGACAGGAGGAAGAGATTGAAGCTATCCTTAACTCCCTAGCAACAGCGCTAGAAAAAGTGCTTGATGGCTCAAAATGTAGAGCTCGTTGGGAACCCCAAGAGGAAGGTATGATGAGCACAGCAGCAAGTTTTCCCTCAGTTATGAATCCAAGGTTATCGAACCAGTAGGACTAAGGAAACAACTCCAAGGTGTTGCTAACAACTTGGAATCCTGCACAACACAACCACATGCCTTTGCCCCAACTTACAGTGAGGTTTCCAATCTCACTGGTTTTGCTGAAAACAAAGATTTAAACGTATAGTGTGGAAGATAGTAATTGCTTGCAGAAAGTAAATAGTAAATGATAACTAGTAGATGGTATATCCATGGTAAAGGAATGGACTAGGGTCCATAGTTCACTAGAGGTGTTTCTCCTTAAGATAAATAGCATGTTGGGTGAACAAATTACAGCGGGGTAATTGACAGATTGAGAAAGCATAACAATGCATATACTAGACATCTTGACTCCTACGAGATTTGATTGGGCATTACAACATAATACATAGACCGTAATCCAACTACATCTATGACTAATAATCCACCTTCAGGTTATCATCCGAGCCCCTTCTAGTATTAAGTTGCAAGCAACAGATAATTGCATTAAGCAAAGTGTGTAAAGTAAACAATACAATTGCCCCATGGACAAAGGATTATTGTTTTCTCCCTAGTAGCAACAGCACATCTACAACCTTAAAGATTTCTGTCACTTCCCTAGATTACTAGAGGCATGAACCTACTATCGAACATAAATACTCCCTCTTGGAGTTGCAAGCATCTACTTGGCCAAGATAGCTACTAACAATAGAGAGCATGCAAGATCACAAATAACATAGACATGATAGAATTAATAATCAACCTGACATAGTATCTCAATATCCATCGGATCCCCACAAACACAACATATAGGATTAGAAATAGATGATCTTGATCATGAACGGAGCTCACAAGATCTAAAAATGATAGCACAAATGAGGAGAACTAACCATCTAGCTACTATATGGACCCATAGTACAAGGGTGAACTACTCACGCATCACTCCGGAAGCTGGCATGGTGATGAAGAAGGCCTCCAGGATAATCTCTCCCCTCCAGCAGGGTGCCGGGAAGAGCTTCGGATCCCCCCGATCTAGGGATGGAGATGGCGGCGGCTATAGACTCTTTCGTGGATTTCTATCGGGTCATTAGGGTTTCTGCATCAGGATGCTTTTATAGGCAAAGAAGCGAGGTCGATGGTCGCCCGAGGGGCCCACACCAGGGGCTGGCACGCCTAGGGGGGCCGCACCACCCTATGGTGTGGCCGCCTCGTGGCCCCACTTCGTGTGCCCTCCGGAATCCATGTTCCTTCTGGTAAAATATTTACTTTGGCTTTTGTCCCGTCCAATTCCGAGAATATTTCCTTAGTAGCTTTTCTGAAACCAGAAACAGCACAAAACAAGCAACTGGCACTTCGGCATCTTGTTAATATGTTAGTTCTAGAAAATGTATAAAAATACCTCAAAGTGTAAAGAAAACATAAGAAAGTTGATATAAAACAAGCATGGAGCATCAAAAATTATAGATATGTTTATGACGTATCACACCGCGGAGGTGTTTCGGGTGGCCAAGGAGACGTTGTCTCTAAACTTGACATTGGAATGTAAGCGAGCGGAGTCGCCAATGAGTTCGGTTGCTGTAAGCGAGTCAACATTGTGGACACAGTCGACACAATGGAATATGGTGTGAATCTTTTGTTTTCTATAGGGTGTGCGACCAGCGCTCCCTATGAGAGTAGCCCCCGAGTGTCTGTTTGAGTCGTAGACTTGAGCAGAGACTTGTAGTCGTCGGTTGCACAGACATAACGATCCAAAAGTGCTTCAGATGATCTTGCAAGTGCTATTAACACCAACACTTTTTAGAATGCATGACCAGCGGTCCCTATGGGAGTAGCCCCCAAGTCCTTAGTCGAATCATGGATTCGAGTAAGGATTCAGAGCATGCCACTCGAAGATCTTGCATGTGCACATCTAGCGCTCCATTTTGGAGTAGCCCCCGAGTGTGTGGTGGAGACGTAGACTCGGGCAGACACTCGATACTTGTATCTTGTAGACGTAGTTGAAAATCATACTAACCCGAAAGTGCATCGAGTCAACATCGCATGCATATGGAGCCCAAAGTCGACGCTGCAGTCGAAGTCGGCATGGTGGAGTCGTGTGGAGCTTTAGCCAGAAGGACTCGATGTTGCAAACGGGGTTAAAGCGGTGGAGTCGTGCAGCGCTTAGCGGGAAGGACTCGATGTTGCGGGTGGAGTCAACACAATTGCTTCAGTCAGGTGCGTGGCCAGTGCCGCTTCAATCGACAACTGACATGGTCATCCGACGAAGTTACCGACTCGGGTCTTGAGTTTATAGCATAGCTAGTTGTTTTGTCGACTCCTGTTGGAGGATCTGATAGAATAGCTAGGTGTAGTCTAGCGTCCTTGTATGCTGCAAAAAATGCAAAGAATTGTGAAGTGCATGTATCTTGTAAAGAAAATTTGCATGTTGGTTTGTAAAGTAAAATTCTGGTGTGAATCGAGTCGACGCTTTTGCACTGTATGCTAAGCCTTTTCGTTAGCCTGATTACCCTTAGTCTCAATACCTTGCCAAGGTACTCGAATTTCAAGGATCCGACGATCAGGAAGAATCAGCTACTCGGGTTGTCGCGTATGAGGTGCTCGAGTGCGCAGAATCGACGACACATTAGGTTGCTCAAAGAGGGTGCAGCCTCCGAATGTTTTGAGTGCGAGTTAAAAAAGAATTATCTCTAATTCGAGGGAAACTTAGCTTTACTGCTTGCTATCGAGGTGAACGGGTCGTGGACGAAGCCGATACAGCAGCAGGGTGTCACATGGTAATGACGAGTTGACGCATCTGAAGACTATAACGGGTCACCGTAGTCGAAGACCGCAGCGGGTTGCCAGAGCCGAAGGTAGCAGCGGGTCATTGAAGTTGAATACCGCGGCAGGTCATCGAAGTGGAGGGACCACCCGAGATGAAGATCTTAAAGGATGGCTGGAGTCAACGGCGACAGCAGGTTGCCGTAGCCGAAGATTGCAGCAGGTCATTGAAGTTGAAGACCACGGGGGGTCATCGGAGTCGAAGACTGAAGCGGGTCGCCAGAGCGGGTTGCTGTAGACAAGGCAACACAGGGTTGCATTACAGAGTCGAAGACTCAACAGGTCAGCAGAGTCGAATACTGTAGCGGGTCACTGTAGCGGGGTGTCGTAGCTGAGGGAGCCCCCGAGTTGCTGGAGCCAAAGATCGCAGCAGGTCGTATGGTGGAGTCGAAGGAGCCCCTGAGTGTAGATTCGATGTGGTTGATGTGGTCGAGGAGGCATCTGAGAGCTGATGTGGTGGACCGGAGTTGACGCGGCAGCGGGTTGTCGAAGCCGATGGTGATAGTAGTTTGCCGCAACCAAAGACCATGGCAGGTCACCATAGACGAAGGGTGCAGCAGATCGTTGGGGTCGAAGACCGCAGTGCGTCATGTGGTGGAGTTGGCGCAATTGAAGACTATAGCGGGTCACCGGATCCGACAGAGCCTCGAGCCTTCGAAGCTGGAGACCGTAGAGGGTCGCACGGAAAAGTTGGCGTAGCCCCCGGGCATAGAGCCGATGTGACGCATGGAGTCGAAGTAGCGGCGGGTCGTCAGCTGAAGGGAGTTGACGCATCAGCGAGTCACCGGCGGAAGGAGTGGAAGCGGGAGTGATACATTGCAAATGTATCTATAATTTTTGATGTTCCATGCTTGGTTTTATCCACTTTCTTGTGTTTTGTCCACACTTTGGAGTACTTTTCATATGATTTCTTGGACTAACCTATTAACAAGAGCCACAGTGCCAGCTGCCTCTTTTCTGCTGTTTTGGTTCCAGGAAAGTCAGAAAATGAATATTCTCGGAATTGGACAGTACAAAAGCCAAAGTGCCTATTTTGCGGAAGTCATCAGATGCCAGAATACGAGACAGAGAAGGGCCAGAGGGCGGTCACACCACCTGGCCGCACAGCCAGGCTTGGCCCGCGCCAAGGGGTGGTGTGGCCAGCCCAGGCACCCCCTCGGCCTCTCCTTCCTCCTATATATTGCCCTCGGGACGAAAACCCTAAGGACCCAATCAAAAATCCACGAAAGAGTCTGTAGCTGCTGTCATCTCCATCCCTAGATCGGGAGGGATCTGAAGCTCTTCCCGACACCCTGCCGGAGAGGGGAATTCACCCTGGAGGCCTTCTTCATCATCATGCAAGCCTTCGGTGTGATGCTGAAAGGGCATTTATGCCCTTCCTATTATTTTGATGTTTGTTGACAACAACTGGATAGGTTAATCTGGTGTTAAATGTTGCAAGAGATATCAGATAGTTGAGAGTTGTTGTCTTAAGGAAAAGTGCTCCCCTGGATCCTGTCTGTGCTAAGAAACCTGTCCCAACCAGACTGTCCAGCTAATCTTCACCAGAGTGTCCGCCCCTGCCGGACTGTCTGGTTGGATATGTCCGGACTTTCCGCCCCTGGGATATGGGTGTCTTTCCTGGACATTCAGAATACCAAAACGGACTCCTCACGGACACGGTCTGGAATCTGGCCGGAATCTTCTCTGGCCGGAGTGTCCGGTGAGTTTGCCCCGGAGTGTCCGGCCCTGGGGGCTTATCGATCATCCTAGACATTCAGAATGGCTCATCGGACTCCTCCCGGACTCGGTGCGGACACAGGCCGGAAACTTTGCCAGGCCGGAGTATCCGGCGGGTGTCAACCGGAGTGTCTGGCTGGGCCGGACTGTCTGGCTTGTATTTGCCGGACTGTCCGGTGTAAGTGGATCCCAACGGCTCTAATTCCAGGGGCCCTATAAATAGGACCCTTCTTCTACCTTGGAAGCTGCTCGTCCAGTTCAAGAAAAGCATCACCATTTGAGCCACCAAATCCACAAGAACTCTTCTCTCAACCATCCAAAGTTGTTGATCTTTGGAGAATCAAAGGAGGAGGCCTTTATCTACTACTTCACCAAGAGAGATTTCCATTTCCCCCTCATTCACTTGAGGGCCCCTTATTCTAGGGTTTCCTTGGAAACCCTAGCTTGTGATTTGGTCTTACAAGTTTGTCTTTGATTGTTTGACAGCTTGCTTGTATTCGGGAGCCTCCAATTAGGTTGTGGATGTGTGCCTCGAACTTGTTGTAAAGGTGTCGTCTTCCACCTCGAAGGTTGCCGTTATAGTGGAAGGTGAGTCGAACCCTTTGGGGTGAGGTTCACCGGAGAACAAGGCAGGCCTCTCGTGGCGTTGGTGGTTTGATACCACCCCCTCTCCAAACGTAGACGTACTTCCCCTCAAAAGGAAGGAACTACGGGAAACAAATCCTTGTGTCTCCGAGCGCTCCACTTTGGTTACCTCTATCCTTTACCGCACTTTACATCTCTAGTTCTTGCAGAGTTCTGTGCTAGTTGACATATAGGTAAATTCACCTTAGTTGCATAATCTAGAGAATTTACCTTTTTGTGTCAAACCCTAATTCGATTAAGAGTAAAATTTGGAGTAGCACCTATTCACCCCCCTCTAGGTGCCCATACGATCCTTTCAATTGGTATCAGAGCCTCGGATCTTTATTTGGGCTTAACCGCCTAAGAGATTATGGCCACCACCGGGGAAGGAGAAAGTGAGGATAGCCATTCGGTGACCATGGTAGATCTCAAGAAGTTGGAAACAAGCTTGAGCTCTACCTTGGGAAACGAGATCCAAAAATTGCGTCAACTTGTTGAGCAACTTGTTAAGGACAAGCAAACCTCACCTCCTCCCTCTCCAGAGGAAACACCACCTAACCCAAAGGTTAAGCCCTTGGAGGAGGTGGCGGGAGATGAACATAATTCCACTAACTCCACCACCAAAAAGGGTGATGGGAAAGAAGAGTTCCATGCGGTCCCCGGATGGTACTCTCCCGACCCTCCTATCCCACATCCACATATAAATAATAGAGGAGACCCACCTAAGTTATCTGCACATTCCTTTGCTCAATGGCAAGTTTTAATGAAATCTCATGTGCGCAGCTCTTGCATTGATTTGTGGAACATTATTGAAGGACTCAAAATTGAGGATCCAACCAACTTGACTAGAAGAGAAGTGGTCAATAGCCAACTCAATGCGACTGCCTTGCACATGATTCAACTTGGTGTAGGGCCAAAGGATTTTCCCCACATTGAGCATTACCACACCGCCAAATAAGCTTGGGATGCTCTCATTGACTTGTTTGTTGGCAACGAGAGTATGAGAAGAAATAGATATGATGCCTTAAGCAATGATGCCGAAGGGTTCTTCGTGAATGATGGTGAGGATCATGAAGACATGTACCAAAGACTCAAATCCACAGCCACCGCCTTTAGGAATGTTGGTGCCTCTCACATTGATGATGCTTGGATCAAGAGGAAGTATGTGAGTGCACTCATGCCTTTTGAGCCTACTGACTTGAAGAGTCTCCAAGGAAGACATAATTACCATCGCATGACCTCCAATGAAGTGATGCAAGAGATGGCCGCCTTCAAGGTCACTGCCAAGAATGCCAAAGACGCCCGCGCTCGTGCCATTGGGATGAATAGCTGTGTCAATCTTGCCTTGAAGGCCAAGGTTGTGGAATATGATGAAGATGAAGGAAGTGATGAGGGAATTTCAATGAACCACCCTGAAGATGTCAAGGTAGCTCATGGTGAATACATGGCCTTCTATGCAAGAAACTTTTGGAAAGATCCCGCCAAAGCCAAGATGGAAATGCAACGAAGAAACAACACCAATGGAAGAAGAGATAGTGGTTCCAAGTTGAGAACGTGCTTCAACTGTGGTGACCCCTATCACTTCGTTGCAGCTTGTCCCTATGAGAAAAGAGAAGATCATGGTGGTAAACTTGTGTTGAAGAAGACCTCCAAAGCTCCTGACAAGAAACCTTTCGTCAAGAGGAACAGAACCAACAAGAAGCCGGGTGAAATTTCTTTGATCACACATGAAGAGTTCTCCTCCGATGATGATGAAGAAGAGGAAGATGAGGATACACCAAATGGTGTGGCGGCTCTTGCCACCACCTCTACTCCTTCATTCTCACTCTTCGACTCTCCAAATGAGAACCTCTCCAACAAGAACGTCACTTGTCTTATGGCAAGAGGAACGGAGGTATTATCATCATCACACTCCACTTCTTTAATCAATGATTATTTTGATGATGAGTTATCTCTTGAGGTCAAAAAGGAACTAGTTGCTTTTGATGTGTTCATGAATAACTTGCAAGGGGAACACAAGAAACATGTTGTGGACCTCTTAAATCAACTTTCACACACACAAGAACTTCTAGATGAGAGGTGTCAATTAGGAAGAGAGCACATGCTTGAGATAGAAGCTCTTAATAATGCTCTAGAAGAAGAACAAGAAACTAGAATATCTCTTGAAACCAAAATAGAGGGCCTTGATGGTGCTAATGATCTCATTATTAATAAACTCATCAAGGAACGTGATCATGCTATTGTTAAATACGAAAAGGCTAAAAAGGATAAGATTGAGTTTGGTGTTGTTCATGGAAAACTTGTCGAGGATTTTAGGACACTTGAAAAGGCTCACAAGGCCTTGGAAAGTGAACTATTGTCACTCACAAAGTCTCATGAAAAGCTTCAAACTCAATTGATCAATACTCCCTCACCTAGTACATTCATTCATTCTAGTTGAACAAATACTCTTGAAGAACATGCTAGGTTGAAGAAGAAGCTAGCTAAGACCTCCTTTCCCAAAGGAAACAAGACTATTGATGATCTCTTAAACAAGCAAATGTCAAATGGTGAAAAAGGGGGCATTCTCTTTGTCTCTATCGCCAAGAAGAATAAGAACAACAAGAAGAAGAATGCCAAGCCCACATAAGAAAAGAACAAGGTCATTGGGGGAAGTAAGACCACAAGTGGAAAAACTATGTCTCTTGATGACTGTGCGGGAAGTGCTAACCCTCACTATGTCTTAATGCGTGATTATTATGGTGATGTGTATGCAAAATATGTTGGCCCTTTTGATGGTTATATTGCATGGTCTATTTGGGTTCCCAAGACCCTTGTTGCTAACAAAAGAGGACCCATTGAAAAATGGGTACCTAAGACCTAGTTTGATCTTTTTGTAGACCTATGCTTCCGGAGGGTCAAAATGGGTGCTTGATAGTGGATGCACAAGTCATATGACCGGAAGCCCATCTAGTGTCAAGGAATTGAGACCAAATGTTGATCAAATATCCGTTACATATGCCGACAAGTCGAAATCTAAGGTAATGGGTTTCGGAAAAGTTGTGGTTGCACACGATATCACTCTTGTGGACGTCATGCTTGTTGAGACCCTTGGGTATAATTTACTTTCAGTTCGTGCTCTAGGAAAGATGGGTTTTGCCGTCTTTATTGATGTTGATATTGTGATCCTCTTGTGGAGCAAGTCTCTAAAGGTTGCTTTCGTTGGGTACGTCGAAGATGACTTGTATGTGGTGGACTTCTCGGGGAAAACCACAACTAGTCCGATGTGCCTATTCGGAAAAGCCGACGTGGGTTGGCTATGGCACCGCCGCCTAGCCCATGTCAACATGAGAACTTTGCAAAGCCTTCACAAGGATGGTCATATTGTTGGACTAAAAGAAAATGTTTGCTTTTCCAAAGATCGTGTTTGCAGGGCATGTGTAGAAGGAAAAATGCATGACTCTCCCCACAAGCCAAAGAACTACATCAAGTCAAAGAGGATCTTGGAGCTCCTTCATGTGGATCTCTTTGGTCCTCCCTCTCATGGAAGCCTTGGTGGGAAGAAATATTGTCTGGTAATTGTTGATGACTACTTAAGATACACTTGGGTATATTTCTTCAAGCTAAAGAGTGAGACCCAAGAGAACTTCATTGACTTCATCAACATGGCTCAACTCCAACACAATGTCCTGGTATTGACAATAAGAAGTGACAACGGTACCGAATTCAAGAACTACACATTGAATGGATTTCTTAGTGATGAGGGAATAAAACATCAATATTCTGCTGCATATACCCCTCAACAAAATGGTGTAGCTGAGAGGAAGAACCGGACACTTATTGATATGGCAAGGACCATGTTGGCGGAGTTTAAGTCTCCATACAATTTTTGGGCTGAAGCCATCTCCACCGCATGCCATGCTTCAAACCGTCTCTATCTCCGCAAAGAATTGGTCAAGACCCCTTATGAGATACTTACCGGTAACAAGCCCAACGTCTCATACTTTCGGGTGTTCGGTTGTAAGTGCTTCTATCGTATTAAGGGTATTCATTTGTCCAAGTTTGATTCCAAAGCATTAGAGGGTATTTTTGTTGGTTATGGTCTCGAATTCCACACTTATAGAGTCTATGACATGCTCTCTGGAGTTGTCATAGAATCTTGTAGTGTGGTGTTTGAAGAATATGATGGTCCCCAAGCGGGACGTGTTGATGTTTGTGATGTAGATGATGAAATGCCTTAGGAAGCCATAGGAAGAATGGGTGCGGGCTTTATCCGTCCTATTGAGGAACCCCTTATGGCGGATCGAGAAGAACTATGCTCTAATCAAGTGGAGCCCTCATCTTCACAACATCCACAAGCTCCGATCGAAGGGGACAATGACCCAGACCAAGAACAAGTTGTGGACCCTCAACCCACTGATCAAGAAGATGCTTCCAACCAAGAAGTGATTGAGTCTCCGTTTGCTAGAATGTAAAGTGGTGCTAAGGCCATTACACAAGGAAGATCTATACAAACTGCCATAAGAACAGCCGAATACCTAGCCAGTCGAGGGCTTGATCAAGACCAAGGTCAATCTCTGCCTCCTGTAGAAGAGGATATCTCCAATGATGATCAAGGTCAAGTTGATGGTCATGACGAGGACCAATATGATGAAGTGATTCCCACAAGAAACAACAAGGAAATCGAAACTCGTCGCCAAGCTAGAATGGATAGAATTTTGGAATTAAGAGACCACACTCTTGAGAATGTGGTAGGAGATGTAAGAAGAGGGATATCTACTCGAGCACAATTGAAGAACTTTGGTGAGCACCAAGCACACATTTCCATGGTGGAACCAAAGAAAGTATGGGAATCTCTTGAAGATTCGGATTGGTTGGATGCAATGCACAAAGATCTCAACAACTTTGAGAGAAACAAAGTATGGAAGTTAGTGGAGAAGCCAAAAGATTGCCGCAATGTCATAGGAATCAAGTGGATCTTCAAGAACAAGCAAGATGAGCATGGAATTGTGATAAGGAACAAGGCAAGATTGGTTGCACAAGGGTTCTCTCAAATTGAGGGCATTGATTATGGAGAGACTTATGCACCTTTGGCTCGTCTTGAGTCCATCCGTATCCTTCTTGCTTATGCGGCTCATCATAAATTTAAACTACAACAAATGGATGTAGAAAGTGCATTTCTTAATGGTCCATTGCATGAGTTGGTATATGTGAAACAACCCCCGGGGTTTGAGGATCCCAACTTCCCAAACCACATCTACAAACTCGATAAGGCACTCTATGGGCTTAAACAAGCCCCACGCACGTGGTATGAGCATCTTAGAGAGTTGTTGTTAGATCATGGGTTTGAGGTTGGGAAAATCGATCCCACTCTTTTTACTAAGAAGGTCAATGGGGAACTTTTTGTATGCCAAATCTATGTAGATGATATTATCTTTGGCTCATCTAACAAAGCTTTTAATGATGAATTCTCAAAGCTTATGACTAACAGGTTCAGGATGTCTATGATGGGAGAATTGAGAGTTTTTCTTGGCTTTGAGATCAAGCAAGTAAGAGGAGGAACATTCTTCAACCAAGCCAAGTATACTCAAGATATGCTCAAAAGATTCAACATGAAAGACCTAAATGGAGCTCCCACTCCCATGGCAACAAAGACTCATCCTGAACTAAATCCAAATGGTAAAGATGTGGATCAAAAGGTATATCGATCCATGATTGGCCCTTTGCTTTACCTTTGTGCATCTAGATCCGATATTGTGTTGAGTGTAGGAGTGTGTCCAAGATATCAAGTGGCTCCTAAAGAAAGCCATTTGATGGCGGTCAAGAGAATCTTTCGATATTTGGTTCATACCCCAAACTATGGTATTTGGTATCCTAGGGGCTCTACTTTCTCTCTTTGTGGGTACATGGATTCGGATTGGGCTGGTGACAAGGATGATAGAAAATCAACCTCCGGGGCTTGCCAATTCCTTGGGAGGTCTTTGGTGTGTTGGTCTTCTAAGAAGCAAAATTGTATATCCCTTTCCACCACCGAAGCCGAGTATGTGGTAGCTGCTAGTGCTTGTACACAATTGCTATGGATGAGGCAAACTTTAAAGGAATACGGTGTCCATTGTGACAAAGTGCCTCTTCTATGTGACAATGAAAGTGCTATCAAGATTGCATATAACCTAGTGGATCATACAAGGACAAAGCATACTGAGATTCGTCATCACTTCATTAGAGATCATGTTGCCCGAGGTGATATTGAGCTATCATATGTGTCAACCAAAGATCAACTTGCCGACATTTTCATGAAGCCACTTGATGAAGCAAGATTTTGTTATTTGAGGAATGAACTAAATATCGTGGATTTTAGGAGCATGACTTGATTACCTTGCATATTCACCTATGTCTTGACCCATATTTGGTGTAGGTGCAGGCATGGAGATAGGGGAGTGCGGTCCTAATACATTGGACTATCCCTTCACCATTATGCCAACATTAATAAATTCAATACTATTAATATCATTTTGTGATATGTGAGTTTCATTGATGAGTAGTGGCTATGAACCTAAGGATAATTCTTCGCGGTGTCATGCCACAAACTCTTACATGATGGCCTTGGCCATCGCCCTCTTCGTATTGAAGAGTTGGTTCTTGGTCCGTTTGATTTGGAACTTAATTTGACTTTTTCTTGAAAATCAATGTTTTCTTGGTTCTTCACAGTACATCATCTGAATCCCAGGCCTTTCCTCATCTCTAAACATGCTCCTCTAGCCACACATTTGTCCACTACTTGAAACTGGGGGTTTTGGTCGCGGGGAGGCCGGACTGTCCGCCCTGAACCAACCGGAGTATCCGGCCAGACCGGACTCTCCGCTTGATTCACTCTGGACATTCCGGCCGGGCCGGACACTCCGATGAATATCACCCAGACACTCCGGCCTCGGCAGTTTCCAAATCGTCATAGGGGGTCGGGGAGAAGTGGATGGTTCAGTCCTCCTTCTTCCCCCCCCGACTCCCTCTTGCTCTCTGCCTGCTGCCCCCGACCAAGGACTCCACCGGGAGGGCTCCTCCACCCCGGATCCAGCCGTTGCCGCTGGCCATTCTCTTCCCTTTGCCGCTGGGATCCATTCCCCTCCGGTGAAGGACACCATGGATGCTGGTATAGTGCCCCTCCCCTTCCCATACCTAGGGTTTGATCTAGATGAACTTTTGGGGGCTATGTCTCACCTAGATACATGGATACATCATATAGCATGCAATACTAGTCCTGGTAGTGGTCCTAGCAATCCTGATCTGCAATGGTTGAACACACTCGAACTGCCCCTAAAATCGTCAAGGCTCGAGCCGGAATGTCCGGCGTGTACGGGCCGGACACTCCGGTCCGACCGGAATGTCCGGTTAGTATGCACCGGAATGTCCGGTCATGGCGGAGTCTCCGGGATGATTTTGCCGGACAGTCCGGGTGTTTTCCGCCAGTTCAGCTCCTGCATTACTTTGACTACTACTACATGTTTGTATCTTCTGGACAAGTGTGCTTACCCCATATGCTATCCTTCTACTCTGATCTCACAGGTGGTTATCGTCCTCGCCGGCCTAGGGCTGCTTAGCAGGCACATCCTCGCAGGTTCCGTGATGAATAGTTTGACGTTCATGTAGATCCTTCTATGGTGAGACAGGCTGCTCGTGACCGTGCTGCAGCAAAACAGGAAAAGGTCAGAAAACTGAAAAGGGATGAAGCCAAGCGCATGAGGTTTGAAGCATTGACCACTCTGACAGATTTGGGTACCGAGGAGTTTGTGGAGATGAGAGTCCAGCAGTTCTACTCTCTGCCTCGCACCATGGATGATGATCGCTTCTGGAGAAATGAACAAGCCCTACTTTTCTCTGAGGTGTTTTGTGGGTTCAGGACTGCTGTATGCCCCATGCAGTGGTTGGATCTCGAGAAGCTTCAAGCACATAGGTACTTGGAGGACGCTCTGTGGGTGACAGAGAAGATGGGGCTGCACACCATCTTTCAAGTAAAAGAAGACTATAATGTTGAGTTGGTCCAGCAGTTCTATGCTACAGTGGTCTTTAGGGATACTACGGATATTCCCCTTGAGTGGATCTCTGGCACTATTAGGTGCCGCTCCAGCATGGCTCAGTTTGCACAGATTCTAGGAGTGCCTTTCAATCCCAGTGGTCTCAGAATGCATGTTCATGGTCAGGCATATGACAAGCAGAGGTTGGCCCCAATCTACTCTCAGAATGGTGTGGCTGGCCCAACCATCGACATCAAGCTCATCTACAACATTCTGCTTCGCATGTTTCGCCATACACTCACGCCCAAGGCGGGCAACAAGGATGAGATGAGAGGTGCAGAAATCAATCTTATGGCACATGCTCACTCTGTGTATACTCATGGTCCTGACCACCAAGGTGGTGCTATTGATGTCATGGATTTCATCTATCAGGACTTGTACAAGTGCATCATTGACAAGAAGTGCCCTATGTTTGCTCCCTATGTGATGAAGCTCATTGCTGCTCAGGCTCCAGCAACTCCATTGCTCTACACTGATCTTGTTCCACACCTTTCTGCCAAGCTACAGAGGAAGGCTGCCCCCACCACCAAGGCTCCTCGTGGCTACCCCCTGCTCAGGACATATTTGAGGATGATGTGATGGATGCAGATGATTCTGACAGTGATGATGAGGAGGTACCGGAGGTTGTGACCCGTGGCCCTCGCATGAAGCATGCCAGCAATGCATATCGCTTCACCTCCTCTAAGGAGGAAGTACGCAAGAAGGTGAAGAAGGCCTCCTGGTGGAAGAAGCTTCTCCTATTCTAGAACATTGAGATTCGCCATGGACAATATGAGGCATACAAGACTAACAGGAATATCATGAAGGAACTCAAGCGAATCAACCAGCCCATGGATGTTGATCCCTCTCAGCAGCAAGCATCAGAATGCACTCTTTCCTACAGTCACTGGAGTCAGGGTCGTGTGGACTGGTTCATGTTTGAGGACGTGGCTTCTTCTTCTCACCCTCACGGTCAGAGCTCGACTCAGGGTGATCATCAGGGTGAGGATGACGACGAGGATGAGGATGGGGAGGAGGATGCTGACTACGACTTCAGTGGCTAGAGTTGGCTTTGGGGACGTTTTAGTTGTGATCTTTTCCCTTTTTGGCATCTCGATGCCAAAGGGGGAGAAGAAGCCCCTTTATTAGGTTGCTGCCGGGATTTGCATGGGTACACGAGTGCTTCACGTTATTTCGATTTGCCTCTTTGAAGCCTCGTGTTCGCTATCTTACTTTACTTGTTTGAGTACTAAGTTGTGTTGAACTCAGTTGTGTGTTGTGACATGCTTACCCGGTTTTCTTAAACGACTTTGTTATGCCTAGCTTATCATTCTAGTGGTTATTATCATGTCATACCTTGTTAGCTACAAAACCTAGTGAGGATGTGATCCTAGGGTGTGTGATTGTCTGAAAACACAAAGCTAAAATGGTCACACATCTAGGGGGAGCCTCACTATTTTTGTATGTCTCCTATTGTGAATTTTATTACCTATCCTGTCTGCAAATCCTTGGGTTGTCATCAAACACCAAAAAGGGGGAGATTGAATGGGAATTTATGCCCTTCCTATTATTTTGATGTTTGTTGACAACACTTGGATAGGTTAATCTGGTGTTAAATGTTGCAGGAGATAACAGATAGTTGAGAGTTGTTGCCTTAAGGAAAAGTGCTCCCCTGGATCCTGTATGTGCCAAGAAACCTGTCCCAACCGGACTGTCCAGCTGATCTTCACCGGAGTGTCTGCCCCTACCGGACTGTCCGGTTGGATCCATCCGGACTTTCCGCCCCTGGGATGTGGGCGTCTTTCCTGGACATTCAGAACACCAAATCGGACTCCTCACGGACACGGTCCGGAATCTGGCCGGAATCTTCTCTGGCCGGAGTGCCCGGTGCATTTGCCCCGGAGTGTCCGGCCCTGGGGGCTTATCGATCGTCCTGGACATTCAGAATGGCTCATCGGACTCCTCCCGGACTCGGTGCAGACACAGGCCGGAAACTTTGCCAGGCCGAAGTATCCGACGGGTGTAAACCAGAGTGTCCGGCTGGGCCGGACTGTCCGGCTTGTATTTGCCGGACTGTCCGGTGTAAGTGGCTCCCAATGGCTCTAATTCCAGGGGCCCTATAAATAGGCCCCTTCTTCTATCTTGGAAGCTGCTCGTCTAGTTCAAGAAAAGCATCACCATTTGAGCCACCAAATCCACAAGAACTTTTCTCTCAAACATCCAAAGTCATTGATCTTTGGAGAATCGAAGGAGGAGGCCTTGATCTACTACTTCACCAAGAGAGATTTCCATTTCCCCCTCGTTCACTTGAGGGCCCCTTGTTCTAGGGTTTCCTTGGAAACCCTAGCTTGTGATTTGGTCTTACAAGTTTGTCTTTGATTGTTTGACAGCTTGCTTGTATTCGAAAGCCTCCATTTAGGTTGTGGATGTGTGCCTCGAACTTGTTGTAAAGGTGTCGGCTTCCACCTCGAAGGTTGCCGTTATAGTGGAATGTGAATCGAACCCTTTGGGGTGAGGTTCATCGGAGAACAAGGGAGGCCTCTCGTGGCGTTGGTGGTTTGATACCACCCCCTCTCCAAACATAGACGTACTTCCCCTCAAAAGGAAGGAACTACGGGAAACAAATCCGTGTGTCTCCGAGCGCTCCACTTTGGTTACCTCTATCCTTTACCTCACTTTACATCTCTAGTTCTTGCATAGTTCTGTGCTAGTTGACATATAGGTAAATTCACCTTAGTTGCATAATCTAGAGAATTTACCTTTTTGTGGCAAATCCTAATTCAATTAAGAGTAAAATTTGGAGTAGCACCTATTCACCCCCCCTCTAGGTGCCCATACGATCCTTTCAGATGCGTGAGTAGTTCATCCTTGGACTACGGATCCATGTAGTAGCTAGATGGCTGGTTCTCCTCCTTTGTGCTTTCATGTCTAGATCTTGTGAGCTCCGTTCATGATCAAGATCATCTATTTGTAATTCTGCATGTTGTGTTTGCTAGGATCTGATGGATATTGAGATGCTATTTCAGATTGATTATTGATTCTATCATGTCTTTGTTATTTGTGAGCTTGCTTGCTTTCTATTGTTAGTTTCTATCTTGGCCAAGTAGATGCTAGCAAATCCAAGAGTTAGTATTTATGCTCGATAGTGGGTTCATGCCTCTGGTAATCTGGGGAAGTGACAGAAATCTCTAAGGTACTAGATGTGTTGTTGCTACTAGGGAGAAAACAACAATCCTTTGTTCATAGAACAATCATATTGTTTAAATTAAAAGCAATTATTAAAGCAATAATCTGTTGCTTGCAACTTAATCTTGGAGGGGTTGATGATAACCTGAAGGTGGATTATTAGTCATAGATGCAGTTGGATGGCAGTCTATGTATAATGTTGTAATGCCCAATCAAGTTCCAAAGGAGTCAAGATGATTAGTATATGCATGTATTGCTTTCTCGATGTTTGTCAATTGCCCTGCTGTAATTTGTTCACCCAGCATGTTATCTATCTTAAGGAGAGCCACCTCTAGTGAACTATGGATCCCGGTCCTTTTTCTTTACATACAATCTACAAACTATTACTTCTTTGTGTTTACTTTCTGCATACTTTTACTTATTTCCATTTGATACGTTTAATCGTTTGTTTTCAGCAAAACACGGTGAGATTGACAACCTCATCGCAAGTTGGGGACAAAGTTCTGTGGTTGTGTTGTGCAGGTCTCCACGTTGCTACTAGCACCGGTAGTGTGCCCTGCCAAGGCTCAGCTAGCAACACCTTTGGGGTGTTTCCTTGCTCCTACTGGTTCGATTAAACCTTGGTTTCATAACTAAGGGTAACTTGTTGCTGTGCTCATCATACCTTCCTCTTGGGGTTCCCAACAAGCTCTACATCAACACTGAGCCATCAAGCATTTTTCTGGCGGCATTGCCGGGGAGTCAAGGACATCTTCACGAGGGGAGTCCCTCATAACCAATCTCTTTACTTTGTTGTTTTTGTTGCTTAGTTTATTTCTGCTTTTTTTGCTTGTTTCTTTATCAAAAACACAAAAAAATTAGTTTTACAAGTTTGTTTTCTTTATTGAAAACACAAAAAAATAGTTCCTACCTTAAGTTGCCTTTATGTCTAGCCTTGCTCCAATCACTATGTCACCTGAGGAAATGATTTTCACTTTTAAACAAGGAATGGAAGAGAGTTTCAAGGAAGCTTGGTCTAGAATCTCTAATCTACATGAAAAAACTGAGCCTAAAATGACTCAAAGCTTGTTCCTTAGCAGTTTTTACCTTGGAATTGCTCTCTGCTATAGATATGCTTTAGATGCTGTTGTGGGAGGAGATTTCCTCCAATGTAATGAGGATGATGCTATAAATTCTATAAAGAAATTCATCCTCACTTACAACTTGCCTAGCCAAACTAATATTTATTTCGCAAAAAAATTTGCTAGATTGAACACTCTTGAGACTAACACTACTATCTTAAAGGATTGCTATAATATGCTTAGGGAGCATCACAATTAAGTTCCAATAAATTCTGAAACATCAAAGTGGCTCCCTACAGTAAAGATTGAGATAAACACTGAAACTTTTCAAGCTCGCTGTGATATCATGTCTGAATTTTGTCTGATGCCCAAAGATATTTATGAATCTTTGAATACTTGCGGGCTTACTGAAGGAGGAAAAGAAATATCTCTTGCTAATAATGCTACCATATTACCTATTGGAATAGCTTAAGGAGTGTTTACACAGATCCTTGGGAAAATGATTTCTACTAATTATCTTGTTATTGAATGTGCAGGAAAAGGACAAATTAGACTTGGAAGGTCCCTATTAGAACTCCTTGGAGCAATAATAGATGTGGGAAAGGGGACCATGCACCTTTATTCTCCACCAAACAATCATATTTTTCCCAAGGTTAAGAATAAAAGTAAGAGAGGTAAGGGCAAGAAATTTGGTCTTAATGCTTCTTCATTTCAGAACACTTGATTCTTTCTTGCTTCTTATGCCTAACTTAAAGGCGTTAAAGAAAAGTACTTATTGGGAGATAACCCAAAAGTTTTAGATGAGTCTTGGAAGTTATTACTTTAGTAATAACCGCTCCTTATCCTTTTTATTTGCTTTTTGTGCCAAGAGTAACCTCTAATGAGAGAGAAGTAATGATTGGGAAAGTTGTAGTCCCGAAGCAGATTTCTGTACTTCACCGTAAAAATTCGTGTAAAATCTCTGGATGTCTTTTTGAGGAGGAAATGTTTGTCCTTCTGCCCCAGGTTGTTATCTAACTTTCATTAGTTCAACACTTTTTTATTTGAGCAACAGAAGGTCTTCGAAAAAAATCGTCTTTACCTGCTGGTCTATTTTGACAAATTTGTGCCATTTTCTGCATTTGCTTCTTGTTGGTTCCTTTTTGAGTTCTTTTGGGGAATTGCGCTTTTTGAGGGAAGTGCTACAGTAGCTAGTATTCTAATGGAAGTTTATTTGGTGTTAGAACTGAACCTTAAGACTTATTTATCTTGAGTGCACTAATGTTGCTAATAAAGATTGTGTGAAGTTTTGTATGAAGGAAAAATTTCAGGTGTATGGAAGGAATGAGTAATGAGATGAAGCATTGACTAAAGCTCAAGCTTGGGGATGCCATGCGTGTCACCCCAAGAAATATCCAAGAAGTACAAGAGTCAAATCTTGGGGATGCCCAAGGCATCCCCTTCTTCATCAATAAAAAAATCCCAGGTTTCTTCCAAACGCTTCATTTTTATTGTTTCATGCACAGTTGTGTTGTTCTTGGAGCGTCTTCTTTTTCGTTTTTGTTTTGGTTTTTCGTTTTCTTTGGTTTTCTTAGTTTGCTGAATAAATTGGTTGGACCCCCTCTTTCATACATTGGTTTGCAAATAGTTTGGTTTGGTTTGGAAAAGAGTAGGAAAGTTCATGCTTATGTGGTAAAAAGAGCTTGTTTTTGACTGTGGCCTATGCTTTGTCATGCCATGCTTGATATTGTTTTGGCTTTATGCTTAGTATTATTTGTTGTAGCATGAATTGTTATAAACAATTGAGATTTCTTAATGTGCCTTGGATGAATCATGCGTTGTTTTAGCATATTAAAGCATAGTATAGTGGTATTCTCCTTTGATGCTTTATTTGGGTTGACTTGGCACATGCTCACACCATGTTATGACTATCTCAAGTCACCATAAGACTTTATGATCCTTTAGTTTTCAACTTGTAGTATCACTTTATGCTTTGATCAATGATGTTTTGTCGCTCTGCATGATTATGGCCATTACTGCTCTCTTAGTTTGTCGCTCCCAGACTTTTGCTAGCCTCCACAACCAAGTATGAGTTCCACTCATGCATCCAACTCCCTAAACCAAGTTATTCCAAAGAGTCCACCATACCTACCTATTAGCTTATGCTATTCCAAGTATATTCATGCTTTTTTTTACCTTCCAAATTAAACTTGTTATGAGAAAACTAGTGATTAAAGCTCTCACGAACTTGATGGCACACTTTACTTTTCTTGCCCTTAATAAACTTGAACCATTGTGTCATCTATGTTGTATATGCTTGCACTTATTTGTTGGGAATTAGCAGAACCATGCTTTCATGGGGAACGCTTTCAACATTGCACTTGGTACTTGTACCTAGTTGATATCATGCTCTTTTGTATATGGATGTCGTCGGTGTGAAATGAAAGGGGACCTTGTAGGTCCATGGAGTTATGTATATGTGTTAGAGAAACGCCTGGGCCGCTGGTCTATTCCATGCTGACATGGTGGAAACCTGTAGCGCTATGAAGCATTCTTCTTATAAAAAAGAGTCCTATATTGAGAAAAAAGAGAAAAGAAAAAAAATATTACGAAAAGAGGAAAGAGAGAAAAAAGCACCATATTCCCATGGTAAAGAAGAAGATTGCTGAGATGCTCGTTGTCTGCTTGCCTTGTCATTTTGATATGGGGATTCTTCCGTATCATCGGGCAAGGGGTACCCCGGTTGCGGTTCTCTATGATAAACATGTACTTAGGATGACAAGAACTTACCGGTGACTAAACTTGAGTAGCATGAGGAGCGGCCCTCGTATACAAGGGACATGAGATTTCTGACTTATACTTCGTCAAGCATGTACACCATAGTTTGTTCACTTTAATCTTAATCACTTCAAGATGCTTATGATAGGGGCAATGAGATCTGAAAGCTATAAGTACCATAATTTTTGGAAGCTCTTTATGAGACTTGAATCCCTGCTTCCTTTTATAAAGGCCTTTCTTCCACCATTATTTTGAGTCTCCACCTTCTATCTTTATGCACCTACTTTGAGAGAATGGTGGCCATTCTTAGTTCTATGTGCATTGTCCCAAGACTAGTTGATTGATGCATATCTTGATATTGCTTGTTTTAAACTATTTGTATCTAGTCACTCTTATGAACTTTGAAGCTATCCTATGCATTTATATTTGCTACTCTATGAGGGACAAGCTGAATGCTATTATGCTATGTTTTCTTTATGTGAAACAAACAAACGTCTTGGAAAGCATTGTTATCCATGAGTCTTTTGTTTGTGCCTTTTCATGTTGCATCATAGTTTCTTTGTCTTATTTCTAGAACTTTGTCTTTCATGTTATGATTGAAGTACTATGATCCCAGCTTTGAATGTTTTACAAATACTTTGATCAAGTCTTTGATGGTGCATGTCACCTCGAAAATTATTCTTTCTTTTTATCACATACCTACTCGAGGACGAGCAGGAGTTAAGCTTGGGGATGCTGATACATTGCAAATGTATCTATAATTTTTGATGTTCCATGCTTGGTTTCATCCACTTTCTTGTGTTTTGTCCACACTTTGGAGTACTTTTCATATGATTTCTTGAATTAACCTACTAACGAGAGTCACAGTGCCAGTTGCCTGTTTTCTGCTGTTTTTGGTTCCAGGAAAGTCAGAAAATGAATATTCTCGGAAATGGACGGGACAAAAGCCAAAGTGCCTATTTTTCCGGAAGTCATCAGATGCCAGAATACAAGACGGAGAAGGGAGGCCACACCACACACTGCCGGCCGCCAGCTTGGCAGCGAGGGTAGTGTGGCCAGCCCAGGCACCCCCTCGGCCTCTCCTTCCTCCTATATATTGCCCTCGGGACGAAAACCCTAAGGACCCAATAAAAAATCCACGAAAGTGTCTGTAGCTGCTGTCATCTCCATCACTAGATCGGGAGGGACCTGAAGCTCTTCCCGGCACCCTGCCGGAGAGGGGAATTTAGCCTGGAGGCCTTCTTCATCATCATGCAAGCCTCCGGTGTGATGCGTGAGTTGTTCATCCTTGGACTACGGATCCATGTAGTAGCTAGATGGCTGGTTCTCCTCCTTTGTGCTTTCATGTCTAGATCTTGTGAGCTCCATTCATGATCAAGATCATCTATTTGTAATTCTGCATGTTGTGTTTGCGGGGATCCGATGGATATTGAGATGCTATTTCAGATTGATTATTGATTCTATCATGTCTTTGTTATTTGTGATTTTGCTTGCTTTCCGTTGTTAGTAGCTATCTTGGCCAAGTAGATGCTACCAACTCCAATAGTTAGTATTTATGCTCGATAGTGGGTTCATGCCTCTGGTAATCTGGGGATGTGACAGAAATCTCTAAGGTACTAGATGTGTTGTTGCTACTAGGGAGAAAACAACAATCCTTTGTTCATAGAACAATCGTATTGTTTACTTTACACGCAATTCGTAAAGCAATAATCTGTTGCTTGCAACTTAATATTGGAGGGGGTTCGGATAATAACCTGAAGGTGGATTATTAGTCATAGATGCAGTTGGATGGCGGTCTTTGTATAATGTTGTAATGCCCAATCAAGTTCCAAAGGAGTCAAGGTGATTAGTATATGCATGTATTCCTTTCTCGATGTTTGTCAATTGCCCCGCTGTAATTTGGTCACCGATCATGTTATCTATCTTAAGGAGAGCCACCTCTAGTGAACTATGGATCCCGGTCCTTTTTCTTTACATACAATCTACAAACTATTACTGCTTTGTGTTTACTTTCTATAAACTTTTACTTATTTCCATTCGATACGTTTAAACCTTTGTTTTCAGCAAAACACGGTGAGATTGACAACCTCGTCGCAAGTTGGGGACAAAGGTCTATGGTTGTGTTGTGCAGGTCTCCATGTTGCTACTAGCACCGGTAGTGCGCCCTACCAAGGCTCAGCTAGCAACACCTTTGGGGTGTTTCCTTGCTCCTACTGGTTCGATTAAACCTTGGTTTCATAACAGAGGGAAACTTGCTGCTGTGCTCATCATACCTTCTCCTCGGGGTTCCCAACGAGCTCTACATCAACACTGAGCCATCAGGGAGCATGTCACCAAAGCCTATGGCGGCAGCGGGTTTGCAGAGTTGGCACAATCCCCGAGCATAGATACTATGTAGTGGCGGACTCGGCGGAGCGGCGGGTCAATGACAGACAGGAGTCAACGCAGCGGGTAGAGTCGATGAAGCCATCGGGTCGTCATCAAAAAGTGTCGACGTGGCCATCGGGCCATCGAAGCCGATGGCGGCGGTGGTTCACCGCATCCGAAGACTGCAGTGGGCCGTGCGGCGGAGTCGGCGCAGCCCCAGACGTAGAATCAACATGGCCGAGAAGCTGGAGGCAGCCGCTGGTCCATAACACGCCGACTATGTCGCAATGCCAGTACCAGCATTGTCAGCAGAGTGATCTGGAATATTTTTGGGAAAAGAGTGATCCTGGCACGCGAAACAACTAGCATCTTTGATTAACCTTGCCGACCGGTTGGTTTGGCTTGATATTTGCCTCATGGGAAGGCCATGGTGACACGTTTTCTAGGATTAATTATTTTCACAATCGAGTTGCACTGCATGGTTTTCTTCAGACTACACGTGGTGTCATCGACTGCGTACGTGTCAATCGCCACACTTGTTGGGCTACCTTTTAGATTGATATAGATTGTAGCCACCTTTGCACATGCATATATCCTTGGATCTTTGGAACTTGGCACGCAATAGCTAGTCTAGAGCACTGCTGCTCCGAGATGTATCCCAAGCGCTCGGTTATAAATTTTTATCCATGCATTGCAGGAGACGGCAAGTATGTTACCGCTAGAATTTCCTTGATCCGATCTGACTTCAAACGGATCTGCACACAGGGCGATGGTGATGTTGAGCCTATGATCGCACATCACTGAATCCTTCACATCTTGAGCGAGATTGATTCCCTGAGATTGGCGCATGATCATAGATCGCCGGGTTGATGGAGTCGTCGAGGTCGTAACATCAGCGTGTCTAGTTCCCACAGACGGCGTCAATTGATGAGGGTTTAACTCATCAATGCCCATTTTGATGGACTTGGGTTTAGAGGAAGAGAGGAGCACCGGAGATCTCGATCAGCTCACAAACAAGCAACACAGGACACGATGTTTACCCAAGTTGATGCCCTCAGAGGGAAAACCCTACTCATGCTTGTCTTCTCTTTATTGATCATGATCCGAAGGATTACAAGGTCGCTGATGACGGTGGATGCGCAGTTTAGATCTGGCGTACGTGTATGCTATGGGTGTTTTCTAGATCTATTGTGTTCTGTGGGAGATCATAGATATGTCTATTGGGTGAATCGCCCTCCTCGTTGGACCCTCCTAGCCTTTATATATTGGGAGGCTAGGTCTCAGGTACCAATACGAGTTGTTTACAAGTTGGATTCAAACTCTAGTCTTGAGCTTTCCTCGTCTTGTGTGCCTAGAGTTGGTGTCCCTATGGGCTTCGTACCAGCCAAACTGTCATGGGTGTCATGGACCTTGAAATGGTTTGAGTGCGCCTTCCATTGAGCCGGACCAGGTAGGCCAATAGTAGGTGCCTGTAGGGCATACCTATGTCACGTATGGTGGACTGAAGCGGCAGCAAAGCATGCACTAAACAACCTAAAGAGACTCAATACAACTGTCAGCTATCAGAGAGAGATAAGAAAGACCTATTCGGAACCAACCTGATACTAACACCAAACATACCCATCCTGATATTCCCCCTAGAGACCAAACAAGGAAGACCTGCCAAGGAAACTCACACAGTTGGCAGTTTTACTCATTCATTTAATGGTGGTTGTCCAACTTACTAGTCATATCCGATCCAAGTCAAATTATAACAGTAATTCTTTAGTTTTAGTTGTTTATGATCGGGAAACTGTGCTCCAAGTCGTCCATAACCGCGGACACGGCTTTTCAAAAAGATTTTACCCTACAGGGGTGCACCAAAGTATCCACATCCACTTCCACCCTTGTTGTCAGATACGATATGAGCAAGATCCTGAACATACACCCAACGGTATGCGACGGGGCTTCGGACACGACTTTTCCCAATCCCACAACAAGTACATGGGGGCACCCCAATAAGCTACCCGCAACAAAGTCGGCCGTATTTGATATGGACCCAGGGTATGTGACGACGGATGTAAACGACTGAGAACCCGAAAGTGTGACATAAGTACAGGATAGTAATAAAGCCTCAAACTAGTTTGTGCCCCCCAGCACAGTAGTTTGAAATCAGGTAGTAAGCCGATGGGGTGGCCACACACCCACCTGTGGTTAGCGCGCTCGATCTCGGAACAGGTGACAAGAACTCGGGTCCTAGGTGGACACAAGTGGGCGGTTAAAAATCAAATATTAACTATTACCCACCAGTGCCTATGCATTATATCTATTTCCATTTTAATTGACAAGTTATATTGAAACCCATGATCATCTCCACCATTAATCATGTTCCAACCTTCCAATAACAGTGGAACGACAACGACACAAAGCATCAGCTAAGCAAGCAACTACGACTCGCAAGGCCGACTGTCTATGAAACAACATGCAATAGGATGTATCCAAGACAATATAAAGGTTGCAAGAAACATAAATGGTGCATGGAAACTGAAGCATCGCAACACGGATAGTAATAGATCAACAGGAGGAAGTAAATACTATAAACACAAAATAGGTAGAAAGAGGGAGAATGCTCGCCTGGGAAACATTGCCGAAGATACATTATCCAAAGGACTTGTCGACACTCGCACCAACTCAACGGCCTACTCCGTGAAGAAGCAAAGCGCTAAAAGAAACACCGGATGCACTATTTATTACTATGGTAGAAGATCGAGCATGATGCATGTATGATGTATGACATGACAAAGATGCAATGTAACTGAGCAATATTCAGTGGAATCGGGATCCCGACAATTAATTAGAAGGTTCAAGTTATTTAAGTACCACATAATTTAAATATTTTCTTAACAAAGTGAAATAGGGTGTTGGTTCGTCACACAAATTTAAATAGAGTCAATATAAGACTACAATAGCACACATATAGTCTCCATATGTAATTTAGGTGAATCGGCATAATGCCCCCAAACCACATGATGCGATGCAAGCATGAATAATTTAAATGCAAAAATATATATGTCGTATTATAAAAATAGGGGTCTCGGATAGGAGTCACACATAGGGGAGTCGGCAATCTTGGTTACGAGGGTTCAATTCGGTCTGGATCTAGGTTTGGGGCTTCAGAGCCGGGAAGGAGAACTTGGTGTCCATGTAGGAGTACTTGATGTTCCATCTCGGTCATCAACTACGAACTTGGCAGGGTTAGCAACACCACAACAGGTATCTTATCAGAGGCAACACCCGGGTACACGCGAAACCTCGCCTTGCAATCATGTCGTACCACGATCACATCATCTTCAACAAAACCATCACAACTCACCACGTACAAGATCAAGGAATGCTTGGGCATCATGCGCACATCTGCATTATCCATCTACACGTTAACCAACAGGTACACCAAGAAGAACACGAACACATGAATGCTACCAGGAGGATTGCTCCTGTCATGGTGGTGTCACGGAAGATGCCATGGATAGGCTGAAGGTGGGGACTAATATGCGCTAGGGGAATCCAGGGAGGGATAGTAGAGTGATTCTCTACACGGAAGCTTTGTATTGATGTTCAGTCTCCCAGACTACAAGTGCTCCTCGAGCTGTTTTTGACTAGAGGAGGAAGAAGAGGCTCTCTTACTCTTGCCTACTCTCCCGTCCCAGAACTCCAGACCCACAAGTATTTCCCTTGCTATGTATCCGTAAAGACCCAACCCCCTTACCAGAACCCCAACCCCCCTTATATAGGGGTGGTTCGGTCCTGGCCTAGGGCATACGTGGAGGCATATTCCTAAGAATATGCCTCCTCCCAAAGTAGTAACCGGCAGTGCTTTTCCCCCACGTCACTCTTGCTTTAGCGACGTTGCCTCTGCGGCGCCTGCGTCAGCCGACGTGAGCGTCGTCACCCTTGTCGGCCACGATCCGGTGGTCCTGCCCTTGCTTTATTCGCTCATCCAGTATGCACCGGGTCTTCTTTTTGACCAGAGATATTCCTTCCTTCTCCTAGAAGTCCAACGAGTATCCGGATCACAGTTGATCCGGCCTCACCTGTTCCTGCATCTAAGCTAGACAAGTGTCTCCGACTTACTCCTTGAGTCGGACGAGACAATGTTAGGCGACCCCCTGGTCCGGGTTACTTCGTGATCCGGCCTGCCTTGAGGTGACTCGGCCAGCATCCGCTTTGACCTTGCCGACCCTCGACTAATTTGGTCCTTATACCCCGGAGTGACCCTACCCGGGGTTATCCCCCCAACATTAGTCCCCGAAGCTGGTGCGGCCTTAGCGGCCTTGGATCTTGTACACTTCGAATATCACTGAACTAACTTTACATGCCTGTGCCTTTGTCAGGTAACTACCAACCGTCGGAGCACCGAGTTTCAGCGCCTGCTTGATACCCATAAGACCATGCGCGCAAAACACGTTGCACTAGGCGCGGAGCATGAAAAGAGGGGTAATTTCCTCTCTTAACACCTCATCGCTTCGTTTGTTTCTGCCGGATTAACCTCCTTATTCGGTTTTTTGTAGCTGGGGTGCAGGCTAAAAAACTTGGAGGAAATCCGAGGTATGTCCCCTTTCGGCCAACATCGTTGTGCTCTCTATTCTTTCTTTTTCTTGGCTCGGAAAATATTCACTCCTCGGCTTTGCCGGGTCAACACACCATTTCAGCATCGCTTGAGGATAGTGTGCCCGTGCCTGATATGATGCTCATTTTCTCAAACAAGCAGGACAGCATCAAGCCGAGCTAAAGAAGAAGGACGATGAGCTTGCCCTCCTCCGGACCAAGGACGGCCAGATAACCAAACTCAAGGCCGAGATGGAGAAGATGAAGGCCCAACACAAAACCGAGCTCCAGAAAGTTGTCCAGAACTTCACCGAAGAGCGTGAGCGCTTTACCCTTCAGATCTCCAAGGACCAGGATCTGCTCAAGGAATCCGAAGTCTGGCTTGGGTGGCTTTCGGCGAGCTTGAACAACCGGTGAGACGCGATAGTTGTATCCAGGAGTTGACCGGATCCATCACCATATCTCACGTAAGTTTCTTTCTCTTGCCCGGCCGCAGTTTTCCGGGTTAACTCATATGCCGGTGCTTGACATCCTCCCTTTCCTATTTTCGATAACTTTCCGGAGGGTATCTGCTATTACGGTATTGCCGTTGCCAAATTTCGCCAAGAGAGGGTACTCCCATTGCTCCCGATGGTGAGAGTATCCCTTTAGACCTGGAGGACACATTGGTTAGCGTGTCAGCCCGGGTGGAAACTATCAAGAACTATGGCAAGGATCTCCTCGACGTTGCGGTCCGGATCTTCAACACATTCTAGCCAAGCGAGGACGCTCTGAAAAGGATCACACTTCTTGCGGACAAGCTAATGGAGATTGAGACTCAACTCGACCTCTGGAGGGAATCCGCTGGGCGGGCCGTGGCAGATACCCTTCTCCATCATATCCTTTCATGGTACGAGAAAATCGATCTGAGCCTCCTCACCCATCGCATCGGATCCAAATGGGTGATGATCCAGAGTGGGTAGCTCGGCGTCGAGCTTGCGCCTCTGACCTCATCGAATATTCTCCAGTCCATGACTGGGTTGAGGGGCCGAGCTTTCTGGAATCCGGCGAGGAGGAACAGATGGAGAACATGGAGGATGGGTCGGGCGATGACGGAGAAGATGCTGCTTCAGATATCGAAGACAGTGATGATGACGCCGAACTTCCTCCTCCTGCTGCTCCTTAATTCTAAAAAACTTGAAAATTTATCAGATCCCCGGTATGCTAGGTGCACTTGTATGCTGGATATGTGATATTTTGCTAGTACATTTCTATGCCGGATTAACTTGGGCGTAGTCCCCGAGTTTTATTTTCTTGTTCGTCCAATTCTCTGGCTCGGTCCGTGTCTACCTTGATTCGGTTTTACGACTTACGAACTCGAGCTTCAAAAATTGTTTTAACAATACTTAGATACTTTTAGGCTTAGCTCAAAATAATTCAGCATAGTAACTCGAAAATAAATACAGGGTTAGTCCGAAAAACAAACGTTAGCTCGAATAAACTCGTTTCCTTAGTCGTTTTTCATGTGCCACGCAATTCCAAACTTGTTCCCTTGATCGCCATGAAGCCAATTCTTGTTGGACAGCAGCGAGTCGAAAGTTTGGGTTTTTGGTGCTCACATATTACTAATCCGGGTTAAGTGAAACGAGTCATTCCAGCTAACGCATAAAAAATAACCACAATCATTTATTAAGGCAGTCCCCGAGTTACTGCTCGAGGCTCCGCTGTTTCATTGATAGGCTCATTGCCGACATACATACCGACATATGACTCGGGTACATACACTCTTTAGCTAAGTGTAGAACGGACGAAGTAGTGCTACATTCCACGGTCGCTTGGATTCCTCTCCGGACCTGTCCGCCTTGTTCTTTTCTTGTGGCTTTGCATCTATGAGATAGTAAGAGTCATAGTGCAATGCTTTGCTCACGATAAATGGTCCTTCCCAAGGGGGGATAATTTATGCATGCCAGTGGTACGCTGTACCAACCGGAGCACCAAATCGCCTTCCCGGAAGACTCGGGGGCACACTTTCCGGCTATGATAGCGTCGGAGATTTTGCTGATATATGGCGGATCTGGCGATGCGTTCTCTCGCTTCTTCCAGCAGATCAACATCATTTTGCCGGGCTTCTTGCACTTCGGCTTCTGTGTATTGGATGACCCTAGGCGAATCATGCTCTATGTCGGCTGGTAACACAGCTTCGCCATATATAGAAAAGAACGGCGTGTAGCCTGTTGATCGATTCGGAGTTGTTCTTAAACTCCACAACACCGCTGGTAGTTCTTCTATCCAGCACCCTGCTGATCTTTGCAGCGGCTCAATGAGCCAGGGTTTTATCCCGGATAGCACTAATCCGTTGGATCTTTCCACTTGTCCGTTCGATGCGGGGTGGGCTACCGAGGCTATGTCGAGTCGGATTTTCTTATCTTGGCAGCAAAATGCTCCTTCAGCAAAATTAGTGCCGTTATCATTTATGATACTGTTAGGATAACCGTATCTCAAGATGATCTCTTTGAGAAATGTCACAGCCGTAGCTCCATCACACTTTCTTATAGGCTTCACTTCGATCCATTTTGTAAATTTGTCCACCATGACCAGAAGGTGCGTCATGTTCCCTTAGGCTAGTTTGAACGGGCCAACCATATCCAAGCACCACACATCAAATGGCCATGTAATTGGTATGGTTTTGAGTTCCGACATAGGCATATGTGTCTTGTTGGCATACCTTTGGCAACCATTGCATTTTCTCACCAGATCCTCCGCTTGCTCCAAGGCGCTTGGCCAGTAAAATCCATGCCGGAATGCCTTTGCCACTAAGGCCCGGGATGAGGCGTGATGCCTGCATTCTCCTTGGTGTATATCTCGGAGGATGTCAAGTCCTTCTTCCGGATCAACGCACACCGGAGGATATTGGTTACACTCGCTTGTACCTTCGGAATTGATGATTGTGTAAGCTTTGGTTCTCCAGAGTTTGGTAGCTAGCACTTCCTCAGTGGGTAACGTTCTATCTTTCAAGAACTGGTATATAGGCAGCGCCCAAGCTGGTACTGCTCTCGCAGGGAACATCTCCTCGTCAATTTCCATCTGATCCACCAGCATAACTTCAGCCAGATCATGCCGAACAGTCCCCGGGTCTGGTGAGGTAGTCCCCGGGTTTGCCGAGAGAATCCCCGGGTTGGCCGAGGTAGTCCCCGGGTTCGGCGTACTACTTCCCACGTCAACGTTCATGGGCTCAGCTCCGGATTCCGCGTTTTCCGGGACATAGATTGAATCGGTTTCTGGGGACGGCCTGATAGATGGCTTTCTGAGGTGCTCCAATGCAACACCCGGTGGAATTGCCTGTCGGGTCGAGCCGAGCTTCGACAGCATGTCGGCAGCTTCATTTTCCACGCGAGGTACATGATGAAACTCGCATCCCTCAAAGTAACCCGAGATTTTCTGCACATGAAATCTGTATAATGCCATGTTTGGATCCAGGGCGTCCCACACTTCGGACACCTGCTGTATTACTAGATCCGAGTCGCCAAAGCAAATTATTCGACGTATGCCAATTTCCTTTGCCACTTTTAGACCATGCACGAGAGCCTCGTACTCGGCGACATTGTTTGATGCTGCGAAATGGATCTGCAACACGTACTTGAGCTGATCCTTCTTTGGCGAGGTAAGCACAACCCCGACACCTAATCCGGCTTTGGTCTTCGATCCGTCAAAGTGCATCCTCCAGTAGTTCGGATCCGGTGGCGGTGGTTCGTATTGTACCTCGGCCCAATCCACGAAAAAGTCCGCTACAGCCTGGGACTTGATCGCTTCTCTTCTATCGTATTGGGGCGCGTATGGTGCTAGCTCAATTGCCCATTTTGTGATTCTGCCATTCGCATCTTTGTTACCCATTATCTCGGATATGGGGGCTTCGCATATCACTTTGATGGGATGCTCTTCAAAGTAGTGCTTTAACTTCTTTGCCGCCATATCAACTCCGTATGCCACCTTTTGAAAATGCGGGTAGTTCTGTTTTGAGACAGACAATACCTCGCTCAAGTAATACACTGGCCTCTGCACCGACTTACCCTCTTCATCTCGTTCCACTATAATCACTGCACTTACAACTCGGTTGGTTGCGGCTATGTAGAGCAACATTGGCTCCTTCGATAGTGGAGAAGCTAACACTGGTGTAGTGGCCAACATCTTTTTTAAGTGGGCAAAAGCTTCATCGGCCTGCGGTGTCCAAACGAATTTATTTGATTTTTTCATGAGTTGATAGAGAGGCAGTGCCTTTTCCCCTAACCGACATACAAACCGACTCAGCAACGCCAGGCAACCGGTGAACTTCTGGACGTTGTTGAGACACTTCGGCAGTTCCATTCGTTCGATGGCTCAGATCTTAGTTGGATTAACCTCGATACCTTTGCTAGAAACGAGAAATCTGAGTAATTTCCCAGCCAGGACGCCGAAGGTACATTTCTCCGGGTTAAGTTTCATCCGGAATCTCCTCAAGTTCGTGAATGTTTGCCTTATGTCGTCAAGGAGCGTTGCACTTTCCTTGGTCTTGATAACCACATCGTCCACGTAAACTTGCACATTTTGACCTATTTGATCATGCAGCCATTTTTGCATACACCTTTGGTACGTTGCTCCTGCGTTTCATAAACCAAACGGCATAGTGCGATAGCAATAAGCCCCGTACGGGGTAATAAAAGCAGTTTTTATTTGATCGTCCGGGTTCAGGGGTATCTGGTGGAAACCAGAATAGGCGTCGATAAATGACAACAGTTCACATCCCGCGGTAGTGTCGATGACCTGATCTATCCTTGGCAGCGGAAATGGATCTTTCGGACATGCCTTGTTCAGGTTCGTATAATCGATACACATACGCCAAACCACTGCCACGTTCGGATCATCCTTCTTCTTTTCCACCAGTACCGGATTAGAGAGCCAATCCGGATATAGCACTTCCATGATAAATCCTGCTGCTAGCAGCCGAGCTATCTCGTCACCAATGACCTTTCTCCTATCCTCGTCGAAGCGTCGGAGAGGCTGCTTCACTGGCCTTGCTCCGGGTCTTACATTCAAAGAGTGCTCGGCCAACTCCCTCGGAACACCTTGCAAGTCTTGTGTGGACCAATAAAAAATATCTCGATTCTCACGGAGGAAGTTAGCGAGCTCGCTTTCCTATTTGTTAGTTAATCCGGCTCCAATTGTCACAGTGCGCTCCGGAAACACGTTATCCACCGGTATCTTCTTGGTGTCCTTCGCGGCTTGAAATGAAACGCTTCCATGCGGGTTACTTAACGCCGGCATATACTGCTGCGCGGACCGAGCTAATGCCGTCACTTCTTGGATTTTTCTTTTCTCTTGGGCAATTACGAGTGACTCAGCTAGGTTAGACCCGGCTGAAGCGCACTCAATAGAACGTCGGAAATCCCCAAAGATAGTAATTGTACCATTTGGTCCGGGCAACTTCATCTTCAGATAACTAACGTGGCAACTTGCCATGAATTTGCCCAGCGCTGGTCTCCCGAGTAATGCATGATACGCGCTCTCTAGGTTTACCACTTCGAACTCCAGATTTTCGGTTCGGCAGTTATCCCTTGTACCGAACAGCACGTCGACCCAGACTTTGCCTATTGGTTCGCAAGATATGCCGGGCACGATACCGTGAAAAGTTGTTCTCGTAGCCTGGAGCATGTTCTCCGAGATGCCCAACTTGCGCATCGTATCCGCATACATGATGTTAATGCTACTGCCATTGTCGATCAGTACCTTGGAGAACCTCACATTAATGTTTGGTCCAATGAACGTCGGATCCAACACTAGTGCATACGAGCCCGGACTTGGCATAAGCTTGGGGTGATCTTTGATGCTCCAGATAATTTCCTGGTCAGACCAAGACATGTACCTCGTCACTGAAGGCATAACCGCGTTAACCTCCATATGTCGACGCTGCAAGCTCTTCCTATCTGTTTCTTCTGTTGTGAACACACAATAGCTCTGGTGATGTTCCCTGTACTCATTTCTTCCCTCGTTTCTGGAGTACCTCTGATTCGGTTGTTGCTGTGTTTCTATCTGATGTACTACATCCCTTCTCTCATTGTTGTCATACCTCGGCGGAGGGGGAGGCAACATCAGTTGCTGCATGTTTGCTCCGGAGAGCAATTGCTGCCGGGGTAACTCCTGTCGAGGTTGATCATTCCTAGGTGCCTAAGCATTCCCCGAACCACCTTGTTCTATCTTGCGCATCCACTCACATTGTCTCGTCGTGTGATCCACCGGGCTGCTCGGATTTGGCGTGTGAAACTTGCACGGCTGGTCCAACATTGACTCGTAGGTATACCTCGGACGATCTTTCTTTTCTTGCCATTGCTTCTTCTGCTCCGGAGTCCATGTTTTCTTGTCATCATTTGGAGGAGTCCATTGCCCTCCCGTTTTCTGGCGTTGGTTGCTCCCTGCCCCGGGCTGGTCTTGATTCACGGCCGCAACATGTCGTGAGCCATATCAATGATCCGGTCTATCGTCTCTCTTTTTTCCCCTGTAATCGTTCGTCCGGGATGACCCGGATCCGTCCCTCGGATAGTACTCCTCATTTGACTTGTTCGACGTGATCCTAGGTTGAGTTGGATCACCCAAAGCATAAGAATCTGCGATCCGGATCATCTCTGCCAATGTGACTGGCATTTTCCTTTGCAATTTCATCCACAACTCGCTACCATATCTACATCCTTGTGCGAACCATGCTATAGCCTATGACTCTATGACTCCCTCACATGAGTTCCTCATGGTACACCACCGGGTTAAGAATTCACGGTCTGTTTCGTTAGATCTCTGCTTGCACATTGCCAGGGTCTGCGGTCTATTCGGTCTCTGATACGTACTTGAGAAGTTGCTGATGAACATCTCTTCAAAATCTATCCAGCAGTTGATGCTTCCAGGTGGCAAATTATTCAGCCAAACCCTAGCCGGACCTTCCAACATTTGGGGTACATATCGTACAGCCCACCTCAAGTTGCCAGTTGCAATTTTCACAGTTGTTGCGTAGTTTATTAGCCAATCCTCCGGCTTTGTACTGCCGTCATACGTCTTCGTGCCCCTGGGTAATTGGAAATTGGGCACTGGCGGTTCCTTCATGATCCGGGGTCCGAAGCACGCTGGACCCGGAGGACCTTGACATTCGATCTGTTCCGACCTATACAGGCGGTCTAGTTTTAGCCTAGCGTCATCTGGCATCAAATCTCTGCTTCCCAATCTTGACCCTATCACATGATAGTCCGGTCTGGCGTATCCCGCATTCATCATCTCCGAGTCTCCATCATTGTATCGGTTTTGCTCCCGTTGTGGTCCTCTTTGTTGCATACCACGGCCGGCACTTTGCTCTTGCCTTGGTGCATTCCCACATGGCGAATGGCGGCTTCTGTCGGCGTTGCCGTTGGCAGCATTCCCTTGACCGGAATTGCCTTGATCATGGTTACCTCGGCTCACACTTTGTCGATCGTCGTTTTTCCGTATCTCTTTTTCCTTTCCCGCACGCTTTGGGTCGTACGGAACGATCTGCTTGTTCCGTCTGGCCGAGGTTACTACCTCTTCTCTTCTAGGGCCACCATGAGGCGATGATGCGGCTCCAGCGGATTTCTCCGGGTTACCCATCACCGAATGGACGATTTTAGAAGCTCCAACTTTCTCCGGATTACTTCTCAACAGCTCCTCATTCTTCCTGTTCGTGATCCGAACCAGCTCGTTAACCCGGTCTTGCTGTCTTTGGCAAGCTTCACCCGTCAGACCCTTTAGCTCAGACGCCGCGGCATCTGCTGCTCTGAGGTTCTTCGCCGGGGTACTATACTTCGGCAACCCCACAGACAGATAGTTTTCCGACCCTTCTGGTCCATCATCACCCTCTCTGTTCATCTCACTTATGAGGTTTCTCCCTTTGGCCCTCACTGCATCAACCTTGTTCGCTTTCGCGTACTCACGCAGCGTCATGTTCAACGACTGCTGAGCCGCTGCTATTTTCCTTGCGCCCTCCAGTATCTTTCGCCGGGTCTCCTCTAGCTCGGCTTGTGCCTGAGCCGGATCTACCACTGCTGCCACCGGGTTAGCCAAGCTATCCATAGCTTCCCTCAGCACGTTCTCGGGCCTCTCCAGCGGAGGACCCCTAGCTTTCCTTGGTGCTTTGGGTGTTGCCCGGTGCGGCGCCGATCCTGCTCACGCCCAGCGCTTCGGCGGTCATCATCACCTCTGCATGGCTCGGGGAACGGGCGATACGCACCCCGCGAGCCACAGTGAGGGGTGGTTCCCCCGCATCGATGACGCGATGCGGATGAACGCCAGACACGTCCACGGCAACATTGACCTTGTGCGCGCCGAGATTTACGAAGACGCTGTTGTGCGGAAGGGGGCGCGTGCCGAAGCATCCAACGTTGTCGCTGATGTAGTCCAGCGCACCGAAGCGCTGAACAAGCCCGGAGACGATGCGTTCACCGGTGCCGATGAAATTTCCCGTTCGGATCTTCACCCCTGCTAGCGTCGCATGCCCCACGGTGGGCGCCAACTGTCGTGGTGGTGTCACGGCAGATGCCATGGATAGGCTGAAGGTGGGGACTAATATGCGCTAGGGGAATCCAGGGAGGGATAGTAGAGTGATTCTCTACACAGAAGCTTTGTATTGATGTTCAGTCTCCCAGACTACAAGTGCTCCTCGAGCTGTTTTTGACTAGAGGAGGAAGAAGAGGCTCTCTTACTCTTTCCTACTCTCCCGTCCCAGAACTCCATACCCACAAGTATTTCCCTTGCTATGTATTCGTAAAGACCCAACCCCCTTACCAGAACCCCAATCCCCCTTATATAGGGGTGGTTCGGTCCTGGCCTAGGGCATACGTGGAGGCATATTCCTAAGAATATGCCTCCTCCCAAAGTAGTAACCCGACAGGGGTGCTTTTCCCCCACGTCACTCTTGCTTTAGCGACGTTGCCTCTGTGGCGCCTGCGTCAGCCGACGTGAGCGTCATAACCCTTGTCGGCCACGATCCGGTGGTCCTACCCTTGCTTTATTCGCTCATCCAGTACGCACCGGGTCTTCTTTTTGACCAGAGATATTCCTTCCTTCTCCTAGAAGCCCAACGAGGATCCGGATCACAGTTGATCCGGCCTCACATGTTCCTGCATATACGCTAGACAAGTGTCTCCGACTTACTCCTTGAGTCGGACGAGACAATGTTAGGCGACCCCCTGGTCCGGGTTACTCCGTGATCCGGCCTGCCTTGAGGTGACTCGGCCAGCATCCGCTTTGACCTTGCCGACCCTCGGCTAATTTGGTCCTTATACCCCGGAGTGACCCTACCCGGGGTTATCCCCCCAACAGCTCCCATTCAGGCATTACCTCGAACACCTAACTATTAGGAAGAAGCGGGAGGGCGATGAGCTTCTCCGGGTGGCCCCTAGACGCCAAGGATAGGAAGGCGCAGGTCTTTCCTGCTCAACATCAGGGGAGGCCGGTGAGGTCCGATCAGAGTAGGGCCTCGCGGCGAGCTCGAGGAGAGGCAGCTGACATAGAGGCCAGCAGGGACGGGAGCCATGCAGGGAGGAGAGGTGGGGCACGTTAGCAGCAGCAGCAGCGAGTGTCCCTGTAGATGGACGGAGGCAAGGAGGTGAGGAGACGGCTGGAGGCGACGGGGTGGTCGTTGATGGCGACTCAGAGAAGACCTGGGGCCGGTGATGGCTAGAGAGGGGAGGATGGCGACGGGTCTGATGGCAGGGCGGCACAAAGGCGAGGAAGGGCGGCCGTGGCGGCGGTTGGCAATGACGGAGGTGGTCGCGGAGCAAAGGCGGAACGTCTCGATGGTAGCGTCGGTGCGGCCGGCTCTGCTCGACGGGGAAAATGGGAAGTGGCGTTGCGAAGGGGTGGCTCAATGGCATGTGGCCGCGGGGTGCTGGGGATCGAATGAGGGAGGAAGAAGCGGGATGCTGGAGAGGTTGGTGGGCAAGCACAACGGGGTTAGAGGATCGAGGGAGGGTGTCAGGATGATGGGGAAGGAGGACACAACGGGGTCGGGAGAAGAGGGTGGGACCCGCAACGACGTGGTGGATGCGGGCTAGGCTTGCGAGGTGGTTGGAGCGAGGTTTGTGGGGCAACATGCGTGCGTGATGCGAGGTGGGGTGGTGCGTGTCGGGGTGGCAACTGCATGCGTTGCACCGAGCGTGCGTGGTGTGGGTGTATGCGGAGGCAAAGACGACGATAGTAGGGTTAGGGTAATAGGTGGTCTAGGGTTTATTTTAGACGAGCTAGGTAGTAGGTGGTCTAGTATGGTTGGGCCTCTGGCCTAACTGACTGGACTACCTCCCAGATAAAAATAGGTTCTTTTTTATTTTTAAACACCTTTGCAATATCTGTTAGATAAACAAAATATCCGGAAGAGACCGAGGTTTTTACTTTGAAATAAAAGAGAGGGATAATTAGAAAATAAAGATAGGCTTTTAGAAAATAGTTTTAGAAAAAAAGATGCATGATGACATAATGATGCTCAAATGCAATGTGGCATGATAGCATGAGCATGCGATTATGATGATGCACAAAATAAAAACAACAAGTGATTTTCTAGTAGTGGTTCTCAAGGGGTTCTACAGTAACAAAATGTTCTCCGAGCATTGTCAAACCCATAAGTGCCCTACGGTTCGGGAACACTCCAGACATGGTCGAGATCTCTCCCAAACCAATGATCATCAGCATGACTTGGATACCCATGATGACCCCTATGCACTCCACAAGAATTTTTGTCGTTGAACCGTGAAAGGTAACATCCAATTACCTTTGTTACTTTCATACTTTACTTGTCCGAGACCTGATCAACAACATCGCCATGCCATGTTCAATTTCTTTACCGACAAGTATAACTTTGCTCGTTCCGAGATATTCCATCCCCATGACCTAGTCACATGCTGTAGCTTTTTATGGATGTCATGTCTGCGAGTGGGCCCAGAGTATCTTTCCATCACGCGGATGGACAAATCCCGCTCTTGACACATAATGCCTCTATATGACCCTACGAATACCTGAACAAACCTTTATGATCACTGCTCACACAAGTGATGTTTGATGCTATCTAAGTATCATCGGGTAACAATGATTGATATGGCCTCATGATCTAAGAAATTGGTTGCTATGTTTACATTCATTGTAACGGTGAACTTCGTCGCTTGATTCTGTTACAATTTATGTGTTGGGTATGTCCATCACTTTCATTCACGTAATGAAGTGACCCCATTGTCAATTGACAGAAATGTCCATGATCAGGAAACTTCGATCATCGATTGCCCAATGAACTAGTGTCTGGAGGATCACTAGGGACTTTGGTGGTTTACATATTGTAACATACCAATTTCAGCAACCCTGATTTGTTGTCCAGAATGCAAAAATCAGGTGGAACAAAAACTTTTTCTTGTTCATGGGTGCAGTGTTTGCTTGTCGTTTGCTTGTACTTGTGCATGTGAGTATACCATATGATACTTCTTACCTCACTAGTAGTTGACAAAAGCTATTTAACAAAACTATCCTAGCTCAATTTACATATTCTCAAATGTTCTGGCATTTCAAAACCTGAGCCAAGATGCCTGTGTAACCAAAACTAGTTTAGTAGCTTCCATTGACAAAACTATGGAGAGCTATAACCTCCTTATGTTTTCAAAACAGAATCCTCACCTAACCTTATCTCTAGTTTTCCCAAAACCTTTTTACAAAGCATTTGAATTCTACTCTTGGTAGGGGTACCAAGGACTCTCATCTTACTCAAACCCCAACCCCTTCAAAATACCCCAACCTTACCTCAAGCTAGGCTTGATGGTAACCCCAGTAGTGGAGTTGCTTAGTTTATAAGATGAGTTGCCTTGATCTGCTGTCTGATGAGTTGCCTTGATCTGCTGTTTGACTTGTTTGCTTAGGGAGTAGTATGAGACACTCTAGGAGCTCATCACTAGGGTAAAGATGTTTCCAAATCACCACACCCTAAGAAAGAATACAAGCTAGATCCAATCTCTAGCCGCCAGGTGACCATCTGAAAACATTAACGAGATCAATTCTAGAAGCCTCCAAGTCCATGAAGACCAATATTAAGCATGTATCCCTTCTACTCAATCTACTATTCAACATCATCCACTTGATGATGCTTTGGTACTTTGCAACCCATCAAAATCATCACCACCCACATTCTAGTCAAAAACCATAAATCTGCCAAATTTGGCAAAGTCTGGGAAAACTATCCCCAACATCACTTCTTTGGATGTCTCCCTTTCTCAACCCTTGGGCATTTTGGTAATGCACTTGAACCATCTTGTTAACCATCCTAAGTACTACCAAGTACCACTCTTGCATTTGGTTAGATCATCCTACAACCCACTTGTTCTGGATGGTTTTGCGGGCAAGAAAATAACTTTTCCTGCAAATCTAGTAATCATGTCTATTTTGACAGAATCTCACACCATCATCCAGCCTTCTATGGACCAAATATTTGCATGGTTGTGATCTAATCATATAGGTCTATCAACATCTGCTTCACTTGTTCCAAGTGGATCCTTGTGCTCCTGAAACCCACATGGTTTATAAGGCATCATGACTCATCTGTTATGGCAGCATTAATTTCAACAAAGTTTGCCATCACTTCCAGACCATCTCAAATGCAACCAATCCAAACTCCTACTGCCATGATCATCTATATGAATTGGTCTAACTATCCATTTATCCCTTGCCTCAAGGTGAGCTCTGAGCTCCAAGATCTAACAAGGTTTTGGTGGTATAAAAATAACATCACCCTAGATCTACAACTCCTTGTTTTCCATCTTATTCAAGTTGGATTTCCATTTCCCAAGGTTACAAATGCTTGCTACACCTTGTCTACATCATCTACCTTGATCATCAAGATTTATCAAACATTATCGATAATTATTATGGCTCGTAGTCTATTTAATTCCTTTATTAGACAAAATCGCAAAACCCCTTTTCCTAATGGAAAGTTTGGTTTTTGTCAAAGCACTTCCATAACTTTTGGCTCCTGTGAGTTCCATATATCCTACTTTATCTTCCCACCTCAAAAATAAATATTTTTGAGAGTTCTTATTATTTGTTTTTGCCCTTTTCCTAAATGGCAGAAACAAGAAATAATTCCTTAAAAATACTTCCCCATCTCAATAAATCTCGGGAAAATTCCCCTAGGTATGCATTCACATTTGGGACCATCTCAAACCAAAACACAACCTTGTCCAATGTAAAAATATCAAATGATCTTCTAGAAACCACTTCTGCCCTTTTTGAATAAATGGATTTATGAGGACTAAAACCCCTTATAAAAATCCCAAATAAATCCTAGGAGTGTACCTTAACCATGCCCATCCACCAGTACTATCTCCTCCATCTCTTCCAATGCAAATTGTTGAACTCCTTCACAAGCTCTCTTGTGATCAAAATTTTGCAAAACCATCAAACTTGAGCTAGACCAAGACCAAGCCATCCCAAAGCTTGTCAAGCACTCCCATCCAGCCACCACTACTTCCTTGGTCATGAGCACTGTAGCTACACACCATCACTTGCCCATTTTACCCTTGGACTAGTAGAGAGAGAGAGACAACCACATCTTACAAGATTTGCCACATTTAATGGCCACAGCTGCCCTACCCCTCTCTGCCCGACCAAATCCCCCTCTTACCCCTTCTCACCGTCCTCTAGGCCAATCCCTAGCCAGCTATATCCCTCCCCCATGTCCAAAGTGGGTATTCTCACCCTAGGTATAAAGGCCAGAGGCCACCCCCTCGGTATAAAGGCTAGAGGCCACCCCCAGCACCCCTCCCTACCTCATTTGCTCCCTCTCCCACTCAACTTACCTCCCCTAGCTCCACTCCCCCTCCCCTGTTTTGTGCTGCCCGGAAGAAGAAGAAGGAGACTCGGCCCTCCCAAAAATCGAGCAAGGCTCCCTCCTCGTTGCCCTTCTCCGCCTGCATGTCACCCTACTGTGACCCCCTCATCCTCCTCTATCTAACCGTGGTCTTTTTTTTGCCCAGGACGGTCCCCTCAATCCTCACCGGCGAAGCCCCGGCGAGCTAGGCTCGGGCACCATCGCGCGAGAACCCTCCCAGGCACGAACCCGACTGCCACCTCGCTCTGCTTCGGCCGAACACTGCTTCACCTCCGCCGCTCCTCGTCGCCTCCCGAAACCCCACGGTAAGCTCCATCGCCGCCCATCTCCGCCCTAGGGTTCCAGCCGGCGGACCCTCTGTCCTCTAGATACGATGAGCGTTGGCCGTTGGATCCCCTTAAAACCGACGGCTAGATCTGGGCGATACCCCCTGGATCGACCCATGCCACTGATCGCCGGGCCCCGCCTGGCAGTTCACGCCGCAGGCTCCCTCGCGCTTCACCGTCCGCCGCGGGCCGAGTCCCCTCCCCGCGGCCCATCTCCCCACCCAGATTCAGCCTAGTAGCCCCTGTTTTCCCTTTTCTTTTTTATTTTAATCTATTCAGGTCTGTTCTGATTATAGTTGTTCAAATTAAATCGTTTTGAAAATGAAAACTGGGGTATTTCGTCCAGAGAAAAATTTCATCATGTTCCTAGGTGTTTCGTGCAACATGCAGAACTAGTCCCTTGCCAAAAATAATTTTTATTATTCCTTGGCAACTAATCCACTAAGATTGTCCTATGCACTAAATAAATTCCTTAGAGAGTTTCACAAATCCATTTGGAAAGAATCAGAGCTCTATTGGAAGGTATTTGATATACCTGTCATCTAGTATAGGTCCCATGTCCAGGTGAACAGTAGTGTGCCCTTAGCAAAAATAATAAAACAACCACTATCTGCCTTGGGTAAATCCTCAAGGTCAAACCAAATGAGGTATTGACCTACTTCCAACTCCAAGGGTTGTGTACTTTCAGCATATATCAAACCCCAGCAGCTCGGGTTTTATTGAGCTCTGGTTGAATTCTAGTGAATTAAATTGATCTGTGTACCCCTTTTTCACTAAATAAATCACTCCAGGAGTTTGACAACTCCAAAAAGAGTGAATCCAATTCCTATAGAAAGGTATTCTAAATTCCTACCATTTTATCTTGGAATCAACTCAAGTGCTTCTGTAAAATTAATTTGGTGGAAAGGACAAAAACACCATAGAACTGCCTTTGGGAATTTCCTGATGGCATTCTGGTAATTTTTTAGACTTGATTCCAACTCTATGTGGTTCCGTACATCAAAAACTACCTACCCACCGGAGGAAATAATTTTTGGGCCTCCAGATAAATTCTGGTGAATTATTTCCTCAAACTAGAGTTTATTCCACTATAAAAAGCATAACTAAATCTAGGTAATTGATAATCTAGTGAAACCACTTGTGTTGGTTTTGTTTTGTCAAGACCTATCTGAGGATACCATTGTTTCACATTGGTATCCTACAGACCTCAGAACCCCACTCCAAGTTCATGGTATTTAGCCTTGATAACTACCTTCCAAAGGGAAAAACACCTCAATGGAAATCTAGTAATTCCACTACTAGTACCCAACTTCTCCAAAACCTACTAAGTTAAGTAGTATTCATTATGTTTCTTTGTTGTATGGTTTGATACCTGTATGCCTTGTATTGATTGTGGAATTGTCTGCTTGCATGTATATTCGATGACGACGATAGTGTGAGTGTTTGACGACCAGAAGGAAGGGACTTCTTATTATTATTTGTTGGGTATTCTTGGTTATCTAAAGAAATCTAGGGACTTATTGTTGATCACAGGAAAGCCACCATTCCCCAACATCACTTCTTTGGATGTCTCCCTTGCTCAACCCTTGTGCATTTTGGTAATGCAATTGAACCATCTTGTTAACCATCCTAAGTACTACCAAGTACCACTCTTGCATTTGGTTAGATCATCCTACAACCCACTTGTTCTGGATGGTTTTGCGGGCAAGAAAATAACTTTTCCTGCAAATCTAGTCATCATGTCTATTTTGACAGAATCTCACACCATCATCCAGCCTTCTATGGACCAACTCTTTGCATGGTTGTGATCTACTCATATAGGTCTATCAACATCTGCTTCACTTGTTCCAAGTGGATCCTTGTGCTCCTTAAACCCACATGGTTTATAAGGCATCATGACTCATCTGGTATGGCAGCATTAATTTCAACAAAGTTTACCATCACTTCCAGACCATCTCAAATGCAACCAATCCAAACTCCTACTGCCATGATCATCTATATGAATTGGTCTAACTATCCATCTATCCCTTGCCTCAAGGTGAGCTCTGAGCTCCAAGATCTAACAAGGTTTTGGTGGTATAAAAATAACATCACCCTAGATCTACAACTCCTTGTTTTCCATCTTATTCAAGTTGGATTTCCATTTCCCAAGGTTACAAATGCTTGCTACACCTTGTCTACATCATCTACCTTGATCATCAAGATTTATCAAACATTATCGATAATTATTATGGCTCGTAGTCTATTTAATTCCTTTATTAGACAAAATCGCAAAACCCCTTTTCCTAATGGAAAGTTTGGTTTTTGTCAAAGCACTTCCATAACTTTTGGCTCCTCTGAGTTCCATATATCCTACTTTATCTTCCCACCTCAAAAATAAATATTTTTGAGAGTTCTTATTATTTGTTTTTGCCCTTTTCCTAAATGGCAGAAACAAGAAATAATTCCTTAAAAATACTTCCCCATCTCAATAAATCTCGGGAAAATTCCCCTAGGTATGCATTCACATCTGGGACCATCTCAAACCAAAACCCAACCTTGTCCAATGTAAAAATATCAAATGATCTTCTAGAAACCACTTCTGCCCTTTTTGAATAAATAGATTTATGAGGACTAAAACCCCTTATAAAAATCCCAAATAAATCCTAGGAGTGTACCTTAACCATGCCCATCCACCAGTACTATCTCCTCCATCTCTTCCAATGCAAATTGTTGAACTCCTTCACAAGCTCTCTTGTGATCAAAATTTTGCAAAACTATCAAACTTGAGCTAGACCAAGACCAAGCCATCCCAAAGCTTGTCAAGCACTCCTCTCCAGCCACCACTACTTCCTTGGTCGTGAGCACTGTAGCTCCACACCAGCACTTGCCCATTTTACCCTTGGACTAGTAGAGAGAGAGAGAGACAACCACATCTTACAAGATTTGCCACATTTAATGGCCACAGCTGCCCTACCCCTCTCTGCCTGACCAAATCCCCCTCTTACCCCTTCCCACCGTCCTCTAGGCCAATCCTTAGCCAGCTATATCCCTCCCCCATGTCCAAAGTGGGTATTCTCACACTAGGTATAAAGGCCAGAGGCCACCCCCTTGGTATAAAGGCTAGAGGCCACCCCCAGCACCCCTCCCTACCTCATTTGCTCCCTCTCCCACTCAACTTACCTCCCCTAGCTCCACTCCCCCTCCCCTGTTTTGTGCTGCCCGGAAGAAGAAGAAGGAGACTCGGCCCCTCCCAAAAATCGAGCAAGGCTCCCTCCTCGTTGCCCTTCTCCGCCTGCATGTCACCCTACTGTGACCCCCTCCTCCTCCTCTATCTAACCGTGGTATTCTTTTTGCCCAGGACGGTCCCCTCAATCCTCACCGGCGAAGCCCCGACGAGCTAGGCTCGGGCACCATCGCGCGAGCACCCTCCCAGGCACGAACCCGACCGTGCCGCCCCTCGTTCTGCTCGCCGTCGAACACCGCTTCACCTCCGCCGCTCCTCGTCGCCTCCCGAAACCCCACGGTAAGCTCCATCGCCGCCCATCTCTGCCCTAGGGTTCCAGCCGGCGGACCCTCTGTCCTCTAGATACGATGAGCGTTGGCCGTTGGATCCCCTTAAAACCGACGGCTAGATCTGGGCGATACCCCCTGGATCGACCCGTGCCATTGATCGCCGGGCCCCGCCTGGCAGTTCAAGCCGCGGGCTCCCTCGCGCTTCACCGTCCGCCGTGGGCCGAGTCCCCTCCCCGCGGCCCATCTCCCCACCCAGATTCAGCCTAGTAGCCCCTGTTTTCCCTTTTCTTTTTTATTTTAATCTATTCAGGTCTGTTCTGATTATAGTTGTTCAAATTAAATCGTTTTGAAAATGAAAACTGGGGTATTTCGTCCAGAGAAAAATTTCATCATGTTCCTAGGTGTTTCGTGCAACATGCAGAACTGGTCCCTTGCCAAAAATAATTTTTATTATTCCTTGGCAACTAATCCACTAAGATTGTCCTATGCACTAAATAAATTCCTTAGAGAGTTTCACAGATCCATTTGGAAAGAATCAGAGCTCTATTGGAAGGTATTTGATATACATGTCATCTAGTATAGGTCCCATGTCCAGGTGAACAGTAGTGTGCCCTTAGCAAAAATAATAAAACAACCACTATTTGCCTTGGGTAAATCCTCAAGGTCAAACCAAATGAGGTATTGACCTACTTCCAACTCCAAAGGTTGAGCATATATCAAACCCCAGCAGCTCAGGTTTTATTGAGCTCTGGTTGAATTCTAGTGAATTAAATTGATCTGTGTACCCCTTTTTCACTAAATAAATCACTCCAGGAGTTTGACAACTCCAAAAAGAGTGAATCCAAATCCTATAGAAAGGTATTCTAAATTCCTACCATTTTGTCTTGGAATCAACTCAAGAGCTTCTGTAAAATTAATTTGGTGGAAAGGACAAAAACACCATAGAACTGCCTTTGGGAATTTCCTGATGGCATTCTGGTAATTTTTTAGACTTGATTCCAACTCTATGTGGTTACGTACATCAAAAACTACCTACCCACCGGAGGAAATAATTTTTGGGCCTCCAGATAAATTCTGGTGAATTATTTCCTCAAACTAGAGTTTATTCCACTATAAAAAGCATAACTAAATCTAGGTAATTGATAATCTAGTGAAACCACTTGTGTTGGTTTTGTTTTGTCAAGACCTATCTGAGGATACCATTGTTTCACATTGGTATCCTACAGACCTCAGAACCCCACTCCAATTTCATGGTATTTAGCCTTGACAACTACCTTCCAAAGGGAAAAACCCCTCAATGGAAATCTAGTAATTCCACTACTAGTACCCAACTTCTCCAAAACCTACTAAGTTAAGTAGTATTCAATATGTTTCTTTGCTGTATGGTTTGATACCTGTATGCCTTGTATTGATTGTGGAATTGTCTGCTTGCATGTATATTCGATGACGACGATAGTGTGAGTGTTTGACGACCGGAAGGAAGGGACTTCTTATTATTATTTGTTGGGTATTCTTGGTTATCTAAAGAAATCCAGGGACTTATTGCTGATCACAGGAAAGCCACCATTCCCGAATTTTGATACGTGTCCTACTCTCTTTTACCTCTTTTGTATCCTCTTTATAAATTGCATTACTTATCTACATGTCTTGTTTTATAAATACTGCGATATAACTTGGATCCTCCAAGTTATGAATTTGTGCCCCTCGTGGAACTACCCTGATGTACCTACCATTTTATCCCTTTAGACCGCGAATACGATGGTCAGCATCCTACCTCGTTGAAAACCCCGGCTTTGAGAAAATGAACTGTTTAGGGTTTTACCCTACTACAAATGTTTCAAAACTGTTTTGTAAAACCCTTGGGAATAGGCATCATTCCAAGCGGATGTTTTAACTACAGAAATGGTGTTGATGAGAAATGAGAAAGTGAAGGGATGTTCTATGCCTTTACCGGAACAATTTTTATCAGTGCAACCACATTACCCCAGGTGTTGGGGCCTAGCTCGTAGTTTGTCTTCATTAGCCGGGGAAGCTTGTACAATGCTTACAGAGAGAGATCCCTTGAATTCCGGGAAGGCGCTAACAGATCTAAGGATCTAGAGCCTGTAGCTTTCTTTGGAAAGAGTGAGCCTGTCTTGGCAGGAGTGCTGGTGCAACAATTGGGTCTCCCGCGGACGGTATGACTTAGGTGGTACGGAAGGAAGTGGAGTCACCAAGTTAAGGTATACGCCAAGTTGCAGTTTGGGTATACACGTGTACGGAAGGCAGGACTATGGCTGGAAGCCACATACTCGTTGTCGGGGAGAACAAACCTAAAAGGAAAAGCAGCCTTTGCTAGGGTCGACAAGAGAAAGGTTAGGTTTGATTATCCGGACCCCCATCTAAAGTGGTAGTGGGCCGTGGTTTTATCCCGACGGATGTTTTGCTTCTTGTGGGGAAAGAGTGCAAACTCTGCAGAGTATAATCTATTCGAAAAGCCATGTCCACGGTCAAGGACGGTTGGAAAGGTGTTGGCTAGGAGTACCCAAACAGTGTTTGTTTGGAAAATGGATGAAAAGTATGGAGGTTCCGGGGGAACCTAAGTTTAAAGTGTTGTTTTGACCAGAGGAGGTCAAAGAAGTTTACAAAAGGGTTTTTACTCCAAAACGGTTTCCAAAAAGGTTTTCAATAAAGATATAGGAATATCTTGATTTATAAAATAGAGGCATGTTTCAAAACTTTTTTTCAACAAAGATATGGAGATGCCATAACTACAAGAGGTAGTCTAGGCTTTTCAAAAACAACCCTAAATAGAGCTATCTCGCCACAGCCAGAATTTGCATTTCCTTATTTCTCTTATCTTGGTGGTTTGCGAGTACATTCAAAAGTACTCATGGCATTTTCCCTGGCTATTTACTTGGCCAGACTTTCAGAGGTTCGACATCGGAAGATTAAGGTGACGTCCAGCGAGCTAGGCCGTCTTCCCAGTCAGTCGCCTGTAGGTTGAGGCATGATTGGGCTCTGCGCGTGATGATGTTCCGCTGCTAAAGATGATGTAGCCTTAATGGCATTTATGTAAGTCTTGTATATTCGTTATGTTTCGGATGTTGTAAATGATACATGTCGGTTATGTTCCATGGCTCACTGATCCTGGGAATGTGGATATATACATAACAGGGATTTCTCAGATGGTTAATCCGGGGAGCCCATAGACTTGGTATCAGAGCCATCCTGACTGTAGGCAACCTTAGTTAGCATGGACGTTAGACAGGAAACGACAAACCTACTTTCAAAAAGACAAGGGAGAAGAGATGGCTATTTGCAAAAAGTGCTTATGTCTTTTCCCCTCCATTTCGAAAACTACTTGCATTAATATGATTTCCTAACCTTAAAATCTTGCATACTTATCACTAATCCAACCCCATCTCAACCATTACTGTAGATGGCCTCTTTCCGCTCGGAGCGCATCATCATTGGAGAGAGTTTCTGGCCTTTTGAAGGGCAGCTTCATGACCTGTTGAAGAGAGTCAATAGGCTCACGCCGACGATTGAAGGAACCAAACTTCCTCGCAGTAACACCAATATGATGCAATGGGTCATAAAGGCGGTGATTCCCTCCCCCGATGAGGACACCGCGCCCACAATCTTCACCTTCCTCGATAGCAACTGGGTAGATGGCGTGGTGCGAGCCATACAGGAGCTCATGGCGCGCCTCTGCAAGATCCACGAAGATGAGTTGAAGGATACCCCCTACCCCCTGTTTGGAAAGCGCGACCAAGATGGACTTCCTACCGAGTCCTTCCTCACCTGCTGCATCGAGAATCAGTTAGAAAACATGGAGTACCTACTCCAACATTCCCAGGAAGATCTTGACAAGGCCAGGCGGGAAAATCTGCTTCTAAAGATGGATATCAACCTAATCCGTAAGCGCGAAAGAAGTCTGAGAGCCACCAATGCTCTCTTGGAGAAGAAGCTGACCATTGAAGTACCCCCAACTCCTAAAGACGAGAATCCTGGGACTGACGACGAGCTCTCCTTCCTCAATGAGTACCACCCTATCGCACAGTCACCCGCGCCGGCCGAGCCAGCATCCAGCCCTGCACCTTGGAAAGGCACCACTCTCACCTTCACTGAAGCCGAGCTGAATATCCCACATACCCTAGAGGATCTGCAGTAGCTGAACCCCCCTGGAGTCAGCAACGAACCCCAGATGCACCCTCCGAGTAATCACCCGCTCTGCTGTACTAGCCCATCTAGCAATAGGGTAGAGTCATTTATCGTCCCTGAACGCGTTTTGTAATGCTTAAGTACTATTAGCACCTTAGGGTGCAGACTGGTTGGTTATGTAATAACTTCCTTGGACTGCTATGCTTGCTTTGATTGTTTTCCTTCTTGCATGTTTTACCCAAGACGTTGCATCGGACCCAACCCGGAGCGCTTACTCACTAGAAAGCCAGAATACTTCAGTATCCCCGAAGACGAGGATGCATGAAGCCAACGAGTCCACTCTGCCCTCAAGGAGAAGCAACGCAAGAGATTCAAGTGAAGACCTCTTCACCGACGCTAACTGCATCAACCCTGACTAAACACTAGCCAGGAGAGTCATAAACCGCAAGCTTGCCCTGAGCTCACTCCATAAGGCTTCGTTAGGAAACCACCCCCATCAAGGTTTATAGAATAGGGTGCCCCTCGACGACCTCAGCTCAAGACTCCAGGAAGATGCAGCCTTCCGCTAACCTCAGGACAGCACTCCCAGACAGAAGATCTGCACCACTCCTAAGGTGCCTTAATGAATCTCTATGGTGGAAAGACGGCGTCTTTCCACTCAATCCTCAAAAGACTGTCTACCCAAGGATACTTCAGAAGACCTCCAGATTGGGACGCCTTCTGACGATCTCGACTCCAGGAGAAATATGGACGTCAGCATTCAAAACATCCATCTGCGACTCCAAGAAGGAAGGACTATATCAACTCTCTGATCTACCCCAGTCTAATCCTAAGGGGGAAAGACTGTGTCCTTCCCGCAAAATAGAATAACCCTCTACCAGAAGCAATAAAACAGTTGGACCCAAAGACGCATCTAGGATACGGTAATCCCTTAGGAGAGACACTGTAAACCATTACCACAGGAGGATCAATCCTTGCAATCCTGGTTGAAGCCTACTCGACACTCGTGTTTCAAGATGTTTGAAGTTCAACCTCACTATCATGGTGACCCTATTCAAAGACAAAGCCAACAAGTTAGTATGCGAGAAGCACATAGCACTAATTCCAACCCAAATCCCCTAACTGTACCCTCCCGAATATCGGGACGAGATTCTTTTAAGGGGGAAAGGTCTGTAACATCCCAATTTAAGCAACCCTGATTTGTTGTCGAGAATGCAAAAATCAGGGGGAACAAAAACTTTTTCTTGTTCATGGGTGCAGTGCTTGCTTTTTGTTTGCTTGTACTTGTGCATGTGAGTATACCATATGATACTCCTTACCTCACCAGCAGTTGACAAAAGCTATTTAACAAAACTATCCTGGCTCAATTTACATATTCTCAAATGTTCTGGCATTTCAAAACCTGAGCGAAGATGCTTCTGTAACCAAAACTAGTTTAGTAGCTTCCATTTACAAAACTATGGAGAGCTATAACCTCCTTATGTTTTTAAAACAGAATCCTCAACTAACCTTATCTCTAGTTTTGCCAAAACCTCTTTACAAAGCATTTGAATTCTACTCTTGGTAGGGGTACCAAGGACTCTCATCTTACTCAAACCCAAACCCCTTCAAAATTCCCCAACCTTACCTCAAGCGAGGCTTGATGGTAACCCCAGTAGTGGAGTTGCTTAGTTTATAAGATGAGTTGCCTTGGTATGATGTCTGATGAGTTGCCTTGATCTGCTGTTTTACTTGTTTGCTTAGGGAGTATTATGAGCCACTCTAGGAGCTCATCACTAGGGTCAAGATGTTTCCAAACCATCACACCCTAAGAAAGAATACATGCTAGATCCAATCTCTAGCCACCAGGTGACCATCTTAAAACATTAACCAGATCAATTCTGAAGTGATCCATTCTAGAAGCCTCCAAGTCCATGAAGACCAATATCAAGCATGGATCCCTTCTACTCAATCTACTCTTAAACATCGTCCACTTGATGATGCTTTGGTACTTTGCAACCCATCAAAATCATCACCACCCACATTCTAGTCAAAAACCATAAATCTGCCAAATTTGGCTGTCTGGGAAAACTATCCCCAACATCACTTCTTTGGATGTCTCCCTTTCTCAACCCTTGTGCATTTTGGTAATGCACTTGAACCATCTTTTTAACCATCCTAAGGACTACCAAGGACCACTCTTTCCTTTGGTTAGATCATCCTCCAACCCACTTGTTCTGGATGGTTTTGCAGGCAAGAAAATAACTTTTCCTACAAATCTAGTCATCATCTCTATTTTGACAGAAGCTCACACCATCATCCAGCCTTCTATGGACCAACTATTTGCATGGTTGTCATATACTCATATAGGTCTATCAACATCTGCTTCACTTGTTCCAAGTGGATCCTTGTGCTCCTTAAACCCACATGGTTTATAAGGCATCATGACTCATCTGGTATGGCAGCATTAATTTCAACAAAGTTTGCCATCACTTACAGACCATCTCAAATGCAACAAATACAAACTCCTACTGCCATGATCATCTATATGACTTTCTCTAACTATCCATCAATCTCTTGCCTCAAGGTGAGCTCTGAGCTCCAAGATCTAACAAGGTTTTGGTGGTATAAAAATAACATCACCCTAGATCTACAACTCCTTGTTTTCCATCTTATTCAAGTTGGATTTCCATTTACCAAGGTTGCAAATGCTTGCTACACCTTGTCTACATCATCTACTTTGATCATCAAGATTTATCAAACATTATCCATAATTATTATGGCTCCTAGTCTATTTAATTCCTTTATTAGACAAAATCGCAAAACCCCTTTTCCCAATGGAAAATTTGGTTTTTGTCAAAGCACTTCCCCAACTTTTGACTCCTGTGAGTTCCATATATCCTACTTTATCTTCCCACCTCAAAAATAAATATTTTTGAGAGTTCTTATTATTTCTTTTTGCCCTTTTTCCTAAATGGCAGAAACAAGAAATAATTCCTTAAAAATACTTCCCCATATCAATAAATATTGGGAAAATTCCCCTAGGTGTGCATTCACATTTGGGACCATCTCAAACCAAAAACCAACCTTGTCCAATGTAAAAATATCAAATGATCTTATAGAAACCACTTCTGCCCTTTTTGAATAAATGGATTTATGAGGACTAAAACCCCTTATAAAAATCCCAAATAAATCCTAGGAGTGTACCTTGACCATGCCCATCCACCAGTACTATCACCTCCATCTCTTCCAATGCAAATTGTTCAACTCCTTCATAAGCTCTCTTGTGATCAAAATTTTGCAAAACAATCAAACTTGAGCTAGACCAAGACCAAGCCATCCCCAAAGCTTGTCAAGCACTCCTCTCCAGCCACCACTACTTCCTTGGTCATGAGCACTGTAGCTCCACACCAGCACTTGCCCATTTTACCCTTGGACTAGTAGAGAGAAAGAGAGAGACAACCACATCTTACAAGATTTGCCACATTTAATGGCCACAGCTGCCCTACCCCTCTCTGCCCGACCAAATCCCCCTCTTACCCCTTCCCACCATCCTCTAGGCCAATCAATGGCTAGCTCTATCCCTCTCCCATGTCCAAAGTGGGCATTCTCACCCTAGATCCCTCCCCCTCAGTATAAAGGCCAGAGGCCACCCCCCACCACCCCTCCCTGCCTCATTTGCTCCCTCTCCCACTCCACTTACCTCCCCTAGCTCCACTCCCCCTCCCCTGTTTTGTGCTGCCCAGAAGAAGAAGAAGGAGGAGTCTTATCCCCTCCCAAAAATCGAGCAAGGCTACCTCCTCGCTGCCCTTCTCCGCCTGCATGTCACCCTACTGTGACCCCCTCCTCCTCCTCTATCTAACCGTGGTCTTCTTTTTGCCCAGGATGGTCCCCTCGAGCCTCACCGGCGAAGCCCCGGGGAGCTAGGCTCGGGCACCATCGCGCAAGCGCCCTCCTAGGCACGAACCCGACCATGCCGCCCCTCGTTCTGCTTGTCGTCGAACACCGCTTCACCTCCGCCGCTCCTCGTCGCCTCCTGAAACCCCACGGTAAGCTCCGTCGCCGCCCAGCTCCGCCCTAGGGTTCCGGCCGGCAGACCCTCTGTCCTCTGGAGATGACGAGCGCTGGCCGTTGGATCCCCTTAAAACCGACGGCTAGATCTGGCCGATACCTCCTGGATCGACACCAGCATCACCGCCGCTGGCCCCTGGGTTCAAGCCACGGGCTCCTGCTGTCCGTGCCGTGGGCCGAGTCCCCTCCCCGCGGCCCATCTCCCCACCCAGATTCAGCATAGTAGCCCCTGTTTTCCCTTTTTTTATTTTAATCTATTCAGCCCTGTTCTGATTATCGCTGTTCAAATTAAATCGTTTTGAAAATGAAAACTAGGGTATTTCGTCCAGAGAAAATTTCATCATGTTCCTGGGTGTTTCGTGCAACATGCAGAACTGGTCCCTTGCCAAAAATAATTTTTATTATTCCTTGGAAACAAATCCGCTAAAGATTGTCCTATGCACTAAATAAATTCCTCAGAGATTTTCACAGATCCATTTGGAAAGAATCAGAGCTCTATTGGAAGGTATTTGATATACCTGTCACCTAGTATAGGTCCCATGTCCAGATGAACAGTAGTGTGCCCTTAGCAAAAATAATAAAAACTGCCACTATCTGCCATGGGTAAATCCTCAAGGTCAAACAAAATGAGGTATTGACCTACTTCCAACTATCAGGGTTGTGTATTTTCAGCATCTACCAAACCCCAGTAGCTCAGATTTTATTGAGCTCTGGTTGAATTCTAGTGAATTAAATTGATCCGTGTACCCCTTTTTCACTAAATAAATCACTCCAGGAGTTTGACAACTCCAAAAAGAGTGAATCCAATTCCTACAGAAAGGTATTCTAAATGCATACCTTGTGCCTTTGGAATCCACTCAAGAGCTTATGTAAAATTAATTTGGTGTAAAGGACAAAAACACCACAGAACTTCCTTTGGGAATTTCCTGATGGCATTCTGTAATTGTTTAGACTTGATTCCAACTATATGTTGTCCAGTACATCAAACACTACCTAACCACTGAAGGAAATAATTTTTGGGCCTCCATATAAATTCAGGTGTATTATTTCCTCAAACTAGAGTTTAATCCGCTATAAAAAGCATAACTAAATCTAGGTAATTGATAATCTAGTGAAACCACTTCTGTTGGTTTTGTTTTGTCAAGACCTATCTGAGGATACCATTGTTGCACATTGGTATCGTACAGATCTCAGAACCCCACTCCAAGTTCATGATATTTAACCTTGACAACTACCTTCCAAAGGGAAAAACACCTCAATGGCAATCTAGTAATTCCACTACTAGTACCCAACTTCTCCAAAATCTACTAAGTTAAGTAGTATTCATTATGTTTGTTTGCTATATGGTTTGATGCCTGTATGCCTTGTATTGATTGTGGAATTGTCTGCTTGCATGTATATTCGATGACGACGATAGTGTGAGTGTTTAACGACCGGAAGGAAGGGACTTATTATTATTATTTGTTGGGTATTCTTGGTTATCTAAAGAAGTCCAGGGACTTATTGCTGATCACAGGCAAGCCACCATTCCCGAATTCTGATACTTGTCCTACTCTCTTTTACCTGTTTTGTATCCTCTTTATAAATTGCATTACTTATCTGCATGTCTTGTTTTACAAATACTGCGATATAACTTGGCTCCTCCAAGTTATGCATTTGTGCCCCCCGTGGCACCACCCTGATGTACCTACCATTTTATCCCTTTAGACCGAGAGTACAATGGTCAGCATCCTACCTCGTTGAAAACCCCGGCTTTGAGAAAATGAACTGTTTTGGGTTTTACCCTACTACAAATGTTTCAAAACTGTTTTGTAAAACCCTTGGGAACATGCATCATTCCAAGCAAATGTTTTAACTACAGAAATGGTGTTGATGAGAAATGAGAAAGTTAAGGGATGTTCTACGCCTTTACCGGAACATTTTTTATCAGTGCAACCACATTACCCCAGGTGCTGGGGCCTAGCTCGTAGTTTGTCTTCATTAGCCGGGGAAGCTTGTACAATGCTTACAGAGAGAGATCCCTTGAATTCCGGGAAGGCGCTAACAGATCTAAGGATCTAGAGCCTGTAGCTTTCTTTGGAAAGAGTGAGCCTGTCTTGGCAGGAGTGCTGGTGCAACAATTAGGTCTCCCGCGGACGATATGACTTAGGTCGTACGGAAGGAAGTGGAGTCACCAAGGTAAGGTATACGCCAAGTTGCGGCTTGGGTATACGCGTGTACGGAAGGCAGGACTATGGCTAGGAGCCACATACTCGTTGTCGGGGAGAACAAACCCAAAAGGAAAAGCAGCCTTTGCTAGGGTCGACAAGCGAAAGGTTAGGTTTGATTATCCGGACCCCCATCTACAGTGGTAGTGGGCCGTGGTTTTATCCCGGCGGATGTATTGATTCTTGTGGGGAAGTGCGCAGACTCTGCAGAGTATAATCTATTCGAATAGCCGTGTCCACGGTCAAGGACGGTTGGAAAGGTGTTGGCTAGGAGTACCCAAACGGTGTTTGTTTGGAAAATGGTTGAAAAGTATGGAGGTTCCGGGGGAACCTGAGTTTAAAGTGTTGTTTTGACCAGAGGAGGTCAAAGAGGTTTACAAAAGGGTTTTTACTCCAAAACGGTTTCCAAAAAGGTTTTCAATAAAGATATAGGAATATCTTGATTTATAAAACAGAGGCATGTTTCAAAACTTTTTTTTAACAAAGATATGGAGATGCCATAACTATAAGAGGTAGTCTAGGATTTTCAAAAACAACCCTAGATAGAGCTATCTCGCCATAGCCAGAATTTGCATTTCCTTATTTCTCTTATCTTGGTGGTTTGCGAGTACATTCAAAAGTACTCATGGCATTGTCCCTGGCTATTTACTTGGACAGACTTTCAGAGGTTCGACATCGGAAGATTAAGGTGACGTCCAGCGAGCTAGGCCGTCTTCCCAGTCAGTGGCATGTAGGTTGAGGCATGATTGGGCTCTGCGCGTAATGATGTTCCGCTGCTAAAAATGATGTAGCCTTAATGGTATTTATGTAAGTCTTGTATATTCGTTATGTTTCGGATGTGGTAAATGATACATGTCGGTTATGTTCCACGGCTCACTGATCCTGGGAACGTGGATATATACATAATAGGGATTTCTCGGATGGTTAATCCGGGGAGCCCACACATATCACATGTGTATTGACGTTCCTATGAATACAGTAATAGCATGATATAAAACCTATTATGAACTTAATGAAATATGTTAATAATATATATTATTCTTTGTCTCCAGGGCATATTTCCAACAGGGCGCTGGTAAGAGGAGAATGATGATATCTCAACGCCACACATGTGCCAAGATTCGTGTGAACATACAGTAGTTTGCGCCACGTGTCGCGGAAGGAACAGGGCAACTTCCCTGGGAAGATTGCGCCTCCTCGATCTCCGTGCGTGCATTGAAACAGCGCTTCGGCTCCACGCGAAGCGGGCCAACCAACGGTCACGCTGACAGGATAATTGCCAGTGACGAGACTTGACCTTGATTGATATCAGGTTGCGTTAGAAACCAATTTTCGGCTCAGTTTGAAATCAAGTAGGGGAAAATCGTAATGGAATATTAATAGGTCCGACTCATTTTTCAAACCAAGATCCTACTTTTGTTTCGGAGTTTCAAGAACCCTTCAAGACTCTACAGTAGAGGAAGAATTAATCTAGACGATGAAATCCGACTTTGTAACTTGGAGGCTTCCGGGGGCTACTGTTGGCGATATATTATTCGGGTATACCCGCTGTGACTCACTGACTAGGGTGACCCACTTTGGGTTAGAGATATGCTCCACCGGCGGCCCAGTCAGGGAGAGCAGATGGAATCCCATCCGGCTATGGGAACGCCTAGAAGACTTATCGACTTAGGCCTGTATAGTTACTTATAGTCCAAGATGTATTCTGTAACCGATTCTGTATCGTAACTGGATAGGTCTCTCCTATAACCCTAGGCTAGATATCAATATAAGCCATCCTAGGGACCTGTCTTTAGGGCATCCACAACTTACAACCTCAACTCGCATAGGCGAAACCTCTTTTGTAATCTATATTCCGCCTCTGATGTATTAATGGATTGCTAGCAGGAGTAGGATTCATCCACCGCAGGCGGATTCGAACCTGAGTAAAACTTATGTGCTCACCGTCCTGAAAAATAGTCGTCTCACACCCTATCTTTCTCCACGCCTCGAGGACCCTCTCCCGGCATACATGTCATCAAGCCGACGACAGCCGGTAATAAACGACGTGTCACTTTGTTATACCTAAGACTCGGTTATACTATTAAACTTGCTCTCACGCACTTCTTGTAGATTATTAAATTAGACCTAATTCAAAAAATCGACAGAAATTCGTCTGAGTGGATTAAGGGTGTGTTTGGTTCTGCTGTGGATTCCTGAAAATTTGCTGTGAGCTGTCGACTGTGAGAAAGCCGCTGTGAGCTAAAAACCGTGGGCAAGTTAAAAGTCGTTTGGTTGGAGCAACTATAGAAGTGTAGATTTTTTTTGAACGAAAGAACTTTTAAATTAGCAGAAACAAAGTACAACACGGCTCTTACAACAAGAACTTTGAAGCTCAGAATCGCTCATATATCCTACAAGCTCACATATAAGAGTAGAAGCTGTAAAACCAAGAAGTCTAAGCAGAAGAACACTATTGGAGCCTACCAGGTTGTCCATCGAGAACATGGACTTGCCAAACCTGCAATTGCATTTTTCATGGGTCTCACAATGCCTAGCCAACCCTAGAACCAGTGGCTCAACCAGGAATCAAGATGGCATCAGCAAACGAGGTTGAATGTTGAGTTGTAGATATTGAAGAAGCATCACCAAGCTCAACACAGGGGGTCTTCACCGCTGAATCTGAGGAGCAACATTAGGACCATATGAACTGCCTCCGGCACACACACCCGAGCGAAATAAAGATCGCAAAGACACCTTGGGCGGCGATTCTCAATTGATCCATAGTGAAGCAAGTGGACTCAAGTACTGCATCTAAAGAAAAGAGATTCTGAACAATTCCTTTTGGAACAGAACATGATAGCACCGTCTCCTCGATACTCTAATAACTTGAGCAATTGGCATGGTGGAGCGCAGCAGAGCTCGTCAGATGGCTTAAAATAGCGATGTCAGATCTACCCCATCCCTTGCGATTCAACCAGAAACTGCATCGGAGGGCCACCTTCTTGATTCTCCATGTAATCTGCTCCTTCACACAGACGACGACGTTGCCCAAATCCAGTAGCAGTCTCTGACCCTATGCTAATTGACCGTAAAGCACCGATATGTACACCATTATACGTGTAAATGACCATTCTGATAAAAAAAGTTATTCAATTAATGTAGCATAGTTATGATGAGAAAAGGGACCGGCAAGGAAAGTGTGTACGCATGTGCTAGCAATTAGTTAGCAAGAAAAATGATTCTCCTAAGCTGTGGTTAATCTCATACAGTGGAAATGAAATTGATGGATCGGATTGGTTCATACGTGTCTATGCAAGCAAGAACGACTCATCAAGAGATAGATCGAGTTGCGGTCAAACTCTCGCCTCCCGATTAAGAGCACCTGGCTCGTCTCCATCGACCACAAGCGGGAATTTCGCGACCACTAAACTACGTCTTGTCCCCTGTTGCTGCTTGGAGGCGGACCGCGACCAGATGCAGGTCCAAGCGGAGCTCTTAGAGCATCTCGAGTCGAGCTCTTAGTCCGCAACCGTGAAATTCCGGCTAGTATATGGGTCAGGTCGAAACCCTTGTCCGTCGCCACACCTAACCCTAGCACCAGCGCCACCACCTCCAACTCCGGAGAGCAATCGCGCGCACGTCGCTAGTAGATCGAGCACGATATCTTCGCGCAGCGGATGGTGGGGCTTTGAGGGAGGGAGGTACGGAGGCGGCGGCGGCTACCGCCCTCCATGCCGCCTTACCGCCGACGTGCACGCCAAGTCCGTGCAGTCAGAGGGGGCGAAGAAGCAGGCCGCCCTCAAATGGGTGAACCGTGACTTCCCGCCGCCGTCCCTGCGCGCCTACGTGCCGGCGTGGTGGCAGGAGGCGAGGGAGGCCCGCCGCGTCGCGTCGATTCGCAGGTACGCCAGCCTCGGGAGTGATCCTCGCGAGCCCCCGTCCCTCCCTCCTCCGACGGCTTTAGCTCGCCGTCTCCTCCGCGTGCGCACATCGTCCACTCGGCCTATTATGCCCACGACAGCGACGAGGAGGAGATGGTGGTCGAGCTCGCGACGCGCGAGTCTGAGTTCTCGGTTGCGGCGGAGCTCGAGCTCGAGCGCGAGGAGCAGCGTCGGGCCATCACGCTCGTCCGGCTCCGCGAGGCCAGCGAGAGGAAGGAGGCGCGCACGTCCACCAGCAGTGCCATCGTGAAGCTGGACCTCGCCGAACTCATCAACCTCACCGACCCATGAGGTCCTCAGTCGCCACACCATCGCCGCGCCCTACAGCTCCCGACGACACCGAGGAGCTTATTTTTGGTCTAGGACGCGGTGGCGCCCCGCAGTAGTAAATCGTGGAGCTTTTGATCCGCCGCTTTTATGTAATTTATGTATAATATGCCATGAAGAACCATGATCACATGCCAGTTCGTCGACGAATTTATCCACGTGGTTTGAATTTCAAATCCCTAGTTCGTATTTACAGGTTCTATTTTGCGCCCAGTGTTTCGAACTGTGAATTCAGTTTTTAGTGGATTGAATTCGGTTCGTCCCGTTTAAGGGCTCAAGTAGATATGCTGTTACTAGCAGCGGTGGCATGTCGTCATTTAGCTCCGCGGCGTGAAATCTAGGAAGTCAGGGGAGCTTGGAAGTGAAATCTAGGAACTCAGGGGAGTTTGGAAGTGTGCTTGCTGAGGGAACACGGTGGGCCGGTGCGTCGGAGGCAGGAAACAGTCAAGGCGGTACGGACGTGCGAGGCAGTTAGGTATATGCGTGTAGCCGGATGAGATTTGTGGAGGTGAGGGCGCATGACTTAGGGCAGGATGGGAGGTCAGACGCGGCCAGAGGAGGGCGTCGCCAGCTGTACCTAGTCGGTGGGATCTAGCCGGTTGTGTCCCCCCGATGCAGATTAGAGTGAGAGAAAAAATATGGATAGGGGTCGTGCGCAGGCCTGAGAAAAGAGATAGCATGAATCGGTACGACTCAGCGGTGGCACTAGTGCGTAAATTTTATGAAAACTTGAAAGTCACCGCGGTGTATGCAGAGGTCAAGCTGCTGTGGGAAATACACGCCAGAAGCAGGTTGCGTTACGGGAATCAGCTCTAGAAAATATTCGTTTGGTTAGATTTTAGATTTTCGGTAGTAGAAGCACGTTGAGAAAGCTAAACCAAATGAACCCGGTAGAAAATTAAGCTTAAAAAATATAACATATAATTTATCTAACTTTTTTATGTACTAGTAAATAAATGACACATGCTATGAATTCTAATTTTGCATATTAACCGTACTTCCTTCTGAATTTTTTTTTACTTCTTTACCATGCTAACATGCACCGACCTATACTAAAATATGGGTACAATGTCATTATATTGATGAAGATATATAGAGTATATCCATGATATAGGTCATTTTGCTTGAAACCCAAAAACGTTTACATTGAGTACATGGTATAGTAGGCCATACCATGAAGTGAGTTAATCAAGTATTTTATTGGTAGAATAAATTAAAGAACAAACAATACCCCTAGTAAAATTTCATACAAAGTGGATAATTCTTTCTTATAGTTTCTCAAGTTTAAGGATTATCAAACTTCAAACTAAATTTCCACGCACTTAAATGACTTTATACCGATAAAATGAAATTAGGTAAACTTAAATACATGTGAGCACGGTATACTATTACTCTTGAAAAATTCCAAAAATTTTCTGAAGGAACGAAGGCAATGAATATAACATGGACCAAAAATAGGTTTAAAAATACCAGTACTGATTAGTATATGCATACCAATAAATTTGACCACATATGAAAAACACTCAAACAAAATAAAGCGTAAAACAAAAACATAAGACTTTATTCTGCTTGGCGTAGCTTTGTTACTGTAGTATTGTTAATTGCCAAGAAAATGATAAACCTGAGTTTTGACAACTTTAGGAAAACAGATTGACATTATTATAGCCTACCATGTATGAACATTCTTATGTTTCATCTCGAACATCAAAAATAGTGGGATAATCAGGTGGCTAGCTATGCACGCAACATAACCATTGGATCAACTACAACATTTATTAGATATGAATCCAGGAGCCAAAATCAGCACTCACGATGTTACAACCGGTTCATATTTTTCCCAACCCTAACCACCATCAGGTATGGCCACCAAAAAGCATCTGCCAACCCAACCCAAACCACCATCATATTTTTCCCAACCCAAACCACCTTACGCACAGACAAACTGGATTTGCATATGCATGCACCATATGGTTTGTACAACCACAAACTTGTTCACAAGGTATTCCTAAAGAGATCATCCACAGTAAAGACCATAGGTCTGTTCGCATGGATACACAAAAATAAATAATCATGGTAAACACCACACATACTATGTGTCCACAACAAGAAACCCACGGGTTGTAGCACCCATAGCTTTGTTATCATATGGTTTCCAAAAAAGCAGTTGACCACAGAAACACATACCACAAAACAAAGGCGGTGGTGAACTCCCATGGTAAAAGCAGGAGGTGTACTTTTACCTCTTGCATGCGCGGGAAGCAGATGATGGTGTGAGACAGAAACACTAGGCACCATCTCTCGATTTGTCCTCTCTCGTCGCTGCATCGAGATTGGTGGACCGTTTTGCTCACCATATCTAATGATTTCTATTGCGTGTGTAGGTAGTCACGCGCTTATAAAATCCGCGTATATATATATATATATATATATATATATATATATATATATATAGCTATGCTATTCAAGAACCGGTTCCTGAATAACTATTCAGGAACTCCTGTTTCCTTTCACGCGAACAACAGGAAACCCTTCTTAACTTCCGCGCGGACACGAGTTAACTTTGTTTTCTTTCGTAGTTAACTTCCAGTTTGTAATAATAATAAATGTTAACTTCCGTCTGTGCAAGTTTACTTCCGCGAACTTCTTAACTTCCGCCTTTTGTACAAGTTAACTCCCAATTCTATGCTAGTTAACTCCAGTATGTAGCAGTAATAATAAATATTAACTTTTCATCTGTGCAAGTTAACTTCCGCGAATTTCTTAACTTCCGCCTTTTGTATAAGTTAACTCTCAATTCTATGCTAGTTAACTTCCTGACGGAGCACCTGTTTTCTTTCACGCGAACACATAGAAATCCTTGCTAACTTTCACGCAAACACGAGTTAACTTCTTTTTTCTTTTCGAGTTAACTTCTAGTCTGTAGCAGTAATAATGAATATTAACTTCCACATGTACAAGTTAACTTCCGCGAACTTCTTAGCTGTCCCGTGTGTACAAGTTAACTCCCTCTTTCTATGCTAGTTAACTTCCTAACGGAGCATCAATTTTTTTGCTTTGTTTTTTTCAGACTGAATGTTAATTTTCACATGTGCAAATTAACTTCCACGAACCTTCTTAATTTTCCCGTCTATACAAGTTAACTCCGTCTATTCTATGATAGTTAACTTCCTGATGGAGCACCGATTTTTTTGTATTTTTCGCGAACTGTGCAACTTAACTTTCACGAACTGTGCAACTTAACTTTCGCGGCCTTCATTAACTTCCATGTGTTTACAAGTTATCATCCGCCCGATGCACTTCTTAACTTCTGCGGCCCTTATTAACTTCCTCGTGTATGCAAGTTAACTTTCAGAGAGGAGGCACCAATGATGCGGATCGCCTGGAGGTAGCTTTAGGCAGTGGAGGTGGTGTGGATCTACGGCGAGGCGGTACGGGGGCAGGGTGGAGGAGGCCGGCAGCGTGCGGGGAGGAGGGCGCGGCGGCGCGAAGGGGAGATGGCCGGCAGCGTGCGGGGAGGAGGCGTGCACAAGGAAGAGATGGCGGGCAGGGGAGGAGGAGGCCTTGCACTGCCAGGGAAGATGGCTGGCACGGGGCGGAGGAGGCCGAGGCAAGAGGGAAGAGGGCGCTGGATTGGGTGGGAGATGGGACGCGGACGCGCTGAGGTGAGGCGGGTGAGGAGGAGAGGAGGGCGCGGAGGGGGGCGCCGAGGCGGAGGAGATAGGTGGCTCGCGGGGTAGGAGGTGGGGGCCTGGCGACGCGGGAGAGGAGGAGGAAGAACGTAGTTAGGTGGGGGTGCTGAATAAGCTTATTCAAGAATCTCATAGGGGGTTCTTGAATAGCCCTTATATATATATATTAGTAAATAGTGGGATACCCAGGCGGCTGGCTACACACGTCCATACAACCATTAGATCAACTACACATATCAGTTGATATGAACCCAGGAGCACAATCTCCATTAACGGCGTTAGACCGGGTGCAAATTTTCTAATTCAAAACCACCACCACGTCATCCATAAATCTAGCTTTTCTATATGCAAACACCACATATTTTTTACAGCCACAAACCATGCCACTGGGTACGCATAAAGAGAACATCCATGGAACATGTCACAAATTTTTGTATCCAAAAAAAGTTTCATGGCAATTTGCTTTTGCTAGCAAATAATAATTAAAGGTCCTCTCTCAATGTTTTATCCGTCGGAGCAGCCTCCGCTCTCCCACCAAAAAAATCAGCCACGCTTCACCTTCGTGGACAAGTGGCATGGTCAGATGATTTTTGCCAAGCTGAAAAGAGAAACACTAGGGGATAACCACTATGTTTTACGATAATGGACGTGCCATCTTGGTGGTTTTTCTGCCATGGCTGATAGAGAGAAACATGATGGGAAATTAGCTTTGGACCGTGAACGTGGATGAGCGATGTGGACGGATGCTTTTGCCATGATGAAAAGCGAAATACCAGGAAAACCATCCATCATTCAGGGCCATGGAGGAGCAGCATGGACATATGCTTTAGCTAGGATGGTGGATTTGTTACCATGTTTCAAAAGAGAAACACCATGAGCATCAGCTATTTGTTCATGATCGTGGTCAAACGTCATAGCTAAATGCTTTTCACAAACTCACACCCATACAACATTTGACGGAAAATGGGATGGCTGTTCGGACACGAACAACAATCCACCCTGTTTCATCATGATCCCATGTGTATCTTTGATCTCTATTGCCAACGGCAATGCCCACGCGTAGGTAGCCGCCACGTTACAAAATCCGCATCCATATATATATATATGACATATTCATACTACTCTCAGGTGTAACTACACACAAGTGTTTCCCACTATTTAGGTAGTATCTATCATATCGAAGAGTATGTATGTGTAGTATGAAGTATTATAATATTTGGTAGTATATATACTACTTTTGAGGTAGTATGTATAATTTTTTACATACTCTTATTTTACGTATAAATATGAAGGGTATTTTAGAAATACAATGCAAACTATGGCTCCACTTGTATTTTTTTCATGTAATTTGATTTGAAGTATCTTAGATGTAGTATATGAACATACTCAAATCGATAAAGTATCACGTATACTTTCGTATGATAGTATATGAGACGTGGGCGTAACTACACCTAGGAGTAAGAAGTATTTTTCCTATATATATATAGGACATATTCATACTACACCCGGGTGTAGTTACACCCACATATGTTTCACACTATCTAGACAGTATCTATCATATCGGAGAGTATCTACGCATAGTATGAAATATTATAAGACTAATTGGTAGTATATATACTACTTTTGAGGTAGTATGTATAAGTTTCTCACATACTCTTCTTTTTACATACAAATATGAAGATATTTCGGATATATAGTGCAAATCTGATATTTCCAAGTTATTACGGGGATGTTTTGTACTACTAAAAAAATCAGAATAATGTGGCTCGAAATGCGACAAGCGTGCCTTGCTTAGACCATGCATGTTTTACTTGCGATTTCTAGATTCTATAAGTTTTCAAGGTTAGTAGCTAAATTAACCCACTTAAATTACACTACTTCCTATGATTCAAATTAATATTCTCAGATTTGTCTAGATTCAGATATATGTATCTAGCACATAAACATGACTTTTTACATTTGAATCTAGACAAATCTAAGAACATTAATATGTATCGGAGGTAATACGTCAAAATTAGGTCAAATTAGTTCGAACCACATGTGAGTTGATGATTGCTCTTAAAATTTTACAAAAATGTTTTGAAGATGCACACCATACAGTCAATATATCGAGAACGACCGAGATTTTTGAAATATTAAACTTTTTGCTAGAATTTGCATGCCGACAAAGTTGACCGTACTATGAAGAAAAAATACGAAAATAATGAAAAAGGAAAAAAGAGACTCATGCATGGTGTCCTTTTGCGTGTATTAACTGGCATGAAAAATGATAAGCATGGGTTTTTACATCTTAAAAAAATGCTTCACAAAATTGGCCTACCATGTAAGTATGAACAAGTTTCATGTCGAGCGACTAAGTAAGGTCATGGCCATATCCACATCATAGTTTAGGATCCACAAGTCTAGCGCGGTAGGGAGGGGAGGGGAGTACAAGTAACAAGTGTCTAAGGGCATCCGTAATGTAGGACCCACCCGACTTATGGAAATTACCATAATGTATAAGGTCAATATTTTCTACAAGATATGATCCACATAGATTGTCATATTGCTCCATGCAAGAGAGAGGAGATAGGGAAAATGATGTTTCTATTCTCTATGAGCAACACACAATTTTGAGGAAACTTTATTTTCTCCATAATATATAAGCTAAACCTTAGCGGATGCCACATAGGCCTTTATGTTTGTTTTTACACATTGTGGATGCCTTAAGGAAAAAGAAAATAAGTGGCCCACTTGGCAATATATGACCAAGCTATAAAACTCCTATGCAAAAGTTAGCATCTTCAATTTAGTAGGTCCCACAAATCATCTCGTTTAGACACTGTTTAAATGGTGGAGCTTACTCATAGTACATTAAGTAGTACTCCCTCCGTTTCAAAATATATGATGTTTAAGGTTTATGAAGGTTGTGTATCTGGTCATCTTTTAGTATGTAGATTCGGAGTGAACCTCTCTGAACCTATATATTAAAAGGTGTCTAGATATATTATCTTCATAAAGCTAAAACATATTATCTTATGAAATGGAGGGAGAATTTCTTTGCTTAGACATATGCTCACATCTATCCACGTGTTGTACGTGCTGAGAGGATAAAACGTAGGCATGGGAAGAGTGCAGCTGCGAAGAGAGAAGAGGAGTTGAAGGCACTGTACATTCTAAGTTTTCAACCATCAGGGGTTCATTTAATATATCACAAACCAGCACCGAGAGTTTTGACAATAGGTTTAATTTCTGCTAAAATTTTGCATCTTAACAAATTAACAAAATTAGGTTAAACCTGAGCTACAAGTAAGCGTGATAGATTCCTCTTGAACTAATTGTCTTTTTAAAGGTAGATGGGTGCATCTTATTTTATTAAACGATGTCGTCGGTGTGAGTTTCCAACTATCAGGAAAGAACATTCTCAATTTTTCCAAGTTTTGTGAATTTTTAAACTTCCTAGCTAATTCAGCCGACTTGAATGAGACTTTGTGCTAATTTATCGAAATTAGGTCAAATTTGAACTACAAGTAAATTGTAGGTTGCTTTGAAAGTTTTACGAAAAATCTTTTTGGTGGTTTTTGATATACTGAATTTCCGATTGACTTTAAAATATTTTTTGAAAATTTTGTGAGCAATCTATCGCGCTTACTTGTAGTTAAAATTTGACACGGATGGTGGTAGTACGGTTTCCATCGAAGACCTAAAAAGATAAAACTACATAGAGGTACATAAATTTAGCATAAAGGTCCCTAAAGTTAAGCAAGGAAAAGCAGTCGGGTCCTTCTCGAGCAAGTAGCTAAGCCATACCCTTTGTACTACCGTACTTGCTTCACACAGACACACAACACGCCCCTCACTTTCGAACCAGCATGCTGGGGGTGTGATTAGTGCTTCCTCTTCACAGGATGTTGTCGTCGGATTAAAGACATGTACACCGAGAGGGGATCCTCGAGGCGTGTGGAGAAAGAGGGTGTAAGACAACAGTATTCCGGGACGGTGAGCACACAAACTTTACCCAGGTTCGAATCCCCCGACTTTGGACGGATCCTAATCCTGCTGTCAATCTAGTAATATGGCAGAGCCGGAATATGGGTTACAAGGGTTTCGCCTGTACGAGTTGAGATTGTAGAATATTGGGTTGCCCTGAAGGCTGGTCCCTAGGATGACTTATATAGATATCCGGCCTAGGATTTATAGGACAGACCTATCCGGCTACGACTAAGAGTCGGTTATAGAGTATATCTGGGACTACAAGTAACTAAACATGCATAAGTTGTTAAGTCTTCTGAGACTTTCCATAGCTGGATGGACCTCCATCTTCTCTTCCTGACTAGGCCGCCCGTGGAGCAAAGCTCTAACCTGAAGTGGGCCATCCTAGTCAGTGAGTCACAGTGGGTATACCTAGAAAGTATATCCCCAATAGTAGCCCACGGAAGCTTCCAAGATCTAGAGTCGGATTTCATCGTCTAGCTTGATCTATCTTCACCTTGCAGAATCTTGAAGGGTTCCTAAAACTAAAAACAAAAGGTAGGATCTGAGTCTCTAATTGAGTCGGACTTGTGAGTACATTATTTAGTTTTCCAGCTCTAAATTCAAATTAAGTTGGAACTTCGTCTCTGACATAACCTGACATCAGTCAAGCTCAAGTCACGTCACTGACATACATTCCTGACAGTGTGACCATTGGTGGGCCCGTTCATCATGGAACCGAGGTGTCGTTTTAATGCGTGCATGGAGATCGAGGAGGCGTAATCTTATTGAGGAGGTTACCCAGCTCCCTCCATGATGCATGGCACGCTCACTGCTTGTTTCACATGAATCTTGGCGCAAGTGAGGGATATGAGGGGTTTAGATCTCCTTATTCTTCCTTACCAGCACCCCTGCCTTCTTATTCCTCCCAAAACCACCACGCGCTAGCTCCTCCTTTCCTTCCCCCAAACCATACAACGCTTCCCATCAACTGTCCCCATTGTCCCCAAAATGGCTGATGCTTCCTCTTCCGGTATAGCGACGACCACGGCGACGACCTCTGAAGCGGTGGAGAAAGAGAACTTCCACGGAGTGTGGATCTCATGCATCCTTGCCAATGAGAAATTGTGCGCCATTGAGAAGGAAGGTCTCCTCCGTGCCGTCGACTGGCGGAGCAGCTTCGATCAGATCATCCCTACTCCTCACGCCGATGAGAGGGTCCACTTCAGCACTGACCTCGACAGAGGTTTGAGCTTTCCCTTCTCATATTTCTTCTCTGAGGTTGTAGATTACTATGGAGTTCAACTCCACAATTTCCCCCCAAACACAATTCTAGAAGTTAACTCTTACGCTTCATTGTGTGTGGGTTATCTCAGAACAAAACTGAGCCTTATCTTGTTCTGGTACTACTTCGGTACCCGGAGAAATTCCATCACTTCCGATAATCCGTACATTACCGAAACTCTTAGTTTGTCTCTTAGGAGAGACCGAGTCTACCCCAAGATTAAGGCTAGCGAGTTAGTGAAGAAATGGTCATCCATGTTCTTTTATCATAAGGATAGACCGGCTCTCGGCAAAGAAACTGCTTTGTCTGCTTTTGTTGACGGTGTCACCACACCCCGAAAGTCCTGGGATGCGGAAGCTCCGGTTCTTCCTGACGATTTGATTCTCGCCAAGAGACAGATCGAGTATTTGATGAAGCACAAGGGTCTGAAAGGATACGACTTGATCCACTGCTGGCTGGCACGCCGGATTCAACCACTTCAGCACCATGGTGACCGGCTCATGCACACGGTCACCAAGAACAAGAAAGATAGCCTCAGGATCAGCTTGCGCCCAATCCTGGACAAAGAATATGAGTCTCGGATCAAATTGTTGATCAAGGAGCGAGTTGAGAGGAAGAATCCAGATCTCTCTCTGGACATGTATACTACTGATGAACCTATGACAAATGTAAGTTTCCGTTGTTTCCTTCATGCTTATTTATGTGTTCATATGTACTTTGTTTTAGTTTTACAATACTGAGATAATGTTTCTTTCAGCTTGCTGACCTCCTCGAGTTGGAGCTTGGTCCTCTCAAGGGATATCCACCTGAGAATCCAGTTCCTCAGGAGGATTAAGAACTTACTTTATTGCCAGATACGCTTACCCGAAGCGTAAAGCTCCGACTGTTGTTGTGGGCGTCTAGAAGGTGCCCATTGTAAAGAGGAAAACTTATTTACAAATTTTCATATATTAATTTGTATTTTCTCTCTGAATTGCAATGATCTTACTCTATTACTATCCAGGGCTAAAACACTTGCCAAGGGAAAGGCACAAGGAAAGTCGGGGAAGACTCTGTGCCAGTAGAAATTTACTCTAGCCTCACCTATAGCCCCTCCTCTAACTCCTACCCAAAAGCCATCATCAATGTCAGAGGGTACTTCTTCTCCACGCGCTGAAGATGTTTCGACTCATTCTGTGGAGCCAACGAACCTAGGTTCGTAGACTGACATCACAGTGGGTGACTCGGTACTTCATAAGGGTGAACCCACAAAGGGTAATGATCCCTCAACTGAGACCTTCGCAGACAACCTTCTGCAAAATCCGGGTTTCGCCAAACTTGGCCTTATTCAAAAAAGCGTAGAAGAGATCTAGAAGCTGGCTCTCCATTGGCTAGAGACCCAGAATATCATAGCGGAGGAGGAGGCACAAGAAGATGAAGACGTTAAACTTGCCGATCTTCTTGACCAAGTTCGTCTTCACAACGAGAAGTTGAAGGCTGGTGTGGCTTCGCCACAACTAGTGATTCCTCTGACTCTCGCCGAGAAGATTTCCACTGAGGTGAACATGAACCTCAATAAATTAACTCATGAGCATTCTGTAAGTCACAATCCGACTCTTCTTTCTATTGTATTTTATATCATATCCTCTAGCCCTAAATAATGAAGTTGGATAGGAAATCGGGATTTATGCTTTTATAGGATGCCAAAGAATGAACTAGTATAGCCCACCAAGGCTCGTGCTGATATTTAACTTAGTTCAAATATTAGCCCAAGTCTTAGTAGACTTCTGACTCTGGTTACCATTCTGACTTACAGAAAGTTAATGCTTATAACCAGTAATTATTGAAGAATATTTGCAACAAGTGGATAGAGATCAGAGCTCTCCAACTTGAAAATGCGCAACTAAAAGTTTCCAAGGATGAAGCTGAAGGTAAACGTTTCAAGCCTCGTCTTCATAGTATTTGTTATTGATCTATAGCCGAATATTTATCCGGCTTTTATGTCTTGCTTCGCTAGTTCTTGTGAAACAATCCTGTAAAATGATTGAACAAGCCAAAGATTATAAAGTCCTGGAGGTGGAGAATGTTGATTTGCGTGCGGAGCTGAATAAACTCAAGATGGATCATGAGAATAGCATTGCTAGTGTTCTTGAATCTAGTAATCATGCTACTAAAGAGCGTGACCGCACCATCGCCAAATAGGAAAAAACAATCTCGGACTTGCAAGATGCTTTGGACAGGGAGAAGGACACCACCGAGGCTCTCCAGAATGAACTCCAGAGCCTTAGAGAGGAGAAGGCCAAAGTAGATGACACTATCTTTGGTAAACTTTTCTATCCCTGAACCATTGTTTTTCTGAATTGTGGAACTCAGATATATATATGTTTTGTTGACCTTGCTTTTTTTTCTTATAGGTCCTCTTAACATGGTGGATGCCTCTTCATCCGAACCTCGTACCAGCCGGCTTGTTGCCATTGGGGATCTGATCCATGATTTCCACTAGTCACTCGAAGAAATCAATGAATCTGTCCGGCTCTCTGGCTTAGATGCAATGTCGGCCGTTGAGCTACGAGACAAGGAGAAGGATATGCCTCAACTTGTCAAGGATTGGAATATGTCCTATGCATGCACCACATCACAGAATGTAATGAAAATGGTAATGAGCCACCATGGAAGCATGGAAATATGGCAAGTTACCAGGGGTTATTCGACTATTGATGAAGATGGCAATGGGTAGAACATCAAGGAGATCTGGGATTCTTGCGCCGGATACGCCTCTCACGTGGCCGAGTTGACCAATTATGATGAGTCATTCCTCACACCCGTTGAAGTGCCACCACCCCCAACTGAAGCTGTTGCTGAAGTTTCCAAAGACGATGAGCAGACCGAGTCTGACTTACTTGTCTCGGATAGATATCATGGTGATATGGGTGATATGTCCAGCGAGCCGGCAAATCCTTCCTCTCCACCTGCATCATAGAGTGTGCCAGAAAAACAATGTGTTATTCTGAAAACAATCTAATTTTAATAAGTAGAATATTATTTTGTTAGTGCTAAGTTTGTAAGAACTTAATTCTTTACTCCTTTTAGCACTTTCGGCTTTTTATTTAATGTGCGCAGAATATATATAAGCACTTGTTGTTTTTCCTTTACTTATCGTTTATTTGGCTTTTCGCGTCGTTCCTTTCGTGATCCGGAAAACCTTCAGCACGGAAACTTTGCCAAGAAATGGAGCTCAATTGCTAAACCAGTTTAAACCCGGAATCAAAGCTGGCTTCCAGTACCAAAAATTCACTACTCGGAAAATACCTGCATCTAGCAATCAGACAAAAACCCAAGTATAAACTAGAAAAATTTATACTTATACCCAAAGGTAGCATTTTTAGAATCGGAAATCTAACCAGAACAAGCATGAGCATAAAGTACTTTCATGTATTCTGGGATATTTGACTATGACATGATCATTCAGAAACAAATGGTATATAGAAACATCTCAATAAAAACATTGAGGAGACTAATACTTTATTTCACTTTGAACATGTACAAATATATGATTACAAAGAAAGAAATTTTAAATATAAGAGGGACGTAGATGAGCAATATTTCAAGGACGGACTATCTCATCCGGGTTTGTACTGCCTCCAGCTCTCTTTCTCTTCTTAGTAGCAGGTCACTCTTTTTCTGGCCTCATATCAGTTAGGTAGTAAGTACCATTGTGCAATACTCGACTAACCATGAAGGGCCCTTCCCATATAGGGGAAAGTTTGTGCTCCCTTTTTTGCACTAGCCGAAGAACCAAATTACCCTTTCTGAAAGACCGATTCGTGACTCTCTGAATATGATATCCGCGTAACTTTTGCTGATAGGCTATAGATCTCTGTTCAGCAACCACACGAACTTCCTCGAGCATATCGATGTCATCTTGTCAAGCAACTTTGGCATCCTCTTTGACATACGCAGTGACTCGGGGATATGTGTGAATAAGATCACTCGGAAGAACAGCTTCTGCACCATAGACCGAGAAAAAAGGTGTATATCCTGTTGACCTATTAGGAGTTGTTTGTAAACTCCATATTATAGACGGTAATTGGTCTGCACAAGCCCCCGCAACACGGTTTAGTGGTGCTTCGAGTCTTGGTCATAAGCCTTGAAAATTAAACCATTTGCCCTTTTGACTTGTCCATTGGCTTGTGGATGTACTGACTGACGCAATATGAAGCCAGATCCCTTTTTCATTGATGAATTCTACTAGTTCTCCCATGGAAAAGTTACTGCCATTGTCGGTAATGATACTGTGCGGATACCCGAACCGGATGATCACGTCCTCGACGAACTTTTTGGTTGTTGCTCCATCACAACTTGTGAAGTGTTTTGCCTTAATCCATTTTGTGAATTTATCCACCATCACAAGAAGGTGAATGTATCCACTATGAGCCCGCCAAAACGGTCCTACCACGTCAAACCCCCATACCACAAAAGTCCATGTAATTGGAATTGTTCGTAGCTGATCAAATGGGACGTGGGCTTGTTTGGCGTATTTTTTGCAACCTTTGCATGTCTTGACCAGCCGTTCGGCATCTGCCTTAGCTGTAAGCCATAAAAATCTATGTCTAAAAGCCTTTGCCACTAAAGATTTGGCTGCAGCGTGATGTCCGCATTCACCTTTGTGAATTTCCCTTAGGATTTCCACGCCTTCTTCTGGAGAAACACAGCGCTGAAAGACCCTAGTTGCACTCTTCTTATAGAGTTCACCTCCCACTACTGTGTAGGATCTTCTTCGTCAGACAATCTGTTGGCTCAGAACTTCATCTTCAGGTAATTTTCTCTCTACCAAGAAATCAAGGTAGGGTTTGGTCCAGCTGGGAAATACAGCCATAACTGCTAAGATTGGTGAGTCGGATTTGGTCGGATACTCCTCATCAACTCCTGTGATAGAGGGAACTCTTAAGTGCTCCAAAAAAGCACCATCTAGGACTTGTTTCCGTGTAGAGCCTATTCTTGATAGAGCATCAACTTCCTCATTTCTGTTCAGGGAATGTGTTGGAATTCAAACCCTTCAAACGATTTAGATAGTTCATCCATGATAGCTTTACTGCCATGTGCTTATTGGCGTTGCAAATATTGGATACTTGTTGAGAAACTAAATTTGAGTCTCCATAACACATCTGTCTGCAAATGCTGATGTCTTTTGTGGTTCGAATTCCATGTAGTAGAGCTTCATACTCGGCAATGTTGTGTGTCACTGTGAAGTGGATCTGCAACACATAGAAAAGTTTATCACCTTGGGGTGACTTGAGTACCACGCTAGCCCCCGAGCACCCGAGCACTTTAGACCCGTCAAAGTGTAGGGTCCAAACTTCCGTCTCTGGGAGGCTTGTGTTTTTGACTGTCTCTGTCCAATCAGCGACAAAGTTAGCAAGAATCTGGGACTTGATTGTTGTACGTGGTTTTTACTCAATATCAAAAGCTGCTAGCTCTATGCCCCACTTAGCGATGCATCCTGTGGCATCACTGTTGTTGATTATGTATCTCATGGGAGCTATGCTCACCACGGTAATCTTGTGCTCTTGAAAATAGTGTTGTAGCTTTCTGGAGACAAAGAACACACCATAGGATAACTTTTGGTAATGAGGGTACCTTTGTTTTGATTCAGTCAATACCTCGCTGAGATAGTAAGTCGGACGTTGCACTAGGTGCTCCTGTTTTTCTTCCGGTCGTTCCACCACCATGACGACACTGACGACTCTGTTTATCACAGCTAAATATAGCAACATCAGCTCATGTGGCTCCAGTGCTATAACAATAGGGGCGGATGAGAGCACGGCTTTTAGATCCTGTAGTACAGCTTTAGCTTCATCAGTACAGACGAATTTCTTGGTCTTTTTCAAGAGCTTGTATAGTGGTCCGGCTCTTTCACCGAGCCGGCTTATGAACGGACTGACTACATCAATGGAGCCAGTTAGTCATTGTATGTCCTTTAGGCGAGTTGGCCTGGAAATGTTAAGTGTAGCCTTTATTTTGTCACGGTTCACCTTTATGCCTCTTTGAGACAAAATGAAACCTAACAATATTCTGGCTGGGATTCCAAATAAAAACTTCTTCAGATTGAGCATTATGTTGTATTTTCATGGATTACTGAATGTTTCCTCCAAGTCAGAAATTAATGTTCCCTTCGAAATCGCAGCTATGTCATCCACATATGCATGTACATTGCGTACGATTTGATCGCGGAGGCAATGTTGCATACTGCGCTGGTACATAGCTCATGTGCTTTTGAGCCCAAAAGGCATTGTAACATAGCAGAAGGTTCTGAAAGGTGTGATGAACAAAGTATTTATTGTGTCTGACTGCTTCATCTGAATTTGGTGATATCCGGAATATACGTCGAGAGAACATAGGAGTTCCAAGCCTGGTGTCGAATCAATCACTTGATCAATTCTAGGCAAAGAGAACAAATCTTTGGGACAAGCGTTGTTCAAGGCAGTATAATCAACACACATCCTTAATTCAGTGGTGTCCTTTTTAGTGACCATTACAGGTTAGCCGATGAATCAGTATGGATAACCTCTTCTATGAATCCGGCTAACTCGAGCCGGGCTAGTTCCTTAGCTATTGCTTTTCGCTTTTCATCACCAAACATCATAAGGACTGTTTGACGGGTTTATGTCAACACCCGGATTTTTAATCCCAGATGCCTGTTATGCCATACATCGCAATCCCGGGATTACCATTTTTGCGAGACATAACAGATTGGATATCATAGTACATCATCCATTACAAACCATAATAAGGTCTTACACAAATAAAGGATATCATGATCCAGTCTTAGTACAAACAAGTAGCGGAATAAATAGCATAGCGGTGGGCTCCATCTTCAGTGTCACAGGCAATGCTGATGATGGGAGATGATCCTAGCTGTCGTAGCCATCCTGCTGTCCTCCTTCAGGGTAGTCCTCCTCATAGTATGGCCATGAGAATAGCCAGGGACAAAGCCATGAGTACTCTTTAAGTACTCACAAACTATCACTAACAAGTAAGGTAGTTCTAGTAGGAATGCTAAGTTCTAAGCTGAGTTCAGAAACAAAGAAAGATAAAATAAAGTTTCAAATCACCTAAGTGGGAACTTAATTGTCATAGTCACAACGTTGTTGTTGTCAAGTCATGTGACAATTCATTTCATAAGTAACTTTGAAAGCATTTGACAACAGAACAGTATGTCCACTCCAACTGTCCATAACCGCGGACGGGGCTATTTGAATAGTTTGACACTCTGCAGAGGTGGTACACTTTCACCACAAAATTCGATACATCTGCCAGGGATAACCCTGAATCATCATACTTAGTATGCAGATAATCAAACATAACCTTTCCTTTACACACTCTAGTATAAGCACCTCTCCTATGAGCTTGGCCTCCCAGCCATGGCCATCTACCATCGTGGGAACTGCATAGGTGGACAACATTGAGAGGTAGCCTCAGCTCAAACCTCTCCCACGAGGGAACTAATACTAATGCATATAAACTTCCGGCTAAGCCTTACCCAATTTAGGTATTGTGGTTGTACGGTAAAATTGGAATGGTATCGCATCCAAACCCAACCATCAGTTTTTTTAGAAAAGGGCTAAGGCTCATCCCTCAACATTTTCATCATCATAAACCATTTGTGTTTCTCAACACATGTCAAAACATCTCAATGAATGACTAATCATTCCAAGGTTTTCATAAGTCATTTTCACCAAGTATTCTCATCTAGGGTGATCAAGTTTTTGGTTTAGCTCTAATCACTAAGTTAAGAGTGTTCACTAATGTGGGATGCTAATCTTAATCTCATGCCATAGAATGACATCTAATTCTAACTAGATAGGCCAAGTTTTATACTCTTTATGCTATCTATAAACAAAGTAAGGAACTTTGGTAAAGTAAAAGAAAGTAAAGCTTGTAAATAAAACTTGGAGTAGGTATAAGTCAAAAGGTATAACCAAAGCATGCCTAATGCATCTTTCTTAGGTTATCTAGCTTGAAAGGGTTAGCTTGCATTGTTAATGATGGCTTGCATTGGTTGGTGTAGTGGTTGAAATTCTCCCCGTCTTCTTCGGGGTAGAACTCCTCCTCCTCGTAGACTTGGTCGGTACTATCATCTATAAATACATACGGAATACACAATCACCAAACAATACTTAACTAGTCTACTTAGCACACTAAGGCACACATTTGATGATCAAGTATCATCACAATCATCACAAGATTTTAATGAACTAGTTTCATTTATTTTATTTGAGAAAAGTAATTTCCACTCATTGAAATTAACTAAGATTTAATATTCTCCAATTAAAATATGGGACCATGTGGACACATGCCATCACAACATATTCTAATACATGGGAATGTGATTTAATTGTGGGATCTCATTTTAAAGTGACTAGAAATGCCTATATAGCATTATTTTGGTACTAGTCCAAAGTCACTACATGCAAACCTTAATGTTATTACATATTTAGATAGGTATATTCAAATGTGATTTTTGAGAGGTGGAATCAACTCAAAACTATTATGATTGATTTTAGAAAAATGTTTGAATGTGAAAAAGCTTCTGTCTTGTTTTTTTGCTAGGAAAGATCTATAACTCTAATTGATTTAGATCCAATGGGCCTGGGTAGAGATTTAAATTATCTTTCCAACATAATTGGAATCACTCAATTTGGTTTAGTAGATCTTTCTGAATGGATTTTCAAACTATAGGACAAGAACTAGTTTGCTTCTAAAAGGAAAAGATTTATTTGAATCTGCTGGGTTGCGTGGGAACACTAACGGGCCGGCCCACTGCAGTCCGTGCAGCGCCCAGGATGGCTTAAGTGAGGGCCCCACCTGTCAGTGGGACAGGGGCTGCCGAACCAGTATGGGAGGAGGGTGACCGTAGGATTAGATCCCGGATCAACGGCTCACAGCCATCATCCACACTGGAAGAGTGCACGACAGGGACGAACCCTAGCACGGTCGGTGAGGGTCTGGGACGCCTTACCGGGGCTCCGACGAGGGTCGGTGAGGCGAGAAACTGGACGAGTCGAGGACGGTGGTTCTTCTGGTACCGGCGGCGTCCCGGGAGATGGCCTGGATCAGTGGCGCCCTTCTCTTCCTTCCGTGGTGGTCTCCGGCGAAATTGGGGCACTACGGGTAGCGGCTTGCTCCGGTGGGGCTCTAGGAGGTCGCTGAGGGGGAGTGGATGGAGATTGTGTGAGGAATTGGTGCCGGGGGCTCTCTATTTATAGCGGGGCGAGGGGTGCAGAGAGGCATGGGCGGAGCTCGTCGGAGGCGGCGACACAGCGAGCTAGAGGCTTGGGTGGTGTGCTAGGACGGTGGGCGGTTCCCTGGCAGTCGTCACCGATGTGCGCGTGCAGTGCCAGGTGGTCGGGACAAGCGAGCGTTGCTGCGCGCGCGCTACCTCGGTCGACGATGAGTTTTGCGGCGGCCGGCGGCTACGGGTCACGGTCGAGGAAACATGCATGTCCGTTAGCCTCCTGGAACAATGGTGATCATGTAGGCGGGTGGCTAGAGCGAGGTGAGTTCGGGTTGAGAGGGGACATGGCGTGAACTGCGGGCGGCGTCGGCATGGCAGACACGGGCCGGGCGCAGCGGTCCTGGCTTCTCCTCTCTCTGTCTTCGAGCTGGGGCTGGCCTGGAGGGGTAAGTGGGGCACGGGCGAGGTGCTGGACAAGGTGGGTGAGGCTAGCGGCGCTAGGGCGTGCTGTCAACGGTGGGGGTGATCAGTGTGCTCGGCATTAGTGGCCATGACCATTTGGTCGTGTGCACAGTGGGTGGCCGTGCTAGCAAAGTGTAGGGGGTGCATTGGGGGTGCTGTGGTTGCAGGATGGGAGACCACATTGGCCAGAACACTGCTCACAATTCTGTTTGTGATCTTTGTCTGATTTGTGCACACAAGGTGTTTGACAAAATGGCCAAAAGAAATCAACTTTGAAATTTTTGAATGAAATTTTTTGAGTGATCTCCACTGTTGCTTGGTAGGGTGTGGTTGCTGGGGATTGTCAACTTGAATTCATTTGAGTGGTTTTTGAAAAAGTGGGATCTAGGTACATACACTTGATTCCATTTTCAAATGTCATTTAAAATTAGGGTTTAAATGTTTTTGTAAGATCACAAGGTGGGCCTTGGTACATCTTTACTTGTACTAGCATGGGGTGCAAAGATCCATAATTGTTTCTGTTTGGATTTGAGTTCTAGGAACACCCAAAGTGGCCTAGTTGATTAAAATGACAAAAGTGACCATTTCCATTTATTAATTCTATTTCATTTCTTTTTCTTTAGATTTTGCTTGGGAATCTAGATGATGTGGCATTCATCTGAGAATCATTTTACAACCATTAGAACAAACCATCATGGTAATTCAAAACAATTCCACGTTAATGCAATGCATGCTTAATTATTTAAATGGGAAAAAGGTTTTGTTAACCCTAAATTGGGTGATTTTGATCTTAATATATTAGATTAAAGTTTTGGGATGTTACAGTTTAGCGTTTGGGTATACATTTAGACTGCGGTGACCCAGCATACCACTTCATGATGTAGTACACTATAGTCGTTGACATATCAACAATGAAACACCGTTCACTAGTATTACATCCCTCTTAGTGGTACAACAGAAACACAGCAGGTCCAAGACATGACTATAGGTTACAACTCGACTCTTTACAAAAGATACAGATAACACTCTAGGTTAAAGAGAGAGAAAGAACTTCTTAAAGAAGAACCAGAAATAATAACTCAGAAATATCTAGTAACTGAGACTAGCATCTAAACTATTTGGCTTCCCATTGCTGCTATTGCAATGTTCTACAAAAATAGGTTTTATGGCTAGAGAATCTACTCCTATCTAAACCGACACTTTATCTTCACTTCAGGTGATGTATATGTTGACTTCATTGCCTTTATTGAAGAACTTGAGTTGTCGATGATGGTTTCTTGAGAAGAAATTGATGTTGACATCGTCTTCAATGGCTTAGAACCTAGCAAGGGTTAAGAATGTATGGTTGAGTACGAGCGTACTCAGCAAGTTCACTAAAAAGGAGTGTATGATGCACTAACTCTACAGCCACAGACCATAGGTCGTAGCCAATGTAGGTTTTCATAAACATTTCTTGAAAGGTTGCTTTTATTATGAAAACTATGTCCGACAGCCTTCACAGGTTAACCAGAACCTTTGTGGGGTTCCTTTCCTGCCGTGTTCATAGCTCCTTCCCGGAACAGGGAGTAACATGTCACAATTCTTACACTCTACAGAGGTGCGTTGCTTTACCCATGAGAGATCAACTCCTTATTGCACAACCGGACGTACTTTCCCGTCCACAATTACGTGATGTGGGGCCCAGTAGGTGATCCAAGCTAATCACTGCCCTCTCCGCGATCCCATATGTCTGCGCGATCCTCCGGGGCTGACTACACCTCCGTTAAGCCCTCATTTAGGGCAAGCTACAACCCTAGTGAGTTCCCGAATACTCTATGAGCCGGTTATGCCCCTGGCAAGCTCCATAAAGGTCCGACTGTACCTCTGGCAGCCGCTCATAGATAATCTAGATACCAAAAATGTGGAGCCTAAGGGTGCTCACCCATATGCTGGATCCACACAAGGAATTCACAGCGTCACGCTAAGGTCATCTTGCCTCCATATGAAAGGAAGAAGATACGACTGACTTCTCTGTCCCATTCCAAATCTCATGGTTAACGCGTAATATACGGTGCTAGAATCACTGATGTCATGGGTTATTAAGCCTATGTGACTTATGCCATTGGAACACTAAGTTCCATTGCCAATATTTATCATCACTTAGGATGATAACTACAACTTATTTATTAGAGAAGATAATATTTTGTTTCTCCATATCATAGATGATAACACACAATTTGCAATATCTTTGATAAAGACTCTTCAAAGGACATAAGCAAGTTATGAACTTGCCTCTTGTGATTGCAAGATTATGCACTCACGATCTTCAAGACAATAGAAGATCCAAATTCTGTAAATAGCATCATTGGTCCGATAAGGACTAATGTTTAAAGAAGCAAGATGCAATGATGCATAAATAATATAATGCAATTTGATAAACACGAATCCCCGGATTAGTCGTATTTGATCTAGGGTTCGGAAACTAGGAATGGTTCTTTAGAATGTGTTGCACTTTTATAACAGATTCACACTTGTGCTTCTTATTAAGGCTTGTGAGAGTGTGTGAAACAATATGTAGATACAACAAATAGTATGCAATACTAAAGCACTCAAATGGTCATGGTATCTAAAATATTTCTTAAATAAGATTAAGAATCAATTAGAGCATTTGAAGAAGTGTTCAAGGATTATTTTTAATGTTTCTTAAAAGAATAACTTTTGAGGAAAACATTACTTTACAAAGTAAAAAGTATTTAAATTTAAGGTTAACACTTTAAGGTTTTCTTATTAGCTAAAATTATTAAATAGGAAAACATTACTACATTAAATAATCATAGTATAAGTGAATGCATTTACCTTTTTATCTTATAAATCAATGGTTATACTTAATAAGTAAATAATATGTATTACTTCAATTACTTTGGACCTTGGTTTAAATCTTTAAGTGGTTTCCTCAAACTGGGGAAAGAGTTAGTAAATAAAAGTTTGGTGACATTACAAGTGCATAGGATACTTGTGATAGACAATATACCATTTTAGTTGATTTTATAATTGATAAAAATCTTTCAGCAAAACTAAAATACCCTTAATTTGAGATGATAGTTTTAGTAGATAAATTTTAAAATGGTTTGACCTATTTTAACTTCACATAAATATTAATTGACTTGTTGTTACATTTTTGGACTTCAAACAAAAAATACTAAAGAGAACAGCAAAGGTTTATATATTTTTTATGATTAAAATAAAAGAAAAGGGTTTAAATACGATTAATTAGATACCTTTTATTTTACTTCAAAAGTATGAGTTGATATTTTTAGTGTGTAGATTTCATTTTTGTGATCATTTTGGTATATTATAAGTATTTTTATGAATTTTAAATAATAAGATATGATATTTACAAGTTTATCACTTTATAAATACCTAATAAATAATAAATATTGGTTAAGTGATAGAAAAAGGTATAAAATAAATTTATAAGTCTTTAGTTTGTTTTTCTAAGATTTTTGATACATTATACTTATTTTTATGAGTTTTTAAGTAATAGAATATATTTATTAAGATTTATCTCAATAGATTATTTACTAATAGATATTAATGATTTATTTAAGTTGGAAAATAAAATATTATAATAGGTTTATATTATAGAATTTATTTTTCTGAATATTTAGATATATTATATATATTTTTCTGAATTATAAAACAAAAGATATTGAATTTATAAGATTTATTCATTTATTTTGGAATTAAAAATAAATATTAAATGAGTTTATGGGGTAATGCTGATGTCATCATGAGGTAGGGCTTTTCTAACCGGGGCTATTCCTAGCCCCAGTCACTGTCTGGTGGGTCCAATGGCCACGTCATATCCAAGGATTTAACTTTTATAGAAAATGGAAATAACAAAATAGCTTTCTGATATAGCATGATGTCATGCTGACGTCACCCGAGGGTGATCTCCTCAGGTCGCTGATCGATCTCTCGATCGAGAACGCGCGAGCAACCGAGAGCGGACGCATGGGATTGACCTCGTTGCGGGCGACCTTAGAGTGGCGGCACCGCTGATTTTGGTCACCGGAAACACAACGACGACGAGGTTGTGTGGCGGCAGACAGAGGTCAGCGACGACAAGGTGAACCAGAGCGAGAGGGAGAAGAAGGAAAGGTGTGCAAGCACAGGTACCTCACACTGAAGCTATTGCGGTGGTCGACGACGAGGATGGTGCCCTGATACGCGCCAATGGCCATGAACTCCGGTGACAACCGATGAAAGGAATCGGTGAAATTCTCCTTCCCCCGTGCTCCCCTTGTTACTATGTTCCGCCCAGAGGATCTTCAGATCATGGTGCTTCTTCCGGACTACTCCACGGTCTCTGGGATGACCTCTATCGACGATGGTGGTTGGCTCAGGACAGCTAGGGTTTCAGCCGTGTGGGGAATGGAGATAGAGAGATGGAGATCAAGCGAGAGAGAGAGAGAGTTGATGGGGATGAGGATGGACAGGGGTGTCGTCGTGGCCTCCTTATCCCCTCCCGAGCCACGGCGGCGAGCATCTTGGGGCGGATGATGGCGGTGCTCCCGCCAGCGAGTTGCTTCGGCCGCCGCGCGTGAGGTGGACGACGGAGATAGTCTAGACAGAACGGTATTTGGGCTGGGCCGGTGCTGGCTGCGGTGGAACGAGCAAAAAATTCCTAGGGCTGCACGTGAGCGACGGTTAGCACAAAAACGACCTGGGCCGTGATCCGGTTCCACAGACAGCTCTTTTTCCTTCTCTATTTCCATTTTTATTTATGTTTTTCACCATTTCATTTCAAATATGATTTCTACAAAAGTTTAACATGTGCAAGAACTTTGTAAGTCATGAATATTCTTGTTTGTAGAATTTATAATCCTCTTCTCTTAATTTCTTATTGGGAAACAAAATATATTCGTTATATTAAAAGTCCTTTCCATTAAGAAATATTAATAATGAATAGGGTTTTAGGGATTTTCTTCCTATAAGAAGATCTTATAGAAATTATTCTAGCTTCACTTGATAATCTGAATGGTGCTAGTTTGAGATGTGTATTCATGTATATAGAATCTTGTTCCAACTTATCTTCATAAAGGATTTACATATATACATAAGAAGGGATTAATCTTTGTGGTTTATAATGGGATGATATAAGTTTCATGGTCCTCCATATTTGGTGATTTGCCAAATCCAATTCTACTTGATTTGTAGAGTTTAGAATTACCACAAAACACTTACCTAATGTAACCTTGATGGTTCTATGAGATTAGGTTCTTATTAGGGTCTAAGACAATCAGATGGACAAGGCTTCCATCAATACACTCTCAAATAACATTCTCCTGGTCTCTTAGACATTTCATTTGACTAAGAGATACTATCCATTGGCTGCCTAAAAACAGGAATTGGTTTAACTACCCTCTTCATTCAAGATTTTAGAACAAAGAGGTAGACATGGGTCTTATCATGGCTTGGTATGATCTTGGTTAAGGCTTCTAAAGAATCCTTACCTCAATACCTCACCAAGGTTATCTTTAGATAAGGAATTCCTTTCCTAAATATATTCTCTATATCTCCCTTATCTTATTCACAAAGATCACATCTTCCTGAATAAGACAATCATCTGACACCACCATATCCATCATCATATGATGACATGGTCATGCCATTCCAACAATACTCCATCTTACTCCTAGTATATAACTCCTTTTAATTAACTACCATTGATGCACCTATCAATGTAGCTACTGCTAACTCCATCTATTAACTTCCTTAACTTCATCTTGCAACTTCTTCCAAGGCTAACAAGATTATAGTTCTCACTGTAAATAACAACGGATATCAATCTTGTAGAATAGGTATGTTACTACTCTCCCCTATACAAGTTTGTTCTTGTATTACCTTGGTTCCTAGTATACTTCCAACTACTCCTACAACTTATGTCATAAACTTCATTATACTCTAGCTTGACTTCTCATCTTCAAGCTAGATGATTTAGCTTACTAGGACTTGCCTAACTTGGCATATTCATAACTCTTCTTCAACACCTAATCATCTATTCTCAAGTGACTTGAGAATAATGACCAACATCCTTTGATCATGCAAAGCTTAGGCTTCTCATTGTCTGCTCAAGATCTATACTCAACTAAGTAGTAAACTTGTATTAGTCTCTCAATAGACTTATCTTGTTAAGCAAGCTTATTCTAAGTCTATATCCACTTGTCCTAACAAGATTGTTATCTAATGTACTAATACAACTAGCTTTCTCATAGCTCCTCAATTACTAGCTCAACTCTTGGGTTTAGGTACTGCTTCTAGTTAACTCATGAGTGGTTTAACTCCTTCAACATCAAATGATTTGGTCTCCACTAAGGATCACATTCCAGTGATGATGGTACACTCAACCATATCTAGTTCTTCCTTCAGATTAACTTACTTAAGGTATTTGAAAGGTCAACACAATAGGTCAAAGGCTATGAGTCAATAAGTTCTAGGTCAAGAATTGATCAGTCAATAGTGATGATCCATTGACACTAGGACTTGGTCAAATAGGAATGTCACCTCTTAATATCATATTAAGAGTATATGCTGGATGGTCTTGGCTTGACTTCCTTTCTACTCTATCTATGACAACAGTTAATGTTTAAGAACTACCATGATACCCATGGTAAGAGTAACTATGGCAAACAAGTGTTTCAAGATTTAGTTATAGAGTTTTCTTTATTTAAGTTACATACTTAACTTGGTATTCAGGGTTTGTGGTAGATAATATCTTAATATCATCTTTAGAATATTAAGTATTCAGCCTAGAGTTGTGGCATGGAATACCATGTAATGATCTCTAGAAGATCAAGTACTCCTTATTAATTAGTGTGCTATAACTTAGTTTTATTACATTTGATCTACCCTTAGATCAAATTATATTACCCAAAGATAAGGTTTTAGCAAAGTCATATTGAAACTTATTGCAGTCAACTTGATGATCTACTTCAGTTCCACCAAGTTAAGAGAAGGTTCAACCACTTTGACAATTTTTATTTAAAAGCGCGAAAATTACCGGATTTTCTATGCATGAATGCAATGCACACAGCTGTGTTCATCTTATTTCTAATCTCTAATGCTGGGATGTTACATAGACTATGCTCGGAAAGTTCCCTAGGTACTCTGGTCATGTCAGATGGTTTCCATGCAAAGATATCTTTATTAGCTTTAAGGAACTTGACGAGCGCGCTTTCCTATGCGCTGTCTAAACCTACAACTATATGGGTCACCTTGGAGGGGTCATCATCGTTCAACGGCATCGTCTTTGTCTCCTCTGATGCCTTGAACTCTGTAGATTGGCTTGGTCACCTCCTTCTTTGTTGTGGGCTTCTCGGACGGGTCGATGTTCTTCTTGATCTCCTAGTACTCCTGAGCGTGCAGTATGGCTTCAGCAAAGGTGGAATTTCTATCTTTGAATTCTCGTACCTTCTTCGGGTCTCCCCAGATCGTAACGACGCCATTGCGACTTGGAATTTTCATCATATTATAAATGTAACAAGGGTGAGCCATAAAATCCCAGTAAGCCGGATGCCCAAAGATAGCGTGGTATGCGCTCTTGAACAGGACCACTTCAAAAGAAAGTGCTTCCGTCCGATAGTTCTTTGGAGTTCCAAAGGTAACATCCAAAGTGATCTCTCCCAGAGAATTTTCTTGTCTTCCAGGGACAACTCCATGAAAAATCACGGAGATGTGATTTAGCTGTGTCTCCGATATCCTCATCCGGTGTAGCGTTTCGATGTAGATGGTGTTGATGCTGCTACCACCATCCATGAGGGTCTTGGAGAGCCCATAGCCGTCAATAAGTGGATTTACGACTAGAGCATACTTTCCTCATTTGTACAACTTATGCGGATGATCACCTCGGTCAAAGGTGATTGTTACTTCCGACTAACCGAAAAACCGAGGGACGGCCGGAATAGTTGCATTGAGATCATGCATTACTGCCTTCTTGACCTTGGCCGGTTGAGACCCAAGGAAGGTTACATAAGTGTCTATCTTGGTTGGGAAGGTATTCTTTCCATCCAACTTGGGATTTGAAGCTTATGCCTCCTCCATGTCATAATCTTCCTTGGTCTCTTTATCATTTTTGGAGTTTTCTTTCCTTTTCGTTGCTTGGCCTGTAGCCAGCGGATTCATCTTTCTTGATGTCATCACTGAAATGACACTCAACATTGGTGTGGGACGAGACCATGTTGCCGTTCGGGTGATGTACACACGGATTATTGGCAATGTCGGCCCAAGAGTAGGTTTTGACAGGTTGCTCGTCTCCTCTACCTTGGACTCTAGAAGTTCCACGACCTCGTCCCCAGCCGCCTTCGCGGCCTCCTCATCCTCCAGACCTTAAAGTTGCATTGACTGTTGCGGTTTCCAGATTTGGTTTATCTTCCAAGGTTTTTTTTGCATTTTGCGGCTTGCTCCTTTGTTTCTTTCACCGAATGTGGTACAACCAGTATGTTGAGAAGTCCTTCCGCATCACCATTGATGTCAGCATATTTGCTTATCATTTCTATCATCTCCCCCAAATCAGTCACTCTGTCACACTTCAAGTGATAATGTAGTAAACCAATTAGGAGTCCCACGATGAATGCTTCGATCATAGTTTGGTCATTTACTCCCTCGTAGGAGTTCTTCGTGTCAATCCATTGTCCGAGGTAGTCCCGACAAGTTTCTCCGGGTTTCTAAGTGCACCGCAGCAGATCTCTGACCTCCTATATGTTCCCTTGAAATTCCGAAAGAAAGAACTTTGCATATAATACCAGTTGTGGATGGTGTTTTATAGGATTTCATTGAGAAATGATCGATCCATGTTCCTCAGAATAAGCGGGAGATACCGGGTCGCGACCAAGCTGTGTTCCTCCTTTGGCGATGCATTAGGCCTGGAAAAAATCCTAGAGCCAGGTGTCTGGTCGAGCCACACCGTCGTAGGGTTGGATGTGCCTTGAGATAGCAAACCCTTCCGGAAAGTTTGTTTGTCATACGCGCAGTCCGAAGAATTTTGGACCCACATAGATATCGTCCGACTCGTAGCGTCGCGCCTCAATGTTTGAATTGATTTTGTGCATGGCGTCACTTGGTGATAGGGAACATTGTCTTGGTTGTTCACTATGGCTATGGTGCCTATGAGCCGGACTCCTGCTCCTTCTACCACTAACTCCACCACGGCGTTCCCCCTAACTACCTCCATGAGCGCCATTGTGGTGACTGCTTGGTGGAGAAGGTGGTGGTGAATTGTTACCCTGAGCTGGGGTTTCATGATGACGGTCACCATGCCGTCTTGTTCTAGCATGATGTACATAATTTCTTCATCCATCATTGCCGTCATTGTGACGTGGCTTAGCCAAAAAACTAGTGTGTCTAGGAGGGGGCATCCTTTGCTGGTCCTACTCCCGATGTTCAGCTTCTTCATCTTCCCTGCGATTATTCAACTGTCACCGGGTAGGTTGGACCATCACCACAACGGCATCTTTCTCTACTATTGGTGCAACGTTACTCTAGCTTCATGTGGCTCTGTGCCACTGTCCTGAAGGTCCAATTCTTGAGTAATTATCTTCATGAGGGTTGGAACGGTAGTGCTGTTCCGGCTCGCATCGAGGCCTTATGTCTTCGTGTCGACCCATATCCGTGCGGCATTGATCTAACTTAGAGACCAGTTTTCTACTGCTGGATGTGGCGACCTTTTGCTGCTCCAGGCCCTTGGTGAGTAGTTGCACACTTAGCCAGACCTGGTCTGGACCTAGATTGTTTGCCAAGAGATCTCGAGCCACAGCAGCATTTTCCACCAGCGTGTTATACACCCGGTTACCCTTGCTGTCGATCCGAGGTATCCCTACGGCTGTTTCTCCTTTGAAAAGGGTTTTGTGGACATCCAGATTTTTATTGGCCAATTTAGGGCCGTTCCAGGACTTCTGATGCTTCCGGGTGCTAGGCTACCTGATACCTTCGATCCGGATTACGGATGTAGTATAGCTCTTTTTCCCTAGTAGACCTAGGTTATTGAATCCTCGGGAAGCAGAAAGCATAGTGAAGTTACTTTAACGGATCTTCGGGAGTTTTAGAATTCTTTTTGTGTTTTATCGGACCAAGAGTTTACTGCCTTTTGTTGTTGTTGATGATGGAGAGAGAGGACCTAGGGATTTCGGTTTCACCTATAGCTTTGCAAAACATCTGATGGGAATAAAAGATAATAATAAAGTGGGCAGTGCATCCATAGTTGCTATTGCCTCCGCAATCGCTTATAGCAATAGCCTACTAGTCTCATCCATAGAAGAAAGAGAACTAATGATATGCATAGTGATGTCACCGTTAATCCCAAGTAAATCCCTCACATACTGCCGTACTACCCCTTTTGTCACTAGGGTTCCCAACGTGCAGATTAGTCATTACTCATACTCCCTATCCCTGGCTCAATCCTCGGGGTCTTGGGTACCTGCCAAGTCCTTGGATTATGGCAAGAGAGGATACAATAATCATCATGTCATGCAAACTAATACATGATCCCATCTATGATAAATAACATGCACAAAAACTACATGGCTAGGCTGAAGCCCTTAGCCCAAAGAGAATTACTCATGCATAGATATGAAATCAAAAATTTTAAACATTGCAATGGAAATTATGATATTGATAGCAAATAGTCTTACAATGTCGCCAATCAAAGATGAGATCTACTATTACAAGTGATGGCATATGGCTATGGTGGTGGAGAAGGGTTTGGAGCTTAGATCTAAGTCTATTCCTCCGGCGGCTCTTCAGTGTTGTGGATGCAGGTTTCTAGGGTTCTACGTCGGGGCCTTTCTCGTTGCCCAAAGCCTCTTTATATAGGGGTTCCTTCACAAAAGTCGTTTTGTTTGACCTAGCGGCGCTGATGGCAACTATACAGCCGGAACTATACGGCGGAAATAAAATTCTGGCAGTATAGTTGGTCGTTAAAGCTTCGCATCCACTTCATGACCCCTCGTTTCTTTGGGTTGATGGAAATCTCGTATCTTTGACTTTAATGTTGTGATTCCCATCATCAAACGTCATTATCTACGTAGGTAAAAATAGAAAGGAAGGATTGCATACCCCTTTGATTATTAGGCATTAGTGGTAGGGTTTAGAGAGATATTTCATAAAAAATATGAATAATATCCAGTTTAAATGTCAATGTAGATGGCTATATTTCACAGCCATCAACCTCCCCATGCTTAAACTTGATCGTACTCAAGCAAGAAAACCAAAATCAAAAAGGAACTCAGCATTTAAAGTAAAATAATGAGATGATGATCTTACTCATGATTGGTATCTCATGTTTCCTCCACTTTATTAATCTGAAAAACTTCAGCATAGATAGAGTAATGGCAAGCATATCATACAAGGTTTTATGCATCCTTATAGTGTAGCAAAATTATTGTTAACATGGATGATTCAAATGAGTAAACCTTATTCCATGTCATGTAATCAACTCAGGCTTACCTTTGAACTATAAAGTATAATCATGTAAAATTGAGAGTGTGAGAGTTTGTCATGAAAAACATATACACTAGAGTATCTCAATTCTCCCACATCAATAACTCAAGACTTTTCAAGCACTACTTTTCTGTTCATTGTCCTTCAAGAATTCTAGTTCTTAAGTAATTGAGAGCATGCCAAAAAATTTAATTAGTTTATCGGGCTGTGATGGACACTCGTGGCATCACCAAGGTTTTTGTTCCTTTTGCACAATGATTACTCATATCAGCCAGAGGAGTGATTCCATCATGAATACAACTACCCGAGAATGCCAAGAATCTTACCCATTATAGTATTGTTGCTACATATGTTTAATAAACTCAAAGCCGAAGTCTAGAAGTTTCCTCCATGAAGATTGTTCGTAGGCTAGCGGAGTTGTTGGCATCTCATGAAGTTTGACACGCATAAAGCTATATCATTCTTATGATTCACAAGTCAAACTTTGGCATGCTCACAAAAACCGCTAAACATTAATTCAATCGAACAAACCCTTTTAAAGAGAGCTATCAAGTCAATCATTATTTTCTGTGTTGTTGAGTGTATCTAGAAATAAGCCTTCAAGACTAAACACTACAACACCCAAGCCTTCAATTATGAGACTTTTTCTTATTACAATTGTTTAGCAAATTTTTAGGCATGACTTGGTTAATTACAAGAGTTGGAGCAAAACGTACCCAACTAAATACCCATGCAAACAAAAGTTTACTACAATATAAAGACTCGCTCCACCAATATAATATCTTAACATTTACTACTAACTAGCATGGGTTTCTCGAACTTTAAAAGTGGGGAGTCTTAAGGCATACCTCTCATGATTGGTTCCACTTCTCTCTTCCCTTTTGATTTGCTTCTGGGAAATATGTGAAACCCACAAGGAGAATAGAAAGGAAGGAAGAGGGAAAATAAAGATAAATGGAAAAATCTTTTTGTTGTTTTTAAGAGAGGGAATTAAAGAATAGAAAATTGGCGGCAAAGCTCTGCTAGAAAGTCTCGAAAACAAATAGAAATAACTAAAGATAAAGTGTTCGTGAAACCAACACGAGTGCTTATAAACTCTAATTAAAAACATAACCTCGAAATAAAAGGAAATGAACACCAAATAAAGATATTGAGGAAACTTCCTGAAGCTTAGGATTTTGCAAGCCCTTCAAATCATTGTGGTGGTGAGAAAAAGTCGTAACTCCAGTTTGCAAATTAAGTTGATAAATTACTAGTTGTTTCTCGAAGGTTCAAGGAGAGGTTATGCATCCTCTCCACAATTCCTCAAAGTTCCTAGAAGTCTTGGTATGTAGCAAACCAGGTTGGTGGCTGCTCCTCTTGATAAGGAACTTCTTGATCCTCTTCTTGGTCCTCATACTCATCTGAAATCTCCTCATGTGGTTGGTGTTGCTCAACCTGCAAGTCATATAGCAAACGTCCTTCCTTGATAGAGAAAATACCATTAGGAAAAGGAGCAGGGTAGAGACGCCCAACTCCAGCAATATGTGAGTAATAAACACCACCTCTCCTAGTGAGCATTCCACAAGCTTTTAAAGTAGACAAACCAACACGTAGCTCACCTAGCACTGGTTGCAACTCACCTTGGTGGATGCCTAGGGAAATGGCAAGCACGGTGATGACGCCTCGACCTTTGACTGGTCCTTGGCTTTGGGAGGATTGATACTCCAAGTAGCACACAAGAATTGCGCCCAAGTTAAGTGACAAGTCGATGTTGTTGAAAGCAGCTTTTGCAAGGACTAAGATGTCCTCCTCATTGAGTCTTGTGAATTCATTTCGTGCCTGCAAGGTGTTAGCAATAACATAGAACAAATAGCAAATTGCAGGATGTTGAATATTCTTCCCCTTGCTTACTCTAGAAGTGAAACTCATTCCATTATAATAATGTTCCGGGGAAGGGTCTATGCCAATAAAGGATGCGTGTAAGGCATTAGCATTATTGTTTGGAAAATTAAAACAGAAACATTTCTAGGAGAAGATTTCTAACAGGAGAAGATTTCTTCTGTTCCTAGGAGAAGATCTCTAACAGAAACATTTCTATCTCTTTTCCCCCCTTGCTAGAACAAGTAAAGATGTCTCAAGGCCCACTTTACAAACTTAAAAAAACATCTAGCAAAGCCATTTAATGGACATTTGAAAATTGAATCAAGTGTATGTGTTAAGATCACACTTTTTCAAAAAACACATCAAATGAATTCACCTTGACCTATCCAAGCAAACCTAGTCTCTCAAGCTTAAGACAAGTTCACCCAAAAGGTTTGAATCAAAAATTCAAAAATAATTTTCATGCGGCCATTTCATCAAACACTTGGCAGGCACAAAATAAACACTAGACTAGCTGCACTGTTTGGTACAGTGATCATCGACTATTTGGTCTCCAATTTAACCCCCTGTCCCCTCTAAGCCTAACCCAGCCCCAGACCAGCTCCCCCCTTTGCCACTGGCACAGTGGAGCGCCACCCTTTCTTGGTCGTCACCGGCCGATAGTGGGAAGCACGACAGGAGCCACGCCAGCCTCGCCCAAGACGCTCACCAGACACGCGAGCTCCTACCGCCACCCCTATCCACCCCACGGTCGAAGCCCAGCCCTGGACCACACTAGCACCGCCTCTCTGCGCCGTGTCCAGAGTGCACCAGTGCGCCGCACCCGACCTGCCCACACGCGCTGCGCCTTGACCTCCTCTCGTGTGCATAGACCCGCCATGATCGCAGCACCCCGGCAGACACCCCGTCACGCCAAGACGACCCTGTACCAGACGCTGCCACAAACACCTCTGCCTCCATATAGATCTTCGCAAGCGCCAGACCAAACCAAGCCGCCCCACGCCACACCTTTAAGTCCGTGAGAACCGCCAGGGAGCACCGCACCATCCTACACCCTCGCCCATGCCTTTATCTCTCTGTGTCGCCCTCGTCGGAAACGTCAGCCCGCACCGCTCGGTCCCCTCGTCGAGCTATAAAAGGAGGCCACCCCATCCTCCATTACTCACACCACTCGACTCCCCACTCACCACTGAGCCTCCCACACCCCTTCCCGGAGCAAGGCGAGCACCACCGTGCCAGAATTGCACCAGAGTCCGCCGCTGCTGGAGGAGAAGGGCATCATCGATTGTGACCACCCCAAGCCACGCTGTGACCGCGCCACGCTTCGCCGTCATCTACCACGCTGTTTGCCCCCGTCGCCGAGCCTAGCTGGAGCCCAGGTGAGCCCCGCCAGACCCCCACGGCCGTCCTAGGTCTAGTTCCTCGCCGGAGCTATTCATCGTCGGCGATGACTCTCGGCCGTTAGATTAGAAGTTGATCGCACGTCTCAGATTCGCCTATACCGTTTCGCTTAGTTAGTTTCACTGACCAGTGGGTCCGCGCTGTCAGCAGCCCGCTGCGCCGCGGAGTGCCACTAGGCTGGTCCGTTAGCTTTCCCGCGGTGGCACAAAAATTCAAACAATTGATTTTCCATTTTAGTTTAAATCCTATTCTGTCCACATATTCAAAAATCAATTCAGAGAGTTTCACTTAACCAAATTGCATGATTCAAATTTTGCTAGAAAAGCAATTAAAATATCTATCCAAGCCCGTTGGATTTAAATCAAATTCAGTTAGATATAATCTTTAGCAAAAATAACAAACAGAGACTTTTGCAACTTCAATCATTTTTCAAATATCGACCATAATAGCTTTTGAGTTGATTCCAACTCTCAAAAATCACATTTGACAATACCTATCTGAATATGTAATAATATTTAGGTTTGCATGCAATGACTTTGGACTAGTACCAAAATAATGCTATATAGGCATTTCTAGTCACTTTAAATCATTTAAATAGTAATCTTAAACTTTATAAAATGTGGCCAACCCTTTAAATCACATTCCCATGTATTAGAATATGTGGTGATGACATGTGTCCACATGATCCCATATTTTAATTGGATAATTTTAAATCTTAATTAATTTCAATGAGTAGAAATTACTTTTCTCAAATAAAATAAATGAAACTAGTTCTTTAAATCTTGTGATGAGTGTGATGGTGCTAGATCATCAAGTTTGAACCTTAGTGTGCTAATTAGACTTAGTTAAGTATTGTTTGGTGATTGTGTACCCTGTATTCATTTATAGACAATAGTACCGACCAAGTCTACGATGAGGAGGAGTTCTACCCCAAAGAAGACGAAGAAAACTTCAATCACTGCACCAATCAAGGCAAGCTATTATTGGCAAGCCATTACTAGATGCAAGTTAACCTAAGCAAGATGCATTAGGCATGCTTGGTTATACATTTTGATTTATACCCACCCCAAGTTTTACTTGCAAGCTTTACTCTTTTACCTTACCAAAGTTCTTTACTTTTAGTTAATGCTTTGTGAGGTTTTGGAAACATAATATAGATAGCATAAAGAGTATAAAACTAGGCCTATACTAGATGTCATTCTATGGCATGAGATTGAGATTAGCATCCCTCATTAGTGAACGCTCTTAACATAGTGGCTAGTGCTAAGCATAAAACTTGATCACTTTAAATGGGAATACTTGGTGAAAATGATTGTGAAAACCTTGGAATGCTGAGTCATTCTATTGAAATGTTTTGACATGTGTTGAGAAACACAAATGGATTTGACGATGAAAATGTTGAGGCATGAGCCTTAGTCCTTTATAAAAACTGATGGTTGGATTCGGATGCGATACCATTCCAATTTTACCGTACAACCACAATACCTAAATTGGGTAAGGCTTAGCCGGAAGTTTATATGCATTAGTATGGGTTCCCTCGCAGAGGAAGTTTGAGCTGAGGCTACCTCTTGATGATGTCCACCTATGTAGTGCCCAGGATGGCAGATGGCCATGGCTAGGAGGCCAAGCTCATAGGGGAGGTGCTTATACTAGAGTGTGTAAAGGAAAGGTTATGATTGATTATACGCATACTAAGTATGATGATTCAGGGTTATCCCTAACGGATGTATCGAATTTGTGGTGAAAGTGTACCACCTCTGCAGAGTGTCAAACTATTCGAATAGCCGCGTCCGCGGTCATGGACAGTTGGAGTGGCCATACTGTTCCGTTGTCAGATGTTTTCAAAATGACTCGTGAAATGAATTATGACTTTGACTTGACCACAAAAGAGTTATGACTATGAAAACTAAGTTCCCACTTAGGTGATTTTAAAAAATTAACTTAGCTTTCTTTGCTTCTGAACTCAGTTTAGATAAATCTGGCTTCTTGCTAATAAACTTAGAGCTTACGATTCCTACTAGAACTACCTTACTTGTTAGTGATAGTTTGCGAGTACTTAAAGAGTACTCATGGCTTTGTCCCTGACTATTCCTGTGGCCAGACTATTAGGCGAACTATCAGGAAGATGGACAGTAGGACGGCTACGACAACTAGGATCATCTCCCATCATCAGCATTTCCTGTGACACTGAAGATGGAGCCCACCGCTACGCTTATATTTCCGCTGCTTGTTTGTATTAAGACTGGATCATAAGATCCCATATTCCTATAAGACCTTATTATGGCTTGTAATGGATGATGTACTGTGATATCCAATCTGTTATGTCTTGCAAAAATGATAATCCTGGGATTGCGATGTATGGCATAACAGGCATCTGGGATTAAAAATCCGGGTGTTGAACAAGTTGGTATCAGAGCCATCCTTACCATAGGAGACCCTAGTTAGAATGGACGACCGAACAAAAACTTAGTTTCAAAACCAAAGAAGTAAGTTTTTATGAAAACATATTCCCACTCTTATCCTTGATTCTTTCAAAAAAATCATGTTCCTCAAAAATTCTTACATTACTACATAAAATTTGACACACTTGATCACCTCACTAACTTACTCATCCTAAATTCTCATAGATGGAAGTTTAGTATTGCAAGTTCTACCAGTTGGGCAATGGAGGCTAGCTGATCTTTGAGAGGGATCTTGATGCACTATCAGAGTATCTTGAGCACCCGCATCCGGAATTCTTCGGAGCTCAACTCAAGGATTTTCCAGGAGGAGATCTACAATGGCTGATAGTTGCAGATCTTCGAGGCAAGATGGATGCACCCCTTTCTGAGAATATTCAATTCACCGTGCAAGAGAACAACTGGCTAGATGGATTAGCCAGGGCTATGCATGAAGCTCTTGCCCGTCTGTGTGGGCAAAATGTCAACTTGATCCAGGGAACTCGCTTTGCTCATTACACAAGGCGTGATTCTATGTGACGAGGGTTTAACTCATCAATGCCCATTGTTATGGACTTGGGTTTTGGAGAAAGAGGGAGCGCTGGAAGCACCTATCGGCTAGCAAACAAGCACACAGGGGACTCGAAGATTTACCCAGGTTTAGGCCTCGTAGAGGTCCCTACTCCTGCTTGGCTGCTCGTGGAATTATCAAAGGAATCGAGGATTACAATAGTAGGCAGATGCAATCTGGCGAGGGTTGTGGAAACTAGGGTTGCGTGTGTCCTCCTCGCCGCCACTCCTAGCCTTTATATAGATAGGCTAGGTCTCGGGTAGCAGGTCAAGTCGGTTACAGGTTAGGGTTTCCCTTTAAACTTTCTATCTTTAACTTCTTCTTGTTCCGCAAGCGATCGAGAGTCCGTAGGTTACTCGAGTTCTCCATTTGGGCCTTGGTGACACCATGGGCTTCCGCTATATTCAGGCCGTATATACCAAGCTCGAGTACCTGTAGGGCATACCCATGTTAGTAGCCCCCGAGTGTCCAGTGGAATCGTAGATTCGACTAGGGACTTTATGAATCCTTTCGAGTGCATGACTGAGTATGTTTTTTGACTGCTTCTATTTGTGTCATAGGGATTGTTGATGTGCGTGCCTGATTTAACCGATGTATCGGTATCAGTTAACTACCTTAGGGTAAAACAACGCAATCTACTCGAACTCGAGTCCGTGGACTCGAATCTGGAAAAGTGCTAGTGTAATTCGACTCAAGCCGCGGAGGTCTTACAGGAGTCGAATTCCAGTATATGGGTGTGCGCACTCGACGCGTCCGTCAAGGCATGTTCGTCGTACCCGTTGGCACGGATATATTTCTGGTAGTGCACAGAAAATGCGTTGCCAAGCCTTATTCAGGTCTTATCTTCACGCTGCAAGCGCGGCATCCAAATTTTGTCATCGCGGAGATGATTCGGGTGACCCGGGAGACGCAGTCTCCTTGTAGGGAAACATCAGGAGGCTGTGTCGCCATAAACTTCGAGTGTGGATGCTATCGGCACACAGTACGATGTACAAATAATCATAGGGTGCGCGACCAGCGCTCCCTATGGGAGTAGCCCCCGAGTGCCTGGTTGAGTCGAAGACTCCGGCAGGGACTAAAGAACTTTTGCGATGGTTGTCGTATTTTGTTTGCTTGTTTCAGTCGAATTTATTTCCAGCGCTCCCTATGGGAGTAACCCATGTCCATAGTCGAATCGCGGATTCGAGTGGTTGGGTTTGTTTTGATTATCCAGGTTCCTGCAGAAAAGAAAAGGAAAAAATCGTAGGGTGCGTGACCAGCGCTCCCTATGGGAGTAGCCCCCGAGTGCTTGGTGGAGTCGAAGACTCGATCAAGGACTAAAATAGTCGAATCCTTCTGCTCCTCAATTTTTGATGACATCAGTGCTGACGATGTGATGAGCTCAGTTGCCCGCGTGAGCAGGTTTGACGGGACGTGACGAGCGGTGGGTCCCATTTTCTGACTCTGACTTGACCGAGCGTCGTAAATCTTTGTTTTAACTGTGCCTCCTCGATTTCCGCATGTAATGGGGGTAGTGGGGGACGATTCACGCTTCGGCTCCTCCACGTGTCAATCACAATGAATGCCACACGTCTGATAGGGTTTTTCCTGGCCATTAGATTGCATCTTCCAGGGGGTTAAGTACCAATGCTGCGATGGTAATTTTTCACATCTGCTTCTTTTCTCTACCTTTGCCTCTGTCGCCATTGTTGCTGCTCCTCTGCTTCTTTGTGTTCCTATTTCTCGCGGCGCTGGACCAGCTCCGTATATTCCCCAGGTACTTTCTCCGGTCACACTGTCACCATAAGATGGGAAAGAAGAAAGGAGGTGCCGCGGCTGACTCCGCCGCCGCCATTGTTGCTACCAAGAAGAAGGGCGGCTCCGCCGCTGCGGGCACCAGCACCGCCAACGCCGAGAAAAAGAAGGGCACGGGCACTCGCGTCACCAATGGCGCATGGCGCACATCCGTGGTCAAATCTTCTAAGCTCCGTCTCCTACGCCAAGACGGAGTTCTATCTTCCGCAGTCGCTGACGCGCGTGTCCCCGGCAGCGAGGTAATCCCTTCTCCTCCTGCCGGTTTTCGGGAGATGTTCCTAGCGTTCATCATCTGTGGTCTCTTGTTGCCCCTGCATCCTTTCTTTAGGGGTCTTCTCTATTTCTATGGGCTCCAGCTGCATCAGTTGTCCCCAACTCCATCGTCCATGTATCTTGCTACATTACTCTTTGCGAGTGCGAGCTCGGAATTGAGCCGCACTTCGGTCTCTTCAAGCGTCTCTTCAAGATGAAGCGCCAATTGGCGTCTGGCTCCGTAGTCTACAATGTAGGCGGCTGCGGTATCCACATCGAATCCTCCGCCACATACTTCGACATCAAACTCACGGCATCCGTCCAAGGGTGGAGGGACAAGTGGTTCTACATTCGCTACCTGAAGGCCGACGGAGACACTTCGGACTCGCGCCCTTCGATCCCGCGACGCCGTGCAAGAGGAGGCGCTCCTGGAAGAACGTAGTGATGCCCGGCGAGTCCGCGGAGACATCTATGCTATACGAGCGTGTCTGCAACCTCGAGAGTCGCACGGGTAAAGAGGAGGGAGGTTGCGCCCTCATTCGCCATCGTCCATGTATCTTGCTACATTACTCTTTGCGAGTGCAAGCTCGGAATTGAGCCGCACTTCGGTCTCTTCAAGCGTCTCTTCAAGATGAAGCGCCAATTGGCGTCTGGCTCCGTAGTCTACAATGTAGGCGGCTGCGGTATCCACATCGACTCCTCCGCCACATACTTCGACATCAAACTCACGGCATCCGTCCAAGGGTGGAGGGACAAGTGGTTCTACATTCGCTACCTGAAGGCCGACGGAGACACTTCGGACTCGCGCCCTTTGATCCCGCGACGCCATGCAAGAGGAGGCGCTCCTGGAAGAACGTAGTGATGCCCGGCGAGTCCGCGGAGACAGCTATGCTATACGAGCGTGTCTGCGACCTCGAGAGTCGCACGGGTAAAGAGGAGGGAGGTTGCGCCCTCATTCGCACATGGCTGCGCCGTCGCGTCTAACCCCTGCAGGCCAGAGTCCATCCTGAGTATGTGGGCACGGACGTCACACTCGCCAGATTCATGATGGAATTTCCGCGAGTGAGGTAGATAAAAGGGTGCGACTAGTCACCAAGTACACTGCCAAGGATGTGCTCCCCAATGATCCAGACGTACCTCCATTCGATGCTGCTAACCCTCCTCCTAAGGTACAGTTGTGCTCCGTAGTAGCTTTGATTGTTGACTTCTTCTTTTCTGTTTTTCTTGACTTTGTGCTAAATTGTTTTCTGTATGCAGGATTGGGGGTGTCGCCCTATATGCCCCCTCTTCCTGAGGGGGTTATCCCTCGTGAAGCCCTAGAAGAGGACGAGTCGGAGTTGACCGTCCCATCTGATGTGGAGGAGGAAGCCCCCGAGTCGAGTGGTCCAGACACTCGCAAGCGTTAGCGCAGCGAGGACTCGGATGCATCGTTTCCTTCGACTCCGGAAGGTGCAGCTGTTGGTGGAGAGTCGCCGATACCTGCCGTTCCTGTGAGTGCCGTGGCGCCATCTTCTCGCAAGAAGATGCGACTGCCGAAGGAGTCGTCGTCAGAGTCGGGGGATCAAACCTTCGATTTTGACAAGTTTGATTGGTAAGTGTACGAGTCTTCCTTCTGCTTGTTCTTTGAAGTTGCCTTTTCTTGATGTTGGTTTTGTTTTGTAGTCAGCCAGCGTCGTCATCTTCTGGCGACGTACAATTTTTGAAAGAATCTAGAGTCACGACCTCCAAAGCCAAGAAAATGGCTGAGCACGCCCCTTCTCCTCCATTGGCGGCCCACTCCGGGCATAATTCGTCAAGTTCTCCACACAATGTGGAGCACCAGATGGTTATCTAGACGTCTGCGCATCCATCGACTTCGGAGTCATTGCAGGATCATGTAAGTGTAGTATCTCTTCTTCTGATTTTGCAGTCGAATTTTCATCTATGCCATCTATTGACCCTTTACTATGTCTTTTGTCACAACTCATTGTGAAGGAAGCCGCTCGCCTGGCGGAGCAGGTGCTTCCGATGGGTCGTCAGCATGCAATGCTGGACAATCGCCATCGCGCAGTTGAAAGTGAGTGTTCTTTACTTTTCTTCTGCATCCTTGTGATATATTCGACTGACGGTTTATCTTCGTTTGTGTCACAGCTGAGCATAATGCACTCCTCCGTAGCACTGCTTCCCTCGAGAAAACGCTTGCTGCGGCGGTGAAGAGTCGTGATGAGGCAATCGCAGCACATGACGAATCGTGGAAATACGAGGAGGATCTGCGCGCCTCCATCGCAGCTAGGGAGAAGTTGTTCGAAGAACAGCTTTTCTCGATTGCCAAGGCTCTCTCAGGTATTCCCATGTCTAGATTTTCGTCGTGTCCTTTCTTTTGAATCCGTTGCCGTGTTGACTTTTGTGCCGATGTTTGATTTGTGTGTAGATGCCAGTGGTCTGAGCTTCGACACCCATGCACTCCATCGTGATGATGCCCTGGCGGGTGCCATTTCAGCAGTCGAAGATCACAGCGCTGCCATCCAAGGAACGCTCACCAAGGCCAAGGGCGTGCTCAGTCACCTCCGGGAGGAGCTGGCGCCCAAGGCTGAGTTGATCGAGAATATGGATGAGCTGGTGGAGTCCCTTGCTAGAGGCGTTCCTACGAGCTTCAAGAACTCACTCCGTGCGGCTAGCGCTTCAATGTCACTCGCAATGGTTCAAGCCCATGGAGTCGAAGTTGATCCTGTAGCGGTCTCCAAAGCGATGCCTGTCAGTGCGGATGGCCAGTAGGTACTCTTTTATCCTTTCGCAGCTGCTTGTGGCAAGTACGGGATGCAACTGATCAACACAGTTGCAAAGTACTCTGAGGAGCTGAAGTGAGCCAAGGAAGCAGCGAAGGCTGCGATGTCAGGGTCCGGTGGAAAGTCTGTGGCGTCTGATACCGCCACGGACTCGATGAAGCCCCCAAAACCAAAGTCCAAGTCGAAGAAACCAGTTGCTCCTCAGTAGTTGTGTCTGTAATAGTTAGATAGCCTATTTCTTTTGTCTGGAACATGCCTTTTTGCGAGTTTATCTGCTGATACTTTTATTATGCTTGAATGCATTCGAGTCTTTTTCCTATACCTCGCCTTAGTCTTCTTATTGTCTCTTTCTTGACTTGTGATAGGGCACATCGAGTGATCCTTTGAGGGAACCTCGGGATACGCCACATCCTGATGACACCTTGGCGCCACCGCGCTCAAGGGTGGATGAGCTATCTCTGCTCTCACGACTCCGTGACCGCGTGAAGCAGTTGGAGCGTGAATTGCACGTACTCCGTGGTAACGCGGATGTATGGAAATCAAGGGCGGAGAAGGCTGCCGCCCGAGAACAATATCTGCTAGGGGAGGTGACGAAGCTGGGCGACCAATTCAAATGTTAGTTTTCTTCTTCCCTATCTTTTCCTTGTAGTCACTTGTAGTAGTTCGTTGTCTTCATACTTCTGCCTTTGCTTGGTATAGTTGTCAGTGCGCACCATCCACAGGATGAGAAGGATAGGATTGCCATTCGCATGAATGATCTAACCCAAGAGCAACTTCAGGCGAGTGGATACTTCTGGGTGGATCATGATCACGCAATCGCACTGGCGACCCTGTAGGATCGTGCGTCACGAGTACTTCACTTCCTGAAGAAGTCGCAATCATGCTTGAAGAATATTTATCATACGATGTTCCCGCTGGACATTGTTCCATCGAGCCTGCTGGCCCTTCTTGCCAAATTCCAAGACTTGAATGCAGTCCGCGAGTGTGTATGGCAACAGCTAGTGGCTGGTGCCAAGGCTGATCTGTTGCTGGTGCGACTGCACAGGCCTGATGTGGACGTTGTAGCAATTGCAGCCGGATCGCCAGCGCCGCTAGCAGGTTCGACTTGGAACATGGTTCCTCACTACCAGGCGGTGGATCGTCCAGCGGAGGAAATCGTCGACTTCTTCGAGGAGCAGACCAACGTTCCTTTGCTTCAACAGTAGTTTAGTTTGTATCCTGCACATAGTTATACCAGTGTTGTAAAGTTCATATATATGTTGTGTATAATTGATTAACATTGATGTATATAAAGATCTTGTTAGCGTATATGTTTTGCGAGTGTGTTGCACTATGCGATTCCTTTTCGTTAGCTTGACTTGTGTTTATCTCAGCCCCTTGACAACCTGTCAGGTGCGTTGCAACTGGGTTGGTGTTTGTCAAGGGTTTCGATTGGTGTGCCAGCTACTGTGATATCGCTAGTTCAGAGAACTGTGTGTATAGGGTGGCGCAGCCCCCGAGTGGATATTTTTGCAAAAGTAAAAGGGACACAGAGTTTTGGGGCACTTAGCTTTATTCATTCGCAGGATAGTACGGGGTATAATGTGTGGCTAAGTATCCTTGGCTGAGTAGCCTTATTTGCAATGTAAAAATAAAAGACGACTACGGATAGAAGCATCGCAGCTGCACGACGTTCCAGGGGTTGGAGTACGCGACTCCTGTTTCGAAATCTTTCAGGCGATAGGCGCCACCTAGGATTACTTATGTAATCACGTATGGTCCCTCCCAGGGGGACTCGAGCTTGAGGTGCCCTTGCTGTTTCAGTCGTAGGACCAGCTCTCCTTCGACGAAGGACCTGGGGCGAAGCCTTCTACTGTGGTAGTTGCACAGGTTCTGCTGGTAGATTGTTGATCTTTCCCCGGCGATTTCTCGTGCCTCGTCAAGGAGGTCGACGGATTCTTCGAGTGCAGGAGTTGACTCCTACTCGCTGTAAGCAACCACTCGCGGTGCACCATGAAGAACGTGGTGTACCTCATGGCACTGTTTGGAGTTGTGCGTAGGCTCCAGAGTACCGATTGCAGTTTGTCTGGCCAGCAGCCTTCGGCCTGTTCGAGTGGCCTGAGGAGTCGCTTCTTGATGCCGCCGCAGACAAGCCCGTTAGCTTTTTCGACCTGACCGTTGGTCTGTGGATGTGCTACGGAGGCATAGCTGACGTTGATTCCCAGATTCTCGCAGAATTCTTGGAACTCTTTGGATGTGAAGTTTGTCCCATTGTCCGTGATGATGCTGTGTGGTACTCCGAAGCTGTAGACGATGGACTCGAAGAACTTGACTGCACTGTATCCTGACTAATTAGTCACTGGCATGGCCTCTATCCACTTGGTGAATTTGTCGACTGCGACCAGGAGGTAGACGTAGCCTCCTCGTGAGGACTTTAGGAGCTTGCCGACCATGTCGAGTCCCTATTGCACGAAGGGCTAAGCCAATGGAATTGGCCGGAATTCTGCACCAGGTGCATGTGGCTTGTCCGCGAATCGCTAACAAGCGTTGCATTTTTGGACGATGTCCTTGGCATCACGCATGGTCGTAGGCCAGTACAATCCAGCTCGTAGAGCTTGGGCGACGAGGGCGCGACTGCCAGCATGGTGCCCGCAGGTCCCCTCATGGATGTCGAGGAGAACAGCTCTTCCATCGGCCGTGGAGACGCATTACTAGAGTACTCCTGTGATGCTGCGCTTGTATAGTTCGCCATTGATAACAGCGAATTTCTTGGATCACCGCGCAATGTGCCGTGCGTCAGTCGGATCGTCCGGTAGCCTCTTGCTGAGAAGGTACGTGATGTACGGTTGAGTCCAGGATGGCTCGATCATCATGACGCTCATTAGTCCTTCGAGTCCTGTATCCAGCTCCAAGTCGTTGAGTGCCATTGGCTCATTGGGCGGCGTAGCCCCTGAGTCCGTTGTTGCGCTTGTTTTCTTTTCTGCGGCCTTTGGCTTGATGGAGCGTTCGCAGATGCACTCGTGAAATACCCCAGGTGGTATGGGGGCGCAGGTAGAGCCTATGTTGGCAAGTCCATCCGCCTCTTCATTGCTTTCGCGGCCTTTGTGCCGCAGCTCGCAACCGTCGAAGTCTCATTCGAGTGTGTCGTAGAGGTCGCGGTAGGAGATCATGTTGTCGTTCAGTGCGCTGCACTCGTGCATTTTCTGGTTGATGACGAGCTTGGAGTCGCCATATATTATGAGCCTCTTGGCGCCGCAGGCTTTTGCCATCGTCATCCCGTGCAGTAGGGCCTCGTATTCAGCTGCATTGTTGGAGGCGGTGAACTGCATTTGCAGGATATATTTCAGCTTGTCTCCCTGGGGCGATGTCAGTATGACACCTGCGCCTTCCCATCCTTTAGCTTTGAACCATCGAAGTGCATTGTCCAGAGGTAGGACATATCTGGTTTTTCGGGGAGCTGGTTCTCCATCCAGTGCACGAGGAAGTCAGGGAGGACTTGTGACTTGATTTTGTCGCGTTTTTCATATGTAATGTCTCGTGGAGACAGTTCGATTCCCCAAAGCGCGACTCGTCCAGTGGCGTCGGGATTGTGGAGGATATGCCCAAGCGGGGCGTCGTTGACTACCACGATTGGGTGTTCCTGGAAGTAGTGGCGTAGTCGCTGGGCTGTCATGAAGACGCCAGACGCCGCTCTCGGTAGTCAAGGGTACCGCTGTTTTGTTGGCGTAAGTACCTCGCTGAGGTTGTAGACTGGGTGCTGTACCCCGTGGACCTTGTTTTGCTCGGCTCGTTCTACCACGAGCACCATGCTGACCACCTGGTTGGTGGTAGAGATGTATAGCAACAGTGGTTCCCTTTCGCGTGGGGTCACCAGTACTGGCGAGGTGAACAGTAGGCGCTTGAGGTCTTCGAATGCTTCCTCTGCCTCGTTGGTCCACTCGAATTTGTTAGCCTTGCGGAGGGTTTAGTAGAAGGGCAGTGCTTTTTCGCCCATTCGACTGATGAATTGACTGAGCGCCGCGATTCGCCCAGCTAGCTGCTGGACACCTCTTATGTTCTTTGGCTTCTCCATGGCTAGTATGGCTTTTCTTTTCTTCGGGTTCGCCTTGATCCCTCTCACAAAGATAAGATACCCGAGTAGTTGTCCAGATGGTACGCCGAAGGCGCATTTGTCTGGATTGAGCTTGATCCGGTAGCGGTCAAGGTTGGCGAAGGTTTCGTGCAAGTCGTCGATTAGTGAAGCTTCCTCTTTGGTCTTGATTACGATGTCGTCGGCATAGACTTGAATGTTGTGACCAAGTTGGTTTTTGAGGAAGGCTTGCATGCACCCCTGGTAGGTGGCTCCTGCGTTCTTTAGCCCAAAGGGCATTGTGTTGTAGTAGAACACACCAAAAGGCATTGTAAATGCCGTTTTTTCTTGATCTTCCTCCTTCATTCGAATCTAGTTATAGCCTGAGTAGGCGTCGAGGAACTAGGGGCACTCACATCCCACGGTGGAGTCGATGATCTGGTCGATTCGCGGTAGCGGAAAGTGGTCCTTCGGGCAGTGCTTGTTCAGAGAGGTGAAGTCCACGCACATCTGCAGGATATCCGTGTCCTTTTTTGGTACTAGCACTGTGTTGGCGAGCCAAGTACTTTCCTTGATCTCGCATATAAATTTGGCGTCGAGGAGTCTGTTGATCTCCATTCCGACTGCCTTTGCTCTTGGTTCGCATAAATAATTGTTTGTTTGACTAGCCTTGCGTCTGGTTGACATTGAGTGCGTGTTTCACGAATTCTAGGAACTCTGGCATGTCCGGCGGACACCAAAGTAAGATTTCCCAAAGGCTCATGGAGGAATTCGACGAGCGTGAGTTCCTATGCGGAACTCAAGTTGTTGGCGATTAAGGCCATCTTGGCGGGATCCGATGGGTGGACCTAAACTTTCTTCGTGTGCACCGATGAGTCGAAGGATAAGTCAGGTGAGCTTGGCCGGCTTAGGGGAGGCAGACTGTTGTCTATTGACTCCTTCAATCTTGAGAGTTCCTCCTGCATGTCAAGGACCGGAGATTCTGAATTCCACCGCAATCGCCGATCTCTCAAAGCTCCTGTTGATTGTGATGATGCCGTTAGGGCCCGGCATTTTCATCTGTAAGTAGGCGTAGTGAGGCACGTCCATGAACCTGGCAAACGCGACGCGTCCGAGGATGCAGTGGTACTGTAAGGGCCAGTCGACGACTTCGAAGTCGATGCGCTCACGTCGAAAGTTTTTCGGCGTGCCAAAGATGACGTCGAGGTTGATTTTACCAAGAGGGTACATGCCTTTGCCTGGGAGGATGCCGTGGAATGTTGTGTCTGAGGCCTCTAGGCAGGTCAGAGGGATGCTCATTGCTCGCAAGGTACTCGCGAACATAAGGTTGATGCCGCTTCCGCCATCCATGAAGACGCGGCTCATGTCGAAGCCTCCAATTTGCACCTCGAGGACGAGGGGACAATGGCCTGGACGAGGTACCTGGCGCGGGTGGTCGCGCTTGTCAAAGGTAATGCAGGAGTCACTTCCACTGAGGTACTCTGTGGTCGATGGTGGTGAGTTTTTCGCCAAGTTGACTTGGCGAGTGATGGCCTTCTGCACCCGATTCGAGGGGCGTCCATTTTGGATCATCATGGTACCCATGGCCCGTGGGTATGGTTCGCCTCCGTGGTGCTGGTCCGGCGCAGCTGCATTTGGGGGTGGTCCAGGTGGTGGTGGCGGAGCTCCATGTGCCACAGCTCCTGGGGCGGCTCCATAGCCCCTGTTGACAGCGTCGCGATTCATCCGGGCTAGACCCTCATGAAGCTTGAGGAACTCGCGACAGTCCTTGAGGAGGTGGCTGGACTTCTTTTTGTCGTCGTGCTTGTCGATGTAGAAGTGCATGCGCATGGCCTGCATAACTTGTCTTCGATGGATGTTGCGGTGCCTCATCACGAGTGTGGCGCTGCCATACTTGCGTGGTTTTCCCGAGTCGCGGTTTCCATCGCTGCGTAGCCGCCGCTTATTGTCGCCGCGTTGTCGTAGCCGCGTAATTGCGACCATGTTGACGCCATCGTGGTTATCATAGATGCGCATGCAACGTTTACTTCGGCGGTCGCATCTGCGTTCGAGTTCTGCTTCATCGTCGGAATGAATGCAATTCTTCACCGAATCTTCTCCATTTGCCCATCGATTCGCGATTTCCATCAGGTGGTCGATGGTTTTGGTCTTCGAGAGGCCTAGCTCTTCCCTGAGGTCTATGCGGTGTACGCCGCCATTGAATGCGTCAATCGCGTGATCCTCCGAGATATTTTCTGCGGAGTTCTTGATGATGGACCACCTCTAGATGTATGAGCGTAGTGACTCTCTCGATCTTTGCTGGCAGCATCTCAGCTCTTCAATTGATGCAGGCCTTTTGTAGGTGCCCTTAAAGTTGCGCACGAAGCTGTAGACCAGCTCTTCCCAACTACGAATGGATCCGCGTGGGAGGTTGTTGAGCCATGCTCAGGCGGCGCCCTGCAGCTGTATCTGCAGGCATTGCATAGTCGTGTTTCGACTCCTGCCGTGGAGCCTGACGGAGAAGATATGGTATTCTAGCCATATTTTCGTGTCCTGTAGACCGTCGAACTTCGGGTTTTCTGATAGGAGCTTAAACCCCTTGGGCATTCGCTTTTGCCTGATGGCCCTGCTGAAGCATCTAGCGCCACAGAGATCCACATCTTCGTATTCTGAGTCAGTCGACCGGGCACGTCGTGCCCTTGATTTGTCGATTTTGCGCTGCATGATGTCATCACGCGCATCGTAGTAGTGGTCGTGTCTCCATGAGCGGCGGCGTCGAGACAGGTCGTGATTGTCGTTGCTAGATGAGGGCGAGGACTAGCGTTTCGCCAGGGCCTTGCCTTTTTTTGGCTCCAGCGCTGGCTCTTTGTCGAGAGCAGCCTCGACTAATCCCAAGCCTCCAATCATAGATCGGTGCATGGAAGCTCGGGGATATCCAGCTGGCAGCTGATTGTTGAGTAGGTACATGGTGGCCGCTGTCACCGCTGCCTACGGCGTCTTTGGGACCACGTTGCCCCGGGTGTCGACTGTCATAGAGCTGAAGTCGAGGAATTTTTCAGCTTCTATGCGCTCCTTATCGGTGAGATGGGCCATTCGAGATCGTCTCTTGTTGGCCACGTACTCGTTGCCCTTGGAGGAGGATCCTCCGTGGGACGAGAGTCCGGCCCATCGAAGGCTCGACTCATCTGCCGCCTTTTTACGCGCTTCGAGTTCCGCGATTGTTTGCAGCTGGCGTCTGTATTCTTCCTTAAGTAGCCAATGGTAGCCCATTAGCATCTCTTGCGATGTGCCTAGAGGTAGGGGATTGCCTCGCAGAGCTTCTCGGCAACGGGCCCACTCAAGATCGTTGAGCCTGATCACGACACGCTCGCTGGTGTGCTCATTCACCATGGTGGGAGGTTCGGCTGCCCCTCCATTGTTGACGGGGGCGCCGTTGGTAGGGCCGCCGTTGGGTGGTCCACCATTGGGTATACCGCTGTTTGGCGGGTTGGCTTCATGGCCACCACTGCCCGTGTTGTCGTGATTGGTGGAGGAGTCGCCCGTGTTGATGACGGCGCACATGAAGTGGTTGGGGAAGCTGCTGCTCCCACAACTTTCAGATCCGGAGCCGTAGGCTCCATCTTCAGTTGCCAGATCACCTAGATCGGATTCACGACTGCTGTCGCTGACCGTATTCTTAACTGTTGTCGAGGCATTCAGCTCGCTGAGGGTGCCGATCGGCATAGGGAACCACGATGCTGGAGCAATCGATGCTGTCGTCGGCTGGTCAGGCATGTGAAGCATTCCCATCTGACCAACTTGGAAGCGGAAGCTCCTGATCGCCAAGCTGATTCCATCGCCCACGGACTCAAAGGCCGGGCGAGTGGCCGGCGTGTGGATGGTGAAGTCGAATGCGCCGAGGAGTTGGTGGATCTCTGCTGTTGCGGAGTTGTAGATCGCAGTTGATGGGGCCGAAGAAGCCACAACATCATCACTCCCACTTCCCACAGACGGCGCCAATTTACGAGGGTTTAACTCATCAATGGTCATTGTTATGGACTTGTGTTTTGGAGAAGGAGGAAGCGTTGGAAGCGTCTATCGGCTAGAAAACAAGCACACAGGGGACTCGAAGATTTACCCAGGTTCAGGCCTCGTAGAGGTCCCTACTCCTGCTTGTCTTCTCATGGAATTATCAAAGGAATCGAGGATTACAATGGTTCGTAGATGCAATCTGGCGAGGGTTGTGGAAACTAGGGTTGCGTGTGTCCTCCTCGCTGCCCCCTCCTAGCCTTTATATAGATAGGCTAGGTCTCGGATAGCAGGTCGAGTCGGTTACAGGTTAGGGTTTCCCTTTAAACTTTCTATCTTTAACTTCTTCTTGTTCCGCAAGCGATCGAGAGTCCGTAGGTTACTCGAGTTCTCCATTTGGGCCTTGGCGACACTGTGGGATTCCGCTGTATTCAGGCCGTATATACCAAGCTCGAGTACCTGTAGGATATACCCATGTCACTATGGGAATGCCATTGGAGATGCCAAGTCACCCGGAGATGAAGCGCCAAGTGGAGAATCTTGACTTCCTGCTATATGATAGACAAAAGGAATTGGACAATGCTCAAGCCTACGCCAACCACAACCTGGCCATTGCCGCTAAGAAGGACCAGACTTTCTCCATGCTAGTCAAGGATCGCCAATCACTTCATCGTCAACGCGAGAAGAATGATCGCAGCATCGCTCGTCTTTGCAAGAAGGTGGCCGACCTCGAGAAGACCATCCAGGAACAAGAAGCTTAGCTTGTAGCAAAAGAAGAAGATGAAGAAGGTGAAGACATCGAGGGAGATATTCACTCATACCTTAGTGATGAGAATGACTACCTGGAGGATGATGCCATGGATTTCTACACCGATGATGATGACTCCGACTTCATTGATGATGAGTAGATGCACCTGATCACTACCGTAGGAAGGAGTTGTATCGGTCCCATTGTATCTTAGATTCACTAAATGGTTATTAAAACCATCTATTTGCCTTTTGTGTTGTGCTGTGTGTTTGTATTGTGTCCATGAATGAATGAATGAGGAGAAGTTAGTTGCAAAACCTGAGTTCAAACTCAAAGTTTTATCTTTTGAAAACAAAACCATGAACCTTAGTACTTTCCCTCTTACCCCTTTATCTATCTCAATCTTCAGATGACTCGTGGAAACCCCAGAGGAAGCAGCTCATCGCAGGACCCAATGTTGCAGATTCTGCAAATGCTAGTTTCCGATCGTGAAGCTAGTAGAGCCGAGTGCTAAGCTAACCTAGCCACCCTACAACAGATAGCTCAGATGGCCCACAATAATCAAGGCCAAGGAAATTAGGATCATCATGGATCCAAGCTTAAGAATTTTCAGAATACCAATCCCCTTATCTTTAACAAATCTAAGGATCCTTTAGATGCTGATGAATGGCTGCAGACAATAGAGAATAACCTAGAAGTCACAGGAGTTAACGCCAATGAGAAGGTACTATTTACCACCCACTATCTGGCAGGAGATGCAAGAGCCTGGTGGAATAGTACTCGTACTATGAACCATGGTCAGATCATGACTTGGGAAGCTTTCAAGATCAAGTTTAGCCGCACCCATGTGCCCCAAGGTTTAGTCACCCGGATGAGAGATGAGTTCAGAGAACTGAAGCAAGGAAGGATGATGGTCGTTGAATACCGTGCCAAATTTCTGTCCCTCGCTAGATATGCCCCTGATGAGATTAACACTGAAGCCAAGAAGAAGGAAAGATTCATGAACAGACTGCATGATGAGATGCAGACAGTGTTAGTCAACATCCGTTTTGAAAATCTCGAAGAGCTTGTAGATTACGCCATCCAGATGGAAGGGAAGATAAACCAAGAAAATGACAACCGCAAGCACCGAATGATGCACTAGACTGGGTCCCACAACACCTAGAAGTATCGCCCAACCCATCTGCAGGATATCCCCCAAGAAACAATAGACCCCCGATGTCTAATCCAAGCTACCCCAATCGTAGCGGAGGAAACGTGAAGTCCGGAGGAAACCACAACAACAAACCCGGCAATTCCAACAATTTCAACCGTGCACCACCAAAGTCCAACAACAACAACAACAATACTGCCCCAAGGACTAGAAGCAATGTCGTGCCTTTTGCAGCCAAAGACAAGTCCCAGATCACTTGCTTTGAGTGTGGAGTCAAGGGTCACTACTCCAACGAGTGTCCCAAGAAGATCGCAGCCACCACCAATGTGAATGCCCGAGCTTAGCAGCAGCACCGTGTTTAGCCTAGAAGAAGATTTTCCCTAGGGAATTTGCTCAACCACAACGGTCGTCTGTTCCACATGAATGCTGAAGAAGCCTAGGAAGCGCCACATCAACTGAGACTTGCAAGATGCTTTGGACAGGGAGAAGGACACCACCGAGGCTCTCCAGAATGAACTCCAGAGCCTTAGAGAGGAGAAGGCCAAAGTAGATGACACTATCTTTTGTAAACTTTTCTATCCCTGAACCATTGTTTTTCTGAATTGTGGAACTCAGATATATATATGTTTTGTTGACCTTGCTTTTTTTTCTTATAGGTCCTCTTAACATGGTGGATGCCTCTTCATCCGAACCTCGTACCAGCTGGCTTGTTGCCATTGAGGACCTGATCCATGATTTCCACTAGTCACTCGAAGAAATCAATGAATCTGTCCGGCTCTCTGGCTTAGATGCAATGTCGGCCTTTGAGCTACGAGACAAGGAGAAGGATATGCCTCAACTTGTCAAGGATTGGAATATGTCCTATGCATGCACCACATCACAGAATGTAATGAAAATGGTAATGGGCCACCATGGAAGCATGGAAATATGGCAAGTTACCAGGGGTTATTCAACTATTGATGAAGATGGCAATGGGCAGAACATCAAGGAGATCTGGGATTCTTGCGCCGGATACGCCTCTCACGTGGCCGAGTTGACCAATTATGACGAGTCATTCCTCACACCCGTTGAAGTGACACCACCCCCAACTGAAGCAGTTGCTGAAGTTTCCAAAGACGATGAGCAGACCGAGTCTGACTTACTTGTCTCGGATAGATATCATGGTGATATGGGTGATATGTCCAGCGAGCCGGCAAATCCTTCCTCTCCACCTGCATCATAGAGTGTGCCAGAAAAACAATGTGTTATTCTGAAAACAATCTAATTGTAATAAGTAGAATATTATTTTGTTAGTGCTAAGTTTGTAAGAACTTAATTCTTTACTCCTTTTAGCACTTTCGGCTTTTTATTTAATGTGCGCAGAAAATATATAAGCACTTGTTGTTTTTCCTATACTTATCATTTATTTGGCTTTTCGCGTCGTTCCTTTCGTGATCCGGAAAACCTTCAGCACGGAAACTTTGCCAAGAAATGGAGCTCAATTGCTAAACCAGTTTAAACCCGGAATCAAAGCTGGCTTCCAGTACCAAAAATTCACTACTCGGAAAATACCTGCATCCAGCAATCAGACAAAAACCCAAGTATAAACTAGAAAAATTTATACTTATACCCAAAGGTAGCATTTTTAGAATCGGAAATCTAACCAGAACAAGCATGAGCATAAAGTACTTTCAAGTATTCTGGGATATTTGACTATGACATGATCATTCAGAAACAAATGGTATATAGAAACATCTCAATAAAAACATTGAGGAGACTAATACTTTATTTTACTTTGAACATGTACAAATATATGATTAAAAAGAAAGAAATTTTAAATATAAGAGGGACGTAGATGAGCAATATTTCAAGGACGGACTATCTCATCCGGGTTTGTACTGCCTCCAGCTCTCTTTCTCTTCTTAGTAGCAGGTCACTCTTTTTCTAGCCTCATATCAGTTAGGTAGTAAGTACCATTGTGCAATACTCGACTAACCATGAAGGGCCCTTCCCATATAGGGGAAAGTTTGTAAACTCCATATTATAGACGGTAATTGGTCTGCACAAGCCCCCGCAACACGGTTTAGTGGTGCTTCGAGTCTTGGTCATAAGCCTTGAAAATTAAACCATTTGCCCTTTTGACTTGTCCATTGGCTTGTGGATGTATTGACTGACGCAATATGAAGCCAGATCCCTTTTTCATTGATGAATTCTACTAGTTCTCCCATGGAAAAGTTACTGCCATTGTCGGTAATGATACTGTGCGGATACCCGAACCGGATGATCACGTCCTCGACGAACTTTTTGGTTGTTGCTCCATCACAACTTGTGAAGGGTTTTGCCTTAATCCATTTTGTGAATTTATCCACCATCACAAGAAGGTGAATGTATCCACTATGAGCCCGCCAAAACGGTCCTACCACGTCAAACCCCCATACCACAAAAGTCCATGTAATTGGAATTGTTCGTAGCTGATCAAATGGGACGTGGGCTTGTTTGGCGTATTTTTTGCAACCTTTGCATGTCTTGACCAGCCGTTCGGCATCTGCCTTAGCTGTAAGCCATAAAAATCTATGTCTAAAAGCCTTTGCCACTAAAGATTTGGCTGCAGCGTGATGTCCGCATTCACCTTTGTGAATTTCCCTTAGGATTTCCACGCCTTCTTCTGGAGAAACACAGCGCTGAAAGACCCTAGTTGCACTCTTCTTATAGAGTTCACCTCCCACTACTGTGTAGGATCTTCTTCGTCAGACAATCTGTTGGCTCAGAACTTCATCTTCAGGTAATTTTCTCTCTACCAAGAAATCAAGGTAGGGTTTGGTCCAGCTGGGAAATACAGCCATAACTGCTAAGATTGGTGAGTCGGATTTGGTCGGATACTCCTCATCAACTCCTGTGATAGAGGGAACTCTTAAGTGCTCCAAAAAAGCACCATCTAGGACTTGTTTCCGTGTAGAGCCTATTCTTGATAGAGCATCAACTTCCTCATTTCTGTTCAGGGAATGTGTTGGAATTCAAACCCTTCAAACGATTTAGATAGTTCATCCATGATAGCTTTACTGCCATGGGATTATTGGCGTTGCAAATATTGGATACTTGTTGAGAAACTAAATTTGAGTCTCCATAACACATCTGTCTGCAAATGCTGATGTCTTTTGTGGTTCGAATTCCATGTAGTAGAGCTTCATACTTGGCAATGTTGTGTGTCACTGTGAAGTGGATCTGCAACACATAGAAAAGTTTATCACCTTGGGGTGACTTGAGTACCACGCTAGCCCCCGAGCACCCGAGCACTTTAGACCCGTCAAAGTGTAGGGTCCAAATTTCCGTCTCTGGGAGGCTTGTGTTTTTGACTGTCTCTGTCCAATCAGCGACAAAGTTAGCAAGAATCTAGGACTTGATTGTTGTACGTGGTTTTTACTCAATATCAAAAGCTGCTAGCTCTATGCCCCACTTAGCGATGCATCTTGTGGCATCACTGTTGTTGATTATGTCTCTCATGGGAGCTATGCTCACCACGGTAATCTTGTGCTCTTGAAAATAGTGTTGTAGCTTTCTGGAGGCAAAGAACACACCATAGGATAACTTCTGGTAATGAGGGTACCTTTGTTTTGATTCAGTCAATACCTCGCTGAGATAGTAAGTCGGACGTTGCACTAGGTGCTCCTGTTTTTCTTCCGGTCGTTCCACCACCATGACGACACTGACGACTCTGTTTGTCACAGCTAAATATAGCAACATCAGCTCATGTGGCTCCAGTGCTATAACAATAGGGGCGTATGAGAGCACGGCTTTTTTAGATCAGGTGAGGTTTAGCTTCATCATGCATTTAATTTCTTGGTCTTTTTCAAGAGCTTGTATAGTGGTCTGGCTCTTTCACCGAGCCGGCTTATGAACGGACTGACTACATCAATGGAGCCAGTTAGTCATTGTATGTCCTTTAGGCGAGTTGGCCTAGAAATGTTAAGTGTAGCCTTTATTTTGTCACGGTTCACCTTTATGCCTCTTTGAGACAAAATGAAACCTAACAATATTCTGGCTGGGATTCCAAATAAAAACTTCTTCATATTGAGCATTATGTTGTATTTTCATAGATTACTGAATGTTTCCTCCAAGTCATAAATTAATGTTCCCTTCGAAATCACAGCTATGTCGTCCACATATGCATGTACATTGTGTCCGATTTGATCGCGGAGGCAACGTTGCATACTGCGCTGGTACATAGCTCATGTGCTTTTGAGCCCAAAAGGCATTGTAACATAGTAGAAGGTTCTGAAAGGTGTGATGAACAAAGTATTTATTTTGTCTGACTGCTTCATCTGAATTTGGTGATATCCGGAATATACGTCGAGAGAACATAGGAGTTCCAAGCCTGGTGTCGAATCAATCACTTGATCAATTCTAGGCAAAGAGAACAAATCTTTGGGACAAGCGTTGTTCAAGGCAGTATAATCAACACACATCCTTAATTCAGTGGTGTCCTTTTTAGTGACCATTACAGGTTAGCCGATGAATCAGTATGGATAACCTCTTCTATGAATCCGGCTAACTCGAGCCGGGCTAGTTCCTTAGCTATTGCTTTTCGCTTTTCATCACCAAACATCATAAGGACTATATGACGGGTTTATGTCAACACCCGTATTTTTAATCCCAGATGCCTGTTATGCCATACATCGCAATCCCGGGATTACCATTTTTGTGAGCCATAACAGATTGGATATCACAGTACATCATCCATTACAAACCATAATAAGGTCTTACCGAAATAAAGGATATCATGATCCAGTCTTAGTACAAACAAGTAGCGGAATAAATAGCATAGCGGTGGGCTCCATCTTCAGTGTCACAGGCAATGCTGACGATGGGAGATGATCCTAGTTGTTGTAGCCGTCCTGCTGTCCTCCTTCAGGGTAGTCCTCCTCATAGTCTGGCCACGGGAATAGCCAGGGACAAAGCCATGAGTACTCTTTAAGTACTCACAAACTATCACTAACAAGTAAGGTAGTTCTAGTAGGAATGCTAAGTTCTAAGCTGAGTTCAGAAACAAAGAAAGATAAAATAAAGTTTCAAATCACCTAAGTGGGAACTTAATTGTCATAGTCACAACGTTGTTGTTGTCAAGTCATGTCACAATTCATTTCATAAGTAACTTTGAAAGCATTTGACAACAGAACAGTATGTCCACTCCAACTGTCCATAACCGCAGACGGGGCTATTTGAATAGTTTGACACTCTGCAGAGGTGGTACACTTTCACCACAAAATTCGATACATCTGCCAGGGATAACCCTGAATCATCATACTTAGTATGCAGATAATCAAACATAACCTTTCCTTTACACACTCTAGTATAAGCACCTCTCCTATGAGCTTGGCCTCCCAGCCATGGCCATCTACCATCGTGGGCACTGCATAGGTGGACAACATTGAGAGGTAGCCTCAGCTCAAACCTCTCCCGCGAGGGAACTAATACTAATGCATATAAACTTCCGGCTAAGCCTTACCCAATTTAGGTATTGTGGTTGTACGGTAAAATTGGAATGGTATCGCATCCAAACCCAACCATCAGTTTTTTTAGAAAAGGGCTTAGGCTCATCCCTCAACATTTTCATCATCATAAACCATTTGTGTTTCTCAACACATGTCAAAACATCTCAATAGAATGACTCATCATTCCAAGGTTTTCATAAGTCATTTTCACCAAGTATTCTCATCTAGAGTGATCAAGTTTTTGGTTTAGCTCTAATCACTAAGTTAAGAGTGTTCACTAATGTGGGATGCTAATCTTAATCTCATGCCATAGAATGACATCTAATTCTAACTAGATAGGCCAAGTTTTATACTCTTTATGCTATCTATAAACAAAGTAAGGAACTTTGGTAAAGTAAAAGAAAGTAAAGCTTGTAAATAAAACTTGGAGTAGGTATAAGTCAAAAAGTATAACCAAAGCATGCCTAATGCATCTTTCATAGGTTATCTAGCTTGAAAGGGTTAGCTTGCATTGTTAATGATGGCTTGCATTGGTTGGTGTAGTGGTTGAAATTCTCCCCGTCTTCTTCGGGGTAGAACTCCTCCTCCTCGTAGACTTCGTCGGTACTATCATCTATAAATACAGACGGAATACACAATCACCAAACAATACTTAACTAGTCTACTTAGCACACTAAGGCACACATTTGATGATCAAGTATCATCACAATCATCACAAGATTTTAATGAACTAGTTTCATTTATTTTATTTGAGAAAAGTAATTTCCACTCATTGAAATTAACTAAGATTTAATATTCTCCAATTAAAATATGGGACCATGTGGACACATGCCATCACAACATATTCTAATACATGGGAATGTGATTTAATTGTGGGATCTCATTTTAAAGTGACTAGAAATGCCTATATAGCATTATTTTGGTACTAGTCCAAAGTCACTACATGCAAACCTTAATGTTATTACATATTTACATAGGTATATTCAAATGTGATTTTTGAGAGGTGGAATCAACTCAAAACTATTATGATTGATTTTAGAAAAATGTTTGAATGTGAAAAAGCTTCTGTCTTGTTTTTTTGCTAGGAAAGATCTATAACTCTAATTGATTTAGATCCAACGGGCCTGGGTAGAGATTTAAATTATCTTTCCAACAAAATTGGAATCACTCAATTTGGTTCAGTAGATCTTTCTGAATGGATTTTCAAACTATAGGACAAGAACTAGTTTGCTTCTAAAAGGAAAAGATTTATTTGAACCTGCTGGGTTGCGTGGGAACACTAACGGGCCGGCCCACTGCAGTCCGTGCAGCGCCCAGGCTGGCTTAAGTGAGGGCCCCACCTGTCAGTGGGACAGGGGCTGCCGAACCAGTATGGGAGGAGGGTGACCGTAGGATTAGATCCCGGATCAACAGCTCACAGCCATCATCCACACTAGAAGAGTGCACGACAGGGACAAACCCTAGCATGGTCGGTGAGGGTCTGGGACGCCTTACCGGGGCTCCGACGAGGGTCGGTGAGGCGAGAAACTGGACGAGTCGAGGACGGTGGTTCTTCTGGTACCGGCGGCATCCCGGGAGATGGCCTGGCTCAGTGGCGCCCTTCTCTTCCTTCCGTGGTGGTCTCCGGCGAAATTGGGGCACTACGGGTAGCGGCTTGCTCCGGTGGGGCTCTAGGAGGTCTCTGAGGGGGAGTGGATGGAGATTGTGTGAGGAATTGGTGCCGGGGGGCTCTCTATTTATAGCGGGGCGAGGGGTGCAGAGAGGCATGGGCGGAGCTCGTCGGAGGCGGCGACACAACGAGCTAGAGGCTTGGGTGGTGTGCTAGGATGGTGGGCGGTTCCTTGGCAGTCGTCACCGATGTGCGCGTGCAGTGCTAGGTGGTCGGGACAAGCGAGCGTCGCTGCGCGCGCGCTGCCTCGGTCGACGACGAGTTTTGCGGCGGCCGGCGGCTATGGGTCACGGTCGAGGAAACATGCATGTCCGTTAGCCTCCTGGGACAATGGTAATCATGTAGGCGGGTGGCTAGAGAGAGGTGAGTTTGGGTTGAGAGGGGACATGGCGTGAACTGCGGGCGGCGTCGGCATGGCAGACACAGGCCGGGCGCAGCGGTCCTGGCTTCTCCTCTCTCTGTCTTCGAGCTGGGGCTGGCCTGGAGGGGTAAGTGGGGCACGGGCGAGGTGCTGGACAAGGTGGGTGAGGCTAGCGGCGCTAGGGCATGCTGTCAATGGTGGGGGTGATCAGTGTGCTCGGCATTAGTGGCCATGACCATTTGGTCGTGTGCACAGTGGGTGGTCGTGCTAGCAAAGTGTAGGGGGTGCACTAGGGGTGCTGTGGTTGCAGGATGGGAGACCACATTGGCCAGAACACTGCTCACAATTCTGTTTGTGATCTTTGTCTGATTTGTGCACACAAGGTGTTTGACAAAATGGCCAAAAGAAATCAACTTTGAAATTTTTGAATGAAATTTTTTGAGTGATCTCCACTGTTGCTTGGTAGGATGTGGTTGCTGGGGATTGTCAACTTGAATTCATTTGAGTGGTTTTTGAAAAAGTGGGATCTAGGTACATACACTTGATTCCATTTTCAAATGTCATTTAAAATTAGGGTTTAAATGTTTTTGTAAGATCACAAGGTGGGCCTTGGTACATCTTTACTTGTACTAGCATGGGGTGCAAAGATCCATAATTATTTCTGTTTGGATTTGAGTTCTAGGAACACCCAAAGTGGCCTAGTTGATTAAAATGACAAAAGTGACCATTTCCATTTATTAATTCTATTTGATTTCTTTTTCTTTAGATTTTTCTTGGGAATCTAGATGATGTGGCATTCATCTAAGAATCATTTTACAACCATTAGAACAAACCATCATGGTAATTCAAAACAATTCCACATTAATGCAATGCATGCTTAATTATTTAAATGGGAAAAAGGTTTTGTTAACCCTAAATTGGGTGATTTTGATCTTAATATATTAGATTAAAGTTTTGGGATGTTACAGTTTAGCGTTTGGGTATACATTTAGACTGCGGTGACCCAGCATACCACTTCATGATGTAGTACACTATAGTCGTTGACATATCAACAATGAAACACCGTTCACTTGTATTACATCCCTCAGAGTGGTACAACAGAAACACAGCAGGTCCAAGACATGACTATAGGTTACAACTCGACTCTTTACAAAAGATACAGATAACACTCTAGGTTAAAGAGAGAGAAAGAACTTCTTAAAGAAGAACCAGAAATAATAACTCAGAAATATCTAGTAACTAAGACTAGCATCTAAACTATTTGGCTTGCCATTGCTGCTATTGCAATGTTCTACAAAAATAGGTTTTATGGCTAGAGAATCTACTCCTATCTAAACCGACACTTTATCTTCACTTCAGCTGATGTATATGTTGACTTCATTGCCTTTATTGAAGAACTTGAGTTGTCGATGATGGTTTCTTGAGAAGAAATTGATGTTGACATCGTCTTCAATGGCTTAGAACCTAGCAAGGGTTAAGAATGTACGGTTGAGTACGAGCGTACTCAACAAGTTCACTAAAAAGGAGTGTATGATGCACTAACTCTACAGCCACAGACCATAGGTCGTAGCCAATGTAGGTTTTCATAAACATTTCTTGAAAGGTTGCTTTTATTATGAAAACTATGTCCGACAGCCTTCACAGGTTAACCAGAACCTTTGTGGGGTTCCTTTCCTGCCGCGTTCATAGCTCCTTCCCGGAACAGGGAGTAACATGTCACAATTCTTACACTCTGCAGAGGTGCGTTGCTTTACCCATGAGAGATCAACTCCTTATTGCACAACCAGGCGTACTTTCCCGTCCACAATTACGTGATGTGGGGCCCAGTAGGTGATCCAAGCTAATCACTGCCCTCTCCGCGATCCCATATGTCTGCGCGATCCTCCGGGGCTAACTACACCTCCGTTAAGCCCTCATTTAGGGCAAGCTACAACCCTAGTGAGTTCCCGAATACTCTATGAGCCGTTATGCCTCGCAAGCTCCATAAAGGTCCGACTGTACCTCTGGCAGCCGCTCATAGATAATCTAGATACCAAAAATGTGGATCCTAAGGGTGCTCACCCATATGCTGGATCCACACAAGGAATTCACAGCGTCCATATGAAAGGAAGAAGATACAACTGACTTCTCTGTCCCATTCCAAATCTCATGGTTAACGCATAATATACGGTGCTAGAATCACTGATGTCATGGGTTATTAAGCATATGTGACTTATGCCATTGGAACACTAAGTTCCATTGCCAATATTTATCATCACTTAGGATGATAACTACAACTTATTTATTAGAGAAGATAATATTTTATTTCTCCATATCATAGATGATAACACACAATTTGCAATATCTTTGATAAAGACTCTTCAAAGGACATAAGCAAGTTATGAACTTGCCTCTTGTGATTGCAAGATTATGCACTCACGATCTTCAAGACAATAGAAGATCCAAATTCTGTAAATAGCATCATTAGTCCGATAAGGACTAATGTTTAAAGAAGCAAGATGCAATGATGCATAAATAATATAATGCAATTTGATAAACACGAATCCCCGGATTAGTCGTATTTGATCTAGGGTTCGGAAACTAGGAATGGTTCTTTAGAATGTGTTGCACTTTTATAACAGATTCACACTTGTGCTTCTTATTAAGGCTTGTGAGAGTGTGTGAAACAATATGTAGATACAACAAATAGTATGCAATACTAAAGCACTCAAATGGTCATGGTATCTAAAATATTTCTTAAATAAGATTAAGAATCAATTAGAGCATTTGAAGAAGTGTTCAAGGATTATTTTTAATGTTTCTTAAAAGAATAACTTTTGAGGAAAACATTACTTTACAAAGTAAAAAGTATTTAAATTTAAGGTTAACACTTTAAAGTTTTCTTATTAGCTAAAATTATTAAATAGGAAAACATTACTACATTAAATAATCATAGTATAAGTGAATGCATTTACCTTTTTATCTTATAAATCAATGGTTATACTTAATAAGTAAATAATATGTATTACTTACATTACTTTGGACCTTGGTTTAAATCTTTAAGTGGTTTCCTCAAACTGGGGAAAGAGTTAGTAAATAAAAGTTTGGTGACATTACAAGTGCATAGGATTCTTGTGATAGACAATATACCATTTTAGTTGATTTTATAATTGATAAAAATCTTTCAGGAAAACTAAAATACCCTTAATTTGAGATGATAGTTTTAGTTGATAAATTTTAAAATGGTTTGACCTATTTTAACTTCACTTAAATATTAATTGACTTGTTGTTACATTTTTGGACTTCAAGCAAAAAATACTAAAGAGAACAGCAAAGGTTTATATATTTTTAATGATTAAAATAAAAGAAAAGGGTTTAAATACGATTAATTAGATACCTTTTATTTTACTTCAAAAGTATGAGTTGATATTTTTAGTGTGTAGATTTCATTTTTGTGATCATTTTGGTATATTATAAGTATTTTTATGAATTTTAAATAATAAGATATGATATTTACAAGTTTATCACTTTATAAATACCTAATAAATAATAAATATTGGTTAAGTGATAGAAAAAGGTATAAAATAAATTTATAAGTCTTTAGTTTGTTTTTCTAAGATTTTTGATACATTATACTTATTTTTATGAGTTTTTAAGTAATAGAATATATTTATTAAGATTTATCTCAATAGATTATTTACTAATAAATATTAATGATTTATTTAAGTTGGAAAATAAAATATTATAATAGGTTTATATTATAGAATTTATTTTTCTGAATATTTAGATATATTATATATATTTTTCTGAATTATAAAACAAAAGATATTGAATTTATAAGATTTATTCATTTATTTTGGAATTAAAAATAAATATTAAATGAGTTTATGGGGTAATGTTGATGTCATCATGAGGTAGGGCTTTTCTAACCGGGGCTATTCCTAGCCCCAGTCACTGTCTGGTGGGTCCAATGGCCACGTCATATCCAAGGATTTAACTTTTATAGAAAATGGAAATAACAAAATAGCTTTCTGATATAGCATGATGTCATGCTGACGTCACCCGAGGGTGATCTCCTCAGGTCGCTGATCGATCTCTCGATCGAGAACGCGCGAGCAACCGAGAGTGGACGCATGGGATTCGCCTCATTGCGGGCGACCTTAGAGTGGCGGCACCGCTGATTTTGGTCACCGGAAACACAACGACGACGAGGTTGTGTGGCGGCAGACAGAGGTCAGTGACAACAAGGTGAACCAGAGCGAGAGGGAGAAGACAGAAAGGTGTGCAAGCACAGGTACCTCACACTGAAGCTATTGCGGTGGTAGACGACGAGGATGGTGCCCTGATACGCGCCAATGGCCATGAACTCCGGTGACAACCGACGAAAGGAATCGGTGAAATTCTCCTTCCCCCGTGCTCCCCTTGTTACTGTGTTCCGCCCAGAGGATCTTCAGATCATGGTGCTTCTTCCGGACTACTCCACGGTCTCTGGGATGACCTCTATCAACGACGGTGGTTGGCTCCGGCCAGCTAGGGTTTCAGCCGTGTGGGGAATGGAGATAGAGAGATGGAGATCAAGCGAGAGAGAGAGACAGTTGATGGGGATGAGGATGGACAGGGGTGTCGTCGTGGCCTCCTTATCCCCTCCCGAGCCACGGCGGCGAGCATCTTGGGGCGGATGATGGTGGTGCTCCCGCCAGCGAGTTGCTTCGGCCGCCGCGCATGAGGTGGACGACGGAGATAGTCTAGACAGAACGGTATTTGGGTTGGGCCGGTGCTGGACTGCGGTGGAACGAGCGAAAAATTCCTAGGGCTGCACGTGAGCGACGGTTAGCACAAAAACGACTTGGGCCGTGGGCCGGTTCCACAGACAGCTCTTTTTCCTTCTCTATTTCCATTTTTATTTATGTTTTTCACCATTTCATTTCAAATATGATTTCTACAAAAGTTTAACATGTGCAGAAACTTTGTAAGTCATGAATATTCTTGTTTGTAGAATTTATAATCCTCTTCTCTTAATTTCTTATTGGGAAACAAAATATATTCGTTATATTAAAAGTCCTTTCCATTAAGGAATATTAATAATGAATAGGGTTTTAGGGATTTTCTTCCTATAAGAAGATCTTATAGAAATTATTCTAGCTTCACTTGATAATCTGAATGGTGCTAGTTTGAGATGTGTATTCATGTATATAGAATCTTGTTCCAACTTATCTTCATAAAGGATTTACATATATACATAAGAAGGGATTAATCTTTGTGGTTTATAATGGGATGATATAAGTTTCATGGTCCTCCATATTTGGTGATTTGCCAAATCCAATTCTACTTGATTTGTAGAGTTTAGAATTACCACAAAACACTTACCTAATGTAACCTTGATGGTTCTATGAGATTAGGTTCTTATTAGGGTCTAAGACAATCAGATGGACAAGGCTTCCATCAATACACTCTCAAATAACATTCTCCTGGTCTCTTAGACATTTCATTTGACTAAGAGATACTATCCATTGGCTGCCTAAAAACAGGAATTGGTTTAACTACCCTCTTCATTCAAGATTTTAGAACAAAGAGGTAGACATGGGTCTTATCATGGCTTGGTATGATCTTGGTTAAGGCTTCTAAAGAATCCTTACCTCAATACCTCACCAAGGTTATCTTTAGATAAGGAATTCCTTTCCTAAATATATTCTCTATATCTCCCTTATCTTATTCACAAAGATCACATCTTCCTGAATAAGAAAATCATCTGACACCACCATATCCATCATCATATGATGACATGGTCATGCCATTCCAACAATACTCCATCTTACTCCTAGTATATAACTCCTTTTAATTAACTACCATTGATGCACCTATCAATGTAGCTACTGCTAACTCCATCTATTAACTTCCTTAACTTCATCTTGCAACTTCTTCCAAGGCTAACAAGATTATAGTTCTCACTGTAAATAACAAAGGATATCAATCTTGTAGAATAGGTATGTTACTACTCTCCCCTATACAAGTTTGTTCCTGTATTACCTTGGTTCCTAGTATACTTCCAACTACTCCTACAACTTATGTCATAAACTTCATTATACTCTAGCTTGACTTCTCATCTTCAAGCTAGATGATTTAGCTTACTAGGACTTGCCTAACTTGGAATATTCATAACTCTTCTTCAACACCTAATCATCTATTCTCAAGTGACTTGAGAATAATGACCACCATCCTTTGAACATGCAAAGCTTGGGCTTCTCATTGTCTGCTCAAGATCTATACTCAACTAAGTAGTAAACTTGTATTAGTCTCTCAATAGACTTATCTTGTTAAGCAAGCTTATTCTAAGTCTATATCCACTTGTCCTAACAAGATTGTTATCTAATGTACTAATACAACTAGCTTTCTCATAGCTCCTCAATTACTATCTCAACTCTTGGGTTTAGGTACTGCTTCTAGTTAACTCATGAGTTGTTTAACTCCTTCAACATCAAATGATTTGGTCTCCACTAAGGATCACATTCCAGTGATGATGGTACACTCAAATATATCTAGTTCTTCCTTCAGATTAACTTACTTAAGGTATTTGAAAGGTCAACACAATAGGTCAAAGGCTATGAGTCAATAAGTTCTAGGTCAAGAATTGATCAGTCAATAGTGATGATCCATTGACACTAGGACTTGGTCAAATAGGAATGTCACCTCTTAATATCATATTAAGAGTATATGCTGGATGGTCTTGGCTTGACTTCCTTTCTACTCTATCTATGACAACAGTTAATGTTTAAGAACTACCATGATACCCATGGTAAGAGTAACTATGGCAAACAAGTGTTTCAAGATTTAGTTATAGAGTTTTCTTTATTTAAGTTACATACTTAACTTGGTATTCAGGGTTTGTGGTAGATAATATCTTAATATCATCTTTAGAATATTAAGTATTCAGCCTAGAGTTGTGGCATGGAATACCATGTAATGATCTCTAGAAGATCAAGTACTCCTTATTAATTAGTGTGCTATAACTTAGTTTTATTACATTTGATCTACCCTTAGATCAAATTATATTACCCAAAGATAAGGTTTTAGCAAAGGTCATATTGAAACTTATTGCAGTCAACTTGATGATCTACTTCAGTTCCACCAAGTTAAGAGAAGGTTCAACCACTTTGACAATTTTTATTTAAAAGCGCGAAAATTACCGGATTTTCTATGCATGAATGCAATGCACACAACTGTGTTCAGCTTATTTCTAAGCTCTAATGCTGGGATGTTACATAGACTATGCTCGGAAAGTTCCCTAGGTACTCTGGTCATGTCAGATGGTTTCCATGCAAAGATATCTTTATTAGCTTTAAGGAACTTGACGAGTGTGCTTTCCTATGCGCTGTCTAAACCTACAACTATATGGGTCACCTTGGAGGGGTCATCATCGTTCAACGGCATCGTGTTTGTCTCCTCTGATGCCTTGAACTCCATAGATTGGCTTGGTCACCTCCTTCTTTGTTGTGGGCTTCTCGGACGGGTCGATGTTCTTCTTGATCTCCTAGTACTCCTGAGCGTGCAGTATGGCTTCAGCAAAGGTGGAATTTCTGTCTTTGAATTCTCGTACCTTCTTCGGGTCTCCCCAGATCGTAACGACACCATTGCGACTTGGAATTTTCATCATATTATAAATGTAACAAGGGTGAGCCATAAAATCCCAGTAAGCCGGATGCCCAAAGATAGCGTGGTATGCGCTCTTGAACAGGACCACTTCAAAAGAAAGTGCTTCCGTCCGATAGTTCTTTGTAGTTCCAAAGGTAACATCCAAAGTGATCTCTCCCAGAGAATTTTCTTGTCTTCCAGGGACAACTCCATGAAAAATCACGGAGATGTGATTTAGCTGTGTCTCCGATATCCTCATCCGGTGTAGCGTTTCGATGTAGATGGTGTTGATGCTGCTACCACCATCCATGAGGGTCTTGGAGAGCCCATAGCCGTTAATAAGTGGATTTATGACTAGAGCATACTTTCCTCATTTGTACAACTTAGGCGGATGATCACCTTGGTCAAAGGTGATTGTTACTTCCGACTAATCGAAAAACCGAGGGACGGCCGGAATAGTTGCATTGAGATCATGCATTACTGCCTTCTTGACCTTGGCCGGTTGAGACCCAAGGAAGGTTACATAAGTGTCTATCTTGGTTGGGAAGGTATTCTTTCCATCCAACTTGGGATTTGAAGCTTCTGCCTCCTCCATGTCAGAATCTTCCTTGGTCTCTTTATCGTTTTTCTTTCCTTTTCGTTGCTTGGCCTGTAGCCAGCGGATTCATCTTTCTTGATGTCATCACTGAAATGACACTCAACATTGGTGTGGGACGAGCCCATGTTGCCGTTCGGGTGATGTACACACGGATTATTGGCAATGTCGGCCCAAGAGTAGGTTTTGACAGGTTGCTCGTCTCCTCTACCTTGGACTCTAGAAGTTCCACGACCTCGTCCCCAGCCGCCTTCGTGGCCTCCTCATCCTCCAGACCTTAAAGTTGCATTGACTGTTGCGGTTTCCAGATTTGGTTTATCTTCCAAGGTTTTTTTTGCATTTTGCGGCTTGCTCCTTTGTTTCTTTCACCGAATGTGGTATAACCAGTATGTTGAGAAGTCCTTCCGCATCATCATTGATGTCAGCATATTTGCTTATCATGTCTATCATCTCCCCCAAATCAGCCACTCTGTCACACTTCAAGTGATAATGTAGTAAACCAATTAGGAGTCCCACGATGAATGCTTCGATCATAGTTTGGTCATTTACTCCCTCGTAGGAGTTCTTCGTGTCAATCCATTGTCCGAGGTAGTCCCGACAAGTTTCTCCGGGTTTCTAAGTGCACCGCAGCAGATCTCTGACCTCCTATATGTTCCCTTGAAATTCCGAAAGAAAGAACTTTGCATATAATACCAGTTGTGGATGGTGTTTTCCAGGATTTCATTGAGAAATGATCGATCCATGTTCCTCAGAATAAGCGGGAGATACCGGGTCGCGACCAAGCTGTGTTCCTCCTCTGGCGATGCATTAGGCCTGGAAAAAATCCTGGAGCCAGGTGTCTGGTCGAGCCACACCGTCGTAGGGTTGGATGTGCCTTGAGATAGCAAACCCTTCCGGAAAGTTTGTTTGTCATACGCGCGGTCCGAAGAATTTTGGACCCACATAGATATCGTCCGACTCGTAGCGTCGCGCCTCAATGTTTGAATTGATTTTGTGCATGGCGTCACTTGGTGATAGGGAACATTGTCTTGGTTGTTCACTATGGCTATGGTGCCTATGAGCCGGACTCCTGCTCCTTCTACCACTAACTCCACCACGGCGTTCCCCCTAACTACCTCCATGAGCGCCATTGTGGTGACTGCTTGGTGGAGAAGGTGGTGGTGAATTGTTACCCTGAGCTGGGGTTTCATGATGATGGTCACCATGCCGTCTTGTTCTAGCATGATGTCCATCATTTCTTCATACGTCATTGCCGTCATTGTGACGTGGCTTAGCCAAACAACTAGTGTGTCTAGGAGGGGGCATCCTTTGCTGGTCCTACTCCCGATGCTCAGCTTCTTCGTCTTCCCTGCGATTATTCAACTGTCACCGGGTAGGTTGGACCATCACCACAACGGCGTCTTTCTCTACTATTGGTGCAAAGTTACTCTAGCTTCGTGTGGCTCTGTGCCACTGTCCTGAAGGTCCAATTCTTGAGTAATTATCTTCCTGAGGGTTGGAACGGTAGTGCTGTTCCGGCTCGCATCGAGGCCTTATGTCTTCGTGTCGACCCATATCCGTGCGGCATTGATCTAACTTAGAGACCAGTTTTCTACTGCTGGATGTGGCGACCTTTTGCTGCTCCAGGCCCTTGGTGAGTAGTTGCACACTTAGCCAGACCTGGTCTGGACCTAGATTGTTCGCCAAGAGATCTCGAGCCACAGCAGCATTTTCCACCAGCGTGTTATACACCCGGTTACCCTTGCTGTCGATCCGAGGTATCCCTACGGCTGTTTCTCCTTTGAAAAGGGTTTTGTGGACATCCAGATTTTTATTGGCCAATTTAGGGCCGTTCCAGGACTTCTCATGCTTCCGGGTGCTAGGCTACCTAATACCTTCGATCCGGATTACGGATGTAGTATAGCTCTTTTTCCCTAGTAGACCTAGGTTATCGAATCCTCGGGAAGCAGAAAGCATAGTGAAGTTACTTTAACGGACCTTCAGGAGTTTTAGAATTCTTTTTGTGTTTTACCGGACCAAGAGTTTGCTGCCTTTTGTTGTTGTCGATGATGGAGAGAGAGGACCTAGGGATTTCGGTTTCACCTATAGCTTTGTAAAACATCTGATGGGAATAAAAGATAATAATAAAGTGGGCAGTGCATACATAGTTGCTATTGCCTCCGCAATCGCTTATAGCAATAGCCTACTAGTCTCATCCATAGAAGAAAGAGAACTAATGATATGCATAGTGATGTCACCGTTAATCCCAAGTAAATCCCTCACATACTGCCGTACTACCCCTTCTGTCACTAGGGTTCCCAACGTGCAGATTAGTCATTACTCATACTCCCTATACCTGGCTCAATCCTCGGGGTCTTGGGTACCTGCCAAGTCCTTGGATTGTTGCAAGAGAGGATACAATAATCATCATGTCATGCAAACTAATACATGATCCCATCTATGATAAATAACATGCACAAAAACTACATGGCTAGGCTGAAGCCCTTAGCCCAAAGAGAATTACTCATGCATAGATATGAAATCAACAATTTTAAACATTGCAATGGAAATTATGATATTGATAGCAAATAGTCTTACAATGTCGCCAATCAAAGATGAGATCTACTATTACAAGTGATGGCATATGGCTATGGTGGTGGAGAAGGGTTTGGAGCTTAGATCTAAGTCTATTCCTTCGGCGGCTCTTCAATGTTGTGGATGCAGGTTTCTGGGGTTCTACGTCAGGGCCTTTCTCGTTGCCCGAAGCCTCTTTATATAGGGGTTCCTTCACAAAAGTCATTTTGTTTGACCTAGCGGCGCTAATGGCAACTATACAGCCGGAACTATACGGCGGAAATAAAATTCTGGCAGTATAGTTGGTCGTTAAAGCTTCGCATCCACTTCACGACCCCTGGTTTCTTTGGGTTGATGGAAATCTCGTATCTTTGACTTTAATGTTGTGATTCCCATCATCAAACGTCATTATCTACGTAGGTAAAAATAGAAAGGAAGGATTGCATACCCCTTTGATTATTAGGCATTAGTGGTAGGGTTTAGAGAGATATTTCATAAAAAATATGAATAATATCCAGTTTAAATGTCGATGTAGATGGCTATATTTCACAGCCATCAACCTCCCCATGCTTAAACTTGATCATACTCAAGCAAGAAAACCAAAATCAAAAAGGAACTCAGCATTTAAAGTAAAATAATGAGATGATGATCTTACTCATGATTGGTATCTCATGTTTCCTCCACTTTATTAATCTGAAAAACTTCAGCATAGATAGAGTAATGGCAAGCATATCATACAAGGTTTTATGCATCCTTATAGTGTAGCAAAATTATTGTTAACATGGATGATTCAAATGAGTAAACCTTATTCCATGTCATGTAATCAACTCAGGCTTACCTTTGAACTATAAAGTATAATCATGTAAAATTGAGAGTGTGAGAGTTTGTCATGAAAAACACATACACTAGAGTATCTCAATTCTCCCACATCAATAACTCAAGACTTTTCAAGCACTACTTTTCTGTTCATTGTCCTTCAAGAATTCTAGTTCTTAAGTAATTGAGAGCATGCCAAAATATTTAATTAGTTTATTGGGCTATGATGGACACTCGTGGCATCACCAAGGTTTTTGTTCCTTTTGCACAATGATTACTCATATCAGCCAGAGGAGTGATTCCATCATGAATACAACTACCCGAGAATGCCAAGAATCTTACCCATTATAGTATTGTTGCTACATATGTTTAATAAACTCAAAGCCGAAGTCTAGGAGTTTCCTCCATGAAGATTGTTCGTAGGCTAGCGGAGTTGTTGGCATCTCATGAAGTTTGACACGCATAAAGCTATATCATTCTTATGATTCACAAGTCAAACTTTGGCATGCTCACAAAAACCGCTAAACATTAATTCAATCGAACAAACCCTTTTAAAGAGAGCTATCAAGTCAATCATTATTTTCTGTGGTGTTGAGTGTCTCTAGAAATAAGCCTTCAAGACTAAACACTACAACACCCAAGCCTTCAATTATGAGACTTTTTCTTATTACAATTGTTTAGCAAATTTTTAGGCATGACTTGGTTAATTACAAGAGTTGGAGCAAAACGTACCCAACTAAATACCCATGCAAACAAAAGTTTACTACAATATAAAGACTCGCTCCACCAATATAATATCTTAACATTTACTACTAACTAGCATGGGTTTCTCGAACTTTAAAAGTGGGGAGTCTTAAGGCATACCTCTCATGATTGGTTCCACTTCTCTCTTCCCTTTTGATTTGCTTCTGGGAAATATGTGAAACCCACAAGGAGAATAGAAAGGAAGGAAGAGGTAAAATAAAGATAAATGGAAAAATCTTTTTGTTGTTTTTAAGAGAGGGAATTAAAGAATAGAAAATTGGCGGCAAAGGTCTGCTAGAAAGTCTCGAAAACAAATAGAAATAACTAAAGATAAAGTGTTCGTGAAACCAACACGAGTGCTTATAAACTCTAATTAAAAACATAACCTCGAAATAAAAGGAAATGAACACCAAATAAAGATAATGAGGAAACTTCCTGAAGCTTAGGCTTTTGCAAGCCCTTCAAATCATTGTGGTGGTGAGAAAAAGTCGTAACTCCAGTTTGCAAATTAAGTTGATAAATTACTAGTTGTTTCTCGAAGGTTCAAGGAGAGGTTATGCATCCTCTCCACAATTCCTCAAAGTTCCTGGAAGTCTTGGTATGTAGCAAACCAGGTTGGTGGCTGCTCCTCTTGATAAGGAACTTCTTGATCCTCTTCTTGGTCCTCATACTCATCTGAAATCTCCTCATGTGGTTGGTGTTGCTCAACCTGCAAGTCATATAGCAAACGTCCTTCCTTGATAGAGAAAATACCATTAGGAAAAGGAGCAGGGTAGAGACGCCCAACTCCAGCAATATGTGAGTAATAAACACCACCTCTCCTAGTGAGCATTCCACAAGCTTTTAAAGTAGACAAACCAACACGTAGCTCACCTAGCACTGGTTGCAACTCACCTTGGTGGATGCCTAGGGAAATGGCAAGCACGGTGATGACGCCTCGACCTTTGACTGGTCCTTGGCTTTGGGAGGATTGATACTCCAAGTAGCACACAAGAATTGCGCCCAAGTTGAGTGACAAGTCGATGTTGTTGAAAGCAGCTTTTGCAAGGACTAAGATGTCCTCCTCATTGAGTCTTGTGAATTCATTTCGTGCCTGCAAGGTGTTAGCAATAACATAGAACAAATAGCAAATTGCAGGATGTTGAATATTTTTCCCCTTGCTTACTCTAGAAGTGAAACTCATTCCATTATAATAATGTTCCGGGGAAGGGTCTATGCCAATAAAGGATGCGCGTAAGGCATTAGCATTATTGTTTGGAAAATTAAAACAGGAACATTTCTAGGAGAAGATTTCTAACAGGAGAAGATTTCTCCTGTTCCTAGGAGAAGATCTCTAACAGAAACATTTCTATCTCTTTTCCCCCTTGCTAGACCAAGTAAAGATGTCTCAAGGCCCACTTTACAAACTTAAAAAAACATCTAGCAAAGCCATTTAATGGACATTTGAAAATTGAATCAAGTGTATGTGTTAAGATCACACTTTTTCAAAAAACACATCAAACGAATTCACCTTGACCTATCCAAGCAAACCTAGTCTCTCAAGCTTAAGACAAGTTCACCCAAAAGGTTTGAATCAAAAATTCAAAAATAATTTTCATGCGGCCATTTCATCAAACACTTGGCAGGCACAGAATAAACACTAGACTAACTGCACTGTTTGGTACAGTGATCATCGACTATTTGGTCTCCAATTTAACCCCCTGTCCCCTCTAAGCCTAACCTAGCCCCTGACCAGCTCCCCCCTTTGCCACTGGCACAGTGGAGCGCCACCCTTTCTTGGTCGTCACCGGCCGATAGTGGGAAGCACGACAGGAGCCACGCCAGCCTCGCCCAAGACGCTCACCAGACACGCGAGCTCCTACCGCCACCCCTATCCACCCCACGGTCGAAGCCCAGCCCTGGACCACACTAGCACCGCCTCTCTGCGCCGTGTCTAGAGTGCACCAGTGCGCCGCACCTGACCTGCCCACACGCGCTGCGCCTTGACCTCCTCTCGTGTGCACAGACCCGCCATGATCGCAGCACCCCGGCAGACACCCCCGTTCGCCGCCGCACGACCCGTTGCAGCCGCACGCTGCCACAAACACCTCTGCCTCCATATAGATCTTCGCAAGCGCCAGACCAAACCAAGCCGCCCCACGCCACACCTTTAAGTCCGTGAGAACCGCCAGGGAGCACCGCACCATCCTACACCCTCGCCCATGCCTTTATCTCTCTGTGTCGCCCTCGTCGGAAACGCCAGCCCGCACCGCTCGGTCCCCTCGTCGAGCTATAAAAGGAGGCCACCCCATCCTCCATTCCTCACACCACTCGACTCCCCACTCACAACTGAGCCTCCCACACCCCTTCTCGGAGCAAGGCGAGCACCACCGTGCCAGAATTGCACCAGAGTCCGCCGCTGCTGGAGGAGAAGGGCATCATCGATTGTGACCACCCCAAGCCACGCCGTGACCGCGCCACGCTTCGCCGTCATCTACCATGCCGTTTGCCCCCGTCGCCGAGCCTAGCTGGAGCCCAGGTGAGCCCCGCCAGACCCCCACGGCCGTGCTAGGTCTAGTTCCTCACCGGAGCTATTCATCGTCGGCGATGACTCTCGGCCGTTAGATTAGAAGTTGATCGCACATCTCAGATTCGCCTATACCGTTTCGCTTAGTTAGTTTCACTGACCAGTGGGTCCGCGCTGTCAGCAGCCCGCTGCGCCGCGGAGTGCCACTAGGCCGGTCCGTTAGCTTTCCCGCGGTGGCCCAAAAATTCAAACAATTGATTTTCCATTTTAGTTTGAATCCTATTCTGTTCACATATTCAAAAATCAATTCAGAGAGTTTCACTTAACCAAATTGCATGATTCAAATTTTTCTAGAAAAGTAATTAAAATATCTATCCAAGCCCGTTGGATTTAAATCAATTTAAGTTAGATATAATCTTTAGCAAAAATAACAAACAGAGACTTTTGCAACTTCAAACATTTTTCAAATATCGACCATAATAGCTTTTGAGTTGATTCCAACTCTCCAAAATCACATTTGACAATACCTATCTGAATATGTAATAATATTTAGGTTTGCATGCAATGACTTTGGACTAGTACCAAAATAATGCTATATAGGCATTTATAGTCACTTTAAATCATTTAAATAGTAATCTTAAACTTTATAAAATGTGGCCAACCCTTTAAATCACATTCCCATGTATTAGAATATGTGGTGATGACATGTGTCCACATGATCCCATATTTTAATTGGATAATATTAAATCTTAATTAATTTCAATGAGTAGAAATTACTTTTCTCAAATAAAATAAATGAAACTAGTTCTTTAAATCTTGTGATGAGTGTGATGGTGCTAGTTCATCAAGTTTGAACCTTAGTGTGCTAATTAGACTTAGTTAAGTATTGTTTGGTGATTGTGTACCCTGTATTCATTTATAGACAATGGTACCGACCAAGTCTACGATGAGGAGGAGTTCTACCCCGAAGAAGACGAAGAAAACTTCAATCACTGCACCAATCAAGGCAAGCTATTATTGGCAAGCCATTACTAGATGCAAGTTAACCTAAGCAAGATGCATTAGGCATGCTTGGTTATACATTTTGATTTATACCCACCCCAAGTTTTACTTGCAAGCTTTACTCTTTTACCTTACCAAAGTTCTTTACTTTTAGTTAATGCTTTGTGAGGTTTTGGAAACATAATATAGATAGCATAAAGAGTATAAAACTAGGCCTATACTAGATGTCATTCTATGGCATGAGATTGAGATTAGCATCCCTCATTAGTGAACGCTCTTAACATAGTGGCTAGTGCTAAGCATAAAACTTGATCACTTTAAATGGGAATACTTGGTGAAAATGATTGTGAAAACCTTAGAATGCTGAGTCATTCTATTGAAATGTTTTGACATGTGTTGAGAAACACAAATGGATTTGACGATGAAAATGTTGAGGCATGAGCCTTAGTCCTTTATAAAAACTGATGGTTGGATTGGGTAAGGCTTAGCTGGAAGTTTATATGAATTAGTATGGGTTCCCTCGCAGAGGAAGTTTGAGCTGAGGCTACCTCTTGATGATGTCCACCTATGTAGTGCCCAGGATGGCAGATGGCCATGGCTAGGAGGCCAAGCTCATAGGGGAGGTGCTTATACTAGAGTGTGTAAAGGAAAGGTTATGATTGATTATACGCATACTAAGTATGATGATTCAGGGTTATCCCTGACGGATGTATCGAATTTGTGGTGAAAGTGTACCACCTCTGCAGAGTGTCAAACTATTCGAATAGCCGCGTCCGCGGTCATGGACAGTTGGAGTGGCCATACTGTTCCATTGTCAGATGTTTTCAAAATGACTCGTGAAATGAATTATGACTTTGACTTGACCACAAAAGAGTTATGACTATGAAAACTAAGTTCCCACTTAGGTGATTTTAAAACATTAACTTAGCTTTCTTTGCTTCTGAACTCAGTTTAGATAAATCTGGCTTCTTGCAAATAAACTTAGAGCTTACGATTCCTACTAGAACTACCTTACTTGTTAGTGATAGTTTGCGAGTACTTAAAGAGTACTCATGGCTTTGTCCCTGACTATTCCTGTGGCCAGACTATTAGGCGGACTATCAGGAAGATGGACAGTAGGACGGCTATGACAACTAGGATCATCTCCCATCATCAGCATTTCCTGTGACACTGAAGATGGAGCCCACCACTACGCTTATATTTCCGCTGCTTGTTTGTATTAAGACTGGAGCATGAGATCCCATATTCCTGTAAGACCTTATTATGGCTTGTAATGGATGATGTACTGTGATATCCAATCTGTTATGTCTTGCAAAAATGATAATCCTGGGATTGCGATGTATGGCATAACAGGCATCTGGGATTAAAAATCCGGGTGTTGACAAGTTGGTATCAGAGCCATCCTTACCATAGGAGACCCTATTTAGAATGGACGACCGAACAAAAACTTAGTTTCAAAACCAAAGAAGTAAGTATTTATGAAAACATATTCCCACTCTTATCCTTGATTCTTTCAAAAAAAATCATGTTCCTCAAAAATTCTTACATTACTACATAAAATTTGACACACTTGATCACCTCACTAACTTACTCATCCTAAATTCTCATAGATGGAAGTTTAGTATTGCAAGTTCTACCAGTTGAGAAATGGAGGCTAGCTGATCTTTGAGAGGGATCTTGATGCACTATCAGAGTATCTTGAGCGCCCGCATCCGGAATTCTTCGGAGCTCAACTCAAGGATTTTCCAGGAGGAGATCTACAATGGCTGATAGTTGCAGATCTTTGAGGCAAGATGGATGCACCCCTTTCTGAGAATATTCAATTCACCGTGCAAGAGAACAACTGGCTAGATGGATTAGCCAGGGCTATGCATGAAGCTCTTGCCCGTCTGTGTGGGCAAAATGTCAATTTGATCCAGGGAACTCGCTTTGCTCATTACACAAGGCGTGATTCTATGTGACGAGGGTTTAACTCATCAATGCCCATTGTTATGGACTTGGGTTTTGGAGAAAGAGGGAGCGCTGGAAGCACCTATCGGCTAGCAAACAAGCACACAGGGGACTCGAAGATTTACCCAGGTTTAGGCCTCGTAGAGGTCCCTACTCCTGCTTGGCTGCTCGTGGAATTATCAAAGGAATCGAGGATTACAATAGTGCGCAGATGCAATCTGGCGAGGGTTGTGGAAACTAGGGTTGCGTGTGTCCCCCTCGCCGCCCCTCCTAGCCTTTATATAGATAGGCTAGGTCTCGGGTAGCAGGTCAAGTCGGTTACAGGTTAGGGTTTCCCTTTAAACTTTCTATCTTTAACTTCTTCTTGTTCCGCAAGCGATCGAGAGTCCGTAGGTTACTCGAGTTCTCCATTTGGGCCTTGGCGACACCATGGGCTTCCGCTATATTCAGGCTGTATATACCAAGCTCGAGTACCTGTAGGGCATACCCATGTTAGTAGCCCCCGAGTGTCCAGTGGAATCGTAGATTCGACTAGGGACTTTATGAATCCTTTCGAGTGCATGACTGAGTATGTTTTTCGATTGCTTCTGTTTGTGTCATAGGGATTGTTGATGTGCGTGCCTGATTTAATCGATGTATCGGTATCAGTTAACTACCTTAGGGTAAAACAACACAATCTATTCGAACTCGAGTCTGTGGACTCGAATCTGGAAAAGTGCTAGTGTAATTCGACTCAAGCCGCGGAGGTCTTACAGGAGTCGAATTCCAGTATATGGGTGTGCGCACTCGACGCGTCCGTCAAGGCATGTTCGTCGTACCCGTTGGCACGGATATATTTCTGGTAGTGCACAGAAAATGCGTTGCCAAGCCTTATTCAGGTCTTATCTTCACGCTGCAAGCGCGGCATCCGAATTTTGTCATCGCGAAGATGATTCGGGTGACCCGGGAGACGCAGTCTCCTTGTAGGGAAACATCAGGAGGCTGTGTCGCCATAAACTTCGAGTGTGGATGCTATCGGCACACAGTACGATGTACAAATAATCATAGGGTGCGCGACCAGCGCTCCCTATGGGAGTAGCCCCCGAGTGCCTGGTTGAGTCGAAGACTCCGGCAGGGACTAAAGAACTTTTGCGATGGTTGTCGTATTTTGTTTGCTTGTTTCAGTCGAATTTATTTCCAACGCTCCCTATGGGAGTAACCCATGTCCATAGTCGAATCGCGGATTCGAGTGGTTGGGTTTGTTTTGATTATCCAGGTTCCTGCAGAAAAGAAAAGGAAAAAATCGTAGGGTGCGTGACCAGCGCTCCATATGGGAGTAGCCCCCGAGTGCTTGGTGGAGTCGAAGACTCGATCAAGGACTAAAGTAGTCGAATTCTTCTGCTCCTCAATTTTTGATGACATCAGTGCTGACGATGTGATGAGCTCAGTTGCCCGCGTGAGTAGGTTTGACGGGACGTGACGAGCGGTGGGTCCCATTTTCTGACTCTGACTTGACCGAGCGTGCGTAAATCTTTGTTTTAACTGTGCCTCCTCGATTTCCGCACGTAATGGGGGTAGTGGGGGACGATTCACGCTTCGGCTCCTCCACGTGTCAATCACAATGAATGCCACACGTCTGATAGGGTTTTTCCTGGCCATTAGATTGCATCTTCCAGGGGGTTAAGTACCAATGCTGCGATGGTAATTTTTCACATCTGCTTCTTTTCTCTACCTTTGCCTCTGTCGCCATTGCTGCTACTCCTCTGCTTCTTTGTGTTCCTATTTCTCGCGGCGCTGGACCAGCTCCGTATATTCCCCAGGTACTTTCTCCGGTCACACTGTCACCATAAGATGGGAAAGAAGAAAGGAGGTGCCGTGGCTGACTCCGCCGCCGCCATTGTTGCTGCCAAGAAGAAGGGTGGCTCCACCGCTGCGGGCACCAGCACCACCAACACCGAGAAAAAGAAGGGCACGGGCACTCGCGTCACCAATGGCGCATGGCACACATCCGTGGTCAAATCTTCTAAGCTCCGTCACCTACGCCAAGACGGAGTTCTATCTTCCGCAGTCGCTGACGCGCATGTCCCTGGCAGCGAGGTAATCCCTTCTCCTCCTGCCGGTTTTCGGGAGATGTTCCTAGCCTTCATCATCTATGGTCTCTCGTTGCCCCTGCATCCTTTCTTCAGGGGCCTTCTCTATTTCTATGGGCTCCAGCTGCATCAGCTGTCCCCAACTCCATCGTCCATGTATCTTGCTACATTACTCTTTGCGAGTGCGAGCTCGGAATTGAGCCGCACTTTGGTCTCTTCAAGATGAAGCGCCAATTGGCATCTGGCTCCGTAGTCTACAATGTAGGCGGCTACGGTATCCACGTCGACTCCTCCGCCACATACTTCGACATCAAACTCACGGCATCCGTCCAAGGGTGGAGGGACAAGTGGTTCTACATTCGCTACCTGAAGGACGACGGAGACACTTCGGACTCGCGCCCTTCGATCCCGCGACGCCGTGCAAGAGGAGGCGCTCCTGGAAGAACGTAGTGATGCCCGGCGAGTCCGCGGAGACAGCTATGCTATACGAGCGTGTTTGCGACCTCGAGAGTCGCACGGGTAAAGAGGAGTTAGGTTGCGCCCTCATTCGCACATGGCTGCGCCGTCGCGTCCAACCCCTGCAGGCCAGAGTCCATCCTATGTTCCAGTGGGCTGGCACGGACGATGTCACTCGCGTATCTGCTGATGGCATTTCCGCGAGTGAGGTAGATAAAAGGGTGCGACTAGTCACCAAGTACACTGCCAAGGATGTGCTCCCCAATGATCCAGACGTACCTCCATTCGATGCTGCTAACCCTCCTCCTGAGGTACAGTTGTGCTCCGTAGTAGCTTTCATTGTTGACTGCTTCTTTTCTGTTTTTCTTGACTTTGCGCTAAATTGTTTTCTGTATGCAGGATTGGGGGTGTCGCCCTATATGCCCCCTCTTCCTGAGGGGGTTATCCCTCGTGAATCCCTAGAAGAGGACGAGTCAGAGTCGACTATCCCATCTGATGTGTAGGAGGAAGCCCCCGAGTCGAGTGGTCCAGACCCTCGCAAGCGTTCGCGCAGCGAGGACTCGGATGCATCGTTTCCTTCGACTCCGGAAGGTGCAGCTGTTGGTGGAGAGTCGCCGATAGCTGCCGTTCCTATGAGTGCCGTGGCGCCATCTTCTCGCAAGAAGATGCGACTGCCGAAGGAGTCGTCTTCAGAGTCGGGGGATCAAACCTTCGATTTTGACAAGTTTGATTGGTAAGTGTATGAGTCTTCCTACTGCTTGTTCTTTGAAGTTGGCTTTTCTTGATGTTGGTTTTGTTTTGTAGTCAGCCAGCGTCGTCATCTTCTGGCGACGTACAATTTTTGAAAGAATCTAGAGTCGCGACCTCCAAAGCCAAGAAAATGGCTGAGCACGCCCCTTCTCCTCCATTGGCGGCCCACTCCGGGCATAATTCGTCAAGTTCTCCACACAATGTGGAGCACCAGATGGTTATCTAGACGTCTGCGCATCCATCGACTTCGGAGTCATTGGAGGATCATGTAAGTGTAGTATCTCTTCTTCTGATTTTGCAGTCGAATTTTCATCTATGCCATCTATTGACCCTTTACTATGTCTTTTGTCGCAACTCATTGTGAAGGAAGCCGCTCGCCTGGCGGAGCAGGTGCTTCCGATGGGTCGTCAGCATGCAATGCTGGACAATCGCCATCGCGCAGTTGAAAGTGAGTGTTCTTTACTTTTCTTCTGCATCCTTGTGATATATTCGACTGACGGTTTATCTTCGTTTGTGTCACAGCTGAGCATAATGCACTCCTCCGTAGCACTGCTTCCCTCGAGAAAATGCTTGCTGCGGCGGTGAAGAGTCGTGATGAGGCAATCACAGCACATGACGAATCGCGGAAATACGAGGAGGATCTGCGCGCCTCCATTGCAGCTAGGGAGAAGTTGTTCGAAGAACAGCTTTTCTCGATTGCCAAGGCTCTCTCAGGTATTCCCATGTCTAGATTTTCGTCGTGTACTTTCTTTTGAATCCGTTGCCGTGTTGACTTTTGTGTCGATGTTTGATTTGTGTGTAGATGCCAGTGGTCTGAGCTTCGACACCCAGGCACTCCATCGTGATGATGCCCTGGCGGGTGCCATTTCAGCAGTCGAAGATCACATCGCTGCCATCCAAGGAACGCTCACCAAGGCCAAGGGCGTGCTCAGTCACCTCCGGGAGGAGCTGGCGCCCAAGGCTAAGTTGATCGAGAATATGGATGAGCTGGTGGAGTCCCTTGCCAGAGGCGTTCCTACGAGCTTCAAGAACTCACTCTGTGCGGCTAGCGTTTCAATGTCACTCGCAATGGTTCAAGCCCATGGAGTCGAAGTTGATCCTGCAGCGGTCTCCAAAGCGATGCCTGTCAGTGCGGATGGCCAGTAGGTAGTCTTTTATCCTTTCGCAGCTGCTTGTGGCAAGTACGGGATGCAACTGATCAACACAGTTGCAAAGTACTCTGAGGAGCTGAAGTGAGCCAAGGAAGCAGCGAAGGCTGCGATGTCAGGGTCCGGTGGAAAGTCTGTGGCGTCTGATACCGCCACGGACTCGATGAAGCCCCCAAAACCAAAGTCCAAGTCGAAGAAACCAGTTGCTCCTTAGTAGTTGTGTCTGTAATAGTTAGATAGCCTATTTCTTTTGTCTGGAACATGCCTTTTGGCGAGTTTATCTGCTGATACTTTTATTATGCTTGAATGCATTCGACTCTTTTTCCTATACATCGCCTTAGTCTTCTTATTGTCTCTTTCTTGACTTGTGATAGGGCACATCGAGTGATCCTTTGAGGGAACCTCGGGATACGCCACACCCTGATGACACCTTGGCGCCACCGCGCTCAAGGGTGGATGAGCTATCTCTGCTCTCACGACTCCGTGACCGCGTGAAGCAGTTGGAGCGTGAATTGCCCATACTCCGTGGTAACGCGGATGTATGGAAATCAAGGGCGGAGAAGGCCGCCGCCCGAGAACAATATCTGCTAGGGGAGGTGACGCAGCTGGGCGACCAATTCAAATGTTAGTTTTCTTCTTCCCTATCTTTTCCTTGTAGTCACTTGTAGTAGTTCGTTGTCTTCATACTTCTGCCTTTGCTTGGTATAGTTGTCAGTGCGCGCCATCCACAGGATGAGAAGGATAGGATTGCCATTCGCATGAATGATCTAACCCAAGAGCAACTTCAGGCGAGTGGATACTTCTGGGTGGATCATGATCACGCAATCGCACTGGCGACCCTGCAGGATCGTGCGTCACGAGTACTTCACTTCCTGAAGAAGTCGCAATCATGCTTGAAGAATATTTATCAGACGATGTTCCTGCTGGACATCGTTCCATCGAGCCTGCTGGCCCTTCTTGCCAAATTCCAAGACTTGAATGCAGTCCGCGAGTGTGTACGGCAACAGCTAGTGGCTGGTGCCAAGGCTGATCTGTCGCTGGTGCGACTGGACAGGCCTGATGTGGACGTTGTAGTAATTGCAGCCGGATCGCCAGCGCCGCTAGCAGGTTCGACTTGGAACATGGTTCCTCACTACCATGCGGTGGATCGTCTAGCGGAGGAAATCGTCGACTTCTTCGAGGAGCAGACCAACGTTCCTTTGCTTCAATAGTAGTTTAGTTTGTATCCTGCACATAGTTATACCAGTGTTGTAAAGTTCATATATATGTTGTGTATACTTGATTAACATTGATGTATATAAAGATCTTGTTAGCGTATATGTTTTGCGAGTGTGTTGCACTATGCGATTCCTTTTCGTTAGCTTGACTTGTGTTTATCTCAGCCCCGTGACAACCTGTCAGGTGCGTTGCAACTGGGTTGGTGTTTGTCAAGGGTTTCGATTGGTGTGACAGCTACTCAGGATATTGCGTTAGTTCGTAGAACATGTGTGTATAGGGTGGCGTAGCCCCCGAGTGGATATTTTTGCAAAAGTAAAAGGGACATAGAGTTTTGGGGCACTTAGCTTTATTCATTCGCAGGATAGTACGGGGTACAATGTGTGGCTAAGTATCCTTGGCTGAGTAGCCTTATTTGCAATGTAAAAATAAAAGACGACTACGGATAGAAGCATCGCAGCTGCGCGACGTTCCAGGGGTTGGAGTACGCGACTCCTATTTCGAAATCTTTGAGGCGATAGGCGCCACCTAGGATTACTTATGTAATCACGTATGGTCCCTCCTAGGGGGACTCGAGCTTGAGGTGCCCTTGCTGTTTCAGTCGTAGGACCAGGTCTCCTTCGACGAAGGACCTGGGGCGAAGCCTTCTACTGTGGTAGTTGCGCAGGTTCTGCTGGTAGATCGTTGATCTTTCCCCGGCGATTTCTCGTGCCTCGTCAAGGAGGTCGACGGAGTCTTCGAGTGCAAGAGTTGACTCCTACTCGCTGTAAGCAACCACTCGCGGTGCACCATGAAGAACGTGGTGTACCTCATGGCACTGTTTGGAGTTGTGCGTAGGCTCCAGAGTACCTATTGCAGTTTGCCTGGCCAGCAGCCTGCGACCTGTTCGAGTGGCCTCAGGAGTCGCTTCTTGATGCCGCCGCAGACAAGCCCGTTAGCTTTTTCGACCTGACCGTTGGTCTGTGGATGTGCTACGGAGGCATAGCTGACGTTGATTCCCAGATTCTCGCAGAATTCTTGGAACTCTTTGGATGTGAATTTCGTCCCATTGTCCGTGATGATGCTGTGTGGTACTCTGAAGCTATAGACGATGGACTCGAAGAACTTGACTGCACTGTATCCTGACTGATTAGTCACTGGCATGGCCTCTATCCACTTGGTGAATTTGTCGACTGCGACCAGGAGGTAGACGTAGCCTCCTCGTGAGGACTTTGGGAGCTTGCCGACCATGTCGAGTCCCTATTGCACGAAGGGCTAAGCCAATGGAATTGGCCGGAGTTCTGCACCAGGTGCATGTGGCTTGTCCGCGAATCGCTAACAAGCGTTGCATTTTTGGACGATGTCCTTGGCATCGCGCATGGTCGTAGGCCAGTACAATCCAGCTCGTAGAGCTTGGGCGACGAGGGCGCGACTGCCGGCATGGTGCCCACAGGTCCCCTCATGGATGTCGAGGAGAACAACTCTTCCATCGGCCGTGGAGACGCATTGCTAGAGTACTCCTGTGATGCTGCGCTTGTATAGTTCGCCATTGATAACAGCGAATGCCTTGGATCGCCGCGCAATGTGCCGTGCGTTAGTCGGATCGTCCGGTAGCCTCTTGCTGAGAAGGTACGTGATGTACGGTTGAGTCCAGGATGGCTCGATCATCATGACGCTCATTAGTCCTTCGAGTCCTGTATCCAGCTCCAAGTCGTTGAGTGCCATTGGCTCATTGGGCGTCGTAGCCCCTGAGTCCGTTGTTGCGCTTGTTTTCTTTTCTGCGGCCTTTGGCTTGATGGAGCGTTCGCAGATGCACTCGTGAAATACCCCAGGTGGTATGGGGGCGCAGGTAGAGCCTATGTTGGCGAGTCCATCCGCCTCTTCATTGCTTTCGCGGCCTTTGTGCCACAGCTCGCAACCGTCGAAGTCTCCTTCGAGTGTGTCGTAGAGGTCGCGGTAGGAGATCATGTTGTCGTTCAGTGTGCCACACTCGTGCATTTTCTGGTTGATGACGAGCTTGGAGTCGCCATATATTATGAGCCTCTTGGCGCCGCAGGCTTTTGCCATCGTCATCCCGTGCAGTAGGGCCTCGTATTCAGCTGCATTGTTGGAGGCGGTGAACTGCATTTGCAGGATATATTTCAGCTTGTCTCCCTGGGGCGATGTCAGTATGACACCTGCGCCTTCCCATCCTTTAGCTTTGAACCGTCGAAGTGCATTGTCCAGAGGTAGGACATATCTGGTTTTTCGGGGAGCTGGTTCTCCATCCAGTGCACGAGGAAGTCAGGGAGGACTTGTGACTTGATTGTGTCACGTTTTTCATATGTAATGTCTTGTGGAGACAGTTCGATTCCCCAAAGCGCGACTCGTCCAGTGGCGTGGGGATTGTTGAGGATATGCCCAAGCGGGGCGTCGTTGACTACCACGATTGGGTGTTCCTGGAAGTAGTGGCGTAGTCGCTGGGCTGTCATGAAGACGCCGTACGCCAGTTTCTGGTAGTGCGGGTACCGCTGTTTTGTTGGCGTAAGTACCTCGCTAAGGTTGTAGACTGGGTGCTGTACCCCGTGGACCTTGTTTTGCTCGGCTCGTTCTACCACGAGCACCATGCTTACCACCTGGTTGGTGGTAGAGATGTATAGCAACAGTGGTTCCCTTTCGCGTGGGGTCACCAGTACTGGCGAGGTGGACAGTAGGTGCTTGAGGTCTTCGAATGCTTCCTATGCCTCGTTGGTCCACTCGAATTTGTTAGCCTTGCGGAGGGGTTAGTAGAAGGGCAGTGCTTTTTCGCCCATTCGACTGATGAATTGACTGAGCGTCGCGATTCGCCCAGCCAGCTGCTGGACACCTCTTATGTTCTTCGGCTTCTCCATGGCTAGTATGGCTTTTCTTTTCTTCGGGTTCGCCTCGATCCCTCTCACAAAGATAAGATACCCGAGTAGTTGTCCAGATGGTACGTCGAAGGCGCATTTGTCCGGATTGAGCTTGATCCGGTAGCGGTCAAGGTTGGCGAAGGTTTCGTGCAAGTCGTTGATTAGTGAAGCTTCCTCTTTGGTCTTGATTACGATGTCGTCGGCATAGACTTGAATGTTGTGACCAAGTTGGTTTTTGAGGAAGGCCTGCATGCACCGCTGGTAGGTGGCTCCTGCGTTCCTTAGCCCAAAGGGCATTGTGTTGTAGTAGAACACACCAAAAGGCGTTGTAAATGCCGTTTTTTCTTGATCTTCCTCCTTCATTCGAATCTGGTTATAGCCTGAGTAGGCGTCGAGGAACTAGAGGCACTCACATCCCGCGGTGGAGTCGATGATCTGGTCGATTCGCGGTAGCGGAAAGTGGTCCTTCGGGCAGTGCTTGTTCAGAGAGGTGAAGTCCACGCACATCTGCAGGATATCCGTGTCCTTTTTTGGTACTAGCACTGTGTTGGCGAGCCAAGTACTTTCCTTGATCTCGCGTATAAATTTGGCGTCGAGGAGTCTGTTGATCTCCATTCCGACTGCCTTTGCTCTTGGTTCAGACAGTCGCCGAATTGTTTGTTTGACTGGCCTTGCGTCTGGGTTGACATTGAGTGCGTGCTCGGCGAATTCCCTAGGAACTCCTGGCATGTCCGCTGGACACCAGGCGAAGATTTCCCAGTGCTCATGGAGGAATTCGACGAGCGTGAGTTCCTATGCGGAACTCAAGTTGTTGGCGATTAAGGCCGTCTTGGAGGGATCCGATGGGTGGACCTAAACTTTCTTCGTGTGCACCGATGAGTCGAAGGATAAGTCAGGTGAGCTTGGCCGGCTTAGGGGAGGCAGACTGTTGTCTATTGACTCCTTCAATCTTGAGAGTTCCTCCTGCATGCCGAAGGACTGGGAGATTCTGTTGAATTCCCTGTCGCAACTGTCGGATCTCTCAAAGCTCCCGTTGATTGTGATGATGTCGTTAGGGCCCGGCATTTTCATCTGTAAGTAGGCGTAGTGAGGCACATCCATGAACCTGGCGAACGCGACGCGTCTGAGGATGCAGTGGTACTGTAAGGGCCAGTCAACGACTTTGAAGTCGATGCGCTCACGTCAAAAGTTTTTCGGCGTGCCAAAGATGACGTCGAGGTTGATTTTACCAAGAGGGTACATGCCTTTGCCTGGGAGGATGCCGTGGAATGTTGTGTCTGAGGCCTCTAGGCAGGTCAGAGGGATGCTCATTGCTCGCAAGGTACTCGCGAACATAAGGTTGATGCCGCTTCCGCCATCTATGAAGACGCGGCTCATGTCGAAGCCTCCAATTTGCACCTCGAGGACGAGGGGACAATGGCCTGGACGAGGTACCTGGCGCGGGTGGTCGCGCTTGTCAAAGGTAATGCAGGAGTCACTTCCACTGAGGTACTCAGTGGTCGATGGTGGTGAGTTTGTCGCCAAGTTTACTTGGCGAGTGATGGCCTTCTGCACCCGATTCGAGGGGCGTCCATTTTGGATCATCATGGTACCCATGGCCCGTGGGTATGGTTCGCCTCCGTGGTGCTGGTCTGGCATAGCTGCATTTGGGGGTGGTCCAGGTGGTGGTGGCGGCGGAGCTCCATGTGCCACAACTCCTGGGGCGGCTCCGTAGCCCCTGTTGACAGCGTCGCGATTCATCCGGGCTAGACCCTCATGAAGCTTGAGGAACTCGCGACAGTCCTTGAGGAGGTGGCTGGACTTCTTTTTGTCGTCGTGCTTGTCGATGTAGAAGTGCACAGTGCATGGCCCGGACAACTTGTCTTCTATGGATGTTGCGGGTGCCTCATCGCGAGTACGGCGCTGCCATACTTGCGTGGTTTTCCCGGAGTCGCGGTCTCCACTGCTGCGGTAGCCGCTGTTGCGGTTGTCGTCGCGTCTGTCGGCATAGCCGGCTGCGACCATGTTGACGCCATCGTGGTTATCATAGATGCGCATGCAACGTTTACTTCGGCGGTCGCATCTGCGTTCGAGTTCTGCTTCATCGTCGGAATGAATGCAATTCTTCACCGAATCTTCTCCATTTGCCCATCAATTCGCGATTTCCATCAGGTGGTCGATGGTTTTGGTCTTCGAGCGGCCTAGCTCTTCCCTGAGGTCTATGCGGTGTACGCCGCCATTGAATGCGTCAATCGCGTGATCCTCCGAGATATTTTCCGCGGAGTTCTTGATGATGGACCACCTCTAGATGTATGAGCGTAGTGACTCTCTCGATCATTGCTGGCAGCATCTCAGCTCTTCAATTGATGCGGGCCTTTTGTAGGTGCCCTTAAAGTTGCGCACGAAGCTGTAGACCAGCTCTTCCCAACTACGAATGGATCTGCGTGGGAGGTTGTTGAGCCATGCTCAGGCGGCGCCCTGCAGCTGTATCTGCAGGCATTGCATAGTCGTGTTTCGACTCCTGCCGTGGAGCCTGACGGAGGAGATATGGTATTCTAGCCATATTTTCGTGTCCTGTAGACCGTCGAACTTCGGGTTTTCTGATAGGAGCTTAAACCCCTTGGGCATTCGCTTTTGCCTGATGGCCCTGCTGAAGCATCTAGCGCCACAGAGCTCCACATCTTCGTATTCTGAGTCAGTAGACCGGGCACGTCGCGCCCTTGATTTGTCGATTTTGCGCTGCATGATGTCATCACGCGCATCGTAGTAGTGGTCGTGCCTCCATGAGCGGCGGCGTCGAGACAGGTCGTGACTGTCGTTGCTAGATGAGGGCGAGGAGTAGCGTTTCGCCAGGGCCTTGCCTTTTTTTGGCTCCAGCGCTGGCTCTTTGTCGAGAGCAGCCTCGACTAATCCCAAGCCTCCGATCATAGATCGGTGCATGGAAGCTCTGGGATATCCAGCTGGCAGCTGATTGTTGAGCAGGTACATGGTGGCCGCTGTCACCGCTGCCTGTGGCGTCTTTGGGACCATGTTGCCCCGAGTGTCGACTGTCATAGAGCTGAAGTCGAGGAATTTTGTAGCTTCTATGCGCTCCTTATCGGTGAGATGGGCCATTCGAGATCGTCTCTTGTTGGCCACGTACTCGTTGCCCTTGGAGGAAGATCCTCCGTGGGACGAGAGTCCGGCCCATCGAAGGCTCGACTCATCTGCCGCCTTTTTACGCGCTTCGAGTTGCGCGATTGTTTGCAGCTGGCGTCTGTATTCTTCCTTAAGTAGCCAATGGTAGCCCATTAGCATCTCTTGCGATGTGCCTAGAGGTAGGGGATTGCCTCGCAGAGCTTCTCGGCAACGGGCCCACTCAAGATCGTTGAGCCTGATCACGACACGCTCGCCGGTGTGCTCATTCACCATGGTGGGAGGTTCGGCTGCCCCTCCGTTGTTGACGGGGGCGCCGTTGGTAGGGCCGCCGTTGGGTGGTCCACCATTGGGTATACCGCTGTTTGGCGGGTTGGCTTCATGGCCACCATTGCCCGTGTTGTCGTGATTGGGGGAGGAGTCGCCCGCGTTGATGACGGCGCACATGAAGTGGTTGGGGAAGCTGCTGCTCCCACAACTTTCAGATCCGGAGCCGTAGGCTCCATCTTCAGTTGCCAGATCACCTAGATCGGATTCACGACTGCTGTCGCTGACCGTATTCTTAACTGTTGTCGAGGCATTCAGCTCGCTGAGGGTGCTGATCGGCATAGGGAACCACGATGCTGGAGCAATCGATGCTGTCGTTGGCTGGTCAGGCATGTGAAGCATTCCCATCTGAGCAACTTGGAAGCGGAAGCTCCTGATCGCCAAGCTGATTCCATCGCCCACGGACTCAAAGGCCGGGCGAGTGGCTGGCGTGTGGATGGTGAAGTCGAATGCGCCGAGGAGTTGGTGGATCTCCGTTGTTGCGGAGTTGTAGATCGCAGTTGATGGGGCCGAAGAAGCCACAACATCATCATTCCCACTTCCCACAGACGGCGCCAATTTACGAGGGTTTAACTCATCAATGCCCATTGTTATGGACTTGGGTTTTGGAGAAGGAGGGAGCGTTGGAAGCATCTATTGGCTAGCAAACAAGCACACAGGGGACTCGAAGATTTACCCAGGTTCAGGCCTCGTAGAGGTCCCTACTCCTTCTTGTCTTCTCATGGAATTATCAAAGGAATCGAGGATTACAATGGTTCGCAGATGCAATCTGGCGAGGGTTGTGGAAACTAGGGTTGCGTGTGTCCTCCTCGCTGCCCCTCCTAGCCTTTATATAGATAGGCTAGGTCTCGGATAGCAGGTCGAGTCGGTTACAGGTTAGGGTTTCCCTTTAAACTTTCTATCTTTAACTTCTTCTTGTTCCGCAAGCGATCGAGAGTCCGTAGGTTACTCGAGTTCTCCATTTGGGCCTTGGTGACACCGTGGGATTCCGCTGTATTCAGGCCGTATATACCAAGCTCGAGTACCTGTAGGATATACCCATGTCACTATGGGAATGCCATTGGAGATGCCAAGTCACCCGGAGATGAAGCGCCAAGTGGAGAATCTTGACTTCCTGCTATATGATAGACAAAAGGAATTGGACAATGCTCAAACCTACGCCAACCACAACCTGGCCATTGCCGCTAAGAAGGACCAGACTTTCGCCATGCTAGTCAAGGATCGCCAATCACTTCGCTCGTCTTTGCAAGAAGGTGGCCGACCTCGAGAAGACCATCCAGGAAAAAGAAGCTTAGCTTGTAGCAAAAGAAGAAGATGAAGACATCGAGGGAGATATTCACTCATACCTCAGTGATGAGAATGACTACCTGGAGGATGATGCCATGGATTTCTACACCGATGATGATGACTCCGACTTCATTGATGATGAGTAGATGCACCTGATCGCTACCGTAGGAAGGAGTTGTATCAGTCCCATTGTATCTTAGATTCAACGAATGGTTATTAAAACCATCTATTTGCCTTTTGTGTTGTGCTGTGTGTTTGTATTGTGTCCATGAATGAATGAATGAGGAGAAGTTAGTTGCAAAACCTGAGTTCAAACTCAAAGTTTTAGCTTTTGAAAACAAAACCATGAACCTTAGTACTTTCCCTCTTACCCCTTTATCTATCTCAATCTTCAGATGACTCGTGGAAACCCTAGAGGAAGCAGCTCATCGCAGGACCCAATGTTGCAGATTCTGCAAATGCTAGTTTCCGATCGTGAAGCTAGTAGAGCCGAGTTCCAAGCTAACCTAGCCACCCTACAACAGATAGCTCAGATGGCCCACAATAATCAAGGCCAAGGAAATTAGGATCATCATGGATCCAAGCTTAAGAATTTTCAGAATACCAATCCCCTTATCTTTAACAAATCTAAGGATCCTTTAGATGCTGATGACTGGCTGCAGACAATAGAGAATAACCTAGAAGTCACAGGAGTTGACGCCAATGAGAAGGTACTATTTACCACCCACTATCTGGCAGGAGATGCAAGAGCCTGGTGGAATAGTACTCGTACTATGAACCATGGTCAGATCATGACCTGGGAAGCTTTCAAGATCAAATTTAGCCGCACCCATGTGCCCCAAGGTTTAGTCACCCGGATGAGAGATGAGTTCATAGAACTGAAGCAAGGAAGGATGATGGTCGTTGAATACCGTGCCAAATTTCTATCCCTCGCTAGATATGCCCCTGATGAGATTAACACTGAAGCCAAGAAGAAGGAAAGATTCATGAACAGACTGCATGATGAGATGCAAACAGTGTTAGTCAACATCCGTTTTGAAAATCTCGAAGAGCTCGTAGATTACGCCATCCAGATGGAACGGAAGATAAACCAAGCAAATGACAACCGCAAGCACCGAATGATGCACTAGACTGGGTCCCACAACACCCAGAAGTATCGCCCCAACCCATCTGTAGGATATACCCCAAGAAACAATAGACCCCCGATGTCTAATCCAAGCTACCCCAATCGTAGTGGAGGAAACGTGAAGTCCGGAGGAAACCACAAAAACAAACCCGACAATTCCAACAATTTCAACCGTGCACCACCAAAGTCCAACAACAACAACAACAATACTGCCCCAAGGACTAGAAGCAATGTCGTGCCTTTTGCAGCCAAAGACAAGTCCCAGATCACTTGCTTTGAGTGTGGAGTCAAGGGTCACTACTCCAACGAGTGTCCCAAGAAGATCGCAGCCACCACCAATGTGAATGCCCCAACTTAGCAGCAGCGCCGTGTTTAGCCTAGAAGAAGATTTTCCCTAGGGAATTTGCTCAACCACAACGGTCGTCTGTTCCACATGAATGCTGAAGAAGCCTAGGAAGCGCCATATGTCGTGGTGGGTATGTTTTCTGTTAACTGAGTACTTGCAAGAGTGTTGTTTGATTCTGGAGCATCGCACTTGTTTGTTACAGAAGAATTTGCATGCACTAGTAAGATTCAACCAACAAAATTGAAGCATGTTATGATAGTTCAAATACCTGGTTCAACCACCAAAGCTAGAAAAATTAGCGAGGTTGTACCTATCAGAATCCATGGGATAGATTTTTATGCCAAACTAATAGTACTTGGAACCAAAGGTTTGGAAGTAGTACTAGGAATGGATTGGATGTCGAAACATAAAGGATTAATCGACTGTGCCAAGAAAGCCATAACCATGAACAGTAGCTCTGGAGTATCAGTAGAGCATGTATCAGAAACCTTGCCCCGTTAGTTCAAATGCAACAAGAGTCTAGCCCAACCAACCATAAACCAAGTCAGAGTAGTCTATGAATACCCCAACGTATTCCCAGATGAATTGCCCGGTATGCCCCTAGATCGGGATATCGAGTTCATTATTGAACTAATTCCTGGAACTAGACCCATAGCTCAGAGACCTTATAGTATGAACCCATCTGAATTAGTGGAGCTGAAGAAGCAAGTGGATGCTATACTGGAGAAAGGTTTGATTCAACCAAGCGTATCGCCATGGAGATCACTTGTTCTGTTTGTGGACAAGAAAGACGGAGGTAACCGTTTGTGTATAGATTATCAGAAGTTGAATGATGTCACCATCAAGAACAAGTACCCACTGCCAAAGATTGAGGATCTATTTGATCAGTTGACTGGTGCCAAAGTGTTCTCTAAGATTGATCTTAGAACTGGTTATCACCAACTCAAGATTCGTGCAACGGATATTCCAAAGACCGCCTTTACCACCAGATATGGATTGTATGAGTATACGGTCATGTCTTTTGGATTAACCAATGCCCCCGCTTATTTCATGAATTTCATAAATAAGATTTTTATGAACTTTCTAGATAAGTTAGTCGTTGTGTTTATCGATGATATTCTAATCTATTCCAAGTCAGAAGAAGACCATGAGCAACACTTGAGAACCATCCTTGAAACCCTAAGAGAGCATCAGTTGTATGCCAAGTTCAGCAAATGTGAATTCTGGTTGAAAGAATTAGGATTCCTCGGACATATTGTGGCGGCAGGAGGAGTCGCTGTTGATCCCACCAAGATCAAAGATGTTGAAGAATGGGAAGCCCCAACCACTCAAACCCAAGTCCGTGCATTTCTCAGATTAGCAGGATATGATCGCAAGTTCGTTGAGGGATTTCGAGCATCGCAAGACCGATGACCCAATTGTTGAAGAAAGACAAGAAGTTTGAATGGACCGACAAATGTGAAGCAAGCTTTCAAGAGCTCAGGAGGAGATTGATTTCAGCCCCAATATTGATTACACCAGATATCAAGAAGCCTTTTGATGTGTATTGTGATGCATCCAAGATTAGTCTCGGATGTGTGTTGATGAAAGAAGGCAAAGTCATCGCATATCTGTCTCGACAACTGAAGCAGCATGAGAAAAACTACCCTACCCATGATCTTGAATTAGGAGCTATAGTTTTCGCCTTGAAGACATGGCATCATTACCTTATGGGTAATCGCTGTGAGATTTATTCAGATCACAAGAGCCTGAAGTATATTTTCCCCCAGAAGGAACTGAATATGAGGCAAAGGAGATGGATAGAGTTAATCAAGGAATATGACCTTGACATTCACTATCACCCCGATGAAGCCAATGTGTTAGCAGATGCTCTTAGCAGATTGCCGTGTAGATTAAACTCCATGATCAAAGAAGCCCAGCCAAGTTTGCATGAGTTGGAGCAGTTTAGAATAGAGCTAGTTAGCAAAGGATTTTTAGCTAGCATTGAACTTCAACCCACGTTGATCGGTCAGATCAAGGAAGCTCAGAAAGGAAATGCAAGTATCGATGGAATCAAACATCATATCGGTACAGGAAAGGTACCTCGATTCACCGAAGATGAAGAAGGATTTTTGTGGTACAAAGGACGTATCTGTGTGCCAACAGATTCGGAGCTGAAGCAAGTTATCATGCAAGAAGCTCATGATACTCTTTATTCTATCCACCCTGGAGGAACAAAGATGTATCAGGATTTGAAAGAGCAATTTTGGTGGCACAAGACGAAGAGAGAAATCGGCAGCTACATAGCCAAGTGTGATATCTGTCAGAGAGTCAAAGCGGAAGATCAGAGACCCGTAGGACTGTTGCAACCATTGCAGATTCCAGAATGGAAATGGGATTCCGTTGGAATGGACGTTATCACCGTTTGCCTACTTCTAGTAGGGGAAATGACTCAATCTGGGTCATAGTTGATAGACTGTCCAAGGTAGCCCATTTTATACCTGTCAAGACAACCTACTAGAGTTCGAAGCTAGCAGAGTAGTGATGACCCACAAGTATAGGGGGTGTATCGCAGTATTTTCGATAAGTAAGAGTGTCGAACCCAACGAGGAGCAGAAGGTGCTGGCTAGTGGTATGGATCAGGAATTCTCTGCAAATACTTAGCAAACGGATTTTTAGGGGTTTTTGATAAAGTAAGTAAAAAAGTACGAGTAAATAAAATACAGTAGGAATAAATGCAGAAAGTGGCCCAATCCTTTATGCAGCAAAGGACAAGCCGGTTGTATTTCTTAAGATGACCAAACGTTCTTGAGGACACATGGGAAGACTGTCAAGTGCTTTCCCTTCATATAGTTGATTAATCTTCTTTAGCTTGCTAAGTGTTGTGTGGGTGAACCTATGCTAATGTACCGCCCCATCCAAGACTAATACATACTTGTGATTATACCCCTTGCAAACATCCGTAAGTACAAGAAAGTAATTAAGGTAGAAACCTAACCACAGCTTTAAACTCTAAGACCCTTACGTCCCTTGTGTAATGGTTTCCTAACGGGGGTTCAGGTTTCTGTCACTCCGGCAACCCCTACGACTAGTAGCCAAATACACAATGCATTCCCCTAGGCCCATATAGGTGAAGTGTCATGTAGTCGATGTTCACATGACACCACTAGAAGAAGTACACCACAACTTAAATAACAATCTATTGAATCTTTCTCAACGCAACTCCACTACTAACAACAAGACTTCTCCCATGTCCTCGAGAACAAAACGAACTACTCACAAGACATCGTATGGATCATGATCAGAGATGGAATAATGATGTATAACAATCTGAACATAAACAATAATTCAATGGTTCACTCAATAGAATCAACTACAAAGAGTAATCAACACCGGGAATGTTTCCCCTATGAACTATAGCAAGATTCAACCAATTGTTACAGCAATATTGAGATGGTGATGAGGGTTCTGATGGTGATGATGGTGGTGATGATGATGATGATGATCCTGATTAAGTCCAGCTTGATGGTGGTGTTGATGGCGACGATCTCCCCTCTCCGGGAAGGAATTCCCCGGCAAAAATCTGTCTGCCGGAGAGATCTTTCTCTCTCAGTGTTTTCCGCCGCAGAGGTGGCAGAATCTTTCTATGGTCGCTCCCCGAGTCTTAGGGTTTCGGGAGGTTGATATACGCCAGAGGGGAGAGGTTGGAGTGGGCCAGGGTGGCCACACCACCTCCAGGCGTGTCCTAGGGCTGCCCGCGCCATGGGGTGGTGTGGGCCCCCTGTGGCCCACCTCCACTCCATCTTCTAGCATCCTTAGTCTTCTGGAAAAATAGGATTTTCCGTATATTTTCCCGGATTTTCTGATCTTCGCGAATTTTGCCTCCAAATAGCACCTTTTCCATCAGAATCCTGACTGCAGCAGTCCATGCTCCAAAAGTCATCAACCATGCAAAAATAGATGAAATAACATAAGTATCACCTCTCAATACGAAATATATCGATGGATAATAATGAATTAAGACATAGAATAGTGATGCAAAATGGACGTATCAACTCCCCCCAAGCTTAGACTTCGCTTGTCCCCAAGGGAAACTGAGCTCAATAAACATGGCCTCAAGTTTATGGAGTGAAGAGCCGATAAAAGAATACGGACAAGAAGCATCACATTCATCAAATACATAGATCATAATAGAAGATAACTCACTATTATATAACTCAACTTGAAATAAGTAAAGGAAACACAATAAATATACATAAAGTGAATCATAATTGGTAATGGAAAACTTAGCTCTTGGTCGAAGAATAGTTGATAATTTGTTGGAGTTCACAAATAGCTGGTTTTCAATGGTAGCTTTCAAAGTAGTAAACATCAGGGTAAGAGCAATGTGCAAAACAAGGAACATAAGAAACATGATTGAATAAATCACCATATGAATGAATTAAACACATCAACTCAAAATACTTGCTGAGATAGAAGGGAGTAGGTTTACTGACTCAACTATAAAGTAAAAGAAAGGCCCTTCAAAGAGGGAAGCAGGGATTGCAAGTCTCATAAAGAGCTCCCAAAAATTATGATACTTACTAGCTTTCAGCTCTCATTGCCCCTATCATAGGCATATTTAGGTGATTAAGGTTAAAGTGACACAACTAAGAGGATATGCTTAACAAGTTATAGGTTGAAATCTCATGACCCTTACTTATGAGTACCGATCCTCATGCTACTCAACTTCAGTCACGAGCAAGCTCTTGTCATTGTAAATACATGCGTATCATTGAGAACCGCCAACGGGGTACCCATTGCACATGACACAGGAGCTATCCCATAATCAAAATGACAAGGCAAGCAGACAATGAGCATATCAGTGATCTTTTTATTTGCTATTTGCATAGGTTTTTATTGAGGATGCTTCATAGAATGCTCACTATAGTTATGTTGAAAGTTTCCACCATGATTAGGCATGGCTTAGGCTAGCGGCCCAGGCGTTTCTCTAACACACATATAAACTCCATGATCTTACAAGTTCCACTTTTATTTCACACCGCCGGGATCCATAAGCAAAAGAACATGATATCAACTTGGTACAAGTACCAATGAAGTGTTGAAAGCGGTCCCCATGATACATGGTTCTGCTAACTTCAACTCATAAAGCGCAAGCATATACACAACAAAGAAGGACCCAATGGTTCAAGTTTATTAAATGCAAGAAAGTAAAGTGTGCCATCAAGTTCGTGAGAGCTTTAATCAATAATTTTCACATAACAAGTTTAATTTGGGAGGTAGATAAAACAAGAATTTACTTGGAATAGCAATAATGCTACTAGGTAGGTATGGTGGACACAAATGGCAAAGGTTTTGGTTTAAAGGAGGTGGATGCACGAGAAGAATACCCTCTCAGTACAGGTTTTTGACTAGCAAGGCTGGGTAGCAAGTATAAGAGTTGAAGGAAACAAACAAGCATACAAGTGATAAAGACAAACATGCAATCTTACTTGGAAGCACAAAAGATCTTAACTAGAGAATACTAGACTTATGATCAAATCAAGAAAGAAAGATGATGAAATTATTTTTCTTTAGAGTACTTCTATCTTTTTTCTTTTCAACTCTCAAAAAGGTGTTGCTACTGACCGAGCCAGGTTTGCAAAACCAACTAAATTAACTCAATGATCCCAGAGTGCTACCAATACTAACAACAAGATCAATCATATAACCACGAATTGAAAACTAATATAAGCTATGCAAAAGAGTGAATGATAGAACTTCTCATTAATATTCCATAACGGCAACTCACACCAAGGGATACATATCTAACGAGAGAGGGGAAACTTCCATAATGCAAACCATACTACATAATAACTCCTCTATTCATGATATGTCTCTACTAAAAAGGTAAAAAGATAGAAGATAGTGATGTGATACCGCGACACTCCCCCAAGCTTGGAACAAACCAAGGGGATGCCAAACCTGATGACGAATTACTCCTTTGGTGGTGGTGGTATCCTCTTCATGAGCTCTCTGATCAGTTTCCCCAAGTCCTCAATCTCGAAAGTGAGATTACGAATCAGCTGTGAGTTTTGCTCAATGCGGCTCATGATCATGTCGTGTTGAGAATTCCAGCTCTTTCTATTCTTTCCCCACTCTTCCTCCTTGAAGTCTTCTTTTCCTGCATGGCTAGAACGAGGCAAATCCCAATTGGAGGGTAATTTCTCCCTGGGCATATTCTGGTATTGATGCTCATGGATAAGGGTATGGAAAGGATTCCTGGTGCGTGGAGGAAGTGACCAGGGATCTGAACGGTGATGAGGAGGCTTCCTCCAATGGCTGGATTTGCCACCACTCCAATGCTTGCAACGGTAGTGCCGGCGTGCGGGTGTTGGCCTTGCTCCTCTTCACCTTCACTCTTGACCTCCTTCTCCTTCCCGGGGTCTTGGAGGTCTTCCTCCATGGGCTCCTTCCCTTTATCCTTGGCAGACACCATTATGCTTCTAAGCTTTCAAAGAGTATGTCCTGACAGAAACAGATCGAAACAAAAACACGACGAAAACACGATATACAGACCTCGGGGGATCCGGGGGGTTTATATATTATGAAGTTTCATATCAAAAGGAAGGTACTAGGAGAAAACGAGTCGGAGGCGGAGTCCTGGGTGGCCTCACCACCTGGTGGCGCGGCCAGGGGTGGGCCCGCACCATGGGGTGGTGTGGGACACCCCGGTTCCGGCTCTGTCCCTTTTTCGCTTCGAAACTTTCCTTATCGACTGAAAACTGCAAAAATATAGTTGGATTGTATTTTCGCGGAACTTTTCTTACCAGAACTGTTACCTATTTGAAAACAGACTCTGCAGGTCTCTGAATTTGGTATCTAGTAGATTCTTCCGGAGTCATTACTTGAATATCATCGATATCTTCATCTTCATACACTTATTACTTGAGTCATAAAACCCTTCTCTTCCTTATTACACCATTATCTCCACTTCCTGGAAATTTCTTGCACACATAACTTCACACAGTTCTCATTAGCAACATTAGTATAAGTGAAGTGATAAAACCTTTTGAGTCCAACTTCAACTGAAAACCATCAAAACAAAAGATACTGTAGCAACTCCTTCCGAAAACCCAAAAAGAATTCAAAAAGGAAATCGAATAAAGAAGCAAATGCAAGATTGGCAAAATCTGTCAAAACAGACCAGCAGGTAAAGATCAGTTTTTTCGAAAATCTTTTGTTGCTCAAATCAAAAAGTGCAAAACTAACGAAAGTTAAATAACAACCTGGGTCAGAAGCACAAACAATTACAGCTCAATCCGACATACAGAGATCTCTCACGAATTTTTATGGTGAACACAAAAATCTGTTTCGGGACAGCAACTTCCCCAAATATTACTTCTCTCTCAATAGAGGTTGATCTTGACACAAAAACCAAACAAAACGGATAAGGAGCGATTATTACCGAAGTAATAACTTCCAAGACTCAAAAAAACAAAAACAAACTGAAAGCAAAAACAAATTGGGTTGTCTCCCATAAAGCTCTTTCTTTATAGCCTTTAAGATGGGCATGATAATTTTGAAGAAGCTCTCATAGGGATATGAATTGAAGTGAAAGAGAGCATTAAGAAGCGAAAACACACACACATTTAAGTATAACCCACTTCCTATGCAAGGGAATTTTGTAAACAAACAAGTTATTGAAACCAGAGGTAACTTGCATAAGAAGACAAAAGAAGTGCAACATAAAAACTTTCAGCATAAAACGAGGAAACTTGATATTATTAAGATACGTAAGAACACTTTTCCCTCTCTCATAGTAGCTTTCAGTATCATGCATAAACTTAACAATATAGCTATCGCAAGGGACATCATAGCAATGATCACTTATCCTAACAGAAAGCACAGGAATACTAGCTCTCATAACACTACTATGTGAAACAATATTAGAGGTATCCTTACAAAGGATAGGGTGTCCCTCTTTCTCATACTTGGTGACAAAGTCTTTCACATTTGCTATTATAGGTTCATCAACCATTTGTTTATCAGGTTCAACAGCCTTATACATACTTTCATCTACCATACTAGCCATCATAGAATGTTCCTTTACCTTAACTGGGAAAGGCATTTTCTCAATATATGGTTTAGGTAAAACATGATTAGCAGTATAAACTTCAGTATTTCTTGTAGGAACACTCTTAGCAACATCTTTATAAGGTTCATGATACTTATTCCACTTCTTTTTAGGAACTTCAATGTAGGAAGCAAAAGCCTTAAAATAAGAAGCAATAGCTTGAGAGTCTAGACCATAAGCATTTTTAATATTTTGAAAGTCATCAGTTCCCATAAAAGATTCAATGCATTCATAATCATAATTTATACCTGACTTTCTACCTTTGTCATTCTCCCAAGCTTCAGCATTGTCTTGAATACGATCTAGAAGATCCCATTTAACTTCTTCTTCCATGCGAGTGAATGATCCAGCGCAAGAAGCATCCAATAAATCTTTATCATGTAGAGGGAGCCTTGCATACAACTTATTGATAATAATATTGTTGGGGAGCTCATGAATGGGACATTTGAGCATTAGTAACTTCAATATCCCCCAAGCTTGAGTTGTACTCTCTCCATCAAGAGGCCAAAAGTTGTATGTTTGATTCTGATCTTTATGAATCTCACTAGGAGGATAAAACTTTGAATAAAATAGAGGCACTATTTCCTCCCATTCTAGAGCTTGACCATTCTTCAGCAGCTTATACCATTCCTCAGCTCTTCCTTTTAGTGAAAATGAGAATAACTTCTTCTTAACTTGATCTGTAGAAATACCTACACACTTGAACAACCCGCATAATTCATGTATAAAGAGTAAATGATCACCAGGATGGACAGTTCCATCCCCAACATAGTAGTTATCCATAACACGATCAATAATTCTTGTAGGTATTTTGAAAACATCATTCTCAGCAGGTGGTGGCTTATCTACTACCTTAGCAGTGGTAGTAGCATTGCCAAATAAGAAACTCAGAGAATTATCCATAACGAAAATAAAGCAACTAGAACAAGTAAACAATACTCACAATAGAAGTTTCCTTTACCAGTTCCACTCTCCAATAGCGCTTCACTCCCCGGCAACGGCGCCAGAAAATAGTCTTGATGACCCACAAGTATAGGGGGTGTATCGCAGTATTTTCGATAAGTAAGAGTGTCGAACCCAACGAGGAGCGTAAGGTCTTTGTCTAGTGGTATGGATCAGGAATTCTCTGCAAATACTTAGCAAACGGATTTTTAGGGGTTTTCGATAAAGTAAGTAAACAAAGTACGAGTAAATAAAAGACAGTAGGAATAAATGCAGCAAGTGGCCCAATCCTTTATGCAACAAAGGATAAGCCGGTTGTATTTCTTAAGATGACCAAACGTTCTCGAGGACACATGGGAAGACTGTCAAGTGGTTTCGCTTCATATAGTTGATTAATCTTCTTTAGCTTGCTAAGTGTTGTGTGGGTGAACCTGTGCTAATGTACCGCCCCATCCAAGACTAATACATACTTGTGATTATACCCCTTGCAAACGTCCATAAGTACAAGAAAGTAATTAAGGTAGAAACCTAACCACAACTTTAAACTCTAAGACCCTTACGTCCCTTGTGCAATGGTTTCCTAACGGGGGTTTAGGTTTCTGCCACTCCGGCAACCCCTACGATTAGTAGCCAAATACACAATGCATTCCCCTAGGCCCATATAGGTGAAGTGTCATGTAGTCGACGTTCACATGACACCACTAGAAGATGTACCACAACTTAAATAACAATCTATTGAATCTTTCTCAACGCAACTCCACTACTAACAACAAGACTTCTCCCATGTCCTCAAGAACAAAACGAACTACTCACAAGACATCATATGGATCGTGATAAGAGATGGAATAATGATGTATAACAATCTGAACATAAACAATAATTCAACGGTTCACTCAATAGCATCAACTACAAAGAGTAATCAACACCGGGAAAGTTTCCCCTATGAACTATAGCAAGATTCAACCAATTGTTACAGCAATATGGAGATGGTGATGAGGGTGCTGATGGTGATGATGGTGGTGATGATGGTGATGATCCCGATTAAAACCGGCTTGATGGTGGTGTTGATGGCGATGATCTCCCCTCTCTAGGAAGGAATTCCCCTGGCAGAAATCTGTCTGCCAGAGAGATCTTTCTCTCTCGGTGTTTTCCGGTCCGCAGAGGAGGCGGAATCTTTCTATGGTCGCTCCCCGAGTCTTAGGGTTTCGGGAGGTTGATATACGCCAGAGGGGAGAGGCTGGAGTGGGCTAGGGTGGCCACACCACCTCCAGGCGCGGCCTAGGTCTGCCCGCGCCATGGGGTGGTGTGGGCCCCATGTGGCCCACCTCAACTCCATCTTCTGGCATCCTTAGTCTTCTGGAAAACTAGGATTTTCCGTATATTTTCCTGGATTTTCTGATCTTCGTGAATTTTGCCTCCAAACAACACCTTTTCCATCAGAATCCTGGCTGCAGCGGTCCATGCTCCAAAAGTCATCAACCATGCAAAAATAGATGAAATAACATAAGTATCACCTCTCAATACGAAATATATCATTGAATAATAGTGAATTAAGACATAGAATAGTGATGCACAATGGACGTATCAAGTAGTACATTGCTAGAATTATCAGTTTGCGTGGAACCCCCAAGACCATAGTATCGGATCGAGGAACCCAATTTACCTAGAGATTTTGGCATAAAGTTCAAAAAGGATTAGGGACCAAGTTGAATTTCAGGATTGCTTATCACCCGCAGACCGATGGACAGACTGAAAGAGTCAACCAAATCCTAGAAGATATGTTGAGAGCATGTGTGTTAGAGTATAGATCGAAATGGAAAGATTGTCTGCCTTTCGCAGAATTCTCATACAACAACAACTATCAAGCCAGTTTGCAAATGGCCCCATTTGAGTTCTTATATGGGAGGAAGTGTCGTACCCCTTTGAATTGATCGCAAGTAGGAGAGAGTCAGATTTTCGGACCCGACATCCTACGAGAAGCTAAAGAGAAGGTTCACAAAGCTGTGAGCACCTCAAGACCGCCCAATCCAGATAGAAGAGTTATGCTGACAAGAGACGTAGAGACCTGACTTTCAATGTCGGAGATTTTGTGTATCTCAAAGTTTCACCGTTGAAAGGAATGCAGCGTTTTCAGCTGAAAGGAAAGTTAACCCCCAGATATATTGGACCCTTCAAGATTTTGAATCACCGAGGAGAAGTATCTTATCATCTGGAACTGCTAGAGGAGATGTCAGCCATCCTTAATGTGTTCCATATCTCGTTACTTCGCAAATACCTAGAAGTGCCGGAGAAGACCGAAGTTTTCAAGAACATCGATCACCGAGCCATTGATATAAACAAGGATCTGACGTATCACGAAGTGCCCATCCGTATCTTGGAAGAAGCCTTCAGAACCACCATGACCCGGAGTATCAAATTTCTCAAGATCCAATGGAGCAACCATACCGAAGAAGAAGCTACCCGGGAGCGAGAAGATTACATTAGGACTGAATTTCCAGATCTCTTTAGTTCCTAGTTTTTCTTAAATCTCGGGACGAGATTTTTTTTAAGGAGGGAAGGTTTGTAACACCCCAAATCTTTAATCAAGGTTATCAAGTTCCTAATCACCCAATTTAGGGTTAACAAAAACTTTTATTAAGAAGAAAGCATATGAAGGCATGTGTATTTGCATTAGTGTAGAATTGAGTGTATATGACATGCTTGATTGTTCTAAATGTTGTGAAATGGTTTAAAGGTGAATGCCACATCATCTAGACCATTTAAAAATAAAATTCAAAGAGAAAGAAATCAAATAAGAATGAATAAAACAAATGGTCATTTTGACCATTTTAAACCACTAGGCCAGTTTAGGTGTTTCCTAGGAGAAGATTTCTAACAGAAACATTTCTATCTCTTTTGCCCCCTTGCTAGACCAAGTAAAGATGTCTCAAGACCCACTTTACAAACTTACAAAAACATCTAGCAAAGCCATTTAATTGACATTTCAAAATTGAATCAAGTGTATGTGTTAAGATCACACTTTTTCAAAAAACACATCAAATGAATTCACCTTGACCTATCCAAGAAAACCTAGTATCTCAAGCTTAAGACAAGTTCACCCAAAAAGTTTGAATAAAAAATTAAAAAATAATTTTCATGCGGCCATTTCATCAACACTTGGCAGGCACAGAATAAACACTAGACTAGATGCACTGTTTGGTACAATGATGTTCGACCATTTGGTCTCCAATTTAATCCCTGTCCCCTCTAAGCCTAACCCAGCCCCATACCAGCTCCCCCTTCACCGCTGGCACAGTGGAATGCCGCCCGTTCTTGGTCTTCACCGGCCGATAGTGGGCACCACGACATGAGCCACGCCATCCTCGCCCAAGACGCGCACCAGACACGCGAGCTCCTATCGCCACCCCCTGTCCACCCCACAATCGAAGCCCAGCCCTGGACCACACTAGAACCGCCGCCCACCGCCTCTATGCGCCGTGTCTAGAGCGCACCAGTACGCCCCGCCCGACCAGCCCGCACGCGCCGTGTCTTGACCTCCCCTCGCGTGCACAGACCCGCCATGATTGCAGCACCCGACAGACACCCCCGTTCACCGCTGCGCGACCCACAGTAGCCGCACGCTGCCGCAAACACCTCTGCCTCCGTCCAGAGCGTCGCAAGCATCAGACCAAACCAAGCCGCCCCACGCCGCACCTTTAAGTCTGTGAGAACCGCCAGGGAGCACCGCACCATCCTACACACTCGCCCGTGACTTTAAGGCACATTTGCCGCCCTCGCCGGAAACGCTAGCCCGCACCGCTCGGTCCCCTCATCGAGCTATAAAAGGAGGCCACCCCAGCCTCCATTCCTCACACCACTCGACTCCCCACTCACCACTAAGACTCCCACACCCCCTCCCGGAGCAAGGTGAGCACCACCGTGCCGGAATTGCACCGGAGTCTGCCGCAGCTAGAGGAGAAGGGCGCCGTCGATTGCGACCACCACAAGCCTCGCCGTGACCGTGCCTCGCTTCGCTGCCATCTACCATGCCGTTTGCCCCCGTCGCCGAGCCTAGCTGGAGCCCAGGTGAGCCCCGCTAGACCCCCATCACCGCGCTAGGTCTAGTTCCTCACCGGAGCTGTTCGTCGCCGACGATGATTATCGGCCGTTAGATTAGAAGTTGATCGCATGGCTCAGATTCGCCCATACCGTTTCGCTTAGTTAGTTTCACTGACCAGTGGGTTTGCGCTGTCAGCAGCCTGCTGCACCACGGAGTGCCACTGGGCCGGCCCGTTAGCTTTCCCGCGCTGGCCCGAAAATTCAAACAATTGATTTTCCATTTTAGATTAAATCCTATTATGTCCACATATTCAAAAATCAATTCAGAGAGTTTCACTTAACCAAATTGCATGATTCAAATTTTGCTAGAAAAGTAATTAAAATGTCTATCCAAGCCCGTTGGATTAAAATCAATTTCAGTTAGAGATAATCTTTAGAAAAAATAACAAAACAGAGAGTTTTGCAACTTCAAACATTTTTCAAAAATCAACCATAATAGCTTTTGAGTTGATTCCAACTCTCAAAAATTACATTTGACAATACCTATCTGAATATGTAATAATATTTAGGTTTGCATGCAGTGACTTTGGACTAGTACCAAAATATAATGCTATATAGGCATTTCTAGTCACTTTAAATCATTTAAATTGTAATCTTAAACTTTATAAAATGTGACCAACCCTTTAAATCACATTCCCATGTATTAGAATATGTGGTGATGACATGTGTCCACATGATCCCATATTTTAATTGGATAATATTAAATCTTAATTAATTTCAATGAGTAGAAATTACTTTTCTCAAATAAAATAAATGAAACTAGTTCTTTAAATCTTGTGATGAGTGTGATGATGCTAGATCATCAAGTTTGAACCTTAGTGTGGTAATTAGACTTAGTTAAGTATTGTTTGGTGATTATGTACCCCGTATTCATTTATAGACGATAGTACTGACCAAGTCTATGAGGAGGAGGAGTTCTACCCCGAAGAAGACGAAGAAAACTTCAATCACTGCACCAATCAAGGCAAGCTATTATTGGCAAGCCATTACTAGATGCAAGTTAACCTAAGCAAGATGCATTAGGCATGCTTGGTTATACATTTTGATTTATACCCATCCCAAGTTTTACTTGCAAGCTTTACTCTTTTACCTTACCAAAGTTCATTACTTTTAGTTAATGCTTTGTGAGGTTTTGGAAACATAATATAGATAGCATAAAGAGTATAAAACTAGGCCTTTACTAGATGTCATTCTATGGCATGAGATTGAGATTAGCATCCCTCATTAGTGAACACTCTTAACTTAGTGGCTAGTGGTAAGCATAAAACTTGATCACTTTAAATGGGAATACTTGGTGAAAATGATTGTGAAAACCTTGGAATGATGAGTCATTCTATTGAAATGTTTTGACATGTGTTGAGAAACACAAATGGATTTGATGATGAAAATGTTGAGTCATGATCCTTAGTCCTTTATAAAAACTGATGGTTGGGTTCGGAAGCGATACCATTCCAATTTTACCGTACAACCACAATACCTGAATTGGGTAAGGCTTAGCCGTAAGTTTATATGCATTAGTATGGGTTCCCTCGCAGAGGAGGTTTGAGCCGAGGCTACCTCTTGATGATGTCCACCTATGTAGTGCCCAGGATGGCAGATGGCCATGGCTGGGAGGCCAAGCTCATAGGGGAGGTGCTTATACTAGAGTGTGTAAAGGAAAGGTTATGATTGATTATCCGCATACTAAGTATGATGATTCAGGGTTATCCCTGATGGATGTATCGAATTTGTGGTGAAAGTGTATCACCTTTGTAGAGTGTCAAACTATTCGAATAGCCGCGTCCGCGGTCATGGACAGTTGGAGTGGCCATATTGTTCCATTGTCAGATGTTTTGAGAATGACTTATGAAATGAATTATGACTTTGACTTGTCCACAACAGAGTTGTGACTATGAAAACTAAGTTCCCACTTAGGTGATTTTAGAACATTAACTTAGCTTTCTTTGCTTCTAAACTCAGTTTAGATAAATCTGGCTTCTTGCAAAAAAACTTAGAGCGTAGGATTCCTACTAGAACTACCTTACTTGTTAGTGATAGTTTGCGAGTACTTAAAGAGTACTAATGGCTTTGTCCCTGGCTATTCCCGTGGCCAGACTATGATGAGGACTATCAGGAAGATGGACAGCAGGACGGCTATGACAACTAGGATCATCTCCAATCGTCAGCATTGCCTGTGACACTGAAGATGGAGCCCACCGGTATGCTTATATTTCCGTTGCTTGTTTGTATTAAGACTGGATCATGAGATCCCTTATTCGTGTAAGACCTTATTATGGTTTGTAATGGGTGATGTACTATGATATCCAATCCCTTATGTCTCACAAAAATGGTTATCCTGGGATTGCGATGTATGGCATAAGAGGCATCTGGGATTAAAAATCCGGGTGTTGACATAAACATTGCAATGGAAATCATGAGATTGATAGAAAATAGTCTTACAATGTCGCCAATCAAAGATGAGATCTACTACTACAAGTGATGGGATATGGCTATGTTGGTGGAGAAGGGTTTTGGAGGTTAGATCTGGGGCTCTAGCGGCTCTTTGGTGTTGTGGATGCAGGTTTCTAGGGTTCTGCGTCGGGGCCTTTCTCATCGCCCGAAGCCTCTTTATATAGGGGTCCATTCACGAAAGTTGTTCTGTTTGACCTAGCGGTGCTGATGGAAACTATACGGCGGGAACAAAATTCTGGCCGTATAGTTGGTCGTTAAAGCTTCAGTATCCACTTCACGACCCCTGGTTTCTTTGGGTTGTTGGAAATCTCGTATCTTTGACTTTAATGTTGTGATTCCCATCATCAAACGTCATTATCTGCGCAGAGAAAAATAGAAAGGAATGATTGCTTACCCTTTGATCATTAGGCGTTAGTGGTGGGTTTTAGAGAGATATTTCATCAAAAATATGAATAATATCTAGTTTAAATGTGAATGTAGATGGCTATATTTCACAGCCATCACTACCCTACAGCTGCAATGCGCTTCTTTTCCTCAAGGATGTTTACGGTTTCCTCAAGGAGTGCTCGACGGTGCGCTTCTAGGGCTTGGGCCTTGTCTTCCAATTCTGCATGTGTAAGTCCTGTGGCTGTCAGGATGGGTGTGGTGATTGCTTCTCCAAGAAGTTTACAGGAAACAGGGGTAACCACGTGTTCGTTGAATGGAGTATCCTTAGGCTCATCTGGGATCAAAGCTCCATCCGAGTCCTCCTCATATTCTTTGGCTATTACCTCATCAGTTGGGAGGTACTTAGTCAGAGTCTTCTTCTTCTTTGCCCTCTTGGTTATGCCGATAGAAAAGACGGATTTGGGTCCAAGTCCTGGAGTTAGGATACTATCAGTACTCTCGAACATCTAGATGCCAGGATTATCTATGAGATCCATGTCATCCTATGGTTTGAGAGAGTTTTCTCTGGATCCGTTCTCCATGTTGGTGTGCGTGCTTTGATCCATAGCTTCTCCTTCTTCGACGGTCTTGGAGTTGAATTCCTCTTCATATTCCATGGAGAACTTTCGAAAATCTGCCAACATCATGGAGTCATCCCAAGGTGCCTGTAGGTCGACGTTTGTTCCAATTCCCTCTAGCACCAAGTCATTGTTGTCTCTAGCATCGGTAGAGCTGGATCTGGATCCAACGTAGCCGATGAAGTGTGGTGCGTGCGTCCTGAGGTAGTTTTGGCTCTCTTTGTTAGCTTCCTCAAAACATTTGATGGTCTCAAGGATCTCTTCCATGCTGGTGTTTCCATGCAGCATCATACGCCTCAACATGTGCCTCAAGAATGATTGTCCCACTCTGGCATTGGTAGAACCGAATCCAAATCTGTAGCTGCTTTGATCTTCATAAGCTTTGACCTCTTTGGGGAGAGCCTCCTGAGATTCGACCTCTTTAGGGAGATCCACTTCAGGTTTAGCCTCCATAGGGAGATCTTCTTCAGATTCGATCTTCTCCACTATCTCCGCTTCAAGTGCGGGCTAGGTGGGATTAGGGTTTTCTGGGACCCGGAACTCTGTTGCCTCCGCGGACAATGTGATCATCACCGCTTGGATGGGTTGGGTGGGTTCAGCGAAACCGAAGTAAATGTCGATCTCTCCAAAAGACATGATGGTGTAGGTGGTCATAGGTTCCCTAGCTCGAATCCATGTCTCGTCTAGAAGGACGAGAAGGACATCGTTGGCCTAGAGGACCCAGCCAACAGGGATTGTCTCGCAGATTCTAACTCGCACAGATTTCGCCTAGAACGAAGATCTGAAACTCACCTGCCCCAAGGTGGGTGCCAACTTTCATCGGATTAAAGACATGTACGCCGAGAGGGGGTCCTTGAGGCATCTGGAGAAAGGGCGTATGAGACGATAGTATTCCGGGACAGTGAGCACACAAGATTTACCCAGGTTCGAATCCGCCGACTTTGGATGGATCCTACTCCTGCTGTTAATCCAGTAATACGGTAGAGCCGGAATATGGGTTACAAGGGTTCCTCCTGTGCAAGTTGAGACTGTAGAATACTGGGTTTCCCTAAAGGCTAGTCCCTAGGACGGCTCATATATATATCCGGCCTAGGGTTTACAGGAGAGACCTATCCGGCTATCGACTAAGAGTCGGTTACAGAGTACATCTAGGACTACAAGTAACTAAACATGTCTAAGTCGGTATGTCTTCTGAGCCTTTCCATAGCCAGATGGACTTCCGTCTTCTCTCCCTGACTAGGCCGCCCGTGGAGAAAAGCTCTAACCCGTAGTGTCCCACCTTGGTCAGTGAGTCATAGTGGGCATACCCGGAAAGTATATCACCAACAGATGTGAAACAGAACGACAAGGCAGGTCGATGCACGTGGGCAACGCCATGTTGTGGACGAGGGAGAGATCAGCCGACCGGGGTGTGTGGATGGTGATGAGTACTACTTGTCGGGGGGGTGACCCCCGGGTAGGCCAAGACGGGACCAAGCCGCCGGCTCCAAGGAGCACATGCCGTCTGGACCCAGATCAAGGAACCACAGCCAGGTGGAATCCCCACCCGGTCCGCATTCAAGTTTCCCCGGCTGGCCCGTCTAGCCGGGTAGCCAGAAGAGCCGACTAGGAGGCCACTCCTAGCTGGCCGCCTTGGATCTGCTGGTCATGGTACGGTGGGGATGGTGCTCCTTGCTGAGCGCACCCTTGACCGAACAGGCTGGCTGGCCTGGCCGGTGCTGCTGGACAACTGCGCCAAAGCTGCAGGGTGACGAGCAAAGCAAGGGCTGACGAGGAAATCCCCAGCTTACGCATAAAGAACCGGCTGATGGATAAAGAGTCAGATGACGAGTAAAGCAGGGGCACTGGACACTGAAGCGTGGTCCTCCCATGTACTGGAGGCTTGACTGGACCCAGGCCTACTGTTTGGCCCTGTCTAGCCGGCCCACTTTGTAAGGCCCAAATCCAAACAGTAAACCCTAGAACCCACCTTGTAAGCTACCTCCTCAACCTGTATATAAAGGGGGGGTAGTGCTAGGGTTCTAGGGAGGAAAAAATAGACATAAGAAGAAGGACCTAGACAATTCCAAGCAAGAAGTAGCTAAGGAAACAGCTCAAGGAGCATCTGTATTGGGCATTCGCCCCCTTTGATAGTAGATCCTTGCAGGAGTAGGAGTTTTACCTCGCCAAGAGGGCTCCGAACCTGGGTACATCATTGTGTTTGCAGTATCTGTGCTCAACCCGTTCCGAGTAGCCACCGATAGCATCCTATTATCCCCTTCAAGCCATCCCCGACGGTACTGCCGTGTTCCACACCACGATAGTTGGCGCCCACCGTGGGGCATAGCGCTTCGGCTGGGATCATCTTTTGCACGGGACTTCCACTCGTCGCTGGTGAGCGAGTCGCCTCTGGCCTCGTCCTCACTCTCGGCTCCTTCGTCTGCGTCCTCGACAACGCGTCCTGCTTCGCTGGGGGGATTTTCCCAAGTGGGGGCTCCATCATGCACTTCAGCGAGCACCGCGTGTACGTTGCCACCATCCCTGAGGCCTTCCCTCATGAGGTCGTCACCATCTTCGGCGCGCCCCCTGGTCTCTCCACCTCACGCATCGCCAGCGGCAACATCGAGGTTATGATGGCGGGCTCGATGGAGAACCGTCGCCCACCTCTGGAGCACAACATGGACGGTCGTGCCACTAAATCACGCCTCCCGAACCAGGACCTGATCAACGCATCCATGGAGCACCTCCGCAACCCCATCACCCCCATCGAGGCAGGTCCAGCTGCAGCTGCGGCAGCCCTGGAAACCACCCACCAGAACCTTCTAGAGGAAGCTGGCAAGGTGGCGGCCGCCCAACAACGGATGAACGCCACCATGCGGGATTACAACATCGTGCACGGCTTCGCGCGCTTGCCTAGCACCAGCCGCCTGGCCCAGCCAGAAGGCCGAAACCTTGGTTCGGAGATGGATTGTGCCGCTGATCTGCGTACGCCCGTGGTGCAGCTGGTCTATAGCACCCCCGCAAAAAATATGAGGGCCGCAGAGGCGGCAGTTGAGGAGCTAAGCCACCTGGAGGGCGAGGAACTACTCCGTCAGCAGGCACGTGTCTAGCTCCTTGTGGTCACGGCGAACAAGCAACAGGCCGAGGCAGAACTCAGCATGGCTGGCAACAGTAGAACCCAACCGGCTCGCCGGATGGCGGACCCAGCTGCAGGCGACAGCAAGGCATCTTCCCCAAACTGAGCAAGGTAGAGAAACCGCCCACGCGGTGGATCCACAGGACGTGGGCACAACACCCGCGATGTGGCAGCTGTTACCAGTAAAAACCGCGAGCCGGCCGACGAAGCCGGAAAAGGCCAAGCGCTCCCCAAGTCCCGCCTATCTGGCCGGCTGGGACCGCTCGAGCCGGATGAACAGCAAGATGCGCGTGCGGGAATTGACCTGCTGGTCCAATCACGTGCGCTAGAGGAGGAAAGTCCAGCCGGTCCAAGATGCTTCGGACCACGCATCTGGAACGAACCGTTTTCGAAGGGATTTTCGTTCCCAAGGGATACGCCAAAGTACAATGTCTCGGTCAAGCCGAAGGACTGACTGGTGGATTACACCACCGTCGTAGGCATCTCCAACGGCAACCGCTGGGTAGCAGTACACTACGCCCCTCTCATGCTCCTCGACTCAGCCAGGATGTGGCTCAACAGCCTCCCTCACAACAACATCAATGCTTGGATCGATTTTGAGCAAGCGTTTGTTCGCAAATTCACCGACACCTACAAGCGCCCAGGCCGGCCTAGCGAGCTTGCTCTCTGCGTGCTGGGCCCAGATGAATCTGGTCGCTCCTACATCACCCGATGGACGAGCATTCACAACTCCTGTGAGGGGGTACGCAAACATCATGCGGTTGATTTCTTCATCAACGGCTGTAGAGATGGCACTATCCTCAAGAATAAGCTTCGCCGGGTGGAACCCACAACCATGGCACATACCATGGCCATCGCAGACAAGTACGCCACGGCTGATGTAGTAATGAAAAGATCCGTCCGGGTGGACGACCAAGGTCAAATAATCGTCAACGTCGTTGTAGATCAGCACTAGCCGGAAGGGAATGGCCACAATTCCAGGTGACACGACAACCGCCACGGCAAAAGAAAGGATGACCAGCTGGATAACCAATATGGCTCTAGGCAGGTGGCGGAAGCCGGAGACAGAAGCCTGATGACTGGCCTCCGAGGCCCAAGTACACCATCGAGTCGATGCTTGATGGGCCATGCAAGTTCCATAGCGGGGGCAACAAGCCGGCTACGCATACCACACGCCAGTGCACTTGGACGAAGAAGATGGTGGAAATTGCCAGCGCACCGGCTAGACAGGCGCCACCTCCTCCAACCGGTGGGCCGCCAGGCAATCGCAATAACCAACATCGAAGGGAAGATGATGATAACAACTACCCTCGTTAGGTAGGAAACTACCACATCTTCACCATGGAGCCGGAGACCAAGCACAACAAAAGGCGTCGTGAGGCGGAAGTGAACGCAATCGTTCCCCCCGTTCCCTAGTACCTCGACTGTTCAGAGCAAGAAGTTCTTCTCATGGAGCCGGAAGGACCAGCCAGCTGAGCTGCCTCACCCAGGCACCTATGCGATTGTTCTGGATCCTATCATTGTCTCCCAGAAGCATTCCTGCAGATTCTCCTGCGTCCTCGTAGATGGAGGGAGCAGCATCAACCTCCTGTACTGCAGCTCGCTCGACCGGCTCGGTATCAGCGAGTCACAGCTAGAGCCATCAAGAACCTCCTTCCATGGAGCCGTCCCATGCACGTCGCACTCCCCCATCGGATAAATCCGGCTGGACGTCATCTTTAGCACGGAAGACAACTTCCACCGTGAGCCCATCTGGTTCGAGGTGGTCAACCTCTACAGCGCGTACCACGCAATCCTGGGGCGCCCAGCACTCACCAAGTTCATGGCGGTACCACATTACGCGTACCTCAAGATGAAGCTACCAGGGCCCAAGGGCTTCATCACCGTGGCTAGTTGCTATAGATGGTCTGTGGAGTGTGCCATAGACGGGTCCAAAATAGCGGAAGCCATGATCATCACGGAAGAAAAATGCGTAATCATGCAGAACGTGGCGGCCCTGCAGAAGGACATGTTGGCTGGCAAGCCCAAGCCAGCCGGAGAGGCGCAGTTCAAGCCATCCAAGGGCACGAGAAAGATCCTGCTGAACGAGGCCGAGCCGGAGAAGTTCGTCCTGGTCGGAGACGGCCTTGACAGCAAATAGGAAAGTGTGCTCTTTGACTTCCTCCATGAGAATCGGGATATCTTCTCATGCTCCCCCAAGGACATGCCAGGTGTTCCGAGGGAGCTCACCAAGCACTCTTTACATGTCAGGCCGGATGCAAACTCGGTCAAATAGTCACTACGTCGCTTCGCGGAAGAAAAAAGAAGAACCATTGGCGAAGAGATCACCCGGCTGCTCGCAGCCGGATTCATCATGGAGGTTTTTGACCCGGAATGGCTGGCAAACCCCGTACTCATGCTGACGAAGAAAAAGACTTGGCGCATGTGTGTTGACTACACCAGTCTGAACAAAGCATGCCCCAAAGATCCATTCGCCTTGCCAAGGATATACCAAGTGATCGATTCCACGGCGGACTGCGAGCTGTTATCGTTTCTGGACGCGTATTCCGGCTACCACCAGATCCGGCTAAACCCTGCTGATCAAATAAAGACAGCATTCATTACTCCTTACAGAGCCTACGACTACACCACAATGTCGTTCGGACTGAAGAATGCTGGAGCAACATACCAGCGCTGCATGCAGAAGTGCTTACAGACTTAGATTGGCAGAAACATACACGCCTACATCGATAATGTGGTAGTCAAGACCAAGGAGCGCCAGACACTCCTTGAGGATCTAAAGGAAACATTCACCAACCTCCGCCAGTTCCAGGTGAAGCTAAACATAGAGAAGTGCGTGTTTGGCATCCCAGCCGGCCAACTCCTCGGTTTTCTCGTGTCCGAGCGAGGAATTGAGGCGAACCCGGAGAAGATCGGCGCAATCGAGCGCATGTAGCCGCCTAAGAACTTGAGAGATTTCTAGAAGTTCACTGGATGCCTAGCCTCCCTCAGCCGGTTCATCAGCCGGCTGGGCGAGAAAGCACTCCCATTGTACCAACTCATGAAGAAGACGGACAAATTCGTCTGGACATCATAGGCGGACGAAGCCTTCCGCGACCTGAAGAGCATGCTCACCTCACCACCTATTCTTGCAGCAGCAGCAATAAAGGAGCCCATTTTGATGTACATCGTAGCAACAAACAGGGTTGTCAGTGTGGTGCTGGTGGTAGAGTGGCCGAAAGAAGGAAAGGCGAAGCTGGTGCAACGACCGGTGTATTACCTGAGTGAGGTACTCTCGCTCTCGAAGCAGAATTACCCTCATTACCAGAAGCTGATGTACGGCGTGTACATGGCCGCCAAGAAATTGAAGAACTACTTCCAAGAACATTCCATGCAGGTGGTGGCGCTAGCACCACTCTCGGATATCATCGGCAACAGAGACGCCACGGGCAGGGTAGTGAAATGGGCCATAGAGCTCGTCGCCCACAACATACAGTATGAGCCAAGAACGGCGATCAAGTCTCAGGCCTTGGCAGATTTCCTCGTCGATTGGGCAGAAACACAGTACCTGCCACCTTTCCCTGACTCTACGCATTGGAAGCTGCATTTCGACGGCTCCAAGATGTATGGAGGACTCGGAGCCGGAGTGTTCATCACCTCTCCAAAAGGAGACCATCTAGAATACGTGTTGCAGATCCACTTCCGCGTGTCCAACAACGTCGTTGAGTATGAGGCGCTCGTCCATGGCCTCAAGATGGCAAAGGAAATAGGCATCTGATGCATCCTATGCTTCGGCGATTCTGATCTGGAGGTGTAGCAAGTGTCAGGCGATTGGGACGCCAGAGATGCAAACATGGCTCTATATCGTTTCTTCGTACAACAACTATGTGCCTGTTTCGAACGGTGTGAGTTTCACCATGTTCCCAGGGTAAACAACGAGGCCGCAGACATGCTCGCTCGTATCGGGTCAACAAGACAAGCAATTCCGCCTAGAGTCTCCCTTGAGCACCTGCGCAAGCCATCAATCCCTCCATCTCCCGAATCTGACTCCATAATGTTGGACGCGGACCCGGGACTGCTTTCTCCAGGGCCTCTACGATGGCTTCACCGCATCAGGGGACTGCTTCGCCGCACCGGGGGACTGCCGGCTCCAAGACCTCCGCGATGGCTGCACCGCACCCGGGACTGCCTCGCCGCACCCAGGGACTGCCGGCTCTAAGATCCCCGCGACGGCTTCGCCGCACCCGGGAAGTGCCGCCTCCAGCCTAGAAGCTGCTGGCTCTGCTGCTCCACCCGGTCGGCCTCCGGACGAGCCCGACCCGGTCATCCGGGCAGAAGTGAATCTACTGATGCAGGCGGTGTACGCCATCTGAGAAACCCCAACATGGGACAAGCCGTTCATGGATTTCCTAGCCAAAGGAGAGCTGCCTGAAGAAGAGGTAGAGGCAAGACAAGTGAAGTGTATAGCCAGCGCATACACCCTCATCAACAACGAGCTTTACAAGCGCAGTGTTGGCGGCATCTATCAAAGATATGTGAGCCAAGGGGACAGAATCCAGCTACTGGTCGACATCCAACAGGGTGAATGCGGACACCACGTGTCGTCACAGACCATGGTGGCAAAGGCATTCCACCACGGGTTCTACTGGCCCACGGCACTAGAAGACACTAGGCAGATCATTAAATCATGCAACAGGTGTCAGCGGTTCAGCCAGTAGAAGCACACTCCGTCTGCAACACTTAAGACGATTTCCATCACCTGGCCGTTCATCATCTGGGGGCTGGACATGGCTGGCCCTTTCAAGACGGCCAGATCCGGCATGACCCACTTGCTGGTGGCAGTGGATAAGTTCACCAAGTGGATAGAGGCAAAGCCAATAAAGAAGCTAGATTGGCCAACGGTGATCAAATTCTTCATAGACATAATTACATGCTTTGGCTACCCCAACAGCATCATAACCGACAACGGCACATATTTCACCAAGGGAGCTTTCTACGGAGATAAGGGCATCTGCCTGGACCTCGCATTTGTGGCACACCCCTAGTCCAACGGGCAGTGTGAGCGAGCAAATGGCCTGGTCCTAGCCGAAATCAAGACCCGGTTGATCGAACCATTGATGTGATCCCCCGGTTGCTAGATTGAGGAGCTACCGGTTGTACTCTAGAGCCTTCGCACCACACCAAACCGGTCCACCGGCTACACTCCCTTCTTCCTCATTTATGGGGCAGAGGCATTTTTTTGTAACACCCCCGGGATCAGGGTTAAATAAATATCAGACCTTAGCCTGACATAAGCTTAACCTAGAGCTCGAGGATATCCGATGAAATCGGTAACAACAAGTAACCTGCGACACAAAAAAAATATTACAGCAAGCTCATAACTGAGCGAAGAACCAAAATATTACAAGCAGAGGTCACTCACCACAATCATCAAAGAATGCAAGGCAAATTATGCTATTAAGTATAGCAAACTTAACAAATGTCCTAAGAGGCCTAAAGCATAACGATGACGTCCTAGCCCATAAATTCCAGGCTGCCGGCCGGGAACCCCAAGCTACTCGTGGGTGTCGATGTCGTATGGAACTCATCTTCAGGGAACACTTACTATGCTACAAAAGTATCAACAAAGCAAGGGTGAGTACAGGCTGTACTCCGCAAGACTTATGGCTAGTAGGGTTATTTTGCATAAAGCCATTTTGTTTTTATAAAATAAGGGGGAGAAGAAGATCGTCTAATCAGAATATTTTAAAAGGGGATAAGAGAGCGACATCTCTGAAGAATTGATCATCATCTTGATATCCACCAAAGTAATCCTCATCTCACAACTAGGATCACCCCCTCGTACCCATGAGGAAGCACCCTTAAGTACACGTTGATCTGCCAAGTTTTACGATTAGGTTAAAGTTCTCTATGATCATAGAATTCGGTCACCAAGCGCTCATAACCGTGAACACGGTTTTCGAAAAGATTTAACCCTATAGGGGTGTACAACTTTACACACACATACCAACCGACTCTTAGTGCCAAATATTATTAGCCCTCTTCCTTGGAGGGCCGGCAGAGGATGGTTGACCATGACCTTTACCTTGCTTTCGCCGAGACCATGAGTCACACCCTAAGGAGGGTTCCGCTGTAATGGGTCAAATCCCGAAGCCGGTCCCTAGAGATGTGGGCAGGGTTGGTTTACTAGGGTCTCCATCCACCCCAAGCAACCCCGGCCACGCTTACCTACCTGTTATGATGCACCTCCTTCACCTCCTCTTTCGAAAACATTTTCAATGCATATGCCTAATGGAAAGCCCGAACTATGTGACTCATGGAATCTACTAGGCAAGTTAGTTAGTCGAGTGGTTTTCCAGGCCCTATGTGGCTGTATGCTCGTCTCGGTTCCAAAGGCAAGAACTCGGTTCCTAGTGGTGGCGAGCATAGGACTACAAAAACCACACCCAACGTGGCCTCCCATGCAAGCCTTAGCATATTTACCTGTCAACTTCGATCAAGTCTCCATCTCCTACCTTTCTAGATTATTTGGCATTTTTAATTCTTCATCATCGGGATGGATCGGGTGTAATTACTAAGCATGGCTAAGCTTGACCACCGAAGAAGCTCTAGCAATGCTCACATGCCAGACCTAGGTAAGCTAGGAGTAGTGGATTAGGTGTATAACCTCAAAGGGAGTAATGCAACAGATACGATACTCTATCTATCGATAAAAGACCACAGTAGAATCGTATGCATCATGACAAGAATGAAATACTTTCGAAATCATAGGATTGTATAACGGTGGGGATTTTCTTGCCTTGTTTGTTGATACCCAGAAAGCAGATCTTCAGATATCTTGTAATTGACTTTATTACAGTTGGTCAAGTATTGTTCGTCGATCTTTGATGGTGTTAATATCGGTCTTCAATCTTGACCTCGATATTGTATTCTACCAGAAAGAACCAAACACCAGAAAGAAAGGGGAAACAACAATCAACACATGGCATCGATGCAATGCTCAAGCAAGGATGATGATATGACAAGTTAAACAGAGTTGAAATGTAACCCTAAGACATGCTTGGCAATTTAAGCGCGATCCGAAGGGTCCAAACCCTAAAAAAGGAGAGACACCGGAATCACCTGCAGGGGTTCATTTAGTTCTCTAATTAAACTTGTAATTAAAGTTTTTGAACAATGCATGATTATGAGTCTATTGTAAAGATCTCATTTTTCTGAATATTTTGATATATCATATTTTTCTGACTTATAAATAATTAGATATTGAATTTACAAGGTTAAATCTTTTTCTGAAATTATTAAAACAATTTAAAGGCTTTATTGCGTCACGCTGACGTCGGCGCAGAGCTGGGGGACATTTTTCACTGGTGCAGCGTTTACCCATGGTGGCTGACAGAGGGGCCCTAGACCACCTCAGCTGCCACGCAGGTAGGTACGGGGCCCACCTCTGTTTTACCGGGCTGACCCATGTGGTGACGCACGGGTGACGTCAGCATGACATCACATCGGCGGCCACCACACAGTGGGCAACGGGGACGGCGCCAAGGGACTCGCGGGACGGTGCAGACGGGTGTGTTAGACGCAGCTCGACACGAAGGACCTAACTGTGGTGGCTCCGCTCTTATTTGGTAGCCGGAGCATCACCGGCGGCCATGTACTGCGGTGGCGGGCGGTGGTGGTCGACGCGAGGCCAAAGCAAAGCGAGAGAGAGGGGAAGGAGGGTCTAGCGGGACCAGCAGCTCACCACGGGGCGGAGGGAGGCGACGGAGAGGAGCGGGGTGGCCAGAATCGATGGCGAAGGCGACGGCCAGCATCGGTGAAGGAGGTGTCGATTGGGGCGAAGGGGACGGCTTCGGCTAGCTTTGACCAGGGCAACCGAACTAGGAGAAGCAGAGGGTCATGACGGCACGCTCAGCTGGGCTCGAGGTGGTCCAGAGCGGCGGCAATGGGAGGCTCTGGCCGGGCTAGGGTTCCAGTTGCAAGAGAGATTGCAGAGGGGAGAGAGGGTGAGCGAGGGGGATAAGGAAGGACGTTCACGGTGCTAGGGATCTTATCCATGTCCTGGAGGCGGCGGGGCGAGCATCTTGGCATAGAGCCAATCGACGGCCGGTGGGCGGGCACGCAGCTGCTTCGCCTCTGTCGCGAGGAATAAGAAAAGGGAAAGATGGCCGAAGGGGTATTGGGCCGGGGATGGGCTGGTTGGGCCGCGCTGGGCTGCGGGAAGCTGCTGCATGCGCGGTAGAGAGGGAAGGAGAGAAGGAATAGGCTGGCCTGGCTGGCTCTGCTGCTTATTCTTATTTAGCAAAACTTTTTCCTTTTTCCTGTTTTTATCTCCCTTTTGTATTTTCAAATTCAGGTCTGTTTTGAATACTTTTAAAATACCAGAGACTTTTATAAAATATATAATATATTGGAGGGCCCTTTAATTCAAATTGGGCTCCACACTTTTGTGATTTTCAAACATTTTCAAAACCACTTGAGAGGGTTTTTAAGAGAGAGAGAGAGAGAGAGAGAGAGAGAGAGACAGAGAGAGAGAGGAAACTAGGGTTTTAGGGTTTTGCATTATTTCTTTTTCATGCATTTTAAGGGATGATGCCCATGAATGCACAAACAACCCTAAATATAAGATGAGCTAAAACTGGGGCGTTACAGCTCTATCCCCCTTAAGAGAATCTCGACCCAATATTCTAAAGGTAGGAAGAAGGAAGAGAAACAGGGTCACTTCTAAGGTTAAGAGGGAAACACACTAAACGACACACTGAGTATTTCATGGTCAACTCATGAAGGAGTGTTCAAAACAACTCTGAGATGACGAACATGAAACACGTCGAGGTAACGGAGGAAACGAGAGGAGATGGTGTCAAGTTGTTAGATAGATGGTCTTCATAAGGATTGAGACCATGGAGTTTCAGAGAACTTAAACTTCTGAAAAGGAAAGCTTACAACAGAAAGAACATGACCACAGACTTCGAGAGATGAACCTCTACTAAATGGCTTAACTAGGGCTTCAGGGATACAGAAATACGGATAACCAAGGTGTTGATCTACTTTTGATATAGAAGGATCACTCTTCGTTCAACATAAGGTTAAGACAGAAAGCGGTTTTGTGGTGAGGACTCATAAGAGTCACAAGAAACATGTAGCAAGAGAACTTCCTGATTACCAAAATCATTGTCACTCTTAAACATGATCGAGAAACGAAGGAAACTCTTTATTCATCCAGGTCTATCAAAATCTTTGCCAAAGATCATGATGTCACTTTACACCACTAAGATGAATATGTAAGAAGATTCCTGATGACACGAGGAAAAAGGAACTTCATTCTCAGACTTCAGTTACTTGGCACAATAAGACGCTTGCCAACATAAAAGGGTCTAGAGGATCGACCGAGAGACATTTAGAACACTACTTTAAATGTTCTCCTTGATGTTCGAGACACCAAACATCAAGTAAAGGTTAGACTTCGGAGACAAAGGAAACCATAAGCACAACTCCTATAACAAATCATAGAAGAAGCCTCTTGAAGAGTGGTTGTTATTTGCTGATTCAAGAGAATTTGGCAATAGGCTTTCTGACTAGTTGTGTCAACTATTAGATCAATCATGTCGGACTTACATAGAAACCTATGTCAAAACCTTGAGGAACACCAACCATATATCTACTTGAGATTCAGATTCGGTTAGGTGAAATGATACTTCAGACTCAGCATGTCCGAATAGAAAGTGTGCAACATTTACTGTAAGGTAAAGTCACTAGATTCTCAAGACATGGACTACAATGTTAAGCTTCAATAGACTGAGCTAGATTGCTAGACCCATGTAATAACAACTTGTAAAATTATAATTGCTTATACATCGAATACTTGCAATGAAATACAACTATGTCCTTAAGGAAACATAGATAACTCTACTCAAACCCACTGCGACATCTTTCACCATTTGCCCGTGAATCGGAGAAGGTTACTTCTAACATCCAGAACACATACTTCGAGATAACACGAAGGAGGTTCTCGAAAGTTTTCCAACATGCCAAATGTTCCATATAAATCTATTTTTAGCATGGAGAATATAAGGATATTGTCGATGGGCTCAACAACAAACTTATCGAGATACTCTAGGAAGATGGACTCATATGTTGTATGACCAAGGCAAAAGTATTGGTCAGACTAGAGGACATGAGGATGTACTCAAGTGAAACATCACTAGTAGAAACATCATCAAGATTGTCCTTTGAACTAAGTTTGATTTGATGATAACCCAAATGAAATCAAAAGCAGGGAAGATAACATATCCACGAAGGAGGTACTATCTTTCTTCAGCACGAACAAAACTAGACATCCCTTTAAGATGAACTAAGTTAGATAAAACTTTTGTCTTACAACTCTCCAAGTTGTTGTTTAAGCTCAACAACTAGTTCAGGGGTATCCAGCACGGACCCTTGGAGAAAGGAGCAGTTCACAGAAATTGCTTGCTCAAGAACTTGACTACACGGTCATGTGGCAACATGGCAATACTTCTAGTAGACATCTAGAATAGTACAAACCACTTATATGTCACTTAGTTCGAGAGTAAACTCGCTTGGTAAGGCAAGAAGACATAGTCTCAGAGCTTTGGCACAAGCCTAACTCTTTGATCGAAGAGAATGCCAGCATAACCATCCTTTGCTTAGTGATAGGATTAACAAACCACTCTAAGAATGACATAAATGTCCTTGCAGTTCAAAGAAATAAGAATTGCTCAGAATCTCAGATGACCACATTAGTACGCACACACATCATTCTCGAGCACGAAAGCTCAGAGGAAGGGTGGGTAATTATGTGTAAGAGCATCACTTCATTAAGAGACCATGAAACTCAACATAACCTCTTAATATAAAAGGGTGTGATACTCTAAAATAGAACAAATATAAGTTAATCAATGCCTCTTGATCTGCAGACTACAACACTTTGACCTCGTCCTAGATATGATGAGGTACGGGAGTTTGTTTCTCCTGACGTTCCGAAATGTTTTGTCTTGACGGACCATAAGAGTATCTTGCTTCGGAGGACACCAATGTGCAATACCACTTGGCTACCAACTTATAGACCAAGGTCGGAAAGAACAAGAGGAAAAGGACATGCTCAGGATAGAATCCCGAGATGTGGATGCATGGATTATCAATCTTCCGAGAACCAATGCATAGAAGGGAAGGTGTGGCAGAGTCACGAGTATTGATGCAAGACTGATGAGGAGTACTCTTGCCGTGATCTATTTGGTTCCATTAAAGAACATCTGCCATAAAATGTGGTAGGGGAAGTCCTTAATTGTCACAATTCAATCGCGACAATAACCACAAGCTTGAAGGCTAGAATTGTAGTACCGGCCATACTGAGGTAATGTGTGAACATTAGCAATAGGGGTCAATGGAATGGATCTTGGGTTAAGGATCAGCTTCATGTACAAGATTCACAACACTAGAATCCAGTACAATCCGGGATCTTCGGTTCAAGTCCAAGGGTTAAAACCCGAGAGAGAAGTAACTACTACTTGAGTGACATAGCATACACTTCAATATAGTTATCACGAGGTATCTTCCAAGAGAAGAAACGACTTATGAAGTACCTAAACGAAAGGGGAGGCACACAAGGCGAAAGGAAACCTCGAAGCCTAGAACAGAACACTGTGGATCCTACAATATAATATTGTGGGTCCATAAAGTAGAGAGATCATGATGGAAAGGAATATCTCAGACTAAGCAAAGCAAAGGGGACACAAAGAACACAACACACACAACTCTAGAGAACTCAACACTAGGTCAACTGTCTGAGAAACGACATGCCTGGAAGGCACCTAGCTTTTGAAAGACTAGAAGAGATATCAAAACTTTTCAAAGTAAACACAAGAAAAAGAAGCATACCAGAATTTTCGCAAATACTTTTCACCTTTGAAGTAGTTTTCACAAGCACTAGACTCAACATCGACCAATAGCAAGGTTTTCCGATGGTCGGTACTGCTCTAATACCAAAAATTGTAACACCCCCAGGAGCAGGGTTAAACAAATACCATACCTTAGCCCGACATAAGCTTAACCTAGAGCTCGAGGATATATAGTGGGAAATCGGTAACACAACAGTAACCCTGAGACACAAAAAAAATACAGCAAGCTCATAACTGAGCGAAGAACCAAAATATTACAAGCAGAGGTTACTGACCACAAGCATCAAACAACGGAAGCAAAATTATGCTATTAAGTATAGCAAACTTAACAAATGGCCTAAGAGGCCTGAAGCATAATGATGACGTCCTAGCCCATAGATTCCAGGCTGCCGGCCGAGAACCCCAAGCTACTCGTCGGTGTCGATGTCGTACGGAACTCGTCTTCAAGGAACACTTACTCTGCTACAAAAGTATCAACAAAGCAAGGGTGAGTACAGGGTGTACTCCGCAAGACTTATGGCTGGTGGGGTTATTTTGCATAAAGCCATCTTTGTTTTTATAAAACAAGGGGGAGAAGAAGCTCGTCTAATCAGAATATTTTAAAAGGGGATAAGAGAGCAACATCTCCAAAGAATTGATCATCATCTTGATATCCACCAAAGTAATCCTCATCTCACAACTAGGATCACCCCCTCGTACCCATGAGGAAGCACCCTTAAGTACACGTTGATCTGCCAAGTTTTACGATTAGGTTAAAGTTCTTTATGATCATAGAATTCGGTCACCAAGTGTTCATAACCATGAACACGGCTTTTCGAAAAGATTTAACCCTGCAGGGGTGTACAACTTTACCCACACGTACCAACCGACTCTTAGTGCCAAATATTATTAGCCCTCTTCCTTGGAGGGCCAGCAGAGGGTGGTTGACCACGACCTTTACCTTGCTTTCACCGAGACCATGAGTCACGCCCTAAGGAGGGTTCCGCCATAACAGGTCAAATCCCGAAGCCGGTCCCTAGAGATGTGGACAGAGTTGGTTTACCAGGGGCTCCATCCACCCCAAGCAACACCGGCCACGCTTACCTACCTGTTATGATGCACCTCCTTCACCTCCTCTTTCGAAAACATTTCCAATGCATATGCCAAATGGAACGCCCGAACTATATGACTCATGGAATCTACTAGGCAAGTTAGTTAGTCGAGGGGTTTTCCAGGCCCCGTGTGGCTGTATGCTCGTCTCTGTTCCAAAGGCAAGAACTCGGTTCCTAGTGGTGGCGAGCATAAGACTACAAAAACCACACCCAACGTGGCCTCCCATGCAAGCCTTAGCATATTTATCTATCACCTTCGATCAAGTCTCCATCTCCTACCTTTCTAGATTCTTTGGCATCTCCGATTCTTCATCATCGGGATGGAACGGGTGTAATTGCTAAGCATGGCTAAGCTTGACCACCGAAGAAGCTCTAGAAATGCTCACATGCCAGACCTAGGTAAGCTAGGAGTAGTGGATCAGGTGTATAACCTCAAAGGGAGTAATGCAACAGATAGGATACTCTATATATCGATAAAAGACCACAATAGAATCGTATGCATCATGACAAGAATGAATTACTTTCCAAATCATAGGATTGTATAACAGTGGGGATTTTCTTGCCTTGTTTGTTGATACCCAGAAAGCAGATCTTCGGATATCTTGTAATTGACTTTATTACAGTTGGTCAAGTATTGTTCGTCGATCTTTGATGGTGTTAATCTCGGTCTTCAATCTTGACCTCGATATCGTATTCTACCAGAAAGAACCAAACACCAGAAAGAAAGTGGAAACAACAATCAACACATGGCATCGATGCAATGCTCAAGCAAGGATGATGATATGACAAGTTAAATAGAGTTGAAATGTAACCCTAAGACATGCTTGGCAATTTAAGCGCGATCCGAAGGGTCCAAACCCTAAAAAAGGAGAGACACCGGAATCACCTGCAGGGGTTCATTTAGTTCTCTAATTAAACTTGTAATTAAAGTTTTTGAACAATGCATGATTATGAGTCTATTGTAAAGATCTCATTTTTCTGAATATTTTGATATATCATATTTTTCTGACTTATAAATAATTAGATATTGAATTTACAAGGTTAAACCTTTTTCTGAAATTATTAAAACAATTTAAAGGCTTTATTGCGTCATGCTGACGTCGGCGCAGAGTTGGGGGACATTTTTCACTGGTGTAGCGTCTACCCATGGTGGCTGGCAGAGGGGCCCTGGATCACCTCAGCTGCCACGCAGGCAGGTACGGGGCCCACCTCGGTTAGACCGGGCTGACCCACGTGGTGACGCATGGGTGACGTCAGCATGACGTCACGCCGGCAGCCACCACATAGTGGGCAACGAGGATAGCATCAGGGGACTCGCGGGACGGCGCGGACGGGTGTGTTAGACGCAGCTCGACGCGGCGGACCTAACCATGGTGGCTCCGCTCCTATTTGGTAGTCGGAGCATCACCGGTGGCCATGTACTGTGGCGGCGGGCGGTGGGGGTCGACGCGAGGCCAAAGCAAAGAGAGAGAGAGGGGAAGAAGGGGTCTAGCAGGCCCAGCAGCTCACCATGAGGCGGACGGAGGCGACGGAGAGGAGCGGGGTGGACGGAATCGATGGCGAAGGCGGCGGCCGATGTCGGTGAAGGAGGTGTCGATTGGGGCGAAGGGGATGGCTTCGGCTTGCTTTGACCAGGGCAACCGAACTAGGAGAAGCAGAGGGTCACGACGGCACGCTCAGCTAGGCTCGAGGTGGTCCAGAGCGGCGGCAATGGGAGGCTCTGGCCGGGCTAGGGTTCCAGTTGCAAGAGAGATTGCAGAGGGGCGAGAGGGTGAGCGAGGGGGATAAGGAAGGACGTTCACGCTGGGGATCTTATCCCTGTCCTGGAGGCGGCTGGGCGAGCATCTTGGTGTGGAGCCGGTCGACGGCCGGCGGGTGGGCACGTAGCTTCTTCGCCTCTATCGCGAGGAAGAAGAAAAGGGAAAGACGACCGAAGGGGTATTGGGTCGGGGATGGGCTGGCTAGGCCGCGGTGGGCTGCGGGAAGCTGTTGCATGCGCGATAGAGAGGGAAGGAGAGAAGGAATGGGCCGGCCTGGCTGGCTCTACTGTTTATTTTTATTTAGCAAAACTTTTTCCTTTTTCCTTTTTTTATCTCCCTTTTGTATTTTCAAATTCAAATCTATTTTGAATACTTTTAAAATACCAGAGACTTCTATAAAATATATAAGATATTGGAGGGCCCTTTAATTCAAATTGGGCTCCACACATTTGTGATTTTCAAACATTTTCAAAACCACTTGAGAGGGTTTTTAAGAGAGAGAGAGAGAGGAAACTAGGGTTTTAGGGTTTTGCATTATTTATTTTTCTTACATTTTAAGGGATGATGGTCATGAATGCACAAACAACCCTAAATATAAGATTAGCTAAAAATGGGGCGTTACAGTTTTGTCCACTGACATCGAGTTCGACGCACCCCGCAAACTACTCTACACAGAACAGCAAGCCAAAGAAGCACGGGAAGACAACGTCGATCTCCTAGAAGAAGCACGTGAACTGGCCTTGTCCAGATCCGCCATCTACCAGCAGAACTTGCGCCGCTACCACGCCAGCCGGATACGCAGGGTCTCGTTCCGCGAGGGCGACCTGGTGCTAAGGCTAGTTCAAGACACCAAGGGGATGCACAAGCTATCTCCGCCTTGGGAAGGCCCATTCATAATCAGCCGGGCACTGCAGAACAACTCATACTACCTCATCGACACCCGCAAGCTGAAAAAGAACAAGATGGATTGCTCAGGCGAAGAAACTGAACGCCCATGGAACGCGAGCTTGCTCCGCCCCTTTTACACTTGAGCAAGAAGTGTATGTATCTTACTTTCTTGTAATGAACAAGCATGGGAGCCTCGACACAGTCTCGGGGACTCCACAATAAATAAGCAAGTCATGCTGCACAAATTGTTTTTCCGGCTGCATTACTCTAACCCCGGAGCCGGCGATCCGTCTCGGGGACTCGCCGGTTGGCCCAGATGGTTGCGCGACCCATGCGGCAAAGTACTGTACATGGTTCCTAAGGCTTCCTCTTCGGTTCCGGCAGTAGACCGCAAGCCGGCTGACAGATCCGGCAAGAGCAGAACGCTCAAAGGCCCCTACATGAAAAAGCCACGAGGAAAGAAAACTGTCTAGATGACCCGGCTGCGCTCGCTCGCTCAAAGACAATGACCCAAACCCGAAGTATCGTGCAGTATGCCTACTAAGCTACCCCTTCGACTTCGGCTAAAAGCCAGCAAGGGAACGGTATCAAAACTGGCCAATGCTCACTAAGAAAAGGGCAAAGACATTGGATTTGCACGAAACAGCAAAAATTTCAAAACTAGTTAACCTAAGATTATAGTTTGAACTTGCATATGCTTAACCAGGCAAACAACTTGTTTATTTCTATGTTTGCATGAGCCAAAGTTTAATGACGAACACCCAAGCCGGAGGCAGATAGCTTCTAGGCGGAAGTAGAGCAGGTCAAGGAGCTTCGACCCGGTTGTATTCTCCAGCCGGCCCGAACCTCAGAGACTACACCCAGTTGGTGCGCTCGCGCGCCCCCACACAGAAACCTGCAAACAAACAACACAAAGGAGCTTCGACCCGGCTGTATTCTCCAGCCGGCCCGAACCTCGGGGACTACACCCTGTGGGTGCGCTCGTGCGTCCCCACACAAAAACAGACATGCAAAAAATGCAAAGTAGAAAGTGCAAACAAAAGAGCACGAGCAAATATACAAAGGGAGGCGATGCTCCCACAAAAGGTCAATAACCAGAGGACGGACAATTGTTCACACGACACAAAGAAAAGATAAGTGCTTCAAATCACAAATACTCCCGGCATACCGGGGATCAAGTTCACTCGGGGGCAGAAGGGCCGGAGGCATCAGCTGGAGCGCACCTGCTGGAGCTGACATCCGTCGAGCCGGTCTGTGGTGCAGCCGGAGCGTCAGCGTGTGGCGCATCTGGGCTGTGATAGTACCGCTCCGTGCCGGTTGGGACGCTGAAGTCCATGTCCAGTGCAACGAAGCTCCCGATCGTCTCGCCACAGGAGCGGATGTCAGGAACCTCGGCGCGAAGCTGGTCATAACTGGTCCCTTGGCGAAATCCGCGGGAAAGGCTCCACAGATCCACATCCGGGTACCAGGACTTCAGCAGCGCTAGCACCATCTCCGCGCCACCACGACCCGTCCACTCCCGGGCCACATTCATGAGATCCGGAGAGCCCAAAAGACGCTCGACCAAGACATCCATGGTGGCAGGCGAGGCGGCTTCGGGCCAGACATAGTCAAAGACCTTGAGAGCGGCGGCGCGAAGCCGGTTCGCCTCCTTGCTGACAACCATCACCAGCTCCCCTGGGTGGAGATCCAAATCCGGATCCGTCTTGGGAATCCGACCCAGCGCCTGATCCGTCTCCTTAGGATACTGAGCTGTAGCCGGAAAAAGAAACAGTAATGAGTACTGACTACAAAGGGCAAAACTGCAAAATTGGCTCAAGTCAAGGGCACTTACTGACAACGATCTTAGCAATATGGCAAAGCTCCGACAGCGCTGCCACCTCCTTGGCCTTGGAAACCTTGAGGGCATCCGCATGGGTGTTGTAAAGCCCCTCTAGGTGCTTCAGCTCCTCGGCCCGGGTCCCTGCCATCTTCTTGGCCCTACCAGGCTTGATATCCATCTGTTGCTATTGTGCAGTCAGTTGGGCGATCTGGTCCTGGCGGGTCTTGTTGGACTCCTCCAGCTGGGCGACCTCCTCCTTCAGCGGGTCTTGTGGTGCTTACTTTAGCTAGTTCTTGTTGATGAAGTGCACTGAATGCAACATTGCTAGCCGTTGGATCTTTTTTCTAGTTTAGCATCAAGAATATTGTATTAGTAGTATTTAGCACAATAAAAACTAGTATGAACAAACCTCAAAACACACCTCATTGCTTAGTTTCAGGATCCTTGTGTTAAACATGTGGACATGGATTTAATTTTAATTTTTTATGAGGTCCTTGATGTAACTTATACTTCCACGTATCGATCGTGTTAACGGAAGGACCTCGCTCCTGTGGGTCCTACCACAGTTAAAATAAAATGCCACCACCCCAATTATCAGACAGAGTGGACCGTGTGGTTTCTTATAATTCCCAAGTTTTTAGTACTTGGATTTTTCAAGCTTCCTATCTAACTTCGTACACTTTAGTGATTTAACGAAATCAGGTCAAACTCAAGCTACAAGTAAGTGCGGTAATTGCTCTTGAATTTAATGTTTTCCTATAGTAAACAATGCCGTCGGTGTGAGTTTTGAACTATCAGGAAAGACATTCAATTCTATATTTTGCGAGTGATGATGAGATTGCTCTTTCCCATAAAGAAATTATGACGAATATGGATCTGAATGGCTCAAGCCAAGCTTTTAGACATATACGTGTTGAGCGCCATGTTATGAATGAGGGAGAGATCAGCTGGCAGGTGTATGCGGGGTTGCAGAGCAGATGCATACTCTTATTTTCGGAGTAAGGGAATGTTAGATTCAAAGGATTTTAAAAGCACAAGAATAGGAAAACCACATGAATGTTATGTCCTGACATGCGAAATCCTACATGATCAAAAATCATAGGAATTAGCTATAGAAGTCGTTTGATTGCTTCACGGAAAAAAAAATAGAAAATTCGTATGTAGATTGAGTACGTGACATAGTTGCCATAGACAGATAGGAAACTTTCCAAGAGGTCTAAACTCTTGTTAGAAATCCTATGGGATTATAGTATAGGAAAGGAATCCATAGGAATCTTGAATGATTCAATACCTTGAACCAAATGGCCACTATAGGAAAAAATCCCATAGGTAAGAATCCTACAAATTTCCTGTGTAAATCTTTTGAATTAAAGATGGCCTAATACTATGAAAATAGAAGCTATAAATACTAGTAAATAATGTGTCTGGTCAAAATGACATGACGAGAATATACTGCGCCAGGAGGTGACATGGTTAATTTATTAGTACAAACTCATCCTATGCCAAGTTTTATAGAGCTGAAACAAGAACTGATTCTCTCAATACTGTTATTTAATTCTAGTGTATGTATTGCTGAATCGGTCACTTTGAAATGCTACTAAATCTATCAAGTGCTGCTGAATATGAAATGTGAATCTGTGATATTTTCTTGTCTTATTATGTACTACTGAATATTTCAAATGCTACTGAATCTGTTAAAAGTTATGTCGTTGCTGCTTGGCTGTTTGCACTAGAGCTTTTGCCTTTCTGTCATCGGATCCGTTGTATGCCATACTTTCATGTTTCCGAATAATGTGAAATAAGTCATGAACATAGATTATGGCGTGCCTTGTGCATATGCAAAATTTCATCCCAAATATGGCACTGTTTGGCCTACACAAAAAAAAATTGTACACATAACACATGATACTATTAATTTAAGTATTTTCTTTTTTAAAAAGGGCACATATGATCATATTTTGGACAAAATCTTGTAAATGCACAAGATACAATATAGCCAACATGCATGATTTATCTCATACTTTTTAAGAACTTGAAAGTACGACAAATAAAAAAGGGTGCATGCACAACGAGTTTGTGAATATACTCGAGAGATTTCAACTAGTTTGTGGAATATACTCCATAAATCTAAGACATCTATTTTGAGATGGAAGGAGTATTATTTGGGTGCTAGCCAAATACAATATCTCTATCGAGCGGCAAAATTTACCGCCTACGCTGTGTGAATCGTAGGTATCCAATGTTGCAGGCAAAAATATGGATATGGATGATCAGTTGATATCACTCTCGTCCTTGAATTCCTGAACGGGTAGCTTACGATCTACTACCTTTTTTTATTACTAGATGGATGCTAGCCAAATAAAAAATCTGAATGAAGCGGCAAAATCACACACCGACCTTGAAACATTTCCCACCACACCAATTCAAAAACTTTGAGAAAAAATCTCCCACAAGATAGTACCATTTTTCTATTATTATTAGATGGACGCTAGCCAAATTCAAATCTCAATCGAGTGGCAAAATCAAGATGGGCATGCTAAAGTCGGTAGCCCACGGGAAAGATCATAATTATTTTTATGTTCACCTCTATAGTCCGATTCACACAGTTTTTCCTGCCGGCCCTGCCAAAAAATCCCAAACTCCTATGTCCCCTCCACGATCACCATGTGCATCGGCTTGAGTGGTGGTCTTGTGCACCGGTCTCGTGCACTGTCGCAGAGCCACCTCACTGATGCTCACCTAGCAGATCTAGTTCACGGGGTCTTTCTTCCACTACACTAGAGTTGTAGTGTCGTTCACCCTGCCGATGGTGTCATCGACTGCTAAGCTCTGCTTCTCCGCCATCAAAAGCTACCCAACTGTACCATAGCCTCTTCACCGATGTCCACCTGACATGATCTAGTTCAAAGAGTTCCATGTCCACTGCTCTAGACCAGTTGCACGGCCATCACAATCACTGCACCAGATCTGCCTCAATGACGCTCTCGTCCACTGCACTCAAGCCAGCATTAACCGCCCTAGATCTGCTTTCTCGACGCCAACAACCACCGAAACCTTAGGACCCTCCGTGACTTGTACGTCACTCGCACGATACCAATGATTTTTAGACGCCTCTCCTACCAAGGTAACCAAATCTCCAACCTGTTTTTGTTTTATCAGCAATATACCAGTTTCAAGTCTGTCGTAGTGAACTGCATTTTTATAATCGTTCTAGTATATACAAGTCACTGGACACGCCTATTATTCGTGCTACATACAAGGTCATTAGACATGTTGGTTTGCATTCACTGCTCTACAAATTTAAAGTCATGCACATGTTTGTTATTTTTGCATGCACATGTTCTTAGCTACTCCGTACAATAGTAATTGCCTGCCATTGTGTAGTTCTTGCAAAATATAAAATCTGTGGAAAATATTAGTGTGGATTCCTTGCTCCACGGTTACTGAATCTATCTGGTTTGTCCTGAGCTAAGTTCCTGCTAGTATTTCCTCCTTGGCATCATTCTGCTATCCTATAGTACCCGTTTAAACTCTTCATACTAATTCGATTATAATTTTGTTGTTGCCATATGGTTCTTCAAAAGCTGCAACACTAACTATTTTATTTTTCTTGCATGGAGCTCAAAATGGAACAATGAACATGTTGGTTTGCATAGCCTATTCTATAGGTTCACAATTGATGTCATTATTTCCTTATTTGGTGTTGGTTCATCCTAAACAATGACATGACTGTCCTATACTATGTAGTTCACTCATGGTTTGCATTCCTGCTCTAGAAGTTCTCTTATGATGCCATTATAATTTCTATCTGGTTGATTCTTAGCTATCATAGTAATTGCATGTCATTGTATAGCTCACCGCAAATTCTGAGTCACCCAACGTCACTTGCATTCCAGGAGATACCATTGCTTCCATATATATTTGCTGAAATGACCTGGCTAGTTTATATTTGCTAAAATTCTAGGAAACACTTTGTTTGATTGCTCATTTCATAGAGGCACACTTGTCTAATGCTTGTTTATCCTATTCTGTAGGTTCACAAGAGACGCCACTATATCTTGTCTCTAGTTCTGGTTCATCCTAAGCAACGACATAACGATCCTCTACTATATAGTTCTTTCGTGGTTTGCATTCCTACTCTACATGTTCTCGTATGATGCGATTATAATTTCTATCAGGTTCATTCTTATCTACAATAGTAACTGCACGCCATTGTATAGCTCAACACAAATTTCGAGTCACCGAACGTCTCTTGTATTCTTATCTGCTTCCATATATATTTGTTGAAATAACCTGGCTAGTTTATATTTGCTAAAATTCTAAGCCACACAAACACACATTTTTTGATTGCTCATTTCACGATAGACACACTTGTTTAATGCATGTTTTCTTGTCCTGTTTGTTTGACGTGTTGTTCAATAATTGACCATTCGCCAGTAGTGAACTCCAGTTCATAGCTCATGTCATATCAGTCAAATGAGTAGTTTGTCTTGTTTGATGTATATACTTGTTATTACTTAGTTTTAGACTACAATTATTGTTATCGCCACCAAAGAGGGGGTGCAATATCATGTCTCAAGATGGTTTTCCAATGTAGCTTTCACACTCAAAGGAAGATGCATGTGATAGATTGATAAAGCAAATTGAGGATTGTGCTATCAACTCGATTGTCAACTAAAATGCTGAATTTTCTTTCCCTTCAGTTGATAATATGTAATAATTTTAAGAAGTTTTCAGCTGATGTAATACATAGGCTATGTAGGCATTTAGTTCACGCCATCCACACATGGCGGTATGCGGTACCATAACTCCGCCAGCCATGTCGATTAGGGAACATTATTGGGCTTTGTTATTAGCCCGTCTTGTATTGGGATGACGATGAACAGTAAAAGATGCTCACTAATTATACACCTTTTATGATATTGGCATGGGATTTAGAAAGGCCAAAACTATAAAAGACCGTAAACATAATGGACCGAACCACATGTGGGAACTAGTAACAGTAACAGCTAGAACAGTAATAGGCCATAACAGTAACTGACTAGAACAATAGCAGGCCAGAACTGCAGCATGCTAGCATAGTAACAGGCCAGAACAATAACATGCCAGGGTAGTAACTGGACATTATAGTAACATGACATAGCTATGAAAGGCCACAAAAGTAACAGATGGTACAGTAATTGGCCAGAATAGTAACATGCCAAAATAGTAAATGGCCAGAATAGTATAAGGCCAGAACTGTAACATGCCAGAGTAGTAATAGGCCAGAACAGTAACATGCCACAATAGTAAAGGGTCACAATAGTAAAGACCATAACAGTTAAATGCTAGAACAATAACGAGCCAGAATAGTAACAGACCAAAAAAATTACCAGATGTGAAACTGGGTTTTTGCTTAACCTCTTAATATGGCCAAATCCTCCACAATGTTTGCATTTCCTTTTCCTAGCTCCTAGCCTTGAACATTTATCGATGGAGGCTTCGATCCTTAGCTTTCTAGGCCTCCCAGGAGGCTGCATAAGAACTGGTGGTTGAAGTTTGAACCCTGGATCGACAATCTCCCAATCATTTTCATCAGCCATAGGTGGTATGTTTCCCGCATAAGTTGCGGCAAACTTATCCTTGGAGAAATAGTTGTCAACATAGTTCTGTATTTCAGCTCTGCTACCTCTAAGCTTTAAGATGAAGTACAGTGCATGGTGACATGGCATACCAGTAATCTGCCACTTCCTGCATGAACAAGTCTATTTTCCAATGTCTACAATGTACCTCCGTTCAGTTCCATGCTTGCATTCTGCATAAACCTCAGCCAATGTTCTGGAACTTCTGACCATCCTGATCTTTATCGTTCTCATTACCCTGGTTCTTGCCTTCAGTAACATAACCACCTTTGGAACTATATTATGGACTAAAAAAATTCTTGCACAAATTCTTTGCCTTAAATCTATCTTCATCATTATGCACTATCTTATTCCATCCAACAAAATAACAATTGCAAGTGTCTTCGTGTTCAAAATCTTAGCATTAAAACTCTCTACCAAATTATTGCAAACAAAATCCACCTTGCTTAACTCACCAGCTTGTTTCTAACCCATAGCTTGGTGTGATGTTCTTCAAGGTATTTTTTTCACCTTTGGCACTATGTACATGTTCTACAAGTAAGTAGCATGCGTTCTTGGGGTGTATGTGTATGTTGATCACCACAAGTACTCTTCAAAGATCTTTCCTTTGAACTTCTTCGTGTTGTTAGTAGCGATGTGCCGCATGCATTTCCTATGCTCAACCCCAGGAAACACAGCATCAACATCATTCTCAAGACCCTTGCATGCGCCAGTGTGTATCACCAAGCCTTCAGGGTGACCAATTACTGCCCGTAGTCTCTACATGAACCATGTCCAGCTTTCATTTGATTCACCTCAAGAACAGCATAAGCTATGGCTAGAAGCCAATTATGCGCGTCCAAAGCACAAGCAGAAGCAACATGCCCCTAAACTTCCCTATTAAAGAAGTTGCGCCTATTGCCAAGTATGGCATGCGGCCGTCTAGGAACCCCTTCCAGCATGCCTTCAGGAAGACAAAACATCTCCTAAAGCATTTCTTATTTGCCTGCTTATACCTGAACCCCCTTGAGACCTTTTCTCTTCCTTTCACAACCTCGTAATCGATGCCAACAACACTACCATGTGATGTTTTCTCTACCTTAGCTTTGAAACTATACAACATGTGAAAACTGTCATTCCACTTGCCTTGAATGAAGTCTAGAGCCATATCCTTCCATCAAAGACACTGTGGTAAGGAATCTGAACGTTAAACTTTAGGATAATCTATGCTCTGAGTTCAGCAGGTCCAATGTTATGATCCTGCCTCACCCAGTCAAGTAAAGTAGCAGCAATCCACTTGGTAATCACCGATCTAATTTTATCACTTAAAGAAGTATTAGGGTAGTTGTGTTTCTTCGTGTTTACTTTGATCTTCATTCGATAAGAATCCAAATAAATCAGAGCTAATTATCAGCAGAATAAATATGAGCAAGACTGAAACTAAATGTAGCTATTGCAACCTGAAATGGGTGTCCACCCCACATTGGAGATGCAGGTAATCTCCATTTACACACATTACTTTCCCGACAATGCACCCTAAATCTCTTTTGGTCCCTCTTTTCAATGATAAATTCAAACCCAACTCTAATTACATAGGTGGCAACTACATATCTGCAATCCTCCATAGACTCAAAGACAGTCACCTCATCAATTGTAGGATTGTCGCTATCAAAGTGTATCACTAGCCTGTCATCGTCTTCGTCATCGTATGTACATCCCGTTATCACATCTTCACATTCCTCTTCTTCATCGGTCCCATAGTCAGGCTCAAAGTTCGAATCAACCAAATATTCCCTACTCTCCATCCTATCAGGGTCAGCAGCCATGTATGGATATGCTTTCTCATCATCATCCGCACCGCCACACATTTTAGTGTCTTCATGCTCGCTTGACAAAGCATCATGCTCAAGGACAAGCTGTACAGACGTCTTATGGTTACCAACACATATCCTTGCCATCACCACGGGACTAGAAATTCTAATTGGGGTATGCAGAAAAGGAATCACATTTCTTACCCTTCAATGAGGACGTACGACACCTTATCCGGGCTCCATACCTCCAAATCTCTGCGCCCTACTTCCTCTTCCCCTGTTTTGTTCTCCTTTGTGCTCTCCATACTTGAAGGAGATTCCATTATCTCTAGCCGTGCAGGACCCATCTCCGTGTTCTCAAGCCACGTAGGATCCATCTCCGAGTAGGATCCGGATCACCAGCGTCGTTAGGCACCTAACCCAACTACCGACTCTCGGTTTTAATTTCCAGACACGCATGGGCGATGGACAGCAGCAAGGAGACATGGCAGGGAGGGGAGGGGACATGAGGGGATGGCAGGGAGGGGAGGACGAGAGCGGTGCATGACTAAACGGAGTGGCGAAGGCAGGATCAGAGGAGCGGAGCAGAGCTGGTTGCGACGAAACATGGAAAATTGCACAATAATGTGTTCGTGGGCGGATGCGGTGAGTAGGGCCAAGAGAGCGCTGTGGAGAAAGCACGCTGATGGCTCTGAAATATATCCATCTACGTCCACATTTAAACTGGATATTAATCATAGTTTTTATGAAATATCTATGTAAACCCTGCCACTAATGCTAATATTCAGAGGGGTATGCAATCCTTTATTCTTGCATTTTTCCTGTGTAGATAATGTCGTTTAAAGGAGGGAATCACTACATTAAAGTCAAAGATACAAGATTTCCAACAACCAGAAGAAACCGGGAGCCGAACGACGGAGGCAAACACCGTAACGACCAACTATATGGCCGGAGCATTATGGCTACACAACCATCAGCAGCGAAGCTTCATCACACGCAGGGCCTAGTCCTACCTCAACCTATAGGCGACTGACTGGGATGACGGCCTAGCTCGCATGAACGTCACCTTAACCTTCCGATGTCAAGCTTCTGAGAGCCTGGCCAAGTAAATACCTAGGGACAATGCCATGAGTATGTTCGAATGTACTCGCAAACCACCAAGATAAGTTAAACAAGGTAATGCAATCTGGCTATGGCGAGATAGCTCTATCTATGGTTGTTTTTGAAAAGCCTAGATTATCTCTAGTAGTTAAGGCATCTCTATATCTTTCTTGAAAAAGAGTTTTGAAAAACATGCCTCCGTTTTATAAAACAGGAAATACCCATATCCTTGTTGAAAACATTTTTGAAAACAATTTTGGATTAAAACCCTTTTTAAACCTCTTTGACCGCCTCTGGTTAAAACAAATCTTTAAACTCTGGTCCCCTCGGATCCTCCATAATTTCATCCATTTTTACAAAAACCACCATTTGGGTACTCCTAGCCATCACCTTTCGAACCGTCCTTGACCATGGATGCGGCTATTCGAATAGATTATACTCTGCAGAGTTTGCGCACTTTCTCGACAAGAATCAATACATCCGCCGAGATAAAACCATGCCCCACTACACACGGTAGATGGGGGTTCGGATAATCAAACCTAACCTTTCGCTTGTCCACCCTAGCAAAGGCTGCTTTTCCTTTTGGGTTTGTTCTCCCTGGCAACGAGTATGTGGCCCCCGGCCATAATCCTGCCTTCCGTACACGCGTATACCCAAACCGCAGCTTGGCGTATACCATAACTTGGTGACTCCACTTCCTACCATACTACCTAAGTCATACCGTCTGCAGGAGACCCAATTGTTGCATCGACACTCCTACCAAGACAGGCTCACTGTTGCCGAAGCAAGCTACAGGCTCTAGATCCGTAGAACTGTTAGTGCCTGCCCAGAATTCAAGGGATTTCTCCCAATAAGAATTGTACAAGCTGCCTTGGCTAAAGAAGACAAACTGCGAGCTAAGCCCCAGCACCTGGGATAATGTGGTTGCATAGATAAATTATTCTGGTAAAGGCGTAGAACATCCCTTCTCTTTCTAATGTCCATTTTCTCATTTCTCATCATCACCACGTCTTTAGTTAAAACAACCGCTTGGAACTATGCCTCTTCCCAAGGGTTTTACATAGCAGTTTTTGAACATTTGTAGTAGGGTAAATCCCAAAACAATTTATTCAACAAAAATCCGTGGTTTCAACGAGGTAGGATGCTAATCATCATAACCTCTATCTAAAGGGGAGTAAATGGCAGGTTTACATCAGGGTGGGTGCCATGAGGGACACCAAGTCATAACTTGGAGGAGACAAGTCATTAGCACAGTATTTATAAAACAAGACATACAGATAAATAATGCAATTTATAAAGGAGGTACAAAACAGGTAATAAAAAGAGTCGGACAAGTATCGGAATTCGGGAATGGTGGCTTGCCTATGATCAGTGATAAGTCCCTGGACTTCCTTAGATAACCAAGAATACCCAATCAATAATAATAAGAAGTCCCTTTCTTCTTGTCGTCAAATAATCACACTATCGCCGTCATCGAGTATACATGCAAGCAGACAATACCACAATCAATACAAGTAATACATGCATAAAACCATACAAAAAACAAACATATGGAATACGAATTAATTTGGTAGGTTTTGGAGAAGTTGGATACTAGTAATGGAATTGCTTAGGTTACCCTAATTGGGTTTTCCCTTGGAAGATAGTTGTCTAGGCTATTTACTAAGGAATTAGGGTGGAGGCCTAAGGTCTATAGGATACCAATGTGCAAAAATGATATCCTCAGATAGGTATTGACAAAACAAGACCAACACAAGTGGTTTCACTAGATTATCACTTACCTAGATTTAGTTATGCTTTTTATGGTGGAATAAACTCTAGTTTGAGGAAATAATTCACCAGAATTTATATGGAGGCCCAAAAATTATTTCCTTGGGTGGTTAAGTAGAGTTTTATGTGCTGAACCACATAGAAGTGGAATCTTGTTAAAAGAATTACTACAATGCCCTTAATAAATCATCAAAGGCAGTTCTGTAAGGAATTTGTCTTTTTCACCAGATTTCTTTTCCAAAAGGTTTTAGTGTGATTCCAATTTTACATGGTAGGTATTGGAATTACCTGTCTGTAGAAATTGGAATTACCCATTTTGGAAATCTAGAACTACTGGAGGGATTTATCTAGTGAAGAAGGTGTACAAAGAATAGTTTAATTCATTAGAATTCAACCACCGCTCAATAAAATCTGAGCTACTGGGGTTTGATAGATGCTTATATTAGGATCTACTGGGAGGTGGAATTAGGTCAATACCCATTTTGGTTTGACTTGGAGAAATTCCTCAAGGCAGAAATGAACTGTTTTGGTTATTTTTGTTACTGCCAAACTAGGAAGAAATCTAGGGTTGGGCCAAGGGGACATGCAAGGTATCAGGGGTACCTTTCAGTACTAAGAGGTTTGCCTCTAATTGGAGTGGAGAAACTCACAGAAACATTTATTTTGTGAAAATGGTACATCTAAGGGTTTGATTTATTGTATTTAATCTAGACCAGATCTGGGTGAAATTGTGGTACTGCATGTTGAAGGAAACTTTAAGGGACACTAGTAAAAATAGATCGGGACAAAATATGGTCATTTCCATTTTCAAAAAGTTTTAAACCTAGAGTCATATTTCCTGGATTTATGAAAAAGAATAAAGGTTGAAAGGGCGCAGACTGGGAAGCTAGAGGGAATGGGCCGCCGGGGCAAATCCGGCCCACATGCAGCGGCGTGCACGCGGGAGGCCGCGTTCGAACCAGATAGGTGGGGCCGGCCTGCCAGCGACGCACACCCTGAAGGGGTATCGGTGAATCTGGGCCACCGGATCAAGTCAGATCCAACAGCACCGGGTCGTCATCCTCGTCTGCCTCGTCGGTGATGAGGTAAACCCTAGGGGACGGCGAGGCTCGCCAGAGAAGTTTACCAGGGGCTCAGGAGGTGTCGGGGACGCGGCGGGGCGACGTGGTGGACGACAGCGACCACGGGGAGGGGCGGAAGCAGGGGATTCCTCGCCGGGATCTGGCTTGCACGACGACGACCGAGATAAGCTTATCGGAGCCCATCGGTGCGGCTCGAGGGGACGGTCCAGGGCCAAAAGGAGGGCATGGTTAGATGCAGGGGAGTAGGGGAGCTCGAACAGGTGACATGCAGAAGGAGGGGAGCAGAGGAGGGAGCACCTAGCTCGATTTCTTGAGGAGGCCAAGAGAGCTTTCTCTCTCTCTCTTGGGTGAGACAGGCTAGGGGAAGAAGAGAGGAGCGAGGGGGAGGTATGTGGAGGGGAGAGGAGTGAAATTAGCTAGGGGAGAAGGACTAGGGTGGTCTGTGGCTTATAAGCCCAAGTGTGGGTGGTTCATGGTGAACCTTGTTCACTTAGGGAAAGGGGAGAGGGAGGATGGTGTTGGTTGGTCCAGAGGGGCGGTGGAGAGGAGGGTGTGGGGGTTGTGCAGGAGCAGAGAGAGGGGAAAGTGACAGATGCTACAAGTAGATGGGCCCTATGTGCTTGACTCTCTCTCACTCTCTCATCTCCAAACATAAGAGACAAAAGGGAGGTGGTGCTACAGGGTTGCTATACTGTTTTCGACCAGAGGGAGAGAAGTGTGTTGTGCAAGCTTGGTGGAGCAGATTTGTAATGTTTGATGGAGTATTAGTGCAAGGTTTTGATCATAATCCAAATTTGGAAAAGTTGATGACTATGAGGAAGTTCTTTGAATTGATCTTGGAAAGATGAGTGAATGGTACTGATAGATGGTTTACATCAGGGTACATCTCCAATATTTATTTGGGATTTAATATATCATTTTAGATCCTGTTTATATCTATTTTTCAAATAGTGTTGAAACTGTTTTTAGGATTTTATTTGATTTTATTGAATTGGACAAAGTGGGTTTTTGATGTGAGATGGTCCCAAATGTGAATACACACTCAGGGGAATTTTCCCAAGATTTATTGAGGGGTGGAAGTAGTAGAAAACAATTATTTCTTGTTTCTGCCAAATAGGGAAAATGGAAAAAAGAAATAATAAGAAATATCAAAAATATTTATTTTTGATATGGGAATCTGTGGTTGGATGGATATACTTCAAATGTGCTCAAAGTTGGGCAACTGTTTTGGAGAAAAGCAAACTTGCCCTAGTAGAGAGTTTTGGATTTTCTGCTAAAGGGAAGATTAAAAAGGAATGCTGGTCCATAATAATTATGGATAAATATTGATAAATCCTTTTGATCAAGGGAGATGAGGTACACAAGGTTTATCTAGATTAATCAAGCTTGGGTGACGAGACTCCATGTTAACGTTGGTGAGGAACAAGGAGAAAAGAATCTATTGCAAAGTTAATTTCATACCAACAGAACATTGTTGGATCTTGGAACTCAGAGCTCACCTTGGGGCAGGGAATATAGGGATGGATATACCAAGTGATGTAGATCACCATGGTACAAGAAGTTGGTCATGGACATGTTTGAGTTCTCCAAGAATTAATGTGGAACTATGAATAAAATAAGGCTGCCAAAAGAGGTTATCAACTATCCTTCAAAACCAAGTGGGTTCTTAAAGCACAAAGATGCAATTGGAACAAGTGAGGTGAGTACTGGTAGACCTATAAGAGTATATCACCATCATCCAAAGAGTTGGTCCATAGAAGATAGGATGGTGGTGTGAACTTCTGTCAAAGTAGGCATGTTGACTAGATTTGCAGGAAAAGTTATTTTCTTGCCTGCAAAACCATCAAGAACCAGTAGGTGGGAAGATGGTATAACCAAAGGTAAGAGTGGGACTTTGTAGTCCTTATGATACAAGATGGTTCAAGTGCATTTCCAAAAAGGCACAAGGGTTGAGAAAGGGGATGCATTTGAAAATGTGATGTTGGAAATAGTTTTCCAGACTTAGGCAAATTTGGCAGATTTAGGTTTGGTGACTAGAATAGAGGAGATGATGCCTTTGATGGATGGCAAGATACCAAAGCATCATCAGTTGGGTGATGTCGAAATGTATATGGATAAGAAATGATCCAGGCTTGATATGGGGCTTCATTGACTTGGAAGCTTCTAGAATAGATTACTTCAGATTTGATATGGAGAAAGGGATTTGGAGGATCATCTAACGATTAGAGATTAGGTCCAACTTGTAGCATTGCTTAGGATTTGTTGATATTAAGGAGTCTTGATCCTAGTGGGTGAGCTCCTAGATTGGCTCATACTACTTCCTAAGAAGACAAGTCAAAAGCAGATCCAAACAATTTCAAACAGCAGATCAAGGGAATTCATCCTATAAGCAAAGCAACACACTACTAGGGTTACCAACAACCATAGCTTGAGGTAGAGGTAGGTATTTTGAGAAGGTTGTAGTTTGGAATAAGATGATGGTTTCTTGGTATCTCTACAAAGGGTAGAATTTCAAATGCTTCATAAAAAGGTTTTTGTTAATTCTAGAGGTAAGAATAGTTGAGCGTTCTGTCTTGAAAACATAAGGAGGTTATATTATATAGCTCTCCATAGTTTTGTCAATAGAAGTTACTAAAATAGTTTGGTTGGCAAGGCATCTTGGCTCAGGTTTTGAAATGCGAGAACATTTGAGAATAGGGAGAAATAAGCCAAGATAGTTTTGTGAAATAGCTTTGTCAATGGGGTTTGAGTTAAGGAGTACATCATCTAATACCTATTCATATGCATATGCATAATCAAACAACAAAAAAACACTGCATCATTAAACAAGAAAAAGTTTTTGTTCCCCCTGATTTTTGCTTTCTGGACAACTAATCAGGGTTCTGAAATTGGGGTGTTATAGAGGCATCCAGGAAACGTGATACCCAAGTTTCTTGCAATCAGCTGCATTGCCCAAAGTTGGCGTGCCAAATACTCAGAAGATCTTTTTCGGTACGAATTCAACTTTATGTTTCAATACAAAATATCAGGCTAATGGCCGTCAAGTTGGGCCCCCTATCAGTTCTCGCCGTTATGTCGTTGCCGTCGCGGCTGCCATGTAGGCTTGCAGCATTGGCGCATGCATTCTTTACGCATCTTCTTCTTCCCTGGGGCGGCAATCTTTGGTCGCGGCCATGGCGTAGAGCTAGGATGTGGACGAACCTGCTCGGCCCCGCTCTCCTCCACATCCTGAATCGGAGCTCGCCCTCACCATGGCTGCACCCATGGCACGACGTGGGGACAAGAATTCATTCCCGTGAGATCTGTCACCAAGCCGACCATGCTTGGTCCTGTTGTCCTCCTCTAGAATCTGAGCTCACCGTCGCCGTGGTCGCACACACAGTAGCCATGGCGCCTTCTTCTTGTGATTGTAGAAAAACATGTATGTACCGTGTACGTATCATACTCTAACAATGTACACATATGTTTTTTACTAGATTTTCATTTGAAATTAGTAGCTCTGTGATGACGAAACATAGAGAACCTAAATGGAATGATGATGAAGACCATGTTATGTACTTTGCATTGCATCAACAAGTGCTCGTTGACGAAGCATGTTACCAAGAGAGTGGAGTTCATCATCCATTGCCAAAAATATGTGAACAAATCAATGAGCGATTCAATGCAAATACGCGCAGAAAAGCTAGATCCATGTCATCAATCATGAATAGGTGCACATTCTAGTGATGCGTTCAAATGCGTACACCATGTATCATTTACTTAAAGTGGTTGTTATCCTGAGGAAAAATGCCTAGTATGCACATTACCTTTGTCTGTTCTATGTTGCAATTCTACTGTTATGGGCGTGGAAAGAAAAGCTGGGCTTCACTGAATATTACGCAGTTAGGCCTAAGTTAGTCTTACACAAATAAGCACAGCTTAGTCTTTGCACAAATAAGCGTAACTAAAGATAAAGATAAACACAAATGGTTCATCGGATCTGCCAGTATGAGCACTAGATCCCTGGAGCTTGTGGTATCGTTGGAACGAACCAAAATGCTGTGTTTGGCCGTCTGTCATTCTCTATCAAATCGTATGACCCCACTGATGAGCCGATTGTAGGCCCCCTCCCCCTGACGTGGATTCGGCTCCAGTTCAGATCTGGAGTGTCAACATGATAGGCTCGTGAGTGTGCAGCAAACACACATTCTGCTATCAACACTGGAAGTTCTAGCACCTCAGCAACAACACTAGCATGTTCTTCCTGGACTCCGGCAGCAGCCTCAGCTGGTATTTCGTCAGCTTCACCAGCAGTAGCCTCAGCAGGTATTTCATCAGCTTCACAAGTAGCAGCATTAGCAAGTATTTCGTCAGCTTCACCAACAGCAGCATCACCAAGTATTTCGTCAGCTTCACCAGGAACAACAGCAGGCTAGTTCTTCGTTAGCTCCACCACCACCACCACCAGCAGCATCAGGAGCCAGGGCTGCCTGAGCAATTACAGGTTTAGCAGCTCCACGGGCCCCGACAAAGAAAGGGTAGTTGATCCCAAAAAACACAGATTGTCCCTTCAGATTGTCGACTCTTCTCCAGACTTGCTCTACTGGGTCTTTGGATGGGCATGAGGACCTCGAGAAAACGTGACACCGCAACGATGGGTATGAAGAAAGTTGTGTCCCCATATGTTCTATTGTATCACCAATGCTGTTTAGTGCTCCCCTGGTATGAATCCACATGAGTTCAACATCCTGTTTCGTGTCACCTCCGAGAGGTGCCAGGAACCAGTGCCGTGTCCCAAGTTCAGCATCTGCTACTTCATCTTTGATCACCGGAGCTGGAATGATGCACGGGGCTACGTGGGTACCTGTGTGTTACTTGCAGTCAGTAAGTAGAATTTTGAATGGGATTTTATATGCTATATGACACCATGACTTACCCTAGATGGATGGCTCCCAAACACGCACGTCGCCGCTAGGTTCAGTGACCGCATAAATGTGTTGCGGTTTGTTCGAATGGTAGCTAGAGGTGAAGACGACATCGACATACTTCTCCGGCCGCAGGAAGTCGTCGCGCAAGACTGTCCATTCCTTGTCTTCTGGGCATCTAATGAATGTGATTGACTTGTCGGACACTGCTAAGAGGTCATACTCCCAGGTCTTCCACACCTCCTGTGGTCTATGTGGGAGATGTACCTTCAGGAGCTCAAGTTCTGCCATGTTGAACCTGTAAGCGAATTCGAAAATGGGCGGCAGCCACCCGTTGTTGAATGCAGTAATGCCGACACCCTCCAAAGATGGCAATGTAAATCTCAACGATCTGTAGCCATTTGCTGGTATCGGGGTAAAGAAGGCCTGGCGTGCCGAACGGTTGTTCATCCATGTCCCACATCTTGAAGTGGTAGCCAAGGATGCAGCGAGCGAGTCGGCCGGCAGAGATGATGTCCAACCCCGTGGAGATCATGTGCACGTTCGTGGCGCTGAGGTTCGGCCATCCGCAATCCTCGCGTTGGCAGTCACCCTGGCCATCTGCTTCGTCGTCGCATGCCTTTCGCCTCAGCTTGCTGCTACCCCAAGCTCTACCCATAGCGGCAAATGGAGTCTGGAATCCGGTAGATTAATGGAGGCGTTATGATAAGGAGGCGGAGGGAATCAGGGATGGGGGCAGTTGTTCGAGTAGGGAGTGACCCAGTGAGGAACCGCCGCCGCCATCGGTTCTCGTTCGTGTGCAAGACAAGGAAGGGGTGTAATTATTGAGGGCGCGCACCGGAACCGTCTAGAGGAAGTGAAAAAATAAATCTAAGAGAGAAAAATGTGTGTCCCGCCTGTTAGTGAGTGAAGGTCGGCATGCGCAAACGTGACTACATTTGACTTGGATCGTGCATGGCAGACCTCGATTCCACCGCATGCAAGTGGCACAAAACAAATTTTACGAAGCTCTAGCGTCGACGTGTAAAACCACCATTGTTCTCCACCTTCACCCTACTACGAATGGTCGTGCACCATTCTAGATATTAGTAAGGACGGTTCCAATCTTGCAGTAAGCAGTTTCACATCTCCGTCTCATTTCCTCCTCCACGGCCTCATCGTCATTCTCCTCCACGGCCTCATCCATTTCCTCACCCTCTTCCTCCGTATACTTTACCTCTTACCTGTAGTCATGGACTTGCTGGATGTCCAAAACGACGGCAGGCTAGAGACTATGTACTTCGACATAGAAGTACATGGCGGGAAGAAGATCGATGTCGTGTACACCACCGACCCTCGAACAGTGAGGAACACTCTGAATAATTACACGAGTTGGCTATGGTTCAATGAAAAGAGGTTCGTAGGTCTCGACCTCGAGTACAGTCGCGATCACCGTAGGATCGCCATGGTGCAAATCTCCATGAAGGGGCATGTCCTTGTATACCATCCTTTTTGCGAGGTGGGGGATGACGGGAACATGTAGACTTTGTTGTCTTTTTGTTCCTGAACCGTCTGTTTGCAAAAGTTATTGTTATATTATTTGTCTGAATTCATTTTTATGCAGGCGGGGAAAAAGGATTAGGCCGCTGTTTCATGACTTTCTCATGAACCAACAGATAACATTTCCTAGTGTTGACATCACAAATGACACTAGACTGCTTGAAAGCCCGACTATCAACATTAAAATTCCAAAGGAGTGCAGAGTGGACATCCAGAATATTTACTGGATCCTAGGGACAAAGGGCGGCAGGACTGGGATGGCCGATCTTGCGGCCGAACTCATCGACCCGTGGTACACTAACATGGAGGGAAAATTGCGGAGATGTTGGTGGAGGCGTTTAGGGCATGATTACTGGGAGGATAAGATTCTTTTTGAACCTAATCTAAAGTATGCTGCAATTGACCTGTATGTTAGCCACGAGCTGTACCGCCAGATTGTAAATTTCCGTTCCAGGCATCGCATCGTTGAACCACTACGAAGGAAAGTTGTTTGCCCCAGATGCCGGAGTGTAGATGAGTCTACAAGCCGGGGCAAGTGACCGAAGGCATCCTAGGATCGGTTGCCTTCTCCAACAGGCTGGGATGTAGACTTTAGTGCATGATTGTTGTGTTTGTATGGGGCTTGTTATGTTTATGAAAACATGTTATTACAGAAGTACACTATGTGAGTAATTACGAACTGCTATGTATTACCTTTGTCGAACTATAATCGTGGTTTGGTTATGATTGTATCCTTCGCTATAATCTAAGTTTGGTTATGACTTATGACTATATCACACCTTATGCATGTCAGCCCTGGATTCTGCCGCATGCAAATGGCACAGACATAATTTGTAAGTATGAATGTTGAGCATACAAAAGGGGGAAATGTAATTCATATAGGTTAACTACCTAATAGCACAAGAATCATATGAGCTCGGTTCTTACACATAGAATGCTTAGAAACTACATGCGAGATAAAATATAGGGGAGATAAAACTAGGAACGAAATGCGAAACTAATAGTGGTAAACAACACACTCACCCACCCGCCAGATCCTATTGAGCATCTCGTAGCATACATACGCGTCCCTGGCTGCGTACTTGATCGCATCGTAATTCAGGTGCCTCCACTCCCATCGCTCGTGCAGGTGCTTCGGGGACTCGACTTTCATGCCGGCATACTCGCGGTCGATGATGTCGGCAGCGAGTCTAGCCATGCCGGCTTTCCCCGTATTGCCATTCAGGTAGCTCCACAAATGTTGCGGATCGACTTGCTTGACGACATGAACGAGGAGATCCCGCTCTAGCTTCGGAGTGTCGTTCTTGATGTCAACTCTAGCGAAGTAGATCTCCCTCCTGTATAAGAACTCGTGAAGCTCCGAGAATACAGATTTGGCCATACATATGTGGTATAGGAGGCAGTGGTTGCGCATGGACAGCTGCAAAAGCGCCGCCCTCTTCCTATCTCTGGTATACTCGAGGTCAAGGTAGACGATCTTGTACCTGCCCATCGGCTCCTGTAGCCACCACTCGTACATTGTGATGACCTTGGCGACCTCCGCTGACTCATTTGTGTGGACGACCATCATCTTGGTGGTGCCATGGGCAGTGACGGTGTACTCATCGGTGAAGTCGCTCCCGTCGCTGAACACGCCGTACTCTGTATCCATGGCAGTAGCTAATGCAGTGGCTAGGAACGGGCGTTGAAGTGGAGTAATCTGTTGTGGTGGTATGGCCCGGCGGAGGCGGTGCCTGCGGCAGCGTCGATGGTTCTTGAGGTGGCTGCGGCGGCGGCGGAAGGAAGGAGTTGGGGATTTTTGCATAGTGATGTGCTGTGAAGACGGAAGGCCATGCTTAAATTTCGTTTACCAATATTCCGGTCATACCCAAGCGGAAGCAAGTTTGACCGGGCGAGCACCGTTGGCTTTCAATCCTAGTGATTAAATTCGGTGACCATCCCGGTAGGCGATGGGACGGGTGTGCGACATGGCTTTGTCATGGCAGAGACTGGTCACGGAGACCACCGTCCCGTTGCCGACCCACAACGGGTGTGTGGTGCTCACACGATGTAATGTGACAGTATAGAAGGAAGTGTACAGCTATTATTCCCAACAAGTTTAAGAAGTGTAAGCATAGACAGGGACCTAGCATCCCTACACCCCAGGGTAGCCGCCAAGCTGCTCAGGCCTCCCTATTGCGCAAAGCTTGCAATTTCCTTTCTTTAATTTGGTGATTTTGTCCAGAATTTTCCAAATCGAAGCTCGTTTGCCCATGCTTCTATAAGTTTCTATGTAGGCCACTTGTGTAAGCATGCACGATCAAGCAACTTTGCAACACACGTGTCGGTGGAAAAGCATGAGGTTTCAACGCACCACATAATTTAGGGATTTCTATTTTCCCCAACAAAAGTGGTTCCATATTTACTTTTTGGATTTTGGAACAAGTTCCCTACACTGTGGAGGTGGTTCCAAATTGAGCAAAAGAGGGAACCGGAGCAAGAGGTTGCTCCGATGCCAAATGTGGTTCCAAATTGATTAGCCAACCTATGTGTGACATGTGTCCTCTGCTCTCAAATCTTAGACAAAAAATAAGGCTATTCTTGTCATCGGTGGGACCGCATGGTGCAAGAATTTAGAATAGCTACATTGTGGAGCTCTAGCCAAATTGCATGGTAAAGCCAAATTCAGCTTTTTGTCAGATTTAGCAATAGCAATATTGTGGCTCCCTTAGTTTTTCCTCACTTTTTCTGTCCCTCCATTCTGAAGCCCTCACATGCGCTCAGAGGGGGGTGCCATCTGGTCAAAGACTTGACCGTTACGTGCGCCCTGATGCCCAAATTGGAAGTTTTTTTTGTTATTTGGCCTTTTTAAGAGCGCCTTTTCCCCTCTCTTGCTAACAGTTGTGTTTTTTTTGCCCAAAAAGGTAGTGAATCTAGAGCATCTTCTCTCTTCATTCATTGTTCCTTTTTCCCTCGTTTTTCCGCAATATGGTAGCAAATCTAGAGCAGCAAAACTAACCAGCACCATAAATAAATTCAGTAAACAGAGCAGATGTGGATAAAGCAGCTAATATAGGTTATATAGTACGGTACTTAACGAGGTTTGACAATTAGGCTGCTTCACAGCAGCAGCAGCAGTATATCAGTGGCCCCTCGTGGCCTCTACCAGGAGGGCCTCCGCCTCCTCCCTCTAGCGCCTCCTCCACTTCTTGCTTCCCAGTCCTTTGACCTTGGGCGCCTTGGGTTTGATCGGGGGCATGCGACCCACCTCGATAGCCACCTTCTAGAGGTTGCGAAGGTGAAGACCAAGCGCCTGGTGCTTGGCTATGAAGCCGTGGACGTTCACGGACTCGCCGTAGGTCCTCACGTCCTCAGCATGCTTCACGAGGGAGTTGAAGTCCGTGGTGCGGAGCCTCCTGGTGGGGCAGAAGGGGCACCTGTACACGTCGTCAGTGAAGAAGTTGTTGTACTGGTAGGACTTTAGCCTCCTCAGCACAAGACGAGTCGTGGTGTCCTTGGACTTGTCGCCGCTGCGGACGTCGCTGCTATCCTCCTGTTGGAAAAAACAGTAGAGTGCAATAAGGACATGATTGAGATACTTTGATTATCGAATTGATTAATTGCAAAAATTAACCTATTGAGATCTCCCGATTATTCCCCAAATGTCAAACCAAATCGAATACTGATCCCAACTACGAATAGGGGGATTCATCGAAAATCGAGATCTAACACAAGAGGATTAGCTACTATAAAAATACGAACAACCGAGCCCTAATAACATACGATCTAGCATCCAACAATGGGAACGGGGGAATAACAAGGGAAGGGGAGAAAACCCTTGTTACCTCCAACCATAGGTCGCCGATGCTGGTGTTGAAGGGGTTCTCCGGCCTTATGTAGACAACCTCCTCGTAGGGGTCCCAGCCGACCGGTATCTGTCCGAGAACGGCGGGGGCCTCCTCGCTAGTGGATACGACAGATGCGGGGACGGGGACAGGGGCCTATACGGGGACGGGGGGCTCCTCGCCGGTGGCCTTGGAGGCGCCGATGGCCACCGTGCCGTTCTTCTCCATCGCCGGCGTGGTTGGGGTTTTCTTGGGGGTTTGCAGAAGGTGATGGGATAGTGGAGACGGTTCAGTGAGTGAGTGAGTGATGAGTGAGAGTGGGGAGGACTCTATTAAAGGAGAAGGGAAGCGACATTTCGTTGCACTACCGTGCATCGCGTATGCTACTGCACCGTGCATGGCCACACGTGTCTGCTACCACCCCGTGAACCGCACACACGTACCGTGAGTCACGTTTCTTCCCTCGTGTCTAACCCTGGCGATTCAGTTGTACTCAATTTTTCCCTCAAGCGTAACACTAGCAGTCTGGTTCCATTTTTTAAATCATTTTCTATTTTCTATTTGAATCCCTTTGTCAGGCTTGCCGTTGGTTTTTATGTTCTTCTCAGTTTTGCCCTTGGTTTTAAAGTTCTACTCAGTTTTGCCCTTGGTTCTTAAGTGCTACTCGGTTTTCCCCTCTCTTTATATCCATCTCTCGCACATGTGCTCATCTTTGCTGCTATGCTCTGATTGGTCGAGACAGTTGTCACACGAATCGTGCCCACCAACCGTTGATCCTCTGTGATCTAGCGGACAGGATAACCCTTATATTTGTCGGGGGCACCCCTCTATCCATGCAAAATAATGAGTATGCCACCGTAACTTTAACTCCATAAACAGATGAACTTGAATACAATTTGAAGGGTACAAAATTAGAAATCCCCATAGTTTAAGGGTCTAGAAACGGTAAGAGAATTAAATATTATTAGTGTCTAGGCTAGCACAGTGATGGGTTGGTCGGCCAGGAGTTGCTGATTCCTAAGTAAGGGGACACCAGGCTGGTCTTGACATACTCACTTAGGAATTTTCCATAAGCAGCGTGCTTAGCCTTGGTTGCCGACTTGTGTTTACTAGCCGGGCTTTTACCGATGCCAACCGCATGCGGAATCAAGCTGGCAATCCTCGAGTTGACTCCTTTCTTGCATAAAGGGCACCTGAGCACCAGAAGTCGAGTGCGGAAAGGGATTATCCCGCTATTGAGCTTCTTCATGACATGGCGACTCTTGTTGTCCCTGTTCTCCTTGTCAGAGTCCATCTCACTTGAATCTACCTGTAATGTATGAAATGCAAACTGAAATGAGCAAAATAATAAATATATATTTCTTCCACCATTCCGAGTTACTTTCGATACAATAACATATCTATACAGGTTCAACAGTTCATTACGGCTGTCTCCCCAGCTCGCTCCTAAATTAATGTGGTTCGTGTTCTTGATAACTTATTAATAAATAAATAATGTGGATTCATTCATAACAGACTAGATCTCTCCATGTACCGGTTCGTACGGTGCATCTAATCATTAGGGCTAGATTTTTTTATGAAGCCAGGATAGATTAAGCTTGAGGAGAAAATATGAAACATGTAGAAATAGATGTACCTCTGGGTACACGAGCGGAGCGTGTTCGTCGAACTCCACGTCCTCATCGGGGCCTCCGAAGTCGTCAGCACCGGCGAGCACATGGTCCCCTAAGGGGTTGAACAACACGTCCTCCTCGCCTTGTGCCGCGTGATGCTCCTCCAGATCTGCCGCGTGACGCACCACCCCGGCGGCGATGCCCGCACACTCACCCCATGCACTGGTTTCATGGAGAAGGTTTGTGCCTGTATGTTGAAGATTGTGGGTTTTTGCTAGATAGGGAAGAGAGAGAGGAGTGGATGACTGCGAATGGAGGACCCGATAAGATAGGTTTATAATGCAGTGACATTTAGGCCTCCTCGAGGGCCCCAGTAGGCAGCTCTTCTAGCTGCGGCTCCTGCGTGGAAGGTTCGTGTGGTGGGGGCCTGTCGGAAGTGAGAGTGCAGGCGGGCTACGTAGTAAAAATGGTATAGCCCGTGGGCCGTGGATGACCAGTTGTCGTGTAGTAGACTTGTAGCCTTTGCAGACTAGATTAAACGTGACCTGACCACTCGACGACTTTTTCCATGGACGGCATCATGTTTCTTCTTGTAGAAGTCTCGATAAGGGAGACGTCCGTGCTATCTCACGATGTACTATGAAGGGCACGACGTGTGCAACGAGCCTCGTTGGATCACATGTAACACCCCGTCCACTCCTGGGCCCGGGGGGTGTCACTCCTGGCAGCTTAATAAGATATATAGACTGGCCCCACAGACCAACACTAGTCTTTTCTGCGCACTTTGTCCTCACTCGTGCGCATCCGGTTACCCACTTCCCGGTCGGTCACCCATCCTACAATTTCTCTAGGCCAAGCACGCTTAACCTTAGAGTTCTTTTCGAATGAGCTTCCGGAAAAGAAGTTGCAACTTGTTGATATGGGTATCCTATCAATCCTATTAAGCCATGTGCCTGGATCTCACATACACCCACCCTTTAGAAGATCGATGCCCTCATCGATCAAGCACACCCCAGGAACATTGCCTCTTGGCACGCGTATGTGCGTCCAGTGCCGGCACATGTGCCATGCCATGTCCACTCCGGACCACACGCCCCATGCTCCACATATCCCGCCACTGACCCACACACACCCGTGTAATCGCAAGGGTCGACTCTGATACCACTTGTAACACCCCGTCCACTCCTAGGCCCCGGGGGTGTCACTCCTGGCAGCTTAATAGGATATATAGACCGCCCAGCACCAACACTAGTCTTTTCACACTTTGTCCTCACTGCGTGCACCTGATACCCACTTCCCGGTCGGTCACCCATCCTAGAATTTCTCTAGGCCAAGCACGCTTAACCTTAGAGTTCTTTTCGATTGAGCTTCCGGAAAAGAAGTTGCAACTTGCTGATATGGGTATCCTATCAATCCTATTAAGCCATGTGCCTAGATCTCACATCACACAGGATTGACGGTTGGTGCGCATGATCCGCATCACAACTGTGACAACCAATCAGGGCGTAGCAGACAAAGTGGGCACAGGTTTGGGCTTCTACGAAAGAGAGAGAGGGGGCAAAACTGAGTAGTGTCAAAAAACCAAGGGCAGAGCTAAGTAGTATAAAAATGGAAAGTGAGTGTCTTTTACAATGAAATACATCGTGGCATACATCAAATTATGCCAAGATAGATCCACTGGAGTTCAATGGATGTGTGTTCTTCTCGTAAACCACATATGGATACACTGGAGTCATTGCATGTGTGTTATCGTCACAATCCACATATGGATCCACTGGTGTTCATTGCATGTGTGTTCTTTCCACAAACCACACATGGATCCATCAGAGTTATTGCATGTCTGTTCTTGTAATGACAAACCACATATGGATCATTTTGCGACATTGCATGTGTGTTCTTTTCACAACCCACATATGGATGAACCAATGTCATTCCATGTGTGTTCCTTCCACAAACCACATATGGATCCACCAGAGTCATCGCATGTCTGTTTTTTCCACAAACAACATATGGATCCACCAGAGTCATTGCATGTGTGTTCTTTCCACGAACCACATATGGATCCACTAGAGTCATTGTATGTGTGTTCTTGTAATGACAAACCACATATGGATTAACCAATGTCATTGCATGTGTGTTCTTTTCATGAACCACATATGGATCAACCAGAGTCATTGCATGTTTGTTCTTTGCACAAACCACATATGGATCCACTAGAGTCATTGCATGTATGTTATTTCCACAAACCACATATGGATCCACCAGAGTCATTGCATGTGTGTTCTTCTCACAAACCACATATGGATCCACCAGAGTCATTGCATGTGTGTTCTTTTCATAAACCACATGGATCCACTAGTGTGATTGCATGTGTGTTCTTTCAATAAACCATAGCTAGAGTCATTGCATGTGTGTTCTTTCCACAAACCTCATATGGATCCACCAATGACATTGCATGTGTGTTCTTGTAATGAACCTGATGGCTCAGTATTGATGTAGAGCTCGTTGGGAACCCTAAGAGGAAGGTATGATGAGCACATCAGCAAGTTTCCCTCAGTTATGAAACCAAGGTTTAATCGAACCAGTAGGAGTAAGGAAACACCCCAAAGTTGTTGCTAGCTGAGCCTTGGCCGGGCGCACTACCGGTGCTAGTAGCAACATGGAGACCTGCATAACACAAAGTAAACACAAAGCAGTAAATAGTTTATAGATTGTATGTAAAGAAAAGGACCAGGATCCATAGTTCACTAGAGGTGGCTCTCCTTAAGATAGATAACATGCTGGGTGAACAAATTACAGCGGGGCAATTGACAAACATCGAGAAAGCAATATATGCATATACTAATCATCTTGACTCATTTGGAACTTGATTGGGCATTAAAACATTATACATAGACCACCGTCCAACTGCATCTATGACTAATAATCCACCTTCAGGTTATCATCCGAACCCCCTCCAGTATTAAGTTGCAAGAAACAAATTATTGCTTTACGAATTGCGTGTAAAGTAAACAATATGATTGTACTATGAACAAAGGATTGTTGTTTTCTCCCTAGTAGCAACAACACATCTAGTACCTTAGAGATTTGTGTCACTTCCCCAGATTACCAGAGGCATGAACCCACTATCGAGCATAAATACTAACTCTTGGAGTTGCTAGCATCTACTTGGCCAAGATAGCTACTAACAACAGAAAGCATGCAAGATCACAAATAACAAAGACACGATAGAATCAATAATCAATCTGAAATAGCATCTCAATATCCATCGGATCCCCGCAAACACAACATGCAGAATTACAAATAGATGATCTTGATCATGAACGGAGCTCACAAGATCTAGACATGAAAGCACAAAGGAGGAGAACCAGCCATCTAGCTACTACATGGACCCGTAGTCCAGAGATGAACTACTCACGCATCACACCGGAGGCTTGCATGATGATGAAGAAGGCCTCTAGGGTGAATTCCCCTCTCCGGCAGGGTGCCGGGAAGATCTTCAGATCCCTCCCGATCTAGTGATGGAGATGATGGCGGCTACAGACTCTTTTGTGGATTTTTTATCGAGTACTTAGGGTTTTCGTCCCGAGGGAAATACATAGGCGGAAGGAGAAGCCGAGGGGGTGCCTGGGCTAGCCACACCACCCCTTGGTGCGGCCAGGCCTGACCCGTGCGGCCAGGTGGTGTGGTGGCCCCCTGGCTCCTCTCCGTCTCGTATTCTGGCATCTGATGACTTCCGGAAAAATAGGCACTTTGGCTTTTGTCGCGTCCAATTCCGAGAATATTCATTTTACGACTTTCCTGGAAGCAAAAATAGTAGAAAACAGGAAGCTGGCACTGTGGCTCTTGTTAATACGTTAGTCCAAGATATAATATGAAAAGTACTACAAAGTGTGGACAAAACACAAAAAACTGGATAAAACCAAGCATGGAACATCAAAAATTATAGATACATTTACAATGTATCAGAACCACATATGGATCAACCAATGTCATTGCATGTGTGTTCTTTCCACAACCCACATATGGATCAACCAATATCATGGCATGTGTGTTCTTTCCACAAACCACATATGGATCCACCAGAGTCATTGCATGTGTGTTCTTGTAATGACAAACCACATATGGATCCACCAGTGTCATTGCATGTGTGTTCTTTTCACAAACCACATATGGACCCACTAGAGTAATTGCATGTGTGGTATTTCCACAATACACATATGGATCCACCAGAGTCATTGCATGTGTGTTCTTGTAATGACAAACCACATATGGATCAATCAATGTCATTGCATGTGTGTTCTTTTCATGAACCACATATGGATAAACTAGAGTCATTGCATGTTTGTTCTTTTCACAAACCATGTATGGATCCACTAGAGTCATTGCATGTGTGTTCTTCTCACAAACCACACATGGATCCACCAGAGTCATTGCATGTGTGTTCTTTCCACAACCCACATATGGATCAACCAATGTCATTGCATGTGTGTTCTTTCCACAACCCACATGAGGATCAACCAATATCATTGCATGTCTGTTTTTTCCACAAACCATTAAGATATGGATCAACCACATGTGTGCAATGACAAACCACATATGGATCAACCAATGTCATTGCATATGTGTTTTTTTCATGAACCGCATATACATCCACCAGAGTCATTGCATGTGTTCTTTCCACAAACCACATATGGATCCACCAGTGTAATTGCATGTGTGTTCTTGTAATGACAAACCACATATGGATCCACCAGTGTCATTGCATGTGTGTTCTTTCCACAACCCACATATGGATCAACCAATGTCATGGCATGTATGTTCTTTCCACAAACCACACATGGAGCCACCAGAGTCATTGCATGTGTGTTTGTCTCACAAACCACATGGATCCACCAATGTCACTGCATGTGTGTTCTTTCCACAACCCACATATGGATCAACCAATGTCATTGCATGTGTGTTCTTTCCACAAACCACATATTGATCCACTAGTGTCATTGCGTGTGTGTTCTTGTAATGGCAAACCACATATGGAAAGACTAGAGCCATTGCATGTGTGTTTTTTTCCACAAACCACATACGGATCCACCAGTGTCATTGCATGTGTTTTCTTGTAATGACAAACCACATACGGATCCCCCGGTGTCATTCCATGTGTGTTCTTTCCACAAACCACATATGGATCAACAAATGTCATGGCATGTATGTTCTTTCCACAAACCATAGATGGATCCACCAGAGTCATTGCATGTGTGTTCTTCTCACAAACCACATGGATCCACCAATGTCATTGCATGTGTGTTCTTTCCACAACCCACATATGGATAAACCAAAGTCATTGCATGTGTGTTCTTTCCACAAACCACATATGGATCCACCAGTGTCATTGCATGTGTGTTCTTGTAATGACAAACCACATATGGATCTACTAGAGTCATTGCATGTGTGTTCTTTCCACAACCCACATATGGATCCACCAGAGTCATTGCATGTTTGTTCTTTTCACAAACCACATATGGATCCACTAGAGTCATTGCATGTGTGTTCTTTCCACAAACCACATATGGATCCACCAGAGTCATTGCATGTGTGTTCTTCTCACAAATCACATATGGATCCACCAGCGTCATTGCATGTGTGTTCTTTTCATGAACCATATATGGATCCACCAGTGTCATTGGATGTGTGTTCTTTTAATAAACCACAGCCAGAGTGATTTCATGTGTGTTCTTTTCACAACCCACATATGGATCCTCCAGAGTCATTGCATGTCTGTTCGTTTCACAAACCACACATGGATCCACCAGAGTCATTGGATGTGTGTTCTTTTCACAAACCACGTATGGATCCACCAGTGTCATTGAAATGTGTGTTCTTTTCACAAACCACATGGATCCACCAATGGTATTGAACGTGTGTTCTTGTAATGACAAAAAGCATATGCATCCACCGGTGTCATTCCATGTATGTTCTTTTCATGAACCACATATGGATCCACCAATGTCATTGAAATGTGTGTTCTTTCGACAAACCACATATGGATCCACCAGAGTCATTGCATGTGTGTTCTTCTAATGAACCACATATGGATCCACCATAGTCATTGCATGTGTGTTCTTGTAATGAACCACATATGGATCCACCAATGCCATTGCATGTGTGTTCTTTTCATGAACCACATGTGGATCCACCACAGTCATTGTATGTGTGTTCTTGTAATGAACCCCATATGGATCCACCAGTGTCATTGCATGTGTGTTCTTGCAATGACAAACCACATATGGATCCACTAGTGTCATTGCATGTGTGTTCTTTCCACAAACCAAAAATGGATCAACCAATGTCATTGCATGTATGTTGTTTCCACAAACCACACATGAATCCACCAGAGTCATTGCATGTCTGTTCTTTTCATTAACCATAGCTAGAGTCATTGCATATCTGTTCTTTTCACAAACCACATGGATCCACCAGAGTCATTGCATGTGTGTTCTTTTTATTAACCACACCTAGAGTCATTGCATGTGTGTTCTTGTAATGAACCACATATGGATCCACCAGTGTCATTACATGTGTGTTCTTATAATGACAAACCACATATGGATCCACAACTGTCATTGCATGTGTGTTCTTTCCACAAACCACAGATGGATCAACCAATGTCATTGCATGTACATTGTTTCCACAAACCACACATGGATCCACCAGAGTCATTGCATGTGTGTTCTTCTCACACCACATGGATCCACCAATTTCATTGCATGTGTGTTCTTTTCACAACCCACATATGGGTCAACCAATATCATTGCATGTGTGTTCTTTATACAAACCACATATGGATCCACCAGTGTCATTGCATGTGTCTTCTTGTAATGATAAACCACACATGGATCCACCAGAGTCATTGCATGTGTGTTCTTTCCAGAACCCACATATGGATCCACTAGAGTCATTGTGTGTTTGTTCTTTTCACAAACCACATATGGATCCACTATAGTCATTGCATGTATGTTCTTTCCACAAACCACATATGGATCCACCATAGTCATTGCATGTGTGTTCTTCTCATAAATCACATAAGGATCCACCAGAGTCATTGCATGTGTGTTCTTTTCATGAACCACATATGGATCCACTAGTGTCATTGTGTAACATCCCAATTTCAGCAGCCCTGATTAGTTGTCCAGAATCCAAAAATCAGGGGGAACAAAAACTTTTCTTGTGCCTTAGTGCAGTGCTTGTTGGTTGTTTGCTTGCACTTATGCTTATGGAGTGTATCTTAGGATACTCCTTACCTCAACCTCAGTTGACAAAAAACTATTTACCAAAACTATCTTGTCTTATTTTACATATTCTCAAACGTTCTGGCATTTCAAAACATGAGCGAAGATGCCTATGTAACCAAAACTATTTTGGTAGCTTCTATTAACAAAACTATGGAGAGATATATAATACAATCTCCTTATGTTTTCAAGACAGAACACTCAACTAACCTTATTTCTAGTGTTCTCAAAAACTCTTTCCAAAAACATTTGAATCCTACTCTTGGTAGAGATACCAAGAACCCTCACCTTATTCAAAACTCAACCTATTCAAAATGCTCCCAACCTTACCTCCAAGCTAAGCTTGATGGTGACCCCTAGTAATAGTTGATTTGTGTATAAGATGAGTTCCCTTGATCTACTGTCTAATGAGTTGCCTTGATCTGCTGTTTGACTTGTTTGCTTTGGAAGTATAATGAGCTACCTTAGAAGCTCATCACTAGGATCAAGATGTTTCCCAATCCTCAATCCCTAAGCAAGAAAGCAAACCTTGTTATGATCCATAACCACTAGGTGATTATCTAAAACCCTCAACCAGATCTATTCTAATGATTTCCCTTCTAAATGTTCTCAAGAAGACCAACATCCAGCAAGGATATCTTCTACTCACTCTACATTTCCATATCACCTCTTTAGTAAAGCTCTGATACCTTGCAACCCCTCCAAGAACTTTCCCTCTCATACTATAGTCAAACTCCTCAAAAACTGCCAAATTTGGCCAAGTCTGGAAACAGTTTCAGCATCACCTTTTTGAGTGCCTCCTTTTCTCAAACCATGTGCATTTTTGGAAATGCACTTGAACCCTCTTGTTAACCATCCTATGGAATACCAAGGCCCACATTTTCCCATGGTTAGATACTACTCCAACCCACTCATCCTTGATGGTTTTGCAGACAAGAAAATAACTTTTCCTGCAAAAACTAATCATCATCCCTACTTTAGTAGAAGCTCACATCCCCATCCAAACTCCTATGGACTAACTCTCTACATGGTTGTGCTATACTCATTGATTTCTACCTAAACCAACTTCACTTTCTCCAAATGGATATATCTGTGCTGCTTAAACCCACATGGTTTATAAGGCATCATGACCCATATTTCATGGCAGCCTTATTTTCAACAAAGTTTGCCATCACTTCTAGATCACCTCAAATACAATTAATTCAAACTCCTCTTGCCATGATCATCTATATGACCTGGTCTACCTACCCATCTATCCCTTGCACCAAGGTGAGCTATAAGCTCCAAGATGCAGGCATGTTTTGGTGGTATAAAAATAACACCACCCTAGATCATCAACTCCTTGTTTTCCATCCCCTTCAAGTTGGAATTTCCTTCCACAAGGTTGCAACTGCTTTCTACACCTTGTATATCCCATATAAATTGATCCTCAATATTTATAAATAATTATCCCTAATTATTATGGCCCCAAAACTATTTACTGTCTTAAATAGTTAAAACCTCCAAAACTTCATCCCTAAAGGAAAGTTTGGTTTTTACCAAAACACTTCCCCAACTTTTGGCACATGTGAGTCCCACAAATCATATCCTATCTTTCCAACTCAAAAATGAATATTTTTGAGAAGCTTTATTATTTCTTTTTGTCCATTTTCTTAAATGGCTGAATTGGAATAAATATTGTTTTAAATACTTTTGATCCCCAATAAATCTTGGAAAAATTCCCCTAAGTGTGTATTCACATTTGGGACCCTTCCACACCAAAATACATCCTTGTCAAATGGAAATTTATCAAATGATCCTCTAGAAATCATTTCTGTCCTTTTTGAATAATTTGATTTAAGTGGACTAAAACTCCACCTAAAAATCCCAATTAAATCCTAGAAGTCGACCTTGACCTCACCTATCTACCAGTACCATTTACTTCTCGGGTCCAATGCAAGATTTTGGACTTCTTTCATAAACCCCTAGTTTGATCAACTTTGGCCATTTAGCAAACCACTAGTCTAAACCACTTCCAAATCTCACCAAAGCTTGATCAAAGCTCATCCTTAGCACCAGGACACCACACTGGTCGACTAGTACTGTAGCTCCACCCAACAAATCCCCATTGTGCCCTTGTACTAGTAGTAAGAGAGAGAGATAAACACAAATCTTGCAAAGATCTTGTCCATTAATCACCATAGCTCCACTATGTGGTCCAGCACGACCAAGTACCAAAAATACCCCTCTCCACCTCCCCCTGGACCAATCCCCTGGCCAGCATTGCTCCCCACCATGCCCAATTTGGTAATCTACCTCATCTACTCCCTCCCCTTGGTATAAAGCATGAAGACCACCCCCAGCCAAGTCCCTGCCCTCATTTGCCCCCTCTCACTCCCACTTGCCTCCCTAGAGCTCCACACCCCCTCCCCTACACGGTGCTGTCCGAAGAAAGGAGAGGAGCTCTCGGCCTCCTCCCAAAAATCGAGCAAGGCAACTTCTCCTCCCCTCCATTCCTTCTGCAAGTTAGCCCACGCGCTCCCCTAGCTCTCCTCTACCTAACTGTTCCTTCCTTTTTGCCCAGGACCCTCTCCTCCGCCGTCGCCACCGAGCACCGACGAATTCATCCTCGGTCGCCGTCGCGCTAGCTTCATCCCGGTGTCAGATCCCCTTGTGACGCCCCTCGTTCGGCTCGTCGTCGACCATCGCGTCATCCTACCGCCTCCTCGACCTCCCCCGAGCCCTCAGGTATCCTCCCCACTCCGCCTAGGGTTCCCGTCGCCGGCCACCCTCTGTCGCGTAGACGAGGACTGAGTGCCGTCCATCTCTACTTGATCCGACGATCACCATCGCTCGGTACCTCTTTGGCGCCCCGCGCTCGCTGACAGCGAGCCCCACTTGTCGGGTTCAACCTGCGCCCTCCCGCGTGTCGCCCCGAGCGTCGTGGGCCGAAACTCCCCCTGCGGCCCATCTCCTCATCAGATCCGGCCCAGCTCCTGCTACCCTCTGTTTTATTTTCTTTTTATTCCAGATCTAGAAATAGCCAGCCAGTTTAAATCCATTTGAAAATGTAAAGGGACTCCAAATGCCTAGAGTCAAATTTCTAGGGGTACTCTGATGTTTTCTCAAACATGCAGAGGCAACCCCATGCCCAAAATTAATTCCCATATTGGCTAGTAATTATTCTGCTAAAATGTGTCTAGAACACTAATTAAAATCCACAGAGAGTTCTACATCTCCATTTGAGATGAACCAAAGATCTGCTAGAAGGTATTTGAAATACCTCTTTTCCAGCACAGGTCCCATCCCAAGGTGAACTGTATTCTGCCTTTAGCAAAAATAACCAAACCATCCCCTGTCTGCCTTAGATAAATCCCCCAGGTCTAACAAAATGTGGTATTGACCTGATTCCACTTAACAGTACACACCAGAACCCATACCTACCAAACCCCAGTAGCCCAGAAATTATTGAGCTCTGGTTGAATTTTAGTGATTTAAATACCTCTGTGATGGGTATTTTTACTAATTAAATCACTCCAGGAGTTTGGCAACTCCAAAAAGGGTGAATCCAATTCCTACAGAAAGGTATTTTAAATACCTAGCACATGCCTTTGGAACCAACTCAATAGCTTCTGTAGATTTAATCTGGTGAAAAGAAGAAGAATCATATAGAACTGTCTTTGGGAATTTCCTGATGGCATTATAATAATTCTTTTAACCTGATTCCAAATCCAGGTGGTTCAGTACATCAAGTACTATCAAACCATCCAAGGAAATAATTTTTGGAGCTCTAGAACTTTTCTGGTGAATTATTTCCTCAAACTATATAAAGCATAATTAAATCTAGAAAAGTGATAATCAAGTGAAACCACTTGTGATGGTTTTGTCTTGTCAATACCTATCTGAGGATGTCATGGTTATCCCTTGAAAACCTACTGACCACAGATCCCTAACCCAAGTCCCTTGTATCTATCCTATATAAGTATCTTCCAAATGGAAAACACCCAGTGGCAATCTTGTAAATTCCACCATCTGAATCCCACTCCTCCAAAACCCTCCCAAGTCCAGTAGTAATTTTCATGTTTGTTTGTTGTATAGTTTGATGCTTGTATGCCTTGTATTGATTGTGGACTTGTATGCTTGCATGTGTACCCGATGACGACAATAGTGTGAGTGTTTGATGACAAGAAGGACGGGTTTTCTTATTATTATTATCTGGGTATTCTTGGTCATCTGAAGAAGTCCAGGGACTTATTGCTAATCACAGGCAAGCCACCATTCCTGAACTCTGATTCATGTCCTACTCTCTTTTACCTGTTTTGTATCCTCTTTATAAATTGCATTATCTACCTGCATGTCTTGTTTTACAAATACTGCGAGAGTAACTTGGCTCCTCCAATTTATTATTTCGTGTCCTTCGAGGCACCACCCCGATGAACCCATCATTTATCCCCTTAGACCGAGAGTACGATGGTTAGCATCCTACCTCCTTGGAAACCCCGGTTTTGATAAAAAATAAACTGTTTTGGGATTTTCCCCACTACAAAAGGTTTCAAAAACGACTTTGTAAAACCCTGGGAAGAGGCATCGTTCCCAGTGGAAGTTTTAACAAAAGAGATGGTGAAGATGAGACAGGAGAAAGTGATGGGATGTTCTACGCCTTTACTGGATCAATTTTTATCCACGCAACCACATTACCCCAGGTTGCTGGGGCTTAACTCGTAGTATGTCCGCTTTAGCCGAGGCACTTCTACCATGATTATAGGGAGAAATCCCTGGAATTCCGGGCAGGCGCCACCAGATCAAGGATCTGAAGCCTATCGCTTGCTTTGGAAAGAGTGAGCCTGACCTGGCAGGAGGCCGGTGCAATAATTGGGTCTCCCGCAGATGGTATGACTTAGGAAGTACGGAAGGAAGTGGAGTCTCCAGATTTAAGGTATACGCCAAGTTGCGACTTGGGTATGCGCGTGTACAAAAGGAAGGACTATGGCTAGGAGCCACATACTCGTTGCCGGGGAGAACAAACCCAAGAGGAAAAGCATGCCTTTGCTAGTGTAGACAAGCGAAAAGTTAGTTTGTAAAGGTGTGCAAACTTTGCAGAGTATAACCTATTCGAATAGCCGTGTCCACGGTCAAGGACGGTTGTAAAGGTGTTGGCTAGGAGTACCCAAACTGTGCTTGTTTGGGAAACAAGTACTCTGAGGACGAAGGTTCTGGGGGAACCCGAGTTCGAAAGCTTTGTTTTGACCTGAGGGGTCGAAGATGTTTAAAAAGGGTTTTTACTATAAAAACGGTTTTCAAAACTCTTTTCCATCAAAGACATGGAGATGTCTGGATTTATAAAATAGAAGCATGGTTTTCAAAACTCTTTTTCAACAAAGATATGGAGATGCCATAACTTCAATGTAGTTTAGGCTTTTCAAAGGAACCCTAGATAGAGCTATCTCACCATAGCCATAATTGCATTTCCTTTGTTCTCGTATCTAGGTGGTTTGCGAGTACATTCAAAAGTACTCATGGCTGTGTCCCTGGCTATTTACTTGGCCAGACTTTCAGGAGTTTAAGGTGACGTCCATCGAGCTAGGCCATCTACCTAGTCATCTTCCTATAGGTGGAGGTACGATTGGGCTCTGCGCTTGGCGATGTTCCGCTGCTAATGACGATGTAGCCATAATGGCAATTATGTAAGTCTTGTATTTCGTTATGTTTCAGATGTTGTAATGGTACCTGTCGGTTATATTCCACGGCTCACTGATCATGGGAACGTGGATGTATGCATAACAGGGATTTCTCGGATGAATAATCCGGGGAGCCCACACATTGCATGTGTGTTCTTGTAATGACAAACCACATATGGATCCACCAGTGTCATTGCATGTGTATTCTTTTCACAAACCACATATGGATCCACCGGTGTCATTGCATGTGTCTTCTTGTAATGACAAAACACATATGGATCAACAAGTGTCATAGCATGTGTGTTCTTGTAATGACAAACCACGTATGGATCAACCAATGTCATTTCATGTGTGTTCTTTTCACAAACCACATATGGATCCTCCAGAGTCATTGCATATCTGTTCTTTTCATTAACCATAGCTAGAGTCATTGCATGTCTGTTCTTTTCACAAACAACATATGGATCCACCAGAGTCATTGGATGTGTGTTCTTTTCACAAACCACATATGGATCCACCTGAGTCATTGGATGTGTGTTCTTTTCACAAACGACATATGGATCCACCAGTGGCATTGAAATGTGCGTTCTTTTCACAAGCCACATGGATCCACCAATGGCATTGCATGTGTGTTCTTGTAATGACAAACCGCATATGGATCCACAGATATCATTGCGTGTGTGTTCTTTTCATAAACCACATATGGATCCACCAATGTCATTGAAATGTGTGTTCTTTCCACAAACCACATATGGATCCACCAGAGTCAATGCATATGTGTTCTTGTAATGAACCACATATGGATCCACCAAAGACATTGCATGTGTGTTCTTTTCATGAGCCACATATGGATCCACAAGGGTCATTGCATGCATGTTCTTGTAATGAACCACATATGGATACACCAGTGTCATTGCATGTGTGTTCTTGTTATGACAAACCACATATGGATCCACCAGTGTCATTGCATGTGTGTTCTTTCCACAAACCACATATGGATCAACCAATGTCATCGCATGTATGTTCTTTCCACAAACCACACATGGATCCACCAAAGTCATTGCATGTCTGTTGTTTTCATTAACCACAGCTAGAGTCAGTGCATGTCTGTTCTTTTCACAAACCACACGGGTCCACCGGAGTCATTGCATGTGTGTTCTTTTTATTAGCCACACCTAGAGTCATTGCATGTTTGTTCTTGTAATGAACCACATATGGATCCACCAGTGTCATTGCATGTGTGTTCTTGTAATGACAAACCACATATGTATCCACCAGTGTCATTGCATGTGTGTTCTTGTAATGACAAACCACATATGGATCCACTAGAGTCATTGCATGTGTGTTATTTCCACAACCCACATATGGATCCACCAGAGTCATTGCAAGTTTGTTCTTTTCACATACCACATATGGATCCACTAGTCATTGCATGTGTGTTCTTTTCACAAACCACATATGGATCCACTAGTGTCATTGCATGTGTGTTCTTGTAATGACAAACCACATATGGATCCACTAGAGTCATTGCATGTGTGTTCTTTCCACAACCCACATATGGATCCACCAGAGTCATTGCATGTTTGTTCTTTTCACAAACCACATATGGATCCACTAGAGTCATTGCATGTGTGTTCTTTCCACAAACCCCATATGGATCCACCAGAGTCATCGCATGTGTGTTCTTCTCACAAATCACATATGGATCCACCAGAGTCATTTCATGTGTGTTCTTTTCACAAACCACATATCGATCCTCCAGAGTCATTGCATGTTTGTTCTTTTCATTAACCACAGCTAGAGTCATTGCATGTCTGTTCTTTTCACAAACCACATATGGATCCACCAGAGTCATTGGATGTGTGTTCTTTTCACAAATGACATATGGATCCACCAGTGGCATTGAAATGTGCGTTATTTTCACAAGCCACATGGATCCACCAATGGCATTGCATGTGTGTTCTTGTAATGACAAACCGCATATGGATCCACAGATATCATTCCATGTGTGTTCTTTTCATAAACCACATATGGATCCACCAATGTCATTAAAATCTGTGTTCTTTGCACAAACCACATATAGATCCACTAGAGTCATTGCCTATGTGTTCTTGTAATGAACCACATATGGATCCACCAATGCTATTGCATGTGTGTTCTGTTCATGAACCACATATGGATCCACCAGAGTCATTGCATGCGTGTTCTAGTAATGAACCACATATGGATCCAACAGTGTCATTGCATGTGTGTTCTTGTAATGACAAACCACATATGGATCCACTAGTGTCATTGCATGTGTGTTCTTTCCACCGACAAAATAAGGATCAACCAATGTCATTGTATTTATGTTCTTTCCACAAACCACACATGGATCCACCAGAGTCATTGCATGTATGTTCTTTTCATTAACCACTGCTAGAGTCATTGCATGTCTGTTCTTTTCACAAACCACATGGATCCACAAGAGTAATTGCATGTGTGTTCTTTTTATTAACCACACCTAGAGTCATTGCATGTGTGTTCTTGTAATGAACCACATATGGATCCACCAGTGTCATTGCATGTGTGTTCTTGTACTAACAAACCACATATGGATCCACTAGTGTCATTGCATGTACGTTCTTTCCACAAACCACATATGGATCAACCAATGTCATTGCATGTATGTTCTTTCCACAAACCACACATGGACCCACCAGAGTCATTGCACGTGTGTTCTTCTCACAAACCACATGGATCCACAAATGTTATTGCATGTGTGTTCTTATCACAACCCACATATGGATCAACCAATGTCATTGCATGTGTGTTCTTTACACAAACCACATATGGATCCACCAGTGTCATTGCATGTGTGTTCTTGTAATGACAAACCACACATGGATCCACTAGAGTCATTGCATGTGTGTTCTTTCCACAACCCACATATGGATCCACCAAAGTCATTGCATGTTTGTTCTTTTCACAAACCACATATGGATCGACTAGAGTCATTGCATGTTTGTTCTTTTCACAAACCACATATGGATCCACTAGAGTCATTGCATGTGTGTTCTTTCCACAAACCACATATGGATCCACCAGAGTCATTGCATGTGTGTTCTTCTCACAAATCACATATGTATCCATCAGTGTCATTGCATGTGTGTTCTTGTAATGACAAACCACATATGGATCCACTAGAGTCATTGCATGTGTGTTATTTCCACAACCCACATATGGATCCACCAGAGTCATTGCATGTTTGTTCTTTTCACAGACCACATATGGATCCACTAGAGTCATTGCATGTGCGTTCTTTTCACAAACCACATATGGATCCACTAGTGTCATTGCATGTGTGTTCTTGTAATGACAAACCACATATGGATCCACTAGAGTCATTGCATGTGTGTTCTTTCCACAACCCACATATGGATCCACCAGAGTCATTGCATGTTTGTTCTTTTCACAAACCACATATGGATCCACTAGAGTCATTGCATGTGTGTTCTTTCCACAAACCACATATGGATCCACTAGAGTCATTGCATGTGTGTTCTTCTCACAAATCACATATGGATCCACCAGAGTCATTTCATGTGTGTTCTTTTCACAAACCACATATCGATCCTCCAGAGTAATTGCATGTTTATTCTTTTCATTAACCACAGCTAGAGTCATTGCATGTCTGTTCTTTTCACAAACCACATATGGATCCACCAGAGTCATTGGATGTGTGTTCTTTTCACAAACGACATATGGATCCACCAGTGGCATTGAAATGTGTGCTGTTTTCACCACATGGATCCACCAATGGCATTGCATGTGTGTTCTTGTAATGACAAACCGCATATGGATCCACAGATATCATTCCGTGTGTGTTGTTTTCATAAACCACATATGGATCCACCAATGTCATTAAAATGTGTGTTCTTTGCACAAACCACATATAGATCCACTAGAGTCATTGCCTATGTGTTCTGTTCATGAACCACAAATGGATCCACCAGAGTCATTGCATGCGTGATCTAGTAATGAACCACATATGGATCCACCAGTGTCATTGCATGTGTGTTTTTGTAATGACAAACCACATATGGATCCACTAGTGTTATTGCATGTGTGTTCTTTCCACCGACCACATAAGGATCAACCAATGTCATTGTATTTTTTTTTTCCACAAACCACACATGGATCCACCAGAGTCACTGCATGTCTGTTCTTTTCATTAACCACTGGTAGAGTCATTGCATGTCTGTTCTTTTCACAAACCACATGGATCCACAAGAGTAATTGCAAGTGTGTTCTTTTTATTAACCACACCTAGAGTCATTGCATGTGTGTTCTTGTAATGAACCACATATGGATCCACCAGTGTCATTGCATGTGTGTTCTTGTAATAACAAACCGCATATGGATCCAGTGGTGTGATTGCATGTATGTTCTTTCCACAAACCACATATGGATCAACCAATGTCATTGCATGTATGTTCTTTCCACAAACCACATATGGATCCACCAGAGTCATTGCATGTGTGTTCTTCTCACAAACCACATGGATCCACAATTGTTATTGCATGTGTGTTCTTTCCACAACCCACATATGGATCAACCAATGTCATTGCATGTGTGTTCTTTACACAAACCACATATGGATCCACCAGTGTCATTGCATGTGTGTTCTTGTAATGACAAACAAAACATGGATCCACCAGAGTCATTGCATGTGTGTTCTTTCCACAACCCACATATGGATCCACCAAAGTCGTTGCATGTTTGTTCTTTTCACAAACCACATATGGATCGACTAGATTCATTGCATGTCTGTTCTTTTCACAAACCACATATGGATCCACTAGAGTCATTGCATGTGTGTTCTTTCCACAAACCACATATGGATCCACCAGAGTCATTGCATGTGTGTTCTTCTCACAAATCACATATGGATCCACCAGAGTCATTTCATGTGTGCTCTTTTCACAAACCACATATCGATCCTCCAGAGTAATTGCATGTTTGTTCTTTTCATTAACCACAGCTAGAGTCATTGCATGTCTGTTCTTTTCACAAACCACATAATCCACCTGAGTCATTGGATGTGTGTTCTTTTCACAAACGACATATGGATCCACTAGTGGCATTGAAATGTGCGTTCTTTTCACAAGCCACATGGATCCACCAATGGCATTGCATGTGTGTTCTTGTAATGACAAACCGTATATGGATCCACAGATATCATTCCGTGTGTGTTCTTTTCATAAACCACATATGGATCCACCAATGTCATTGAAATGTGTGTTCTTTCCACAAACCACATATGGATCCACCAGAGTCATTGCATATGTGTTCTTGTAATGAACCACGTATGGATCCACCAAAGACATTGCATGTGTGTTCTTTTCATGAGCGACATATGGATCCACAAGGGTCATTGCATGCATGTTCTTGTAATGAACCACATATGGATACACCAGTGTCATTGCATGTGTGTTCTTGTTATGACAAACCACATATGGATCCACCAGTGTCATTGCATGTGTGTTCTTTCCACAAACCACATATGGACCAACCAATGTCATCGCATGTATGTTCTTTCCACAAACCACACATGGATCCACCAAAGTCATTGCATGTCTGTTGTTTTCATTAACCACAGATAGAGTCAGTGCATGTCTGTTCTTTTCACAAACCACACGGGTCCACCAGAGTCATTGCATGTGTGTTCTTTTTATTAGCCACACCTAGAGTCATTGCATGTTTGTTCTTGTAATGAACCACATATGGATCCACCAGTGTCATTGCATGTGTGTTCTTGTAATGACAAACCACATATGTATCCACCAGTGTCATTGCATGTGTGCTCTTGTAATGCCAAACCACATATGGATCCACTAGAGTCATTGCATGTGCGTTATTTCCACAACCCACATATGGATCCACCAGAGTCATTGCATGTTTGTTCTTTTCACATACCACATATGGATCCACTAGAGTCATTGCAAGTGTGTTCTTTTCACAAACCACATATGGATCCACTAGTGTCATTGCATGTGTGTTCTTGTAATGACAAACCACATATGGATCCACTAGAGTCATTGCATGTGTGTTTTTTCCACAACCCACATATGGATCCACCAGAGTTATTGCATGTTTGTTCTTTTCACAAACCACATATGGATCCACTAGAGTCATTGCATGTGTGTTCTTTCCACAAACCACATATGGATCCACCAGAGTCATTGCATGTGTGTTCTTCTCACAAATCACATAGGGATCCACCAGAGTCATTTCATGTGTGTTCTTTTCACAAACCACATATCGATCCTCCAGAGTAATTGCATGTTTGTTCTTTTCATTAACCACCGCTAGAGTCATTGCATGTCTATTCTTTTCACAAACCACATATGGATCCACCAGAGTCACTGGATGTGTGTTCTTTTCACAAACGACATATGGATCCAGCAGTGGCATTGAAATGTGCGTTCTTTTCACAAGCCACATGGATCCACCAATGGCATTCCATGTGTGTTCTTGTAATGACAAACCGCATATGGATCCACAGATATCATTCCGTGTGTGTTCTTTTCATAAACGACATATGGATCCACCAATGTCATTAAAATGTGTGTCCTTTGCACAAACCACATATAGATCCACTAGAGCCATTGCCTGTGTGTTCTTGTAATGAACCACATATGGATCCACCAATGCTATTGCATGTGTGTTCTGTTCATGAACCACATATGGATCCACCAGAGTCATTGCATGTGTGTTCTACTAATGAACCACATATGGATCCACCAGTGTCATTGCATGTGTGTTCTTGTAATGACAAACCACATATGGATCCACTAGTGTCATTGCATGTGTGTTCTTTCCACCGACCACATAAGGATCAACCAATGTCATTGTATTTATGTTCTTTCCACAAACCACACATGGATCCACCAGAGTCATTGCATGTCTCTTCTTTTCATTAACCACTGCTAGAGTCATTGCATGTCTGTTCTTTTCACAAACCACATGGATCCACAAGAGTAATTGCATGTGTGTTCTTTTTATTAACCACACCTAGAGTCATTGCATGTGTGTTCTTGTAATGAACCACATATGGATCCACCAGTGTCATTGCATGTGTGTTCTTGTAATAACAAACCGCATATGGATCCAGTAGTGTCATTGCATGTATGTTCTTTCCACAAACCACATATGGATCAACCAATGTCATTGCATGTATGTTCTTTCCACAAACCACACATGGATCCACCAGAGTCATTGCATGTGTGTTCTTCTCACAAACCACATGGATCCACAATTGTTATTGCATGTGTGTTCTTTCCACAACCCACATATGGATCAACCAATGTCATTGCATGTGTGTTCTTTGCACAAACCACATATGGATCCACCAGTGTCATTGCATGTGTGTTCTTGTAATGACAAACCACACATGGATCCACCAGAGTCATTGCATGTGTGTTCTTTCCACAACCCACATATGGATCCACCAAAGTCATTGCATGTTTGTTCTTTTCACAAACCACATATGGATCGACTAGAGTCATTGCATGTTTGTTCTTTTCACAAACCACATATGGATCCACTAGAGTCATTGCATGTGTGTTCTTTCCACAAACCACATATGGATCCACCAGAGTCATTGCATGTGTGTTCTTCTCACAAATCACATACGGATCCACCAGAGTCATTCATGTGTGCTCTTTTCACAAACCACATATCGATCCTCCAGAGTAATTGCATGTTTGTTCTTTTCATTAACCACCGCTAGAGTCATTGCATGTCTGTTCTTTTAACAAACCACATAATCCACCTGAGTCATTGGATGTGTGTTCTTTTCACAAACGACATATGGATCCACCAGTGGCATTGAAATGTGCGTTCTTTTCACAAGCCACATGGATCCACCAATGGCATTGCATGTGTGTTCTTGTAATGACAAACCGCATATGGATCCACAGATATCATTTCGTGTGTGTTCTTTTCATAAACCACATATGGATCCACCAATGTCATTGAAATGTGTGTTCTTTCCACAAACCACATATGGATCCACCAGAGTCATTGCATATGTGTTCTTGTAATGAACCACGTATGGATCCACCAAAGACATTGCATGTGTGTTCTTTTCATGAGCGACATATGGATCCACAAGGGTCATTGCATGCATGTTCTTGTAATGAACCATATATGGATACCCCAGTGTCATTGCATGTGTGTTCTTGTTATGACAAACCACATATGGATCCACCAGTGTCATTGCATGTTTGTTCTTTCCACAAACCACATATGGATCAACCAATGTCATCGCATGTATGTTCTTTCCACAAACCACACATGGATCCACGAAAGTCATTGCATGTCTGTTGTTTTCATTAACCACAGCTAGAGTGAGTGCATGTCTGTTCTTTTCACAAACCACACGGGTCCACCAGAGTCATTGCATGTGTGTTCTTTTTATTAGCCACTCCTAGAGTCATTGCATGTTTGTTCTTGTAATGAACCACATATGGATCCACCAGTGTCATTGGATGTGTGTTCTTGTAATGACAAACCACATATGTATCCACCAGTGTCATTGCATGTGTGTTCTTGTAATGACAAATCACATATGGATCCACTAGAGTCATTGCATGTGTGTTATTTCCACAACCCACATATGGATCCACCAGAGTCATTGCATGTTTGTTCTTTTCATATACCACATATGGATCCACTAGAGTCATTTCATGTGTGTTATTTTCACAAACCACATATGGATCCACTAGTGTCATTGCATGTGTGTTCTTGTAATGACAAACCACATATGGATCCACTAGAGTCATTGCATGTGTGTTCTTTCCACAACCCACATATGGATCCACCAGAGTCATTGCATGTTTGTTCTTTTCACAAACCACATATGGATCCACTAGAGTCATTGCATGTGTGTTCTTTCCACAAACCACATATGGATCCACCAGAGTCATTGCATGTGTGTTCTTCTCACAAATCACATATGGATCCACCAGAGTCATTTCATGTGTGTTCTTTTCACAAACCACATATCGATCCTCCAGAGTAATTGCATGTTTGTTCTTTTCATTAACCACAGCTAGAGTCATTGCATGTCTGTTCTTTTCACAAACCACATATGGATCCACCAGAGTCATTGGATGTGTGTTCTTTTCACAAACGACATATGGATCCACCAGTGGCATTGAAATGTGCGTTCTTTTCACAAGCCACATGGATCCACCAATGGAATTGCATGTGTGTTCTTGTAATGACAAACCGCATATGGATCCACAGATATCATTCCGTGTGTGTTCTTTTCATAAACGACATATGGATCCACCAATGGCATTGAAATGTGTGTTCTTTGCACAAACCACATATAGATCCACTAGAGCCATTGCCTATGTGTTCTTGTAATGAACCACATATGGATCCACCAATGCTATTGCATGTGTGTTCTGTTCATGAACCACATATGGATCCACCAGAGTCATTGCATGCGTGTTCTACTAATGAACCACATATGGATCCACCAGTGTCATTGCATGTGTGTTCTTGTAATGACAAACCACATATGGATCCACTAGTGTCATTGCATGTGTGTTCTTTCCACCGACCACATAAGGATCAACCAATATCATTGTATTTATGTTCTTTCCACAAACCACACATGGATCCACCAGAGTCATTGCATGTCTCTTCTTTTCATTAACCACTGCTAGAGTCATTGCATGTCTGTTCTTTTCACAAACCACATGGATCCACAAGAGTAATTGCATGTGTGTTCTTTTTATTAACCACACCTAGAGTCATTGCATGTGTGTTCTTGTAATGAACCACATATGGATCCACCAGTGTCATTGCATGTGTGTTCTTGTAATAACAAACCGCATATGGATCCAGTAGTGTCATTGCATGTATGTTCTTTCCACAAACCACATATGGATCAACCAATGTCATTGCATGTATGTTCTTTCCACAAACCACACATGGATCCACCAGAGTCATTGCATGTGTGTTCTTCTCACAAACCACATGGATCCACAATTGTTATTGCATGTGTGTTCTTTCCACAACCCACATATGGATCAACCAATGTCATTGCATGTGTGTTCTTTGCACAAACCACATATGGATCCACCAGTGTCATTGCATGTGTGTTCTTGTAATGACAAACCACACATGGATCCACCAGAGTCATTGCATGTGTGTTCTTTCCACAACCCACATATGGATCCACCAAAGTCATTGCATGTTTGTTCTTTTCACAAACCACATATGGATCGACTAGAGTCATTGCATGTTTGTTCTTTTCACAAACCAGATATGGATCCACTAGAGTCATTGCATGTGTGTTCTTTCCACAAACCACATATGGATCCACCAGAGTCATTGCATGTGTGTTCTTCTCACAAATCACATACGGATCCACCAGAGTCATTCATGTGTGCTCTTTTCACAAACCACATATCGATCCTCCAGAGTAATTGCATGTTTGTTCTTTTCATTAACCACCGCTAGAGTCATTGCATGTCTGTTCTTTTAACAAACCACATAATCCACCTGAGTCATTGGATGTGTGTTCTTTTCACAAACGACATATGGATCCACCAGTGGCATTGAAATGTGCGTTCTTTTCACAAGCCACATGGATCCACCAATGGCATTGCATGTGTGTTCTTGTAATGACAAACCGCATATGGATCCACAGATATCATTCCGTGTGTGTTCTTTTCATAAACCACATATGGATCCACCAATGTCATTGAAATGTGTGTTCTTTCCACAAACCACATATGGATCCACCAGAGTCATTGCATATGTGTTCTTGTAATGAACCACGTATGGATCCACCAAAGACATTGCATGTGTGTTCTTTTCATGAGCGACATATGGATCCACAAGGGTCATTGCATGCATGTTCTTGTAATGAACCATATATGGATACCCCAGTGTCATTGCATGTGTGTTCTTGTTATGACAAACCACATATGGATCCACCATTGTCATTGCATGTTTGTTCTTTCCACAAACCACATATGGATCAACCAATGTCATCGCATGTATGTTCTTTCCACAAACCACACATGGATCCACGAAAGTCATTGCATGTCTGTTGTTTTCATTAACCACAGCTAGAGTGAGTGCATGTCTGTTCTTTTCACAAACCACACGGGTCCACCAGAGTCATTGCATGTGTGTTCTTTTTATTAGCCACACCTAGAGTCATTGCATGTTTGTTCTTGTAATGAACCACATATGGATCCACCAGTGTCATTGCATGTGTGTTCTTGTAATGACAAACCGCATATGTATCCACCAGTGTCATTGCATGTGTGTTCTTGTAATGACAAATCACATATGGATCCACTAGAGTCATTGCATGTGTGTTATTTCCACAACCCACATATGGATCCACCAGAGTCATTGCATGTTTGTTCTTTTCACATACCACATATGGATCCACTAGAGTCATTTCATGTGTGTTATTTTCACAAACCACATATGGATCCACTAGTGTCATTGCATGTGTGTTCTTGTAATGACAAACCACATATGGATCCACTAGAGTCATTGCATGTGTGTTCTTTCCACAACCCACATATGGATCCACCAGAGTCATTGCATGTTTGTTCTTTTCACAAACCACATATGGATCCACTAGAGTCATTGCATTTGTGTTCTTTCCAAAAACCACATATGGATCCACCAGAGTCATTGCATGTGTGTTCTTCTCACAAATCACATATGGATCCACCAGAGTCATTTCATGTGTGTTCTTTTCACAAACCACATATTGATCCTCCAGAGTAATTGCATGTTTGTTCTTTTCATTAACCACAGCTAGAGTCATTGCATGTCTGTTCTTTTCACAAACCACATATGGATCCACCAGAGTCATTGGATGTGTGTTCTTTTCACAAACGACATATGGATCCACAAGTGGCATTGAAATGTGCGTTCTTTTCACAAGCCACATGGATCCACCAATGGAATTGCATGTGTGTTCTTGTAATGACAAACCGCATATGGATCCACAGATATCATTCCGTGTGTGTTCTTTTCATAAACGACATATGGATCCACCAATGGCATTGAAATGTGTGTTCTTTGCACAAACCACATATAGATCCACTAGAGCCATTGCCTATGTGTTCTTGTAATGAACCACATATGGATCCACTAATGCTATTGCATGTGTGTTATGTTCATGAACCACATATGGATCCACCAGAGTCATTGCATGCGTGTTCTACTAATGAACCACATATGGATCCACCAGTGTCATTGCATGTGTGTTCTTGTAATGACAAACCACATATGGATCCACTAGTGTCATTGCATGTGTGTTCTTTCCACCGACCACATAAGGATCAACCAATATCATTGTATTTATGTTCTTTCCACAAACCACACATGGATCCACCAGAGTCATTGCATGTCTGTTCTTTTCATTAACCACTGCTAGAGTCATTGCACGTCTGTTCTTTTCACAAACCACATGGATCCACAAGAGTAATTGCATGTGTGTTCTTTTTATTAACCACACCTAGAGTCATTGCATGTGTGTTCTTGTAATGAACCACATATGGATCCACCAGTGTCATTGCATGTGTGTTCTTGTAATAACAAACCACATATGGATCCACTAGTGTCATTGCATGTATGTTCTTTCCACAAACCACATATGGATCAACCAATGTCATTGCATGTATGTTCTTTCCACAAACCACACATGGATCCACCAGAGTCATTGCATGTGTGTTCTTCTCGCAAACCACATGGATCCACAATTGTTATTGCATGTGTGTTCTTTCCACAACCCACATATGGATCAACCAATGTCATTGCATGTGTGTTCTTTACACAAACCACATATGGATCCACCAGTGTCATTGCATGTGTGTTCTTGTAAAGACAAACCACACATGGATCCACCAGAGTCATTGCATGTGTGTTCTTTCCACAACTCACATATGGATCCACCAAAGTCATTGCATGTTTGTTCTTTTCACAAACCACATATGGATCCACTAGAGTCATTGGATGTATGTTCTTTCCACAAACCACATATGGATCCACCAGAGTCATTGCATGTGTGTTCTTCTCACAAGTCACATATGGATCCACCAGAGTCATTGCATGTGTGTTCTTTTCATGAACCACATATGGATCCACTAGTGTCATTGCATGTGTGTTATTGTAATAAACCATAGCTAGAGTCATTTCATGTGTGTTCTTTTCACAAACCACATATGGATCCTTCAGAGTCATTGCTTGTTTGTTCTTTTCCTTTACCAGAGCTAGAGTCATTGCATGTCTGTTCTTTTCACAAACCACATATGGATCAGTCATTGGATGTGTGTTCTTTTCACAAACCAAATATGGATCCACCAGTGTCATTAAAATGTGTGTTCTTTTTCACAAACCACATGGATCCACCAATGGCATTGCATGTGTGTTCTTGTAATGACAAACCACATATGGATCCACATATGTCATTGCACGTGTGTTCTTTCCATAAACCACATATGGATCAGCCAATGTCATTGAAATGTGTGTTCTTTCCACAAACCACATATGGATCCACTAGATTCATTGCATGTGTGTTCTTGCAATGAACCACATATGGATGCACCAATTCCATTGCATGTGTGTTCTTTTCATGAACCACATATGGATCCACTAGAGTCATTGCATGCGTCTTCTTGTAATGAACCACATATGGATCCACCAGTGTCATTGCATGTGTGTTCTTGTAATGACAAACCACATATGGATCCACCAGTGTCATTGCATCTGTGTTCTTTCCACAAACCACGTATGGATCAACCAATGTCATTGCATGTATGTTCTTACCACAAACCACACATGGATCCACCAAAGTCATTGCATGTATGTTCTTTTCATTAACAACAACTAGAGTCATTACATGTCTGTTCTTTTGACAAACCACATGGATCCACCAGAGTCATTACATGTGTGTTCTTTTTATTAACCACACCTAGAGTCATTGCATGTGTGTTCTTGTAATGAACCACATATGGATCCACCAGTGTCATTGCATGTGTGTTCTTGTAATGACAAACCACATATGGATCCACCAGTGTCATTGCATGTGTGTTCTTTCCACAAACCACATATGGATCAACCAATGTCATTGCATGTATGTTCGTTCCACAAACCACACATGGATCCACCAGAGTCATTGCATCTGTGTTCTTCTCACAAACCACATGGATCCACCAATGTCATTGCATGTGTGTTCTTTCCATAACCCACATATGGAGCAACCAATGTCATTGAATGTGTGTTCTTTCCACAACCCACATGAGGATCAACCAATGTCATTGCATGTGTGTTCTTTCCAAAACCCACAGGAGGATCAACCAATGTCATTGCATGTCTGTTTTTTTCCACAAACCATTAAGATATGGATCAACCACATGTGTGCAATGACAACCCACATATGGATCAACCAATGTCATTGTATGTGTGTTCTTTCCACAAACCACATACGGATCCACTAGTGTCATTGCATGTGTTTTCGTATAATAAAAAACCACATATGGATCCCCCGGTGTCATTGCATGTTTGTTCTTTCCACAAACCACATATGGATCAACAAATGTCATGGCTTGTATGTTCTTTCCACAAACCACATATGGATCCACTAGTGTCATTTCATGTGTGTTCTTTCCACAAACCACATATGGATCAACCAATGTCATTGCATGTACGTTCTTTCCACAAACCACACATGGATCCACCAGAGTCATTGCATGTGTGTTCTTCTCACAAACCACATGGATCCACCAATGTCATCGCATGTGTGTTCTTTCCACAACCCACATATGGATTAACCAAAGTCATTGCATGTGTGTTATTTCCACAAACCACATATGGATCCACCAGTGTCATTGCATGTGTGTTCTTGTAATGACAAACCACATATGAATCTACTAGAGTCATTGCATGTGTGTTCTTTCCACAACCCATATATGGATCCACCAGAGTCATTGCATGTTTGTTCTTTTCACAAACCACATATGGATCCACTAGAGTCATTGCATGCTTGTTCTTTCCACAAACCACATATGGATCCAACAGAGTCATTGCATGTGTGTTCTTCTCACAAATCACATATGGATCCAGTAGAGTCATTGCATGTGTGTTCTTTTCATGAAGCATATATGGATCCACCAGTGTCATTGCATGTGTGTTCGTTGAATAAACCACAGCTAGAGTCATTTCATGTGTGTTCTTTTCACAACCCACATATGGATCCCCCAGAGTCATTGCATGTTTATTCTTTTCATTAACCATAGCTAGAGTCATTGCATGTCTGTTCGTTTCACAAACCACATATAGATCCACTAGAGTCATTGGATTTGTGTTCTTTTCACAAACCACATATGGATCCACCAGTGTCATTGAAATGTATGTTATTTTCACAAACTACATGGATCCACCAATGGCATTGAATGTGTTTTCTTGTAATGACAAACCACATATGCATCCACCGGTGTCATTGCATGTATGTTCTTTTCATGAACCACATATGGATCCACCAATGTCATTGAAATGTGTGTTCTTGTAATGAACGACATATGGATCCACCAGAGTCATTGCATGTGTGTTCTTGTAATGAACCACATATGGATCCACCAATGCCATTGCATGTGTGTTCTTTTCATGAACCACATATGGATGCACCAGAGTCATTGCATGCGTGTTGTTGTAATGAACCACATATGGATCCACCAGTGTCATTGCATGTGTGTTCTTGTAATGACAAACCACATATGGATCCACTAGTGTCATTGCATGTGTGTTCTTTCCACAAACCACAAATGGATCAACCAATGTCATTGCATGTATGTTCTTTCCACAAACCACACATGAATCCACCAGAGTCATTGCATGTCTATTCTTTTCATTAACCACAGCTAGAGTCATTGCATGTCTGTTCTTTTCACAAACCACATGGATCCACCAGAGTCATTGCATGTGTTTTCTTTTTATTAACCACAGCTAGAGTCATTGCATGTGTGTTCTTGTAATGAACCACATATGGATCCACCAGCGTCATTACATGTGTTTTCTTATAATAACAAACTACATATGGATCCACCAGTGTCATTGCATGTACGTTCTTTCCACAAACCACACATGGATCCACCAGAGTCATTGCATATGTGTTCTTCTCACAAACCACATGGATCCACCAATGTCATTGCATGTGTGTTCTTTTCACAACCCACATATGGATCAACCAATGTCATTGCATCTGTGTTCTTTACACAAACCACATATGGATCCACCAGTGTCTTTGCATGTGTGTTCTTGTAATGACAAACCACACATGGATCCACCAGAGTCATTGCACGTGTGTTCTTTCCACAACCCACATATCGATCCACTAGAGTCATTGCGTGTTTGTTCTTTTCACAAACCACATATGGATCCACTAGAGTCATTGCATGTATGTTCTTTCCACAAACCACATATGGATCCACCATAGTCATTGCATTTGTGTTCTTCTCATAAATCACATATGGATCCACCAGAGTAATTGCATGTGTGTTATTTTCATGAACCACATATGGATCCACTAGTGTCATTGCATGTGTGTTCTTGTAATGACAAACCACATATGGATCCACCAGTGTCATTGCATGTGTGTCTTTCCACAAACCACATATGGATCCACCAGTGTCATTGCATGTGTGTGCTTGTAATGACAAAACACATATGGATCAACAAGTGTCATTGCATGTGTGTTCTTGTAATGACAAACTTTGGTATGGATCAACCAAGGTCATTTCATGTGTTTTCTTTTCACAAACCACATATGGATCCTCCAGAGTCATTGCATGTCTGTTCTTTTCATTAACCACAGCTAGAGTCATTGCATGTCTGTTCTTTTCACAAACCACATATGGATCCACCAGTGTCATTGAAATGTGTGTTCTTTTCACAAACCACATGGATCCACCAATGGAATTGCATGTGTGTTCTTGTAATGACAAACCGCATATGGATCCACTGATGTCATTGCATGTGTGTTCTTTTCATAAACCACATATGGATCCACCAATGTCATTGAAATGTGTGTTCTTTCCACAAACCACATATGGATCCACCAGAGTCATTGCATATGTGTTCTTGTAATGAACCACATATGGATCCACCAATGCCATTGCATGTGTTTTTTTCATGAACCACATATGGATCCACCAGAGTCATTACATGCATGTTCTTGTAATGAACCACACATGGATCCACTAGAGTCATTGCATGTCTGTTGTTTTCATTAACCACAGCTAGAGTCATTGCATCTCTGTTCTTTTCATAAACCACATATGGATCCACCAGAGTCATTGCATGTGTGTTCTTTTAATGACAAACCACATATGGATCCACCAATGTCATTGCATGTGTGTTCTTGTAATGACAAACCACATATGGATCCACTAGAGTCATTGCATGTGTGTTCTTTCGACAACCCACATATGGATCCACCAGAGTCATTGCATGTTTGTCCTTTTCACAAACCACATATGGATCCACTAGAGTCATTGCATGTGTGTTCTTTCCATAAACCACATATGGATCCACGAGAGGCATTGCATGTGTGTTCTTCTCACAAATCACATATGGATCCACGAGTGTCATTGCATGTGTGTTCTTGTAATGACAAACCAAATATGGATCCACCAGTGTCATTGCATGTGTGTTCTTGTAATGACAAACCACATATGGATCCACTAGAGTCATTGCATGTGTGTTCTTTCCACAACTCACATATGCATCCACCAGAGTCATTGCATGTTTGTTATTTTCACAAACCACATATGGATCCACTAGAGTCATTGCATGTGTGTTCTTTCCACAAACCACATATGGATCCACCAGAGTCATTCCATGTGTGTTATTCTCACAAATCACATATGGACCCACCAGAGTCATTTCATGTGTGTTCTTTTCACAAACCATATATGGATCCTTCAGAGTAATTGCATGTTTGTTCTTTTCATTAACCACAGCTAGAGTCATTGCATGCGTGTTCTTTCCACAACCCACATATGGCTCCACCAGATTCATTGCATGTTTGTTTGTTTCACAAACCACATATGGATCCACTAGAGTCATTGCATGTGTGTTCTTTCCACAAACCACATATGGATCCACCAGAGTCATTGCATGTGTGTTCTTCTGACTAATCACATATGGATCCACCAGAGTCATTGCATCTGTGTTCTTTTCACAAACCACATATGGATCCTCTAGATTAATTGCATGTTTGTTCTTTACATTAACCACTGCTAGAGTCAGTGCATGTCTGTTCTTTTCACAAACCACATATGGATCCACTAGAGTCATTGGATGTGTGTTCTTTTTCACAAACCACATATGGATCCACCAGTGTCATAAAAATGTGCGTTCTTTTCACAAGCCACATGGATCCAACAATGGCATTGCATGTGTGTTCTTGTAATGACAAACCGCATATGGATCCACAGATCTCATTGCGTGTGTGTTCTTTTCATAAACCACATATGGATCCACCAATTGTCGTCGGATTGATGACAAGTACGCCATGAGGGGGTCCTCGAGGCGTGCGGAAGAGAGGGGTGAGACGTACGGTATTCTGGGACGGTGAGCACACAAGTTTACCCTGGTTCGAATCCGCCAGCTTTGGACGGATCCTACTCCTGCTAGCAATCCAGTAATACGGCAGAGCCGGAATATGGGTTACAAGGGTTTCGCCTGTGCGAGTTGAGGGTCTAAAGTATTGGGTGCCCTAAACGCTCTCCCTAGGACTGCTTATACAGATATCCGGCCTAGGTTTTACAGGAGATATCTATCCGACTACGTTTAAGAGTCGGTTACAGAGTACATCTTGAACTACAAGTAACATTATGGGCCTAAGTCGGTAAGTCTTCTGGGCCTTCCCGTAGCCGGATTGGACTCCGTCTTTCTCCCTGACTAGGCCGCCTGTGAAGCAAAGCTCTAACCCAAAGTGGGCCACCCTGGTCAGTGAGGAACTGTGAGGATACCCGGAAAGTATATCCCCAACAGCTGCCCCCGGAGGCCTCCAAGATCCAGAGTCGGATTTATCATCGTTTAGCTTGATCTTCGGCTTGCAGAATCTTGAAGGGTTCCTGAAACTTCACAACAAAAGATACGATCCAGGTCTTAAAAAATAAGTCGGACCTTTCAGTTGGTTACTCGGATTTTCCAGCTTGTTTTTAAACTAAGCCGGAACTTGGTCTCTAACGCCACCTAACACAAGCATGGTCAAGTCATGTCATCTGACAGGCGTTCCATCAGCACGACCGTTGGTGGGTCCGTGGTTCGCGGAACTGAGGCGTCGTTTCCATGCGTGCGTGGAGATCGAGGCGACGCAATAATCGCGCGGGTCCTTCCCAATTCTTTCCACGACGCGTGGCGGTTGCACTGTAGCGTTTGCACGTATCTTGGCGCAGGTAGGTGGATATAAGGGGTTCAGATTTCTTCTTCTCCTTTCCACCAGTCCTTTGCCGTTTCCTTCCTTCCCAATCCTCCTGCGTGCATAGAGCCTCCTCGTCCTTCCCCCACAAAAACTCCCAGCACCGCCCCTTTAAGGTCACTTTCTCACCGAAGAAAAATGGCATCATCATCTTCTTCCTCTGGCTTGGTGGCAGCGGCGGCGGCAGCGAAGGCGGAAGCTGCAGCGGAGAAGGAAAGCTACAGGGGAATCTGGATCCCCTGCGCCCTCGACGAAGCAGGCCTCAAGAACATGGAGAAGGAGGGGCTGCTCGTCGCCGGCGACTGGCGGAGCGGCTCTGGCGAAACCGTCCCCAACTGACATGAGGGCGAGCGAGTCCACTTCGGAACTCATCTGGACCGAGGTCTGTCTTTTCCTCCCTCAGAGTTCTTCTCCGAGGTGATAGATCACTATGGAGTTCAACTCCACAATCTTCCTCCCAATTCTCTTCTAGAAATGAGCGCATATGATGCGCTTTGCGAGGGCTTTCTCGGCATTAGGCCGAGTTTGCTTCTCTTCCGGTTTTACTTTCATGTCCGGAGGAATTCCATCACTGCCGGTGTTCCTTACATCACCGGCACCATTAGTTTTTCTCTTAGACGAGACCAGGCATATCCCAAAATTTCTGCCAGTGACTGGGTCAAACAATGGCCAGCATAGGGATATTCTGGCTCTCGGCAAAGATACTGCTTTGTCGGCTTTTGTTGACGGAGCCGCCATGGCCCAACCTTCTTGGGACGAGGCTGCTCCGGCTCTCACAGATGATCTGATCCTTGCTAAGAGGCGGATTGAATATCTGATCAAGCACAATGGTCTGAAGGGATCCGACTTGGTCCAGTGCTGGGTCTCATGGCGGATCCAGCTACTTCAGTAACACGGGGATAGACTGATGCACTTCGTCACGTCTTCTCTAACCGACTCCCTCCGCATCAGCCCCAAGGTCTACATCACTCAAGGCTACATAAGCCAAATCAAGTGGCTGATCAAGGAGCGAATCGAAAGGAGGATTCCAGAGGTTTCTATGGACATGCACACGGCAGAAAACCCCGTGGTGCCGGTAAGCTTTTATCATCACATATTTTATGTGTTTCTATCTTTGAGTTATATTGCAATACTGATATGTTTTCTTATTTTCAGCTTGCTGACATCCCCGAGTCGAAACTTGCTCTGCTCGAAGGATACCCTCCAGAGTTCTCTCAGGAGGTGGAAGTAGTTCCACTGCCGGATCTTGCGCTCAAGAAGCGCAAAGCTCCGATAGTAGCGGTTGGCACAAAGGAGGTGCCTGTCGTGAAGAGGTATCCTTTTCGTCACAACTTTTCCGTCTTTGTGCTTTACTTAAACTTCTTTCTGAGATGTAATGTTTCCGACTTTGTTACCTTCTCAGAGCAAAATCGATCATCAAGGGCAAGGGGAAAGGGATTTCTTCGAAACCCTTACCCCAGACGAAGCTTACCATAGCTTCGCCTGCCGTAGCTCCTCCGACTCCGGCCCCTCAACCTTCTGCAACTCCGGTTATCTCGTCGGATGCTACAGAAGATCCGGCTCCTCAAACGGAGCCTGCGATCCTTGGGTCGCAAACTGACGCCACTGTGGGTGCGTCAGGTCAATATAAGGGTGAACCCTCTTTGGGTAATGATCCCTCGGCTGAAGTCTTCGCCGAAAACCTCGTCAACAATCCGGGTCTTGCCAAGTTTGGCCTGACCCGGAAATCTGCAGAGGAGATCTAGCGGCTAGCCAGGCAAGTCCTGGACAAAAGCCATCTATCCCCCGAAGAGGAGGCGCAAGAAGCAGAGGATGTCAAGTTCTCTGACCTTCTTTCTCAAGTCCACCTTTGCAACGAGAGGATCAGGACTGGCGAGCTTCCAACAGCCCCAGTGATCCCTTTTACTCTCGCCGAGAAGGTGGCAGCTGAAGTGAACGCGGGTTTAGACAAACTCACCCGCAAGCAATATGTAAGTCGGAATTCCAACTCTTGTTTTTACATTATGTTATATCTTATCCTCTAGCCCCCAAGCATGAAGTAGGATATAGAATCCGAGTTTATGCTCTCATTAGGATGCCAAAGAACGAACTAGTGTAGCCCCCAAGGCTCGTGCTGATATTTAGCAAAAAATATTAGCCCGAGTCTTAAGTAGCTTTCTGACTCTGGGTATTCTGACTTACAGAAAGTATGTTCCTATAACCAGGAATTATTGTCCAATGTCTGTGATAAGCGGAGAGAAATCAAAGCTCTCCGGCTTAAAAATGCTGAGCTCAAGGTAGCCAAGGATGAAGCCGAAGGTAAACATTTCGAGATTCAAACCTTGTACTTTGCTCTTTCTATGTCGGCTTTTTCGGAACTGTTGTTCTTTTTGTCTTATAGCGTTGGTGAAACAATCCATCGCTATGATTGAAGAGGCCGAGAACCTCAAAACCCTGGTGGTGGAAAACAAGGGACTTCGCCAAGAGCTGGATAAGCTCAAGGCAGATCATGAAACGAGCATAGCTCAAGTCCTGGAATCCTCCTCCATGGCCACTGAAGACCACGATCATAAGATTGCCGCTCAAGATAAAGTAATCTCGGACCTCAAGAATGAGCTTGGCAGAGAGAAGGACATATCCCAGGCGCTCCGGGCTGAACTCCAGAGTCTCCGGGAGGAGAAGACCAAGATTGACGACGTCATTTTTGGTACGTTCCACCTCTCTGACTTATCTTTTCTTTGACTTTTATCAATGTCAGTTTTTTCTTAACTTTATTTTGATGTATCGGTCCTCTGAAGTTGACGGACTCTTCCTCGTCCGAGCCCCGCACCCGCCGGCTTACCCAAGTCGGTGATATTCTTCATGATTACCGCCAGTACCTTGAGGACATTGGCGAGTCTCTCAGGATTTTGGACATGCCAAGCATGTCGGATTTTGAGGTGCGGGACAGGGATAAGGAGATGCCGCAGCTTGTTCGGGACTAGAACATGTCCTACGCACGGACTGCTGCGCAGAACGCTCTCTCCATGGTCATGAGCCACCATGGAAACATGGAAATATGGCAAGTGACTAAAGGGTACTGCAAGGTAGACGAAGACGGCCAGGAGCAGGACCTTCAAGCCATCATGCACTCCTGCGCCGGATACGAGATCCCCTTCTTCACCCGCGTGGATACTCCGCCTCCTCCTGCAGAAGAAGCCGAAGAAGTTTCCGATGATGAACGCACCAACTCGGATGCGGATATCTCGGAACGATATCAAGGCAGAGTGACCAGCGAGCCAGTAGATCCTTCATCTCCTCTTGCATCATAGACCAGAAATTCATGTATTATTCCGGAAAAACTGATGCGATTATAAATATAAGTACTATTTTATCTTTTGCAAGTGAAAGCTTTTGATCTATTCAGCACTTTTGACTTTTGAAATTTTTGCGTGCCTGAAATGTTTACACAAGCACTTATATTTTTCGTCTCGACTTATCGTTTATCTGGCTTTCCGCCTCGTCCCTTTCGTGAGCCGGCTAAACCTTCGTTCGGAAACTTTGCTGAGCAACGGAGCTCAATTGCTAAACCAGTTTAAACTCGGAAACAAAGCCGACTTCTAGTACCAACAATTCACTACTCGGACAATGCCCGCATCCGGCAATCAGATAAATAACCAAAGTAAAGACTAGAAATTTTTAGAGTTATACCCGAAGGTAGCAGTTTTTTAGAATCAAAAATCTAGACCAGAACGAGCATGAGCATAAAGTACTTTCAAGCATTCTGGGATTTTCGACTATGACATGATCATTCGGAAATAAGATGGTAAAAACTTCTCAGAAAAAATTGAGGCAACCAAAACTTTTATTTCTCACAGAACATGTACATATGTATGATTACAAAGAAGGATAAACTAAGAATAAAAGGGACGTAGCTGAGCAATATTCCATGTTCTCTCTAACTCATCTAGATTTGTACTGCCTCCAGCTCTCTTTCTCTTCTTAGTAGCAGGTCTTTCTTTGACTGGCCTCATGTCAATTAAGTAGTACGATCCATTGTGCAATACTCGACTAACTAAAAAGGGCCCTTCCCATACTGGGGAAAGTTTGTGCTTTCTTTGTTGCAGAAGCCGGAGAACCAAATCACCTTTATTGAAAATCTATTTCGGACTCTCTAGCTATGATACTTGCGTAACTTGTGCTGATAGGCTGTAGATCTCATTTCAGCAATGACGCGAACTTCTTCCACTAAGTCGAGATCATTTTGTTGAGAAATCTCGGCATCCTCTTCGATATACGTGGCCACTCTAGGAGAAGTATGAATTAAATCACTAGGAAGAACTGCTTCTGCGCCATAGACCAAGAAGAAAGGTGTGTATCCTGTTGACCTGTCTGAGTTCTTCGTAAACTCCAAATTACAGAGGGTAGTTCCTCTGCCCAAGCCCCCGCAGCACGTCGTAGTGGTGCTTCGAGTCTTGGTTTCAAGCCTTGTATAATTAAACCAATTGCTCTTTCGAATTGTCCGTTAGCCTGTGGATGTGCGACTGACGCAATGTCAAGCCGGATATTTTGCTCATCGTAGAATTCAGCCAGTTCTCCCATAGAAAAGTTACTCCCGTTGTCCGTGATAATGCTATGCGGATAACCATACCAGATTATAACATCCTCGACAAATCTTTTGGCTGTTGCTCCATCACAACTAGTGACAGGTTTAGCCTCGATCCACTTGGTGAATTTATCCACTTGGAGCTCGTTTAAAGGGTCCTACCATGTCAAGCCCCCAGACCGCAAAAGGCCATGTTATAGGTATTGTTCGCAAGTGATCAGCCAGAACATGAGCTTGCTTGGCGTACTTTTGGCAGCCTTTGCATGTCTTGACTAGCCGTTCGCATCTGCCTGAGCTATAAGCCAGAAAAATCCATGTCGAAAAGCTTTTGCCACTAAAGATTTGGCTGCAGCATGGTGACCACACTCGCCTTCATGGATTTCCCTTAAGATTTCCACTCCTTCTTTCGGAGATACACAGTGCTGAAAACCCCCAGAAACACTCCGTTTATGGAGCTCACCCTTAACAATAGTATAGGCTTTTGCTCGTCGGATAATCTGCCGGCTCAGCACCTCGTCTTCGGGTAATTTGCCATCTACCAAATTATCGAGGTAGGGTGGAGTCCAACTGGGAATTACAGCCAGAGCTGCTATTAAAGGTGAGTCGGATTTGGTCGGATATTCCTCATCTACTCCCTTTATCGAGGGAACCTTGAGGTGCTCTAAAAATGCGCCATCCGGGACCTCTTTCCGCGCAGAGCCTATTCGAGATAGTGCATCTGCTTCCTCATTTTCTGCTTGAGGGATGTGTTGAACTTCAAACCCTTCGAACTATTTAGATAGATCATCCACGACAGCTTTATATGCTGCCATGTGCTTATTTGCATTACAAATATCCGAGACCTGCTGAGAAACAAGATCCGAATCTCCGTAACACATCAAATGTCGGATGCCAATATCCTTGGCAATCTGGATTCCATGCAGCAGTGCTTCATACTCGGCAATATTATTTGTCGCTGTGAAGTGGATCTGCAACACGTATAATAGTTTATCTCCTTGGGGTGATTGGAGCACCACGACAGCCCCCGAGCCCCCTCGAGCCTTAGACCCATCGAAAAAGAGGGTCCAGTATTCCGACTCAGGGAGGACCATGTTCTCCTTCGTCTCTGTCCAATCAGCGACAAAGTCAGCAAGGATCTGGGATTTGATTGCTGTCTAAGGTTTATACTCAATATCGAAAGCTGAGAGCTCTATGCCCCATTTGGCGACACGTCCTGTGGCGTCGCTATTGTTGATTGTGTCTCTCATGGGAGCTTTGGTCACCACGGTAATTGGATGCTCCTGAAAATAGTGTCGTAACTTACGAGATGCTAGGAAAACACTGTAAGCCAACTTTTGATAGTGCGGATATCGCTGTTTTGATTCTGTCAAGACCTCACTGACAAAGTAAGTCGGACGCTGCACCAAGTGTTCCTGATTTTCCTCTGGTCTCTCCACCACCATGACCATACTAACGACCTTATTTGTCACAGCAATATAAAGCAACATCGGTTCCTGAGGTTCCGGCACTGCAAGGATAGGAGCAGATGAGAGTACTTTCTTCAGGTCTTGTAGTGCAGCTTCAACTTCGTCAGTCCATAAAAAATCCTTGGTCTTCTTCAGGAGTTTGTATAATGGTGCGGCTCTTTCACCAAGCCGGCTTACAAATTGACTGACCGCAGCAATGCAACCAGTTAGTCTGTGTACGTCCTTCAGGCGAGTTGGCCTGGAAATATTGAGTATAGCCTTGATTTTGTCGCAGTTCACCTCTATGCCTCTTTGAGACACGATGAAACCTAACAATTTTCCGGCTGGTATTCCAAAGAAGCATTTCTTCGGGTTAAGCATGATGTTGTATTTTCGTAGATTGGCGAATGTTTCCTCCAAGTCGGAAATGAGTGTTTCCTTCTTTTTGGACATCACCACGATATCATCCACGTATGCATGTACATTACGTCTGAGTTGGTCGTGGAGGCAACGCTGCATCCTGCGCTGGTACGTAGCTCCTGCGTTCTTCAGCCCAAAGGGCATCGTAACAAAACAGAAGGTTCTGAAGGGGGTTATGAATGAAGTTTTGACTTTGTCAGATTCCTTCATCTGGATTTGGTGATAACCGGAATATGCGTCGAGAAAACAGAGGAGTTCCGAGCCTGCCGTAGAATCAATAACTTGATCAATTCTAGGCAGAGCGAACGGATCTTTTGGACAAGCCTTATTCAAGGCAGTATAGTCAACACACATCCTTAAATCAGTGGTGTCCTTTTTAGGGACCATTACAGGATTGGCCGACCACTCAGTGTGGATGACCTCTTCTATGAATCCGGCTAACTCGAGTCGTGCTCGTTCCTTAGCTATTGCCTTGCGCTTTTCATCGCCAAACCGTCATAAGGACTGTTTGATGGGTTTAGCGTTTGGGTTTACATTTAGAGAGTGCTCGGCAAGTTCCCTAGGTACTCCGGTTATGTCAGATGGCTGCCATGCAAAGATATCTTGAATTTCTTGGAGGAACTTGATGAGCGCGCTTTCCTATGCCCTATCTAGGCCTACGCCTATCTGGGTTACCTTGGAGGGGTCATCATCCTTCAACGGTGCTTTCTTCGTCTCTACTGATGCCTTGAACTCCGGATTTGGCTTGGTAACCTCCTTCTTGGTTGCGGGCATCTCGGACGGATCTATGCTCTTCTTGATCTCTTGGTACTCCTGGGCGTGCAGCATGGCTTCAGCAAAGGCGGCATTTCCATCTTCGCACTCTTGCGCTTTCTTCGGGTCTCCCCTGATGGTGATCACGCCGTTGGGACCTGGAATTTTCATCATATTGTAAATGTAACACGGACGAGCCATAAAAGCCCAGTAAGCCGGACGTCCGAATATAGCATGGTATGCGCTCTTGAACGGGACCACTTCAAAGGAAAGTGCCTCCGGCCGATAATTCTTCGGAGTTCCAAAGGTAACATCCAAAGTGATCTCTCCCAGGGAATTAGCTTGTCTTCCTGGGACAACTCCGTGAAAAATCACAGAACTATGGTTTACCTGGGTCTCCGAGATCTTCATCCGGCGTAGCGTTTCGACATAGAGAATATTGATGCTGCTACCACTGCCCATGAGGGTCTTGGAGAAACCATAACCGTCAATAAGTGGGTTGACGATTAAGGCGTATTTTCCTCGCCTATGTAACTTAGGCGGATGATCATCGCGGTCAAACGTGATTTCCACTTCCGACCAGTCCAAATACTGTGGGACAGCCGGAACTGTTGCATTGAACTCGTGTAGAACTACTTTCTTGACCTTTGCTGGTTCAGATCCGAGGAAGGTGACATAAGTGTCCTTCTTGGTGGGAAAAGTCTTCTTCCCTTCTGACTTGGGATTTGAAGCATCAGCTTCCTCCATGTCGGAATCTTCCTTGGTCTCCTTGTCTTTTTCGGGATTTTTCTTTCCCTTCTTCCGCTTGGCTTTGTAGCCCGCGGTGTCATCTCTTTTGATGTCTTCATTGAAACGACATTCAGCGTTGGTGTGGGACGAGCCCCCATTGGCGTCTAGGTAATGCACACATGGGTTATTGGCAATGTCGGCCCAAGAGTAGGTTTTGCCTGGTTGTTGTTCTCCTCTACCTTGGACCCTTGATGTCCCACGGCCATGCCCGCGGCCTCCGCCATGCCCGCGGCCTCCGCCATGTCCTCCTCGTCCTCTAGACCCGGAAACAGTGGTGACTACCGTTGTTTCGCGTTGGGTTTTTCTTCCGAGGTGTTTTTGCGCTTCTGAGCTTGTTGCTTTGGTTGTTTTGCCGATTGAGGCACAGCTAGGGCATTGAGTAGTCCTTCTGCATCATCGTCAGCAACTGCATACTTGCTCGCTGTTTCTATCATCTCTCCCAAATCGGTAACCTTGTCACACTTCAAGCGATGGCGTAATAAACCAATAGGGAGACCTGGAATGAAAGCTTCAATCGCAGTTTGATCATTTACTCCTTTGCAGGAGTTCTTGGTGTCAATCCATCATCCGAGGTAATCTCGGCAAGTTTCTTCGGCTTTCTGGGTGCAACGCTGTAGGTCTCCAACCGTACAGGGCCTTCGATATGTGCCTTCGAAATTCCGAAAGAACGTGCTTTGTAAATCATACCAGTTATGGATGGGGTTTGCCGGAAGTTCATTGAGCCATAATCGTGCCGTCTTCTGCAACATAAGTGGGAGATATCGGGTTGATACCAGGCTGTTTCCGCCTTTGGCGATGCAGCAAGCTTGGAAGAAATCCGGTAACCAGGTGTCTGGCCGAGCAATGCCGTCGTAGGCTTGGCTATGTCTTGAGATAGCAAATCCTTACGGGAATTTTGTAGCTCGGATGCGTGGACCGAAGCATTTTGGGCCTACGTACACATCATCGTTTTCATAGCCCCGAGCCTCTATGTTGGAGTTGATCATGTGTCTTGCGTCATTCGGGGATAGAGATCGTCCCGAATGGTGGCTGTGGCTGCGGTGACGTGGAGCCGGACTTCGGCTTCTGCCACCACCTCCTCCGCCATGTCGTCCTCCTTGCCCTCCATGGGAGCCGTTGTGATGACTGTGTGGTGGAGAGGGTGGAGCAGCTTGACTACGACGAGCCTCCTGCCGGCTTGTACCGGCATGGTTTCCGTCGTTTCTTCGTCTGTCGTTCCCACCATGGTGAGGCTCAGCCGGACGGTTCTCATGTCTAGGAGGTGGCATTCTCTGACGATCCTCCTCCCGACGTTTCTCTTTATCTTCTCCCCTTCGATCCTTAGATTCTCGCCGGGGAGGGTTCGTCGGATTCAGGGCAGCGATGGCGTCTTTCTCGACCGCTGGGGCGACGTTGCTCCAGTTACGTGAAGTTTTCTGATGCTGTCCTGAAGATCCGGTTCTTGAATAGTTGTCTTTCCTGTGTTCGGGGACATGATACTGCGCCCGGATGTAATGGGATCTTACACCAGCCCATGCCGGATCTGTGCGACATTGGTCAGCATCTGAGACCACTTTTTGACTTCCGTACAGGGCGACTTTTTGCTGCTCCAGTCCCTTGTCGAGTAGCTTGATACCCAAGCGGATCTCCTCTGGTCCTGGATTAGCCGATAGAATTTCTCGAGCTGCCACGGTATTTTGTACTAGTGTTGGGTATACCCAATCTCCGTTGCTATCTTTCCGTGGCTTCCCCATCTCATCTCCAAAAGGCTTGCGGACACGTGGGAATTGGTTGTCATCTATGTGACGCTTCCATGTCTTCTGATGCAGACGAGACATGTACTCCTTGTTCGACATGCGTTTCTTCTCCACCTCGATGTTTTTGGCTTCATTGAGGAGTTGTTGACGATGCACTTCTAGGGCTTGTAACCTTTCATCCAGCTCATCTGTAGTAAGTTCTGCAGCTGTAGGGATAGGTGTGGTTAATGCGACATCGATGGGTTTACGTGCACCTTCAGTGATCACGTGTCCATCCACTGATGCTTCTTTTTTCATCTTGTCTAGGATAAGTGCTCCATCCGAGTCTTCTTCATATTCCTTGGCAATCACCTCTTCTGCCAGAGGGTCTTTTTTCGGGGTCTTGTTTTTCTTGTTCTTCTTCTTTGCCTTCTTGGCAGCGCCGGTAGCAAAGACGGCTTTGGGTCCGTTTCCCGGAGTCAAGCTCTGATCGGTACGTTCGGACATCTGGACCTCGGGATTATCTCCGACGTCCATGTCATCTTGCATTTTGGGAGACTGTTCCCCGAATCCTTCTCCTTCTTCTGCAGCTTTGGAGTTATACTCCTCTTCATATTCCGCGGAGAACTTTCGGAAATCTGCTGACGTCATCGACTCATCCGAGGATGCGGGTACATTGGCGTTTGTTCCGATTGCCTCCAGCACCAGGTCGGTGTTTTCTCCAGCATTGGCAGAGCTGGATCCAGATCCCACCTATCCGACGAAGTGCGACGCGTGCTTCCTGAGGTACCTGCGGCTTTCGTGATCAGCCATATCAAAATTTTTGATGGTCTCGAGGAATGCATCTGCGCTTTCGCCTTGCAGTATCATACGTCGTAGTGTGTACCTTAGGAAAGGCATGTATGTTCCAGCATCATCAGAGCCAGAATCAGTGTCGTTGATATGCTCCTCCTGGATTTCGACTTCCACGGGTGGGTCGATCTGGGATTCGGCTCCTCTGAGGACATCCACTCTAGATTCGACGTTGACCGCTTGGTCTTCTTCATGTTTGGGTTTCTCCACTATCTCCGCAACTGGTGCGGGCTGGGTGGGATTAGGGTTTTCTGAGATCCAGAACTCTGCCGCCCCCGCGGACAAAGGGGACCCAGAAAATTCATCTGCCTCTATCATCACCGCTAGGGTGGGTTGGGCAGGTTCAGCGAAACCGATGTAAACATCGATCTCGCCAAAAGACATGATTGTGTAGGCAGTCACGGCCTCCTTTGCCAGAATCCAAGTCTCGTTAAGAACGATGAGAGGGACATCACTGGCATAGAGGATGCGACCGACAGTGATAGTCTCGCCGATTCCGATTCTTGCAGATTCCGTTCGGAATGCAGATCCGAAGCTCACTTGCCCCACGGTGGGCACCAACTGTCGTCGAATTGATGACAAGTACGCTGTGAGGGGGTCCTCAAGGCGTGCGGAAGAGAGGGGGGTGAGACGTATGGTATTCTGGGATGGTGAGCACACAAGTTTACCCAAGTTCGAATCCGCCGGCTTTGGACGGATCCTACTCCTGCTAGCAATCGATGTCTGGCGAGCGGAATATGGGTTACAAGGGTTTCGCTTGTGTGACTTGAGGGTCTAAAGTATTGGGTGCCCTAAAGGCTCTCCCTAGGATGGCTTATATAGATATCCGACCTAGGGTTTACAGGAGAGATCTATCCGGCTACGTTTAAGAGTCGGTTACAGAGTACATCTTGAACTACAAGTAACATTATGGGCCTAAGTCGGTAAGTCTTCTGGGCCTTCCTGTAGCCGGATTGGAATCCGTCTTTCTCCCTGACTGGGCCGCCCGTGAAGCAAAGCTCTAACCCGAAGTGGGCCACCTTGGTCAGTGAGGAACTGTGAGGATACCCGGAAAGTATATCCCCAACACCAATGTCATTAAAATGTGTGTTCTTTCCACAAACCACATATGGATCCACCAGAGTCATTGCCTGTGTGTTCTTGTAATGAACCACATATGGATCCACCAATGCCATTGCATGTGTGTTCTTTTCATGAACCACATATGGATCCACCAGAGTCATTGCATGCGTGTTCTAGTAATGAACCACATATGGATGCACCAGTGTCATTGCATGTGTGTTCTTGTAATGACAAACCACATATGGATTCACTAGTGTCATTGCATGTGTGTTCTTTCCACGAACCACATATGGATCAACCAATGTCGTTGTATTTTTTTTCCACAAACCACACATGGATCGACCAGAGTCATTGCATGTCTATTCATTTCATTAACCCCATCTAGAGTCATTGCATGTTTGTTCTTTTGACAAACCACATGGATCCACAAGAGTCATTGCATGTATGTTCTTTTTATTAACTACACCTAGAGTCATTGCATGTGTGTTCTTATAATGAACCACATATGGATCCACCAGTGTCATTCCATGTGTGTTCTTGTAATGAAAAACCACATATGGATCCACTAGTGTCATTGCATGTGTGTTCTTTCCACAAACCACATATGGATCAGCCAATGTCATTGCACGTACGTTCTTTCCACAAACCACACATGGATCCACCAGAGTCATTGCATGTGTGTTCTTCTTACAAACCACATGGATCCACCAATGTCATTGCATGTGTGTTCTTTCCACAACCCACATATGGATCAACCAATGTCATTGCATGTGTGTTCTTTACACAAACCACATATGGATCCACTGGTGTCATTGCATGTGTGTTCTTGTAATGACAAACCACACATGAATCCACCAGAGTCATTGCATGTGTGTTCTTTCCACAACCCACATATGGATCCACCAGAGTCATTGCGTGTTTATTCTTTTCACAAACCATATATGGATCCACTAGAGTCATTGGATGTATGTTGTTTCCACAAACCACATATGGATCCACCAGAGTCATTGCATGTGTGTTCTTTTCATGAACCACATATGGATCCACTGGTGTCATTGCATGTGTGTTCTTGTAATGAAAAACCACATATGGATCCACTAGTGTCATTGCATGTGTGTTCTTTCCACAAACCACATATGGATCCACTAGTGTCATTGCATGTGTGTTCTTCGAATGACAAAACACATATGGATCAACTAGTGTCATTACATGTGTGTTCTTCTAATGACAAAACACATATGGATCAACCAATGTCATTTCATGTGTGTTCTTTTCACAAACCACATATGGATCCTCTAGAGTCATCGCATGTTTGTTCTTTTCATTAACCACATCTAGAGTCATTGCATGTCTGTTCTTTTCACAAACAACATATGGATCCACCAGAGTCATTGGATGTGGGTTCTTTTCACAAACCACATATGGATCCACCAGTGTCATTGAAATGTGTGTTCTTTTCACAAACCACATGGATCCACCAATGGCATTGCATGTGTGTTCTTGTAATGACAAACCGCATATGGATCCACAGTTGTCATTGCATGTGTTTTCATTTCATAAACCACATATGGATCCACCAATGTCATTGAAATGTGTGTTCTTTCCACAAACCACATATGGATCCACCGGAGTTATTGCATGTGTGTTCTTGTAATGACAAACCACATATGGATCCACCAGTGTCAATGCATGTGTGTTATTTTCACAAACCACATATGGATCAACCAATGTCACTACATGTATGTTCTTTCCACAAACCACACATGGATCCACCAGATTCATTGCATGTGTGTTCTTCTCACAAACCACATGGATCCACCAATGTCATTGCATGTGTGTTCTATCCACAACCCACATATGGATCAACCAATGTCATTGCATGTGTTTTCTTTCCACAAACCACATATGGATCAACCAGTGTCATTGCATGTGTGTTCTTGTAATGACAAACCACATATGGATCCACTAGAGTCATTGCATGTGTGTTCTTTCCACAACCCACATATGGATCCACCAGGGTCATTGCATGTTTGTTCGTTTCACAAACCACATATGGATCCACTAGAGTAATTGCACGTGTGTTCTTTCCACAAACCACATATTTATCCACCAGAGTCATTGCATGTGTGTTCTTCTCACTAATCACATATGGATCCACCAGATTCATTTCATGTGTGTTCTTTTCACAAACCACATATGGATCCTCTAGAGTAATTGCATGTTTGTTCTTTTATTAACCACAGCTAGAGTCATTGCATGTCTGTTCTTTTCACAAACCGCATATGGATCCACCAGAGTCATTGGATGTGTGTTCTTTTTCACAAACCACATATGGATCCACCAGTGTCATTGAAATGTGCGTTCTTTTCACAAGCCACATGGATCCAACAATGGAATTGCATGTGTGTTCTTGTAATGACAAACCGCATATGGATCCACATATGTCTACGCTTGTGTGTTCTTTTCATAAACCACATATGGATCCACCAATGTCATTAAAATGTGTGTTCTTTCCACAAACCACATATGGATTCACCAGAGTCCTTGCGTGTGTGTTCTTGTAATGAACCACATACGGATCCACCAATGTCATTGAAATGCGTGTTCTTTCCACAAACCACATATGGATCCACCAGAGTCATTGCCTGTGTGTTCTTGTAATGAACCATATATGGATCCACCAATGCCATTGCATGTGTGTTCTTTTCATGAACCACATATGGATCCACCAGAGTCATTGCATGTGTGTTCTAGTAATGAACCACATATGGATCCACCAGTGTCATTGCATGTGTGTTCTTGTGTTGGGGGGATACCCCCAGGTACGATCACGCCAGGGTATAAAGGCCGAGTTAGCCGAGGTACGGCAAGGTCAAAACGAATGCTGGCCGAGTTACCTCAAAGCAGGCCGAATCTTGGGGTAACCCGGACCAGGGGGTGTCCACCTAACGGAGTCTCATCCGACTTAAGAAGTGAGCCGGATAGATGAATCTAACTTGTATGCAGGAACAGGTGTGACCGGATCCTCCACGATCCGGGTCATAGCAAGCTTCTAGCAGAAGGAAGGAATCTCGTTGGTCAAAAGTAACCCATGACGCACGCATGGCCAGCGGGACAGGGGCAGGACTACCGAGGCGTGGCCGACAGAGGTGACGACGCCTGTGTCGGCTGACGCAGGCGCCGCAGAGGCTCACATAGCCTCTGCATGGGTGACGCGGGGGAAAAGCACCCCCGGTCGGTTTGCTATTTTGGGAGGACGCATATTCCCTGGAATATGCCTCCACGTATGCCCTAAGTGGAGACCTAGCCACCCCTATATAAGGAGGGCTAGGGCCTCTGTAGAAGGGGTTGGGTTCTACTGATTGATCTCTAGTTGGTCTTGTACGGGTTAGCCAGTGGTGAGAGTAAGAGAGTCCCTTCTTCCTCCTCTCCCCAATACAGCTCTAGGAGCACTTGTAATCTGTGAAGTGAATCGAATACAAAGGTTCTGTGTTAGGAATCACCTCACTATCCCTCACTGGATTCCCCTAGTGCATTTAGTCCCCACCTTTAGCCTATCCATGGCATATGCCCTGACAACACCACGACAGTTGGCGCCCACCGTGGGGCTAGCGGCGCTAGCAGGGGTCAAGATCTGGACGGGAAACCTCATCGGCACCGGCGAACGCATCGTCTCCGGGCTCGTTCAGCGCTTTGGAGCGCTGGACTTTGTCAGCGACAATGCTGGCTGCTTCGGCACGTGCCCACTTCCGCGCAACGGCCTCTTCGTCAAGCTTCGTGCACACAAGGTCTACGTTGCTATGGACGTATCATGCGTTCATCCGCGGCACATCGTCGAGGCAGGGGAGCCAACCCTTAGCATGGTTCATGGGGCGCGTACCACTCGCTCCCCGGACCGTGCTGAGGTGATGATGACTGTGCCAGGTGCAGGCGCAAGCAAGGATCCGGCGTCAGATCCAGAGGTAACACCTAAGGCACCGAGGAAAGGTAGAGGTCCTCCACTAGAGAGGCCTGAGAATGTACTGAGAGAAGCTATGGATAGCTTGGCAAACCCGGTAGCAGCAGTGGTAGATCCGGCTCAGGCACAGGCCGAGCTAGAGGAAACTAGGCAGAAAATTCTAGAGGGAGCGAAAAAGATTGTTGCGGCTCAACAGTCGTTGAACATGACGCTGCGTGAGTACGCAAAGGCAAATAAAGTAGATGCTGTAAAAGTGAAGGGGAGAAATCTCATGAGTGAAATGAACAAAGAGGGTGATACTAGGATTGAGGAGTCAGAGAACTGTTTGTCCGTGGGGCTGCCGAAGTATAGTACCCCGGCAAAAAACCTCAGAGCAGCGGATGCAGCTGCATCTGAGTTAGAGGGTCTAACGGGTGAAGCCCGTCAGAGACAGCAAGATAGGGTCAATGAGTTGGTTCAGATCGCGAACAGGCAAAATGAGGAGTTTCTCAGGGCTAACCCGGAGAGAGCTGGGGCCTCCAAGATCGTTCATTCGGCGGTGGGTAACCCAGAGAAATCCGCTGGAGCCGCATCGTCTCCTCATGCTGGTCCTAGGAGAGAAGAGGTAGTAACCTCGGCCAGGAGAAACAAACAGATCGTTCCTTATGACCCGACAAGGGCAGGGAAAGCAAAAGAGGTACAAAGAAATGACGATCGACGAAGTGTAAGCCGAGGTGAAGTTGGCCGAGGTAACCGTGACCAAGGCAATGCCGGTCAAGGAAACGCTGTTAATGGCAATGCCGGACAGCGCAACTCGGCAGGACAACCGTAGCAGCGGAATATACCGAGGCAAGAGCAAAGTGTCGTCCGAGGTATGCAACAGAGAGATTCTCCACGAGAGCGAGACCGGTATAACGATGGAGATTCGGAAATGGTGAATGCAGGATACCCAAGGCTGGACTATCATGTGATAGGGTCAAGATTGGGAATTAGGGATCTAATGCCGAACGACGCCAGGTTGAAACTGGATCGGCTGTATAGGTCGGAGAAGATTGAAAGTCAAGGTCCTCCAGGTCCTGCGTGTTTTGGACCCCGGATCATGAAAGAGCCACCGGTACCTAACTTCCAGTTACCCAGAGGCACGAAGACGTATGACGACAGCACTAAGCCGGAGGATTGGTTGATAAACTATGCTACGGCTGTGAAAATTGCTACAGGTAACTTGCGATGGGCTGTGAGATATGTACCCCAGATGTTGGAGGAGCCAGCAAGGGTATGGTTGAACAATTTGCCGCCCGGAAGTATTAACTGCTGGATCGATTTTGAGGAAATGTTTATCAGCAATTTCTCAAGTACGTATCAGAGGGCAAATAGGCCACAGACCCTAGCTATGTGTAAGAAGAGACCGAACGAGACCGACCAGGAGTTCTTAACCCGGTGGTGTACCGTGCGAAACTCGTGTGAGGGTGTGATAGAGTCACAGGCCATAGCATGGTTTGTGCAGGGGTGCAGGTATGCAAGCGAACTGTGGCAGAAGTTGTAAAGGAAAATGCCAACCACTTTGGCAGAAATGATCCGGATTGCTGATTCGTACGCTTTGGGTGATCCGACTTAACCTAGGCTCGTGTCGAACGAGTCGAATGAGGAGTACTACCAGAGAGATGGAGCCGGATCATCCGGGAGGAATTATTACAGAGGTAAAAGGAGAGATGACAGACCAGATCACCGGTACAGTTCGCAACAAGTTGCAGCTGTGAATCAAGATCAGCCCGGAACAGGGAGCAATCAACGTCAGAAAACTGGAGGGCAACAATGGACACCAAGGAATGATGGCAAGAAAACTTGGACGCTAGAGCAGAAGAAACAGTGGCAAGAAAAGAAGGACCGTCCGAGGTACACTTATGAGTCGATGTTGGATCAGCCGTGTAAATTTCACACGCCAAATCCGAGTAACCCAGCGGGTCATACAACGAGGCAATGTGAGTGGATGCGTAAGATAGAACAAGGTGGTTCGGGGAATGCTCAGGCACCCTGGAATGATCAACCTCGGCAGGAGTTACCCCGGCAGCAATTGCTCTCCGGAGCGAACATGCAACAACTAATGTTGCCTCCCCCTCCGCCGAGGTATGATAATCATGAGATAAGGGATGCAGTGCATCAAGTAGAAAACCAGCATCAGCCGGATCAAAGGTACCCCGGAAATGAGGGGAGGAATGAGTACAGGGAGCATCATCAGAGTTACTGTGTGTTTACCACTGAGGAAACAGATAGGAAGAGCTTGCAGCGCCGACATATGGAGGTCAATGCGGTAATGCCCGCAGTGACGAGGTATATGCCTTGGTCGGACCAGGAAATCACCTGGAACATCAAAGATCATCCCAAGCTTATGCCGAGTCCTGGTTCGTATGTGTTAGTGCTGGATCCGACATTGATTGGGCCAAACATCAATGTGAGGTTCTCCAAGGTACTGAATGACAATGGCAGTAGCATTAACATCATGTATGCGGATACAATGCGCAAGTTGGGTATCTCGGAGAACATGCTCCAGGCTACAAGGACAACTTTCCATGGTATTGTGCCAGGCATTTCTTGTGAGCCCATAGGCAAAGTATGGGTTGACGTGTTGTTCGGCACGAGAGATAATTGTCGAACTGAGAATCTAGAGTTTGAGGTGGTGAACTTGGAAAGTGCGTACCACGCGTTACTCGGAAGACCAGCATTGAACAAGTTCATGGCAAGCTGCCATATCAGTTATTTGAAGATGAAGTTGCCTGGTCCAAATGGGGTGATTACCCTTTTTGGAGATTTCCGACGTTCCATTGAGTGTGCCTCAGCCGGGTCTAACTTAGCCGAGTCACTTGTGATTCAGAGAAAAGAAAAATCCAAGAGGTGGCGGCATTAGCTCGGTCCGCGCAGCAGTATATGTCGGCGTTGAGTAACCCGCATGGTAGCGTTTTTTTCCAAGCCGCAAAGGATACTAAGAAAGTGCCTGTTGATGACATGTTCCCAGAGCGCACCGTAACAATTGGTGCCGGGTTGAGTGATAAATAGGAAAGTGAGCTCGTCACCTTCCTCCGTGAGAATCGGGATATTTTTGCTTGGTCCACACAGGACTTGCAAGGTGTTTCGAGGGAGTTGGTCGAGCACTCTTTGAACGTGAGACCCGGAGCAAGGCCGGTGAAGCAACCTCTCCGCCGCTTCGCCGAGGATAGGAGAAAAGTCATTGGAGATGCAATAGCTTGGTTACTAGCAGCAGGATTATCATGGAAGTACTTTACCTGGATTGGCTATCTAATACGGTGCTGGTGGAGAAGAAGAAAGATGATTCGAATGTGGCAGTGGTTTGGCGTATGTGTATCGATTACACGAACCTGAACAAGGCGTGTCCAAAAGATCCATTTCCATTGCCGAGGATAGATCAGGTCATAGACTCAACTACTGGATGTGAACTGTTGTCATTCATTGATGCATATTCTGGTTTCCACCAAATACCTCTGAATCCGGATGATCAAATAAAGACTGCATTTATCACCCCGTATGGGGCTTATTGCTATCGCACCATGCCGTTTGGTTTATGTAATGCAGGGGCAACGTACCAAAGATGTAATGCAGAAATGTTTGCATGACCAAATAGGTCAAAATGTACAAGTGTATGTGGATGATGTGGTTATCAAGACCAAGGAAAGCAAAACGCTCCTTGATGACATCAGGCAGACATTCCGAACTTAAGAAGGTTCTGAATGAAGCTTAACCCAGAAAAATGTACCTTCGGTGTCCCGGCTAGAAAATTACTCGGATTTCTCATCTCCAGCCGAGGTATCGAAGTTAATCCATCTAAGATCCGGGCCATTGAACGAATGGAACTGCCAAAGTGTCTTAACGATGTCTAGAAGTTCACTGGTTGTCTGGCATCGTTAAGTCGGTTTGTATGTCGGTTGGGAGAAAAGGCATTGCCTCTCTACCAACTCATGAAAAAGTCAGATAAGTTCGTTTGGACGCCACAGGCTGATGAAGCCTTTGCCCACATAAAGAAGATGTTAGCCACTGCACCAGTGTTAGCCTCTCCACTATCAAAGGAGCCAATGTTGCTCTACATAGCCGCAACCAACCGAGTTATAAGTGCAGTGATTGTGGTAGAGCGCGACGAAGAGGGTAAGTCGGTGCAAAGGCCAGTGTATTACTTGAGCGAGGTATTATCTGCCTCAAAGCAGAACTACCCACACTATCAAAAGGTGGCATATGGTGTCTATATGGCAGCTAAGAAGTTAAAGCATTACTTTGAGGAGCATTCCAAAAGTAATATGTGAAGCTCCCATATCTGAGATAATGAGTAACAAAGATGCGAGTGGCAGAATTGCAAAATGGGAAATTGAAGTAGCTCCTTATGCGCCACAATATGATAGAAGAGAAGCAATCAAGTCTTAGGCTGTGGCTGACTTTTTTGTGGACTGGGCGGAGGTACAATATGAACCACCGCCACCAGATCCGAACTACTGGAGGATGCATTTTGACGGGTCAAAAACAAAAACCAGGCTAGGCGCCGGAGTTGTGCTTACATCGCCAAAGAAGGACCAGCTGGAATATGTGCTGCAGATCCATTTCATGGCCTCAAACAATGTCGCTGAGTATGAAGCACTTGTGCATGGGATCAAAGTGGCAAAAGAGATTGGGATACGTCAGATACTATGCTTTGGCGACTCGGATTTGGTAATACAGCAAGTGTCTGGATTGTGGGACGCCCTTGATCCAAACATGGCTCTGTACAGATTTCATGTGCAGAAGATATCTGGTTACTTTGAGGGATGTGAATTTCACCATGTACCCCAGGTGGAAAATAAGGCTGCCGACATGCTATCGAAGCTCGGATCAACCCGACAAGCAATTCCACCGGGTGTAGCATTGGAACACCTCAGCAAACAGTCCATCAGGCCGTCCCCAGGAACCGACTCAATCTATGTCCCGGAAGATACAAAATCTGGATCTGTGCCCATGGACATTGACATGGGAGGTAGTGCGTGAAACCCGGGGACTGCATCAGCAAACCCAGGGACTGCCTTAGCAAACCCGGGGACTGCCTCGCAGGACCCGGGGACTGCTCAGCGTGATCCGTTTGAGGTTATGACGTGGATCAGATGGAAATTGATGAGGATGTGTTCCCTATGCGAGCAATACCAGCTTGGGCACTGCCTATATTTCAATTCCTGAAAGATGGAACGTTACCCACTGAGGAGGTGTTATCCAGGCAAACTCAGAGGAGAGCAAAGGCGTACACAATCATCAACTCTGAGATACACAAATGGAGTGTGACCAATGTCCTCCAGCGATGCGTTGACCTGGAAGAAGGGCTTGACATCCTCCGAGATATACATCAAGGGGAGTGCGGGCATCATGCCTCGTCCCAAGCCTTAGTGGCAAAAGCTTTCCGGCATGGATTCTACTGGCCAAGTGCCTTAGGACAAGCAGAAGATCTGGTGAGAAAATGCAATGGTTGTCAGAGGTATGCTACCAAGACACATATGCCTATGTCAGAACTCAAAACCATACCAATCACGTGGCCATTTGCCGTATGGTGTTTGGATATGGTTGGCCCGTTCAATCTAGCAAGGGGGAATATGACTCACATTTTGGTCATGGTGGACAAGTTTACAAAATGGATTGAAGTGGAGCCTATAAGAAAATGTGATGGAGCTACGGCCGTGACATTTCTTAAAGACAATATCTTGAGATACGGTTATCCTCACAGTATCATAACTGATAATGGCACAAATTTTGCTGAAGGAGCATTCGCACGATTCTGCCGAGATAAGAAGATCCGGCTAGACGTTGCCTCGGTAGCCCACCTCGCATCAAACGGACAAGTGGAAAGATCCAACGAATTGGTATTATCCGGGATAAAACCCCAGCTCATTGAGCCGCTGCAAAGATCAGCGAGGTGCTGGATAGAAGAACTACCAGCGGTACTGTGGAGTTTAAGAACAACTCCGAATCGATCAACAGGCTATACGCCATTTTTTCTGGTATATGGGGCAGAAGCTGTATTACTAGCCGACATAGAGCATGACTCGCCTAGGGTCACCCAATACACAGAAGCCGAAGTGCAAGAAGCCCGGCAAAATGATGTTGATCTGCTGGAAGAAGTGAGAGAATTGGCATTGTCCAGATCCGCCATATATCAGCAAAATCTCCGACGATATCATAGCCGGAAAGTGAGCCCCCGAGTTTTCCGGGAAGGCGATCTGGTGCTCCGGTTGGTACAACGTACCGCTGTCATGCATAAGTTATCCCCCCCATGGGAAGGGCCATTTGTTGTGAGCAAAGCATTGCACAATGATTCTTATTATCTTATCGATGCAAAGCCACAGGAAAAGAACAAGGCGGACAGGTCCGGCGAGGAATCTAAGCGTCCATGGAATGTAGCTCTACTTCGTCCTTTCTACACTTAGCAGAGAAGTGTATGTATCCAAGTCTTCTCATATGTCGGTATGTATGCCGGAAATGAGCCTATCAATTAAATGTTGGCACCTTGAGCAGTAACTCGGGGACTGCCTTAATAATATTTGTCGTCTTTTATTATTTATACGTCAGCTGGAGTAAGTTGTTCTACTTAGCTCGAATTAGTAGTGTGTGAGCACCAAAAACCCAACTCTTCAACTTGCTGCTATCCAACAAGAATTGGCTTCATGGCAAGCAAGAGAACAAGTTTGGAATTGCGTAGCACATGAAAAACGACTAAGGAAAAGAACTTAATCAAGCCGACGTTTGTTTTTCGGACTAACCTTGTATTTACTTTCAAATTATTATGCTGAATTATTTTGAGCTAAGCCTAAAGTTTCTAAGTATTGTTAAAACAATTTTTGAAGTTCGGATTCGTAAGTCGTAAAACGGAATCAAGGTAGACACGAACCGAGCCAGAAGATTGGACGAACAAGAAAATGAAACTCGGGGGCTACGCCCAAGTTGATCCGGCATAAAAACTTAGTAGCAAAATATCACATGTGTACTGGATACAATTCCACCCGACATACCGGGGATCTGATAAATTTTAAAGTGTTTTCACTCAAGGAGCAGCAGGAGGAGGAAGTCCGGCATCATCTTCGCCTTCTTCGATATCCGAGGCATCGTCCTCTTCACCCTCATCCGAACCATCTTCTACGTTCTCAGCATTTTCGTCACCAGCGGCTTCCAGGAAGCTCGGACCCTTAGTCTATTCATGAATGGGAGCATATTCAATGAGGCTATGGGTGCAAGCCTGGCGCCGAGCTACCCACTCCGGGTCATTGGTCCATTTGGATCCGGTGCGCAGGCACGTCAGGAGGTTGAGGTCGATCTTCTCGTACCACATGAGTATGTGGTGAAGAACGGTCTCAGCTGCGGCACGTCCAGCGGACTCCCTCCAGAGTGTCTTCGCCAGGCCAGAACATGTTGAAGATTCGGACTGCAACGTCAAGGAGATCCTTGCCATAGTTATTGATGATTTCCACACGAGATGACAGGCTGACCAACAGGTCCTCCATGTCATAGGGAATGTCTTCATCGTCAGGAGCAACGGGAGTACCCCTATCTCGGCGGAAATTGGCAATGACGACGCTCGCAATGGGAGTACCCTCTGGAAATTTGCCTAAAAACGGGACAAGAGAAGCGAGTAATGAAAAGACATATGAGGTAACCCGGAGAAATATGTCGGATAAGGAAAAGGAACTTACGTAAAATGTGGTTGTGGATCCGGGTCAATTCCTTGGTATAATCATCGCGTCTCTTGCGGAGCTGCACTAGTTCAGCGTTCGCCAACTCAAGCTTGATGTCGGCCTCCTGGAGAAGTTCTCGATCCTTGGCCATTTGGAGATTGAGGTGCTCGCGCTCTTCGGTGTAGTCCTGGCCAGCCTTTTCAAGCTCGGTTTGGTGCTGCGCTTTCATCTTCTTCATTTCTGCCTTTAACTTGGCAATCTCGTCATCCTTGGTTCGGAGGAGGGCAAGCTCATCGTCTTTATTCTTGAGCTCGGCCTATTGCTGCCCTGCTTGTTCGAGAAAATGCAGCATCATATCAGGCACGGGCACACTATCTTCCAGCGATACTGAAATAGTTTATTAACCCGGCAAAGCCGAGGTATGAATGTTCGCCGGGCCAAGGAGAAAAGGAGATAGAAAGCAAATCAAGGTCGGACAAAAGTAGCTTACCCTTAATCTGATCCAGATTCTTCCTCATAATCTTGTTCTCAGCCTCCACCCTAGCTGTGAAAACCGAATGATGGATTAGTTCGGCAGAAAAAGATGAAGGAAACAGAAAAATGTGAAGAAGAGAACTTACCCCTTTTCTCGTGCTCAGCAAGATGTGCATTGTGCTTTGCGAGCAGCATTTTGTGAGTGTCCAGGAGACGCTGGAACTCAGCGCTCCGGCGGTTGGTGGTCACCTGAAAAGAGTACAAAAATTTAGCTTAAGCCTTGTGCATATTCGAAGTGTACAAGATCCGGTCCAAGTGGAACGTAACCCGGCTCTAGGTGTGTGCATATTCGAAGTGTACAAGATCCGGGCCAAGTGGAACATAACCTGGCTCTAGGTGTGTGCATATTCGAAGTGTATAAGAACCGGGCAAAGTGGAACTTAACCCGGCTCTAGGTGTGTGCATATTCGAAGTGTACATGATCCGGGCCAAGTGGAACTTAACCCGGCTCTAGGTGTGTGCATATTCGAAGTGTACAAGATCCGGGCTAAGTGGAACTTAACCCGGCTCTAGGTGTGTGCATATTCGAAGTGTACAAGATCCGGGCGAAGTGGAACTTAACCCGGCTCTAGGTGTGTTTATATTTGAAGTGTACAAGAACCGGACCAAGTGGAACTTAACCCGGCTCTAGGTGTGTGCATATTCGAAGTGTGAAAGATCTGGGCCAAGTGGAACTTAACCCGGCTCTAGGTGTGTGCATATTCAAAGTGTACAAGATCCGGGCCAAGTGGAACTTAACCCGGCTCTAGGTGTGTGCATATTTGAAGTTCTCAAGGAGCTATGTTAGTTTTCTAAGGAGCATCCAGCCGCGTAACAAGTTACTCCCCCGGAGGCTCGGGGACTAGTGGTTATATCACTAATATCTACAGCATGCTAAGGAAAAGGTGAAGTAACATACCTCCATCATCCGACCCGCGAGGTTAATCGCCTTAGCGGCTATGTTCATCTGAGCAGAGAACTCGGCGGGACCGAACTTCTCTGGGAGATCGTCGTTGTAGACGAACTCCGCCTTGTTCCAGTTGTTCATAAACTCGATCAAGGTCGGAGGATATCGCTCACTGCTGAGCATGTGGGGTGCCACCAAGACCTTGGCATGCGCTTCCCTCCTCTCAACCTGAGCAAGGGCCGGGCTGGTGTGCAGAACAAGTTGCTGCGCATTAGCTGGCTCGACAGGGGTGTCCTTCGGTGCTGGAGGCTTCTTGGCAAGCATGGACGTGAAGGTGCGCTGTCCAGACTCGACGAACGCTGCCCTGGTGGCGTCAGGGGCTTTCTTGCCTTTGAGCTGCTGAGAGGAGGAAGTGGTTGCAACAGATTTACCCTTGGTAGCTGCCTGGGTGCTTTCTCGTCGAGACTGAGAAGACTCAGAAGAGACGGAAGGGCTCGCTGTTTCTGCTTTGGCTGCTAGCGCTGGAGTTGGTGTTGGTGCTGGTGCTGTTGCTATTTTGTTCTTCGGAGGAGGTACTGAAGTAGACTCGGTAGTAACTGGTTGTGGTGGAGCCGACGTGGTGGATGTCGCTGCCTCAGCTGGGTCCATCTCCCCCGCTCCGAGGTTGCCCCCCTCTTGACGAGGTGGGATGGAACCCGGAGCAGCCGCTGAACCCTCCGGAATAGGGCTCAGCGGGCGTGATTCGTCGCCACGTGGGGGAGAAGGGCTGAGTCGGAGCGGCAAAGCGATGCTAGATCCACTCTAGGGGACCTCCACCGCAGCTCTGCCGAATCAGATAATGTCAGATGAGAAACTATAACAATGCAAGAACAAGTAAATGGCAGAGGGAAAAAGAGGCTTATGCATCCGAGGTCAGCGGCTCCTTGGGCTTCCAAGCCCTTCGTGCTGGGGCCTTGGTTGCAGGCTTGGAGGCGGTCTTATCCCCGGACTTCTTTTGCCTTTTGGTTGGCTGAGAAGGTCCGGAGGACGAAGTGGATGCGGCTTCCCTTTTCTTCTTCGGCGCAACCGGAACAGGGTCGCCCACGGCAAGGGGAGGGTCCTCGTGGATCTGCCCACTGGGGTTAGCTGATGCCGGAAAAGCATAAGAAAGGGGGACAGCGTCAAATGCTTCCATCACCTCAATATCCGAGTCATCTTCATCGTCGGGCAAATCTCTAATAGAAGAGAGTTTATCGGTGGGTCACTTGGTCGCGTCGGACATTGGGAGGAACATCTCCTGGTCCGGTTCTTCCTCGTCCGAGCTCTCCCGGTCAGGCGCACATTTGAGGGTGGGGTCGGTGCCATCCTCGATAGTCTGCTGAAGGAATTGCTAAAGGAGAAAAAAGACAACGGAGTTAAAATACAACAGCAACCGATATAAGATCTGATTCAGAGAGCGTATGTGGCACAAAGCTTACCACGGGAGGAAGCCTATCCCGGCAATAGTGCTAAATTCCCCACGTCCACTCAGAGGAGAAGTCCTTGTGGGTGGTGAAGAGGGCCTTGACCCGGCGAAAGATTTCTGTGTTGCTCAGCTCGATAGACGAAGTCCGGTTGGGGTCATGGCCCCAGCTCATGTGGCACACCTTGTGAGTGCGTTTCTGGAGAGGGGAGATCCGGTTGCGGACTAAGGTGATCATGGCATCCTCGTTGCGCAACCCGAGCTCCTTCAGCTTCGTGAACCTTTTGTTGACCTGGTTGGCCAAGACGGTGGGCCTATTGGGGACAACGTCCCATAACTCCGGGTTAGGAGGACCCGAAGCATAGGGGCGAAGCCGGATCAAATCCTCAGTGCCTTCATTCCAAACATAGAAGAAGGTACAGGCCCATCCTTTGCAGGAATCCAGACCGGTAACCCGGGGAAAGAACCTCCGAGGTGAAATGGACACAGCGCCGAACTGCGTAAGTTGTTTATCCTCCGGTTCTAGATCTACATTCAGAATTACATTACGACGAAGGCCAAAAAACCGGATCCATAGCTCCTTCGTGGGCCATAGTCCGGCGTAGCCTTCGATCGTAGAGGCAAAAGCAGAGAGAGAAGTGATGGCGTTGGCAGGAAGGTGATGCGGCTGGAGTCCATAGGTATTCAACCAATCGTGGAAAAAGTCGCTAACTGGTAAACCGAACCCTCGCTAGAAGTGTGACAAGAACACCACAAACTCACCCAGATTGGGTGAGGGGGCGAGTTCGGCAGAAGCAAGGCGCGCAGTGACTCCGCCGGGATGCGCCTGGTGCGGTAGAGCCAGTCCAGGTCGTCCTGGCAGACCCAGGACCCGGCCCACGCACCACGGTCCGCCGTGGCGGTGTCTTCCTCCATCTCTTGCTCGGCGACGGCGAGCTTCTCCTCTGTCATCTTGTGTTCGCTGCCCTCACTAGTGCTAGCGGCGGTGGGGGAACGGCCTAGATTGACAACAACAACCCATGGCGGAATAGGTGCATAGCGGTGGCGGCGATGCAGAGGCATGGGGAAGCAGTGCGGAGGCGGCGCTGCTACTTAGAAGCCGTGGCGGCGGCACTGTCGCGGGGAAGACGACGAAGAAGAAGAGCGAGAGGCAGAGGGGTGCAGAAGGGGGAAAAGACCTAAGGGGTGCGCCCCTCCCCTATTTAACCACTCCCTCGAGGGAGAAGTGGGATTGGCCGTGTATAGCCCGCATCGACGAATCAGCAGCAAGCCACACGGAAGGCCACAGGGTGTAGCAGATCCCATGACGTGACGCATTGATGCGGTTAACGAGGAGGCAGGCATGACGTGACCCGCGCGTAGTGATAACTGACAATTACTGCGGCGGTTACTGTGGCTGGCCCTTAAAATGAGGCAACCTAATGATTAGCCTCCACATGGGTTAGCGTACAAGAGAAGGAAAGAAGACCCGGATGAGACCATGGTTACCCGGCCAGCAAGTGAGAACTTGGAATATGCCAAGGGAAGGTAAAACCATGAGGTCCGAGTTAAGGTGGTAACCCGGCCAGCAAGTAAAAACTTGGAACGTGCCAAGGGAACGTAAATCCATACAACCCGAGATAAGGAGATAACTCGGAAATAACATCCAAAGCTCAATAAAATTGAACCTGATGTGGCCTTAGCAGCCAAGGCAGCTAAGACCGCACCAGCTTCGGGGACTAATGTTGGGGGGATACCCCCGGGTAGGGTCACACCGGGGTATAAAGGCCGAGTTAGCCGAGGTACGGCAAGGTCAAAGCTAATGCTGGCCGAGTTACCTCAAGGCAGGCCGGACCAAGGGGTGTCCACCTAACTGAGTCTCATCCGACTTAAGCAGTGAGCCGGATAGATGAATCTAACTTGTATGCAGGAACAGGTGTGACCGGATCCTCCAAGATCCGGGTTATAGCAAGCTTCTAGCAGAAGGAAGGAATCTCGCTGGTCAAAAGTAACCCCGGTATGCACTGCATGAGCAAAGCGGACAGGGGCAGGACCACCGAGGCATGGCCGACAGAGGTGACGATGCCCATGTCGGCTGACGCAGGCGCCGCAGAGGCTCATGTAGCCTCTGCATGGATGAGGCGGGGGAAAAGCACCCCCGGTCGGTTTGCTATTTTGGGAGGAGGCATATTCCAGGACCTAGCCACCCCTATATAAGGAGGGCTAGGGCCTCTATAGAAGGGGTTGGGTTCTACTGATTGATCTCTAGTGCTTGTACGGGTTAGCCAGTGGTGAGAGTAAGAGAGTCCCTTCTTCATCCTCTCCCCAATACAGCTCTAGGAGCACTTGTAATCTGTGAAGTGAATCGAATACAAAGCTTCTGTGTGAGGAATCACCTCACTATCCCTCCCTGGATTCCGCTAGTGCATTTAGTCCCCACCTTTAGCCTATCCATGGCATCTGCCGTGACATCACCACGACATCTTGTAATAACAAACAACATATGGATCCACTAGTGTCATTGCATTTGTGTTCTTTCCACGACCACATATGGATCAACCAATGTCATTGTATTTTTTTCCACAAACCACACAAGGATTGACCAGAGTCATTGCATATCTGTTCAGTTCATTAACCCCAGCTAGAGTCATTGCATGTTTGTTCTTTTCACAAACCACATGGATCCACAAGAGTCATTGCATGTATGTTCTTTTTATTAACAACACCTAGAGGCATTGCATGTGTGTTCTTGTAATGAACCATATATGGATCCACCAGTGTCATTGCATGTGTGTTCTTGTAATGAAAAACCACATATGGATCCACCAGTGTCATTGCATGTGTGTTCTTTCCACAAACCACATATGGATCAACCAATGTCATTGCATGTATGTTCCTTCCACAAACCACACATGGATCCACCAGAGTTATTGTATGTGTGTTCTTCTCACAAACCACATGGATCCACCAATGTCATTGCATGTGTGTTCTTTCCACAACCCACATATGGATCCACCAGTGTCATTGCATGTGTGTCCTTGTAATGACAAACCAGACATGGATCCACTAGAGTCATTGCATGTGTGTTCTTTCCACAACCCACATATGGATCCACCAGAGTCATTGCGTGTTTGTTCTTTTCAAAAACCACATATGGATCCACTAGAGTTATTGGATGTATGTTCTTTCGACAAACCACATATGGATCCACCTGAGTCATTGCATGTGTGTTATTTTCATGAACCACATATGGATCCACTAGTGTCATTGCATGTGTGTTCTTGTAATGACAAACCACATATGGATCCACTAGTGTCATTGCATGTGTGTTCTTTCCACGAACCATGTAACATCCCAATTTCAGCAACCCTGATTTGTTGTCCAAAATGCAAAAATCGGGGGGAACAAAAACTTTTTCTTGTTCATGGGTGCAGTGTTTGCTTGTTGTTTGCTCGTACTTGTGCATGTGAGTATACCATATGATACTCTTTACCTCACTAGCAATTGACAAAAGCTATTTAACAAAACTATCCAAGCTCAATTTACATATTCTCAAATGTTCTGGCATTTCAAAACCTGAGCCAAGATGCTTGTGTAACCAAAACTAGTTTAGTAGCTTCCATTGACAAAACTATGGAGAGCTATAACCTCCTTATGTTTTCAAAACAGAATCCTCAACTAACCTTATCTCTAGTTTTCCCAAAACCTCTTTACAAAGCATTTGAATTCTACTCTTGGTAGGGGTACCAAGGAATCTCATATTACTGAAACCCCAACCCCTTCAAAATGCCCGAACCTTACCTCAAGCTAGGCTTGATGGTAACCCCGGTAGTGGAGTTGCTTAGTTTATAAGATGAGTTGCCTTGATCTGCTGTCTGATGAGTTGCCTTGATCTGCTCTTTGACTTGTTTGCTTAGGGAGTAGTATGAGCCACTCTAGGAGCTCATCACTAGGGTCAAGATGTTTCCAAATCACCACACCCTAAGAAAGAATACAAGCTGGATCCAAGCAAAAAAATAACTTTTCCTGCAAATCTAGTTATCATGTCTATTTTGACAGAAGCTCACACCATCATCCAACCTTCTATGGACCAACTCTTTGCATGGTTGTGATATATTCATATAGGTCTATCAACATCTGCTTCACTTGTTCCAAGTGGATCCTTGTGCTCCTTAAACCCACATGGTTTATAAGGCATCATGACTCATCTGGTATGGCAGCATTAATTTCAACAAAGTTTGCCATCACTTCCAGAACATCTCAAATGCAACCAATCCAAACTCCTACTGCCATGATCATCTATATGACTTGTTATAACTATCCATCTATCCCTTGCCTCAAGGTGAGCTCTGAGCTCCAAGATCTAACAAGGTTTTGGTGGTATAAAAATAACATCACCCTAGATCTACAACTCCTTGTTTTCCATCTTATTCAAGTTGGATTTCCATTTCCCAAGGATGCAAATGCTTGCTACACCTTGTCTACATCATCTACCTTGATCATCAAGATTTACCAAACATTATCCATAATTATTATGGCTCCTAGTCTATTTAATTCCTTTATTAGACAAAATCGCAAAACCCCTTTTCCCAATGGATAATTTGGTTTTTGTGAAAGCACTTCCCCAACTTTTGGCTCATGTGAGTTCCATATATCCTACTTTATCTTCCCACCTCAAAAATAAATATTTTTGAGAGTTCTTATTATTTCTTTTTGCCCTTTTTCCTAAATGGCGGAAACAAGAAATAATTCCTTAAAAATACTTCCCCATCTCAATAAATCTTGGGAAAATTACCCTAGGTGTGCATTCACATTTGGGACCATCTCAAACCAAAAACCAACCTTGTCCGATGTAAAAATATCAAATGTTCTTCTAGAAACCGCTTCTGCCCTTTTTGAATAAATGGATTTATGAGGACTAAAACCCCTTATAAAAATCCCAAATAAATCCTAGGAGTGTACCTTGACCATGCCCATCCACCAGTACTATCTCCTCCATCTATTCCAATGCAAATTGTTGAACTCCTTCACAAGCTCTCTTGTGATAAATTTTTTGGAAAACAATCAAACTTGAGCTAGACCAAGACCAAGCCATCCCCAAAGCTTGTCAAGCACTCCTCTCCAGCCACCACTACTTCCTTGGTCGTGAGCAATGTAACTCCACACCAGCACTTTCCCATTTTACCCTTGGACTAGTAGAGAGAGAGAGACAACCACATCTTACACGATTTGCCACATTTAATGGCCACAGCTGCCCTACCCCTCTCTGCCCGACCAAATCCCCCTCTTACCCCTTCCCACCGTCCTCTAGGCCAATCCCTTGCCAGCTCTATCCCTCCCCCATGTCCAAAGTGGGCATTCTCACCCTAGATCCCTCCCCCTCGGTATAAAGGCCAAAGGCCACCCCCCAGCACCCCTCCCTGCCTCATTTGCTCACTCTCCCACTCCACTTACCTCCCCTATCTCCACTCCCCCTCCGCTGTTTTGTGGTGCCCGGAAGAAGAAGAAAGGAGGAGTCTCGGCCCCTCCCAAAAATCAAGCAAGGCTCCCTCCTCGCTGCCCTTCTCCGCCTGCATGTCACCCTACTATGACCCCCTCCTCCTCCTCTATCTAACCGCGGTCTTATTTTTGCCCAGGACGGTCCCCTCGAGCCTCACCGGCAAAGCTCCAACAAGCTAGGCTCGAGCACCATCGCGTGAGCACCCTCCCAGGCACGAACCCGACCGTGTCGCCCCTCGTTTTGCTCGCTGTCGAACACCGCTTCACCTTCCCCTCTCCTCATCGCCTCCCGAAACCCCACGGTAAGCTCCGCCGCCGCCTAGCTCCGCCCTAGGGTTTCGGCCGGCGGACCCTCTGTCCTCTGGAGATGATGAGCGCTGGCTGTTGGATCCCCTTAAAACTGATGGCCAGATCTGGCCGATACCCCCTGGACCGACCCTACCACTGATCGTCAGGCCTCGCCTGGCAGTTCAAGCCGCGGGCTCCCGCGTCCTTCGCCGTCCGCCGTGGGCCAAGTCCCCTCCCCACGGCCCATCTCCCCACCCATATTCAGCCCAGTAGCCCCTGTTTTCCCTTTTCTTTTTATTTTAATCTATTTAGGTATGTTCTAATTATAGCTGTTCAAATTAAATTGTTTTGAAAATGAAAACTAGGGCACTTTGTCCAGAGAAAAATTTCATCATGTTCCTGGGTGTTTCGTGCAACATGCAGAACTGGTCCCTTGCAAAAAAATAATTTTTATTATTCCTTGGCAACTAATCCACTAAAGATTGTCCTATGAACTAAATAAATTTCTCAGAGAGTTTCATAGATCCATTTTGAAAGAATCAAAGCTATCTTGGAAGGTATTTGATATACTTGTCATCTAGTATAGGTCCCATGTCCACGTGAACAGTAGTGTGCCCTTAGCAAAAATAATAAAAATAGTCACTATCTGCCTAGGGTAAATCCTCAAGGTCAAACCAAATGAGGTATTGACCTACTTCCAACTCCCAAGGTTGTGTACTTTCAGCATCTACCAAACCCCAGCAGCTCAGATTTTATTGAGCTCTGTTGGAATTCTAGTGAATTAAATTGATCTGTGTACCCCATTTTCACTAAATAAATCCCTCCAGGAGTTTGACAACTCCAAAAAGAGTGAATCCAATTCCTACATAAAGGTATTCTAAATGCCTACCTTTTGCCTTTTGAATCAACTCAATAGCTTCTGTAAAATTAATTTGGTGGAAAGGACAAAAACACCACAGAACTGCTTTTGCGAATTTCCTGATGGCATTGTGGTAATTGTTTCGACTTGATTCCAACTGTATGTGGTTCAGTACATCAAACACTACCTAAACACCGAAGGAAATAATTTTTGGGCCTCCATATAAATTATGGTGAATTATTTCCTCAAACTAGAGTTTATTCCACTATAAAAAGCATAACTAAATCTAGGTAATTGATAATCTAGTGAAACCACGTGTGTTGGTTTTGTTTTGTCAAGACCTATCTGAGGATACCATTTTTGCACATTGGTATCCTACAGACCTCATAACCCCACTCCAAGTTGATGGTATTTAGCCTTGACAACTACCTTCCAAAGGAAAAAAACCTCAATGGCAATCTAGTAATTCCACTACTAGTACCCAACTTCTCCAAAACCTACTAAGTTAAGTAGTATTCATTATGTTTGTTTTCTGTATGGTTTGATGCCTGTATGCCTTATATTGATTGTGGAATTTTCCGCTTGCATGTATATTTGATGACGGCGATAGTGTGAGTGTTTGACAACCGGAAGGAAGGGACTTCTTATTATTATTTGTTGGGTATTCTTGGTTATCTAAAGAAGTCCAGGGACTTATTGCTGATCATAGGCATCCACCATTCCCGAATTCCGATACTTGTCCTACTCTCTTTTACCTATTTTGTATCCTCTTTATAAATTGCATTACTTATCTGCATGTCTTGTTTTATAAATACTGCGATATAACATGGCTCCTCCAAGTTATGCATTTGTGCCCCTCGTGGCACCACACTGATGTACCTACCATTTTATCCCTTTAGACCGAGAGTATGATGGTCAGCATCCTACCTCGTTGAAAATCCCGGCTTTTAGAAAATAAACTGTTTTGGGTTTTACCCTACTACAAATGTTTCAAAACTGTTTTGTAAAACCCTTGGGAACAGGCATCGTTCCAAGCGAATGTTTTAACTACAGAAATGGTAGGTAACCACATTTTTATCAGTGTAACCACATTACCCCAGGTGCTGGGGCTTAGCTCGTAGTTTGTCTTCATTAGCCGAGGCAGCTTGTAAAATGCTTACAGGGAGAGATCTCTTGAATTCCGGGCAGGCGCTAACAGATCTAAGGATCTGGAGCCTGTAGCTTGCTTTGGTAAGGGTGAGCCTCTCTTGGCAGGAGTGCCAGTGCAAAAATTGGGTCTCTCGCGGACGGTAGGACTTAGGTGGTACGGAAGGAAGTGGAGCCACCAAGTTAAGGTATACGCCAAGTTGCGTCTTGGGTATACACGTGTACGGAAGGCAGGACTATGTCTGGGAGCCACATACTCGTTGCCGGGGAGAACAAACCCAAAAGGAAAAGCAGCCTTTGCTAGGGTCGACAAGCGAAAGGTTAGGTTTGATTATCTGGACCCCCATCTACAATGGTAGTGGGCCGTGGTTTTATCCCGGCGAATGTATTGATTCTTGTGGGGAAAGTGTGCAAACTCTGCAGAGTATAATCTATTCGAATAGTCGTGTCCACGGTCAAGGACGGTTGGAAAGGTGTTGGCTAGGAGTACCCAAACGGTCTTTGTTTGGAAAATGGATGAAAAGTATGGAGGTTCCGGGGGAACCTGAGTTTAAAGTGTTGTTTTAACCAGAGGAGGTCAAAGAGGTTTACAAAAGGGTTTTTACTCCAAAACAGTTTCCAAAAAGGTTTTCAATAAAGATATAGGAATATATTGATTTATAAAACAGAGGCATGTTTCAAAACTTTTTTTCAACAAAGATATGGAGATGCGATAACTACAAGAGGTAGTCTAGGCTTTTCAAAAACAACCCTAGATAGAGCTATCTCGCCACAGCCAGAATTTGCATTTCCTTATTTCTCTTATCTCGGTGGTTTGCGAGTACATTCAAAAGTACTCATCGCATTGTCCCTGGCTATTTACTTGGCCAGACTTTCAGAGGTTTGACATTGGAAGATTAAGGTGACGTCCAGCGAGCTAGGCCATCTTCCTAGTCAGTCGCCTGTAGGTTGAGGCATGATTGGGCTCTACGCGTGATGATGTTCCGATGCTAAAGATGATGTAGCCTTAATGGCATTTATGTAAGTCTTGTATATTTGTTATGTTTTGGATGTTTTAAATGATACATGTCGGTTATGTTCCACGGCTCACTGATCATGGGAACATGGATATATACATAACAGGGATTTCTCGGATGGTTAATAACCACATATGGATCAACCAATGTCATTGCATGTATGTTCTTTCCACAAACCACACATGGATCCACCAGAGTCATTGCATGTCTATTCTTTTCATTAAGCATAGCTAGAGTCATTGCATGTCTGTTCTTTTCACAAACCACATGGATCCACAAGAGTCATTGAATGTGTATTCTTTTTATTAACCACACCTAGAGTCATTGCATGTGTGTTCTTGTAATGAACCACATATGGATCCACCAGTGTCATTGCATGTCTGTTCTTGTAATGACAAACCGCATAAGGATCCACCAGTGTCATTGCATGTGTGTTCTTTCCACAAACCACATATGGATCAACCAATGTCAATGCATGTATGTTCTTTCCACAAACCACACATGGATCCACCAGAGTCATTGCATGTGTGTTCTTCTCACAAACCATATGGATCCACCAATGTCATTGCATGTGTGTTCTTTCCACAACCCACATATGGATCCACCAGAGTCATTGCGTGTTTGTTCTTTTCACAAACCACATATGGATCCACTAGAGTCATTGCATGTATGTTATTTCCACAAACCACATATGGATCTACCGGAGTCATTGCATGTGTCTTCTTCTCACAAATCACATATGGATCCACCAGAGTCATTGATTGTGTGTTCTTTTCATGAACCACATATGGATCAACTAGTGCCGTTGCATGTGTGTTCTTGTAATGACAAACCACATATGGATCCACCAGTGCCATTGCATTTGTGTTCTTTCCACAAACCACATATGGATCCACCAATGTCATTGCATGTGTGTTCTTGTAATGACAAAACACATATGGATCAACCAGTGTCATTGCATGTGTGTTCTTGTAATGACAAAACACATATGGATCAACCAATGTCATTTCATGTGTGTTCTTTCAACAAACCACTTGGATCCACCAATGGCATTGCATGTGTGTTCTTGTAATGACAAACCGCATATGGATCCACATATGTCATTGCATGTGTGTTCTTTTCATAAACCACATATGGATCCACCAATGTCATTGAAATGTGTGTTCTTTCCACAAACCACATATGGATCCACCAGAGTCATTGCATGTGTGTTCTTGTAATGAACCACATATGGATCCACCAATGCCATTGCATGTGTGTTCTTTTCATTAACCACATATGGATCCACCAGAGTCATTGCATGCATGTTCTTGTAATGAACCACATATGGATCCACTAGTGTCATTGCAAGTGTGTTCTTGTTATCATAAACCACATATGGATCCACCAGTGTCATTTCATGTGTGTTCTTTTCACAAACCACAACTAGAGTCATTGCATGTTTGTTCTTTTCACAAAGAACATATGGATCCACCAGACTCTTTGGATCTGTGTTCTTTTCACAAACCACATATGGATCCACCAATGTCATTGAAATGTGTGTTCTTTTCACAAACCACATGGATCCACCAATGGCATTGCACGTGTGTTCTTGTAATGACAAACCGCATATGGATCCACCGGTGTCATTGCATGTATGTTCTTTTCATGAACCACATATGGATCCACCAGAGTCATTGCATGTGTGTTGTTGCAATGACAAACCACATATGGATCCACCAGTTTCATTGCATGTGTGTTATTTCCACAAACCTCATATGGATCAACCAATGTCATTGCATGTATGATCTTTCCACAAACCACACATGAATCCACCAGAGTCATTGCATGTCTATTCTTTTCATTAACCACAGCTAGAGTCATTGCATGTCTGTTCTTTTCACAAACCACATGGATCCACCAGAGTCATTGCATGTGTGTTCTTTTTATTAGCCACACCTAGAGTCATTGCATGTGTGTTCTTGTAATGAACCACATATGGATCCACCAATGGCATTGCATGTGTGTTCTTGTAATGACAAACCGCACATGGATCCACAGATGTCATTGCATGTGTGTTCTTTTCATAAACCACATATGGATCCACCAATGTCATTAAAATGTGTGTTCTTTCCATAAACCACATATGGATCCACCAGAGTCATTGCATGTGTGTTCTTGTAATGAACCACATATGGATCCACCAATGCCATTGCATGTGTGTTCTTTTCATGAAACACATATGGATCCACCAGAGTCATTGCATGCGTGTTCTTGTAATGAACCACATATGGATCCACCATTGTTATTGCAGGTGTGTTCTTGTAATGACAAACCACATATGGATCCACTAGTGTCATTGGATGTGTGTTCTTTCCATAAACCACATATTGATCAACCATTGTCATTGCATATATGTTCTTTCCACAAACCACACATGGATCCACCAGAGTCATTGCATGTATGTTCTTTTCATTAACCACAGCTAGAGTCATTGCATGTCTGTTCTTTTCACAAACCACATGGATCCACAAGACTCATTGAATGTGTGTTCTTTTTATTAACCACACCTAGAGTCATTGCATGTGTGTTCTTGTAATGAACGACATATGGATCCACCAGAGTCATTGTGTGTTTGTTCTTTTCACAAACCACATATGGATCCACTAGAGTCATTGCATGTATGTTATTTCCACAAACCACATATGGATCCACCAGATTCATTGCATGTGTATTCTTCTCACAAATCACATATGGATCCACCAGAGTCATTGCATGTGTGTTCTTTTCATGAACCACATATGGTTCCACTAGTGTCATTGCATGTGTGTTCTTGTAATGACAAACCACATATGGATCCACCAGTGTCATTGCATGCCTGTTCTTTCCACAAACCACATATGGATCCACCAGTTTCATTGCATGTGTGTTCTTGTAATGACAAAACACATATGGATCAACCAGTTTCATTGCATGTGTGTTCTTGTAATGGCAAAACACATATGGATCATCCAACGTCATTTCATGTGTGTTCTTTTTACAAACCACATATGGATCCTCCAGAGTCATCGCATGTCTATTCTTTTCACAAACAACATATGGATCCACCAGAGTCATTGGATATGTGTTCTTTTCACAAACCACATATGGATGCACCAGTGTCATTGAAATGTGTGTTCTTTTCACAAACCACATGGATCCACCAATGGCATTGCATGTGTGTTCTTGTAATGACAAACCGCATATGGATCCACAGATGTCATTGCATGTGTGTTCTTTTCATAAACCACATATGGATCCACCAATGTCATTGAAATGTGTGTTCTTTCCACAAACCACATATGGATCCACCAGAGTCATTGCATGTGTGTTCTTGTAGTGAACCACATATGGATCCACCAATGCCATTGCATGTGTGTTCTTTTCATTAAACACATATGGATTCAACAGAGTCGTTGCATGCATATTCTTGTAATGAACCACATATGGATCCACCAGTGTCATTGCACGTGTGTTCTTGTTATGACAAACCACATATGGATCAACCATTGTCATTGCATATATGTTCTTTCCACAAACCACACATGGATCCACCAGAGTCATTGCATGTATGTTCTTTTCATTAACCACAGCTAGAGTCATTGCATGTCTGTTCTTTTCACAAACCACATGGATCCACAAGACTCATTGAATGTGTGTTCTTTTTATTAACCACACCTGGAGTGATTGCATGTGTGTTCTTGTAATGAACGACATATGGATCCACCAGAGTCATTGTGTGTTTGTTCTTTTCACAAACCACATATGGATCCACTAGAGTCATTGCATGTATGTTATTTCCACAAACCACATATGGATCCACCAGATTCATTGCATGTGTATTCTCACAAATCACATATGGATCCACCAGAGTCATTGCATGTGTGTTCTTTTCATGAACCACATATGTATCCACTAGTGTCATTGCATGTGTGTTCTTGTAATGACAAACCACATATGGATCCACCAGTGTCATTGCATGTCTGTTCTTTCCACAAACCACATATGGATCCACCAGTTTCATTGCATGTGTGTTCTTGTAATGACAAAACACATATGGATCAACCAGTTTCATTGCATGTGTGTTCTTGTAATGGCAAAACACATAATGGATCATCCAATGTCATTTCATGTGTGTTCTTTTTACAAACCACATATGGATCCTCCAGAGTCATCGCATGTCTATTCTTTTCACAAACAACATATGGATCCACCAGAGTCATTGGATGTGTGTTCTTTTCACAAACCACATATGGATGCACCAGTGTCATTAAAATGTGTGTTCTTTTCACAAACCACATGGATCCACCAATGGCATTGCATGTGTGTTCTTGTAATGACAAACCGCATATGGATCCGTAGATGTCATTGCATGTGTGTTCTTTTCATAAACCACATATGGATCCACCAATGTCATTGAAATGTGTGTTCTTTCCACAAACCACATATGGATCCACCAGAGTCATTGCATGTGTGTTCTTGTAATGAACCACATATGGATCCACCAATGCCATTGCATGTGTGTTCTTTTCATTAAACACATATGGATCCACCAGAGTCGTTGCATGCATGTTCTTGTAATGAACCACATATGGATCCACCAGTGTCATTGCACGTGTGTTCTTGTTATGACAAACCACATATGGATCCACTAGTATGATTGCATGTGTGTTCTTTCCACAAACCACGTATGGATCAACCAATTTCATCGCATGTATGTTCCTTCCACTAACCACACATGGATCCACTAGAGTCATTGCATGTCTGTTCTTTTCATTAACCACAGCTAGAGTCATTGCATGTCTGTTCTTTTCACAAACCACATGGATCCACCAGAATCATCGCATGTGTGTTCTTTTTATAAACCACACCTAGAGTCATTGCATGCATGTTCTTGTAATGAACCACATATGGATCCACCAGTGTCATTGCATGTGTGTTCTTGTAATGACAAACCACATATGGATCCACCAGTGTCATTGGATGTGTGTTCTTTCCACAAACCACATATGGATCAACCAATGTCAATGCATGTATGTTCTTTCCACAAACCACATGTTGTGACCTCGGATCAATAAGGATCCTAAGTCCCTGTGATTAACAAGATAGTCCCTGGATCAATAGCTAGCACTTCACAGTCGATGAATATCATGTAAAACACAAGTCATTATTACACGAATAATCCAGGGTATAATTATTACAACTTGCATAGCTTTTAGCTAGCTCAAATGAAACAGCGGAAACTAATTAAAACTTGAACTTGAGTCCGGCTAGCTTCAAAGCGTGAAGACCCGCGATCCCTACGCACCTTTCAATCTTCGGATTCTGCATATAAGACGTGCAGCCAACAAGTTGGGTCAATACTTTGAATATATTGGCAAATTACACCAAGGAAAGAGTAAGACTATCCCTACATGCAAGGCTAAGAGTAGGCTCTAGGGTTCATTTGCGTAAAGCCAATTTTATCAGTGTAATAAGAAAAGAGGAAGAAAGTTTTCCCTACTTTGCAAACTTTGATATATAATATAGGGTCGAATGGAACACGTGGATATTACTCACCAAGTGCCCAAACAACCTAGCACTTGGATATTATGCACCAAGTTACCGAAAACCCACCCAATGGCGATATTACTCACGCCTTGGGGTTTGTAAAACGTTAAGTTTGGAAAAGAGAGAGGAAGATCTTTCAGAGGCTGCATCCTTCAGATGCTCAAAGTTGTTCTGTTTCCGCGAACATGGCTGATCGATCAGATTGCAATACTCTCGAGAGGTCGTGCACTTTCCCCACCATCCACGATCAAGTCCTTTTACAGACAAGACCATGGCGAGGCCTTCCCTTAGTATCCCCTCTACGAGCTGGATCCAACCGTGCCAAGAACCTCCAAAGTTTGGTACCCCGGTGAGGTTTCCCACTAAGTACTAAGCCAAGACAGAGCTCATATGTATTGTGGTTGCACTGGAAGCTTCTGAATTCTGAAACATGGCAGACTTCTTTGATTCCTGGGTGGCCGTCCTCCACCAAAGATCACACTCGTTGTCCCGACAACCATTCCGCCCAGAAGAAAACTTCGTTTTATTTTGAAGGGGGTTTTGAGAAGAAAAGTTCGCTCGAGAGAGCTCTCATACTTATAAAATTTTGAGTCTTTCGAACCCCCCAACGATACTTAGTATATATAGCATATCTAGTATTACTTAGCAAAAATAGGGGAAGCCTATTAGGACGTAAATTCCTAAGTATAAAGTTACGCATGGCATACTACAAAACTGCACTTGCAAAATAGTACTAAGAAATTCTACCAAAATCCTACACATGCATACTACGGAAATTGAAGAGTAAAACATGCATAGTCAAAACTAGGACATAAACATGAACAAGTGGTGTAACTTGCCTTGATCCGAGCAGCAATCTACACAACAGTACTCCTCAACGCACTCCGAGCAATCTAACGAAACAAACATGGATCCAATCACAATTTGCACAAAACAAAGTCACGAAGACGAATATGCATGCATGCAACATGGTAATATGCAAGGATGGATTCAAATTTGACCAAGGATTTTATTCAGGGGTGTTGCTGAGTTGGGGATGTCATTAGAATCGATTCCCCACAGATTTGAAGTATTTTGGGTTAAACCCTAATTATCCAAGCTCAAAACTAGATCTACAACTCCAATCTAGCTCGAGACAGATCTGAACACCCTAAGCATGAATAGACAATTTTCTAGAGAAGGTCTCGCCGATACAAAGCCAACGCAACAAGAATCAACTAAAACAGAGCTACGGATAATTTTCTAAAATTAAAATACTCTAATCTAAAATTTAAATCCTACTGCAAGATTGCTGTGGCAAAACAGAAATATTATTGTAGATCTGTGTTCTACACGAAATTACGAATCCAACAGTATATTATAGGAAATTTTTGGACTAATATTCGAATTACTATGGATTTTACAAGTTTGGGGCAAGATCAGTCTAATTAAAAGAAAAAGGCAAAAGGGCCAGTGAGGCGGCGACACGCAGCGGCTCGTGATTGGTCCACCGGGTGCGCGTGACGTCGACGCAGCGCTGACGCGGCGACGACGCGGCGGCTGCCACATGGCGCGGCGCGGTTGGCCGGCGGCGTTGACCGATCGGATCCGTTGGATCCCGATCTGACGCTCGGAGAGGGGGGGTGGCGGCGGCTTACCGTGGTGGGCGGTGACTGGAGGCGGCGGGCGGCGGTGCTCCTCCGGCGATGGTCGGCGGCGGGCGGCGGTGCTCCTCCGGCGAGACGGGGTCGCGGACGACGCGCGGCTCCTCCTCGTGGTCCCGTTCCCGAGGGCGGCGTCGGCCCTCCTTCTCCGATGCGACAGCGAACGGCGGCCGGAGACGGCGGACGGCGGCGGGGTTCCGACGAGGAATTGGCGGCGCTCGGTGGCGGTGGCGGCGGAAAAGAGCTAGGGTTTGGGGAGGCGTGCCGAGGGCTATTTAAAAGGGCGGATACTTGGCGCGGAAGTCGCGGAATTTGTCCCGGATTCGCCGGCGGCGGCGTGACGCCGGGCAGCTGCGTAATGAGCCGGACCGGGGTGGTGGGCACGTGGGGCCCGTCGTGACGGCTGGCGTGGGAGCTGGCTCTTGGCTGCTGGGCGCCTGGCGGCGGGCTGCGCCTTCCGCCACGGGCAGTGAGTAGATAGGCCCCGGGCTGGCTCGGCCGGCCCGGTTAGGTTAGGTTTCGTTCTTTTTTTATATATTTTTATTATTTTCTGATTTGCTATTTGTTTAATAACTTTTGCAAACGGACTACGAATTAAACGAAATTTTTTTCTAAATTTTTTTAAAAAGAAGAGGATTAGTGGGAGATTATAAAGATAACACTTTTGCAAAGGTTTAGGTGGTTCAAAAGGTTTTACCCCCTTTTGTCTAGGATTGACTATGGGGTTTAAAAAAAAACCTGATGCAGTTTTTGATATGCGATGCCTTGATGCAATGACATGAACCATGCTTCTAGTAACATCTAGAATTGCGAAATTTCGGATGTTACACCACACATGGATCTACCAGAGCCATTGCATGTGTGTTCTTCTCACAAACCACATGGATCCACCAATGTCATTGCATGTGTGTTCTTTCCACAACCCACATATGGATCAACCAATGTCATTGCATTTTTATTTCTTTCCACAAACCACATATGGATGCACCAGTGTCATTGCATGTGTGTTCTTGTAATGACAAACCACATATGGATCCACTGGAGTCATTGCATGTGTGTTCTTTCCACAACCCACATATGGATCCACCAGAGTCATTGCATGTTCGTTCTTTTCACAAACCACATATGGATTCACTAGAGTCATTGCATGGGTGTTATTTCCACGAACCACATATGGATCCACCAGAGTCATTGCATGTGTGTTCTTTTCATGAACCACATATGGATCCACCAGTGTCATTGCATGTGTGTTCTTTTAATAAACCACAGCTAGAGTCATTTCATGTGTGTTCTTTTCACAAACCACAGCTAGAGTCATTGCATGTCTGTTCTTTTCACAAACAACATATGGATCCACCAGAGTCATTGGATGTGTGTTCTTTTCACAAACAACATATGGATCCACCAGTGTCATTGAAATGTGTGTTCTTTTCACAAACCACATGGATCCACCAATGGCTTTGCATGTGAGTTCTTGTAATGACAAACCGCATATGGATCCACCGGTGTCATTGCATGCATGTTCTTTTCATGAACCACATATGGATCCACCAAAGTCATTGCATATGTGCTCCTGTAATGAACCACATATGGATCCACCAGCGTCATTGCATGTGTGTTCTTGTAATGACAAACCACATATGGATCCAACAGTTTCATTGAAAGTGTGTTATTTCCAGAAGCCACATATGGATCAACCAATGTCATTGCATGTATGTTCTTTCCACAAACCACACATGAACCCACCAGAGTCATTGCATGTCTGTTCTTTTCATTAACCATAGCTAGAGTCATTGCATGTCTATTCTTTTCACAAACCACATGGATCCACCAGAGTCATTGCATGTGTGTTCTTTTTATTAGCCACACCTAGAGTCATTGCATGTGTGTTCTTTTCATGAACCACATATGGATCCACTAGTGTCATTGCATGTGTGTTCTTGTAATGACAAACCACATATGGATCCACCAGTGTCATTGCATGTGTGTTCTTTCCACAAACCACATATGGATCCACAAGTGTCATTGCATGTGTGTTCTTGTAATGACAAAACACATATGGATCAACCAGTGTCATTGGATGTGTGTTCTTGTAATGACAAAACACATATGGATCATCCAATGTCATTTCATGTGTGTTCTTTTCACAAACCACATATGGATCCTCCAGAGTCACCGCATTTCTATTCTTTTCACAAACAACATATGGATCCACCAGAGTCATTGGATGTGTGTTCTTTTCACAAACCACATATGGATCCACCAGTGCCATTGAAATGTGTGTTCTTTTCACAAACCAAATGGATCCACCAACGGCATTGCATGTGTGTTCTTGTAATGACAAACCGCATATTGATCCACAGATGTCATTGCATATGTGTTCTTTTCATAAACCACATATGGATCCACCAATGTCATTGAAATGTGTGTTCTTTCCACAAACCACATATGGATCCTCCTGAGTCATTGCATGCATGTTCTTGTAATGAACCACATATGGATCCACCAGTGCCATTGCATGTCTGTTCTTTTCATTAACCACATATGGATCCACTAGAGTCATTGCATGCATGTTCTTGTAATGAACCACATATGGATCCACCAATGTCATTGCATGTGTGTTCTTGTTATGACAAACCACATATGGATCCACGAGTATCATTGCATGTGTGATCTTTCCACAAACCCCATATGGATCAACCAATGTCATCGCATGTATGTACTTTCCACAAACCACACATGGATCCACTAGTGTCATTGCATGTGTGTTCTTGTAATGACAAACCACATATGGATCCACTAGAGACATTGCATGTGTGTTCTTTCCACAACCCACATATGGATCCACCAGAGTCATTGCATGTTTTTTCTTTTCACAAACCACATATGGATTCACTAGAGTCATTGCATGGGTGTTCTTTCCACGAACCACGTATGGATCCACCAGAGTCATTGCATGTGTGTTCTTCTCACAAATCACATATGGATCCACTAGAGTCATTGCATGTGTGTTCTTTTCATGAACCACATATGGATCCACCAGTGTCATTGCATGTGTGTTCTTTTAATAAACCACAGCTAGAGTCATTTCATGTGTGTTCTTTTCAAAAACCACAGCTAGAGTCATTGCATGTCTGTTCTTTTCATAAACAACATATGGATCCACCAGAGTCATCGGATGTGTGTTCTTTTCAGAAACCACATATGGATCCTCCAGAGTCATCGCATGTCTATTCTTTTCACAAACAACATATGGATCCACCAGAGTCACTGGATGTGTGTTCTTTTCACAAACCACATATGGATGCACTAGTGTCACTGAAATGTGTGTTCTTTTCACAAACCACAAGGATCCACCAATGGCATTGCATGTGTGTTCTTGTAATGACAAACCGCATATGGATCCACAGATGTCATTGCATGTGTGTTCTTTTCATAAACCACATATGGATCCACCAATGCCATTGAAATTTGTGTTCTTTCCACAAACCACATATGGATCCACCAGAGTCATTGCATGTGTGTTCTTGTAATGAACCACATATGGATCCACCAATGCCATTGCATGTGTGTTCTTTTCATTAACCACATATGGATCCACCAGAGTCGGTGCATGCATGTTCTTGTATTGAACAACATATGGATCCACCAGTGTCATTACACGTGTGTTCTTGTTATGATAAACCACATATGGATCCACTAGTATCATTGCATGTGTGTTCTTTCCACAAACCACATATGGATCAACCAATTTCATCGCATGTATGTTCCTTCGACAAACCACACATGGATCCACTAGAGTCATTGCATGTCTGTTCTTTTCATTAACCATAGCTAGAGTCATTGCATGTCTATTCTTTTCCCAAACCACATGGATCCACCAGAGTCATTGCATGTGTGTTATTTTTATAAACCACACCTAGAGTCATTGCATGCATGTTCTTGTAATGAACCACATATGGATCCACCAGTGTCATTGCATGTGTGTTCTTGTAATGACAAACCACATATGGATCCACCAATGTCATTGGATGTGTGTTCTTTCCACAAACCACATATGGATCAACCAATGTCAATGCATGTATGTTCTTTCCACAAACCACACATGGATCTACCAGAGTCATTGCATGTGTGTTCTTCTCACAAACCACATGGATCCACCAATGTCATTGCATGTGTGTTCTTTCCACAACCCACATATGGATCAACCAATGTCATTGCATTTTTATTTCTTTCCACAAACCATATATGGATGCACCAGTGTCATTTCATGTGTGTTCTTGTAATGACAAACCACATATGGATCCACTAGAGTCATTGCATGTGTGTTCTTTCCATAACCCACATATGGATCCACCAGAGTCATTGCATGTTTGTTCTTTTCACAAACCACATATGGATTCACTAGAGTCATTGCATGGGTGTTCTTTCCACGAACCACATATGGATCCACTAGAGTCATTGCATGTGTGTTCTTTTCATGAACCACATATGTATCCACCAGTGTCATTGCATGTGTGGTCTTTTAATAAACCACAGCTAGAGTCATTTCATGTGTGTTCTTTTCACAAACCACAGCTAGAGTCATTACATGTCTCTTCTTTTCACAAACAACATATGGATCCATCAGATTCATTGGATGTGTGTTCTTTTCACAAACCACATATGGATCCACCAGTGTCATTGAAATGTGTGTTCTTTTCACAAACCACATGGATCCACCAATGGCTTTGCATGTGTGTTCTTGTAATGACAAACTGCATATGGATCCACCGGTGTCATTGCATGCATGTTATTTTCATGAACCACATATGGATCCACCAAAGTCATTGCATACGTGTTCCTGTAATGAACCACATATGGATCCACCAGCGTCATTGCATGTGTGTTCATGTAATGACAAACCACATATGGATCCAACAGTTTCATTGCATGTGTGTTATTTCCAGAAACCACATATGGATCAACCAATGTCATTGCATGTATGTTCTTTCCACAAACCACACATGAACCCACCAGAGTCATTGCATGTATGTTCTTTTCATTAACCATAGCTAGAGTCATTGCATGTCTATTCTTTTCACAAACCACATGGATCCACCAGAGTCATTGCATGTGTGTTCTTTTTATTAGCCACACCAAGAGTCATTGCATGTGTGTTCTTTTCATGAACCACATATGGATCCACTAGTGTCATTGCATGTGTGTTCTTGTAATGACAAACCACATATGGATCCACCAGTGTCATTGCATGTGTGTTCTTTCCACAAACCACATATGGATCAACAAGTGTCATTGCATGTGTGTTCTTGTAATGACAAAACACATATGGATCAACTAGTGTCATTGGATGTGTGTTCTTGTAATGAGAAAATACATATGGATCATCCAATGTCATTTCATGTGTGTTCTTTTCACAAACCACATATGGATCCTCCAGAGTCATCGCATTTCTAATCTTTTCACAAACAACATATGGATCCACCAGAGTCATTGGATGTGTGTTCTTTTCACGAACCACATATGGATCCACCAGTGTCATTGAAATGTGTGTTCTTTTCACAAACCAAATGGATCCACCAACGGTATTGCATGTGTGTTCTTGCAATGACAAACCGCATATGGATCCACAGATGTCATTACATGTGTGTTCTTTTCATAAACCACATATGGATCCACCAATGTCATTGAAATGTGTGTTCTTTCCACAAACCACATATGGATCCACCAGAGTCATTGCATGTGTGTTCTTGTAATGAACCACATATGGATCCACCAATGCCATTGCATGTCTGTTCTTTTCATTAACCACATATGGATCCACTAGAGTCATTGCATGCATGTTCTTGTAATGAACGACATATGGATCCACCAGTGTCATTGCATGTGTGGTCTTGTTATGACAAACCACATATGGATCCACGAGTATCATTGCATGTGTGTTCTTTCCACAAACCCCACATGGATCAACCAGTGTCATCGCATGTATGTTCTTTCCACAAACCACACATGGATCCACTAGTGTCATTGCATGTGTGTTCTTGTAATGACAAAAGACATATGGGTCAACCAGTGTCATTGGATGTGTGTTCTTGTAATGACAAACCACATATGGATCCACTAGAGACATTGCATGTGTGTTCTTTCCACAACCCACATATGGATCCACCAGAGTCATTGCATGTTTGTTCTTTTCACAAACCACATGTGGATTCACTAGATTAATTGCATGGGTGTTCTTTCCACAAACCACGTATGGATCCACCAGAGTCATTGCATGTGTGTTCTTCTCACAAATCACATATGGATCCACTAGAGTCATTGCATGTGTGTTCTTTTCATGAACCACATATGGATCCACCAGTGTCATTGCATGTGTGTTCTTTTAATAAACCACAGCTAGAGTCATTTCATGTGTGTTCTTTTCACAAACCACAGCTAGAGTCATTGCATGTCTGTTCTTTTCATAAACAACATATGGATCCACCAGAGTCATTGGATGTGTGTTCTTTTCAGAAACCACATATGGATCCTCCCGAGTCATCGCATGTCTATTCTTTTCACAAACAACATATGGATCCACCAGAGTCACTGGATGTGTGTTCTTTTCACAAACCACATATGGATGCACCAGTGTCATTGAAATGTGTCTTCTTTTCACAAACCACATGGATCCACCAATGGCATTGCATGTGTGTTCTTGTAATGACAAACCGCATATGGATCCACAGATGTCATTGCATGTGTGTTCTTTTCATAAACCACATATGGATCCACCAATGCCATTGAAATGTGTGTTCTTTCCACAAACCACATATGGATCCACCAGAGTCATTGCATGTGTGTTCTTGTAATGAACCACATATGGATCCACCAATGCCATTGCATGTGTGTTCTTTTCATTAACCACATATGGATCCACCAGATTCGGTGCATGCATGTTCTTGTAATGAACCACATATGGATCCACCAGTGTCATTACACGTGTGTTCTTGTTATGACAAACCACATATGGATCCACTAGTATCATTGCATGTGTGTTCTTTCCACAAACCACATATGGCTCAACCAATTTCATCGCATGTATGTTCCTTCCACAAACCACACATGGATCCACTAGAGTCATTGCATGTCTGTTCTTTTCGTTAACCACAGCTAGAGTCATTGCATGTCTGTTCTTTTCCCAAACCACATGGATCCACCAGAGTCATTGCATGTGTGTTATTTTGATAAACCACACCTAGAGTCATTGCATGCATGTTCTTGTAATGAACCACATATGGATCCACCAGTGTCATTGCATGTGTGTTCTTGTAATGAGAAACCACATATGGATCCACTAGTGTCATGGGATGTGTGTTCTTTCCACAAACCACATATGGATCAACCAATGTCAATGCATGTATGTTCTTTCCACAAACCACACATGGATCTACCAGAGTCATTGCATGTGTGTTCTTCTCACAAACCACATGGATCCACCAATGTCATTGCATGTGTGTTCTTTCCACAACCCACATATGGATCAACCAATGCCATTATATGTGTGTTCTTGTAATCACAAACCACATATGGATCCACTAGAGTCACTGCATGTGCGTTCTTTCCACAACCCACATATGGATCCACCAGAGTCGTTGCATGTTTGTTCTTTTCACAAACCACATATGGATTCACTAGAGTCGTTGCTTGGGTGTTCTTTCCACGAACCACATATGGATCCACCAGAGTCATTGCATGTGTGTTCTTTTCATGAACCACATATGGATCCACCAGTGTCATTGCATGTGTGTTCTTTTAATAAACCACACCTAGAGTCATTTCATGTGTGTTCTTTTCACAAACCACAGCTAGAGTCATTGCATGTCTGGTCTTTTCACAAACAACATATGGATCCACCAGAGTCATTGGATGTGTGTTCTTTTCACAAACCACATATGGATCCACCAGTGTCATTGAAATGTGTGTTCTTTTCACAAACCACATGGATCCAGCAATGGCTTTGCATGTGTGTTCTTGTAATGACAAACCGCATATGGATCCACCGGTGTCATTGCATGCATGTTCTTTTCATGAACCACATATGGATCCACCAAAGTCATTGCATACGTGTTCCTGTAATGAACCACATATGGATCCACCAGCGTCATTGCATGTGTGTTCTTGTAATGAAAAACCACATATGGATCCAACAGTTTCATTGCATGTGTGTTATTTCCAGAAACCACATATGGATCAACCAATGTCATTGCATGTATGTTCTTTCCACAAACCACACATGAACCCACCAGAGTCATTGCATGTATGTTCTTTTCATTAACCATAGCTAGAGTCATTGCATGTCTATTCTTTTCACAAACCACATGGATCCACCAGAGTCATTGCATGTGTATTCTTTTTATTAGCCACACCTAGAGTCATTGCATGTGTGTTCTTTTCATGAACCACATATGGATCCACTAGTGTCATTGCATGTGTGTTCTTGTAATGACAAACCACATATGGATCCACAAGTGTCATTGCATGTGTGTTCTTTCCACAAACCACATGTGGATCCACAAGTGTCATTGCATGTGTGTTCTTGTAATGACAAAACACATATGGATCAACCAGTGTCATTGGATGTGTGTTCTTGTAATGGCAAAACACATATGGATCATCCAATGTCATTTCATGTGTGTTCTTTTCACAAACCACATATGGATCCTCCAGAGTCATCGCATTTCTATTCTTTTGACAAACAACATATGGATCCACTAGAGTCATTGGATGTGTGTTCTTTTCACAAACCACATATGGATCCACTAGTGTCATTGAAATGTGTGTTCTTTTCACAAACCAAATGTATCCACCAACGGCATTGCATGTGTGTTCTTGTAATGACAAACCGCATATGGATCCACAGATGTCATTGCATGTCTGTTCTTTTCCTAAACCACATATGGATCCACCTATGTCATTGAAATGTGTGTTCTTTCCACAAACCACATATGGATCCACCAGAGTCATTGCATGTGTGTTCTTGTAATGAACCACATATGGATCCACCAATGCAATTGCATGTGTGTTCTTTTCATTAACCACATATGGATCCACCAGAGTCGTTGCATGCATGTTCTTGTAATGAACCACATATGGATCCACCAGTGTCATTGCACGTGTGTTCTTGTTATGACAAACCACATATGGATCCACTAGTATCATTGCATGTGTGTTCTTTCCACAAACCACATATGGATCAACCAATGTCATCGCATGTATGTTCTTTCCACAAACCACACATGGATCCACCAGAGTCATTGCATGTCTGTTCTTTTCATTAACCACAGCTAGAGTCATTGCATGTCTGTTCTTTTCACAAACCACATGGATCCACCAGAGTCATTGTATGTGTGTTCTTTTTATAAACCACACCTAGAGTCATTGCATGCATGTTCTTGTAATGAGCCACATATGGATCCACCAGTGTCATTGCATGTGTGTTCTTGTAATGAGAAACCACAGATGGATCCACTAGTGTCATTGGATGTGTGTTCTTTCCACAAACCACATATGGATCAACTAATGTCAATGCATGTATGTTCTTTCCACAAACCACACATGGATCTACCAGAGTCATTGCATGTGTGTTCTTTCCACAACCCACATATGGATCCACCAGTGCCATTATATGTGTGTTCTTGTAATGACAAACCACATATGGATCCACTAGAGTCACTGCATGTGCGTTCTTTCCACAACCCACATATGGATCCACCAGAGTCATTGCATGTTTGTTCTTTTCACAAACCACATATGGATTCACTAGAGTCGTTGCTTGGGTGTTCTTTCCACGAACCACATATGGATCCACCAGAGTCATTGCATGTGTGTTCTTTTCATGAACCACATATGGATCCACCAGTGTCATTGCATGTGTGTTCAATTAATAAACCACAACTAGAGTCATTTCATGTGTGTTCTTTTCACAAACCACAGCTAGAGTCATTGCATGTCTGGTCTTTTCACAAACAACATATGGATCCACCAGAGTCATTGGATGTGTGTTCTTTTCACAAACCACATATGGATCCACCAGTGTCATTGAAGTGTGTGTTCTTTTCACAAACCACATGGATCCACCAATGGCTTTGCATGTGTGTTCTTGTGACAAACCGCATATGGATCCACCAGTGTCATTGCATGCATGTTGTTTTCATGAACCACATATGGATCCACCAAAGTCATTGCATACGTGTTCCTGTAATGAACCACATATGGATCCACCAGTGTCATTGCATGTGTGTTCTTGCAATGACAAACCACATATGGATCCACCAGTTTCATTGCATGTGTGTTATTTCCAGAAACCACATATGGATAAACCAATGTCATTGCATTTATGTTCTTTCCACAAACCACACATGAACCCAGCAGAGTCATTGCATGTCTGTTCTTTTCATTAACCATGGCTAGAGTCATTGCATGTCTATTCTTTTCACAAACCACATGGATCCACCAGAGTCATTGCATGTGTGTTCTTTTTATTAGCCACGCCTAGAGTCATTGCATGTGTGTTCTTGTAATGAACCACATATGGATCCACCAGAGTCATTGCATGTGTGTTCTTGTAATGATAAACCACATATGGATCCACAAGTGTCATTGCATGTGTGTTCTTGTAATGACAAAACACATATGGATCAACCAGTGTCATTGCATGTGTGTTCTTGTAATGGCAAAAAACATATGGATCATCCAATGTCATTTCATGTGTGTTCTTTTCACAAACCACATATGGATCCTCCAGAGTCATCGCATGTCTAATCTTTTCACAAACAACATATGGATCCACCAGAGTCATTGGATGTGTGTTCTTTTCACAAACCACATATGGATCCACCAATTGCATTGCATGTGTGTTCTTGTAATGGCAAACCGCATATGGATCCACAGATGTCATTGCATGTCTATTATTTTCCTAAACCACATATGGATCCACCTATGTCATTGAAATGTGTGTTCTTTCCACAAACCACATATGGATCCTCCTGAGTCATTGCATGTGTGTTCTTGTAATGAACCACATATGGATCCACCAATGCCATTGCATGTGTGTTCTTTTCATTAACCACATATGGATCCACCAGAGTCATTGCATGCATGTTCTTGTAATGAACCACATATGGATCCACCAGTGTCATTGCATGTGTGTTCTTGTTATGACAAACCCCATATGGATCCACCAGTAGCATTGCATGTGTGTTCTTTCCACAAACCACATATGGATCAACCAATGTCATCGCATGTACGTTCTTTCCACAAACCACACATGGATCCACTAGTGTCATTGCATGTGTGTTCTTGTAATGAAAAACCACATATGGATGCACTAGAGTAATTACATGTGTGTTATTTCCACAACCCACATATGGATCCACCAGAGTCATTGCATGTTTGTTCTTTTCACAAACCACATATGGATTCGCTAGAGTCATTACATGGGTGTTCTTTCCACGAACCACATATGGATCCACCAGAGTCATTGCATGTGTGTTCTTCTCAGAAATCACATATGGATCCACCAGAGTCATTGCATGTGTGTTCTTTTCATGAACCACATATGGATCCACCAGTGTCATTGCATGTGTTTTCTTTTAATAAACCACAGCTAGAGTCATTTCATGTGTGTTGTTTTCACAAACCATAGCTAGAGTCATTGCATGTCTGTTCTTTTCATAAACAACATATGGATCCACCAGAGTCATTGGATGTGTGTTCTTTTCACAAACCACATATGGATCCTCCAGAGTCATCGCATGTCTATTCTTTTCACAAACAACATATGGATCCACCAGAGTCATTGGATGTCTGTTCTTTTCACAAACCACATATGGATGCACTGGTGTCATTGAAATGTGTGTTCTTTTCACAAACCACATGGATCCACCAATGGCATTACATGTGTGTTCTTGTAATGACAAACCGCATATGGATCCACAGATGTCATTGCATGTGTGTTCTTTTCATAAACCACATATGGATCCACCAATGTCATTGAAATGTGTGTTCTTTCCACAAACCACATATGGATCCACCAGAGTCATTGCATGTGTGTTCTTCTAATGAACCACATATGGATCCACCAATGATATTGCATGTGTGTTCTTTTCATTAACCACATATGGATCCACCAGAGTCGTTGCATGCATGTTCTTGTAATAAACCACATATGGATCCACCAGTGTCCTTGCACGTGTGTTCTTGTTATGACAAAACACATATGGATCCACTAGTATCATTGCATGTGTGTTCTTTCCACAAACCACATATGGATCAAAAAATTTCATCGCATGTATGTTCTTTCCACAAACCGCACATGGATCCACCAGAGTCATTGCATGTCTGTTCTTTTCATTAACCACAGCTAGAGTCATTGCATGTCTGTTCTTTTCACAAACCACAAGGATCCACCAGAGTCATTGCATGTGTGTTCTTTTTATAAACCACGCCTAGAGTCATTGCATGCATGTTCTTGTAAAGAACCACATATGGATCCACCAGTGTCATTGCATGTGTGTTCTTGTAATGATAGACCACATATGGATCCACCAGTGTCATTGGATGTGTGTTCTTTCCACAAACCACATATGGACCAACCAATGTCAATGCATGTATGTTCTTTCCACAAACCACACATGTATCTACCAGAGTCATTGTATGTGTGTTCTTCTCACAAACCACATGGATCCACCAATGTCATTGCATGTGTGTTCTTTCCACAACCCACATATGGATCAACCAGTGTCATTGCTTTTTTATTTCTTTCCAGAAACCACATATGGATCGACCAGTGTCATTGCATGTGTGTTCTTGTAATGACAAACCACATATGGATCCACTAGAGTCATTGCATGTGTGTTCTTTCCACAACCCACATATGGATCCACCAGATTCATTGCATGTTTGTTCTTTTCACAAACCACATATGGATTCACTAGATTCATGGCATGGGTGTTCTTTCCAAGAACCACATATGGATCCACCAGAGTCATTGCATGTGTGTTCTTCTCAAAAATCACATATGGATCCACCAGAGTCATTGATGTGTGTTCTTTTCATGAACCACATATGGATCCACCAGTGTCATTGCATGTGTGTTCTTTTAATAAACCACAGCTAGAGTCATTTCATGTGTGTTCTTTTCACAAACCATAGCTATAGTCATTCCATGTCTGTTCTTTTCATAAACAACATATGGATCCACCAGAGTCATTGGATGTGTGTTCTTTTCACAAACCACATATGGATCAACCAGTGTCATTGAAATGTGTGTTGTTTTCACAAACCACATGGATCGACCAATGGCTTTGCATGTGTGTTCTTGTAATGACAAACCACATATGGATCCACCTGTGTCATTGCATGTATGATCTTTTCATGCACCACATATGGATCCACCAAAGTCATTGCATGTGTGTTCCTGTAATGAACCACATGTGGATCCACCAGTGTCATTGCATGTGTGTTCTTGCAATGGCAAACCACAGATGGATCCACCAGTTTCATTGCATGTGTGTTATTTCCAGAAACCACTTATGGATCAACCAATGTCATTGCATGTATGTTCTTTCCACAAACCACACATGAACCCACCAGAGTCATTGCATGTCTGTTCTTTTCATTAACCACAGCTAGAGTCATTGCATGTCTATTCTTTTCACAAACCACATGGATCCACCAGAGTCATTGCATGTGTGTTATTTTTATTAGCCACACCTAGAGTCATTGCATGTGTGTTCTTGTAATGAACCACATATGGATCTACCAGTGTCATTGGATTTGTGTTCTTGTAATTACAAACCACATATCGATCCACCAGTGTCATTGCATGTGTGTTCTTTCCACAAACCACATATGGGTCAACCAATGTCATTGCATGTATGTTCTTTCCACAAACCACACATGGATCCACCAGAGTAATTGGATGTGTGTTCTTCTCACAAACCACATGGATCCACCAATGTCATTGCATGTGTGTTCTTTCCACAACCCACATATCGATCAACCAATGTCATTGCATGTGTGTTCTTTACACAAAGCACATATGGATCCACCAGTGTCATTGCATGTGTGTTCTTGTAATGACAAACTGTAACATCATAATTTCAGCAACCCTGATTAGTTGCCCAGGATGCAAAAATCAAGGGGAACAAAAACTTTTTCTTGTTTAGTGATAAAGTGTTTGCATGTTGTTTGACTATGTTTATGATTATGATTGTGTATTAGAAGATATACTCCATACCTCAACACCAGTAGACAAAAGCTAATTTCTATATTCTCATATGTCCTGGCATTTCAAAACCTGAGCCAAGAAGACTTTGCAAACCAACTATTTTAGTATCTTCTATTTACCAAAACTATGGAGAGCAACCTATTATAATCTCCTTATGTTTTATAGACAGAACCTTCAACCATTCTTATCTTTAGGTTTCCCAAAACCTCTTTTTAAAGGTTTTGAATTCTACTCTTGGTAGAGATACCAAGGACTCTCATCTTATCCAAACCACAACCTTTTCAAAATACCCATCCTTACCTCGAGCTAGGCTTGATGGTAACCCTAGTAGTAGGTTTGCTTTGTTTGTAAGATTAGTTGCCTGGCTCTGCTGCTTGATTTGTCTGCTTAGGAGATAGTATGAGCTACTCTAGGAGCTCATCACTAGAATCAAGATGTTTCCAAATCACCACACCCTAAGCAAGAATACAAAGCTGGCTCTAATCCCTAGCTACTAGGTGATCATCTAAAACCCTTAACCAGATCAACTCTAAAGTGATCTAATTCTAGAAGCTTCCAAGTCAATGAAGACCAGTATCAAGCAAGGATCCTTTCTACTTCATCTACAATTCAACATCGTCCTCTTGATGATGCTTTGGTACCTTGCAACCCATAAAAATAATCACCACCCACATTCATATCAAAAACCCTTAATCTGCCAAATTTGGCCAAGTCTGGAATTTGTTCCAACATCACCTTTTCGAATGCCTCCTTTTCTCAACCCATGTGCATTTTTGAAAATGAATTTGAACCATATTGTTAACCATCCTAAGGAATACCAAGGCCCACTCTTCCACTTGGTTAGATCATCCTCCAACCCACTTGTCTTGATGGTTTTGCAGGCAAGAAAATAACTATTCCTGCAAATCTAGTCAACATGCCTACTTTGACAGAAGCTCACACCATCATCCAACCTTGTATGAACCAACTCTTTGCATGGTTGTGTTCTACTCATATAGGTCTATCAACATATACTTCACTTGTTCCCAGTGGATCATTGTGCTTCTTAAACCCACATGGTTTATAAGGCATAATGACTCATCTGGTATGGCAGCCTTATTTTCAACAAAGTTTGCCATCACTTCCAGACCTTGCATCAAGGTGAGCTCTGAGTTCCAAGATCCAACAAGGTTTTGGTGGTATAAAAATAACATCACCTAGATCCACAACTCCTTGTTTTCCATATAATTCAAGTTGGATTTCCAATTCCCAAGGTTGAAAATGCTTGTTACACCTTGTCTACATCATCTACCTTGATCATAAAGATTTATCAAATTTTATCCATATTTATTATGGACCAAATTTATTTAATTCCTTTAATAGACAAAATCTCCAAAACTCCTTTCCTAATGGAAAGTTTGGTTTTTGCCAAAACCCTTCCCCAACCTTTTGCTCAACTGAGGTCAATATATCATACCCTACTTTCCCATCTCAAAAATAAATATTTTTGAGATCCTTTATTACTCCTTTTTGCCCTTTTTCTCAAATGGCAGAAATAGAATAATAATTGTTTTAAATACTTTTAATCCCCAATAAATCTTCGGAAAAATCACCATACTGTGAATTCATATTTATGACCATCCCACATCAAAATCCAACCTGGTCCAATGTAAAAATATCAAATGAGCTTCTAGAAACCATTTCTTCACTATATGAATATGTGATATAAAGTCGACCAAACTTCAGCCAATAATTCCCAAATAATTAATGGAGATGTATCCTGACCTAAACCATCTATCAGTACCATTCACTCATCTTGCCAAGATCAATTCAAAGAACTTCCTCATAGTCATCAACTTTGCCAATTTTGGATTATGATCAAAACCTTGCACTAATACCCCATCAAACCTTATCAAATATGCTCCACTAAGCTTTCACAGCACACTTCTCTCCCCTCTGGTCAAGATCACTGTAGCAAAGCACTGTAGCTCTGCCATATCCCTTGTCCCTTCTGTTTGGATGTGAGCGAGATACACTAGATCTTTTATTGTTGCAGCAACCACCCACTATCCCTCTCTGCTCCTACACGACCCATAGCACCACCACCTCTCTCCACCACCCACTCCAGCCAATGGCAAAGCCATGGACCAAGTCCAAGCTCACCCATGAGCCTAGCTCACCTTGGACCTCTCCCTTCGGATTTAAGGACAAGAGACCACCACCCCTGCTCCTGCCCCCTCATTTCACTCCTCTCCCCAAAACTCACCTCCCCCTAGCTCCTCTCTTCTTCCCCTAGCCTGTCTCACCTGAGAGAGGGAGAGATATCTCTCTCGGCCTCCTCAAGAAATCGAGCAAGGTTCCTCCCCCTCTTGCTCTCTCCCTCTGCATGTCACCCTTTGGTGACCCCCTCCTCCTCCTCTATCTAATCCCGTTCTCCCAGTAAAACTGCATATCAACATATATCAAACCCCAGCATGTCAAATTTTATTGAGCTCTGGTTCAATTTTAATGAATTAAACTATTCTGTGTAGACTCATTTCACTAAATAAACCACTACAGTAGTTCTTGATATCCAAAAAGGTTGATTCCAATTTCTACATAAATGTATTCTAAATATCTACCCTGTGTCCTTGGAATCAAATCAAAAGCCTGTGTAGATTAAATCTGGTGACAAAGACAAAACAGCTCCAGAACTGCCCTTGGGAATTTCCTGAGGGCATTCTGGTAACTATTTTGGTGTGATTCCAACTCTCAGCTACTTAGTACCTCAAGACCTACAAAATCGTCCAAGTAAATAATTTTTGGAGATACAGAACTTTTCTGGTGAATTATTTCCTAAAACTAGAGATTTTATCACTAGAATATTAATAAGAAATTAAAGAAAAGTGATAAAGCAGTGAAACCACTTTGGTTTGTTTCATTTTATCAACACCTAGCTGTTGGTATCGTTTTTACACAATGGTATCATACAAAATAGGTCCTTGGTCCAAAAACCCCTCTTAGGTAGTTCCTCGACTATAAATCCTAAAGGATTTTCTTCCATGTTTCCAAGACAAGGCCAATCTTATTAAATCCATTCTTCCTAAGACCTACTAATTTGTAAACTTGTATTGTTCATTGTTTTCTGTATGTATTGATGTTTGTTTGCCTGGTGTTGATTGTGGTATTATCTGCTTGCATGTATACTCGATGACGGCGATAGTGTGATTGTTTAACGTCGAGAAGAAAGGGACTTCTTTTTATTATTTATTGGGTATTCTTGGTTATCTAAGGAAGTTCCGGGACTTATCGCTGATCACAGGCAAGCCACCATTCTTGAATTCTGATACTTGTCCTACTCTTTTTATTACCTGTTTTGTACCTCCTTTATAAACTTCATTATTTATCTGCATGTCTTGTTTTACAAATACTGCGCTAATGACTTGGCTCCTCCAAGTTATGACTTGGTGCCCCTCGTGGCACCCTCCCTGATGTAAACCCACCAATTACCCCTTTTGATTGAGGTTATGATGGTTAGCATCCTACCCCGCTGCGAAACCACGGATTTTTGTTGAATAAATTGTTTTGGGATTTACCCTACTACCAATGTTTCAAAACTGCTTGTTAAAAACCCTTGGGAAGAGGCATCGTTCCAAGCGGATGTTTTAACTAAAGAAGTGGTGATGATGAGAAATGAGAAAATGGACAAGAGAAAGATAAGGGATGTTCTACGCCTTTACCGAAACAATTTATAAGTGCAACCACATTACCCCAGGTGCTGGGGCTTAGCTCGTAGTTTGTCTTCTTTAGCCGAGACAGCTTGTACAATGCTTATTGGGAGAAATCCCTTGAATTCCGGGCAGGCGCTAACAGTTCTACGGATCTAGAGCCTGTAGCTTGCTTCAGAAAGAGTGAGCCTGTCTTGGCAGGAGTGCCGGTGCAACAATTGGGTCTCCCGCGGACGATATGAATTAGGTAGTATGGAAGGAAGTGGAGTCACCAAGTTATGGTATACGCCAAGCTGCGGTTTGGGTATACGCATGTACAGAAGGCAGGACTATGGCCGGGGGCCACATACTCGATGCCGGGGAGAACAAACCCAAAAGGAAAAGTAACCTTTGCTAGGGTCGATAAGCGAAAGGTTAGGTTTGATTATCCGAAACCCCGTCTACCGTGTGTAGTGGGCCGTGGCTTTTATCTCGGCAGATGTATTGATTCTTGTGGGGAAAGTGCACAAACACTGTTGAGTATAATCTATTCGAATAGCCGTGTCCACGGTCAAGGATGGTTGGAAAGGTGATGGCTAGGAGTACCCAAATGGTGGTGTTTGGAAAAATGGATGAAAGTATGGAGGTTCCGAGGGAACCTGAATCTAAAGTTTTGTTTTGACCAGAGGTGGTCAAAGAGGTTTAAAAAAGGTTTTTCTTCAAAACTGTTTTCAAAAAGGTTTTCAACAAGGATATGGAGATATGTCGGATTATAAAATGGAGACATGTTTTCAAAACTCCTTTTCAACAAAGATATAGATATGCCATATCTACAAGAGAAATCTAGGCTTTTTCAAAACAACCCTAGATAGAGCTTTCTCGCCACAGCCAAATTGCATTACCTTGTTTAACTTATCTTGGTGGTTTGCGAGTACATTCAAACGTACTCATGGCTTTGTCCCTAGCTATTTACTTGGACAGGCTTTCAGAGGTTTGACAACGGAAGGTTCAGGTGACGTCCCGCGAGCTAGGTCGTCCTCCCAGTCAGTCGCCTATAGGTTGAGGCATGATTGGGCCCTGCGTGTGATGAAGCTCCGTTGCTGAAAGTTGTGTAGCCATAATGGCAACTATGTAAGTCTTGTATTCATTATGTTTCTGATGTTGTAATGATACTTGTCGGTTAATGTCCACGGCTCACTGATCATGGGAACGTGGATATTTACATAACAGGGATTTCTCGGATGTTAAATCCAGGGGACCCCACAGACTTGGTATCAGAGCCATCCTGATTGTAGGAGAACCTTAGCTAGCATGGCCGTTGGACAAGAACCTTATTTTGAAAACCCCGACTTTCGAAAACTAGTTTCTCAATGAATTTCAAAAAGTTCTACTCCTTCTCTTACTCTAAGTAAATGCATTCGAAAATGGTTTCCTCTAACTCTCGTCCAAACTTCTAACCTACAGATTTTAAATAACTAGGATCTAGAACCCGCTGAAGACAATGAGAGCAAGATGAAGAAAAGAAACTACTAGCAAACACAAGGAGACTGCAATATCGCTGTACCAGCGGAATCCTCATAATCAGAAGACTCTGGTGTTGCACTATCAAGAAGCGTCCAAGATACAACGAAGGATTTATTGGCAAGATAGTGACTCGGACCTGAAGAAAGACGATATCTAGGGTCAATAGTCCTAAGAATAGGATTCCCCTACATCGCGAGTAGTTAACTCCTTGGTCCCTAACGTTGACTGTGTTTGCTTGCCTAAGTGCATTATGTGTGGCTTGATGTGTGTTGTCTGCCAAGGACATTGCGATTCTCTCGCTCTGTTCGCCTTGTTTGTAATGTTCTGGTTTGCTTTGACCTCCTTAAAAATGTGACTCGAGGAGCGATAACCCACCTAGTAACTCAGGAAACCCCTACGTTAGCTGTTGGTAATGAGACCCAGGCTAACCTCGAGAGTATATGAGAGGAAAAGCATCGAAAGAACCAGGAGTTCAACATCGTCCAGACAGAACAACTCGAAGACTTCACCTTAGTAGGATGGCATACCCCGTCCAACTCACATCTCAAGACTCGTCGATCACATAGCACTCCGTTATTATCGGTCTATTACAGCAAGAAATCCTATTGAAGCCGAAAGTCAATCCCCAAAGGATCCTCAATATCCCCAAGAAACCACTCGATAAGTCAACCAAGACAAGAAGTGAAGACCTAACCACACTAACCCTTAGTGTATTAGAGCTTCTTACTGCCCAGGAGACTAACTAATCTAGTCAACCCTACCACAAACTAACGGAATGATCCTCCCTAGAAGGTCATAACTACCCCTGAAGCCTGGTAACGAGGATGCATGAAGACAACGAGTCCACTCTACCCTCAAGCAGAAGCAACACAAGAGATTCAAGTGAAGACCTCTTCTCCAACGCTGACTGCATCAACCCTGACTAAAGACTATCCAGGAGAGTCATAATTCCTGGAAGACTTCCGAAGGTCTCTACTCTAGAAGAAAGATGGACGACAATCCCCAAAACCCCATTCAACGACTCCAAGAAGGAAGGACTATGTCAACTCTCCGATCTACCTCAGTTTAATCCTAAGGGGGAAAGACTGCGTCTTTCCCACAAAAATAGGGTAACCCTTCGCCAAAGCAAAATCAGGGTCCCAACCTAAATATCGTTAAATAGGATACGCTACGCCCCTAAGGTAGAGCTGTGAATCCTTAGAGAAAGGTACATCAAGCCGTAGATTCTATCTTCCGACTAGTACCCCGTGATGTTCAGCATCAAGATAGTTTGCCCAGTCTAAGCCCTCGAGATATAGAGTCCGTAAGGAAAAGAAGGTCATCCCTCTCAATCGGAACTAGACTCTTCTCAACTCTCCGTGCATCCAGGAAGACTGAAGCAACTTCATCGACCGAGTAGCCACTTTCAAAGACGGAGTCCGTAAGATAGGACGCGTAAGACACCTGGTATCAACTCGACTCAAAATCCCCTAACCATTCTCTCCTGAATCTCGGGACGAGATTCTTTTAAGGGGAAAGGTCTGTAACATCCTAATTTCAGCAACCCTAATTAGTTGCCCAGAATGGAAAAATCAGGGGAACAAAAAGTTTTTCTTGTTTAGTGATAAAGTGTTTGCCTGTTGTTTGACTATGTTTATGATTATGATTGTGTATTAGAAGATATACTCCTTACCTCAACACCAGTACACAAAAGCTACTTCCCAAAACTGTCTTGGCTTAATTTTCATATTCTCAAATGTTCTGGCATTTCAAAACCTGAGCCAAGAAGCCTTTGCAAACCAACTATTTTAGTAGCTTCTGTTTCCCTAAACTATGGAGAGTGACCTATTATAATCTCCTTATGTTTTATAGACAGAACCTTCAATCATTCTTATCTTTAGGTTTCCCAAAACTTCTTTTTAAAGCTTTTTGAATTCTACTCTTGGTAGAGATACCAAGGACTCTCATCTTATCCAAACCACAACCTTTTCAAAATACCCATCCTTACCTCGAGCTAGGCTTGATGGTAACCCTAGTAGTAGGTTTGCTTTTTTGTAAGATGAGTTGCTTGGATCTGCTGCTTGATTTGTCTTCTTAGGAGATAGTATGAGCTACTCTAGGATCTCATCACTAGAATCAAGATGTTTTCAAATCACCACAGCCTAAGCAAGAATACAAAGCTGGATCTAATCCCTAGCTAGTAGGTGATCATCTAAAACCCTTAACCATATCAGCTCTAAAGTGATCTAATTCTAGAAGCTTCCAAGTCAATGAAGACCAGTATCAAGCAAGGATCCTTTCTACTCAATCTACAATTCGACATCATCCTCTTGATGATGCTTTGGTACCTTGCAACCCATCAAAATAATCACCACCCACATTCAAGTCAAAAACCCTAAATCTGCCAAATTTGGCTAACTTTGGAATCTGTTCCAACATCACCTTTTTAATGCCTCCTTTTCTCAACCCTTGTGCATTTTTGAAAATGCATTTGAACCATCTTGTTAACCATACTAAGGACTAACAGGGCCCACTCTTTCCCTTGGTTATATCATCCTCCAACCCACTTGTATTGATGGTTTTGCAGGCAAGAAAATAACTATTCCTGCAAATCTAGTTAACATGCCTACTTTGACAGAAGCTCACACCATCATCCAAGCTTCCCTAGACCAACTCTTTGCATGGTTGTGTTCTACTCATATAGGTCTATCAACATCTACTTCACTTGGTCCCAGTGGATCTTTGTGCTTCTTAAACCCACATGATTTATAAGGCATCATGACTCATCTGGTATGGTAGCCTTATTTTCAACAAAGTTTGCCATCACTTCCAGACCACCTCAAATGTAACCAATACAAACTCCGTCTGCCATGATCATCTACATGACTTGGTATAACTATCCATCAACCCCTTGCATCAAGGTGAGCTCTGAGCACCAAGATCCAACAAGGTTTTGGTGGTATAAAAATAACATCACCCTAGATCCACAACTCCTTGTTTTCCATCTAATTCTAGTTGGATTTCCAATTCCCAAGGTTGAAAATGATTGTTACACCTTGTCTACATCATCTACCTTGATTATAAATATTTATCAAATTTTATCCATATTTATTATGGAACAAATCTATTTAATTTCTTTAATAGACAAAATCTCCAAAACTCCTTTCCCAATGGAAAGTTAGGTTTTTGCCAAAACACTTCCCCAACCTTTTGCTCAACTGAGGTCAATATATCATACCCTACATTCCCATCTCAAAAATAAATATTTTTGAGATCCTTTATTACTCCTTTTTGCCCTTTTTCTCAAATGGCAAAAATAGAATAATAATTGTTTTAAATACTTTTAATCCCTAATAAATCTTGGGAAAAATCACCATAGTGTGAATTCAGATTTATGACCATCCCACATCAAAATCCAACCTGGTCCAATGTAAAAATATCAAATGAGCCTCTAGAAACCATTTCTGCACTATATGAATATGTGATATAAAGTGGACCAAACGTCATCCAATAATTCCCAAATAATTCATGGAGATGTATCCTGACCTAAACCATCTATCAGTACCATTCACTCATCTTGCCAAGATCAATTCAAAGAACTTACTCATAGTCATCAACTTTGCCAATTTTGGATTATGATCAAAACCTTGCACTAATATCCCATCAAACCTTATCAAATCTGCTCCACCAAGCTTGCACAACACACTTCTCTCCCCTCTGGTAGTGATGACTGTAGCAAAGCACTGTAGCTCTGCCCTATCCCTTATCCCTTGTGTTTGGATGTGAGAGAGAGAGAGAGACACTAGATCTTTTATTATTGCAGCAGCCACCCAATGTCCTCTCTTCTCCTACATGACCCATAGCACCACCACCTCTCTCCACCGCCCAGTCCAGCATATGGCAAAGCCATGGACCAAGTCCAAGCTCACCCATGAGCCTAGCTCACCTTCGACATCTCCCTTCGGATTTAAGGTCAGGAGACCACCACCCCTGCTCCTGCTCCCTCATTTCACTCCTCTCCCTAGAACTCACCTCCCCCTAGCTCCTCTCTTCTTCCCGTAGTCTGTCTCACCCGAGAGAGGGAGAGAAAGCTCTCTCGGCCTCCTCAAGAAATTGAGCAAGGTTCCTCCCCCTCTTTCTCTCTCCCTCTGCATGTAACCTTGCGGTGACGTCCTCCTCCTCCTCTATCTAATCCTGTTCTTCTTTTCGCCCAGGACCACCTCTACCGTTGCCACGGTAGAGCTCCAACGAGCTCGCCTCGACCTCCAGCGCGGGAGCCTTACTCCGTCGCGGAACCAGCAGACGTCGCCCATCTCCGGAGTCCCCTTGAAGCACTGCGTCTCCCTGTCACCTCCTCGCCGCAGCCCAGTGCCCCGAGGTAAGCTCCCGCCGCCTCTCTACGCCGCTGTTAGGGTTTCGCCCTTCGCGGCCGGCGCGAGGGAAACGACGACTGGGAGCTATCGATCGGCACTTGATCGAACGGCTCAAGCGCTGTCGCCTCCCACGCCAAGGCGGTGTCATTGGTCGACCCGGTTGTTGCCCGCTGCCCATTTGCCTCAAATTCTCCGGCCTGGCCTCCCTTTTCAGTTTTATTCTTTTCCAGATCTGCTGGAATATGGCTGCTAGGTTTAAATAAAAATAAAAATGAAAAATCACTAGTTTGCCCATATCTAAATTTAACTATGTAGCCACATGTTCTGTCAATCATGTTGTACCAAAGGTTTGGCCAAACACCACTAGTACCTTCTCTGGAGATTTATTTACCAAGATGTACCATTTCCAGTAAATAAATTCCCGAGTGAGATACACAGCTCCAAAAGGGATGAAACCAAGATCCCCTGATAGCATAACTATAGTCCTACCATCTAGCATTTATCCTATGCCAAGGTGAACTAAGGTCAACCCTTAGCATAAATAAAAAAACATGACATATCTGCCTTAGGGAATTTCTCTAGTTAAAACCAACAGAGGTATTGGCCCAATTCCATCTCCTAGTAAAACTCCATATCAACATATACCAAACCCCAGTATATCAAATTTTATTGAGCTTTGGTTCAATTTTAATGAATTAAACTATTTTGTGTAGACTCATTTCACTAAATAAACCACTCTAGTAGTTCTTGATATCCAAAAAGGTTGATTCAAATTTCTACATAAATGTATTCTAAATACATACCCTGTGTCCTCGGAATCAAATCAAAAGCCTCTGTAGATTAAATCTGGTGAAAAAGACAAAACAGCTCCAGAACTGCACTTGGGAATTTCCTGAGGGCATTCTATTAATTATTTTAGTGGGATTACAACTCTCAGATACTCAGTACCTCAAACCCTACAAAATCATCCAAGGAAATAATTTTTGGAGCTCCAGAACTTTTCTGGTGAATTATTTCCTAAAACTAGAGCTTTTATCACTAGAATATTCATAAGAAATTAAAGAAAAGTGATAAAATAGTGAAACCACTTTTTTTGGTTTCATTTTATCAACACCTAGCTGTTGGTATCTTTTTAGACAATGGTATCATATAGAATAGGTCCTTGGTCCAAAAACCCCTCTTAGGTAGTTCCTCGACTATAAATCCTAAGGGATTTTCTTCCATGTTTCCAAGACAAGGCCAATCTTATTAAATCCATTCTTCCTAAGACCTACTGATTTGTAAACTTGTATTGTTCATTGCCTTCTGTATGTATTGATGTTTGTATGCCTGGTGTTGAGTGTGCTATTGTCTGCTTGCATGTATACTCGATGACGGCGATAGTGTGATTGTTTGACGTAGAGAAGAAAGGGACTTCTTTTTATTATTTATTCGGTATTCTTGGTTATCTAAGGAAGTCCCGAGACTTATCGCTAATCACAGTGAAGCCACCATTCTCGCATTCTGATACTTGTCCTACTCTTTTTATTACCTGTTTTGTACCTCCTTTATAAACTGCATTATTTATCTACATGTCTTGTTTTATTAATACTGCGCTAATCACTTAGCTCCTCCAAGTTATGACTTGGTGCCCCTCGTGGCACCCACCCTGATGTAAACCCGCCAATTACCCTTTTTGATCGAGGTTATGATGGTTAGCATCCTACCCCATTGCGAAACCACGGATTTTTGTTGAATAAATTGTTTTGGGATTTACCCTACTACAAATGTTTCAAAACCGCTTGTTAAAAACCCTTGGGAAGAGGCATCGTTCCAAGTGGATGTTTTAACTAAAGAAGTGGTGATGATGAGAAACGAGAAAATGGACAAGAGAAAGAGAAGGGATGTTCGACGCCTTTACCAGAACAATTTATAAGTGCCACCACATTACCCCAGGTGCTGGGACTTAGCTCCTGGTTTGTCTTCTTTAGCCAAGGCAGCTTGTACAATGCTTATTGGGAGAAATCCCATGAATTCCGGGAAGGCGCTAATAGTTCTACGGATCTGGAGCCTGTAGCTTGCTTCGGCAAGAGTAAGCCTGTCTTGGCAGGAGTGCCAGTGCAACAATTGGGTCTCCCGCGGATGGTATGTGATACTTTGCTAATGTTGGGTCCACAGCATAGAAAACAAAAAAATTCTTACGATGAGAACTACTCGCCAAGATCTATCTACTAGGTACAAAGCAATAGGTGGACATACATCCATCGAGAACTTACCCTCGAAGACAACGAGTTTTGTTAACGACTAGGAACTCGTGGTTAATGTAGTCGTACACTTGCCGATCTCAAGATTGTGAGGAAGTCTGAGCAGGTCCGGCTCCAGCACGTCCTTTAGATCCAGCTCCAGCACCACCAAGTCCAGCACCGCAAAGCAGCGGTGCATCCATGATCGCACACACGTCCGGTACCATGGCAACCTCCGTCCCTCGCTCCAGCAAAGCAGCAGAAGTAGCAACTCCTTTCCAGATAAAGCCACCGGGAACATGTATCTCGCTAATCCGAGACCATGGGGAATAATACTAGAGGGGGAGAGAGATCCTCACAAGGAGGTGTGAGGAAGTATGAGGAAGAGGGTGGCCTTTTATAGGAGGAGGGGGTGCCCCTCCTTCATGACCGGCGCATGGGTGGTGACTCCTCACCTCCCCCATTCATGTGGTGGTAACCCCTCCACATTAAAATGCCCCTTCACATTCTCTTTTAAAGTCTCCACTTTAAATGCATTAAATTTCTCCAAATTTAATGCTGTCTCATTTAATAAAACTCTTTTATTATTTTTATTCAGAATTTTGTTAATTACTTTAATTAACAAACATTCACATAAAACCCCTGCAACATTTCAATATTACATGCAGAACCAATTTCAGCAATTTCACCCGAAACAGTTTTGGTGTCCATTGAAATAATTCTAGCGCTTTCTTAAATATTTATCTGAAACATATTTGCTCTAAATGGTGTCGGTATCCCTTAAGTGTGTCACCCTACGGTTCGCGAATAATGCAGACATGATCGAGACCCCTCTCAGATCAATAATCAGAAGCGGACACGAGATCCATACTGACTCCTACACATTCAACGATGACTTCTGTGATCATGAGAACCTTTAACGCTAGTAACTAAATCCCTTTGTCTCGTGATATATTACATGTCCGAGATTCGATCGTCGGTATCTCCATAACTAAATCCCTTTGATCTCGTTGCTGACATGCACTCTTTTCTCGTTCCCGTGATATAACATTCTAGTGATCACATCACTTGCTTGCAGGCTATCTTAATGTGATATCACCGAGAGGGCCCAGAGTATATCTATCCGTCATCGGGATTGAAAAATTCCACTCTTGATCCATGAGCCTCAACATAACACCTTCATAGCACTGAACCCATCTTTACAGTCACCCTGTTACGGTGTGACATTTGATGTTATCAAGATACTCTTCCGGTGTTAGCAATTAACATGATCTCATGGTCTAAGGATAAAGATTACTTCGTATGATGTTATAGCAATATAAATATAATGACTTGATTGTAATGCTATACTTCGGATGAATGTTCATCACATCATTCCACCAATGTTGTGACCTTGTTATTACCAACATCTAATGTCCATGATCAGGAAACCTTGATCATCTTGTTAATCAACAAGCTAGTCTATAAGAGAGGCATAACTAGGAACCCTTTTTGTTTATTAAACACACATGTATTGATGTTTCCGATCAATATAATTCTAGCATGCAAAATAAACATTTATCATAAACATGGAATAAGATAATAACCACTTTATTATTGCCTCTCGGGCATATTCCCTTCAGTCTCCCACTTGCACTAGAGTCAATAATCTAGTTTGAAAAACTTTGTGTATTGAACACCTATGGCTTTCTGGTGTTGCATATACGCTATTGCTAGTGGTTAACATAATCTCCGGATCTGACAGTTTTAGGTCCGTGTGTATTTGCATGTCTTTGCGTCTCTACGCATCACTCATTCTGAAATGAGATGGCATTGTATAAATTTGGTCCTTTGGTGAGACCTTTAGTTCGTTCCGGTTAAAATATGTTGATATTATTGTCACACAATATATCTTCATAGTATTAGCCCACTTTGAACCACACCTAGTTTGATAACAAACTACTTAACACAAATTCCCTCCTTTGTTGCTACTATAGCAGTTATATACTTAGCCTTTTGTTGTAGTATCCGTCACAATGTCTCAACTTTGGAACTCATCCAAATTCATCATGGAACATCCTTTCCATTACATTGTGCCACCCATAGTCTAAATTGAGATAAATTTAATTTGTATCTCGTGACAAAACTAGTATCAATGTAACACTTTACAATGAACTACCTTTAACTATTTGTCACTTATACATGATATATTCTTAGTTCTTCCAAAGCTCATAAGAATATCTTTACTACTGTCCAATGATCATCTCATGAATCATTCTGGTATGTGCTCATAACGTTTAAAGCATAGGACATTCTGGATATATACATATCATGGTATAATCGATCAAAATCTTCATATATGTATGTCTGGCACAACCATATTAGCGCCTCAATCTATCCATGTAGATATTGATGCCTAATATTCTGGTTTCGCCCAAGTCTTTCATCGAAATCTTATTTTAATGAAATTCTTAACTTGTGTCAATACAAGATACATCCTTTCCAATCAACAATATGTTCTCTACATAATGTATTAGAAATATGTCTCAGTGCTCCCAGTTAATTTCTTGCAAATGCAAGCATCTTCATCATCTCCGATGAATGTAAACTCTTTTAATAGTTTCATCATGGTGAAGATTCTAACTCCGCAATGCTTACTTCAACTATTGAAGTTTGCATGCCTTTTTAGCACCCTTTGAATTAACAAAACCCTTCGGGCCGTGTCTTGTACACGTCCTAGGTAACCATTCTATTAGAAGAACATTGTTTTGTTTGTTCAACTACCATACATCAAATTATATGTAGTGGTTGCTACATTAATCCGTCAAGACTAAATATCGCTATGAAAGATCAAATCTTGTCATAGTCAACTCCTTGAACATTGTCGTAAACTTCTTTTCGACATGTCGACTATTTCATAGATATTAAACATCCACATCTTATTTCTTTATAGATCCAAACACAACCGATAGGCTTCATGCCTTTCCGGAGGGTCTTCCAAGTTCAGAAACTTGATTTCTTGTCTATGGATACTATCATGGATTCTATGACTTCTAGTCATTTTATGGAGTCAGGGCCCATCATCGCTTCTTTGCATGTAGTCGGTTCATTATTTTCAAAACAATAACGACTTGCTTATCAAATCTTACTATTTGATTTTTACCGGCCCACACGGTTCAATAGGAACTCTAATCTCCGAGATCACACCCTTTGTAATCACGGGAGCCATGAGCATTGTGGCTGCCACCGGGACACTTTCCGGCGCTGCGCTACTTAGCACATATAGCTAAGGTTCAACAACCTTATCAAAGTTCTATTTTCCTCCCACTTAACTTTTCATGAAAAATTCCTTCTCAATAAACTTGACGTTTCAAGTAACAAACTCTTGTCCTCGGTGTTATGGAGAAATTTCCAACAAATTCTTTGGGATAACCTACAAAGACGTGCTTATCCGACTTTGGTTGTAAACATTTTACTTATGCACAGCATACCAAATTTTAAGAAAAGACAATTCGGGTTTTATCCCAAACCATAACTCATATGGTGTCATTTCCACGGATCACGATGGTGCTCATTTCAGTGTAAAAGCGGTAGTCTCTAAAGCTTCAATCCGTAAAACATAATGGCAGTTTTATAAATGACACCCTTGATCTTACCATGTCAAACATGGTTTAATTTCGTCTCTCGAATATGCCATACTCCTATGGTTTATCGGGAAACACAAATCATGGAACAATTCCTCAAGTCTTAGGTGTTTTTGCTAAACATCTAACTCAAATATCTTCCTTTACGATCAAATCATAAACTCTTTTATTTTCTTGTTACAATGATTATTCACTTCATCTTGAAAGTCTTTGAACAACTTTCAAATGTTTCATACTTCTTCCTTATTAAGTAAATATACAGATATATTCACTCAAATTTTTGAAGAAAGCATATGAAGCAAAAAGATCCATCGCATATGGCTATACATAATGGACCATGCACATCAGCATGCACATTTCCAATAAGCTAGTCATCCGTTCCTCTCTGGCCTATGGACGGAGTTTCAATTATCTCGAGGAAAGTCTCACATGCGTCAATTGATCAAAATCAAAAACTCCAAAAATCCATCAACATGGAGTTTCTTCATGTTTTCTTTCCAATATAACTTAAACAGCGATGTCACTTCATAAGTGATCTTTTAATCATTTGTCTTGCGACATTTGAGCAATAATGTTTATGGATGTGATTTCTCCCACTAGACTTGTAAAAGTTCATCCATCCTTTATGGAATACGGTAATTATTTGAACAACCATTGTTCTCATAATACCGGAACAAAATAACAATTATTTAAACAAATCTTGTAGGCTAGGTTTGATGACAACGAAAAACACAATAACACTTTATTTGTTTTTGATGAACATCATCACTCATTCTCTTGCTAGTTACTTAGGACATTGTAGTTCATGAATTGCGTTGTCCTGTATGACACTTCATACCAACCAATTTGGTATCCAATACCGGTATCCAATACCTAAGAACCACATTGTTTAACAAGCAAGGAATACATCCATAACATGTATATCTTCTATATACTTAAGTTGGACATCTCCAACCTTTTCTTTTCTGCCAAATATTTTATAGATTCTCTTTCAGCAATTACTTTTCCTTTTAAAAGAATCTGTCAACATCAATTGTGGTGTCATTCACATCACACATAGTACAAAGCGTATATAGTCAAATACTAATACCTTTGGACTTGCACTTTGAAGTGGATCACCATCATCAAATGTTTGGTGTTCTTTCAAAAATCCATTATTTAGTAATCTATTAGTGTAGTAAACATTTTACTTACATCTTCTATTCATCCTTATCATGATAACTTTCATGATCAAGCTACTATAGCTTATAAGGAAGAATCATGAGTATAATATCAGTTCCTAAAACCTTTTTGGTAGATTAGGACGCATAGCATCTCCAACCTTCACAAATTCTCATATAATATGAGAACATGTATTTTGTTAAATTATACTCTATCATAATTCAACCAAAAACATTGTTTCAGATATCACAATATCTTTCACACATGATGGTTTCTGAAACAATTTTCAGCTCTAATATAATCTTGATATTAAAACAACTTTTGAATATCAATAATCATGGAGGCAAACATGATAGTTCAGATACTAACATTGGAATTCTTAGTCTTGATTTAATACTACTTATTAAACTTCATGGAGTAAATAGAGTTTGCTAAAAGTTTGCAATAGGACTTATAAACTTTAAATTGACATTCAAAACAATACGATACCAGTTCGTAAAGTAAATATCCAGAATTCTATAGTTCTATTATCTCAATTAAAACTAAGCATGAGGTAGTGAACAGATGCCAATGACTACAACAAATTATGCAAATTTACTTTGATTTATTTTATGAAAAATTGAGTTCTACTAATCCAAATTAGAAATAAACTCCCACTCAAAAACGACATCCCTCATGTCCTTTTGGTGATTACATGAACCAAATCCACTACACCAAGTCCGATCATCACGTGAGTTGATGTAGCTTCAAAGGCGAGCATCTATATGGGCATCATATCAACTATATGACTCATGCTTAACCTTTCAGTTCGTGTTCCGAGGCCATGTCTATACATGATAGGCTCGCCAAGTAAGAACCTTAGTATTCGCGTGTGTAAAACTGTCTTACACCCATTCATATGAAAGCGTAGATTTGAGTACACCCGATCATCACATGATGTCTCGAAACATGATCCACAGAACGGTGCATACTTAAGGAATAACACATTTTTATCTTGATATCTAAATGAGGGATCATCTTACAATGCTACCAAAAGCGCCAAACTAGCAGTATAAGATGCTAACATCTAATGTGTAAAGTGAGATGATATGGTCCATGCATTTGATCTCTATCAATTGCATCGTGGTATGATCTCTATCATTCCTTTGTGTGTAAGGCCAAGGTATATGGAACTTACACAATGAGTGAGTTGTAAGAGTATCTATCACACATCTACTTACAACAATACCATATCAATACACAAGCCCAGCAATGATCTAAACTAGACGCCTCTAATTTATCAATTGCAAGTTTTACGTGGCTTAGGGATTTTGGAGATAGAACCGTTCTCGCCTACGAACATGAACCACAACGAGGATAACCAAGTTATTAGCAACTTGTTGTAAATCAGATATTGACTATAGTAGGAGAGACAGACACCCGTCATCCACTTATGCAAAACTAGTTACATGTTAGTCGTGGAACCGGTCTCATGTACGATGACATGTAAGGTTGGTCTGGGCCGCTTCATCCCACTATGCCACCAATATCCAAAATACATAGAAGATGCAATAACATGATCATCATCGCCCACATATAAACATATGTGTAATACCCGTGCAAAGCACCTACGCATAGATCAGGCTCTGATACCACTGTTGGGTCTGCAGCATAGAAAACAAAAAATTCTTACGATGAGAACTACACGCCAAGATCTATCTACTAGGTACAAAGCAACCGGTGGACATACATCCATCAAGAACTAACCCTCGAAGAAAACGAGTTTTGTTAACGAGTAGGAACTCGTGGTTGATGTAGTCGTACACTTGCCAATCTCAAGATCATGAGGAAGTCCGAGCAGGTCCGACTCTAGCACGTCCTTCAGATCCAGCTCCAGCACCACCAAGTCCAGCACCGCAAAACAGCGGTGCATCCGTGATCGCACACACGTCCGGTACCCCGACAACCTCCGTCCCTTGCTCCAGCAAAGCAGCGGAAGCAGCAACTCCTTTCCAGATAAAGCCACTGGGAACATGTATCTCGCTAATCCGAGACCATGGGGAATAATACTAGAGGGGGAGAGAGATCCTTCACAAGGAGGTGTGAGGAAGTATGAGGAAGAGGGTGGCCTTTTGTAGGAGGAGGGGGTGCCCCTCCTTCATGGCCTGCGCATGGGGGGGTGACTCCTCACCTCCCCCATTCATGTGGTGGTAACCCCCGCACATTAAAATGCCCCTTCACATTCTCTTTTAAAGTCTTCACTTTAAATGCATTAAATTTCTCCAAATTTAATGCTCTCTCATTTAATACAACTCTTTTATTATTTTTATTCAGAATTTTGTTAATTACTTTAATTAACAAACATTCACATAAAACCCCTGCAACATTTCAATATTACATGCAGAACCAATTTCAGCAATTTCACCCGAAACAGTTTTGGTGTCCATTGAAATAATTCTAGCGCTTTCTTAAATATTTATCTGAAACATATTTGCTCCAAATGGTGTCGGTATCCCTTAAGTGTGTCACCCTACGGTTCGCGAATAATGCAGACATGATCGAGACCCCTCTCAGATCAATAATCAGAAGCGGGACCTGGAGATCCATACTGACTCCTACACATTCAACGATGACTTCTGTGATCATGAGAACCTTTAACGCTAGTAACTAAATCCCTTTGTCTCGCGATATATTACATGTCCGAGATTCGATCATCGGTATCTCCATAACTAAATCCCTTTGATCTCGTTGCTGACATGCACTCTTTTCTTGTTCCCGTGATATAACATTCTAGTGATCACATCACTTGCTTGCAGGCTATCTTAATGTGATATCACCGAGAGGGCCCAGAGTATATCTATCCGTCATCGGGATTGAAAAATTCCACTCTTGATCCATGAGCCTCAACATAACACCTTCATAGCACTGAACCCATCTTTACAGTCACCCTGTTACGGTGTGACATTTGATGTTATCAAGATACTCTTCCGGTGTTAGCAATTAACATGATCTCATGGTCTAAGGATAAAGATGACTTCGTATGATGTTATAGCAATATAAATATAATGACTTGATCGTAATGCTATACTTCGGATGAATGTTCATCACATCATTCCACCAATGTTGTGACCTTGTTATTACCAACATCCAATGTCCATGATCAGGAAACCTTGATCATCTTGTTAATCAACAAGCTAGTCTATAAGAGAGGCATAACTAGGAACCCTTTTTGTTTATTAAACACACATGTATTGATGTTTCCGATCAATACAATTCTAGCATGCAAAATAAACATTTATCATAAACATGGAATAAGATAATAACCACTTTATTATTGCCTCTCGGGCATATTCCCTTCAGCTAACGCATCCATAATTTTTGATGTTCCATGCTTGGTTGTATCTACTTTCTTGTGTTTTGTTCCAACTTTGGAGTACTTTTCATATGATTTCTTGGACTAAGCTATTAACAAGATGCCACAGTGCTAGTTGTCTGTTTTCTGCTGTTTTTGGTTCCAGGAAGTCAGAAAATGAATATTCTCGGAATTGGACGGGACAAAAGCCAAAGTTATTATTTTCTCGGAAGACTCACGGAGCCAGAAGGAGAGTTGGAGAGGGGAGACAGGGTGGCCACACCCCCCTTGGCGCGGGCAACCCTAGGCCGCGCCAAGGCATGGTGTGGGCCCCCTGGCTGGAAACCGACCTTGCATCCTTCGCCTATAAGAGCCTCCCGATACCAAAACCCTAAATCGTCAATCAGAAATCCACGAAAAGTTACGCTGCGCCACTGCCACCGAAGGGAAGATTCGGGGGACAGAAAGTCTCTGTTCTGGCACCCTGCCGGGACAAGGAAGTACCCCCGGAGCCATCTCCATCGATCTCCACCGCCATCTCCATCACCAAAGCTGATTCCCATGATGAGGAGGGAGTAGTTCTCTCTCGAGGCTAAGGGTTCTACCGGTAGCTATGTGTTCATCTCTCTCTATGCGTGATCATATTGTTATCATGAGCTTGTAATCTATAGATCTACCTTGCTACTCAAGTGCTTTAATAGATCTCTGCTCTCCCCATGTATGTGAAAGTGACAGCGTGCACACCATGGTGGCACTTAGGCTAGAGATTACAAATACTTGTTATGAGTTATATTTGGAGTTGGATGTCTTTATGAAATTGTGGTGTTTGTTGGACTCATCTAGTGCTCAAGGTGACAGTGTGGGGTTTTCTAGATGGGAAAGGCTTACTTTGAGGTGTGTTGTTATAGCCCTACCATCGATTAGAGTGTCCAACCGGAGAGTAGTTAAGAGTAGTATCATAAAGAGAAGATATTTATATGAGAGTGTTCACTAGTGAAAGTATGATCCCTAGGCCTTGTTTCTAAGCATTGATACACCGTTTGCAATTAGATCTGTTACATGTTTGCTTGCTTCCATCTTTATTTTAGTTTTACTTTATTCTTTTCCATGCCATCAAGCTATTTTCTATCACCGTTACCACTTATAATTATCCATACCACTTGTATTTCACTATCTCTTCGCCGAACTAGTGCACCTATACACCTAATAAGTGTATTGGGTCTGTTGGGGACACAAGAGACTTCTTGTATCTTGATTGCAGGGTTGCTTAAGAGGGGATACCTTTGACCACTTCCTCCCTGAGTTCGATAAACCTTGGGTAATCCACTTAAGGGAAAACTTGCTGTTGTTCTACAAACCTCTGCACTTGGAGGCCCAACAACTGTCTACAAGAATAGAAGTGCGTATACATTAAGCTATTTTCTGGCGCCGGTTGGTAAGGTAAAAGGTATTCACACCGAGGATTAGAGAAGAAGAACCTCCCATGACAAACGCCTATTTTTGGCACTTTGTCGGGAGGTATAGTAAAGGTACTCACATCCTCCGGTGTGAGTGCTCGAAGTTATTTCCTTTAGATTCTGCAATTTTGTCTTTTTGTTTCTTGTTTTCACTAGTTAGGCTTAATGGAAAACAACAACAAAATTAGAGAGCTTTATAGTATTTATCTTGAGTTAGGACATGAAGTGTTTGAAGAGAAAATTAAAAAACCTATGGAACTTTATTTGCATGCTAATAGAAATGTTGTTAGTATGAATTCTTTGGACACCATTATTGCTAATGCTATGGAAAATTCTAAGCTTGGGGAAGCTAGTTTTTATGAAAATGATCTTTTAGTTCCCCAGCTTTGGAAGATAGCTATTCTATTGCTTATGATGATACCAAACCTCCAATATATGATGATTACAATGATGAATATGATATTTTCAGTACACCTACTATTGAGGAGAAAATTAATTATGATTACAATATGCCTCCTATATTTGATGATTATGGTGATGAGAATAATAATGATAGCTATTTTGTTGATTTTGCTCCCACTACAATTAACAAGAATGACTATGTTTATGTGGAGAGTATTAATTCTTTTATGCATGTGGCTCATGATAAGAATGTTTTATGTGATAGTTATATTGTTAATTTTATTCATGATGCTACCGAAAGTTATTATGAGAGAGGGAAACATGGTTTTATGCATCTCAATAATATTAAGTTTCCCCTCTTTATGTTGAAAGTCTTGAAGTTGCACTTGTTTTGCTTTCCTATGCTTGTTGCTTTGTGCTTTCATGACTTGTTTCTTTACAAGATTCCTATGCATAGGAAGTGGCTTAGACTTAAATGTGTTTTGAATTTGCTTCTTGATGCTCTCTTTTACTTCAATTCATATTTCTTATGTGAGCATCTTCTCAAACTATCATGCCTAACTTAAAGGCGTTAAAGAAAAGTACTTATTGGGAGATAACCCAAAAGTTTTAGATGAGTCTTGGAAGTTATTACTTCAGTAATAACCGCTCCATATCCTTTTTATTTGTTTTTTGTGCCAAGAGTAACCTCTAATGAGAGAGAAGTAATGATTGGGAAAGTTGCTGTCCCGAAACAGATTTCTGTGCTTCACCATAAAAATTCGTGTAAAATCTCTAAAAGTCTTTTTGAGGCGTGAATTTTTGTGCTTCTGCCCCAGGTTGTTATCTAACTTTCGTTATTTCAACACTTTTTGATTTGAGCAACAGAAGATCTTAGAAAAAATCCGCCTTTACCTGCTGGTCTGTTTTGACAGATTTCTGCCATTTTCTGCATTTGCTTCTTGCTGGTTCCTTTTTGAGTTCTTTTGGGGAATTGAGATTTTTGAGGGAAGTGCTACAGTAGCTAGTGTTCTAATGGAAGTTCATGTGGTTTTAGAACTGAACCTTATGACTTATTTATCTTGAGTGCACTAATGTTGCTAATAAAGATTGTGTGAAGTTTAGAAAAATTTCAGGTGTATGGAAGGAATGAGTAATGAGATGAAGGATGGACTAAAGCTCAAGATTGGGGATGCCACGCGTGTCACCCCAAGAAATATCCAAGAAGTACAAGCGTCAAAGCTTGGGGATGACCAAGGCATCCCCTTCTTGATCAATAAAAATCCCAGGTTCCTTCCAAACGCTTTATTTTTATTGTTTCATGCACAGTTGTGTTGTTCTTGGAGCGTCTTCTTTTCGTTTTCATTTTCTTTGTTTGCTTAGTTTGCTGAATAAATTGGTTGGACCCCCTCTTTCATGCATTGTGTTTCAAATAGTTTGGTTTGGTTTGGAAAAGAGTAGGAAAGTTCATGCTTAAGTGGTAAAGAGAGCTTGTTTTTGACTGTGGCCTATGCTTTGTCATGCCATGCTTGATATTGTTTTGGCTTTATGCTTAGTATTATTTGGTGTAGAATGACTTGTTATAAACAATTGAGATAGCTTAATGTGCCTTGGATGAATCATGCGTTGTTTTAGCATATTAAAGCATAGAATAGTGGTATTCTCCTTTGATGCTTTATTTGGGTTGACTTGGCGCATGTTCACACCATGTTATGACTATCTCAAGTCACCATAGCCTTTATGATCCTTTAGTTTTCAACTTGTAGTATCACTTTATGCTTTGATCAATGATGTTTTGTTGCTCTGCATGATTATGGCCATTTTTGCTCTCTTAGTTTGTCGCTCCCAGTCTTTTGCTAGCCTCCACAACCAAGTATGAGTTCCACTCATGCATCCAACTCCCTAAACCAAGTTATTCCAAAGAGTCCACCATACCTACCTACTAGCTTATGCTATTCCAAGTATATTCATGCTTTTGTTTACCTTCCAAATTAAACTTGTTATGAGATAACTAGTGATTAAAGCTCTCACGAACTTGATGGCACACTTTACTTTTATTGCCCTTAATAAACTTGAACCATTGTGTCGTCTATGTTGTATATGCTTGCACTTATTTGTTGGGGATTAGCAGAACCATGTTGTCATGGGGAACGCTTTCAACATTACACGGGTACTTTGTACCTAGTTGATATCATGCTCTTTTGTCTATGGATGTCATCGGTGTGAAATGAAAGGGGAGCTTGTAAGTCCATGGAGTTATGTATATGTGTTAGAGAAAGCGCTGGGCATTGGTCTAATCCATGCTGACATGGTGGAAACCTGCAGCGTAACCATAATGAGCTGTCTATAAAGCATTCTTCTTATAAAAAAAGAGTCCTATATTGAGAAAAAAGAGAAAAGAGAAAAAAAGAGATATTATGAAAAGAGGAAAGAGAGAAAAAAGCACCATATTCCCATGGTAAATAAGAAGATTGCTGAGATGCTTGTTTTCTGCTTGCCTTGTCATTTTGATATGGGGATTCTTCCGTATCATCGGGCAAGGGGTACCCCGTTGGCGGTTCTCTATGATACACATGTACTTACGATGACAAGAACTTACCGTTGACTAAACTTGAGTAGCATGAGGAGTGGCCCTCGTATACAAGGGACATGAGATTTCTAACTTATACTTCGTCAACCATATACTCCATAGTTTGTTCACTTTAACCTTAATCACTTCAAGATGCTTATGATAGGGGCAATGAGAGCTGAAAGCTAATAAGTACCATAATTTTTGGAAGCTCTTTATGAGACTTGAATCCCTACTTCCTTCTATGAAGGCCTTTCTTCCACCATTATATTGAGTCTCCACCTTCTACCTTTATGCACCTACTTTGAGAGCATAGTGGCCATTCTTAGTTCTATGTGCATTGTCCCAAGACTAGTTGATTGATGCATAACTTGATATTGCTTGTTTTAAACTATTTGTATCTAGTCACTCTTATGAACTTTGAAGGTGTCCTATGCATTTATATGTGCTACTCTATGAGGGACAAGCTGAATACTATTATGCTATGTTTTCTTTATGTGAAACAAACAAACATCTTGCAATGCATTATTATTCATGAATCTTTTGTTTGTGCCTTTTCATGTTGCATCATAGTTTCTTTGTCTTATTGCTAGAACCTTGTCTTTCATGTTATGATTGAAGTACTATGTTCCCAACTTTGAATGTTTTACAAATACTTTGATCAAGTTTATGATGGTGCATGTCACCTCAAAAATTATTCTTTCTTTTTATCACTTACCTACTCGAGGACGAGCAGGAGTTAAGCTTGGGGATGTTGATACGTTGCTAACGTATCCATAATTTTTGATGTTCCATGCTTGGTTGTATCTACTTTCTTGTGTTTTGTTCCAACTTTGGAGTACTTTTCATATGATTTCATGGACTAAGCTATTAACAAGATGCCATAGTGCTAGTTGTCTATTTTCTGCTGTTTTTGGTTCCAGGAAGTCAGAAAATGAATATTCTCGGAATTGGACGGGACAAAAGCCAAAGTTACTATTTTCTCGGAAGACTCACGGAGCCAGAAGGAGAGTTGGAGAGGGGCCACAGGGTGGCCACACCCCCTTGGTGCGGGCAACCCTAGGCCGCGCCAGGGCATGGTGTGGGCCCCCTGGCCGGAAACCGACCATGCGTCCTTCGCCTATAAGAGCCTCCCGATACCAAAACCCTAAATCGTCAATCAGAAATCCATGAAAAGTTACGCTGCGCCACTGCCACCGAAGGGAAGATTCGGGGGACAGAAAGTCTCTGTTCTGGCACCCTGCCGGGACAGGGAAGTACCCCCGGAGCCATCTCCATCGATCTCCACCGCCATCTCCATCACCAAAGCTGATTCCCATGATGAGGAGGGAGTAGTTCTCTCTCGAGGCTAAGGGTTCTACCGGTAGCTATGTGTTCATCTCTCTCTCCATGCGTGATCATATTGTGATCATGAGCTTGTAATCTATAGATCTACCTTGCTACTCAAGTGCTTTAATAGATCTCTGCTCTCCCCATGTATGTGAAAGTGACAGCGTGCACACCATGGTGGCACTTAGGCTAGAGATTACAACTACTTGTTATGAGTTATATTTGGAGTTGGATGTCTTTATGAAATTGTGGTGTTTGTTGGACTCATCTAGTGCTCAAGGTGACAGTGTGGGTTTTCTAGATGGGAAAGGCTTACTTTAAGGTGTGTTGTTATAGCCCTACCATCGATTAGAGTGTCCAACCGGAGAGTAGTTAAGAGTAGTATCATAAAGAGAAGATATTTATATGAGAGTGTTCACTAGTGAAAGTATGATCCCTAGGCCTTGTTTCTAAGCATTGATACACCGTTTGCAATTAGATCTGTTACATGTTTGCTTGCTTCCATCTTTATTTTAGTTTTACTTTAGTCTTTTCCATGCCATCAAGCTATTTTCTATCATCGTTACCACTTATAATTATCCATACCACTTGTATTTCACTATCTCTTCGCCGAACTAGTGCACCTATACACCTAATAAGTGTATTGGGTCTGTTGGGGACACAAGAGACTTCTTGTATCTTGATTGCAGGGTTGCTTGAGAGGGGATACCTTTGACCACTTCCTCCCTGAGTTCGATAAACCTTGGGTAATCCACTTAAGGGAAAACTTGCTGTTGTTCTACAAACCTCTGCACTTGGAGGCCCAACAACTGTCTACAAGAATAGAAGTGTGTAGACATCAGTATGACTTAGGTAGTACGGAATTCCCCCTCAAAAAAAGGTAGTATGGAAGGAAGTGGAGTCACCAAGTTAAGGTATACGCCAAGCTGCGGTTTGGGTATACGCGTGTACGGAAGGCAGGACTATGGCCGGGGGCCACATACTCGATGCCAGGGAGAACAAACCCAAAAGGAAAAGTAGCCTTTGCTAGGGTCAACAAGCGAAAGGTTGGATTTGATTATCCGAACCCCCATCTACCGTGTGTAGTGGGCCGTGGTTTTTATCCTGGCGGATGTATTGATTCTTGTGGAGAAAGTGTGCAAACTCTATAGAGTATAATCTATTCGAATAGCCGTGTCCACGGTCAAGGACGGTTCGAAAGATGATGGCTAGGAGTACCCAAATGGTGGTGTTTGGAAAAAGGATGAAAGTATGGAGGTTCCGAGGGAACCTGAATCTAAAGTTTTGTTTTGACCAGAGGTTGTCAAAGTGGTTTAAAAAGGGTTTTTCTCCAAAACTATTTTCAAAAAGGTTTTCAACAAGGATATGGAGATATCCCGGATTATAAAATGGAGACATGTTTTTAAAACTCCTTTTCAACAAACATATAGAGATGCCATATCTACAAGAGAAATCTAGGCTTTTTCAAAACAACCCTAGATAGAGCTTTCTCGCCACAGCCAAATTGCATGACCTTGTTTAACTTATCTTGGTGGTTTGCGAGTACATTCAAACGTACTCATGGCTTTGTCCCTAGCTATTTACTTCTCCAGGCTTTCAGAGGTTTGACAACGGAAGGTTTAGGTGACGTCCCGCAAGCTAGGCCGTCCTCCCAGTCAGTCGCCTATAGGTTGAGGCATGATTAGGCCCTACGTCTGATGAAGCTCCGTTGCTGAAAGTTGTGTAGCCATAATGGCAACTATGTACGTCTTGTATTCATTATGTTTCGGATGCTGTAATGATACTTGTCAGTTATGCTCCACGACTCACTAATCATGGTAACGTGGATATTTACATAACAGGGATTTCTCGGATGTTAAATCCGGGGGACCCCACACAAACCACACATGGATCCACCAGCGTCATTGCATGTGTGTTCTTTCCACAACCCACATATGGATCCACCAGAGTCATTGTGTGTTTGTTCTTTTCACAGACCACATATGGATCCACTAGAGTCATTGCATGTATGTTCTTTCCACAAACCACATATGGATCCACCAGAGTCATTGCATGTGTGTTCTTCTCACAAATCACATATGGATCCACCAGAGTCATTGCATGTGTGTTCTTTTCATGAACCACATATGGATCCACTAGTGTCATTGCATGTGTGTTCTTGTAATGACAAACCACATACGGATCCACCAGTATCATTGCATGTGTGTTCTTGTAATGACAAACCACATATGGATCAACCAATGTCATTGCATGTGTGTTCTTGTAATGACAAAACACATATGGATCAACCAGTGTCATTGCATGTGTGTTCTTGTAATGACAAACCACATATGGATCAACCAATCTCATTGCATGTGTGTTCTTTTCATGAACCACATATGGATCCACCAGATTCATTAGATGTGTGTTCTTTACACAAAACACATATGGATCCACCAGTGTCATTGCATGTGTGTTCTTGTAATGACAAACCACATATGGATCCACTAGAATCATTGCATGAGTGTTCTTTCCACAAACCACATATGGATCAACCAATGTCATTGCATGTATGTTCTTTCCACAAACCACACATGGATCCACCAGAATCATGTCATGTGTGTTCTTCTCACAAACCACATGGATCCACCAATGTCATTGCATGTGTGTTCTTTCCACAACCCACATATGGATCAACCAATGTCATTGCCTGTGTGTTCTTTCCACAAACCACATATGGATCCACCGGTGTCATTGCATGTGTGTTCTTGTAATGACAAACCACATATGGTTCCACTAGAGTCATTGCATGTGTGTTCTTTCCACAAACCACATATGCATCCACCATAGTCATTGCATGTTTGTTCTTTTCACAAACCACATATGGATCCACTAGAGCCATTGCATGTGTGTTCATTTCCACATACCACATAAGGATCCACCAGAGTCATTGCATGTGTGTTCTTCTCACAAATGACATATGGATCCACCAGAGTCATTGCATGTGTGTTCTTTTCATGAACCGCATATGGATCCACCAATGTCATTGCATGTGTGTTCTTTTAATAAACCACAGCAAGATTCATTGCATGTCTGTTCTTTCATTAACCACAGCTAGATTCATTGCATGTCTGTTCTTTTCACAAACCACATATGGATCCGACAGAGTCATTGGATGTGTGTTCTATTCACAAACCACATATGGATCCACTAGTTTCATTGAAATGTGTGTTCTTTTCACAAACCACATGGATCCACCAATGTCATTGCATGTGTGTTCTTGTAATCACAAACCACATATGGATCCACCGTTGTCATTTCATGTGTGTTCTTTTCACAAACCACATATAGATCCTCCGGAGTCATTGCATGTGTGTTCTTTTCATTAACCATAGCTAGAGTCATTGCATGTGTGATCTTTTCACAAACCAGATGGATCCACTAGAGTCATTTCATGTGTATTATTTTCATTAACCACAGCTAGAGTCATTGAAATGTGTGTTCTTTTCACAAACCACATGGATCCACCAATCTCATTGCATGTGTGTTCTTGTAATCACAAACCACATATGGATCCCCCGGTGTCATTTCATGTGTTTTTTTTTCACAAACCAAATATGGATCCTCCAAAGTCATTACATGTGTGTTCTTTTCATTAACCACAACTAGAGTCATTGCACGTGTGATCTTTGTACAAACCACATATGGATCCACTAGAGTAATTGGATGTGTGTTCTTTCCACAAACCACACATGGATACACCAGTGTCATCGAAATGTGTGTTCTTCTCACAAAATACATGGATCCACCAATGTCATTACATGTGTGTTCTTTCCACAACCCACATATGTATCAACCAGTGTCATTGCATGTGTGTTCTTTCCATAAACCACATATGGATCCACCTGAGTCATCGCATGTGTGTTCTTGTAATGAACCACATATGGATCCACCAATTCCATTGCATGTGTGTTATTTTCATGAACCACATATGGATCCACTAGATTCATTGCATGTGTGTTCTCGTAATGAACCTCATATGGATCCACCAGTGTCACTTCATGTGTGTTCTTGTAATGACAAACCACATATGGATCCACCAGTGTCATTTCATGTGTGTTCTTTCCACAAACCACATATGGATCAACCAATGTCATTCCATGTATGTCCTTTCCACACACCACACATGGATCCACCAGTCATTGCATATCTGTTCTTTTCACAAACCAGATGGATCCACCAGAGTCATTGCATGTGTGTTCTTTTCATTAACCACAGCTAAAGTCATTGCATGTGTGTTCTTGTAATGAACCACATATGGATCCACCAGTTTCATTGCATGTTTGTTCTTGTAATCACAAAACCATAAATGGATCCACTAGAGTCATTGCATGTGTGTTCTTTCAACAAACCACATATGGATCAACCAATGTCATTGCATGTATGTTCATTCCACAAACCACACATGGAACCACCAGAGTCATTGCATGTGTGTTCTTCTCACAAACCACATGGATCCGCCAATGTCATTGCATGTGTGTTCTTTCCACAACCCACATATGGATCAACCAATGTCATTGCATGTGTGTTCTTTCCACAAACCACATATGGATCCACTAGTGTCATTACATGTGTGTTCTTGTAATGACAAAACACATATGGATCAACCAGTGCCATTGCATGTGTGTTCTTGTAATGACAAAGCACATATGGATCAACCATTGCATGTGTGTTCTTTCCACAAACCACGTATGGATCCACCAGTGTCATTGCTTGTGTGCTCTTTTAATGACAAACCACATATGGATCCACTAGAGTCATTGCATGTGTGTTCTTTCCACAAACGACATATGGATCCACCAATGTCATTGCATGTATGTTCTTCCACAAACCACACATGGATCCACCAGAGTCATTGCATGTGTGTTCTTCTCACAAACCACATGGATCCACCAATGTCATTGCATGTGTGTTCTTTCCACAACACACATATGGATCCACCAGTGTCATTGCATGTGTGTTCTTGTAATAAACCGCATATGGATCCACCAGTGTCATTGCATGTGTGTCCTTTTAATAAACCACAACTAGAGTCATTGCATGTCTGTTCTTTTCATTAACCACAGCTAGATTCATTGCATGTCTGTTCTTTTCACAAACCACATATGGATCCAACAGAGTCATTGGATGTGTGTTCTTTTCACAAACCACATATGGATCCACCAGTGTCATTGAAATGTAAGTTCTTTTCACAAACCACATGGATCCACCAATCTCATTGCATGTGTGTTCTTGTAATCACAAACCACATATGGATCCACCGGTGTCATTTCATGTGTCTTTTTTTCACAAACCACATATGGATCCTCCAGAGTCATTACATGTCTGTTCTTTTCATTAACCATAGCTATAGTCATTGCATGTGTGACCTTTTCACAAACCACATGGATCGACCAGAGTCATTGCACGTGTGTTCTTTTCATTAACCACAGCTAGAGTCATTGCATGTGTGTTCTTTCCACAAACCACATATGGATCCACCAGAGTAATCGGATGTGTGTTCTTTCCACAAACCACACATGGATCCACCACTGTCATTGAAATGTGTGTTCTTCTCACAAACCACATGGATCCACCAATGTCATTGCATGTGTGTTCTTTCCATAACCCACATATGTATCAACCAGTGTCATTGCATGAGTGTTCTTTCTAGAAACCACATATGGATCCACCAGAGTCATTGCATGTGTGTTCTTGTAATGAACCACATATGAATCCACCAATTCCATTGCATGTGTGTTCTTTTCATGAACCACATATGGATCCACTAGAGTCATTACATGCGTGTTCTTGTAATGAACCACATATGGATCCACGAGTGTCACTGCATGTGTGTGTTCTTGTAATGACAAAGCGCATATGGATCCACCAGTGTCATTGCATGTGTGTTCTTTCCACACACCATATATTGATCCACCAGTCATTGCATGTCTGTTCTTTTCATTAACCATAGATAGAGTCATTGCATGTATGTTATTTTCACAAACCACGTGGATCCACCAGAGTCATTGCATGTGTGTTCTTTTCATTAACCACAGCTAGAGTCATTGCATCTGTGTTCTTGTAATGAACCACATATGGATCCACCAGTGTCATTGCATGTTTGTTCTTGTAATCACAAACCATATATGGATCCACTAGAGTCATTGCATGTGTGTTCTTTCCAAAAAAAACACATATGGATCAACCAATGTCATTGCATGTATGTTCTTTCCACAAACCACACATGGATCCACCAGAGTCATTGCATGTGTGTTCTTCTCACAAACCACATGGATCCGCCAGTGTCATTGCATGTGTGTTCTTTCCACAAACCACATATGGATTAACCAATGTCATTGCATGTGTGTTCTTTCCACAAACCGCATATGGATCCACTAGTGTCATTGCATGTGTGTTCTTGTAATGACAAACCACACATGGATCCACTAGAATCATTGCATGTGTGTTTTTTCCACAACCCACATATGGATCCACCAGAGTCATTGTGTGTTTGTTCTTTTCACAAACCACATATGGATCCACTAGAGTCATTGCATGTATGTTCTTTCCACAAACCGCATATGGATCCACCAGAGTCATTGCATGTGTGTTCTTCTCACAAATCACATATGGATCCACCAGTGTCATTGCATGTGTGTTCTTGTAATGAAAAACCACACATGGATCCACCAGTGTCATTGCATGTGTGTTTTTTCCACAACCCACATATGGATCCACCAGAGTCATTGTGTGTTTGTTCTTTTCACAAACCACATATGGATCCACTAGAGTCATTGCATGTATGTTCTTTCCACAAACCGCATATGGATCCACCAGAGTCATTGCATGTGTGTTCTTCTCACAAATCACATATGGATCCACCAGTGTCATTGCATGTGTGTTCTTGTAATGAAAAACCACATATGGATCCACCAGTGTCATTGCATGTGTGTTCTTTCCACAAAACACATATGGATCAACCAATTTGATTGCATGTGTGTTCTTTTCATGAACTACATTTGGATCCACCAGAGTCATTGCATGTTTGTTATTTCCACAAACCACATATGGATCCACCAGTGTCATTGCATGTGTGTTCTTGTAATGACAAACCACATATGGATCCACTAGAGTCATCGCATGTGTGTTCTTGATACATTGCAAATGTATCTATAATTTTTGATGTTCCATGCTTGGTTTTATCCACTTTCTTGTGTTTGGTTCCAACTTTGGAGTACTTTTCATATGATTTATTGGACTAACCTATTAACAAGAGCCACATTGCCAGCTGCCTGTTTTCTGCTGTTTTTGGTTCCCGGAAAGTCAAAAAATGAATATTCTTAGAATTGGACGGGACAAAAGCCAAAGTTCCTATTTTTCGGAAGTCATCAAGTGCCAGGATACGAGAAGGAGAGGGGCCAGAGGGCGGCCACACCACCTGGCTACGCGGCCAGGCCTGGCCCGCGCCAGGGTGTGGTGTGGCCGCTCCCGGCACCCCCTCGGCCTCTCCTTCCGACTATATATTGCCCTCGGGACGAAAACCCTAAGGAACCGATCACAAATCCACGAAAGAGTCTATAGCCGCCGTCATCTACATCCCTAGATCGGGAGGGATCTGAAGCTCTTCCCGGCACCCTGCCGGAGAGGGGAATTCACACTGGAGGCCTTCTTCATCACCATGCAAGCCTCCGGTGTCATGCGTGAGTAGTTCATCCTTGGACTATGGATCCATGTAGTAGCTAGATGGCTGGTTCTCCACCTTTGTGCTTTCATGTCTAGATCTTGTGAGCTCCGTTCATAATCAAGATCATCTATTTGTAATTCTGCATGTTGTGTTTGCGGGGATCCGATGGATATTGAGATGCTATTTCATATTGATTATTGATTCTATCATTCTGTGTTATTTGTAATCTTGCATGCTTTCCGTTGTTAGTAGCTATCTTGGCCAAGTAGATGCTAACAACTCCAAGAGTTAGTATTTATGCTCGATAGTGGGTTCATGCCTCTGGTAATCTGGGGAAGTGACATAAATCTCTAAGGTACTAAATGTGTTGTTGGTACTAGGGAGAAAACAACAATCCTTTGTGCATAGAACAATCGTATTGTTTACTTTACATGCAGTTCGTAAAGCAATAATCTGTTGCTTGCAACTTAATACTGGAGGGGGTTCGGATGATAACCTGAAGGTGGATTATTAGTCATAGAGGCAGTTGGATGGCGGTCTATATATAATGTTGTAATGCCCAATCAAGTCTCAAAGGAGTCAAGCTGATTAGTCTATGCATGTATTGCTTTCTCGGTGTTTGTCAATTGTCCCGCTGTAATTTGTTCACCCAGCATGTTATCTATCTTAAGGAGAGCCACCTCTAGTGAACTATGGATCCCGGTCCCTTTCTTTACATACAATCTATAAACTGTTTACTGCTTTGTGTTTACTTTCTGCAAACTTTTACTTCTTTCCATTCGATACGTTTAATCCTTTGTTTTCCGCAAAACATGGTGAGATTGACAACCTCGTCGCAAGTTGGGGACAAAGTTATGTGGTTGTGTTGTGCATGTCTCCACGTTGCTACTAGCACCGGTAGTGCGCCCTGCCAAAGCTCAGCTAGTAACACCTTTGGGGTGTTTCCTTGCTCCTACTGGTTTGATTAAACCTTGGTTTCATACTGAGGGAAACTTGCTGCTGTGCTCATCATACCTTCCTCTTGGGGTTCCCAACAAGCTCTACATCAACCACGCACCAGCACTTTTCTGGGGCTTGTGCACTGAGCCATCAAGCATTTTTCTGGCGCCGTTGCCGGGGAGTCAAGGACATCTTCACAAGGGGAGTCCCTCATAACCAATCTCTTTACTTTGTTGTTTTTGTTTTGCTTAGTTTTCTTTTTGCTTTGTTTGCTTGTTTTGTTATCAAAAACACAAAAAAATTAGTTTTACTAGTTTGCTTTCTTATTTGAAAACCCAAAAAAATGACTACTCTTGAAAACACTAAGTTGTGTGACTTCACTAGCACCAACAACAATGATTTTATGAGCACACCTATTGCTCCACCTATGCCTGAAAATACTTTCTTTGAGATAAAACCTGCTGTACTCAATCTTGTTATGAGAGAGCAATTTTCTGGTATTGGTAATGAAGATGCTACTTCCCATCTAAATAACTTTGTTGAACTTTGTGAGATGCAAAAGCATAGGGATATAGATGGTGATATTATTAAGCTGAAATTGTTTCCTTTCTCTTTGAGAGTAAAAGCTAAAGAATGGTTGAATTCCTTAACTAGGAATAGTATTGATTCTTGGACTAAATGCAAAGATGCTTTCATTGGAAAATACTATCCTCCTGCTAAGATTATATCTATGAGAAGTGAAATAATGAAGTTTAAACAACTTGATAATGAACATGTTGCTGAAGCTTGGGAAAAAATGAAATCTTTGGTAAAGAATTGTCCCACTCATGGACTGACTGCTTAGATGATCATCCAAAAAATTTATGCAGGATTGAACTATTCTTCAAGGAATCTATTGGATTCTGATGCTGGAGGTACCTTTATGACCATCACATTGGGTGCTGCAACAAAACTTTTGGACAATATGATGGTTAATTATTCTAAATGGCATACTAAGAGAGCTCCACAAGGTAGGAAGGTAAATTCTATTGAGGAAACTTCCTCCTTGAGTGATAAGATTGATATTATTATGTCTATGCTTGTTAATGGGAAAGCCCATATTGATCCAAATAATGTTCCTTTAGCCTCTTTGGTTGCTCAAGAAGAGCAAGTTGATGTGAACTTCATAAGAAATAACAATTTTGGCAACAATGTTTATGGTAATAATGCTTATAGGAACAATTTTGGTAACAACAATTATAAGCCATTCCCTCCCAACAATGGTAATGCTTATGGAAATTCTTACAACAATAATAAGAGTGCTCCCTCTGAACTTGAAGTTATGCTTAAAGAGTTTATTAGTAAACAAACTGCTTTCAATAAAACTATCGAGGAAAAACTCTCTAATGTTGAAAGAAATATAGCATATTTGGCTGAAGCTCAATCTTCTTTGAATAAAATGGCTGCTAAACCTGAAACTAATGAGAATCCCTTTGCAGCTACTAATGCTATACAAGTAAGAATTGATGAAAATGTTAGACTATTAGCTGAATTACATGCTAAGTGGGAAAGAGAAGATGAAATTGCTAGAAACATTAGTGTTTCTACTATTACCACCACTAGTGTTGAGGCTAGTAATAGTTCTACTACTTTAGATGATAAAGTTGATTTTGATCTTGATGGTTGCAATATCTCTGAAGTTATTAAGTTCCTACAAAAGCTTGCTAAAAGTCCTAATGCTAGTGTTATGAACATGGCTTTTACAAAACACATTACTGATGCTCTCATAAAGATTAAAGAAGAAAAGATGAAACATAAAGCTTCTATTCCTATAAAACAAGAAGATGGCTGGGAACCCATCATTAATATGAAAGTGAATGACTTTGATTTCAAAGCTTTGTGTGATCTTGATAGTAGTGTTTCTATTATGCCTAGAAGGATTTATGATATGCTTGATTTGCCTCCTCTTGAAGATTGTTATTTGAATGTCCCACTTGATGATAATGCTAAAAAGAAACTCATGGGGAGTCTTGATGATGTTCTTATTATGGTTAACGATTCCTATGTCCCCGTTGATTTCTATGTTTTGGATGTTGAATACAATGCTTCTTGTCCTATTACTTTGGGAAGACCTTTTCTTAGAATTGTTGGTGCTATCATTGATATGAAAGAAGGCACCATTAAATATCACCTCCCACTCAATAAAGGTATAGAACACTTCCCTAAAAAGAGAGAAAAGATTTCTTTTGCTTCTCCTATGAAAACAAAATTTGGTCTTAATGCTTCTTCATTTGTGAACACTTGATTCTTTCTTTGCTTCTTATGCCTAACTTAAAGGCGTTAAAGAAAAGTACTTATTGGGAGATAACCCAAAAGTTTTAGATGAGTCTTGGAAGTTATTACCTTTGTAATAACCTCTCCTTATACTTTTTATTTGCTTTTTGTGCCAAGAGTAACCTCTAATGAGAGAGAAGTAATGATTAGGAAAGTTGCTGTCCCGAAACAGATTTTTGTTCTTCACCATAAAAATTTGTGATACAGCTCTGTATGTCAGATTGACATGTAATGTTTTGTGCTTATGCCCCAGGTTGTTATCTAACTTTCGTTAGTTCAATACTTTTTGATTTGAGCAACAGAAGGTCTTTGAAAAAATTCGTCTTTACCTGCTGGTCTGTTTTGACAGATTTCTACCATTTTCTGCATTTGCTTCTTGTTGGTTCCTTTTTGAGTTCTTTTGGGGAATTGAGATTTTTGAGGGAAGTGCTACAGTAGCTAGTGTTCTAATGAAAGTTTATTTGTTGTTAGAACTGAACCTTAAGACTTATTTATCTTGAGTGCACTAATGTTGCTAATAAAGATTGTGTGAAGTTTTGTATGAAGGAAATATTTCAGGTGTATGGAATGAATGAGTAATGATATGAAGGATAAACTAAAGCTCAAGCTTGGGGATGCCACGCGTGTCACCCCAAGAAATATCCAAGAAGTACAAGCATCAAAGCTTGGGGATTCCCAAGGCATCCCCTTCTTCATCAATAAAAATTCCAGGCTCTTCCAAACGCTTCATTTTTATTGTTTCATGCACAGTTGTGTTGTTCTTGGAGCGTCTTCTTTTTTGTTTTGGTTTTGGTTTTTCTTTTGCTTGGTTTTCTTAGTTTTCTGAATAAATTGGTTGGACCCCCTCTTTCATACATTGGTTTGCAAATAGTTTGGTTTTATTTGGAAAGAGTAGGAAAGTTCATGCTTATGTGGTAAAAAGAGCTCGTTTTTGACTGTGGCCTATGCTCTGTCATGCCATGCTTGATATTGTTTTGGCTTTATGCTTAGTATTATTTGCTGTAGCATGACTTGTTATAAACAATTGATATTTCTTAATGTGCCTTGGATGAATCATGTGTTGTTTTAGCATATTAAAGCATAGTATAGTGGTATTTTCTTTTGATGCTTTATTTGGGTTGACTTGGCACATGCTCACACCATGTTATGACTATCTCAAGTCACCATAAGCCTTTATGATCCTTTAGTTTTCAACTTGTAGTATCACTTTATGCTTTGATCAATGATGTTTTGTCGCTCTGCATGATTATGGCCATTATTGCTCTCTTAGTTTGTCGCCCCAAATGCTTGCTAGCCTCCACAACAAAGTATGAGTTCCACTCATGCATCCAACTCCCTAAACCAAGTTATTCCAAAGAGTCCACCATACCTACCTACTAGCTCATGCTATTCCAAGTATATTCATGCTTTTGTTTACCTTCCAAATTAAACTTGTTATGAGAAAACTAGTGATTAAAGCTCTCACGAACTTGATGGCACACTTTACCTTTTGCATCTAATAAACTTGAACCATTGGGTCCTTCTTTGTTGTGTATATGCTTGTGCTTTATAAGTTGAAATTAGAAGAACCATGTTTCATGGGGAACGCTTTCAACATTGCACTTGTACTTTGTACCCCGTTGATATCATGTTCTTTTGCTTACGGATCCCGGCGATGTGAAATAAAAGTGGAACTTGTAAGATCATGGAGTTTGTATGTGTGTTAGAGAAACGCCTAGGCCACTAGCCTAAGCCATGCCTAATCATGGTGGAAACTTGCAGCATCACCATAATGAGCACTCTATGAAGCATCCTCAATAAAAACCTATGCAAATAGCAAATAAAAAGATCGCTGACATGCTCATTGTCTGCTTGCCTTGTCATTTTGTTTATGGGAAAGCTCCCGTATCATGTGCAAGGGGTACCCCGTTGGCGGTTCTTAATGATACACATATACTTACAATGACAAGAGCTTACTCGTGACTAAAGTTGAGTAGCATGAGGATCGATCTTCGTAAGTAAGGGGCACGAGATTTTGGTTTATAACTTGTCAAGCATATCCTCTTAGTTGTGTCAGTTTAACCTTAATCACCTTAAAGATGCTTATGATAGGGGCAATGAGAGCTGAAAACCATAAGTACCATAATTTTTGGAAGCTCTTTATGAGACTTGAATCCCTACTTCCTTTTACAAAAGGCCTTTCTTCCACCATTATATTGAGTCTCCACATTCTATCTTTATGCACCTACTTTGAGAGCATAGTGGCCATTCTTAGTTCTATGTGCATTGTCCCAAGACTAGTTCATTGATGCATAACTTGATATTGCTTGTTTTAAACTATTGTATCTAGTCACTCTTATGAACTTTGAAGGTGTCCACTACATTTATATTTGCTACTCTATTGAGGGACAAGCTGAATACTATTATGCTATGTTTTCTTTATGTGAAACAAACAAACGTCTTGCAAAGCATTGTTATTCATGAATCTTTTGTTTGTACCTTTTCATGTTGCATCATAGTTTCTTTTGCTTATTCCTAGAACTTTGTATTTCATGTTATGATTGAAGTACGATGATCCCAGATTTGAATGTTTTACAAATACTTTGATCAAGTTTATGATGGTGCATGTCACCTCAAAAATTATTCTTTCTTTTTATCACTTACCTACTCGAGGACGAGCAAGAGTTAAGCTTGGCGATGTTGATACATTGCAAATGTATCTATAATTTTTGATGTTCCATGCTTGGTTTTATCCACTTTCTTGTGTTTGGTTCCAACTTTGGAGTACTTTTCATATGATTTCTTGGACTAACCTATTAACAAGAGCCAAAGTGGCAGCTGCCTGTTTTCTGCTGTTTTTGGTTCCAGGAAAGTCAAAAAATGAATATTGTCGGAATTGGACGGGACAAAAGCCAAAGTGCCTATTTTTCCGGAAGTCATCAAGTGCCGGAATACGAGACGGAGAGGGGCCAGAGGGCGGCCACACCACCTGGCCGCGCGGCCAGGCATGGCCCATGCCAGGGGGTGGTGTGGCCGCTCCCGGCACCCCCTCGGCTTCTCCTTCTAACTATATATTGCTCTCGGGATGAAAAACCTAAGGACCCAATCAAAAATCCACGAAAGAGTCTATAGCCACCGTCATCTCCATCCCTAGATCGGGAGGGATCTGAAGCTCTTCCCCGTACCCTGTCGGAGAGGGGAATTCACCCTGGAGGCCTTCTTCATCACCATGCAAGCCTCCGGTATGATGCGTGAGTAGTTCATCCTTGGACTACGGATCCATGTAGTAGCTAGATGGCTGGTTCTCCTCCTTTGTGCTTTCATGTCTAGATCTTGTGAGCTCCGTTCATGATCAAGATCATCTATTTGTAATTCTGCATGTTGTGTTTGCGGGGATCCGATGGATATTGAGATGCTATTTTAGATTGATTATTGATTCTATCATGTCTTTGTTATTTGTGATCTTGCATGCTTTCCGTTGTTAGTAGCTATCTTGGCAAAGTAGATGCTAGCAACTCCAAGAGTTAGTATTTATGCTTGATAGTGGGTTAATGCCTCTGGTAATCTAGGGAAGTGACAGAAATCTCTAAGGTACTAGATGTGTTGTTGCTACTAAGGAGAAAACAACAATGCTTTGTTCATAGAACAATCGTATTGTTTACTTTACACGCAGTTCGTAAAGCAATAATCTGTTGCTTGCAACTTAATACTGGAGGGGGTTCGGATGATAACCTGAAGGTGGATTATTAGTCATATATGTAGTTGGATGGCGGTCTAAGCATAATGTTGTAATTCCCAATCAAGTCTCAAAGGAGTCAAGATGATTAGTATATGCATGGATTGCTTTCTCGGTGTTTCTCAATTGCCCCTCTATAATTTTTTCACCCAGCATGTTATCTATCTTAAGGAGAGCCACCTCTAGTGAACTATGGATCCCGGTCCTTTTCTTTACATACAATCTATAAACTGTTTACTGCTTTGTGTTTACTTTCTGCAAACTTTTACTTCTTTCCATTCGATACGTTTAATCCTTTGTTTTCCGCAAAACACGGTGACATTGACAACCTCATCGCAAGTTGGGGACAAAGTTCTGTGGTTGTGTTGTGCAGGTCTGCACGTTGCTATTAGCACCGGTAGTGCGCCCTGCCACAGCTCAGCTAGTAACACCTTTGGGGTGTTTCCTTGCTCCTACTGGTTCAATTAAACCTTGGTTTCATACTGAGGGAAACTTGCTGCTGTGCTTATCATACCTTCCTCTTGGGGTTCCCAACGAGCTCTACATCAACCACGCACCAACACTTTTCTGGGCGCCGTGCACTGAGCTATCAGTTCTTTCCACAAACCACATATGGATCAACCAATGTCATTGCATGTATGTTATTTCCACAAACCACACATGGATCCACCAGAGTCATTCCATGTGCGTTCTTCTCACAAACCACATGGATCCACCAATTTCATTGCATGTGTGTTCTTTCCACAACCCACAAATGGATCAACCAATGTCATTGCATGTGTGTTCCTTCCACAAACCACATATGGATCGACCAATGTAATTGCATGTGTGTTCTTTCCACAAACCGCATATGGATCCACCAGTGTCATTGCATGTGTGTTCTTGTAATGACAAACCACAAATGGATCCACTAGAGTCATTGCATGTGTGTTCTTTCCACAACCCACATATGGATCCACCAGAGTCATTGTGTGTTTGTTCTTTTCACAAACCACATATGGATCCACTAGAGAAATTGCATGTATTATATTTCCACAAACCGCATATGGATCCACCAGAATCATTGCATGTGTGTTCTTCTCACAAATCACATATGGATCCACCAGAGTCATTGCATGTGTGTTCTTTTCATGAACCACATATGGATCCACCAGTGTCATTGCATGTGTGTTCTTGTAATGACAAACCACATATGGATCCACCAATGTCATTGCATGTGTGTTCTTTCCACAAAACACATATGGATCAACCAATTTCATTGCATGTGTGTTCTTTTCATGAACTACATATGGATCCACCAAAGTCATTGCATGTGTGTTCTTTTCATGAACCACATATGGATCCACCAGTGTCATTGCATGTGTGTTCTTGTAATGACAAACCACATTTGGATCCACCAATGTCATTGCATGTGTGTTCTTTCCACAAAACACATATGGATCAACCAATTTCATTGCATGTGTGTTCTTTTCATGAACTACATACGGATCCACCAGAGTTATTGCATGTGTGTTATTTCCACAAACCACATATGGATCCACCAGTGTCATTGCATTTGTGTTCTTGTAATGACAAACCACATGTGGATCCACTAGAGTCATTGCATGTGTGTTCTTTCCACAAACCACATATGGATCAACTAATGTAATTGCATGTATGTTATTTCCACAAACCACACATGGATCCACCAGAGTCATTCCATGTGCGTTCTTCTCACAAACTACATGGATCCACCAATGTCATTGCATGTGTGTTCTTTCCACAACCCACATATGGATCAACCAATGTCACTACATGTGTGTTCTTTACACAAACCAAATATGGATCCACCAATGTCATTTCATGTGTGTTCTTGTAATAACAAACCACACATGGATCCACTAGAGTCATTGCATGTGTGTTCTTTCCACAAACCACATATGGATCCACCAGAGTCATTGCATGTTTGTTCTTTTCACAAACCACATATGGAAACACTAGATTCATTGCATGTGTATTCTTTCCACAAACCACATATGGATCCACTAGAGTAATTGCATGTGTGTTATCCTCACAAATCACATATGGATCCACCAGAGTCATTGCATGTGTGTTCTTTTCATTAACCACATATGGATCCACCAGTGTCATTGCATGTGTGTTCTTTTAATAAACCATAGCTAGAGTCATTGCATCTCTCTTCTTTTCATTAACCACAACTAGAGTCATTGCATGTTTGTTATTTTCACAAACCACATATGGGTCCACTAGAGTCATTGGATGTGTGTTCTTTTCACAAACCACATATGGATCCACCAGTGTCATTGAAATGTGTGTTCTTTTCACAAACCACATGGATCCACCAATGTCATTGCATGTGTGTACTTGTAATGACAAACCACATATGGATCCACCGGTGTCATTGCATGTGTGTTCTTTTCACAAACCAGATATGTATCCACCAGAGTCATTGCATGTCTGTTCTTTTCACAAACCACATATGGATCCACCACTAGAGTCATTGGATGTGTGTTCTTTTCACAAACCACATATGGATCTCCCAGTGTCACTGAAATGTGTGTTCTTTTCACAAACCACATGGATCCACCAATGTCATTGCATGTGTGGTCTTGTAATGACAAACCACATATGGATCCAGTTGTGTCATTGCATGTGTGTTCTTTTCACAAACCACATATGGGTCCACCAGAGTCATTGCATGTATGTTCTTTTCATTAACCACAGCTTGAGCCATTACATGTCTGTTCTTTTCACAAACCACATGGATCCACCAGATTCATTGCATGTGTGTTCTTTTCATTAACCACAACTAGATTCATTGCATGTATGTTCATTGCACAAACCACATATGGATCCACTAGAGTCATTGCATGTGTGTTCTTTCCAAAAACCACGTATGGATCAACCAATGTAATTGCATGTATGTTATTTCCACAAACCACACATGGATCCACCAGAGTCATTCCATGTGTGTTCTTCTCAAAAACTACATGGATCCACCAATGTCATTGCATGTGTGTTCTTTCCATAACCCACATATGGATCAACCAATGTCATTGCATGTGTGTTCTTTCCACAAACCAAATATGGATCCACTAATGTCATTGCATGTGTGTTCTTGTAATAACAAACCACACATGGATCCACTAGTGTCATTGCATGTGTATTTTTTCCACAAACCACATATGGATCCACCAGAGTCATTGCATGTTTGTTCTTTTCACAAACCACATATGGAAACACTATAATCATTGCATGTGTATTCTTTCCACAGACCACATATGGATCCACTAGAGTAATTGCATGTGTGTTCTTCTCACAAATCACATATGGATCCACCAGAGTCATTGCATGTGTGTTCTTTTCATTAACCACATATGGATCCACCAGTGTCATTGCATGTGTGTTCTTTTAATAAACCATAGCTAGATTCATTGCATCTCTGTTCTTTTCATTAACCACAACTAGAGTCATTGCATGTCTGTTCTTTTCACAAACCACATATGGATCCACCGGTGTCATTGCATGTGTGTTCTTTCCACAAACCACATATGGGTCAACCAATGTCATTGAATGTGTGTTCTTTCCACAAACCGCATATGGATCCACCAGTGTCATTGCATGTGTGTTCTTGTAATGACAAACCACACATGGATCCACTAGAGTCATTGCATGTGTGTACTTTCCACAACCCACATATGGATCCACCAGAGTCATTCTGTGTTTGTTCTTTTCACAAACCACATATGGATGCACTAGAGTCATTGCATGTATGTTATTTCCACAAACCGCATATGGATCCACCACAGTCATTGCATGTGTGTTCTTCTCACAAAACACATATGGATCCACCAGAGTCATTGCATGTGTGTTCTTCTCATGAACCACATATGGATCCAGCAGTGTCATTGCATGTGTGTTCTTGTAATGAAAAACCACATATGGATCCATCAATGTCATTGCATGTGTGTTCTTTCCACAAAACACATATGGATCAACCAATTTCATTGCATGTGTGTTCTTTTCATGAACTACATACGGATCCACCAGAGTCATTGCATGTGTGTTATTTCCACAAACCACATATGGATCCACCAGTGTCATTGCATGTGTGTTCTTGTAATGACAAACCACATATGGATCCAGTAGAGTCATTGCATGTGTGTTCTTTCCACAAACCACATATGGATCAACCAATGTAATTGCATGTATGTTATTTCCACAAACCACACATGGATCCACCAGAGTCATTCCATGTGCGTTCTTCTCACAAACTACATGGATCCACCAATGTCATTACATGTGTGTTCTTTCCACAACCCACATATGGATCAACCAATGTCACTACATGTGTGTTCTTTCCATAAACCAAATATGGATCCACCAATGTCATTGCATGTGTGTTCTTGTAATAACAAACCACACATGGATCCACTAGAGTCATTGCATGTGTGTTCTTTCCACAAACCACATATGGATCCACCAGAGTCATTGCATGTTTGTTCTTTTCACAAAACACATATGGAAACACTAGAGTCATTGCATGTGTATTCTTTCCACAAACCACATATGGATCCACTAGAGAAATTGCATGTGTGTTCTTCTCACAAATCACATATGGATCCACCAGAGTCATTGCATGTGTGTTCTTTTCATTAACCACATATGGATCCACCAGTGTCATTCCATGTGTGTTCTTTTAATAAACCATAGCTAGAGTCATTGCATCTCTCTTCTTTTCATTAACCACAACTAGAGTCATTGCATGTCTGTTCTTTTCACAAACCACATATGGGTCCACCAGAGTCATTGGATGTGTGTTCTTTTCACAAACCACATATGGATCCACCAGTGTCATTGAAATGTGTGTTCTTTTCACAAACCATATGGATCCACCAATGTCATTGAAGGTGTGGTCTTGTAATGACAAACCACATATGGATCCACCGGTGTCATTGCATGTGTGTTCTTTTCACAAACCAGATATGTATCCACCAGAGTCATTGCATGTCTGTTCTTTTCATTAACCACAGCTTGAGCCATTGCATGTCTGTTCTTTTCACAAACCACATGGATCCACCAGATTCATTCCATGTGTGTTCTTTTCATTAACCACAACTAGATTCATTGCATGTGGGTTCATTCCACAAACCACATATGGATCCACCAGAGTCATTGTATTGTCTGTTCTTCTCACAAACCGCAGCTAGAGTCATTGCATGTTTGTTCTTTTCACAAACCACATATGGATCCACTAGAGTCATTGGATGTGTGTTCTTTCCACAAACCACACATCGATCCACCAGTGTCATTGAAATGTGTGTTCTTATGACAAACCACATGGACCCACCAATGTCATTGCATGTGTGTTCTTTCCACAACCCACATATGGATCAAACAATGTCATTGCATGGGTGTTCTTTCCACAAACCACATATGTATCCACCAGAGTCATTGCATGTGTGTTCTTGTAATGAACCACATATGGATCCACCAATGCCATTGCATGTCTGTTCTTTTCATGAACCACATATGGATCCACTAGAGTCATTGCATGCATGTTCTTGTAATGAACCACATATGGATCCACTAGTGTCATTGCATGTGTGTTCTTGTAATGACGAACCACGTATGGATCCACCAGTGTCATTGCATGTGTGTTCTTTCCACAAACCACATATGGATCCACCAGTGCCATTGCATGTGTGGTCTTGTAATGACAAACCACACATGGATCCACCAGAGTCATTGCATGTGTGTTCTTTCCACAACCCACATATGGATCCCCTAGAGTCATTGCTTGTTTTTTCTTTGCACAAACCACATATAGATCCACTAGGGTCATTTCATGTATGTTCTTTCCATAAACCACATATGGATCCACCAGAGTTATTGCATGTGTGTTCTTCTCAAAAATCACATATGGATCCACTAGAGTCATCGCATGTGTGTTATTTTCATGAACCACATATGGATCCACCAGTGTCATTGCATGTGTGTTATTTAATAAACCATAGCTAGAGTCATTGCATGTCTGTTCTTTTTATTAACCATAGCTAGAGTCATTGCATGTCTGTTCTTTTTATTAACCATAGCTAGAGTCATTGCATGTCTGTTCTTTTGACAAACCACATATGGATCCACTAGAGTCACTGGATGTGTGTTCTTTTCACAAACCACATATGGATCCACCAGTGTCATTGAAATGTCTGTTCTTTTAACAAGCCACATGGATCCACCAATGTCATTGCATGTGTGTTCTTGTAATGACAAACCACATATGGATCCACCGGTGTCATTGCATGTGTGTTCTTTTCACAAACGACATATTGATCCACCAGTGTCATTGAAATGTGTGTTCTTTCCATAAACCACATATGGATCCACCAGAGTCATTTCATATGTGTTCTTGTAATGATAAACCACAAATGGATCCACCAATGCCATTGCATGTGTCTTCTTTTCATGAACCACATCTGGATCCACCAGAGTCATTGCATGCGTGTTCTTGTAATGAACAACATATGGATCCACTAGTGTCATTGCATGTGTGTTCTTGTAATGACAAACCATATATGGATCCACCAGTGTCATTGCATGTGGGTTCTTTCCACAAAACACATATGGATCAACCAATGTCATTGCATGTATGTTCTTGTAATAAAAAAACCACACATGGATCCACCAGAGTCATTGCATGTGTGTTCTTCTCACAAGCCACATGGATCCACCAATGTCATTTCATGTGTGTTCTTGTAATGACAAACCACATATCGATCCACCTGTGTCATTGCATGTGTGTTCTTGTAATAACAGACCACATATGGATCAACCAATGTCATTGCATGTGTGTTCATTCCACAACCCACATATGGATCAACCAATGTCATTGCATGTCTGTTCTTTTCACAAACCACATATGGATCCACCAGAGTCATTGGATGTGTGTTCTTTTCACAAACCACATATGGATCTACCAGTGTCACTGAAATGTGTGTTCTTTTCACAAACCACATGGATCCACCAATGTCATTGCATGTGTGGTCTTGTAATGACAAACCACATATGGATCCACCGGTGTCATTGCATGTGTGTTCTTTTCACAAACCACATATGGATCCACCAGTGTCATTGCATGTCCGTTCTTTTCATTAACCACAGCTTGAGCCATTACATGTCCGTTCTTTTCACAAACCACATGGATCCACCAGATTCATTGCATGTGTGTTCTTTTCATTAACCACAACTAGATTCATTCCATGTGTGTTCATTCCACAAACCCCATATGGATCCACCAGAGTCATTGTATTGTCTATTCTTCTCAGAAACTACAGCTAGAGTCATTGCATGTTTGTTCTTTTCACAAACCACATATGGATCCACTAGAGTCATTGGATGTGTGTTCTTTCCACAAACCACACATGGATCCACCAGTGTCATTGAAATGTGTGTTCTTCTCACAAACCACATGGACCCACCAATGTCATTGCATGTGTGTTCTTTCCACAACCCACATATGGATCAACCAATGTCATAGCATGGGTGTTCTTTCCACAGACCACATATGTATCCACCAGAGTCATTGCATGTGTGTTCTTGTACACAACCACATATGGATCCCCTAGAGTCATTTCTTGTTTGTTCTTTGCACAAACCACATATGGATCCACTAGGGTCATTTCATGTATGTTCTTTCCATAAACCACATATGGATCCACCAGAGTCATTGCATGTGTGTTCTTCTCAAAAATCACATATGGATCCACTAGAGTCGTCGCATGTCTGTTCTTTTCATGAACCACATATGGATCCACCAGTGTCATTGCATGTGTGTTATTTAATAAACCATAGCTAGAGTCATTGCATGTCTATTCTTTTTATTAACCATAGCTAGAGTCATTGCATGTCTGTTCTTTTCACAAACCACATATGGATCCACTAGAGTCATTGGATGTGTGTTCTTTTCACAAACCACATATGGATCCACCAGTGTCATTGAAATGTCTGTTCTTTTCACAAGCCACATGGATCCACCAATGTCATTGCATGTGTGTTCTTGTAATGACAAACCACATATGGATCCACCGGTGTCATTGCATGTGTGTTCTTTTCACAAACGACATATGGATCCACCAGTGTCATTGAAATGTGTGTTCTTTCCATAAACCACATATGGATCCACCAGAGTCATTTCATATGAGTTCTTGTAATGATAAACGACAAATGGATCCACCAATGCCATTGCATGTGTCTTCTTTTCATGAACCACATCTTGATCCACCAGAGTCATTGCATGCGTGTTCTTGTAATGAACAACATATGGATCCACTAGTGTCATTGCATGTGTGTTCTTGTAATGACAAACCATATATGGATCCACCAGTGTCATTGCATGTGTGTTCTTTCCACAAAACACATATGGATCAACCAATGTCATTGCATGTATGTTCTTGTAATGAAAAACCACACATGGATCCACCAGAGTCATTGCATGTGTGTTCTTCTCACAAGCCACATGGATCCACCAATGTCATTTCATGTGTGTTCTTGTAATGACAAACCACATATCGATCCACCTGTGTCATTGCATGTGTGTTCTTGTAATAACAGACCACATATGGATCAACCAATGTCATTGCATGTGTGTTCATTCCACAATCCACATATGGATCAACCAATGTCATTGCATGTCTGTTCTTTTCACAAACCACATATGGATCCACTAGAGTCATTGGATGTGTGTTCTTTTCACAAACCACATATGGATCTACCAGTGTCACTGAAATGTGTGTTCTTTTCACAAACCACATGGATCCACCAATGTCATTGCATGTGTGGTCTTGTAATGACAAACCACATATGGATCCACCGGTGTCATTGCATGTGTGTTCTTTTCACAAACCACATATGGATCCACCAGTGTCATTGCATGTCCGTTCTTTTCATTAACCACAGCTTGAGCCATTACATGTCCGTTCTTTTCACAAAGCACATGGATCCACCAGATTCATTGCATGTGTGTTCTTTTCATTAACCACAACTAGATTCATTCCATGTGTGTTCATTCCACAAACCACATATGGATCCACCAGAGTCATTGTATTGTCTATTCTTCTCAGAAACCACAGCTAGAGTCATTGCATGTTTGTTCTTTTCACAAACCACATATGGATCCACCAGAGTCATTGGATGTGTGTTCTTTCCACAAACCACACATGGATCCACCAGTGTCATTGAAATGTGTGTTCTTATCACAAACCACATGGACCCACCAATGTGATTGCATGTGTGTTCTTTCCACAACCCACATATGGATCAACCAATGTCATAGCATGGGTGCTCTTTCCATAAACCACATATGATCCACCAGAGTCATTGCATGTGTGTTCTTTCCACAAAACACATATGGATCAACCAATGTCATTGCATGTATGTTCTTGTAATGAAAAACCACACATGGATCCACCAGAGTCATTGCATGTGTGTTCTTCTCACAAGCCACATGGATCCACCAATGTCATTTCATGTGTGTTCTTGTAATGACAAACCACATATCGATCCACCTGTGTCATTGCATGTGTGTTCTTGTAATAACAGACCACATATGGATCAACCAATGTCATTGCATGTGTGTTCATTCCACAATCCACATATGGATCAACCAATGTCATTGCATGTCTATTCTTTTCACAAACCACATATGGATCCACCAGAGTCATTGGATGTGTGTTCTTTTCACAAACCACATATGGATCTACCAGTGTCACTGAAATGTGTGTTATTTTCACAAACCACATGGATCCACCAATGTCATTGCATGTGTGGTCTTGTAATGACAAACCACATATGGATCCACCGGTGTCATTGCATATGTGTTCTTTTCACAAACCACATATGGATCCACCAGTGTCATTGCATGTCCGTTCTTTTCATTAACCACAACTTGAGCCATTACATGTCCGTTCTTTTCACAAAGCACATGGATCCACCAGATTCATTGCATGTGTGTTCTTTTCATTAACCACAATTAGATTCATTGCATGTGTGTTCATTCCACAAACCACATATGGATCCACCAGAGTCATTGTATTGTCTATTCTTCTCAGAAACCACAGCTAGAGTCATTGCATGTTTGTTCTTTTCACAAACCACATATGGATCCACCAGAGTCATTGGATGTGTGTTCTTTCCACAAACCACACATGGATCCACCAGTGTCATTGAAATGTGTGTTCTTCTCACAAACCACATGGACCCACCAATGTCATTGCATGTGTGTTCTTTCCACAACCCACATATGGATCAACCAATGTCATAGCATGGGTGTTCTTTCCACAAACCACATATATATCCACCAGAGTCATTGCATGTGTGTTCTTGTAATGAACCACATATGGATCCCCTAGAGTCATTGCTTGTTTGTTCTTTGCACAAACCACATATGGATCCACTAGGGTCATTTCATGTATGTTCTTTCCATAAACCACATATGGATCCACCAGAGTCATTGCATGTGTGTTCTTCTCAAAAATCACATATGGATCCACTAGAGTCGTCGCATGTCTGTTCTTTTCATGAACCACATATGGATCCACCAGTGTCATTGCATGTGTGTTATTTAATAAAGCATAGCTAGAGTCATTGCATGTCTGTTCTTTTTATTAACCATAGCTAGAGTCATTGCATGTCTGTTCTTTTCACAAACCACATATGGATCCACTAGAGTCATTGGATGTGTGTTCTTTTCACAAACCACATATGGATCCACCAGTGTCATTGAAATGTCTGTTCTTTTCACAAGCCACATGGATCCACCAATGTCATTGCATGTGTGTTCTTGTAATGACAAACCACATATGGATCCACCGGTGTCATTGTATGTGTGTTCTTTTCACAAACGACATATGGATCCACCAGTGTCATTGAAATGTGTGTTCTTTCCATGAACCACATATGGATCCACCAGAGTCATTGCATATGTGTTCTTGTAATGATAAACCACAAATGGATCCACCAATGCCATTGCATGTGTGTTCTTTTCATGAACCACATATGGATCCACCAGAGTCATTGCATGCGTGTTCTTGTAATGAACAACATATGGATCCACTAGTGTCATTGCATGTGTGTTCTTGTAATGACAAACCACATATGGATCCACCAGTGTCATTGCATGTGTGTTCTTTCCACAAAACACATATGGATCAACCAGAGTCATTGCATGTGTGTTCTTCTCAAAAATCACATATGGATCAACTAGAGTCATCGCATGTGTGTTCTTTTCATGAACCACATATGGATCCACCAGTGTCATTGCATGTGTGTTATTTAATAAACCATAGCTAGAGTCATTGCATGTCTGTTCTTTTTATTAACCATAGCTAGAGTCATTGCATATGTTCTTTTATTAACCATAGCTAGAGTCATTGCATGTCTGTTCTTTACACAAACCACATATGGATCCACTAGAGTCATTGGATGTGTGTTCTTTTCACAAACCACATATGGATCCACCAGTGTCATTGAAATGTCTGTTCTTTTCACAAGACACATGGATCCACCAATGTCATTGCATGTGTGTTCTTGTAATGACAAACCACATATGGATCCACCGGTGTCATTGCATGTGTGTTCTTTTCACAAACGACATATGGATCCACCAGTGTCATTGAAATGTGTGTTCTTTCCATAAACCACATATGGATCCACCAGAGTCATTGCATGTGTGTTCTTCTCAAAAATCACATATGGATCCACTAGAGTCATCGCATGTGTGTTCTTTTCATGAACCACATATGGATCCACCAGTGTCATTGCATGTGTGTTATTTAATAAACCATAGCTAGAGTCATTGCATGTCTGTTCTTTTTATTAACCATAGCTAGAGTCATTGCATGTCTGTTCTTTTTATTAACCATAGCTAGAGACATTGCATGTCTGTTCTTTTCACAAACCACATATGGATCCACTAGAGTCATTGGATGTGTGTTCTTTTCACAAACCACATATGGATCCACCAGTGTCATTGAAATGTCTGTTCTTTTCACAAGCCACATGGATCCACCAATGTCATTGCATGTGTGTTCTTGTAATGACAAACCACATATGGATCCACCGGTGTCATTGCATGTGTGTTCTTTTCACAAACGACATATGGATCCACCAGTGTCATTGAAATGTGTGTTCTTTCCATAAACCACATATGGATCCACCAGAGTCATTTCATATGTGTTCTTGTAATGATAAACCAGAAATGGATCCACCAATTCCATTGCATGTGTCTTCTTTTCATGAACCACATCTGGATCCACCAGAGTCATTACATGCGTGTTCTTGTAATGAACAACATATGGATCCACTAGTGTCATTGCATGTGTGTTCTTGTAATGACAAACCATATATGGATCCACCAGTGTCATTGCATGTGTGTTCTTTCCACAAAAACACATATGGATCAACCAATGTCATTGCATGTATGTTCTTGTAATGAAAAACCACACATGGATCCACCAGAGTCATTGCATGTGTGTTCTTCTCACAAGCCACATGGATCCACCAATGTCATTTCATGTGTGTTCTTGTAATGACAAACCACATATCGATACACCTGTGTCATTGCATGTGTGTTCTTGTAATAACAGACCACATATAGATCAACCAATGTCATTGCATGTGTGTTCATTCCACAACCCACATATGGATCAACCAATGTCATTGCATGTCTGTTCTTTTCACAAACCACATATGGATCCACCAGAGTCATTGGATGTGTGTTCTTTTCACAAACCACATATGGATCTACCAGTGTCACTGAAATGTGTGTTCTTTTCACAAACCACATGGATCCACCAATGTCATTGCATGCGTAGTCTTGTAATGACAAACCACATATGGATCCACCGGTGTCATTGCATGTGTGTTCTTTTCACAAACCACATATGGATCCACCAGTGTCATTGCATGTCCGTTCTTTTCATTAACCACACCTTGAGCCATTACATGTACGTTCTTTTCACAAACCACATGGATCCACCAGATTCATTGCATGTGTGTTCTTTTCATTAACCACAACTAGATTCATTGCATGTGTGTTCATTCCACAAACCACATATGGATCCACCAGAGTCATTGTATTGTCTATTCTTCTCAGAAACCACAGCTAGAGTCATTGCATGTTTGTTCTTTTCACAAACCACATATGGATCCACCAGAGTCATTGGATGTGTGTTCTTTCCACAAACCACACATGGATCCACCAGTGTCATTGAAATGTGTGTTCTTCTCACAAACCACATGGACCCACCAATGTCATTGCATGTGTGCTCTTTCCACAACCCACATATGGATTAACCAATGTCATAGCATGGGTGTTCTTTCCATAAACCACATATGTATCCACCAGAGTCAATGCATGTGTGTTCTTTCCACAAAACACATATGGATCAACCAATGTCTTTGCATGTATGTTCTTGTAATGAAAAACCACACATGGATCAACCAGAGTCATTGCATGTGTGTTCTTCTCACAAGCCACATGGATCCACCAATGTCATTTCATGTGTGTTCTTGTAATGACAAACCACATATAGATCCACCTGTGTCATTGCATATGTTCTTGTAATAACAGACCACATATGGATCAACCAATGTCATTGCATGTGTGTTCATTCCACAATCCACATATGGATCAACCAATGTCATTTCATGTCTGTTCTTTTCACAAACCACATATGGATCCACCAGAGTCATTGGATGTGTGTTCTTTTCACAAACCACATATGGATCTACCAGTGTTACTGAAATGTGTGTTCTTTTCACAAACCACATGGATCCACCAGTGTCATTGCATGTGTGGTCTTGTAATGACAAACCACATATGGATCCACCGGTGTCATTACATGTGTGTTCTTTTCACAAACCACATATGGATCCACTAGTGTCATTGCATGTCCGTTCTTTTCATTAACCACAACTTGAGCCATTACATGTCTGTTCTTTTCACAAAGCACATGGATCCACCAGATTCATTGCATGTGTGTTCTTTTCATTAACCACAACTAGATTCATTGCATGTGTGTTCATTCCACAAACCACATATGGATCCACCAGAGTTATTGTATTGTCTATTCTTCTCAGAAACCACAGCTAGAGTCATTGCATGTTTGTTCTTTTCACAAACCACATATGGATCCACCAGAGTCATTGGATGTGTGTTCTTTCCACAAACCACACATGGATCCACCAGTGTCATTGAAATGTGTGTTCTTCTCACAAACCACATGGACCCACCAATGTCATTGCATGTGTGTTCTTTCCATAACCCACATATGGATCAACCAATATCATAGCATGGGTGTTCTTTCCACAAACCACATATGTATCCACCAGAGTCATTGCATGTGTGTTCTTGTAATGAACCACATATGGATCCCCTAGAGTCATTGCTTGTTTGTTCTTTGCACAAACCACATATGGATCCACTAAGGTCATTTCATGTATGTTCTTTCCATAAACCACATATGGATCCACCAGAGTCATTGCATGTGTGTTCTTCTCAAAAATCACATATGGATCCACTAGAGTCATCGCATGTGTGTTCTTTTCATGAACCACATATGGATCCACCAGTGTCATTGCATGTGTGTTATTTAATAAACCATAGCTAGAGTCCTTGCATGTCTGTTCTTTTTATTAACCATAGCTAGAGTCATTGCATGTCTGTTCTTTTTATTAACCATAGCTAAAGTCATTACATGTCTGTTCTTTTCACAAACCACATATGGATCCACTAGAGTCATTGGATGTGTGTTCTTTTCACAAACCACATATGGATCTACCAGTGTCACTGAAATGTGTGTTCTTTTCACAAACCACATGGATCCACCAATGTCATTGCATGTGTAGTCTTGTAATGACAAACCACATATGGATCCACCGGTGTCATTGCATGTGTGTTCTTTTCACAAACCACATATGGATCCACCAGTGTCATTGCATGTCCGTTCTTTTCATTAACCACACCTTGAGCCATTACATGTACGTTCTTTTCACAAACCACATGGATCCACCAGATTCATTGCATGTGTGTTCTTTTCATTAACCACAACTAGATTCATTCCATGTGTGTTCATTCCACAAACCACATATGGATCCACCAGAGTCATTGTATTGTCTATTCTTCTCAGAAACCACAACTAGAGTCATTGCATGTTTGTTCTTTTCACAAACCACATATGGATCCACCAGAGTCATTGGATGTGTGTTCTTTCCACAAACCACACATGGATCCACCAGTGTCATTGAAATGTGTGTTCTTCTCACAAACCACATGGACCCACCAATGTCATTGCATGTGTGCTCTTTCCACAACCCACATATGGATCAACCAATGTCATAGCATGGGTGTTCTTTCCATAAACCACATATGTATCCACCAGAGTCAATGCATGTGTGTTCTTTCCACAAAACACATATGGATCAACCAATGTCTTTGCATGTATGTTCTTGTAATGAAAAACCACACATGGATCAACCAGAGTCATTGCATGTGTGTTCTTCTCACAAGCCACATGGATCCACCAATGTCATTTCATGTGTGTTCTTGTAATGACAAACCACATATCGATCCACCTGTGTCATTGCATGTCATTCTTGTAATAAGACCACATATGGATCAACCAATGTCATTGCATGTGTGTTCATTCCACAATCCACATATGGATCAACCAATGTCATTTCATGTCTTCTTTTCACAAACCACATATGGATCCACGAGTCATTGGATGTGTGTTCTTTTCACAAACCACATATGGATCTACCAGTGTTACTGAAATGTGTGTTCTTTTCACAAACCACATGGATCCACCAGTGTCATTGCATGTGTGGTCTTGTAATGACAAACCACATATGGATCCACCGGTGTCATTGCATGTGTGTTCTTTTCACAAACCACATATGGATCCACTAGTGTCATTGCATGTCCGTTCTTTTCATTAACCACAACTTGAGCCATTACATGTCTGTTCTTTTCACAAAGCACATGGATCCACCAGATTCATTGCATGTGTGTTCTTTTCATTAACCACAACTAGATTCATTGCATGTGTGTTCATTCCACAAACCACATATGGATCCACCAGAGTTATTGTATTGTCTATTCTTCTCAAACCACAGCTAGAGTCATTGCATGTTTGTTCTTTTCACAAACCACATATGGATCCACCAGAGTCATTGGATGTGTGTTCTTTCCACAAACCACACATGGATCTACCAGTGTCATTGAAATGTGTGTTCTTCTCACAAACCACATGGACCCACCAATGTCATTGCATGTGTGTTCTTTCCATAACCCACATATGGATCAACCAATATCATAGCATGGGTGTTCTTTCCACAAACCACATATGTATCCACCAGAGTCATTGCATGTGTGTTCTTGTAATGAACCACATATGGATCCCCTAGAGTCATTGCTTGTTTGTTCTTTGCACAAACCACATATGGATCCACTAAGGTCATTTCATGAATGTTCTTTCCATAAACCACATATGGATCCACCAGAGTCATTGCATGTGTGTTCTTCTCAAAAATCACATATGGATCCACTAGAGTCATCGCATGTGTGTTCTTTTCATGAACCACATATGGATCCACCAGTGTCATTGCATGTGTGTTATTTAATAAACCATAGCTAGAGTCCTTGCATGTCTGTTCTTTTTATTCACCATAGCTAGAGTCATTACATGTCTGTTCTTTTCACAAACCACATATGGATCCACTAGAGTCATTGGATGTGTGTTCTTTTCACAAACCACATATGGATCCACCAGTGTCATTGAAATGTTTGTTCTTTTCACAAGCCACATGGATCCACCAATGTCATTGCATGTGTGTTCTTGTAATGACAAACCACATATGGATCCACCGGTGTCATTGCATGTGTGTTCTTTTCACAAACGACATATGGATCCACCAGTGTCATTGAAATGTGTGTTCTTTCCATAAACCACATATGGATCCACCAGAGTCATTGCATGTGTGTTCTTCTCAAAAATCACATATGGATCCACTAGAGTCATCGCATGTGTGTTCTTTTCATGAACCACATATGGATCCACCAGTGTCATTCCATGTGTGTTATTTAATAAACCATAGCTAGAGTCATTGCATGTCTGTTCTTTTTATTAACCATAGCTAGAGACATTGCATGTCTGTTCTTTTCACAAACCACATATGGATCCACTAGAGTCATTGGATGTGTGTTCTTTTCACAAACCACATATGGATCCACCAGTGTCATTGAAATGTCTGTTCTTTTCACAAGCCACATGGATCCACCAATGTCATTGCATGTGTGTTCTTGTAATGACAAACCACATATGGATCCACCGGTCTCATTGCATGTGTGTTCTTTTCACAAACGACATATGGATCCACCAGTGTCATTGAAATGTGTGTTCTTTCCATAAACCACATATGGATCCACCAGAGTCATTTCATATGTGTTCTTGTAATGATAAACTAGAAATGGATCCACCAATGCCGTTGCATGTGTCTTCTTTTCATGAACCACATCTGGATCCACCAGAGTCATTGCATGCGTGTTCTTGTAATGAACAACATATGGATCCACTAGTGTCATTGCATGTGTGTTCTTGTAATGACAAACCATATATGGATCCACCAGTGTCATTGCATGTGTGTTCTTTCCACAAAACACATATGGATCAACCAATGTCATTGCATGTATGTTCTTGTAATGAAAACCACACATGGATCCACGAGTCATTGCATGTGTGTTCTTCTCACAAGCCAAATGGATCCACCAATGTCATTTCATGTGTGTTCTTGTAATGACAAACCACATATCGATCCACCTGTGTCATTGCATGTGTGTTCTTGTAATAACAGACCACATATGGATCAACCAATGTCATTGCATGTGTGTTCATTCCACAACCCACATATGGATCAACCAATGTCATTGCATGTCTGTTCTTTTCACAAACCACATATGGATCCACCAGAGTCATTGGATGTGTGTTCTTTTCACAAACCACATATGGATCTACCAGTGTCACTGAAATGTGTGTTCTTTTCACAAACCACATGGATCCACCAATGTCATTGCATGTGTAGTCTTGTAATGACAAACCACATATGGATCCACCGGTGTCATTGCATGTGTGTTCTTTTCACAAACCACATATGGATCCACCCGTGTCATTGCATGTCCGTTCTTTTCATTAACCATAGCTTGAGCCATTACATGTCCGTTCTTTTCACAAACCACATGGATCCACCAGATTCATTGCATGTGTGTTCTTTTCATTAACCACAACTCGATTCATTGCATGTGTGTTCATTCCACAAACCACATATGGATCCACCAAAGTCATTGTATTGTCTATTCTTCTCAGAAACCATAGCTAGAGTCATTGCATGTTTGTTCTTTTCACAAACCACATATGGCTCCACCAGAGTCATTGGATGTGTGTTCTTTCCACAAACCACACATGGATCCACCAGTGTCATTGAAATGTGTGTTCTTCTCACAAACCACATGGACCCACCAATGTCATTGCATGTGTGTTCTTTCCACAACCCACATATGGATCAACCAATGCCATAGCATGGGTGTTCTTTCCATAAACCACATATGTATCCACCAGAGTCATTGCATGTGTGTTCTTGTAATGAACCACATATGGATCCCCTAGAGTCATTGCTTGTTTGTTCTTTGCACAAACCACATATGGATCCACTAGGGTCATTTCATGTATGTTCTTTCCATAAACCACATATGGATCCACCAGAGTCATTGCATGTGTGTTCTTCTCAAAAATCACATATGGATCCACTAGAGTCGTCACATGTCTGTTCTTTTCATGAACCACATATGGATCCACCAGTGTCATTGCATGTGTGTTATTTAATAAACCATAGCTAGAGTCATTGCATGTCTGTTCTTTTTATTAACCATAGCTAGAGTCATTGCATGTCTGTTCTTTTTATTAACCATAGCTAGAGTCATTGCATGTCTGTTCTTTTCACAAACCACATATGGATCCACTAGAGTCATTGGATGTGTGTTCTTTTCACAAACCACATATGGATCTACCAGTGTCACTGAAATGTGTGTTCTTTTCACAAACCACATGGATCCACCAATGTCATTGCATGTGTAGTCTTGTAATGACAAACCACATATGGATCCACCGGTGTCATTGCATGTGTGTTCTTTTCACAAACCACATATGGATCCACCAGTGTCATTGCATGTCCGTTCTTTTCATTAACCACACCTTGAGCCATTACATGTACGTTCTTTTCACAAACCACATGGATCCACCAGATTCATTGCATGTGTGTTCTTTTCATTAACCACAACTAGATTCATTCCATGTGTGTTCATTCCACAAACCACATATGGATCCACCAGAGTCATTGTATTGTCTATTCTTCTCAGAAACCACAGCTAGAGTCATTGCATGTTTGTTCTTTTCACAAACCACATATGGATCCACCAGAGTCATTGGATGTGTGTTCTTTCCACAAACCACACATGGATCCACCAGTGTCATTGAAATGTGTGTTCTTCTCACAAACCACATGGACCCACCAATGTCATTGCATGTGTGCTCTTTCCACAACCCACATATGGATCAACCAATGTCATAGCATGGATGTTCTTTCCATAAACCACATATGTATCCACCAGAGTCAATGCATGTGTGTTCTTTCCACAAAACACATATGGATCAACCAATGTCTTTGCATGTATGTTCTTGTAATGAAAAACCACACATGGATCAACCAGAGTCATTGCATGTGTGTTCTTCTCACAAGCCACATGGATCCACCAATGTCATTTCATGTGTGTTCTTGTAATGACAAACCACATATCGATCCACCTGTGTCATTGCATGTCTGTTCTTGTAATAACAGACCACATATGGATCAACCAATGTCATTGCATGTGTGTTCATTCCACAATCCACATATGGATCAACCAATGTCATTTCATGTCTGTTCTTTTCACAAACCACATATGGATCCACCAGAGTCATTGGATGTGTGTTCTTTTCACAAACCACATATGGATCTACCAGTGTTACTGAAATGTGTGTTCTTTTCACAAACCACATGGATCCACCAGTGTCATTGCATGTGTGGTCTTGTAATGACAAACCACATATGGATCCACCGGTGTCATTGCATGTGTGTTCTTTTCACAAACCACATATGGATCCACTAGTGTCATTGCATGTCCGTTCTTTTCATTAACCACAACTTGAGCCATTACATGTCTGTTCTTTTCACAAAGCACATGGATCCACCAGATTCATTGCATGTGTGTTCTTTTCATTAACCACAACTAGATTCATTGCATGTGTGTTCATTCCACAAACCACATATGGATCCACCAGAGTTATTGTATTGTCTATTCTTCTCAGAAACCACAGCTAGAGTCATTGCATGTTTGTTCTTTTCACAAACCACATATGGATCCACCAGAGTCATTGGATGTGTGTTCTTTCCACAAACCACACATGGATCTACCAGTGTCATTGAAATGTGTGTTCTTCTCACAAACCACATGGACCCACCAATGTCATTGCATGTGTGTTCTTTCCATAACCCACATATGGATCAACCAATATCATAGCATGGGTGTTCTTTCCACAAACCACATATGTATCCACCAGAGTCATTGCATGTGTGTTCTTGTAATGAACCACATATGGATCCCCTAGAGTCATTGCTTGTTTGTTCTTTGCACAAACCACATATGGATCCACTAAGGTCATTTCATGAATGTTCTTTCCATAAACCACATATGGATCCACCAGAGTCATTGCATGTGTGTTCTTCTCAAAAATCACATATGGATCCACTAGAGTCATCGCATGTGTGTTCTTTTCATGAACCACATATGGATCCACCAGTGTCATTGCATGTGTGTTATTTAATAAACCATAGCTAGAGTCCTTGCATGTCTGTTCTTTTTATTCACCATAGCTAGAGTCATTACATGTCTGTTCTTTTCACAAACCACATATGGATCCACTAGAGTCATTGGATGTGTGTTCTTTTCACAAACCACATATGGATCCACCAGTGTCATTGAAATGTTTGTTCTTTTCACAAGCCACATGGATCCACCAATGTCATTGCATGTGTGTTCTTGTAATGACAAACCACATATGGATCCACCGGTGTCATTGCATGTGTGTTCTTTTCACAAAGCATATGGATCCACCAGTGTCATTGAAATGTGTGTTCTTTCCATAAACCACATATGGATCCACCAGAGTCATTGCATGTGTGTTCTTCTCAAAAATCACATATGGATCCACTAGAGTCATCGCATGTGTGTTCTTTTCATGAACCACATATGGATCCACCAGTGTCATTCCATGTGTGTTATTTAATAAACCATAGCTAGAGTCATTGCATGTCTGTTCTTTTTATTAACCATAGCTAGAGACATTGCATGTCTGTTCTTTTCACAAACCACATATGGATCCACTAGAGTCATTGGATGTGTGTTCTTTTCACAAACCACATATGGATCCACCAGTGTCATTGAAATGTCTGTTCTTTTCACAAGCCACATGGATCCACCAATGTCATTGCATGTGTGTTCTTGTAATGACAAACCACATATGGATCCACCGGTCTCATTGCATGTGTGTTCTTTTCACAAACGACATATGGATCCACCAGTGTCATTGAAATGTGTGTTCTTTCCATAAACCACATATGGATCCACCAGAGTCATTTCAAATGTGTTCTTGTAATGATAAACTAGAAATGGATCCACCAATGCCGTTGCATGTGTCTTCTTTTCATGAACCACATCTGGATCCACCAGAGTCATTGCATGCGTGTTCTTGTAATGAACAACATATGGATCCACTAGTGTCATTGCATGTGTGTTCTTGTAATGACAAACCATATATGGATCCACCAGTGTCATTGCATGTGTGTTCTTTCCACAAAAACACATATGGATCAACCAATGTCATTGCATGTATGTTCTTGTAATGAAAAACCACACATGGATCCACCAGAGTCATTGCATGTGTGTTCTTCTCACAAGCCAAATGGATCCACCAATGTCATTTCATGTGTGTTCTTGTAATGACAAACCACATATCGATCCACCTGTGTCATTGCATGTGTGTTCTTGTAATAACAGACCACATATGGATCAACCAATGTCATTGCATGTGTGTTCATTCCACAACCCACATATGGATCAACCAATGTCATTGCATGTCTGTTCTTTTCACAAACCACATATGGATCCACCAGAGTCATTGGATGTGTGTTCTTTTCACAAACCACATATGGATCTACCGGTGTCCTTTGAAATGTGTGTTCTTTTCACAAACCACATGGATCCACCAATGTCATTGCATGTGTAGTCTTGTAATGACAAACCACATATGGATCCACCGGTGTCATTGCATGTGTGTTCTTTTCACAAACCACATATGGATCCACCCGTGTCATTGCATGTCCGTTCTTTTCATTAACCATAGCTTGAGCCATTACATGTCCGTTCTTTTCACAAACCACATGGATCCACCAGATTCATTGCATGTGTGTTCTTTTCATTAACCACAACTCGATTCATTGCATGTGTGTTCATTCCACAAACCACATATGGATCCACCAAAGTCATTGTATTGTCTATTCTTCTCAGAAACCATAGCTAGAGTCATTGCATGTTTGTTCTTTTCACAAACCACATATGGCTCCACCAGAGTCATTGGATGTGTGTTCTTTCCACAAACCACACATGGATCCACCAGTGTCATTGAAATGTGTGTTCTTCTCACAAACCACATGGACCCACCAATGTCATTGCATGTGTGTTCTTTCCACAACCCACATATGGATCAACCAATGCCATAGCATGGGTGTTCTTTCCATAAACCACATATGTATCCACCAGAGTCATTGCATGTGTGTTCTTGTAATGAACCACATATGGATCCCCTAGAGTCATTGCTTGTTTGTTCTTGGCACAAACCAAATATGGATCCACTAGGGTCATTTCATGTATGTTCTTTCCATAAACCACATATGGATCCACCAGAGTCATTGCATGTGTGTTCTTCTCAAAAATCACATATGGATCCACTAGAGTCGTCACATGTCTGTTCTTTTCATGAACCACATATGGATCCACCAGTGTCATTGCATGTGTGTTATTTAATAAACCATAGCTAGAGTCATTGCATGTCTGTTCTTTTTATTAACCATAGCTAGAGTCATTGCATGTCTGTTCTTTTTATTAACCATAGCTAGAGTCATTGCATGTCTGTTCTTTTCACAAACCACATATGGATCCACTAGAGTCATTGGATGTGTGTTCTTTTCACAAACCACATATGGATCCACCAGTGTCATTGAAATGTTTGTTCTTTTCACAAGCCACATGGATCCACCAATGTCATTGCATGTGTGTTCTTGTAATGACAAACCACATATGGATCCACCGGTGTCATTGCATGTGTGTTCTTTTCACAAACGACATATGGATCCACCAGTGTCATTGAAATGTGTGTTCTTTCCATAAACCACATATGGATCCACCAGAGTCATTGCATGTGTGTTCTTCTCAAAAATGACATATGGATCCACTAGAGTCATCGCATGTGTGTTCTTTTCATGAACCACATATGGATCCACCAGTGTCATTCCATGTGTGTTATTTAATAAACCATAGCTAGTGTCATTGCATGTCTGTTCTTTTTATTAACCATAGCTAGAGACATTGCATGTCTGTTCTTTTCACAAACCACATATGGATCCACTAGAGTCATTGGATGTGTGTTCTTTTCACAAACCACATATGGATCCACCAGTGTCATTGAAATGTCTGTTCTTTTCACAAGCCACATGGATCCACCAATGTCATTGCATCTGTGTTCTTGTAATGACAAACCACATATGGATCCACCGGTGTCATTGCATGTGTGTTCTTTTCACAAACGACATATGGATCCACCAGTGTCATTGAAATGTGTGTTCTTTCCATAAACCACATATGGATCCACCAGAGTCATTTCATATGTGTTCTTGTAATGATAAACCAGAAATGGATCCACCAATGCCATTGCATGTGTGGTCTTGTAATGACAAACCACATATGGATCCACCGGTGTCATTGCATGTGTGTTCTTTTCACAAACCACATATGGATCCACCCGTGTCATTGCATGTCCGTTCTTTTCATTAACCACAGCTTGAGCCATTACATATTCGTTCTTTTCACAAACCACATGGATCCACCAGATTCATTGCATGTGTGTTCTTTTCATTAACCACAACTCGATTCATTGCATGTGTGTTCATTCCACAAACCACATATGGATCCACCAGAGTCATTGTATTGTCTATTCTTCTCAGAAACCACAGCTAGATTCATTGCATGTTTGTTCTTTTCACAAACCACATATGGATCCACCAGAGTCATTGGATGTGTGTTCTTTCCACAAACCACACATGGATCCACCACTGTCATTGAAATGTGTGTTCTTCTCACAAACCACATGGACCCACCAATGTCATTGCATGTGTGTTCTTTCCACAACCCACATATGGATCAACCAATGCCATAGCATGGGTGTTCTTTCCATAAACCACATATGTATCCACCAGAGTCATTGCATGTGTGTTCTTGTAATGAACCACATATGGACCCCCTAGAGTCATTGCTTGTTTGTTCTTTGCACAAACCACATATGGATCCACTAGGGTCATTTCATGTATGTTCTTTCCATAAACCACATATGGATCCACCAGAGTCATTGCATGTGTGTTCTTCTCAAAAATCACATATGGATCCACTGGAGTCGTCACATGTCTGTTCTTTTCATGAACCACATATGGATCCACCAGTGTCATTGCATGTGTGTTATTTAATAAACCATAGCTAGAGTCATTGCATGTCTGTTCTTTTTATTAACCATAGATAGAGTCATTGCATGTCTGTTCTTTTTATTAACCATAGCTAGAGTCTTTGCATGTCTGTTCTTTTCACAAACCACATATGGATCCACTAGAGTCATTGGATGTGTGTTCTTTTCACAAACCACATATGGATCCACCAGTGTCATTGAAATGTTTGTTCTTTTCAGAAGCCACATGGATCCACCAATGTCATTGCATGTGTGTTCTTGTAATGACAAACGACATATGGATCCACCAGTGTCATTGAAATGTGTGTTCTTTCCATAAACCACATATGGATCCACCAGAGTCATTGCATGTGTGTTCTTCTCAAAAATCACATATGGATCCACTAGAGTCATCGCATGTGTGTTCTTTTCATGAACCACATATGGATCCAGCAGTGTCAGTCCTTGTGTGTTATTTAATAAACCATAGCTAGAGTCATTGCATGTCTGTTCTTTTTATTAACCATAGCTAGATACATTGCATGTCTGTTCTTTTCACAAACCACATATGGATCCACTAGAGTCATTGGATGTGTGTTCTTTTCACAAACCACATATGGATCCAACAGTGTCATTGAAATGTCTGTTATTTTCACAAGCCACATGGATCCACCAATGTCATTGCATCTGTGTTCTTGTAATGACAAACCACATATGGATCCACCGGTGTCATTGCATGTGTGTTCTTTTCACAAACGACATATGGATCCACCAGTGTCATTGAAATGTGTGTTCTTTCCATAAACCACATATGGATCCACCAGAGTTATTTCATATGTGTTCTTGTAATGATAAACCAGAAATGGATCCACCAATGCCATTGCATGTGTCTTCTTTTCATGAACCACATCTGGATCCACCAGAGTCATTGCATGCGTGTTCTTGTAATGAACAACATATGGATCCACTAGTGTCATTGCATGTGTGTTCTTGTAATGACAAACCATATATGGATCCACACTGTCATTGCATGTGTGTTCTTTCCACAAAAACACATATGGATCAACCAATGTCATTGCATGTATGTTCTTGTAATGAAAAACCACACATGGATCCACCAGAGTCATTGCATGTGTGTTCTTCTCACAAGCCACATAGATCCACCAATGTCATTTCATGTGTGTTCTTGTAATGACAAACCACATATCGATCCACCTGTGTCATTGCATGTGTGTTCTTGTAATAACAGACCACATATCGATCAACCAATGTCATTGCATGTGTGTTCATTCCACAACCCACATATGGATCAACCAATGTCATTGCATGTCTGTTCTTTTCACAAACCACATATGGATCCACCAGAGTCATTGGATGTGTGTTCTTTTCACAAACCACATATGGATCTACCAGTGTCACTTAAATGTGTGTTGTTTTCACAAACAAAATGGATCCACCAATGTCATTGCATGTGTAGTCTTGTAATGACAAACCACATATGGATCCACCGGTGTCATTGCATGTGTGTTCTTTTCACAAACCACATATGGATCCACCAGTGTCATTGCATGTCCGTTCTTTTCATTAACCACAGCTTGAGCCATTACATGTCTGTTCTTTTCACAAACCACATGGATCCACCAGATTCATTGCATGTGTGTTCTTTTCATTAACCACAACTCGATTCATTGCATGTGTGTTCATTCCACAAACCACATATGGATCCACCAGAGTCATTGTATTGTCTATTCTTCTCAAAAACCACAGCTAGAGTCATTGCATGTTTGTTCTTTTCACAAACCACATATGGATCCACCAGAGTCATTGGATGTGTGTTCTTTCCACAAACCACACATGGATCCACCAGTGTCATTGAAATGTGTGTTCTTCTCACAAACCACATGGACCCACCAATGTAATTGCATGTGTGTTCTTTCCACAACCCACATATGGATCAACCAATGCCATAGCATGGGTGTTCTTTCCATAAACCACATATGTATCCACTAGAGTCATTGCATGTGTGTTCTTGTAATGAACCACATATGGATCCCCTAGAGTCATTGCTTGTTTGTTCTTTGCACAAACCACATATGGATCCACTAGGGTCAATTCATGTATGTTCTTTCCATAAACCACATATGGATCCACCAGAGTCATTGCATGTGTGTTCTTCTCAAAAATCACATATGGATCCACTAGAGTCGTCACATGTCTGTTCTTTTCATGAACCACATATGGATCCACCAGTGTCATTGCATGTGTGTTATTTAATAAACCATAGCTAGAGTCGTTGCATGTCTATTCTTTTTATTAACCATAGCTAGAGTCATTGCATGTCTGTTCTTTTCACAAACCACATATGGATCCACTAGTGTCATTGGATGTGTGTTCTTTTCACAAATCACATATGGATCCACCAGTGTCATTGAAATTTCTGTTCTTTTCACAAGCCACATGGATCCACCAATGTCATTGCATGTGTGTTCTTGTAATGACAAACCACATATGGATCCACCGGTGTCATTGCATGTGTGTTCTTTGCACAAACGACATATGGATCCACCAGTGTCATTGAAATGTGTGTTCTTTCCATAAACCACATATGGATCCACCAGAGTCATTGCATATGTGTTCTTGTAATGATAAACCACAAATGGATCCACCAATGCCATTGCATGTGTGTTTTTTCATGAACCACATATGGATCCACCAGAGTCATTGCATGCGTGTTCTTGTAATGAACAACATATGGATCCACTAGTGTCATTGCATGTGTGTTCTTGTAATGACAAACCACATATGGATCCACCAGTGTCATTGCATGTGTGTTCTTTCCACAAAACACATATGGATCAACCAAAGTCATTGCATGTATGTTCTTGTAATGAAAAACCACACATGGATCCACCAGAGTCATTGCATGTGTGTTCTTCTCACAAGCCACATGGATCCACCAATGTCATTTCATGTGTGTTCTTGTAATGACAAACCACATATGGATCCACCCTGTGTCATTAGATGTGTGTTCTTGTAATAACAGACCACATATGGATCAACCAATGTCATTGCATGTGTGTTCATTCCACAACCCACATATGGATCAACCAATGTCATTGCATGTCTGTTCTTTTCACAAACCACATATGGATCCACCAGAGTCATTGGATGTGTGTTCTTTTCACAAACCACATATGGATCTACCAGTGTCACTGAAATGTGTGTTATTTTCACAAACCACATGGATCCACCAATGTCATTGCATGTGTGGTCTTGTAATGACAAACCACATATGGATCCACCGGTGTCATTGCATGTGTGTTCTTTTCACAAACCACATATGGATCCACCAGAGTCATTGCATGTCTGTTCTTTTCATTAACCACAGCTTGAGCCATTACATGTCTGTTCTTTTCACAAACCACATGGATCCACCAGATTCATTGCATGTGTGTTCTTTTCATTAACCACAACTAGATTCATTGCATGTGTGTTCATTCCACAAACAACATATGGATCGACCATTGTCATTGTATTGTCTATTCTTCTCAGAAACCACAGCTAGAGTCATTGCATGTTTGTTCTTTTCACAAACCACATATGGATCCACCAGAGTCATTGGATGTGTGTTCTTTCCACAAACCACACATGGATCCACCAGTGTCATTGAAATGTATGTTCTTCTCACAAACCAGATGGACCCACCAATATCATTGCATGTGTGTTCTTTCCACAACCCACATATGGATCAACCAATGTCATCGCATGGGTGTTCTTTCCACAAACCACATATGTATCCACCAGAGTCATTGCATGTGTGTTCTTGTAATGAACCACATATGGATCCACCAATGACATTGCATGTGTGTTCTTTTCATGAACCACATATGGATCCACCAGAGTCATTGCATGTGTGTTCTTGTAATGAAGCACATATGGATCTACTAGTGTCATTGCATGTGTGTTCTTGTAATGACAAACCACGTATGGATCCACTAGTGTCATTGCATGTGTGTTATTTCCACAACCCACATATGGATCAACCAATATCATTGCATGTGTGTTATTTCCACAAACCACATATGGATCCACCAGTGTCATTGCATGTGTGTTCTTGTTATGATAAACCACATATGGATCCACCAGTGTCATTTCATGTGTGTTCTTTTCACAAACCAAAACTAGAGTCATTGCTTGTTTGTTCTTTTCACAAACCACATATGGATCCACTAGGGTCATTTCATGTATGTTCTTTCCATAAACCACATATGGATCCACCAGAGTCATTACATGTGTGTTCTTCTCAAAAATCACATATGGATCCACTAGAGTCATCGCATGTGTGTTCTTTTCATGAACCACATATGGATCCACCAGTGTCATTGCATGTGTGTTATTTAATAAACCATAGCTAGAGTCATTGCATGCCTGTTATTTTTATTAACCATAGATAGAGTCATTGCATGTCTATTCTTTTCACAAACCCGGCACCCCCTCGGCCTCTCCTTCCGACTATATATTGCGCTCGGGACGAAAACCCTAAGGACCCGATCAAAAATCCACGAAAGAGTCTGTAGCCACCGTCATCTCCATCCCTAGATCGGGAGGGATCTGAAGCTCTTCCCAGCACCCTGCCAGAGAGGGGAATTCATCCTGGAGGCCTTCTTCATCACCATGCAAGCCTCCGGTGTCATGCGTGAGTAGTTCATCCTTGGACTATGGATCCATGTAGTAGCTAGATAGCTGGTTCTCCTCCTTTGTGCTTTCATGTCTAGATCTTGTGAGCTCCGTTCATGATCAAGATCATCTATTTGTAATTCTGCATGTTGTGTTTATGGGGATCCGATGGATATTGAGATGCTATTTCAGATTGATTATTGATTCTATCATTTCTTTGTTATTTGTGATCTTGCATGCTTTCCGTTGTTAGTAGCTATCTTGGCCAACTAGATGCTAGCAACTCCAAGAGTTAGTAGTTATGCTCGATAGTGGGTTCATGCCTCTGGTAATCTGGGGAAGTGACAGAAATCTCTAACATACTAGATGTGTTGTTGCTACTAAGGAGAAAACAACAATCCTTTGTTCATAGAACAATCGTATTGTTTACTTTACACGCAGTTCGTAATGCAATAATCTGTTGCTTGCAACTTAATACTGGAGGGGGTTCGGATGATAACCTGAAGGTGGATTATTTGTCATAGATGCAGTTGGATGGCGGTCTATGCATAATGTTGTAATGCCCAATCAAGTCTAAAAGGAGTCAAGATGATTAGTATATGCATGTATTGCTTTCTCGGTGTTTGTCAATTGCCCCGTTGTAATTTGTTCACCCAGCATGTTATCTATCTTAAGGAGAGCCACCTCTAGTGAACTATGGATCCCGGTCCCTTTCTTTACATACAATCTATAAACTGTTTACTGCTTTGTGTTTACTTTCTGCAAACTTTTACTTCTTTCCATTCGATACGTTTAATCCTTTGTTTTCCGCAAAACACGGTGAGATTGACAACCTCATCACAAGTTGGGGACAAAGTTCTGTGGTTCTGTTGTGTAGGTCTCCACATTGCTATTAGCAACGGTAGTGCGCCCTGCCAAAGCTCAGCTAGTAACACCTTTGGGGTGTTTCCTTTCTCCTACTGGTTTGATTAAACCTTGGTTTCATACTGAGGGAAACTTGTTGCTGTGCTTATCATACCTTCCTCTTGGGGTTCCCAACGAGTTCTACATCAACCACGCACCAGCACTTTTCTGGGCGCCATGCACTGAGCTATCAGTTCTTTCCACAAACCACATAAGGATCAACCAATGTCATTGCATGTATGTTATTTCCACAAACCACAGATGGATCCACCAGAGTCATTCCATGTGCGTTCTTCTCACAAACCACATGGATCCACCAATTTCATTGCATGTGTGTTCTTTCCACAACCCACATATGGATCAACCAATGTCATTGCATGTGTGTTCTTTCCACAAACCACATATGGATCAATCAATGTCATTGCATGTGTGTTCTTTCCACAAACCGCATATGGATCCACCAGTGTCATTGCATGTGTGTTCTTGTAATGACAAACCACACATGGATCCACTAGAGTCATTGCATGTGTGTTCTTTCCACAACCCACATATGGATCCACCAGAGTCATTGTGTGTTTGTTCTTTTCACAAACCACATATGGATCCACTACAGTCATTGCATGTATGTTATTTCCACAAACCGCATATGTATCCACGAGAGTCATTGCATGTGTGTTCTTTTCAGAAATCACATATGGATCCACCAGAGTCATTGCATGTGTGTTATTTTCATCAACCACATATGCATCCACCAGTGTCATTGCATGTGTGTTCTTGTAATGACAAACCACATATGGATCCACCAATGTCATTGAATGTGTGTTCTTTCCACAAAACACATATGGATCAACCAATTTCATTGCATGTGTGTTCTTTTCATGAACTACATATGGATCCACCAGAGTCATTGCATGTGTGTTATTTCCACAAACCACATATGGATCCACCAGTGTCATTGCATGTGTGTTCTTGTAATGACAAACCACATATGGATCAACTAGAGTCATTGCATGTGTGTTCTTTCGACAAAACACATATGGATCAACCAATGTAATTGCATGTATGTTATTTCCACAAACCACACATGGATCCACCAGAGTCATTCTATGTGCGTTCTTCTCACAAACTACATGGATCCACCATTGTCATTGCATGTGTGTTCTTTCCACAACCCACATATGGATCAACTAGTGTCATTGCATGTGTGTTCTTTCCACAAACCAAATATGGATCCACCAATGTTATTGCATGTGTGTTCTTGTAATAACAAACCACATATGGATCCACTAGAGTCATTACATGTGTGTTCTTTCCACAAACCACATATGGATCCACCAGAGTCATTGCATGTTTGTTCTTTTCACAAACCACATATGGAAACACTAGAGTCATTGCATGTGTATTCTTTCCACAAACCACATATGGATCCACTAGAGTAATTGCATGTGTGTTCTTCTCACAAATCACATATGGATCCACCAGAGTCATTGCATGTGTGTTCTTTTCATTAACCACATATGGATCCACCAGTGTCATTGCATGTGTGTTCTTTTAATAAACCATAGCTAGAGTCATTGCATCTCTGTTCTTTTCATTAACCACGGCTAGAGTCATTGCATCTCTGTTCTTTTCACAAACCACATATGGATCCACCAGAGTCATTGGATGTGTGTTCTTTTTACAAACCACATATGGATCCACCAGTGTCATTGAAATGTGTGTTCTTTTCACAAACCACATGGATCCAACAATGTCATTGCATGTGTGGTCTTGTAATGACAAACCACATATGGATCCACCAGTGTCATTGCATGTGTGTTCTTTTCACAAACCACATATGGATCCACCAGAGTCATTGCATGTCTGTTCTTTTCATTAACCACAGCTTGAGCCATTGCATCTCTGTTCTTTTCACAAACCACATGGATCCACCAGATTTATTGAATGTGTGTTCTTTTCATTAACCACAACTAGATTCATTGCATGTGTGTTCATTCCACAAACCACATATGTATCGACCAGAGTCATTGTATTGTCTGTTCTTCTCACAAACCACAGCTAGAGTCATTGCATGTTTGTTCTTTTCACAAACCACATATGGATCCACCAGAGTCATTGGATGTGTGTTCTTTCCACAAACCACACATGGATCCACCAGTGTCATTGAAATGTGTGTTCTTCTCACAAACCACATGGACCCACCAATGTCATTGCATGTGTGTTCATCCACAACCCACATATGGATGAACCAATGTCATTGCATGGGTGTTCTTTCCACAAACCACATATGTATGCACCAGAGTCATTGCATGTGTGTTCTTGTAATGAACCACATATGGATCCACCAATGCAATTGCATGTATGTTCTTTTCATGAACCACATATGGATCCATCAGAGTCATTGCATGCATGTTCTTGTAATGAACCACATATGGATCCACTAGTGTCATTGCATGTGTGTTCTTGTAATGACAAACCTCGTATGGATCCACCAGTGTCATTGCATGTGTGTTCTTTCCACAAACCACAAATGGATCCACCAGTGTCATTGCATGTGTGCTCTTGTAATGACAAACCACACATGGATCCACCAGAATCATTGCATGTGTGTTCTTTCCACAACACACATATGGATCCCCTAGAGTCATTGCTTCTTTTTTCTTTTCACAAACCACATATGGATCCACTAGGGTCATTTCATGTATGTTCTTTCCATAAACCACATATGGATCCACCAGAGTCATTGCATGTGTGTTCTTCTCAAAAATCACATATGGATCCACTAGAGTCATCGCATGTGTGTTCTTTTCATGAACCACATATGGATCCACCAGTGTCATTGCATGTGTGTTATTTAATAAACCATAGCTAGAGTCATTGCATGTCTGTTATTTTTATTAACCATAGCTAGAGTCATTGCATGTCTGTTCTTTTCACAAACCACATATGGATCCACTAGAGTCATTCGATGTGTGTTCTTTTCACAAACCACATATGGATCCACCAGTGTCATTGAAATGTCTGTTCTTTTCACAAGCCACTTGGATCCACCAATGTCATTGCATGTGTGTTCTTGTATTGACAAACCACATATGGATCCACCGGTGTCATTGCATGTGTGTTCTTTTCACAAACGACATATGGATCCACAAGTGTCATTGAAATGTGTGTTCTTTCCATAAACCACATATGGATCCACCAGAGTCATTGCATATGTGTTCTTGTAATGATAAACCACACAAGGATCCACCAGTGCCATTGCATGTGTGTTCTTTTCATGCACCACATATGGATACACCAGAGTCATTGCATGCGTGTTCTTGTAATGAACCACATATGGATCCACTAGTGTCATTGCATGTGTGTTCTTGTAATGACAAACCACATATGGATCCACCAGTGTCATTGCATGTGTGTTCTTTCCACAATCCACATATGGATCAACCAATGTCATTGCATGTATGTTCTTGTAGTGACAAACCACACATGGATCCACCAGAGTCATTGCATGTGTGTTTTTCTCAAAAGCCACATGGATCCACCAATGTCATTTCATGTGTGTTCTTGTAATGACAAACCACATATGGATCCACCCGTCTCATTGCATGTGTGTTCTTGTAATAACAAACCACATATGGATCAACCAATGTCATTGCATGTGTGTTCTTTCCACAACCCACATATGGATCAATCAATGTCATTGCATGTGTGGTCTTTCCACAAACAACATATGGATCCACTAGTGTCATTGCATGTGTGTTCTTGTAATGACAAACCACACATGGATCCACCAGAGTGATTGCATGTGTCTTCTTTCCACAACCCACATACGTTTCCACCAGAGTCATTGCATGTTTGTTCTTTTTAAATACCACATATGGATCCAGTAGACTCATTGCATGTATGTTCTTTCAAACCACATATGGATCCACCAGAGTCATTGCATGTGTGTTCTTCTCACAAATCACATATGGATCCACCAGAGTCATTGCATGTGTGTTCTTTTCATGAACCACATATGGATCCACTAGTGTCATTGCATGTGGGTTCTTTTAATAAACCACAGCTAGAGTAATTGCATGTCTGTTGTTTTCATTAACCACAGCTAGAGTCATTGCATGTCTGTTATTTTCACAAACCACATATGGATCCACCAGTGTCATTGAAATGTGTGTTCTTTTCACAAACCACATGGATCCACCAATGTCATTGCATGTGTGTTCTTGTAATGACAAAGCACATATGGATCCATCGGTGTCATTGCATGTGTGTTCTTTTCACAAACCAGATATGGATCCACTGGTATCATTGAAATGTGTGTTCTTTCCACAAACCACATATGGATCCACTAGAGTCACTCCATGTGTGTTATTTTAATGAACCACATATGCATCCACCAATGCCATTGCATGTGTGTTCTTTTCACAAATCACATATGGATCCACCAGATCCATTACATATGTGTTCTTCTCACAAATCACATATGGATTCACCAGAGTCATTGCATGCGTGTTCTTGTAATGAACCACATATGGATCCACCAGTGTCATTGCATGTGTGTTCTTGTAATTACAAACCACATATGGATCCACCAGTGTCATTGCATGTGTGTTCTTTCCACAAACCACATATGGATCCACCAGTGTCATTGCATGTGTGTTCTTGGAATGACAAACCACATATGGATCCACCAGTGTCATTGCATGTGTGTTCTTGTAATGACAAACCACATATGGATCCACTAGAGTCATTGCATGTGTGTTCTTTTAATGAACCACATATGGATCCACCAATGTCATTGCATGTATTTTCTTTCCACAAACCACACATGGATCCACCAGAGTCATTGCATGTCTGTTCTTTTCATTAACCATAGCTAGAGTCATTGAAATGTGTGTTCTTCTAAGAAACCACATGGATCCACCAATGTCATTGCATGTGTGTTCTTTCCACAACCCACATATGGATCAACCAATGTCATTGCATGTGTGTTCTTTGCACAAACCACATATGGATCCACCAAAGTCATTGCATGCCTGTTCTTGTAAGGAACCACATATGGTCCACCAATTCCATTGCATGTGTGTTCTTTTCATTAACCACATCTAGAGGTCATTGCATGTGTGTTCTTTCCACAACCCACATATGGATCAACCAGTGTCATTGCATGTGTGTTCTTTCCACAAACCAAATATGGATGCACCAATGTTATTGCATGTGTGTTCTTGTAATAACAAACCACATATGGATCCACTAGAGTCATTACATGTGTGTTCTTTCCACCAACCACGTATGGATCCACCAGAGTCATTACATGTTTGTTATTTTCACAAACCACATATGGAAACACTAGAGTTATTGCATGTGTATTCTTTCCACAAACCACATATGGATCCACTAGAGTAATTGCATGTATGTTCTTCTCACAAATCACATATGGGTCCACCAGAGTCATTGCATGTGTGTTCTTTTCATTAACCACATATGGATCCACCAGTGTCATTGCATGTGTGTTCTTTTAATAAACCATAGCTAGAGTCATTGCCTCTCTGTTCTTTTCATTAACCATAGCTAGAGTCATTGCATCTCTGTTCTTTTCACAAACCACATATGGATCCACCAGAGTCATTGGATGTGTGTTCTTTTCACAAACCACATATGGATCCACCAGTGTCATTGAAATGTGTGTTCTTTTCACAAACCACATGGATCCACCAATGTCATTGCATGTGTGGTCTTGTAATGACAAACCACATATGGATCCACCGGTGTCATTGCATGTGTGTTCTTTTCACAAACCACATATGGATCCACCAGAGCCATTGCATGTCTATTCTTTTCATTAACCACAGCTTGAGCCATTGCATGTCTGTTCTTTTCACAAACCACATGGATCCACAAGATACATTGCATGTGTGTTCTTTTCATTAACCACAACTAGATTCATTGCATGTGTGTTCATTCCACAAACCACATATGGATCCACCAGAGTCATTGTATTGTCTGTTCTTCTCACAAACCACAGCTAGAGTCATTGCATGTTTGTTCTTTTCACAAACCACATATGGATCCACCAGAGTCATTGCATGTGTGTTCTTTTCATGAACCACATATGGATCCACTAGTGTCATTGAAATGTGTGTTCTTCTCACAAACCACATGGACCCACCAATGTCATTGCATGTGTGTTCATCCACAAGCCACATATGGATCAACCAATGTCATTGCATGGGTGTTCTTTCCACAAACCACATATATATCCACCAGAGTCATTGCATGTGTGTTATTGTAATGAACCACATATGGATCCACCAATGCAATTGCATGTGTGTTCTTTTCATGAACCACATATGGATCCACCAGAGTCATTGCATGCGTGTTCTTGTAATGAACCACATATGGATCCACTAGTGTCATTGCATGTGTGTTCTTGTAATGACAAACCACGTATGGATCCACCAGTGTCATTGCATGTGTGTTCTTTCCACAAACCACATATGGATCCACCAGTGTCATTGCATGTGTGCTCTTGTAATGACAAACCACACATGGATCCACCAGACTCATTGCATGTGTGTTCTTTCCACAACACACATATGGATCCAATAGAGTCATTGCTTGTTTGTTCTTTTCACAAACCACATATGGATCCACTAGGGTCATTTCATGTATGTTCTTTCCGTAAACCACATATGGATCCACCAGAGTCATTGCATGTGTGTTCTTCTCAAAAATCACATATGGATCCACTAGAGTCATCGCATGTGTGTTCCTTTCATGAACCACATATGGATCCTCCAGTGTCATTGCATGTGTGTTATTTAATAAACCATAGCTAGAGTCATTGCATGTCTGTTATTTTTATTAACCATAGCTAGAGTCATTGCATGTCTGTACTTTTCACAAACCACATATGGATCCACTAGAGTCATTGGATGTGTGTTCTTTTCACAAACCCCATATGGATCCACCAGTGTCATTGAAATGTCTGTTCTTTTCACAAGCCACATGGATCCACCAATGTCATTGCATGTGTGTTCTTGTAATGGCAAACCACATATGGATCCACCGGTGTCATTTCATGTGTGTTCTTTTCACAAACGACATATGGATCCACCAGTGTCATTGAAATGTGTGTTCTTTCCATAAACCACATATGGATCCACCAGAGTCATTGCATATGTGTTCTTGTAATGATAAACCACACATGGATCCACCAATGCCATTGCATGTGTTTTCTTTTCATGAACCACATATGGATCCACCAGAGTCATTGCGTGCGTGTTCTTGTAATGAACCACATATGGATCCACTAGTGTCATTGCATGTGTGCTCTTGTAATGACAAACCACATATGGATCCACCAGTGTCATTGCATGTGTGTTCTTTCCACAATCCACATATGGATCAACCAATGTCATTGCATGTATGTTCTTGTAATGACAAACCACACATGGATCCACCAGAGTCATTGCATGTGTGTTTTTCTCAAAAGCCACATGGATCCACCAATGTCATTTCATGTGTGTTCTTGTAATCACAAACCACATATGGATCCACCCGTCTCATTGCATGTGTGTTCTTGTAATAACAAACCGCATATGGATCAACCAATGTCATTGCATGTGTGTTCTTTCCACAACCCACATATGGATCAACCAATGTCATAGCATGGGTGTTCTTTCCACAAACCACATATGTATCCACCAGAGTCATTGCATGTGTGTTCTTGTAATGAACCACATATGGATCCACCAATGCAATTGCATGTGTGTTCTTTTCATGAACCACATATGGATCCACCAGAGTCAAATACCACATATGGATCCAATAGACTCATTGCATGTATGTTCTTTCGAACCACATATGGATCCACCAGAGTCATTGCATGTGTGTTCTTCTCACAAATCACATATGGATCCACCAGAGTCATTGCATGTGTGTTCTTTTCATGAACCACATATGTATCCACTAGTGTCATTGCATGTGGGTTCTTTTAATAAACCACAGCTAGAGTAATTGCATGTCTGTTGCTTTCATTAACCACAGCTAGAGTCATTGCATGTCTGTTATTTTCACAAACCACATATGGATCCACCAGTGTCATTGAAATGTGTGTACTTTTCACAAACCACATGGATCCACCAATGTCATTGCATGTGTGTTCTTGTAATGACAAACCACATATGGATCCATCGGTGTCATTGCATGTGTGTTCTTTTCACAAACCAGATATGGATCCACTGGTATCATTGAAATGTGTGTTCTTTCCACAAACCACACATGGATCCACTAGAGTCACTGCATGTGTGTTCTTTTAATGAACCACATATGCATCCACCAATGCCATTGCATGTGTGTTCTTTTCACAAATCACATATGGATCCACCAGATTCATTACATGTGTGTTCTTTTCACAAATCACATATGGATCCACCAGATCCATTGCATGTGTGTTCTTCTCACAAATCACATATGGATTCACCAGAGTCATTGCATGCGTGTTCTTGTAATGAACCACATATGGATCCACCAGTGTCATTGCATGTGTGTTCTTGTAATTACAAACCACATATGTGTAACTACCTCGGTGAATTACGCTCCTAGTTACAAGCCTGGATGAGCGGAAATGGTTAAAATAGTATGGTGGGGCCCAAATGCCACTCACAGGTAGACCTTTCGGCCGTCCTAACCATTTCCAAACATCAGGACAAGAACGGTAGGCGAATCGGCAAAGAAGGGATCAACTACATACACAAATGAGTATGTATGCAAGCCACCATACAATGGTTCTCAGAGTCATTCCATCTAAAAAGAAAGGAAATATAGCAACGCCATACGGCAAGATCCAAATATCCTAGATAGATATAATAGTTTAGGATATCTCCTCATACATCAAACATCAGAGTATCAAGCGGAAGCGGAAAACAAGATCCGAGTACGGATAAGAAGCAAATAGGCATAAGATGCCCCATAAATAAACACATCCCGCCCACAGATCTCACGGATCCCCGTTCCCGGAATCTCTACACCGAATGATCGTTGCCCGCATCGTCTGCTCCTCCACCCAAGATCCATCTTGCGAGCTTACTCGCATCCGAATCAAACAATTTATCGTGAGACCCTAGGGTACTCAGCAAGTCTTTATGCCTCTAAAGGGGACACAACCTGGGGTGAAGCAATTGCAGCAAAAGATAAACCCTAACAATTCTATAGATACTCGCTAACCATCCGCCTAACCAAAGATAGACAGATGTCCGTGAATTAATAACAACAGTTATAAAGGTAATATCAACAGATCCATCCTCCTCCTAATCGACGAGGAAGCGGACAACAACCCCCCATCCGTTGGCAGTTTTATTATCCATTCCATGAGTATTGCACTATTTACTAGTCGACTTAGTCAAGTTAAAAGCGGTACTTTAGTTATGCTTGTCTATGATCGAGAAATCAGTGCTCCAAGTCGCCCATAACCGCGGACACGGCTTCAGAAAGTTTTACCTGTAGGTGCACAAATAGCAACACACACTCGATCAACCTCGAAAAACCAAATCAAAACCCAACGAGGCACACGACAAAGCAATCACAGATTCAGAAATATTTCAGGGGCCACCCCATTGCTACCCGCAAAGCTGGCCAGCTACGAGACGGACTCAAGGTTTGTGGGCGGTCAGAACGATCGGGAACCTGAAGTGTGACTGGCTTGTCGACAGCTAAAACGTGTCATGGCCCTAACAAGACAAAAAGACTGCACAATTTTAAATAAAGCAAGAAAGCATGGCATAAGTACAGGATAGTAAATAAAACCTCAAACTAGTTTGTGGCCCCAAGAAATAAGAATGAATCAAGCTCGTGGGGTTCATAAGCCTCCTGGATGTGGATAGCGCGAATATTCAAGGAACAGGAATCAAGTACTCGGGGTCCTACGGGACACAAGTGAGCCTGAAAAACCAAATAGCAAATATGGCTCACCGATGCCACTTTCATTAGTTATCCCATTACTACTCAGGTTAAGTTGTTTAGGTACCTCGTTATCCATCAGACACTCACATACCCTACACATGTTGTTCTACGACTCGCATGGCTCAAACAACTCCTGTAGTAATGGCTCATGGGATGGAGGAACAAGCTTCGGTGGGGATTAAAATTAAAGGCTATGCAATACCTGGGATTCAGATTAATGCAATCGCGACTCAATGATGCAAGAATAAGATAGAGGCAATAGGTACTATATGTATGCAAGCATGTGGTAGTGCTTGCCTGGCAGCTCAGTTGAAGCGAGAGAAGGATCTGGGTAGTGCTCCTGGGTCTCTTGATATATCCCCTGCTCAGCGTCTATTCGGAGAAGAACCAAACAAACAAGGGCCAACATAAATAAAGTGCACAAGAATATGAATAAAATGCATCAAGCAAACAATCATGCCATGATGAATGATGCACAATTTGCATGGCAATAATGTAGCATGGCATGGGTGAGGTGTGAAATACAAGTATAAATCATTTTGTTGAGTTTTAATCATGTTTTAACCTCAATTAAGTTGCTGTATACATTATATTTATATGATACATGCTGCAAAACAGATAAAGGAATGCATAAACAGAAAGGTCTTGTCGAGCTAATCATTTTAGACATATTATTTGTTAAATTTGGATTTATAAAACAAAAGTTATTAATTAATTAAGGTAAAAGGGCATTTTAAAGTAATTTTAATCAACTTGGAAAAATAAAGTGTTCAAAATATATTTTGAATGGCATATTTTAATTCCTCATGTTTTTCTGATCTCAAAACATATATTATTTGTATTATTTGGATTTATATTTTAAAAGATATATTAAAACAGATTTAAATTTGAATTTAAATTAATTTGAAAAGGTTTAAATTCAAACAGACAGACAGAAATACTTTTTCTACTCAGGTTAAGTTAGCCACAGACAATGACAGGTGGGGCCACTGGCTGACTGGGACCAAACACGCACAGACAGACTTTTCCCACCGCGGCTTGACCTAGCCACAGCGGATGACAGGTGGAGCCACGGCAGCCTCAGGGCCACACACGGGCGCGCCAGCGGGGACGCGACACGTGGTAGATCCAGGGAGTGCGGGTTGAGATTAAAAGGGTCTAGGGGTGTTCTGTAAAACGAGCGTTGAGGCTGACGGTGGGGCAGGCTGGACCGCGGGTTTAGGAATAAAAAGCTATGGGGGGTTTTCTGCAAAAAGGCGACGCGGCACTGTGGATCTTCCCTGCGGATGGATCGGTGCTCGCACGCGCAGAGCGCGGGGCTCGAACTCGCGACGCGGCGCGCGCGTAGACGGCGGCTACCACTGCGGCTCGGAGGGTTTGCTGGTAGGAGAGGGTCACGCGGCTAGATACGCTTCTGCGACGCTACGGCGAGGAGAACCGAAAGCGACGCCGGCACACAGAGGGCGTTCGTCCTGGGGTCCGGCGAAACTAGGGCACGACTATGCACGCGAGGGTGTCAGCGGGGTCAGATGGCTCACCGTGAGGTTGTTGGAGGTGGTGGATCGGGTAGGGGAGCAGTCGATCGTCGACGAGGCAGAGGCCGGGCGGAGCTAGGGTTTCGCGTCGAAGCGGCATCGGCCTGGTGGCTCTGGTCCTCCTCCTCCTCGCTGGCGGCTACTGGACGATGTAGGGGAACCTCCTCGGTCTTCTCGATCTCCTCCACGACGTGTCCACCGGCTGGAGCGACGGGGCGACGTGGTGCTGGCGATGGCCGGCGAGAAAGGTTGGCCGTCTGTGGAGAGGGAGGGGAGGAGCGCCTGGGTAGATCTGGGAAGGCAAGCGGCGAGAGGGAGTAGATAGGGACGGGAGAGGAAAGGGGGTGCCGTGGGGGAGTGGGGCAGAGAAAGGTGGCTTCGGCCACTTTTCCTCCTCCTCTTTCACGTGCTCGGGTCGGGCAGGAGCAGGGCAGGCACAGGGTAGGGAGCTGGCAGGTGGCCCAGGGAAGGAAGGAGTGGGTGGTGGGGCTAGGGTGGCAGAGAGAGAGAGCTAGAGAGAGGGAGGGGTAGGATCGGGTTAGAGCTAGGGTTGGAGGGGAGGCTCGGCTAGGGTTTTGTGTGGTGGTAGCTAGGTGGGTCCAGGTGGTGGTGGGGCTGCAGGCGAGAGAGGAGAGAGGCCGAGAGAGGGCAGGTGGGTAGCTAGGGTAGGTCATGGTGGGGTGGCTCGGCTAGAGAGAGGAGAGATGAGGGAGGGGACTTAGGGTTTAGAGGGAGAGATTAGGTGGAGTGGTTTTTCTTTTGACAAGATCAAGCAAGAACATGCCAAGCTCAAACAAGATCTAGACAAGAAAAAGAGAGGGTGAGATGAGGTGGTGAGGGTTTAAGCAAGATCAAAATAAGACCAAGACAAAAGGAGGGAGAGAGAGATGAGAGATGAGGTGATTCACCCAAAAATCCAAATAAAAACAAGGAGGACAAAAGGTGGAGATGTTTGCATGGCCCATGCAAAATAATTAATGCCATGTTTTAACCTTGTGAAACAAAATAATAAACATGGCATTATTCTTATGCATTTCCAAAAGTGGAATTAAGCCAAGCAAAAGAATTTAAAATAAAGTTCCAAGTGGAGTAGATGGAGATGATCACATTTGATTATAATTGGGACTTGCTAATGTGTATATTCCACTAGATGCCTACTAGTCCCAAAAATATTCCCACATGAGCATAAATCCATAATAATCCATATGGAAGCTAGGAAAAGGGTTCCACTCACAAGGCATGCAAAGGTGGCCATGTGGCTCTCCTAAACCAATAATGTGAAAACAATATGGTGCATATATGAGAGCATGTGCAGATAGAATGGATCCACACCAACACATATGAGCTAGAGGTAAAACCAAATAAGTTGCAATGCTCATATATGGTGGAATGGTGGAATGATGGGTGATGACAAGAAAGGTGGTGGAGTTAACAAAAGATATGCCCTCAACTCAACTTGGGCATTTAAACAATATATCAAGAACCAAATACAATATCATGAGGCAAAAACAATTAATAATGCATATGAGATAAGAACCAAAAGAAAAGGGTTCTATATGATGCTCAAATGCAAGGTGGCATGATGACATGAGCATGATATAATGATGATGCAACAATTATATGTAGGAAGTAGCATATATATAGACTAGGCTAGTAGCATTGCAATTGTTAGACAATTGGGATGCTACAACTCTCCCCCACTAAACAAGAATCTACCGAGATTCCTAGGAAAAAGAAAACAACACAAGGAGAGGCGGGTGTTCGAACGAAGGTGACCCTCACGTTCCCAAGTTGATGAACAACGGAATGGTGCGACCACTACACCTTGCAAAACTTGCTAGACTTGTTGCGAGTCTTGCGTTTTGCTTGAGAAACAACGGGTTAGAAGAGTTGAAGGATTGTCGTGAGACAAGAAGGATAGGATGGACATAGCTCCGGTTTTCCCAAGAAACATGATAAAAGAATAGAACCACTTGTGAAAGAAAAAGACCAGATGATGTATCATGAATAAAGAAAGACACATCATTAAGATTAAAGATTTACCGATACTAGAGAGGATGAACCTTTGTCTCGCCGGAAGAAAAGAGCTAGATTGGAGAGGTTTGAACCATTATGACAATAGCATCGTATGTTCTCTCGGATTTGAGAAATGAAGTACGGAAACAATATTGCATTCAAACAATAGAGTCCCTTGATATCAACAGAAAGATTTAGTTAGACATCGTCGGATTAGATTCTTGTTGCGCCGGTAAGAACCAAAGGATCACGCAATTGAGGTGCGCGGATATAACTTCCAGAGATGGATGTGAAGCCAGATCATGGTGGAATCCCGAGAAGCAAAGAATATGGAGGATCTGGAGTTTATTGTAGAGATACTTATTGCTTTCTTTAGCCTTGATGCTAACGCAATAGATTTGCGACTGATGGCATCAACCATAATTGGCTTTACCACAGAAAAGAGTTGATGAAACAAAGAGAGAGATCGTTTCCTTTCATCTTGTTTGGGGATGTTGAGCATCGGTAGAAAGACGAGGAACGAAAGGAGTTTGCGTCTGTTTCCACCAGATAATTGAAGATTTTGCTCCGTGTAGAAAGGGTGAGATCACCAACAAGAGATTATTGATTACTTTCTTCGAGAGAGCACTCCGGAAAAACAAGGACGGAAGTAAAAGTATCGAGGGATAAAGGCCACTTCTAACTTCCGTGGAGTGAGTGAAATCACATTAATTCACCAATTCAATGTACAAGAGCGAATGATAAGAGTAGTGGTATGGTAGCTACTCCATCCCGCACTCAAAGCATTACTCCGCACATGAATAAGAAAACCATGCAACCCAACTACCGAAACAGACTGAAGGTATTGACAATAACTCTTGGAACTCCGTTAGAAAACAAGGATAGATGCAAACGATTCGCCGGATTCATAGATAGATAAAGATGATGATGTTGTCGTCATGTCGGAAGTACCAAGCCACCGGAAAGATATAAGGGAAGATCACGGAGACAACTGCAAAATTCAACAGCTACAGAAAAGATAGCACCAACTTGAACAGAAGGAATACAAGATCTGGCAGGTCTTCATGGCCTCCGGTGGATTGAGAATAGATGATAGAACGAGAGGGTTTCAAGAGGTTACTTAACGAGATAGAGGTGAAAAGAACTCCATGTTCTTCTTGAAAAGATTGAGAGAGATTTAGCAGTCTTGAGGAAAATCTTCAGCGGAACGACGATGATAACTTGCCAACAAGGAAAACTCCGGGTTTGATTGAAGATGGAAGATGGAATTAACAATGAACTTGCTGATTCCAGGATTGAAGCGATCTATTTAGCAGAAGGACGTGGCCGAGATAGGTGACTTCAAAAAGTCAGAGTTCACGCTTTGAGAACTTTGCACACAGGCAGTGTTCACAGATGATCTTCCATGTCCTTCCATTGATATCGAATAGGCAAGCATATTATCAACATATACCACCATGGATTAACAAGATATTCCAAGAATATCAAGTTCAAGAGGCGGAAGAAACGAACACATGGTCGAAACACTTTCTGAGCTCAACGCTCTTTGAAAGATCAACGTTAAGAGAACGGGTTCGTGTTGAAGAAGATGCACTGGAAGAATAGATTATCTGGTCCTTCGGAAGAAAAAGAGATGTCACCTGGTTCACATTGTCGATCGGATCACCGGTTACAAAGATAAAGATATCTAGGATAAAGAAACGATGATAGCTCATACCTCAAGCAAAGCTACCAGAGACGAAAAGATGCAATTCCCTCGTCTCAAAGAGAATTTTGCAGATATGGGGTTCAAAAAGATGTGCAGCATAATAAACAGATGATAGACCGCCGTAGTTCCTTGAGAAACTCCGGATTGCCAAAGATGCTAGAATATGCATAGATATGATCGCGGTGTACTCAAAATCACAGGAGATAACCGTCACCATTTGGAGGATAGTGTTGATAGCATTTTCCGTATTCCACTCCTGATAAGTGTCCTATAACTATGCTGAGAACCAAATTACAATCACCAGCATCGGATCGACACATGTTATGTAATTAGCCCAAGAGAATTGGAGATGAAATAAAACTCCAGGATTAAGCGCCGGTGACAAAAGAATGAGTTAGCATGGACATGCTGATAAAAGGGAGATAGATAATTTTTCACACACGACTGGAAAGGAGTGTGGAAACACAGATGTATCAAAGAAAAAAAATTCGCATTTTTCGGCATTAAAATACCAATAGATGCGCAAAATCACTTATCAGGTAGCGATTAGCAACTGATGGTTTCATAGAATGTGGAGTTGCTAGAAGGAAGGACACCCTTAAGAAGATGGTACCGATTAACAAGGAGTCGGATAGATCGCGCCGGTTTTCAAAAGCCTGTCAATATGGAATGTACCAACAGTTGATAACCAAAGGCAGATAAAGATAACATGTTGGATGCAACAGATAGACAAGGAATTACACACACACACACACACACTTTCTATGGTACTACGGAAACCCAGAACACGTGAATCCTAGTTTGAATTTTAAGAAGAGGATTGAAAACGTTACACTTCCTTACCAGAAAAGGGTGGTGGGTGGGTAAGAAGAAAAGTGGAAGCAATCCTACTCTCGCATTTTGTTTTTCCCTAGTATACATAGCTACCAAAAATAATTGCTAGACTGACAACGACCAATTGGCTGAGACCCTGAAGGGCGGGATGGCTCTGATACCAATTGTAACTACCTCGGTGAATTACGCTCCTAGTTACAAGCCTGGATGAGCGTAAATGGTTAAAATAATACGGTGGGGCCCAAATGCCACTCACAGGTAGACCTTTCGGCCGTCCTAACCATTTCCAAACATCAGGACAAGAACGGGAGGCGTAATCGGCAGGCGAAGGGATCAACTACATACACAAATGAGTATGTATGCAAGCCACCATACAATGGTTCTCAAAGTCATTCCATCTAAAAAGAAAGGAAATATAGCAACGCCATACGGCAAGATCCAAATATCCTAGATAGATATAATAGTTTAGGATATCTCCTCATACATCAAACATCAGAGTATCAAGCGGGAGCGGAAAACAAGATCCAAGTACGGATAAGAAGCAAATCGGCATAAGATGCCCCATAAATAAACACATCCCGCCCACAGATCTCACGGATCCCCGTTCCCGGAATCTCTACACCGAATGATCGTTGCCTGCATCGTCCGTCTCCTCCACCCAGTATCCATCTTGCGAGCTTACCTGTGCATCCGAATCAAACAATTTATCGTGTGAGACCCTAGGGGTACTCAGCAAGTCTTTATGCCTCTAAAGGGGACACAACCTGGGGTGACGCAATTGCAGCAAAAGATAAACCCTAACAATTCTATAGATACTCGCTAACCATCCGCCTAACCAAAGATAGACGGATGTCCGTGAATTAATAACAACAGTTATAAAGGTAATATCAACAGATCCATCCTCCTCCTCGCTTACCGACGAGGAAGCGGACGAACAACCCCCCCCCCCCATCCGTTGGCAGTTTTATTATCCATTCCATGAGTATTGCACTATTTACTAGTAAGATACTTAGTCAAGTTAAAAGCGGTACTTTAGTTATGCTTGTCTATGATCGAGAAACTGTGCTCCAAGTCGTCCATAACCCATGACACGGCTTCAGAAGTTTTACCTAGGGTGCACAAATAGCAACACACACTCGATCAACCTCGAAAAACCAAATCAAAACCCAACGAGGCGATCACGACAAAGCAATCACAGGATTCAGAAATATTTCAGAGGCCACCCCATTGCTACCCATAAACGGCCGCCACGAGACGGACTCAAGGTTTGTGTGGACGGTAGAAACGATCGGGAACCCGAAGTGTCGGGCTTGTCGACATAAATAAACGTGTCACGGCCCTAAGCGAGACAGTGCGACTCGCACAATTTTAAATAAAGCAAGAAAGCATGGCATAAGTACAGGATAGTAAATAAAACCTCAAACTAGTTTGTGGCCCCAAGAAATAAGAATGAATCAAGCTCGCTCGTGGGGGTCATAAGCCTCCGGATGTGGATAGCGAATATTCAAGGAACAGAATCAAGTACTGGGGTCCCACGGACACAAGTGAGCCTGAAAACCAAATAGCAAATATGGCTCACCGATGCCACTTTCATTAGTTATCCCATTACTACTTAGGTTAAGTTGTTTAGGTACCTCGTTATCCATCGACACTCACATACCCTACACATGTTGTTCTACGACTCGCATGGCTCAAACAACTCCTGTAGTAATGGCTCATGGGATGGAGGAACAATCTTCGGTGGGGTTTAAAAGTAAAGGCTATGCGATACCTGGGATTCAGATTAATGCAATCGCGACTCAATGATGCAAGAATAAGATAGAGGCAATAGGTACTATATGTATGCAAGCATGTGGTAGTGCTTGCAGCAGCTCGATTGAAGCGAGAGAAGGATCTGGTAGTGCTCCTGGTCTCTTGATATATCCCCGCTCGCCTATTATTCAAGAAGAACCAAACAAACAAGGGCCAACATAAATAAAGTGCACAAGCATATGAATAAAATGCATCAAGCAAACAATCATGCCATGATGAATGATGCACAATTTGCATGGCAATAATGTAGCATGGCATGGGTGAGGTGTGAAATACAAGTATAAATCATTTTGTTGAGTTTTAATCATGTTTTAACCTCAATTAAGTTGCTGTATACATTATATTTATATGATGCATGCTGCAAAACAGATAAAGGAATGCATAAACAGAAAGGTCTCGTCTAGCTAATCATTTTAGACATATTATTTGTTAAATTTGGATTTATAAAACAAAAGTTATTAATTAATTAAGGTAAAAGGGCATTTTAAAGTAATTTTAATCAACTTGGAAAAATAAAGTGTTCAAAATATATTTTGAATGGCATATTTGAATTCCTCATGTTTTTCTGATCTCAAAACATATATTATTTGTATTATTTGGATTTATATTTTAAAAGATATATTAAAACAGATTTAAATTTGAATTTAAATTAATTTGAAAAGGTTTAAATTCAAACAGACAGACAGAAATACTTTTTCTACTCAGGTTAAGTTAGCCACAGACAATGACAGGTGGGGCCCTTTGGTGGGACCAAACGCAGCATGACAGACTTTTTCCACATGGCTTGACCTAGCCACAATGATGACAGTGGGGGCCACGCGGCTCGGGGCCACCGCTGCGGCGCGCCCGGACGCGACACGTGGTAGATCCAGGGAGTGCGGGTTGAGATTAAAAGGGGCTAGGGGGTGTTCTGTAAAACGAGTGCTGAGGCTGACGGTGGGGCAGGCTGGACCGCTGGTTTAGGAATAAAAAGCTATGGGGGGTTTTCTGCAAAAAGGCGACGCGGCACTATGGATCTTCCCTGCGGACGGATCAGTGCTGCCGCCTTGTGAGCGTGGCTGAGGCTCGAACTCGCGATGCGGCGCGCGCGTAGACGGCGGCTACCACTGCGGCTCGGAGGGTTTGCTGGTAGGAGAGGGTCACGCGGCTAGATACGCTTCTGCGATGCTACGGCGAGGAGAACCGAAAGCGACGCCGGCGCACAGAGGGCGTTCGTCCTGGGGTCCGGCGAAACTAGGGCGTGACTATGCACACGAGGGTGTCAGCGGGGTCGGATGGCTCACCGTGAGGTTGTTGGAGGTGGTGGATCGGGCAGGGGAGCAGTCGATCGTCGACGAGGCAGAGGCCGGGCGGAGCTAGGGTTTCGCGTCGGAGCGGCGTCGGCCTGGTGGCTCTGGTCCTCCTCCTCCTCGCTGGCGGCTACTGGACGATGCAGGGGAACCTCCTCGGTCTTCTCGATCTCCTCCACGACGTGTCCACCGGCTGGGCGGAGCGCTGACGTGGTCTTGGCGGTGGCCGAGAAAGGTTGGCGTCTGTGGAGAGGGAGGAGGAGCGGCGCCTGGGTAGATCTGGGAAGGCGGCGAGCGGCGAGAGGGAGTAGATAGGGACGGGAGAGGAGAGGGGGTGCCGTGGGGGAGTGGGGCAGAGAAAGGTGGCTTCGGCCACTTTTCCTCCTCCTCCTTCACGTGCTCGGGTCGGGCAGGCGCAGGGTAGGGAGCTGGCAGGTGGCCCAGGGAAGGAAGGAGAGGGTGGTGGGGCTAGGGTGGCAGAGAGAGAGAGCTAGAGAGAGGGAGGGGTAGGCTCGGGTTAGAGCTAGGGTTGGAGGGGAGGCTCGGCTAGGGTTTTGTGTGGTGGTAGCTAGGTGGGTCCAGGGTGGTTAGGTGGGGCCTGCAGGGCAGAGAGAGGAGAGAGGCCGAGAGTGGGCAGGTGGGTAGCTAGGGTAGGTCATGGTGGGGTGGCTCGGCTAGAGAGAGGAGAGATGAGGGAGGGGACTTAGGGTTTAGAGGGAGAGATTAGGTGGAGTGGTTTTTCTTTTGACAAGATCAAGCAAGAACATGCCAAGGTCAAACAAGATCTAGACAAGAAAAAGAGAGGGTGAGATGAGGTGGTGAGGGTTTAAGCAAGATCAAAATAAGACCAAGCCAAAAGGAGGGAGAGAGAGATGAGGTGATTCACCCAAAAATCCAAATAAAAACAAGGAGGACCAAAGGTGGAGATGTTTGCATGGCCCATGCAAAATAATTAATGCCATGTTTTAACCTTGTGAAACAAAATAATAAACATGGCATTATTCTTATGCATTTCCAAAAGTGTAATTAAGCCAAGCAAAAGAATTTAAAAGAAAGTTCCAAGTGGAGTAGATGGAGATGATCACATTTGATTATAATTGGGACTTGCTAATGTGTATATTCCACTAGATGCCTACTAGTCCCAAAAATATTCCCACATGAGCATAAATCCATAATAATCCATATGGAAGCTAGGAAAAGGGTTCCACTCACAAGGCATGCAAAGGTGGCCATGTGGCTCTCCTAAACCAATAATGTGAAAACAATATGGTGCATATATGAGAGCATGTGGAGATAGAATGGATCCACACCAACACATATGAGCTAGAGGTAAAACCAAATAAGTTGCAATGCTCATATATGGTGGAATGGTGGAATGATGGGTGATGACAAGAAAGGTGGTGGAGTTAACAAAAGATATGCCCTCAACTCAACTTGGGCATTTAAACAATATATCAAGAACCAAATACAATATCAAGAGGCAAAAACAATTAATAATGCATATGAGATAAGAACCAAAAGAAAAGGGTTTTATATGATGCTCAAATGCAAGGTGGCATGATGACATGAGCATGATATAATGATGATGCAACAATTATATGTAGGAAGTAGCATATATATAGACTAGGCTAGTAGCATTGCAATTGTTAGACAATTGGGATGCTACAATATGGATCCACCAGTGTCATTGCATGTGTGTTCTTTCCACAAACCACATATGGATCCACCAGTGTCATTGCATGTGTGTTCTTGGAATGACAAACCACATATGGATCCACCAGTGTCATTGCATGTGTGTTCTTGTAATGACAAACCACATATGGATCCACTAGAGTCATTGCATGTGTGTTCTTTTAATGAACCACATATGGATCCACCAATGTCATTGCATGTATTTTCTTTCCACAAACCACACATCGATCCACCAGAGTCATTGCATGTCTGTTCTTTTCATTAACCATAGATAGAGTCATTGAAATGTGTGTTCTTCTAACAAACCACATGGATCCACCAATGTCATTGCATGTGTGTTCTTTCCACAACCCACATATGGATCAACCAATGTCATTGCATGTGTGTTCTTTGCACAAACCACATATGGATCCACCAAAGTCATTGCATGCGTGTTCTTGTAATGAACCACATATGGTCCACCAATTCCATTAAATGTGTGTTCTTTTCATTAACCACATCTAGAGGTCATTGCAAGTGTGTTCTTTCCACAAACCACATATGGATCCACCAGTGTCATTGCATGTGTGTTCTTTCCACAAACCACATATGGATCAACCAATGTCATTGCATGTATGTTCTTTCCACAAACCACACATGGATCCACCAGAGTCATTGCATGTGTGTTCTTCTCACAAACCACATGGATCCACCAATGGCATTGCATGTGTGTTCTTTCCACAACCCACATATGGATCAACCAATGTCATTGCATGTGTGTTCTTTCCACAACCCACATATGGATCAACCAATGTCATTGCATGTGTGGTCTTTCCACAAAACACATATGGATCCACTAGTGTCATTGCATGTGTCTTCTTGTAATGACAAACCACACATGGATCCACCAGAGTCATTGCATGTGTGTTCTTTCCACAACCCACATACGTTTCCACCAGAGTCAAATACCACATATGGATCCAATAGACTCATTGCATGTATGTTCTTTCGAACCACATATGGATCCACCAGAGTCATTGCATGTGTGTTCTTCTCACAAATCACATATGGATCCACCAGTGTCATTGAAATGTGTGTTCTTTTCACAAACCACATGGATCCACCAATGTCATTGCATGTGTGTTATTGTAATGACAAACCACATATGGATCCATAGCTGTCATTGCATGTGTGTTCTTTTCACAAACCAGATATGGATCCACTGGTATCATTGAAATGTGTGTTCTTTCCACAAACCACATATGGATCCACTAGAGTCACTGCATGTGTGTTCTTTTCATGAACCACATATGCATCCACCAATACCATTGCATGTGTGTTCTTTTCAAAAATCACATATGGATCCACCAGGTTCATTACATGTGTGTTCTTTTCACAAATCACATATGGATCCACCAGATCCATTGCATGTGTGTTCTTCTCACAAATCACATATGGATTCACCAGAGTCATTGCATGCGTGTTCTTGTAATGAACCACATATGGATCCACCAGTGTCATTGCATGTGTGTTCTTGTAATTACAAACCACATATGGATCCACTAGTGTCATTGCATGTGTGTTCTTTCCACAAACCACATATGGATCCACCAGTGTCATTGCATGTGTGTTCTTGGAATGACAAACCACATATGGATCCACCAGTGTCATTGCATGTGTGTTCTTGTAATGACAAACCACATATGGATCCACTAGAGTCATTGCATGTGTGTTCTTTTAATGAACCACATATGGATCCACCAATGTCATTGCATGTATTTTCTTTCCACAAACCACACATGGATCCACCAGAGTCATTGCATGTCTGTTCTTTTCATTAACCACAGCTAGAGTCATTGCATGTGTGTTCTTGTAATGAACCACATATGGATACACCAGTGTCATTGCATGTGTGTTCTTGTAATGACAAACCACATATGGATCCACTAGAGTCATGGCACGTGTCTTCTTTCCACAAACCACATATGGATCAACCAATGTCATTGCATGTATGTTCTTTCCACGAACCACACATGGATCCACGAGAGTCATTCCATGTGTGTTCTTCTCACACACAACATGGATCCTCCAATGTCATTGCGCGTGTGTTCTTTCCACAACCCACATATGGATCAACCAATATCATTGCATGTGTATTCTTTCCACAAACCACATATGGATCCACTAGTGTCATTGCATGTGTCCTCTTGTAATGAGAAACCACACATGGATCCACCAGAGTCATTGCATGTGTGTTCTTTCCACAACCCACATACGTTTCCACCAGAGTCAAATACCACATATGGATCCAATAGACTCATTGCATGTATGTTCTTTCGAACCACATATGGATCCACCAGAGTCATTGCATGTGTGTTCTTCTCACAAATCACATATGGATCCACCAGAGTCATTGCATGTGTGTTCTTTTCATGAACCACATATGGATCCACTAGTGTCATTACATGTGGGTTCTTTTAATAAACCACAACTAGAGTAATTGCATGTCTGTTGCTTTCATTAACCACAGCTAGAGTCATTGCATGTCTGTTATTTTCACAAACCACATATGGATCCACCAGTGTCATTGAAATGTGTGTTCTTTTCACAAACCACATGGATCCACCAGTGTCATTGAAATGTGTGTTCTTTTCACAAACCACATGGATCCACCAATGTCATTGCATGTGTGTTTTGTAATGACAAACCACATATGGATCCATCGGTGTTATTGCATGTGTGTTCTTTTCACAAACCAGATATGGATCCACTGGTATCATTGAAATGTGTGTTCTTTCCACAAACCACATATGGATCCACTAGTCACTACATGTGTGTTCTTTTAATGAACCACATATGCATCCACCAATGCCATTGCATGTGTGTTCTTTTCACAAATCACATATAGATCCACCAGAGTCATTACATGTGTGTTCTTTTCACAAATCACATATGGATCCACCAGATCCATTGCATGTGTGTTCTTCTCACAAATCACATATGGATTCACCAGAGTCATTGCATGCGTGTTCTTGTAATGAACCACATATGGATCCACCAGTGTCATTGCATGTGTGTTCTTGTAATTACAAACCACATATGGATCCACCAGTGTCATTGCATGTGTGTTCTTGGAATGACAAACCACATATGGATCCACCAGTGTCATTGCATGTGTGTTCTTGTAATGACAAACCACATATGGATCCACCAGTGTCATTGCATGTGTGTTCTTGTAATGACAAACCACATATGGATCCACTAGAGTCGTTGCATGTGTGTTCTTTTAATGAACCACATATGGATCCACCAATGTCATTGCATGTATTTTCTTTCCACAAACCACACATGGATCCACCAGAGTCATTGCATGTCTGTTCTTTTCATTAACCATAGCTAGAGTCATTGAAATGTGTGTTCTTCTAACAAACCACATGGATCCACCAATGTCATTGCATGTGTGTTCTTTCCACAACCCACATATGGATGAACCAATGTCATTGCATGTGTGTTCTTTGCACAAACCACATATGGATCCACCAAAGTCATTGCATGCGTGTTCTTGTAATGAACCACATATGGTCCACCAATTCCATTAAATGTGTGTTCTTTTCATTAACCACATCTAGAGGTCATTGCAAGTGTGTTCTGTCCACAAACCACATATGGATCCACCAGTGTCATTGCATGTGTGTTCTTTCCACAAACCACATATGGATCAACCAATGTCATTGCATGTATGTTCTTTCCACAAACCACACATGGATCCACCAGAGTCATTGCATGTGTGTTCTTCTCACAAACCACATGGATCCACCAATGGCATTGAATGTGTGTTCTTTCCACAACCCACATATGGATCAACCAATGTCATTGCATGTGTGTTCTTTCCACAACCCACATATGGATCAACCAATGTCATTGCATGTGTGGTCTTTCCACAAACCACATATGAATCCACTAGTGTCATTGCATGTATCTTCTTGTAATGACAAACCACACATGGATCCACCAGAGTCATTGCATGTGTGTTCTTTTCATGAACCACATATGGATCCACTAGTGTCATTACATGTGGGTTCTTTTAATAAACCACAACTAGAGTAATTGCATGTCTGTTGCTTTCATTAACCACAGCTAGAGTCATTGCATGTCTGTTATTTTCACAAACCACATATGGATCCACCAGTGTCATTGAAATGTGTGTTCTTTTCACAAACCACATGGATCCACCAGTGTCATTGAAATGTGTGTTCTTTTCACAAACCACATGGATCCACCAATGTCATTGCATGTGTGTTTTGTAATGACAAACCACATATGGATCCATCGGTGTTATTGCATGTGTGTTCTTTTCACAAACCAGATATGGATCCACTGGTATCATTGAAATGTGTGTTCTTTCCACAAACCACATATGGATCCACTAGTCACTACATGTGTGTTCTTTTAATGAACCACATATGCATCCACCAATGCCATTGCATGTGTGTTCTTTTCACAAATCACATATAGATCCACCAGAGTCATTACATGTGTGTTCTTTTCACAAATCACATATGGATCCACCAGATCCATTGCATGTGTGTTCTTCTCACAAATCACATATGGATTCACCAGAGTCATTGCATGCGTGTTCTTGTAATGAACCACATATGGATCCACCAGTGTCATTGCATGTGTGTTCTTGTAATTACAAACCACATATGGATCCACCAGTGTCATTGCATGTGTGTTCTTGGAATGACAAACCACATATGGATCCACCAGTGTCATTGCATGTGTGTTCTTGTAATGACAAACCACATATGGATCCACCAGTGTCATTGCATGTGTGTTCTTGTAATGACAAACCACATATGGATCCACTAGAGTCGTTGCATGTGTGTTCTTTTAATGAACCACATATGGATCCACCAATGTCATTGCATGTATTTTCTTTCCACAAACCACACATGGATCCACCAGAGTCATTGCATGTCTGTTCTTTTCATTAACCATAGCTAGAGTCATTGAAATGTGTGTTCTTCTAACAAACCACATGGATCCACCAATGTCATTGCATGTGTGTTCTTTCCACAACCCACATATGGATGAACCAATGTCATTGCATGTGTGTTCTTTGCACATACCACATATGGATCCACCAAAGTCATTGCATGCGTGTTCTTGTAATGAACCACATATGGTCCACCAATTCCATTAAATGTGTGTTCTTTTCATTAACCACATCTAGAGGTCATTGCAAGTGTGTTCTGTCCACAAACCACATATGGATCCACCAGTGTCATTGCATGTGTGTTCTTTCCACAAACCACATATGGATCAACCAATGTCATTGCATGTATGTTCTTTCCACAAACCACACATGGATCCACCAGAGTCATTGCATGTGTGTTCTTCTCACAAACCACATGGATCCACCAATGGCATTGCATGTGTGTTCTTTCCACAACCCACATATGGATCAACCAATGTCATTGCATGTGTGTTCTTTCCACAACCCACATATGGATCAACCAATGTCATTGCATGTGTGGTCTTTCCACAAACCACATATGAATCCACTAGTGTCATTGCATGTATCTTCTTGTAATGACAAACCACACATGGATCCACCAGAGTCATTGCATGTGTGTTCTTTCCACAACCCACATACGTTTCCACCAGAGTCAAATACCACATATGGATCCAATAGACTCATTGCATGTATGTTCTTTTGAACCACATATGGATCCACCAGAGTCATTGCATGTGTGTTCTTCTCACAAATCACATATGGATCCACCAGAGTCATTGCATGTGTGTTCTTTTCATGAACCACATATGGATCCACTAGTGTCATTGCATGTGGGTTCTTTTAATAAACCACAGCTAGAGTAATTGCATGTCTGTTGCTTTCATTAACCACAGCTAGAGTCATTGCATGTCTGTTATTTTCACAAACCACATATGGATCCACCAGTGTCATTGAAATGTGTGTTCTTTTCACAAACCACATGGATCCACCAATGTCATTGCATGTGTGTTCTTGTAATGACAAACCACATATGGATCCATCGGTGTCATTGCATGTGTGTTCTTTTCACAAACCAGATATGGATCCACTGGTATCATTGAAATGTGTGTTCTTTCCACAAACCACATATGGATCCACTAGAGTCACTGCATGTGTGTTCTTTTAATGAACCACATATGCATCCACCAATGCCATTGCATGTGTGTTCTTTTCACAAATCACATATGGATCCACCAGAGTCATTACATGTGTGTTCTTTTCACAAATCACATATGGATCCACCAGATCTATTGCATGTGTGTTCTTCTCACAAATCACATATGGATTCACCAGAGTCATTGCATGCGTGTTCTTGTAATGAACCACATATGGATCCACCAGTGTCATTGCATGTGTGTTCTTGTAATTACAAACCACATATGGATCCACCAGTGTCATTGCATGTTTGTTCTTTTCATGAACCACATATGGATCCACCAGAGTCATTGCATGCATGTTCTTGTAATGAACCACATATGGATCCACTAGTGTCATTGCATGCGTGTTCTTGTAATGACAAACCACGTATGGATCCACCAGTGTCATTGCATGTGTGTTCTTTCCACAAACCACATATGGATCAACCAATGTCATTGCATGTATGCTCTTTCCACAAACCACACATGGATCCACCAGAGTCATTACATGTCTTTTCTTTTCATTAACCACAGCTAGAGTCATTGCATGTGTGTTCTTGTAATGAACCACATATGGATACACCAGTGTCATTGCATGTGTGTTCTTGTAATGACAAACCACATATGGATCCACTAGAGTCATGGCATGTGTCTTCTTTCCACAAACCACATATGGATCAACCAATGTCATTGCATGTATGTTCTTTCCACGAACCACACATGGATCCACTAGAGTCATTCCATGTGTGTTCTTCTCACACACAACATGGATCCTCCAATGTCATTGCGCGTGTGTTCTTTCCACAACCCACATATGGATCAACCAATATCATTGCATGTGTATTCTTTCCACAAACCACATATGGATCCACTAGTGTCATTGCATATGTCCTCTTGTAATGAGAAACCACACATGGATCCACCAGAGTCATTGCATGTGTGTTCTTTCCACAACCCACATACGTTTCCACCAGAGTCAAATACCACATATGGATCCAATAAACTCATTGCATGTATGTTCTTTCGAACCACATATGGATCCACCAGAGTCATTGCATGTGTGTTCTTCTCACAAATCACATATGGATCCACCAGAGTCATTGCATGTGTGTTCTTTTCATGAACCACATATGGATCCACTAGTGTCATTGCATGTGGGTTCTTTTAATAAACCACAGCTAGAGTAATTGCATGTCTGTTGCTTTCATTAACCACAGCTAGAGTCATTGCATGTCTGTTATTTTCACAAACCACATATGGATCCACCAGTGTCATTGAAATGTGTGTTCTTTTCACAAACCACATGGATCCACCAATGTCATTGCATGTGTGTTCTTGTAATGACAAACCACATATGGATCCATCGGTGTCATTGCATGTGTGTTCTTTTCACAAACCAGATATGGATCCACTGGTATCATTGAAATGTGTGTTCTTTCCACAAACCACATATGGATCCACTAGAGTCACTGCATGTGTGTTCTTTTAATGAACCACATATGCATCCACCAATGCCATTGCATGTGTGTTCTTTTCACAAATCACATATGGATCCACCAGAGTCATTACATGTGTGTTCTTTTCACAAATCACATATGGATCCACCAGATCTATTGCATGTGTGTTCTTCTCACAAATCACATATGGATTCACCAGAGTCATTGCATGCGTGTTCTTGTAATGAACCACATATGGATCCACCAGTGTCATTGCATGTGTGTTCTTGTAATTACAAACCACATATGGATCCACCAGTGTCATTGCATGTTTGTTCTTTTCATGAACCACATATGGATCCACCAGAGTCATTGCATGCATGTTCTTGTAATGAACCACATATGGATCCACTAGTGTCATTGCATGCGTGTTCTTGTAATGACAAACCACGTATGGATCCACCAGTGTCATTGCATGTGTGTTCTTTCCACAAACCACATATGGATCAACCAATGTCATTGCATGTATGCTCTTTCCACAAACCACACATGGATCCACCAGAGTCATTACATGTCTTTTCTTTTCATTAACCACAGCTAGAGTCATTGCATGTGTGTTCTTGTAATGAACCACATATGGATACACCAGTGTCATTGCATGTGTGTTCTTGTAATGACAAACCACATATGGATCCACTAGAGTCATGGCATGTGTCTTCTTTCCACAAACCACATATGGATCAACCAATGTCATTGCATGTATGTTCTTTCCACGAACCACACATGGATCCACTAGAGTCATTCCATGTGTGTTCTTCTCACACACAACATGGATCCTCCAATGTCATTGCGCGTGTGTTCTTTCCACAACCCACATATGGATCAACCAATATCATTGCATGTGTATTCTTTCCACAAACCACATATGGATCCACTAGTGTCATTGCATATGTCCTCTTGTAATGAGAAACCACACATGGATCCACCAGAGTCATTGCATGTGTGTTCTTTCCACAACCCACATACGTTTCCACCAGAGTCAAATACCACATATGGATCCAATAAACTCATTGCATGTATGTTCTTTCGAACCACATATGGATCCACCAGAGTCATTGCATGTGTGTTCTTCTCACAAATCACATATGGATCCACCAGAGTCATTGCATGTGTGTTCTTTTCATGAACCACATATGGATCCACTAGTGTCATTGCATGTGGGTTCTTTTAATAAACCACAGCTAGAGTAATTGCATGTCCTGCTGCTTTCATTAACCCCCGCTAGAGTCATTGCATGTCTGTTATTTTCACAAACCACATATGGATCCACCAGTGTCATTGAAATGTGTGTTCTTTTCACAAACCACATGGATCCACCAATGTCATTGCATGTGTGTTCTTGTAATGACAAACCACATATGGATCCATCGGTGTCATTGCATGTGTGTTCTTTTCACAAACCAGATATGGATCCACTGGTATCATTGAAATGTGTGTTCTTTCCACAAACCACATATGGATCCACTAGAGTCACTGCATGTGTGTTCTTTTAATGAACCACATATGCATCCACCAATGCCATTGCATGTGTGTTCTTTTCACAAATCACATATGGATCCACCAGAGTCATTACATGTGTGTTCTTTTCACAAATCACATATGGATCCACCAGATCCATTGCATGTGTGTTCTTCTCACAAATCACATATGGATTCACCAGAGTCATTGCATGCGTGTTCTTGTAATGAACCACATATGGATCCACCAGTGTCATTGCATGTGTGTTCTTGTAATTACAAACCACATATGGATCCACCAGTGTCATTGCATGTTTGTTCTTTTCATGAACCACATATGGATCCACCAGAGTCATTGCATGCATGTTCTTGTAATGAACCACATATGGATCCACTAGTGTCATTGCATGCGTGTTATTGTAATGACAAACCACGTATGGATCCACCAGTGTCATTGCATGTGTGTTCTTTACACAAACCACATATGGATCAACCAATGTCATTGCATGTATGCTCTTTCCACAAACCACACATGGATCCACCAGAGTCATTACATGTCTTTTCTTTTCATTAACCACAGCTAGAGTCATTGCATGTGTGTTCTTGTAATGAACCACATATGGATACACCAGTGTCATTGCATGTGTGTTCTTGTAATGACAAACCACATATGGATCCACTAGAGTCATGGCATGTGTCTTCTTTCCACAAACCACATATGGATCAACCAATGTCATTGCATGTATGTTCTTTCCACGAACCACACATGGATCCACTAGAGTCATTCCATGTGTGTTCTTCTCACACACAACATGGATCCTCCAATGTCATTGCGCGTGTGTTCTTTCCACAACCCACATATGGATCAACCAATATCATTGCATGTGTATTCTTTCCACAAACCACATATGGATCCACTAGTGTCATTGCATATGTCCTCTTGTAATGAGAAACCACACATGGATCCACCAGAGTCATTGCATGTGTGTTCTTTCCACAACCCACATACGTTTCCACCAGAGTCAAATACCACATATGGATCCAATAAACTCATTGCATGTATGTTCTTTCGAACCACATATGGATCCACCAGAGTCATTGCATGTGTGTTCTTCTCACAAATCACATATGGATCCACCAGAGTCATTGCATGTGTGTTCTTTTCATGAACCACATATGGATCCACTAGTGTCATTGCATGTGGGTTCTTTTAATAAACCACAGCTAGAGTAATTGCATGTCTATTGCTTTCATTAACCACAGCTAGAGTCATTGCATGTCTGTTATTTTCACAAACCACATATGGATCTTCCAGTGTCATTGAAATGTGTGTTCTTTTCACAAACCACATGGATCCACCAATGTCATTGCATGTGTGTTCTTGTAATGACAAACCACATATGGATCCATCGGTATCATTGCATGTGTGTTCTTTTCACAAACCAGATATGGATCCACTGGTATCATTGAAATGTGTCTTCTTTCCACAAACCACATATGGATCCACTAGAGTCACTGCATGTTCTTTTAATGAACCACATATGCATCCACCAATGCCATTGCATGTGTGTTCTTTTCACAAATCACATATAGATCCACCAGAGTCATTACATGTGTGTTCTTTTCACAAATCACATATGGATCCACCAGATCCATTGCATTTGTGTTCTTCTCACAAATCACATATGGATTCACCAGAGTCATTGCATGCGTGTTCTTGTAATGAACCACATATGGATCCACCAGTGTCATTGCATGTGTGTTCTTGTAATTACAAACCACATATGGATCCACCAGTGCCATTGCATGTGTGTTCTTTCCACAAACCACATATGGATCCACTAGTGTCATTGCATGTGTGTTCTTGGAATGACAAACCACATATGGATCCACCAGTGTCATTGCATGTGTGTTCTTGTAATGACAAACCATATATGGATCCACTAGAGTCATTGCATGTGTGTTCTTTTAATGAACCACATATGGATCCACCAATGTCATTGCATGTATTTTCTTTTCACAAACCACACATGGATCCACCAGAGTCATTTCATGTCTGTTCTTTTCATTAACCATAGCTAGAGTCATTGAAATGTGTGTTCTTCTAACAAACCACATGGATCCACCAATGTCATTGCATGTGTGTTCTTTCCACAACCCACATATGGATCAACCAATGTCATTGCATGTGTGTTCTTTGCACAAACCACATATGGATCCACCAAAGTCATTGCATGCGTGTTCTTGTAATGAACCACATATGGTCCACCAATTCCATTAAATGTGTTTTCTTTTCATTAACCACATCTAGAGGTCATTGCAAGTGTGTTCTTTCCACAAACCACATATGGATCCACCAGTGTCATTGCATGTGTGTTCTTTCCACAAACCACATATGGATCAACCAATGTCATTGCATGTATGTTCTTTCCACAAACCACACATGGATCCACCAGAATCATTGCATGTGTGTTCTTCTCACAAACCACATGGATCCACCAATGGCATTGCATGTGTGTTCTTTCCACAACCCACATATGGATCAACCAATGTCATTGCATGTGTGTTCTTTCCACAAACCACATATGGATCCACCAGTGTCATTGCATGTGTGTTCTTGTAATGACAAACCACACATGGACCCACCAAAGTCATTGCATGTTTGTTCTCTTCATGAACCACATATGGATCCACCAGAGTCATTGCATGCATGTTCTTGTAATGAACCACATATGGATCCACTAGTGTCATTGCATGCGTGTTCTTGTAATGACAAACCACGTATGGATCCACCAGTGTCATTGCATGTGTGTTCTTTCCACAAACCACATATGGATCAACCAATGTCATTGCATGTATGCTCTTTCCACAAACCACACATGGATCCACCAGAGTCATTGCATGTCTGTTCTTTTCATTAACCACATCTAGAGTCATTGCATGTCTATTCTTTTCACAAACCACATGGATCCACCAGAGTCATTGCATGTGTGTTCTTTTCATTAACCACAGCTAGAGTCATTGCATGTGTGTTCTTGTAATGAACCACATATGGATACACCAGTGTCATTGCATGTGTGTTCTTGTAATGACAAACCACATATGGATCCACTAGAGTCATGGCATGTGTGTTCTTTCCATTAACCACAGCTAGAGTCATTGCATGTGTGTTCTTGTAATGAACCACATATGGATACACCAGTGTCATTGCATGTGTGTTCTTGTAATGACAAACCACATATGGATCCACCAGTGTCATTGCATGTGTGTTCTTTCCACAAAACATATATGGATCAACCAATGTCATTGCATGTATGTTCTTTCCACGTACCACACATGGATCCACTAGAGTCATTCCATGTGTGTTCTTCTCACACACAACATGGATCCACCAATGTCATTGCACGTGTGTTCTTTCCACAACCCACATATGGATCAACCAATATCATTGCGTGTGTATTCTTTCCACAAACCACATATGGATCCACTAGTGTCATTGCATATGTCCTCTTGTAATGACAAACCACACATGGATCCACCAGAGTCATTGCATGTGTGTTCTTTCCACAACCCACATATGGATCCCCTAGAGTCATTGCTTGTTTGTTCTTTTCACAAACCACATATGGATCCACTAGGGTCATTTCATGTATGTTCTTTCCATAAACTACATATGGATCCACTAGAGTCATTGCATGTGTGTTCTTCTCAAAAATCCCATATGGATCCACCAGAATCATCGCATGTGTGTTCTTTTCATGGACCACATATGGATCCACCAGTGTCATTGGATGTGTGTTATTTAATAAACCATAGCTAGAGTCATCGCATGTCTGTTCTTTTCATTAACCATAGCTAGAGTCATTGCATGTCTGTTCTATTCACAAACCACATATGGATCCACTAGAACATTGGATGTGTGTTCTTTTCACAAACCACATATGGATCCATCAGTGTCATTGAAATGAAACTTCTTTTCACAAACCACATGGATCCACCAATGTCATTGCATGTGTGTTCTTATAATGACAAACCACATATGGATCCACCGGTGTCATTGCATGTGTGTTCTTTTCACAAACGACATATGGATCCACCAGTGTCATTGAAATGTGTGTTCTTTCCACAAACCACATATGGATCGACCAGAGTCATTGCATATGTGTTCTTGTAATGACAAACCACACATGGATCCACCAATGCCATTGCATGTGTGTTCTTTTCATGAACCACATATGGATCCACCAGAGTCATTGCATGCGTGTTCTTGTAATGAACCACATATGGATCCACAAGTGTCATTGCATGTGTGTTCTTGTAATGACAAACCACATATGGATCCACTAGTGTCATTGCATGTGTGTTCTTTCGACAAACCACATATGGATCAACCAATGTCATTGCATGTATGTTCTTGTAATGACAAACCACACATGGATCCACCAGAGTCATTGCATGTGTGTTCTTCTCACAAGCCAAATGGATCCACCAATGCCATTTCATGTGTGTTCTTGTAATGACAAACCATATATGGATCCACTTGTGTCATTGCATGTTTGTTCTTGTAATGACAAACCACATATGGATCAACCAATGTCATTGCATGTGTGTTCTTTCCACAACCCACATATGGATCAACCAATTTCATTGCATGTGTGGTCTTTTCACAAACCACATATGGATCCACCAGTGTCATTGCGTGTGTGTTCTGGTAATGACAAACCACACATGGATCCACCAGAGTCATTGCATATGTGTTCTTTGCACAACCCACATATGGATCCACTAGAGTCATTGCATGTTTGTTCTTTTCACAAACCACATATGGATCCAGTAGAGTCATTGCATGTATGTTCTTTTGACAAACCACATATGTATCCACCAGAGTGATTGCATGTGTGTTTTTCTCACAAATCATATATGGATCCACCAGAGTCATTGCATGTGTGTTCTTTTGATGAACCACATATGGATCCACTAGTTTCATTGCATGTGGGTTCTTTTAATAGACCACAGCTAGAGTCATTGCATATCTGTTCTTTTCATTAACCACAGCTAGAGTCATTGCATGTCTGTTATTTTCACAAACCACATATGGATCCAGCAATGTCATTGAAATGTGTGTTCTTTTCACAAACCACATGGATCCACCAATGTCATTGCATGTGTGTTCTTGTAATGACAAACCACATATGGATCCATCGGTGGCATTGCATGTGTGTTCTTTTCACAAACCAGATATGGATCCACTGGTATCATTGAAATGTGTGTTCTTTCCACAAACCTCATATGGATCCACTAGAGTCACTGCATGTGTGTTCTTTCAATGAACCACATATACATCCACCAATGCCATTGCATGTGTGTTGTTTTCACAAATCACATATGGATCCACCAGAGTCATTACATGTGTGTTCTTTTCACAAATCACATATGGATCCACCAGATCCATTGCATGTGTGTTCTTCTCACAAATCACATATGGATCCACCAGAGTCATTGCATGCGTGTTCTTGTAATGAACCACATATGGATCCACCAGTGTCATTGCATGTGTGTTCTTGTAATTACAAACCACATATGGATGCACCATTGTCATTGCATGTGTGTTCTTGAAATGACAAACCACATATGGATCCACCAGTGTCATTGCATGTGTTTTCTTGTAATGACAAACCACATATGGTTCCACTAGAGTCATTGCATGTGTGTTCTTTTAATGAACCACATATGGATCCACCAATGTCATTGCATGTATTTTCTTTCCACAAACCACACATGGATCCACCAGAGTCATTGCATGTCTGTTCTTTTCATTAACCACAGCTAGAGTCATTGAAATGTGTGTTCTTCTAACAAACCACATGGATCCACCAATGTCATTGCATGTGTGTTCTTTCCACAACCCACATATGGATCAACCAATGTCATTGCATGTGTGTTCTTTGCATAAACCACATATGGATCCACCAACGTCATTGCATGTGTGTTATTGTAATGAACCACATATGGTCCACCAATGCCATTGCATGTGTTTTCTTTTCATTAACCACATCTAGAGGACATTGCATGTGTGTTCTTTCCACAAACCACATATGGATCCACCAGTGTCATTGCATGTTTGTTCTTTCCACAAACCACATATGGATCAACCAATGTCATTGCATGTGTGTTCTTTGCACAAACCACATATGGATCCACCAAAGTCATTGCATGCGTGTTCTTGTAATGAACCACATATGGTCCACCAATTCCATTAAATGTGTGTTCTTTTCATTAACCACATCTAGAGGTCATTGCAAGTGTGTTCTTTCCACAAACCACATATGGATCCACCAGTGTCATTGCATGTGTGTTCTTTCCACAAAACACATATGGATCAACCAATGTCATTGCATGTATGTTCTTTCCACAAACCACACATGGATCCACCAGAGTCATTGCATGTGTGTTCTTCTCACAAACCACATGGATCCACCAATGGCATTGCATGTGTGTTCTTTCCACAACCCACATATGAATCAACCAATGTCATTGCATGTGTGTTCTTTCCACAAACCACATATGGATCCACCAGTGTCATTGCATGTGTGTTCTTGTAATGACAAACCACACATGGACCCACCAGAGTCATTGCATGTGTGTTCTTTTGATGAACCACATATGGATCCACTAGTTTCATTGCATGTGGGTTCTTTTAATAAACCACAGCTAGAGTCATTGCATATCTGTTCTTTTCATTAACCACAGCTAGAGTCATTGCATGTCTGTTATTTTCACAAACCACATATGGATCCAGCAATGTCATTGAAATGTGTGTTCTTTTCACAAACCACATGGATCCACCAATGTCATTGCATGTGTGTTCTTGTAATGACAAACCACATATGGATCCATCGGTGGCATTGCATGTGTGTTTTTTCACAAACCAGATATGGATCCACTGGTATCATTGAAATGTGTGTTCTTTCCACAAACCTCATATGGATACACTAGAGTCACTGCATGTGTGTTCTTTTAATGAACCACATATGCATCCACCAATGCCATTGCATGTGTGTTCTTTTCACAAATCACATATGGATCCACCAGAGTCATTACATGTGTGTTCTTTTCACAAATCACATATGGATCCACCAGATCCATTGCATGTGTGTTCTTCTCACAAATCACATATGGATCCACCAGAGTCATTGCATGCGTGTTCTTGTAATGAACCACATATGGATCCACCAGTGTCATTGCATGTGTGTTCTTGTAATTACAAACCACATATGGATGCACCATTGTCATTGCATGTGTGTTCTTGAAATGACAAACCACATATGGATCCACCAGTGTCATTGCATGTGTTTTCTTGTAATGACAAACCACATATGGTTCCACTAGAGTCATTGCATGTGTGTTCTTTTAATGAACCACATATGGATCCACCAATGTCATTGCATGTATTTTCTTTCCACAAACCACACATGGATCCACCAGAGTCATTGCATGTCTGTTCTTTTCATTAACCACAGCTAGAGTCATTGAAATGTGTGTTCTTCTAACAAACCACATGGATCCACCAATGTCATTGCATGTGTGTTCTTTCCACAACCCACATATGGATCAACCAATGTCATTGCATGTGTGTTCTTTGCACAAACCACATATGGATCCACCAACGTCATTGCATGTGTGTTCTTGTAATGAACCACATATGGTCCACCAATGCCATTGCATGTGTTTTCTTTTCATTAACCACATCTAGAGGACATTGCATGTGTGTTCTTTCCACAAACCACATATGGATCCACCGGTGTCATTGCATGTGTGTTCTTTTCACAAACGACATATGGATCCACCAGTGTCATTGAAATGTGTGTTCTTTCCACAAACCACATATGGATCGACCAGAGTCATTGCATATGTGTTCTTGTAATGACAAACCACACATGGATCCACCAATGCCATTGCATGTGTGTTCTTTTCATGAACCACATATGGATCCACCAGAGTCATTGCATGCGTGTTCTTGTAATGAACCACATATGGATCCACAAGTGTCATTGCATGTGTGTTCTTGTAATGACAAACCACATATGGATCCACTAGTGTCATTGCATATGTGTTCTTTCGACAAACCACATATGGATCAACCAATGTCATTGCATGTATGTTCTTGTAATGACAAACCACACATGGATCCACCAGAGTCATTGCATGTGTGTTCTTCTCACAAGCCAAATGGATCCACCAATGCCATTTCATGTGTGTTCTTGTAATGACAAACCATATATGGATCCACTTGTGTCATTGCATGTTTGTTCTTGTAATGACAAACCACATATGGATCAACCAATGTCATTGCATGTGTGTTCTTTCCACAACCCACATATGGATCAACCAATTTCATTGCATGTGTGGTCTTTTCACAAACCACATATGGATCCACCAGTGTCATTGCGTGTGTGTTCTGGTAATGACAAACCACACATGGATCCACCAGAGTCATTGCATATGTGTTCTTTGCACAACCCACATATGGATCCACCAGAGTCATTGCATGTTTGTTCTTTTCACAAACCACATATGGATCCAGTAGAGTCATTGCATGTATGTTCTTTTGACAAACCACATATGTATCCACCAGAGTGATTGCATGTGTGTTTTTCTCACAAATCATATATGGATCCACCAGAGTCATTGCATGTGTGTTCTTTTGATGAACCACATATGGATCCACTAGTTTCATTGCATGTGGGTTCTTTTAATAGACCACAGCTAGAGTCATTGCATATCTGTTCTTTTCATTAACCACAGCTAGAGTCATTGCATGTCTGTTATTTTCACAAACCACATATGGATCCAGCAATGTCATTGAAATGTGTGTTCTTTTCACAAACCACATGGATCCACCAATGTCATTGCATGTGTGTTCTTGTAATGACAAACCACATATGGATCCATCGGTGGCATTGCATGTGTGTTCTTTTCACAAACCAGATATGGATCCACTGGTATCATTGAAATGTGTGTTCTTTCCACAAACCTCATATGGATTCACTAGAGTCACTGCATGTGTGTTCTTTTAATGAACCACATATACATCCACCAATGCCATTGCATGTGTGTTCTTTTCACAAATCACATATGGATCCACCAGAGTCATTACATGTGTGTTCTTTTCACAAATCACATATGGATCCACCAGATCCATTGCATGTGTGTTCTTCTCACAAATCACATATGGATCCACCAGAGTCATTGCATGCGTGTTCTTGTAATGAACCACATATGGATCCACCAGTGTCATTGCATGTGTGTTCTTGTAATTACAAACCACATATGGATGCACCATTGTCATTGCATGTGTGTTCTTGAAATGACAAACCACATATGGATCCACCAGTGTCATTGCATGTGTTTTCTTGTAATGACAAACCACATATGGTTCCACTAGAGTCATTGCATGTGTGTTCTTTTAATGAACCACATATGGATCCACCAATATCATTGCATGTATTTTCTTTCCACAAACCACACATGGATCCACCAGAGTCATTGCATGTCTGTTCTTTTCATTAACCACAGCTAGAGTCATTGAAATGTGTGTTCTTCTAACAAACCACATGGATCCACCAATGTCATTGCATGTGTGTTCTTTCCACAACCCACATATGGATCAACCTTGCCTGTGTGTTCTTTGCACAAACCACATATGGATCCACCAATGTCATTGCATGTGTGTTCTTGTAATGAACCACATATGGTCCACCAATGCCATTGCATGTGTTTTCTTTTCATTAACCACATCTAGAGGACATTGCATGTGTGTTCTTTCAACAAACCACATATGGATCCACCAGTGTCATTGCATGTTTGTTCTTTCCACAAACCACATATGGATCAACCAATGTCATTGCATGTGTGTTCTTTGCACAAACCACATATGGATCCACCAAAGTCATTGCATGCGTGTTCTTGTAATGAACCACATATGGTCCACCAATTCCATTAAATGTGTGTTCTTTTCATTAACCACATCTAGAGGTCATTGCAAGTGTGTTCTTTCCACAAACCACATATGGATCCACCAGTGTCATTGCATGTGTGTTCTTTCCACAAAACACATATGGATCAACCAATGTCATTGCATGTATGTTCTTTCCACAAACCACACATGGATCCACCAGAGTCATTGCATGTGTGTTCTTCTCACAAACCACATGGATCCACCAATGGCATTGCATGTGTGTTCTTTCCACAACCCACATATGGATCAACCAATGTCATTGCATGTGTGTTCTTTCCACAAACCACATATGGATCCACCAGTGTCATTGCATGTGTGTTCTTGTAATGACAAACCACACATGGACCCACCAAAGTCATTGCATGTTTGTTCTTTTCATGAACAACATATGGATCCACCAGAGTCATTGCATGCATGTTCTTGTAATGAACCACATATGGATCCACTAGTGTCATTGCATGCATGTTCTTGTAATGACAAACCACGTATGGATCCACCAGTGTCATTGCATGTGTGTTCTTTCCACAAACCACATATGGATCAACCAATGTCATTGCATGTATGCTCTTTCCACAAACCACACATGGATCCACCACAGTCATTGCATGTCTGTTCTTTTCATTAACCACAGCTAGAGTCATTGCATGTGTGTTCTTGTAATGAACCACATATGGATACACCAGTGTCATTGCATGTGTGTTCTTGTAATGACAAACCACATATGGATCCACTAGTCATGGCATGTGTCTTATTTCCACAAACCACATATGGATCAACCAATGTCATTGCATGTATGTTCTTTCCACGAACCACACATGGATCCACTAGAGTCATTCCATGTGTGTTCTTCTCACACACAACATGGATCCACCAATGTCATTCCACGTGTGTTCTTTCCACAACCCACATATGGATCAACCAATATCATTGCGTGTGTATTCTTTCCACAAACCACATATGGATCCACTAGTGTCATTGCATATGTCCTCTTGTAATGACAAACCACACATGGATCCACCAGAGTCATTGCATGTGTGTTCTTTCCACAACCCACATATGGATCCCCTAGAGTCATTGCTTGTTTGTTCTTTTCACAAACCACATATGGATCCACTAGGGTCATTTCATGTATGTTCTTTCCATAAACTACATATGGATCCACTAGAGTCATTGCATGTGTGTTCTTCTCAAAAATCACATATGGATCCACCAGAATCATCGCATGTGTGTTCTTTTGAACCACATATGGATCCACCAGAGTCATTGCATGTGTGTTCTTCTCACAAATCACATATGGATCCACCAGAGTCATTGCATGTGTGTTCTTTTCATGAACCACATATGGATCCACTAGTGTCATTGCATGTGGGTTCTTTTAATAAACCACAACTAGAATAATTGCATGTCTATTGCTTTCATTAACCACAGCTAGAGTCATTGCATGTCTGTTATTTTCACAAACCACATATGGATCTTCCAGTGTCATTGAAATGTGTGTTCTTTTCACAAACCACATGGATCCACCAATGTCATTGCATGTGTGTTCTTGTAATGACAAACCACATATGGATCCATCGGTATCATTGCATGTGTGTTCTTTTCACAAACCAGATATGGATCCACTAATATCATTGAAATGTGTGTTCTTTCCACAAACCACATATGGATCCACTAGAGTCACTGCATGTTCTTTTAATGAACCACATATGCATCCACCAATGCCATTGCATGTGTGTTCTTTTCACAAATCACATATAGATCCACCAGAGTCATTACATGTGTGTTCTTTTCACAAATCACATATGGATCCACCAGATCCATTGCATTTGTGTTCTTCTCACAAATCACATATGGATTCACTAGTCATTGCATGCGTGTTCTTGTAATGAACCACATATGGATCCACCAGTGTCATTGCATGTGTGTTCTTGTAATTACAAACCACATATGGATCCACCAGTGTCATTGCATGTGTGTTATTTCCACAAACCACATATGGACCCACCAGTGTCATTGCATGTGTGTTCTTGGAATGACAAACCACATATGGATCCACCAGTGTCATTGCATGTGTGTTCTTGTAATGACAAACCATATATGGATCCACTAGAGTCATTGCATGTGTGTTCTTTTAATGAACCACATATGGATCCACCAATGTCATTGCAAGTATTTTCTTTTCACAGACCACACATGGATCCACCAGAGTCATTGCATGTCTGTTCTTTTCATTAACCATAGCTAGAGTCATTGAAATGTGTGTTCTTCTAACAAACCACATGGATCCACCAATGTCATTGCATGTGTGTTCTTTCCACAACCCACATATGGATGAACCAATGTCATTGCATGTGTGTTCTTTGCACAAACCACATATGGATCCACCAAAGTAATTGCATGCGTTTTCTTGTAATGAACCACATATGGTCCACCAATTCCATTAAATGTGTGTTCTTTTCATTAACCACATCTAGAGGTCATTGCAAGTGTGTTCTTTCCACAAACCACATATGGATCCACCAGTGTCATTGCATGTGTGTTCTTTCCACAAACCACATATGGATCAACCAATGTCATTGCATGTATGTTCTTTCCACAAACCACACATGGATCCACCAGAGTCATTGCATGTGTGTTCTTCTCACAAACCACATGGATCCACCAATGGCATTGCATGTGTGTTCTTTCCACAACCCACATATGGATCAACCAATGTCATTGCATGTGTGTTCTTTCCACAAACCACATATGGATCCACCAGTGTCATTGCATGTGTGTTCTTGTAATGACAAACCACACATGGACCCACCAAAGTCATTGCATGTTTGTTCTCTTCATGAACCACATATGGATCCACCAGAGTCATTGCATCCATGTTCTTGTAATGAACCACATATGGATCCACTAGTGTCATTGCATGCGTGTTCTTGTAATGACAAACCACGTATGGATCCACCAGTGTCATTGCATGTGCGTTCTTTCCACAAACCACATATGTATCAACCAATGTCATTGCATGTATGCTCTTTCCACAAACCACACATGGATCCACCAGAGTCATTGCATGTCTGTTCTTTTCATTAACCACAGCTAGAGTCATTGCATGTCTATTCTTTTCACAAACCACATGGATCCACCAGAGTCATTGCATGTGTGTTCTTTTCATTAACCACAGCTAGAGTCATTGCATGTGTGTTCTTGTAATGAACCACACATGGATACACCAGTGTCATTGCATGTGTGTTCTTGTAATGACAAACCACATATGGATCCACTAGAGTCATGGCATGTGTCTTCTTTCCACAAACCACATATGGATCAACCAATGTCATTGCATGTATGTTCTTTCCACGAACCACACATGGATCCACTAGAGTCATTCCATGTGTGTTCTTCTCACACACAACATGGATCCACCAATGTCATTCCACGTGTGTTCTTTCCACAACCCACATATGGATCAACCAATATTATTGCGTGTGTATTCTTTCCACAAACCACATATGGATCCACTAGTGTCATTGCATATGTCCTCTTGTAATGACAAACCACACATGGATCCACCAGAGTCATTGCATGTGTGTTCTTTCCACAACCCACATATGGATCCCCTAGAGTCATTGCTTGTTTGTTCTTTTCACAAACCACATATGGATCCACTAGGGTCATTTCATGTATGTTCTTTCCATAAACTACATATGGATCCACTAGAGTCATTGCATGTGTGTTCTTCTCAAAAATCACATATGGATCCACCAGAATCATCGCATGTGTGTTCTTTTCATGGACCACATATGGATCCACCAGTGTCATTGGATGTGTGTTATTTGATAAACCATAGCTAGAGTCATCGCATGTCTGTTCTTTTCATTAACCATAGCTAGAGTCATTGCATGTCTGTTCTATTCACAAACCACATATGGATCCACTAGAACATTGGATGTGTGTTCTTTTCACAAACCACATATGGATCCATAAGTGTCATTGAAATGAAACTTCTTTTCACAAACCACATGGATCCACCAATGTCATTGCATGTGTGTTCTTATAATGACAAACCACATATGGATCCACCGGTGTCATTGCATGTGTGTTCTTTTCACAAACGACATATGGATCCACCAGTGTCATTGAAATGTGTGTTCTTTCCACAAACCACATATGGATCGACCAGAGTCATTGCATATGTGTTCTTGTAATGACAAACCACACATGGATCCACCAATGCCATTGCATGTGTGTTCTTTTCATGAACCACATATGGATCCACCAGAGTCATTGCATGCGTGTTCTTGTAATGAACCACATATGGATCCACTAGTGTCATTGCATGTGTGTTCTTGTAATGACAAACCACATATGGATCCACTAGTGTCATTGCATGTGTGTTCTTTCGACAAACCAGATATGGATCAACCAATGTCATTGCATGTATGTTCTTGTAATGACAAACCACACATGGATCCACCAGAGTCATTGCATGTGTGTTCTTCTCACAAGCCAAATGGATCCACCAATGTCATTTCATGTGTGTTCTTGTAATGAGAAACCATATATGGATCCACTTGTGTCATTGCATGTTTGTTCTTGTAATGACAAACCACATATGGATCAACCAATGTCATTGCATGTGTGTTCTTTCCACAACCCACATATGGATCAACCAATTTCATTGCATGTGTGGTCTTTTCACAAACCACATATGGATCCACCAGTGTCATTCGTGTGTGTTCTTGTAATGACAAACCACACATGGATCCACCAGAGTCATTGCATATGTGTTCTTTGCACAACCAACATATGGATCCACCAAAGTCATTGCATGTTTGTTCTTTTCACAAACCACATATGGATCCAGTAGAGTCATTGCATGTATGTTCTTTTGACAAACCACATATGTATCCACCAGAGTGATTGCATGTGTGTTTTTCTCACAAATCATATATGGATCCACCAGAGTCATTGCATGTGTGTTCTTTTGATGAACCACATATGGATCCACTAGTTTCATTGCATGTGGGTTCTTTTAATAAACCACAACTAGAGTCATTGCATATCTGTTCTTTTCATTAACCACAGCTAGAGTCATTGCATATCTGTTATTTTCACAAACCACATATGGATCCAGCAATGTCATTGAAATGTGTGTTCTTTTCACAAACCACATGGATCCACCAATGTCATTGCATGTGTGTTCTTGTAATGACAAACCACATATGGATCCATCGGTGGCATTGCATGTGTGTTCTTTTCACAAACCAGATATGGATCCACTGGTATCATTGAAATGTGTGTTCTTTCCACAAACCTCATATGTATCCACTAGAGTCACTGCATGTGTGTTCTTTTAATGAACCACATATGCATCCACCAATGCCATTGCATGTGTGTTCTTTTCACAAATCACATATGGATCCACCAGAGTCATTACATGTGTGTTCTTTTCACAAATCACATATGGATCCACCAGATCCATTGCATGTGTGTTCTTCTCACAAATCACATATGGATCCACCAGAGTCATTGCATGCGTGTTCTTGTAATGAACCACATATGGATCCACCAGTGTCATTGCATGTGTGTTCTTGTAATTACAAACCACATATGGATGCACCATTGTCATTACATGTGTGTTCTTGAAATGACAAACCACATATGGATCCACAAGTGTCATTGCATGTGTTTTCTTGTAATGACAAACCACATATGGATCCACTAGAGTCATTGCATGTGTGTTCTTTTAATGAACCACATATGGATCCACCAATGTCATTGCATGTATTTTCTTTCCACAAACCACACATGGATCCACCAGAGTTATTGCATGTCTGTTCTTTTCATTAACCACAGCTAGAGTCATTGAAATGTGTGTTCTTCTAACAAACCACATGGATCCACCAATGTCATTGCATGTGTGTTCTTTCCACAACCCACATATGGATCAACCAATGTCATTGCATGTGTGTTATTTGCACAAACCACATATGGATCCACCAACGTCATTGCATGTGTGTTCTTGTAATGAACCACATATGGTCCACCAATGACATTGCATGTGTGTTCTTTTCATTAACCATATCTAGAGGACATTGCATGTGTGTTCTTTCCACAAACCACATATGGATCCACCAGTGTCATTGCATGTTTGTTCTTTCCACAAACCACATATGGATCAACCAATGTCATTGCATGTATGTTCTTTCCACAAACCACACATGGATCCACCAGAGTCATTGCATGTGTGTTCTTCTCACAAACCACATGGATCCACCAATGTCACTGCATGTGTGTTCTTTCCACAACCCACATATGGATCAACCAATGTAATTGCATGTGTGTTCTTTCCACAAACCACATATGGATCCACCAGTGTCATTGCATGTGTGTTCTTGTAATGACAAACCACACATGGACCCACCAAAGGCATTGCATGCTTGTTCTTTTCATGAACCACATATGGATCCACCAGAGTCATTGCATGCATGTTCTTGTAATGAACCACATATGGATCCACTAGTCTCATTGCATGCGTGTTCTTGTAATGACAAACCACGCATGGATCCACCAGTGTCATTGCATGTGTTTTCTTTCCACAAACCACATATGGATCAACCAATGTCATTGCATGCATGCTCTTTCCACAAACCACACATGGATCCACTAGAGTCATTGCATATCTGTTCTTTTCATTAACCACAGCTAGAGTCATTGCATGTCTATTCTTTTCACAAACCACATGGATCCACCAGAGTCATTGCATGTGTGTTCTTTTAATTAACCACGGCTAGAGTCATTGCATGTGTGTTCTTGTAATGGACCACATATGGATACACCAGTGTCATTGCATGTGTGTTCTTGTAATGACAAACCACATATGGATCCACTAGAGTCATTGCATGCGTCTTCTCTCCACAAACCACATATGGATCAACCAATGTCATTGCATGTATGTTCTTTCCACAAACCACACATGGATCCACCAGAGTCATTCCATGTGTGTTCTTCTCACAGACAACATGGATGCACCAATGTCATTGCACGTGTGTTCTTTCCAAAACCCACATATGGATCAGCCAATATCATTGCATGTGTGTTCTTTCCACAAACCACATATGGATCCACTAGTGTCATTGCATATGTGCTCTTGTAATGACAAACCACACATGGATCCACCAGAGTCATTGCATGTGTGTTCTTTCCACAACCCACATATGGATCCCCTAGAGTCATTGCTTGTTTGTTCTTTCCATAAACTACATATGGATCCACCAGAGTCATTGCATGTGTGTTCTTCTCAAAAATCACGTATGGATCCACCAGAGTCATTGCATGTGTGTTATTTTCATGAACCACATATGGATCCACCAGTGTCATTGGATGTGTGTTATTTAATAAACCATAGCTAGAGTCATTGCATGTCTGTTCTTTTCATTAACCATAGCTAGAGTCATTGCATGTCTGTTCTTTTCACAAACCACATATGGATCCACTAGAGTCATTGGATGTGTGTTCTTTTCACAAACCACATATGGATCCACCAGTGTCATTGAAATGTTTGTTCTTTTCACAAGCCACATGGATCCACCAATGTCATTGCATGTGTGTTCTTGTAATGGCAAACCACATATGGATCCACCGGTGTCATTTCATGTGTGTTCTTTTCACAAACGACATATGGATCCACCAGTGTCATTGAAATGTGTGTTCTTGGAATGACAAACCACATATGGATCCACCAGTGTCATTGCATGTGTGTTCTTGTAATGACAAACCACATATGGATCCACCAATGTCATTGCATGTGTGTTCTTATCATGACAAACCACATATGGATCCACCGGTGTCATTGCATGTGTGTTCTTTTCACAAACGACATATGGATCCACCAGTGTCATTGAAATGTGTGTTCTTTCCACAAACCACATATGGATCGACCAGAGTCATTGCATATGTGTTCTTGTAATGACAAACCACAGATGGATCCACCAATGCCATTGCATGTGTGTTCTTTTCATGAACCAAATATGGATCCACCAGAGTCATTGCATGTGTGTTCTTGTAATGAACCACATATGGATCCACTAGTGTCATTGCATGTGTGTTCTTGTAATGACAAACCACATAAGGATCCACCAGTGTCATTGCATGTGTGTTCTTTCGACAAACCACATATGGATCAACCAATGGCATTGCATGTAAGTTCTTGTAATGACAAACCACACATGGATCCACCAGAGTCATTGCATGTGTGTTCTTCTCACAAGCCACATGGATCCACCAATGTCATTTCATGTGTGTTCTTGTAATGACAATCCATATATGGATCCACCCGTGTCATTGCATGTGTGTTCTTGTAATGACAACCCACATATGGATCAACCAATGTCATTGCATGTGTGTTCTTTCCACAACCCACATATGGATCAACCAATGTCATTGCATGTGTGGTATTTCCACAAACCACATATGGATCCACCAGTGTCATTGCATGTGTGTTCTTGTAATGACAAACCACACATGGACCCACCAAAGGCATTGCATGCTTGTTCTTTTCATGAACCACATATGGATCCACCAGAGTCATTGCATGTTTGTTCTTTTCACAAACCACATATGGATCCAGTAGAGTCATTGCATGTATGTTCTTTCGACAAACCACATATGGATCCACCAGAGTCATTGCATGTGTGTTCTTCTCACGAATCACATATGGATCCACCAGAGTCATTGCATGTGTGTTCTTTTGATGAACCACATATGGATCCACTAGTTTCATTGCATGTGGGTTATTTTAATAAACCACAGCTAGAGTCATTGCATGTCTGTTCTTTTCATTAACCACAGCTAGAGTAATTGCATGTCTATTATTTTCACAAACCACATACGGATCCACCAATGTCATTGAAATGTGTGTTCTTTTCACAAACCACATGGATCCACCAATGTCATTCCATGTGTGTTCTTGTAATGAGAAACCACATATGGATCCATCGGTGTCATTGCATGTGTGTTCTTTTCACAAACTAGATATGGATCCACCTGTATCATTGAAATGTGTGTTCTTTCCACAAACCACATATGGATCCACTAGAGTCAGTGTTCTTTTAATGAACCACATATGGATCCACCAGTGTCATTGCATGTGTGTTCTTGTAATGACAAACCACACATGGACCCACCAAAGGCATTGCATGCTTGTTCTTTTCATGAACCACATATGGATCCACCAGAGTCATTGCATGCATGTTCTTGTAATGAACCACATATGGATCCACTAGTCTCATTGCATGCGTGTTCTTGTAATGACAAACCACGCATGGATCCACCAGTGTCATTGCATGTGTTTTCTTTCCACAAACCACATATGGATCAACCAATGTCATTGCATGCATGCTCTTTCCACAAACCACACATGGATCCACTAGAGTCATTGCATATCTGTTCTTTTCATTAACCACAGCTAGAGTCATTGCATGTCTATTCTTTTCACAAACCACATGGATCCACCAGAGTCATTGCATGTCTGTTCTTTTCATTAACCATGGCTAGAGTCATTGCATGTGTGTTCTTGTAATGGACCACATATGGATACACCAGTGTCATTGCATGTGTGTTCTTGTAATGACAAACCACATATGGATCCACTAGAGTCATTGCATGCGTCTTCTTTCCACAAACCACATATGGATCAACCAATGTCATTGCATGTATGTTCTTTCCACAAACCACACATGGATCCACCAGAGTCATTCCATGTGTGTTCTTCTCACAGACAACATGGATCCACCAATGTCATTGCACGTGTGTTCTTTCCACAACCCACATATGGATCAGCCAATATCATTGCATGTGTGTTCTTTCCACAAACCACATATGGATCCACTAGTGTCATTGCATATGTGCTCTTGTAATGACAAACCACACATGGATCCACTAGAGTCATTGCATGTGTGTTCTTTCCACAACCCACATATGGATCCCCTAGAGTCATTGCTTGTTTGTTCTTTCCACAAACCACACATGGATCCACCAGAGTCATTGCATGTGCGTTCTTCTCACAAACCACATGGATCCACCAATGTCATTGCGTGTGTGTTCTTTCCACAACCCACATATGGATCAACCAATTTCATTGCATGTGTGTTCTTTCCACAAACCACATATGGATCCACTAGTATCATTGCATGTGTGTTCTTGTAGTGACAAACCACACATGGACCCACCAAAGTCATTGCATGTGTGTTCTTTTCATGAACAACATATGGATCCACCAAAGTCATTGCATGCATGTTCTTGTAATGAACCACATATGGATCCACTGGTGTCATTGCATGTGTGTTCTTGTAATGACAAACCACGTATGTATCCTCCAGTATCATTGCATGTGTGTTCTTTCCACAAACCACATATGGATCAACCAATGTCATTGCATGTATGCACTTTCCACAAACCACACATGGATCCACCAGAGTCATTGCATGTCTGTTCTTTTCATTATCCACAGCTAGAGTCATTGCATGTCCGTTCTTTTCACAAACCACATTGATCCACCAGAGTCATTGCATGTGTCTTCTTTCCACAAAACACATATGGATCAACCAATGTCATTGCATGTATGTTCTTTCCACAAACCACACATGGATCCACCAGAGTCATTCCATGTGTGTTCTTCTCACAGACAACATGGATCCACCAATGTCATTGCATGTGTGTTCTTTCCACAACCCACATATGGATCAACCAATATCATTGCATGTGTGTTATTTCCACAAACCACATATGGATCCACCAGTGTCATTGCATGTGTGCTCTTGTAATGAAAAATCACACATGGAGCCACCAGAGTCATTGCATGTGTGTTCTTTCCACAACCCACATATGGATCCCCTAGAGTCATTGCTTGTTTGTTCTTTTCACAAACCACATATGGATCCACTAGGGTCATTTCATGTATGTCCTTTCCATAAACCACACATGGATCCACCAGAGTCATTGCATGTGTGTACTTCTCAAAAATCACATATGGATCCACTAGAGTCATCGCATGTGTGTTCTTTTCATGAACCACATATGGATCCACCAGTGTCATTGCATGTGTGTTATTTAATAAACCATAGCTAGAGTCATTGCATGTCTGTTCTTTACATTAACCATATCTAGAGTCATTGCATGTCTGTTCTTTTCACAAACCACATATGGATCCACTAGAGTCATTAGATGTGTGTTCTTTTCACAAACCACATATGGATCCACCAGTGTCATTGAAATGTCTGTTCTTTTCACAAACCACATGGATCTACCAATGTCATTGCATGTGTGTTCTTGTAATGACAAACCACATATGGATCCACCGGTGTCATTGCATGTGTGTTCTTTTCACAAACGACATATGGATCCACCAGTGTCATTGAAATGTGTGTTCTTTCCACAAACCACATATGTATCCACCAGAGTCATTGCATATGTGTTCTTGTAATGACAAACCACACATGGATCCACCAATGCCATTGCATTTGTGTTCTTTTCATGAACCACATATGGATCCAGCAGAGTCATTGCATGCGTGTTCTTGTAATGAACCACACATAGATCCACTAGTGTCATTGCATGTGTGTTCTTGTAATCACAAACCACATATGGATCCACCAGTGTCATTGCATGTCTGTTCTTTCCACAAACCACATATGGATCAACCAATGTCATTGCATGTATGTTCTTGTAATGACAAACCACACATGGATCCACCAGAGTCATTGCATGTGTGTTCTTCTCACAAGCCACCTGGATCCACCAATGTAATTTCATGTGTGTTCTTGTAATGACAAACCACATATGGATCCACCCGTGTCATTGCATGTGTGTTCTTGTAATGAAAAACCACATATGGATCAACCAATGTCATTGCATGTGTGTTCTTTCCACAGCCCACATATGGATCAACCAATGTCATTGCATGTGTGGTCTTTCCACAAACCACATATGGATCCACCAGTGTCATTGCATGTGTGTTCTTGTAATGATAAACCACACATGGATCCACCAGAGTCATTGCATGTGTGTTCTTTCCACAAATCACATATGGATGCATTAGAGTCATTACATGTGTGTTCTTTTCACAAATCACATATGGATCCACCAGATCCATTGCATGTGTGTTCTTCTCACAAATCACATATGGATCCACCAGAGTCATTGCATGTGTGTTCTTTTCATTAACCACATATGGATGCACTAGTGTCATTGCATGTGTGTTCTTGTAATGACAAACCACATATGGATCCACAGTGTCATTGCATGTGTGTTCTTGGAATGGCAAACCACATATGGGTCCACCAGTGTCATTGCATGTGTGTTCTTGTAATGACAAACCACATATGGTCCACCAATGTCAATGCATGTATTTTCTTTCCGCAAACCACACATGGATCCACCAGAGTCATTGCATGTCTGTTCTTTTCATTGACCACAACTAGAGTCATTGAAATGTGTGTTCTTCTCACAAACCACATGGATCCACCAATCTCATTGCATGTGTGTTTTTTCCACAAGCCACATATGGATCAACCAATGTCATTGCCTGTGTGTTCTTTCCACAAACCACATATGGATCCACCAAAGTCATTGCATGTGTGTTCTTGTAATGAACCACATATGGATCCACCAATGCCATTGCATGTGTGTTCTTTTCATTAACCACACCTAGAGGTCATTGTATGTGTGTTCTTTCCACAAACCACATATGGATCCACCAGTGTCATTGCATGCGTGTTCTTTCCACAAACCATATATGGATCAACCAATGTCGTTGCATGTATGTTGTTTCCACAAACCACACATGGATCCACCAGAGTCATTGCATGTGTGTTCTTCTCACAAACCACATGGATCCACCAGTGTCATTGCATGTGTGTTCTTTCCACAACCCACATATGGATCAACCAATGTCATTGCATGTGTGTTCTTTCCACAAACCACATATGGATCCACCAGTGTCATTGCATGTGTGTTCTTTTAATGACAAATTACACATGAACCCACCAAAGTCATAGCATGTGTGTTCTTGTAATGAACCACATATGGATCCACCAATGCCATTGCATGTTTGTTCTTTTCACAAAACACATATGGATCCACGAGAGTCATTGCATGTGTGTTCTTTCCACAAACCACATATGGATCCACCAGAGTCATTGCATCTGTGTTCTTCTCACAAATCACATATGGATCCACTAGAGTCCTTGCATGTGTGTTCTTTTCATGAACCACATATGGATCCTCCAGTGTCATTGCATGTGTGTTCTTTTAATGAACCATAGCTAGAGTCATTGCATGCCTGTTCGTTTCATTAACCACAACTAGAGTCATTGCATGTGTGTTCTTTTCACAAACCACATATGGATCCACCAGAGTCATTGGATGTGTGTTATTTGCACAAACAACATATTGATCCACCAGAGTCATTGGATGTGTGTTCTTTCCACAAACCAAATATGGATCCACCAGAGTCATTGCATGTGTGTTCTTGTAATGAACCACATATGGATCAACCAATGCCATTGAAATGTGCGTTCTTTTCATGAACCACGTATGGATCCACCAAAGTCATTGCATGTGTGTTCTTGTAATGAACCTCATATGGATCCACCAATGCCATTGCATGTGTGTTCTTTTCATGAACCACTTATGGATCCACCAGTGTCATTGCATGCGTGTTCTTGTAATGAACCACATATGGATCCACCAGAGTCATTGCATGTGTGTTCTTCTCACAAATCACATATGGATCCACCAGATTCATTGCATGTGTGTTCTTTTCATGAACCACATATGCATCCACCAGTGTCATTGCATGTGTGTTCTTGAAATGACAAACCACATATGGATCCACCAGTGTCATTGCATGTGTGTTCTTTCCACAAACCACATATGGATCAACCAGTGTCATTGCATGTGTGTTCTTTCCACAAACCACATATGGATCCACCAGAGTCATTGCATGTGTGTTCTTGTAATGACAAACCACATAAGATCGCGTCTTCTAGAAGCCCCCTTGAAGAATTAGTTGTCTGATCCGATTGTTGCAGACCGTTCAATTGGGGCGTGTGGAGGAATAAGATGGTTCTTCATAAGAGCAATCCGCGATTAGGCTGTTCAGCGAGATGATTGGCCACACTAACATTTTCACTTATATTACTATTATTTCCACTCCCCTATAGCCTACTATTAATATCATAGAGCTCGTGAGTGAGCACATCTACTCCACAGCCACCTCTCTCCTCATCCACCACACGTCATTGTGCGCCCGGAAGACGCCACCAGCTTTCGTGCGCCGTGCCCGGACAACATCCGCTGATTCTCGGTCGCTACCTTCATGCTAAGAAATAATTTTACAAGCTTTTGAATTTAACTTACATATTCCCGCTATTCGCCGATCTAACTGCTGATCTTTTTTCCGATTTCTTGACAAAGTTCAGACGTGGCAGATGCTGCAGCCCAAGAATCTGGAGATCCTCGCGTGCAACTTCGCAGTGGCGTTCCCGCTCGTGTGCTCCCACCCAGGATGCTTTCACCGTTACTCCTACCACGAGCTCCCACTCCACGAGCTCGCTTGCCCGCACGGCGTGTGCTCCTGCACGGAGCCGGGCTGCAACTACACCGGCCCGCTGACAGAGTTTGTCGTCCACCTTGCAGAGGAGCACTTGATCGAAGTGATTAGGATCTCATACGGGCAAGCTCAACTTCTCCAAGAGTAGGTGCCATTCACTGACTCGGCACGCCACCGGCTAATTTTCCAGGGGGACGGCTCTGTTTTCGTCCTAACCATCACCGCTGATGTCCGGGAACCAGAGCTGGGCCCACCTTCATGTGTGTGGTATGCGTCAGGTCGGTCTCATGCGCCTGGCCCCTATACACGGTGCGCATGTGGGCGAACACCCAACCGCCGTCGTCCGATAGCATTGTTGTGCTAGCCGAGGCGCCGAGCTGCCCAACACTGCGGGAGGTGGAGTATGCGGACCTAAGGTCGATCCTATGTGTGCCATCTCAGTACCTTGTCGGTGCTGGACCAAACAGGCAGATGCATTTCTATATTTGTATCGAGAAGACCGGAAGGGAAATGTAGTACTTATGATGTCGTTACTATTAGACTTAAGCGATGCTTCTCAGATGCGTAGAGCATACGTGTTGTGCGAATGTACCCCAGTTGTAGTTCTTTTAAGTACTCCTTAATAATTCAACGAGTTATTGGTCCAATCAGCTTGCTGTTGTCACGTTGCAAAGTCCGCTTGCTCTGGACAGACTGGCAATACCGCGTGCTCCCGCTCCCGCATGTCAGTGTCATGTGTTCCATGGGCCCACCTGCCAGTGTCACGCCCCCCTTACTTCTCTTCCTTCCCCTCGAAGCCACTGTCCCCACTCCTCTTCCATCCTGCCACTCCTGTCTGATGGTTGTAATCTGATTTTCGTTGGATTGTTTACATGTAATCTATGTTGATAATGCAACATGCAAATGGCATAGACACAATTTCTAAAGTGGAAGCACTTACACGCTGCTATTGCACATATTTATCAATATAGCTCGACAAACGCATTACAATAATTGTACTCGCACTAAACACAACCGAAATTGCAACCATCCTAAACAACATCTAAACCCACATCACAGCGCTATCGTCGGAGTCCACCTCGATTAGTGACACCGCCGTGCCCTTCCCAGCGACATCCACTCCTGCCCGTGGCTTGCCCTTCGCCAAGGAGGCAACAATGGCGTTATGCACAGCTTTGTTCCTGTCGTCCTCCACATCGGAATCGACAATGACGAAGGTGACAGGGTTGGCGTGGATCGAGCCCTGTCGCGCCTGGCGGCTCCTGCTCGAGCTCGACGCCGCATCAGTGCTTCTACAGGTAGGAGGGGCCGAGTTTGAAGATGTAGCGTCGTCGCTCCGCTCAAGAAACCATGGCCATTTGATACTATGACGATAGGATCTTGGGGTTGATCCGCCGCGGCGAGCCCTACCGGAAGCGGTGGAGTGGATGGATCTGCCGACACGTGCCATGCCAAGTTCCTAGGAGGGAGTAACAGTGTGGGCCAGGCGTGTCTGGTTCCCGAGCAAGGCCTCCCAGTGATATGTACGCGGGCAAGGTGCCAAACAATTTCGTCCAATGCGCACGAGAGGGCCTTTGAACCATGAAGGCGCAAGGTTTGGTTGACAAGTCTGCACGCTAGGCCCCCCACCTGTCAGCCGAATGTGGACGGTAGCATTCTGCCCGAGTTATTAAGTGGGGACATATCACCGCACCACTACACTGACATCCAAAGGTTCCTCTTTCCTCTGCCCTCGCTCCCCTCGCTCATGGCTCGCAGCTCATGTAGTTCGCCTCGGCCGGAATCAGGGTCGGCTCAACGCCGTCAGGCGGGTGCCCCCATCAGGTACCGGAGGGCGCCCTACGATTACTACCCCGACATGCCGTGTTTATGCGGTGAGAAGATGCTGAGATGGATTTAGTGGACCGACGAAAGTACTGCAGGAAAATTCAGCAACTGCAGCATTAGAGCGGTAAGTTCCTACTGTAGGTACAATGGTAACCCAGATCCGGAAAGCGTAATGTAGTTCTTTTTTTGTTTCCTTCGATCTACTTCGCGGGAAGGGAGGGGAACTGGCTGTGACAAGTTTGTGTGGATCAAAAAGCCACTGACAGGTTTTCACAGAGAGCTTGTTGAGGATCTGCGTGATGTTGTGTGGGACAAGAAAGAGGAGATCCGTGCATTGGAGCGAGAGATCCGGGAGCTTCGCCAGGTGCAGGGGAGGTGGTGGGAAAGATGGGCTCAAGATTAGGCCAGATAGTGGAAACAATTTATTCATTATGTGGGCATTATCTCTTGCCTTTATAGTTTATGTTGCCATGTCATTGTCCAGCAGCTGAAATAAGTTGCTTCTTCGTGTAGTGTAGCAGCCAGCTTAGAACTTGTTTTCAGCTCAGAACCTTATCATAAGTGTAATGTCAATAGAAGGGATTTATTAAGTGCCTATAAATAATTCATGTTTGTGCCACTAACACCCATCGATTTTGGAGACCCCGTAACCGCTCAGCTATCGCGATTGTTCGGATAGTAGTGGCACAGTCACAATTTCAGATTCAACTAGTGGCCTCGGCCGCATCCAATCCTCAAGTCGCGATACATATTACTCTGAGTACGGGAGGCAGATCGTTTCGCTCGACAAGTTCCATGCACATAGCTCCAGAGTTTAACCGAACTACATATATAGTTTCAAGTTCAGTACATCATTAGGCTTCTACACTGCTAGCCTTCTTTCTCTGCTTGGATGCCAACTTTCTTCCTCTTTCTTTCATGTCCATTGACTTCTTCATCTCCTGCCTTCTTCCTCTTCCTGGGTGCCAATTTTCTTACCTTCACGTACCCTGCATCTTCGGGTCGACGGAAGTCAGGCCAATCAGCACCAGAATCTTGTCCAACATCATCACTCCACTCGTTTTGGTTTTCTTCCCGCAGCAAAATCACTGAGTCGACTGTCTTGTTTCTTACCTTGCGCTTCATGTAAAAAAACAGTACATGGATTACTACCTTATATCTACAGACTATAAACAATTTTTTTGTGAATGTTCCATCTCATACCTAGGTTTGGGAGCATTAAGGGGACAGCCTGCTGCTCTATGGCCTATAAGATGGCAGGTATTGCATCTGTTTTTGCCCTTCTTGGTAGCACAGAAAGCTGAACCCTTCTTCTCGAGAAAATTCTTAAACCTATTCACCTAAGGTCTTCCTCTGCCGCTTTTTGTAACTGGCTGGCAAAGATCGAAAGTCAGTTGGACTGGAGGCCACTAGATGGGTCTGTACATGGCTCGACGGATCCAGCGTATGTAGCTCTGAACTTTTCCATAGAGTAGTAGTCTAACAAATACTGATCCAAATATGGTAGAGTTCATTTCTTCACCAAGAAGGCCAAGGCGTGATGGTTTCCCGGTATGCTGCCACTCTAAGCAGGTGCATTCTCACAGCTGGATGTTCACAACATCCCTTTCGCCACCCTTGGACATATCGACCACCTCACAGCTGCTGCTGGTTGACGTGAGAACCTTAAGATGAGCAAGTCCTCGGCTTCTCTTGTGCAGTTGCTACACAACTGGCGGTAGCATATGTCCTCTAAGTCTCCTACCGATCTCTCTCCTTATATTTAACAGCTTCATGATCATACCATGTATGTTTTCCATCAATATATGAACAGGACGCACTTTTATGTCCTTCACCCAGTTATTCAAGCATTCTGCAAGGTTGTTGTTTATGTAATCAACTTTGATGTCAGGGTTGAATTGACTCCTCTTCCATAGCTATGAATGATGGATGGCTAAGTACTCTGGAAGTTCAGGGGCTTCCGCAAAAATCTTGCTCATGAAATATTTGCTGCTACTAGATTTGTAAGCTCTAGCAGCAGGAAACATGTAACGAAATACGCTCCCTGTGTAGTGTGAGTACAAGTTTAGCATCATATGGGCATGGAATTCTCTACCTTCAGCTCGCGGGAACACCTCCTTCACTGCATTCGTCAGCGGCATGCATCCGTGGATATAGCCAATGGATCCATGTGGCCTATTGATCTCCTGAGCTGCCTCATAAACCAGACCCAGTTTTCCTCCATTTCTGTTTCAAATAGCCCGAATGCCACTGGGAACATCCAGTTGTGACCATCAAGTGTTGTGGCAGATGGCAGGCAGCCTTTCCATTTGCTAGTGAGGACAGTGTTGTCTATACTCAGATACGGCCTACAACCATCCTTGAATCCCTGGATGCAAGGTTTAAGCGCCATGAAAAATCTTTTGAAATATATTTTACCACGTACTGATTTGGTGTAAATCTCCACAACACTCCTCGGACACCTATCTTGTACCTCTGCCTTGAAGTTGTACAACATCCTGAAGCTATTGGTCCAATCCCCATGCAAGACCCCCAGAGTTTTCTCTTTACCTTTCCAAACTGTGTAATACGGTAGGATAATGTTGTATTTAGAACCGATGCTAGTCTGAATATTCTTCGTGGTCTCCTTAGGGTTATCCTTTAGTATGGACATATCTTGTATATCAACCCACTCCTTATCAGCCATTCAGGATTTCAGTTTGCTGCCTGTCGGATACATGTGTGGAGGGCCCATTTTGTTCTACGACAACATAGATTCATTTAAAAGATAAGTGGAGTTGACTAGTTGCCAGAAAGATATCGCACAACAATTGTAGTTATAGAGTGAAAAGAGAGAAAGTTCTAATGGTTTGCTGCATTCATTGCCCCAGTACCATAATTGCCTTCGACGCAGATAAGGATCTTGTTGTGATCCTCCATGGACAATGTACCTCGGCCCGTCCATTCATCCATGTTAACTTGCAAACGGCCTCATACCTCTGGGCAGTGTTCTTCAGTCGATAAACGTCGAACTCCCCCTTGATACAAAAATGCCAGAACGACATCCTAAACTCATGCATGCTCCTGAACTCGGTGCCGACCAAAATTATAGGATACTCGTGGTCATGTTTAATTTCTTCTATTTCAACACCCAAATCATCGACTGGAATACCGGCCTCATCGTTAAGGTCCTCGTCTATTTCATCATCACCAGATTCTTGATCCTCTACAGTGCCTTCTTCGTCTCATTCAGAATCCTGGCCATCATCTCTGATGCCTAGTACTGCACACATCAAATTGACTCCCATGGGTGGGGCTGCACCATTGTCTCCACCCGGATGGACCGGAACATTTCCCCAATCAACCTCACCGACAACTCTATTTTCTCCAAGACACTCGGTTTGTTCTGCTGGAACCACATGGGGTGGTCTTACGTTTACACGCATCCCATGTACTTCAATAGACAAATAGCAGTCAGAATCAATTTCATCTTGAGTGTACAAAACCCTCTTGCTCTTCCTGTGTACATCCTCCTTCCTGATGTAATCTTTCCTAATGGTATCAGTAGGGCTTGACATCTGCGTTCCATTCCCCATCGAACTAGGCTTTTTGCTGCCGCTCTTGGGTTTGATCTCCTTCCCGCCTCCCCTCACGGGTGTTGGCTCTAGGGTGCTCGCATTATTGCCTGACCTCTGCGTGTTCTTCTTCGAATTAGCCCATTTGCTGCTACCATTGGGGGTGTTCTCCTTCGTGCTGGCATTATTGCCTGACCTCAGCAACGTGTTCTGCTCCAAATTAGCCCTTTTGCTGCTACTATTGGGCGTGTCCTCCTTCGTGCTGGCATTATTGCCTGACCTCAGCGGCGTGTTCCGCTCCAAATTATCCCTTTTGCTGCCACTATTGGGTGTGTTCTCCTTCGTGCTGGCATTATTGCCTGACCTCAACGGCGTGTTCCGCTCCAAATTAGCATTTTTTTCTGCTCCCACTGGGTGTGGTAGTCTTCGTGCTGGCCATCTTCGCCTTTTTGCTACCACTACCTAGAGTGTTCACCATTGTGCTAGGACTCTTAGAGTTTTTGCTGCTACCATTTGGTGTGGCATTTTGACTGGATCTCAGGGGTGTACTCTGCGGCATGGTTTCTTTTTTTGTGTGACTCCTCGGCGTCCTCTTCTCTGGCATGGTCTCCTTGGTGATGTTCTTCTTCGGGGTGCCCTTTCTGGGGATGCTCTTCCTGCTCCTCTTTATGACGCTCCTCTGTAAGACTCTCATCTGTTCGAAGCTACACTCAGTCGCACCAGCCCCAATGATGCCATGGATCAGGTCACGCATGCCTTCTACAAGTCCATCATCTCTATTGTCGACATCCAATTCCTCTCCAACCATTTTCACTATCAAGTGGAAGTACACTTCACCTCTATAATGTTTCCTGTAAACGGTACGACTAAATCCCTGGTATCTTTCACTTCGATAGCTTTTTGCTCCTATTACCAAAATATACCAAACTTGCTACCTAGGAGGACCCGCACAGCAGCTTCACACGTAACGATGCCATTAGGTCAGATAACTCTACCACTTCAGGATCGTATCTTCCAAGGATTACATCAAACTCGTCATAGAATTTTTCTGTGCCATCATCTAATTTTGCAGTATAATCCACGACACCGATACGAACGATTACTTTTCCATCATCAGGTTCTGTAGGATAGAAACCTCCGAGAGGTTCGAGAGGTGGAGCGACACCATTAGACCCAGCCACAATGCCACCGTCGCCATCACCAACGTCATCGTTAGCTAGATCAACCTCGGTGGAAGTACCAGGACCATGAGCAAGGCGAGGGCCCTTAGCAGCGGGAGCTACAATACATGGAGGACAGGAAGGGCCCTGGCTAACAGAAGCCACAATAGGATCAGCTGCTGCCACGCTACATCAACGATCAGGAGCAGTTCCCACAACAGCAGTGTTTCGAGTGCTAGCAGAGTCCAGACCATGAGCTAGCTCCAAACCAGCAGCTCGCTGAACCTGAGCACGAGTTCGAGTAGGACACAAGGCAGCAGTCTTGGCAACAACACTGGGGCAGCCTCCGGAAGCCTTAGTTTGCTCAATAGCGGCAGGGGTTGGGTCAAGAGCGGCCATATCAACAATAATACGGGGACGATCAGTACCATCAGATTCTAGAGCACGGGTTCGCACAACTTGAGCATGGTGTCGAGGAGGAGCAGCACACAAGGCAACAGTCTTGGCAACAATAGCGGGGTAACCTCTAGAAGCCTTAGTTTGCTCAACAGCGGCATGGATTGGGTCAGCAACAGCTGGAGCAACAACACCATGGGGACGACCAGTACCAGCAGATTCCAGAGCAGCATTTTCCACAACGGCAATATGGGGACTCTGACGAGGAGGTTGCCTGACAGAAGCATGTCACGGACGAGGAACCACATTTTGCTCAACAACAACATGGGTTCGAGTTAGACCACTCTGTCCAATAATAGCTGGGTGACTCCTAGTAGCAGGAGTTTCCACATCCAGTATGTTACAAATCAGCATAACCACGCGAAGCCCAGCAAAATGTTTCATCAACCCAATTAGCTGACTGTCACACACTATAGGAACCGTGAAGCCTCACATCAATGAAGCTGAACCGTGCAGTCTGCTCTGACCCCATTTCAGCAAGTTCACGCACAGCAGCAACCATACCAGGGATAGTGCATAACTACACAGACGCTACTTCCATCTTCAGACAGCAAGCTTGATTCCACTTGCTCTTCCCATCTGCTAATTTAATGTGGTAGCCATAGAGGGTGACCGTAACCGTGTATTTGGGTTCAGACAGCAAGCTTGGTTCCACTTTCTCTTCCCACCCCTCCCTATTTATCTACTTCTGATCACCCCTCTAACTTAGATCTACCCTCCTATTCCCTTCTCCTATCGCAGGAACCATGCAGCTACCGCCACCATGAACTTCCCGAGAGGACCACCGCCCTTGAGCCCGACGTCTCCAAGCCCCGTTCTGCTCATCAATAGCCACCCCGCGACCTTATCCATCTCCCCAGTTTGCTTGGGCGTCGTTTTGATGACATGCAGAAGACCTGGGAGCTCTCGCACCAAGCTACCGAACGTGCTCGCCGGCCGCTGTCGTGCGAGTCGCTCATCGCAGCAAAACCCAACATGCCGCACCTCGACGGCATCGGTAGCCTGCGTCGCGTCTGTTCCACCACCCATCGGCCCTTGAGGTGCCCTCTGGTAAGCGCCCCATGCCGCCTTACCATCTGCTAGGGTTCCGATGGGCTAGCTCGAGACCGGAGCTAGAAGACGAGCACCCGTCGTCGATCTCACTTAGATCGAATGGTCGTGCTTCTCCCGTACCCCTTCATTTCTAGAGTGACTGACGGCCGGGCCCTGCTGCGGCCCATTCGAATTTTAGATCCCGCTCGCTGAAATGCTGAGTGGGCCGGCTCACCCTCAGTGCGGCCCACCCCTTACGATTTTGACCCAGTGTCCTTTTTCTTTTAATAATTACTCCCAGACTCATAAACAGTTGTTTGTTTTAAATAAAATTGAAAATGTAAAACCACATACTATGCCCATATCTAATTTTCTATAGGTCCCTGTATGTTTTGTTTAACATGAAGAACTAGTAGTTGACCAAATATAGTTTATTATTATTTAATGACAACTTACCTACTAAAGAGTATCTATCTCAATCAATAAATTCCTTAGGGAATTCCATAGATCCAAATAGATTGAAACAACCTTCATCTGGTAGATATTCCTTTTGTAAATCCATGAACCTTTTTCCCATGTCCACTTGTGTTATATTTTTGTTTGTGGAAAAAATCACAAAAAGTCTCTAATTTTTCCTTTAGAAATTTCCCTAGGACAAACCATGAATGGTTTTAACCTAATTCCAACTCCCAGTCAAGTGATACATAAATACCTATCAAAACCTAGGAGATATTTATTTACCGAGCCATTACTGAATTATGGTGATTTAAATACCTCTGACTAGGGTTGTTTCAGTATAAAAATCACTGTAGGAGTTTTACAACTCCAAATGGGGTAAATCCAATTTCTACAAAAAGGTATTGAAAATATATACAATGTAACCTTGGATTCGTAATAAAATCTTGTGTAGAATAAATATAGTGAAAAAGACAATTATCCACCACAACTAACTTTGGGAATTTCCTGAGGGCAATCTTTTAAATATTTTGAATTGAATCTAGATCCCGTTGAACCAGACCATCAAACACTACCTAACCCTATTAGGAAATGATTTTTGGAACCACATATCATTTCTGGTGATTTAATTCCTAAAACTAGAGGTTTTCTCACTAGAAAATTCATAGTAAATCAAAGGAAGTGATAAAATAGTGAAACCACTTTTGTTGGTTTTATATCATCAGTACCTATCTGATGGTATCATTTTTATACAATGGTATCATATAGAACCTGGACCTTAGATTAAAACCCCTCAATTAAGTAATTTTGGTGTCCAAATCATTAAAGAAAATCGACAAATGCTTTTCAAGTATTTCCACTTGCTTTGAACCCAAACTAATCAAAACCTACTGAATTGTAAGCTTTGTTTGTTCATTGCTTGATGTATGTATTACTACTTGTATGCCTTGTATTGAATATGGTATTGTTTGTTTGCATGTATGCTCGATGACAGCGATAGTTGCGATCATGGTCACATCAAGAAGAAGGGAGTGTTTTATTATTATTATTGGATTATTATGGTTCTATAAGAAGAATTCTAGGGACATATTACCATATTGTTGATCTCAGGCAAGCCACCTTCTTGCTCATAAGCCTTTTCCTACTATTTTACTTATGCATGTTTTATCTAGTGTTTATGAAAACTGCTCTGTTTTATTATATGATGATATATATCGGGTAGCGGCTTGGCTCCTCCAACCCATTACACCATTGTACTGCTGAGTACAATGCAACCCCTTGATGCCACCTACTTTCCCTTAGTATGATAGTTGGTCGGTAACACCATGCCCCTTTGGAGACCCCGTTTTAGCTAAAGCAAGACAGTAGGATGGGAAGACACCAGGAAAACTTTACAAAAATGCTTTATGTGAAAACCTTGGTAAGTGGTACTTACCAAGAGAAGTTTGAGAAAGGAAAAATGTTTCATTTTACAAAATGCTGAAAGAAAGAGGAGGAAAAATGTTTATGAAAACGCACCCGGTTCTTTGTAGTTTTGCTAGAACAATTAACCCGTGCAACCAGACTACTCTGGAATGGGACAGGGCTGGATTTGATGTTTGTTTATTCTAGTATAAAATCCCTCGCAACAACTACAGGGGAATAAAAAAATCCATGGAGGGTGGGGCTTCTCCTTTAAAGGTCCATGTGAGACATCGACCTAGAGAAGGAACTAAGGGTCTACGGGCCTCCACGCGTTACTATGAGCCCCTCATTGAAAGCGCACACTTTATGTAGTGGAAAAAGCGCTCTAGTTGGCTTGGGAACTATATAGGAGGTCCCGGTATTGAGGGGAACAACACTAATAGGGTAGCCACTTATATTGGAGTGGGCATCCGGAGAGTCTTGATCAGTTACTCGTCCCATGATCGGTGTAGATCAGGACAAGGTACCCGGATGGTGTGGGTAAAGTGTACAACCTCTGCAGAGTGTAAATCTATTCGAATAGCCGTGTCCATAGTCATGGACGGTTTGGAATGTTACTGTAGAGTGGTGCTGGTTTTGATTTTCAAAAAGGATGTCGAAAAAGAAAAGGCTTCGGAAATGTTTTGACCATGGGATGGTCCGGAAGGATAAATGTTTTGACCATGGGATGGTCGGAAAAATGTGAATGTTGGTCATGGGATGACCAGAAGGAATAAATAAATGGGTGACCTAATCCTAGTGGTTTCCAAAACTTTCAAATGTTTTAAATGTTTTACAAAGGCTTTTAACAAAGATATGGAGATGCTATATCTACAAGAGAAACTATTTTAGAAAAGAACCCCTCATGGAGCCCTCCTACTACCACAGCCATATTGCATATCCTGTCTTATCTATTGTTATCTTAAGGTGGTTTGCGAGTACATTCAAAGTACTCATTGACATTGTCCCTGGCTATTAACTTGGTCAGATAGCAAGAAGAAGGTGACGTTGATGACTATGCGAACTAGGATGTTCTCCTAGTCAGCTGCCTGTAGGTTAAGGCATGGCTCGGGCTCTATGCTTGATGAGGTCCGCTGAAAATGTTGATGTAGCCATAATGGAAATTAAGGTGTATGACATGTATACATTTAAGTATTGGATGTTTACTTTGATGCTTGTCGGTTATGTACCACGACAGACTGATCATGGGATCGTGGTGTATGCATAATAGGGATTCTCGGAGGATTAATCCGGTGCCCCCACAGACTTGGTATCAGAGTCATCCTGACTGTAGGATAACCTTAGTTAGCATGGTCGTTAGACAAGAACACTATTTTGAAAACACCGGCTTTGAAAAACTAGTTTCTCAATGATCTTTGAAAAGTTTTACTTCTTCTCTTACTTGAAGTTAAATGATTTCGAAAATGGTTTCCTCTAACTCTCATCCGAATTTGAAACCTACGGATTGAAAACTCATAGGGCCTAGAACCCGGTGAAGACGATGATAACAAGATTAACATAAGCAACTACTAGCAAACACAAGGAGACTACAATATTGTCCTACCCACGGAATCCTCATAATCCGAAGAAATCAAGTGCTACACTATCAAGAAGCGTCTAAATATATGACGAAGGCTTCATCTGCAGGATTTTGGCCCAGACCGCAACAACGTGACGCCTAGGATTAATAGTCTTAAAACAGGACTCCCCTATATCGCAAGTAGTGCACTCCTTGGTCTCTATAGTAGGCCATGTTTTCTTGCCTAAGTGCATAATGTGTTTCTTGATGTGTGTGTTTGTAAATGACATTGCGACCTCGTCGCTCTGTGCACCCTGTATGTGTGTTGTGGTTTGTTCTGACCTTAGTCAAATGTGACTCGAGGATCGATATCCCACCTAGTGCCTCAGGAACCCCTGTTTGTTGTTGGTAATGAGAACCCTACTAACCTTGGGAATGATAAGAGAAAAGCATCGCAATAACCAGGAGTTCGACACCGTCAAGTGAGAGCAACCTGAAGATTTATCCTCAGCAGGATGGCGTACTTCATCAAACTCGCTCCTCAAGACTCATCTCCACCATCGCACGCCATTAATCACATACTGACAATAGCAAAAATCCTGTGAAGTTGGAAGTCGACCACCGAAGGATCCCCACCATCCACCGGAAACCACAAGACTTACCTACCAAGGCAAGAAGTGAAGACCTAACTACACTAACATTCGGTATATTAGAGCTTCCGACCACCTTAGGAGACTAACCATTATAGTCGACCCAACCCAAACCGATGGGAAGTTCCTCCCTAGAAGGTCAGAAATACCCTGGATCCGGATAATAAGGAAGTGTGAAGACAATGAGTTCACTCCGCCATCAAGCAGAAACAACGCAAGGAAGACAAGTGAAGACGTTTCCCTGAGGTGAGCTTCCCTACCTCGACTGAAGACTATCGATATGAGTCTTAAACCGCTAACTTGCCCTGAGGTCACTCTTTAAGGCTTTGTTAGGAAACCACCCCCACCAAGGTTTGTGAAATAGGGCGTCACTCGAAGACCTCAACTCAAGACCCAGGTAAAATACAGCCTTTCTCTAGCATCATGCCAGCACTTCAAGACAGAAGATCTGCACCCTTATCAAAGAACCTTAGTAAAACTCTAAGGTGGAAAGACTGCATCTTTCCACTCAATCTACAGAAGACTGCCTACCCAAAGATACTTCAGAAAATATCTCTAGATCCGACGTCTTTCCGCCAAACAGCAACTCGCGAGTCATCAGAGGAGAACCTAACTCAAGATTCTACGAAGTCTCTCTACTAACTCAGTTGAAGACTGTAACATCCCAAATCTTTAATCAAGGTTATCAAAGTGCAAATCACCCAATTTAGGGTTAACAAAAACTTTTTATTCTTAAAATAATTATGAATGCATGTGTTGGTTGCATTAGTATAGAATTGTGTGTAAATGCCAGTTTGGTTTGTTCTAAATGATATGAAATGGTTTAAAGGTGAATGCCACATCATATAGACCATTTACAAACAAAATCCAAAGAAAAAGAAATCAAATAAGATTAAATAATGCAAATGGTCATTTTGACAATTTTAATCCACTAGGCCACTTTAGGTGTTCCTAGAAGTCAATTTCAAACAGAAACTTTCTCAACTCTTTTCACCCCTTGCTAGACCAAGTAAAGATGTACCAAGGCCCACTTTACAAACTTACAAAAACACTTAGCCACTACTTTTAAATGGCATTTGAAAATGGAATCAAATGCATATGTGAAGATCCCACTTTTGCAAAAACCCACCAAACCAACTCCACATGACAATCCCAAGCAACGAGAGACTACCAAGTATAAGATCATATCACACACCAAAAATCTTTTCAAAATTCAAATATAAATTTCTTGCGGCCATTTGATCGAGCACTTGGTAGGCAAAATTTATCTGGCCTAACTATTACTTTTCTAGAGTAGTGATCAAGCACAACTAAGGCCTCAATCCACTCCCCTTGTCCCCTCTAGTCATAACCAGGCCATAAACGAGCTACCCCTTAGCTGCTTGCAGCAGTGCCGCACCACCCGAGCGCCATGCCCGCCGGTCGAGCATGGACCGCTCCTAGCAGACCACCCCACTCTCTCCCGCCGTGCCTAGGAGGATCGCCGCACCCTACCTCCCCTCTCTGTCCCTTCCCAGAGTGCTGCCAGGCCCTGGACCACCCCCAGCATGCCGCGCCCACCGTGTCTGCGCCATGCCGAGCACACGCCAGAGCGCCGCGCCCGACAAGCGTGCACATGTCGTGCCTCGACCGCAGCCCGCACGCACAGGTTCGCCACGACCCCAAGAGGCGCCCAAACATGCCCGTTTGCCGCCGCTTGACCCGCAGCCACCATGCACCGCGTCGAATGCCGCTTTTGCCGCGCAGAGCACTAGCCGCGCCCGACCAAATGCCACCGCCCCTAGACGCGCCTATAAGCCGTGGAGGACCGCCAGCACCACTCGACCGCCTCGCCGGCCACGCCGTAACAGCCGTGTCGCAGTCGCCACTGCCGCCGACCATGCCGCCCCTTCATCGAGCCTATAAAAGGAGGCCTCCCCTAGCCTCATTCCTCACACCATCTCACTCTCCTCTCACCATTGACCACCCCACACTTCTCCCCAGAGCCAATCGAGCCCTAGTTCACCGGAATTTAGCCGAAGCTCGCCGCAACAGAGGAGAAGAGGCGCCGTTGATTGCGACTGCCCCAACAGCCGCCACGACCACGCCTAGAACCACCGTCTTCCACCAGCTCGATCGCCCCCATCGCCATGTCTAGCTAGAGCCCTGGTAAGCCCCCACGTACCCCCACCGTGCCGTGTTAGGGTTTTCTCACGCCGGAGCTGTTCACCGGGGACGATGAACCACGACCGTAGATTCCTGTTCTAATCGCACGGCTGAGATTGCCCCGTACCGCTTCAGTTAGAATTAGTCGCTGACATGCAGACCCCCCTGTCAGTTTCCCTCTACACCGCGGAGTACCACTGGGCCGCCCCATTTCTTTTCCCTCGCTAGCCCACATATTCAAATAGAGATTTTTCCATTTAGGTTTAAACTAGATTCTGTCCACTTGTTTAAAAATCAACTCAGATAGATTCACTTAACCAAATGGCATGATTCAATTTTTTTTAGAAAGATAATTAAATTATCTATCCAAGCCCGTTGGATTTAAATCAATTTGAGTTAGAAATCACATATAGCAAAAATAACAAGACAGAGACTTTTCTACATTTAAACATTTTTCAAAAATCAACCATAATAGCTTTTGAGTTGATTCCAACTCTCAAAAATCACATTTGACAATACCTATCTAAATATGTAATAATATTTTGGTTTTCCTATAGTGACTTTGGACTAGTACCAAAATAATGCTATTAGGGCATTTCTAGTCACTTTAAATCATTTAAATACTAATCTTAAACTTATTGAAATATGATCAAACCTTTAAATCACATTCCCATGTATTAGAATATGTGGTGATGACATGTTTCCACATGGTCCCATGTTTTAATTGGAGAATATTAAATCTTAAATATTTTCAATGAGTAGAAATTACTTTTCTCAAATAAAATAAATGAAACTAGTTCTTTAAATCTTGTGATGAGTGTGATGATGCTAGATCATCAAGTATGTGCCTTAGTGTGCTGAATAGACTAGTTAAGTATTGTTTGGTGATTGAGTATCCCCTATTTCATTTATAGACGATAGTACCAACCAAGTCTACGAGCAGGAGTTCTACCCAGAAGAAGATGAAGAGAACTTCAATCACTGCATCAATCAAGGAAAGCTATTATTAGCAAGCTAGAATTATACAAGATAACCTAAGCAAGGTGCATTAGGCATGCTTGGTTATACTTTTTGATTTATACCCATCCCAAGTTTTACTTACAAGCTTACTTTTGCTTTACCAAAGTTTCTTTACTTTTAGTAATGCTTTGTGAGATTTTGGAAAGTAGTGTAGATAACATAAAGAGTATAAAACTTGGCCTATACTAGATGTCATTCTATGGCATGGGATTGAGATTAGCACCCTACCTTAGTGAACACTCTTAACTTAGTAGCTAGTGCTAAGCCTAAAACTTGATCACTTTAGATGGGAATACTTGGTGAAAATGCTTATGAAAACCTTGGAATCATGAGTCATTCTATTGAGATGTTTTGACATGTGTTGAGAAACACAAATGGTTTATGATGATGAAAATGTTAAGGCATGAGCCTTAGCCCTTTATAAAAACTGATGGTTGGGTTCGGATGCGATACCATTCCAATTTTACCATACAACCACAATACCTGAATTGGGTAAGGCTTAGCATGAAGTTTATATGCATTAGTATGGGTTCCCTCGCGAAAGAGGTTTGAGCTGAAGCTACCTCTTAATGATGTCCACCTATGCAGTGCCCAGGATGGCAGATGGCCATGGCTGGGAGGCCAAGCTCATAGGAGAGGTGCTTATACTAGAGTGTGTAAAGGAAAGGTTATGATTGATTATCCACATACTAAGTATGATGATTTAGGGTTATCCCTGACGGATGTATCGAATTTTGTGGTGAAAGTGTACCACCTCTACAGAGTGTTGAACTATTCGAATAGTCGCGTCCATGGTCATGGACAGTTGGAGTGGCCATACTGTTCCGTCGTCAGATGTTTTCAAAATGACTTATGAAATGATTGGTGACTTGACTTGATCACAACACGGTTGTGACTATGAAAACTAGGTTCCCAACTTAAGTGATTTAGAACTTTATTTTATCTTTCTTTGTTTCTGAACTCAGCTTAGGTTTCAATTTTATCTTTGCAAATAAACTTAGAGTTTAGCATTCCTACTAGAACTACCTCACTTGTTAGTGATAGTTTGCGAGTACTTAAAGAGTACTCATGGCTTTGTCCCTGGCTATTCCCATGGCCAGACTATGATGAGGATTGTCAGGAGGAAGGACGGCTACGACAACTAGGATCATCCCCCATCATCAGCATTGCCTGTGACACTGAAGATGGAGCCCACTGCTACGCTTATCATTCCCCTACTTGTTTGTACTATGAATGGATCATGAGATCCTTTTTTTGTGTAAGACCTTATTATGGTTTGTAATGGATGATGTACTATGATATCCAATCTGTTATGTCTCACAGAAATGGTAATCCTGGTATTGTGATGTATGGCATAACAGGCATCTGGGTGTTGACAAATACCTACCTGAAAGACCACAGACTCGCTAATCCCCATTAGACTAACTAGTTTGGACGATCCACGAAATTAGCAATTTCGAATAGACTAAGTGCGATAAAGTAGTATATGGGACCCAACTTGGCGGATGACATCTGAAGGTTTCAACTCCATACAGAAAGGTTGGCGATAGTCTTCAGAACATTATCCAATGACACCAAGAAGGAAGGAATGTGTTATCTTCAAGCTAACCTAGTCTAATCCTAAGGGGGAAAGACTACGTCTTTCCTAAAAAAATAGAGTAAGCTTCCGCCAGAAACAAACTCAGGAGTTTTGCCCCTAAAGTCATTAATTAGGAGACGCTACACCCCTGAGGAAGAGCCATGGATCCTTAGAGAAAAGTACACCAAGTTGTAGATTCTATTATCTCAAGGGTACTCTATGAAGTTCAAAATTGAGGTAATCTGCCCAGCCTAAACCCTCGAGAGATCGAGCCCGATAGGAAAAGAAGATCGTCCATCACATTCGGGACTAGAACCTGCTCAACTCTCTGTGCATCCAAGAAGATTGAAGTTCAGCTCCACCAACACAGTAACCACATTCGAAGATGAATTCTATAAGTTAATACATTCAAGACGCATAACGCTAACTCCGACTCAAATCTCCTAACCTTACTCTCCAGAATCTCAGGACGAGATTCTTTTAAGGGGGAAAGGTCTGTAACATCCAAATTTTAGCAACCCTGGTTAGTTGTCAAGATTGCAAAAATCAGGGGGAACAAAAACTTTTTCTTGTTTAGTAATGCGGTGTTTGCTTGCTTGCTTGTTGGTTCTTGTGCATCTGACTGTGAAGTATATGATATACTCCTTACCTCACCATCAGTTGACAAAAGCTATTTAGCAAAATTGTCCTGGCTCATTCTACATATTCTCAAATGTTCTGGCATTTCAAAAACCTGAGCCAAGATGCATTTGCAAACCAAACTATTTTAGTAGCTTCTATTGACAAAAGTATGGAGATCTATAAGATATAATCTCCTTATCTTTTCAAGATAGAACTTTCAACTACTCTTACCTCTAGGTTTTTCCAAAACCTTTTTATAAAGCTTTTGAATTCTACTATTGGTAGAGATACCAAGGACCCTCACCTTATTCAAACTCCAACCTTTCAAAATAACCATCCTTACCCTCAAGATAAGCTTGATGGTAACCCTAGTGGTAGTTGATTTGCTTGTAAGATGAGTTGCCTTGATCTGCTGTCTGATGATTTGCCTTGATCTGTTGTTTGACCTCTTTGCTTAGGAGTAGTATGAGCTACTCTAGGAGCTCATCATATAGCATCTATGTAATCCAAGAGTGTTAACCCTAAGCAAGTTAACCAAGCTGGATCTGATCCATAGCCACTAGGTGATCATCTAAAACCATTAATCAGATCACTTCTGAAGTTATTCATTCTAGAAGTTTCCAAGTCAATGAAGACCAATATCAAGCATGGATATTTTATACTAAAGCTACACTTAAACCTCATCCATTTGATGATTCCTTGGTACTTTCAACCAATCAAAAACATCCCCTCTTATACTCTAGTCAATACCCCAAATCTGCCAAAATATGGCTAAGTCTAGAAATGTTGTCAATGTCATCTTGGAGTCTCCCTCCTTCCAAACCCTTGTGCACTTTTGGAACCCAATTTTTGTCGATGATTTTGCAGGCAAGAAAATAACTTTTTCTGCAAAACTTATCAACAAGCCTACTTGGTCAGAAGCTCACACCTTCATCCTACCCTCTTTGGAACAAATCTTGCATTACTGTGTTCTACTCATAAAGTTCTAGCAATACCTACTTCACCTATTCCAATTGGATCGTGTTCTTCAAAAACCAAAAAGGTTTTGAAGGCTAGTTGATAATCTGTTTTGGCACCCTTATTTTATTCAAAGTTTGGAATCAATCTTTGGAGAGCTCAATCATGATAAACCTCAAACCTCTGTAACATGGTGATCTAAATCATCTGTTCTATCCATCCATATAACCCATGACCCAAGGGGAGCCCTAAGCTCCAAAATCCAAGAAGGTTTTGAAGGTAATAAAATAACATTACCCTAGATCCTTAATCTCATGTTTTCTACCAAAATCAACCTTGATTCTCAACACCCAAGGTTGCAAATGCTAGATGCACCTTATGCACATCATCTACCTTGTTTTTAAAGATTTATTAAATATTATCCATAATTATTATGGACCAAAACCTATTTAATCTCTTAAATTGACAAAATCTCCAAAACTTAATCTATTAAACAAAGTTTGATTTTCTCCAAATAACACCTCCAACTTTAGGATCATTTGATTCCCATATATCATACCCTATCTTCCAACTTCAAAAACAAATATTTCTGAGGAGCTTTATTATTTATTTTTGGAGCTTTATTATTTATTTTTGTCCATTTCCTTAAATGGAAGAAATGGAATAATAATTGTTTTAAATACTTTTAATCCTCAATAAAATCATGGGAAAAATTCCTCAAGGTGTGGATTCATATTTAGGACCATATCACCTCAAAACCCCATCATACCCAATTCAAAATTATCAAATCAACTCGTAAAAATCATTTCAGCACTTTTTGGAGAATTATTAAAAAGGGGATCTAGAATATTCTGAAAAAATCCCATATAATTCATGGATATATATCTTGACCTAAACCAGCTACTAGTAGCATTGCCCCATCCTTACAAGACCAAAACCAAGATATGCTTCATTATCACTACTAAGGCCAAGATTTCAATTAATTCAAATTCATCAAGTAAAAACTCACCAATCCTCCACCACAACCCTTGCAAAGTTTCCCAGCACCACTCTCACTCTCTCTGGTCGAGATGCACTACAGCAACCTATGCCCTTGTCCTTAACTCTTGGAAAAAGATACTAAGGAGGAGAGAGAGAGGACATTTAATTTTAAGCCTAGAAAGAAGGGAGTAGCACCACCCCTCCCCCTCTCTCTGCCCTAGGTAGCTCACAGAACCCCAGCATGACCTCTCCACCGCCCTCTTGGCCCTATCCCAGAGTAGCACCCTCTCCATGCCCTACCCATGGAATATGTTCACTATAGACCCCCACCCTTCAGAATAAAAATCCACAGGCTCTCTCAGCCCTCTCCCTCCCTCTCATTTCTCTTCTAGACCACCAGAGACCACCACCACGAGTCCCTGCTCACTCCCCTTGCCCTCCATCACCATGGAGAGGAAGAAACCCTTCCCCCGGCCATCTCTTCAAGACAGTAAAGCCACCGTCAACCCAGGCCACCCCCTCCCTATTTATCTGCTTCTGATCACCCCTCTAACTTAGATCTACCCTCCTATTCCCTACTCCTGTCGCAGGAACGACGTAGCCACCGCCACCATGAACTTCCTGAGTGGAGCACCCCCTTGAGCCCGACGTCCCCAAGCACCCGTCTGCTCATTAATAGCCGCACCGCGACCTAAGCCATCTCCCCAGTTCGCTTGGGTGTCATTTTGATGACATGTAGAAGCCCTGGGAGCTCTCGCACCAAGGTATCAAACATGCTCACCGACCGCTGTCGCACAAGACGCTCTTCGCCACAAAACCCCACTGTGCCGCACCTTGATGGAGTCGGTAGCCCGCACCACGTCTGTTCCGCCATGCCTCGGCCCTCGACGTGCCCTCCGGTAAGCGCCCCGCATGGCCCTGCCCTCTGCCAGGGTTCCGGTGGGCCAGCTCGAGACTGGAACTAGAAGATGAGCACCTGCCGTTAATCTCACTTAGATCGAACGGTCGTGCTTCTCCCATACCCCTTCATTCCTAGCGTGACTAACGGCCGGGCCCCACTTTGGCCCGTTTGAATTTCAGACCCCGCTTGCTAAAATGCTGAGTGGGCCGTCTCACCCTCAGTGCGACCCAAATCCCTTACGATTTTGGCCTAGTGTCCTTTTTCTTTTAATAATTACTCCTAGACTCATAAACTGTTGTTTCTTTTAAATACAATAAAAAATGTAAAACCACATACTATGCCTAGATCTAATTTTCTATAGGTCCATGTATGTTTTGTTTAACATGAAGAACTAGTACTTGACCAAATATAATTTATTATTATTTAATGACAAATTATCTACTAAAGAGTATCTATGGAAATCAATAAATTCCTCAGGGAATTCCATAGATACAAATGGATTGAAACGACCTTCATCTAGTAGATATTCCTTTTGTCAATCTAGGAACCTTGTTCCCATGTCCACTTGTGTTAATTTTTTGTCTGTGGCAAATATAACAAAAAGTCTCTAGTTTTGCTTTTAGAAATTTCCCTAGGACAAACCATGAATGGTTTTGACATAATTCCAACTCCAAGTCAAGTGCTACATTAATACCTATCAAAAACTAGGAGATATTTATTTACTGAGCCATTACTAAATTATGGTGATTTAAATACCTCTGACTAGGGTTGTTTCAGTATAAAAATCACTACAAGCGTTTTACAACTCCAATGGGGTAAATCCAATTTCTACAGAAAGGTATTGAAAATACCTACAACGTAACCTTGGTTTCGTATTAAAATATTTTGTAGAATAAATATAGTGAAAAAGACAATTATCCACCAGAACTGACTTTGGGAATTTCCTGAGGGCAATCTGTTAAATATTTTGAAGTGAATCCACCTCCCCTTGAAACAGTCCATAAAACAATACCTAACCCTAGTAGGAAATGTTTTTTGGAACCATAGATCATTTCTGGTGATTTAATTTCTAAAACTAGAGCTTTTCTCAGTAGAAAATTCATAGTAAATCAAAGGCAAGTGATAAAATAGTGAAACCACTTTTTTTGGTTTCATATCATCAGTACCTATCTGATGGTATCATTTTTATACAATGGTATCATACAGAACCTGGACCTTAGATTAAAACCCCTCAATTAAGTAATGTTGGCCTCCAAATCATTAAATAAAACCCACAACTGCTTTTCAAGTATTTCCACTTTCTTTGAACCCAAACTAATCAAAACCTACTGAATTGTAAGCTTATTTTTGTCATTGTTTGATGTATGTATTGCTACTTGTATGCCTTGTATTGAATGTGGTATTTCTTGTTTGCATGTATGCTCGATGACGGCGATAGTTGCGATTATGGTGACACCGAGAAGAAGGGAGTGTTTTACTGTTATTATTGGGTTATTATGGTTCTCTAAGAAGAAGTCCAGGGACATATTACCATATTGCTGATCTCAGGAAAGCCACCTTCTTGCTCATAAGCCTTGTCCTACTGTTTTACTTATGCATGTTTTATCTACTGTTTATGAAAACTGCTATATTTTATTATATGATGATGTATATCGGATAGCGGCTTGGCTCCTCCAACCCATTACACCATTGTACTAATGAGTAAAATGCAACCCCTTGATGACACCTACTTGCCCCTAGTATGATAGTTGGTGGGTAAGACCATACCCCTTTGGAGACCCTGTTTTAGCTAAAACAAGACAGTAGGATGGGAAGACCCCAGGAAAAGTTTACAAAAATGCTTTATGTGAAAACCTTGCTAAGTGGGACTTACCAATAGAAGTTTGAGAAAGGAAGAATGTTTCATTTTACAAAATGCTGAGAGAAAGAGGAGGAAAAATGTTTATGAAAACGCACCCGGTTCTTTGCAGTTTTGCTAGAACAATTAACCCGTGTAACCACACTACTCTAGAATGGGACATGGCTAGATTTGATTTTTTGTTTATTCTGGTATAAACTGCCTCACAATGACTACAGGGTAATACGAGCCTTCTCCTGTAAAGGTCCATGTGAGACATCGACCTGGAGAAGGAACTAAGGATTTACGGGCCTGCACACGCGTTACTATGAGCCTCTCATTGAAAGCGCACACTTTGTGCAGTGGAAAAAGCACTCCGGTTGGCTTGGGAACTATATAGGGCGTCCCGGTATTGAGGGGACAACACTCATAGGGTAGGCACTTATATTGGAGTGGGCATCCAGAGAGTCTTGATCGGTTACACGTCCCACGATCAGTGTAGATCAGGGCAGGGTACCCGGATGGTGTGGGGTAAAGTGTACAACCTCTGCAGAGTGTAAATCTATTCGAATAGTCGTGTCCATAGTCATGGACAGTTGGGAAGGTTGATGTAGAGCGGTGTTGGTTTTGATTTTCAAAAAGGATTCTAAAAAAGAAAAGGCTTCGATAATGTTTTGACCATGGGATGGTCCGGAAGGATAAATGTTTTGACCATGGGATGGTCGGAAAAAGGAGAATGTTGTTCATGGGATGACTAGAAGGAATAAATGAATGGGTGACCCAATCCTAGTGGTTTCCAAAACTTTCAAATGTTTTAAATGTTTTATGAAGGCTTTTAACAATGATATGGAGATGCTATATCTATAAGAGAAACTATTTTAGAAAAGAACCCCTCATGGAGCCCTCCTACTACCACAGCAATATTGCATATCCTCTCTTATTTATTGTTATCTTAAGGTGGTTTGTGATTACATTCAAAGTACTCACTGACATTGTCCCTGGCTATTAACTTGGTTAGATAGAAAGAAGGTGATGTTGACGACTATGTGAACTAGGATGTTCTCCCAGTCAGCTGCCTGTAGGTTACGGAATGGCTTGGGCTCTACGCTTGATGAAGTCCGCTGAAAATGTTGATGTAGCCATAATGGAAATTAAGGTATGACATGTATCCGTTTAAGTATTGGATGTTTACTTTGATGCTTGTTGGTTATGTACCACGATAGACTGATCATGGGATCGTGGTGTGTGCATAATAGGGATTCTCGGAGGATTAATCCGGGGGCTCCACAAAGCGTCTACACTCAGCATGTTGGATTGTTTGAGAGCTAGTGCTGGCGGCGGGCATCAGCTCAGCGCCAGAATGCAGGTTCTAGTTCACACAGACCTACGATCCCCACAAGAAGATGCCGAATTTCAGTTTCAAAGAAATCGTTGTGGCGGTACGGATGGTCCTACTGAACCGGGGCTAGCGCACACAAAGCAGTCATGGATGAACGATGCAGATTTATTTTAGTTTGGCAGGAAGACAATAGATCAGCTTGGGTTAAATGATCAAAGAACTTACGTCCTCTCGAGGTAATTGGCCAGCCAACTTTTCTGGTAGAGATCTGCAGTTTCTTCAGTGTAGAATCGTTAAGTTCAGACTAAAAAATCACTTTTGTGGATGAAATGCTGACACATTTTTCCATAAACTAGTAGGAAGTTTAGCCCACTTTTTTGCAGATATAAGACCCTTTTGTATGGAAGTACTACTATTGTAAACAAATACTATCAAGTATCTATTTCCTTCAATTACTACTCGTGGTTAAATCTAGTTAACTATCATTATTTAGCCCAGACAGATAAAATTTAGATGATAGTTTATGTACAGATTTTGCGTCTGTTGTCTATGCTATAAACCATTTTTCATTTGTCTTGTGTTGTCTGCAAAATGGTGCTGCAGTTCAGTGTGTTACAAAACTAGTAGATAGTGTTATAAGGATCATCACGTAATCTTTTTTGAAACAAGAATCATTTATTGTCTCCGGATCACTCATCATTTGGCACAATAATCTAGCTACCTTGTACTTGAAGAGGAGATGAACTACATTTTCATGGCATCCACAGAATTGGCATTGCTCATTGCTAGTACACCCTCTTTTCATGAGGTTGTCCTTGGTTATTCACGGAAATTATAAAGCATGGTGTTCAACACATATTCTTTAGACACACATACTTCAAATTCATTACCCACACATACTACATCGATTCAAACAATTACATATTTTTAGTCAATGATAACTTCCTTCTACGCTCTCCATACTACAAATTCATTAGCCACACATACTACAACAATTCACTAGAGCTCTGTCTTCACTCGAGGGAAATCAGAACCACCAGCTTGTCCAAGCCTAGTTCCCCCACCGAAACTATGTGCACCGTCACGAAACAGTGGAGGTCCTGTGCCATCGATCCTTCCATCCCAACACTTCAAGCGACGAGGACGCTTTCTGGCAACCTCTTCGGGGTCATGAATGCCACGTACCGATTCCAGAGCCTAGTGCTTCCAGCAAAGCTGTCACCCTTCCCTGCTTGGAAACTTCACCTCATAAATCTTAGGAACGGCGTCAGGATCTTTCAGCCACACCTTTACACTACTAGGAAACAACTTATCTGTGGCGCATGAAAATGGTACTTCTATGCCTTATATGCCAGTCACCACTGTTACCTCGCACTAATAACTCCTTCCTATGGCGCATATAGATATGCACCAGACTTCTGTGGCGCATTTCTTCATATGCACCACAGGAAGAAGTTCAGTGGCGCATTTACATATATGCGCCACAGAAAGCCTATGCGCCACTGACTATATAATGATATGCGCCACTGATTGTGTCACACGTATTTAAAGTAAAATATGTTCCTGGTGTATAATCAGGTATTTATACAGGATTTATACAATATTTATCCAGATGAGCATAAAGTACGTTGCACAAGTAGTAGATGCATGAAAACTGACATATATATAATACAAACACTTAGATCCCGATCGAGATACATATATAGTGTCAAGTGCCAAATTTTTACACAAGTGCCGAATACAAAGTTCATATCATCTCACATTACAAATATGAAGTTGTCGCTGCCTCCTATACTAGGATCAAATAGAATACAACTGTGATGATGGTGAGCAAGAGCATGAGCCCGACCAATATCTTCATTGGGTTCTTCTTCCACAGGTGGTTCCTCCACTTGGCTACCGCCTCCTCTCTAGTCGCGTATCCTTTGTAGATGTTGCCGCTAAACTTGTTCACTTGTTTGTGACAATCCTCCCACTCCCCGTAGACTCCTGGAACCCTACCCATGTACACCACATACCACCTCGTCACCATCTCTATAGACGACAAGGCATATTAGTAAAAATACAACGAAAAGAATTAATAAAGGGTTCACATCCATATATATATGTTCACAAAATATAAAACAAAGGATCCATAAACCTAAAAGATAGCATCTCAGGATCATCATAGAAGTAATAAGTTCAACGACAACACGACCACACAAGGTAGTTTAAGTCTAACAACAATGACCATTTCGACCACAAGATAGTAAAGTTTATGACACACACACTACAGCAGGCGTCCATCAAGAATATATACACACTGGATCATTCTAGAGGCACACATCGATCATGAAGACTTCTTCTCGCTCGGCTTCAGGAACGGTAGATCGACCTCTTTTGTCATCCACGTCCTTGTGTCACCCTGCTTACGGAGGCGTTCTTCGATCTCCCTCTTACTCAACCATCTGGCTTGTTGTAGGGCCCCTTGTCTTGACATCTTCAATGATGATTTGCGACAACTTCTGCTGAATGCGATGGAAGTCTTCTCTAAGATCATCATCGTCGCTTCGCGCCAAAGTTTCAGCCCATCCTCAGAGACTAGATGACAACGTTAGGTTCTGGCAATCCCGAACATAGCCTTTAAGGTGATGGAGGACGTAGAAGGCCTCCTTGGCACCACCACTAGCCGGCTGCTTGACGCAGGGGAACTTGAGCACGTGCTTAAACATGTGTTTGCCATCCTTGATACATTCCCCCTTATCTACGAAGGTGCATCCCTTCTTGGTGTAACCCTCGAGAGCCTCATTGAGAACACCACTTATTTTGGTGTAGTTTTTCTTCTTTGTTAAACTCCCCGAGTCGAAATACGTGGCTAGCGAATACCTCGGGGCAAGGATGATGAGTGTGCATTATTTGTCTCTGTGTAACACAATTGGAACAGAATGTTGGAAAAAGAGCAAAGGAAGAAATCTATAAGAAATGCATAAGTTACAACGGCGATGAGCTAGTGTGTGTACTTACTCGGGAAAGAAAGGCAGAAGAAGTGTGGCCTTCCTCTTGTTGTCCACCATGAACTTCTCGAGATACGCCGTCGCCTTGGTCCATGTCTATGATCCTTCGACCAACTGGCTACCCGCATGTAGTAGGGATCCACTATCATGATTTCCAGGGTACTCTCTCTCTTGATCTTGATTGCCAGATTGAGCGCGTATAGGCGAACCAAGTTATAGTCCAGCCATTTCGTGAGAAACAACTTTAATATATCCTCGTACGCTAATGAAGAATATATCCGCGAGGGGTTCATAGACAAAGCCCACGTCCAATGGGGCCTTGGCCGTGAAAACCGGGTAATTTGGATCTTTGTCTTTAAGAAGGATGCCATCTAGTGTCTTGACACCCTCGTGCAAAGTTAACATGGCTCCAACCGCGATGTGGAGCATATCCGGAGTCAATATCGGATCACCAGCTACATGCACTCGGGGCAAGCCATATTGTGTGGATGGTACGACGATGGCGTCCTGAGCCCGGATCCTCTTCGGAAGAGGCTGGCTCACACCCTTCTTATTATTATTACCTCTCTTCCCGTAGTTCTTCTTCTTCACAACTGTGTCAGCTGCTGCCATCTGCTCACCAGTCGCCTTTCGGAGTGTGTTGGGGCTAAAAACCAATCCTGGTTTCTCCTGTGGTGGATCGGCAGCCGGAGGCATCTCTTGAGAAAGACCATGGAAGACCAGGTGATGCGTGCATGTATTGGGCCGACCATCTTGATGGTCGCGAGCTGTGAAGGGTTCTTCATCCATAGAAGGCATATACAATCCTTTGTCGGTGTCGGTGTTGATGAAGTCGTCAACGTTGACCAATCCATCATCATCTTCATGGGTGCCATCATGTGGTGGTGGTAGCGGGGGGACGGTGGTTGCGGCACACCGTCTTTGCCATGTGGCGGTACACACGCTGCCAGGAGTTGCTGGTGACGGCTGGTGGTGGCGACGATGGCAGCTACTGGCTTCCGAGGTGGTGGCCAGGCGATCGACCGAGAGGTGGCGCTGGTGCTCCCCCCACAAGACAAATCTGGGTCTTCGGCCATGTCAAGGGCCAGTTGTAGCATTCTCCAAGGGTCTTGTGCTCGTCGGCTCCCTAAGGTTGAAAGGGGGGTCCATGTCATCGCACCCTGGAAACACCCGAGCCAACCTGACCCTCATCACGTCATCATCCATTGGATTGTTGTGCATCGTGCGGCTCATCGGTTGTATGAGAGTGCCCTTGGCAACATCCTTCAACTCACCGCCGACATCTTTAAGCAGGAGTACGCAAGAAGTGTCCTGAGGCAAAACATGTTGTTGGGCATCATGAGATGGCAGCAGTCAGGCATCAAAGGCATAAAGGAGATGAAGTGCACTAACTAATTAGTTACCTTGGTGATGGCGTGGAGCTCGGCTAATGTAGAGACACGGCCGATGCCGGCGGCCGGCCTATCATCATCTGCATTCTCCCGCTCGGGTGCCTCATGAAGCACCACCGCCATTGGTTGTGCCTTATTGGTATCTATGGCAGGAGGGGGCGTCGGTGTGACCAAAACGAGCGGTTGCGTCCCGACGTTGACGGCCGGCGGGGTCACCAGGTCCGGCGACACGTTAACATTGATGCCCGAGTTGCTACCGCTTAAGCTTGGCAGATGTATCGGCCCCTGTCGACCTCCCGCATTCCAAGCAGTAAGCCCCTCCAAAAATTCAGGGGGGATCATCGCGTGGAGCTTCTCTTCCACTAACTTGTCCACCGTTTTCTTGTCGACCGCCTTTTCTCCAGTGTCTGCACCTTCATCTTTAGCTCTTCAATAGCGGCATTATCCTTAGCCACTGACTGGTTCTTCCTCCTCCTTATTTTCTTGGCGTCCTCTTTGTAGTACTCCTTGAACTTCATGCTCGTACCGAAGCCGGACACACGGCTAGCTGAGGACGGCGGCAACCCTTGTCCCTCTTCTTGTAAGCATGCGTCGCCCTGTTGAAAACCGTGTCCCACGGCTCCGTCGAATCCTGGGATGACTCTATGGCAGGAGCGTTCAGTTCCTCCTCCTGCAGAGACAAGGAAAGGTGAACCCATTTAGATTCTTGGATTCATTATTTTAATTAGAACGCAATAGACTTGAGATCAGCGATAAATTCCTTACCAGCTTCTTCTCAAATTCCTTCACCTCCGGATCGTCGGTGATGAACTCCCCTCTTTTCTTGTCCAGGTAGTAGCGGGCCTGAACAAATTGCCTAAGCTGCAAGTCCGTGATTTTAAGCCAATGGTTGTCTTTACCAAGGCGTTCAAGCTCGGTGTCCTCCTTGTCCCAAATGGCCTGTTTCCCCCTATAACCGCCGCTTACAAGGCGGTGGTTACCTATGTTCTATTCCTGCATAGTCTTGCCCCAGTTAGTCCAATGTACAGCGTCAGCGGTAGCTATATCCGCCTTGAATATCTTAAACTCCTCTTCGTTGAGCATCAGATTTTTCTTACTAATAACCTCCCAGCTTTCACCTTTGTGAATGCTATTCTTCACCCGGGTTTTCAGCTACTCAAGGCGTTTCTCATCTTCGTGAGGGCTAGTTTGTTCACCGGGTTCTTTCTCTCGAGGTTTCTAAACCACTCTAGGAATCTGTATTGCTTGTGAAGCTTCTTAAGGAGGTTATCGACCAAAGCTGCATTGTCAGCATGTCTGATGTACTTCGTGTTGATCGACATGCTTTCCCGGACGATACACACTAGTTGCAGGCCGTACCCTTTAGCAATCGCCTTTGGTGCAATGGGTTGGCCACTTTCTGTGACCTCAATGAACTCATCGCAGACGGTGGTGAGCACTAGAACCTTCCGATCCTTCTTTTCCTTCTTCTTCTTCTAAGAAGCGGCTGGGTTGCCACTACCACCATCCATGCGCTCGCCGCCATCGGTGCGGGCGCCGCCATCGGTGGTGTCATCCTCTTCGCCGCCACCTTCACTAGTTCCATCATAGTCGTCTTCGTCCCCCTCTTAATCAGGATGTACTCCCTCATTGGCCCTAGCAGCTCTGGCGACGGTCGCCTCCTCCTCCGGTGGTGGTGTCATCCTCATCGCCTCCTCCCCCTCCTCCTGTTGGGACCACTGCCAGAATGACTCGTTGGCCGGTCTAGCTTGTTCTTCGACGCTGATCATGTGCTTAGAAGGGCCGGCCTCGTTGTTGCCCGACGTGTTTGCACTACTCTATTAAAAAGAGGCAAAAAGTTAGCACAAATCTCGGTGGAAAAATTCGGCATGACCTTTGCTATTTTTTTGACCTAGGAGTGCCCATTTCTCAACCGAAACAGAAGTGAATTGACACTTCAGGAGAAATGGGCAACTCAAATGAAATCCCTGCAAGACAAAACACCCCATCGCCATATTGACAGCCCCATCCCCATATAGCATCACCATATAACAACACCATATAGCAGCACCATATAACAGCACCATATAACAGCACCATGTAACAGCAACACCATATAACAACAATATAATTAGTGTTAAAAACTTAAGATGAATCCAGATGTATCAAATTCAGGTTATCTACAAGAAAGAGGTTAAGGATACCAGAACAGTGATACCATATAACAAAACAAAGAAGAACAAGCCACAAAGATCCCCAGATTGTGCTGTGGTAATTAGTTCTACAAGCCAAATGTGTAACGCTATATTTGATCTCCCAGGGCAAGTGTAAATGTGAATGGTTAGCAGTATGAATGTTTAGCAGGTCTTTGAAATGTGTAACTAGATGTCATGTTTTGTTTGGATGTTTGGAGCCAACCAACACCAATTAGAAAGGACAGTGATTCCACCAATACTGCTATCAACAAACTAATACAGAGCACTAGTATGGTATTCACCTAGTCATGTCACTTCAGTTCACCTTCAGCTGACAAGATTGTACTACATAGTAAATAAAGAGTAGGCCTAGATAAAAATGCTACCTTAGGCAAATTACAAGCACAAGCAAGATGAACAGCTAAGACTACCATGAGTAAACACACGATATGGAATTCTCAACAAAAGATTTAGGGCAAAAACTGTTATTGTGCATTTTTGCTACAAGGGCATGTTGCCGGATGTGATAATTGAATACAGTCAAGTGTCCTACATCAATATTTATCATGAAAAAACATGTTCCTTGTCTTCCCTTCTAACTATCTAGCAGAGGAGCGGCGATAGAGGTATAACCTTTCAAGGAGCTTCAAACACATCTCATTGTCACCAAGTTCTAATCCACAAGTCTGCAGTTGATATGCTTGTGATATGTATAAATCTTAGTCAATTCTTGGTCTAAATGTACCAACGAAATGATCCTGGTTAACTAATAAATGTTGTAGGCAGTAAAGTTCTACTCATAGCATACGTGCTCTGTTAAGACTTCTTTTTCATCAAAGCATAGGTAAAACAACAGTTCAAATCATATTCTAAAAACATATGGTCAGAAAGTTAATCCTCTACAAAGGAAGATCAAACTCTGTAATTAGACTTCAAAGGAGCATGTTTCCTAATGTGAATACTATTGAATAGATCAAAAATGCACAGCAAGAAGATTCACTATGATGTTTGCACATTCGTTTTCTATTGTTCTTAGTGGATGAGCAGAGATAGTGGTAGAACTTTTCAAGAAGGAGATTGCGTTCTTGACCTTGAGCTCGCAGTCCATACTGACCTATAGCTTCACCATCTGTAACTGCCTCCTCATGTCGTAGCCATGGCCTCCGCTGACCCCCAACAACCCAGACAGGTATCCCATTCCAATTGCAAGATCTCTCTGTCTCCCAAACCATCAACAATAACAACAACAAGAAGAAGCTTTCAAGAAACAACGACGACGATGAGGTGCTGCAATGGTCCGGCACGGCGGTGGCGGGGCTTCAGCAAGGTGCCCTCTTCTCCTCCTCCTCCTATTGTGGACGGTCTCCGGCGACTCCTCCTCCACGGTCTCTGACGACTCCTCCTCCATGCTACAGGGCTCTCCTCCACGTATGGGTTCGTCGGGCGGCGCTAGGGCTCTGGCACGGCGGTGGCTGCCAGGCTCCAGAGGGGGCGGGCGAGAGCTAGGGTTTGTCGGACGTGATTGGGGAAAAGAAGTGGAAGGGGAAAAGGGGAGGGGCAAGCCGTTTTGGCTAAGTGCCAAGGTTCTATGGCGCATTCCTCCGAAATGCGCCACAGAAGCTAAAACTTATGTGGCACATTTCGGAGGAATGCGCCATAGAACCTTGGCACTTAGCCAAATAAACGGAGCGAGGCTGTACTTGGACAGCAAACACACACTAGCCTAGCGGTTATGATGCATATTCACAGACCTGTGGCAGCCAGTTCGAATCCTGGTTGGGTCAAAAAAAATTCTTTATTTAAAAATTATATGTTACAAATATATTTAAAACCAAGCACATACACATGCATATTTATTCAAATCAATATTTTTTCTTTATTTAAAAATTATATGTTACAAATATATTTAAAACCAAGCACATACGCATGCATATTTATTCAAAAACACATGTGAATTTATACACCCACTCGAATATCACGATATATGTTTAGTCTCTAATTTGAATTAATACACAAAAAAGGTCACACGTCATCATGTGATGTGCCGAGCTAGCGTCTCTTCACAATCTTCTTGCCCTTTTTCGTAGCGGTTGAATACTTTAGCCCGTGCACTTTGAGATTTCTTCTTGTGAATGGACAACCTTTAGTAGGTAGTTGTAACTACCTCGGTGAATTACGCTCCTAGTTACAAGCCTGGATAAGAAGAAATGGTTGAAATAGTACGGTGGGGCCCAAATGCCACTCACAGGTAGACCTTTCGGCCGTCCCAACCATTTCCAAACATCGGGACAAGAACGGGCGGCGTAATCGGCAGGCGAAGGGATCAACTACATACACAAATGAGTATGTATGCAAGCCACCATACAATAGTACATCAGAGCCATTCCATCTAAAAAGAAAGGAAATATAGCAACGCCATACGGCAAGATCCAAATATCCTAGATAGATATAATAGTTTAGGATATCTCCTCATACATCAAACATCAGAGTATCAAGCGGAAGCGGAAGACAAAATCCGAGTACGGATAAGAAGCAAATCAGCATAAGATGCCCCATAAATAAGCACATCCCGCCCACAGATCTCAAGGATCCCCGTTCCCGGAATCTCTACACCGAATGATCGTTGCCCACATCGTCCGTCTCTTCCACCCAGTATCCATCTTGCGAGGGTACTTGTTCATCTGAACCAATAATTTATCATGTGAGACCCTAGGGGTACTCAGCAAGTCTTTATGCCTCTAAAGGGGACACAACACAGGGTGACGCAATTGCAGCAAAAGATAAACCCTAGCAATTCTATAGATACTCGCTAACCATCCGCCTAACCAGAGATAGAGGGATGTCCGTGAATTAAGAACAACAGTTATAATAGTAATATTAACAGATCCATCCTCCTCCTCGCTTACCGACGAGGAAGCGATTTAACCCCCATCCGTTGGCGGTTTATTATCCATTCCGTGAGTGTTGCACTATTTACTAGTCGGTACCTAGTCTAGTCAAATTAAAAGCGGTACTTTAGTTATGCTTGTCTATGATCAAGCGTGCTCCAAGTCGTCCATAACGCGACACGGCTTTCGGAAAGTTTTACCTGAGGTGCACAAATAACAACACACACTCGATATGCCTCGGAAAAACCAAATCAAAACCCAACGAGGCGATCACGACAAAGCGATCGCAGGATTCAGAAATATTTTGGGGCCACCCCATTGAGCTACCCGAAGTTAGCGACTCAAGACGGCCTCAAGGTTTGCGCCAGCATACGTGAACGACGGGAACCCGAAAATGTGGACTGGGCTTGTCGACACCGAAAACACTCCGCTTTCCTAAGCGATGCGATTACCTCGCACAATTTAAATAAAGCGATAAAGCATGGCATAAGTACGGGATAGTAAATAAAACCTCAAACTAGTTTGTGGCCCCAAGAAATAAGAATGAATCAAGCTCGCTCGGGGGTTCATAAGCCTCCGGATGTGGATAAGCGAATATTCTTGGAACAGGAATCAAGTACTCGGGGTCTTACGGGACACAAGTGAGCCTGAAAAACCAAATAGCGAATATGGCTCACCGATGCCACTTTCATTAGTTATCCCATTACTACTCAGGTTAAGTTGTTTAGGTACCTCATTATCCATCCGACACTAACATACCCTACACATGCTGTTCTACGACTCGCATGGCTCAAACAACTCCAGTAGTAATGGCTCATGGGATGGAGGAACAAGCTTCGGTGGGGTTTAAAAGTAAAGGCTATGCAATACTTGGGATTCAATTTAATGCAATCGCGACTCAATGATGCAAGAATAAGAAAGAGGCAATAGGTACTATATGTATGCAAGCATGTGGTAGTGCTTGCCTGGCAGCTCAGTTGAAGCAAGGGATGGAACTGGGTAGTGCTCCTGGTTCTCTTGATATATCCCCTGCTCAGCGTCTATTCAAAGAAGAACCAAACAAACAAGGGCCAATATAAATAAAGTGCACAAGCATATGAATAAATGCGACAAGCAAACAATCATGCCATGATGAATGATGCACAATTTGCATGGCATTTAAAGAAGCATGGCATGGGTGAGGTGTGGAATACAAGAATAAACCATTTTATGGGGTTTTATTCACAATTTATTCACAATTGAGTTGCTGTACCCTTTATATTTATATGATGCATTCTGCAAAACAGATCAGGGAATGCATAAACAGAAAGGTCTCGTCGAGCTAATCATTTTAGACATATTATTTATTAAATTTGGAGTTATAAAACAAAAGTTATTAATTAATTAAGGGAAAAGGGCATTTTAATGTAATTTTAATTAACTTGGAAAATAAAGTGTCCAAAATATATTTTGAATGGCATATTTGAATTCCTCACATTTTTCTGATTTGAAAACATATATTATTTGTATTATTTGGGTTTTTATTTTAAAAGTTATTTAAAAACAGATTTAAATTTGAATTTGAATTAATTTTGAAAAAGATTTGAATTAAAACAGATCTCAGACAAATACTTTTGTTACTCAGTCGAAACCAGCCACAGACACTGACCAGTGGGGCCAGGTGACTCAAGGACACTGCTGTGAAAAGCTTTTACCATGGCGCTTCTAGCCTCAGTATGACAGTGGGTCCTGGGTCAGGGGCAACATCTTGACCAACGTGTCTTTGACACGTGGGGCGATCCCAAAGCGCACGGAGGGGGACTGGTCCGTGGTGGATGGGTCTTCATGGTCTATTTGCAAAGAACTCCTTGGTGACAGTGGGGCAATCGGGCGGGTTTAAGCGGGAAAAAAAGGGGGCTCTGCAAAACGGCCAGTTGGCTGCTTTGTGACAGACGCGACATCGACGGCGGCAGCGATGGCGGACATCCGGACGACGATGGCGATGAAACCACCGGGCGGAACACGTTCTTGGTAAAACAAAAGCTGAAGAGGGACCTAGGGCTCGTCTTTCCTTCGAGAGCTAAGCGGGGTGGCTCTACAGCGGGGCAGAAAGGGAACAGGCGGACGGTCTTTGCGGTTCTTCTGCTCTGCCAGAAGGCCTTGCAAGCAGACGGAGGGTGCTCAGCTGGTGGCGTTCTCTGGCGAGAGGAGGAAGAGGATGTCTAGGAGATGGAGGCTCACCAGAACTTGGCGTGGTGGCTCGTCTTGAGGTGGAGGGATCCCGGCGTCGGGCTCATGGACGGCCTCACCGGCTTCCTCTCGGCATGGTGGCGGCAAGGCGCTCCGCGAGGTCCAGCTTCTTTGGTCCAGGTGACGGTGAAGAGGCAGGAAAGGTGCTGGGGTGGCAGGCGTCTCAACTGGATCGACGCAGGAGGTGGTGGCCGAGCTAGGTCTAGGGTTTGGGGCATGCTTGCAAGCTTGCAAGCCCTGGGAGGAAGAAGGGAGGTAGGGAGGACCTGGCGCCTCCTAGATGGGATCTGGGTGGGGTGAGCTGGGGTGGTTGGGGAGCTAAAGGAGAGAGAGAGGCACATGGGGGTGGTGCACTTTGCAAAGGGAGGGAGGTGATCGGGTGGGTGCTTCTCTCCTCCTTCTCTTTGTCTTGTAGCCAAAGAAAAGGTGGGGAGGCAGAGGCTACAAGGTGGGGCCAGTGTTCTGTGGGGTCAAGAAGAAGAGAGAAGAGAGGCCGAGAGAGGGGGTATAGATAGCATGGGCTCGGTCTAGGGTAGATGGGTGGTTTAGGGAGGCTAAGGTAGAGGGGTATGGTGATGAACTAGGGCTTAGAGATAGAGGCATGGTAGCTAGGTTTGAAGCATGATCAAACAAGAGGTGAGAGAGAGAGAGGAGAGAAGAGGTGTGGCATGCTAGGGTTAGGGTTTAACTTTGATGGGGTATGGGTAGATTAGAGAGGACTAGGTTTAGCTAGGATGGGGTAAGGGTATGGTGATGATGGGGTAAGATGGTTAGATGAGGGAGAGATGGTTCTCCTTTTGCAAGCTCAAGCAAAACACGATCAAACCCAAGCTAGACCAAAAAAGGAGAGGGTGTGATATGGTTTTAAGAAAGATCAACTAAGACCAAGCCCAAAAGAAGGATAGAGGTGAGAGAGATGATGTTCACTCAAGATTCAAATAAAAACCAAATACTAGAAAAAGGTGGCACTTGCATGGCCCATGCAAAATATTTATTGCCATGTTGGTTCTTGTGAAAACAATATTATCACATGGCGTTATTATGATGCATTTCCAAAATTGGACTAAAAGCCAAGCAAAAAGAATTAAAAAGGATGCCCCATGTGGAATAGATGGAGATGACCATGTTTGAATAGAAATGGGACTTGCTGTGTATGTGCCACTAGATGCTTACTAGTCCCAAACATATTCCCACATGAGCATGAATCCATAATAATCCATATGGAAGCTAGGAAAAGGGTTCCACTCACAAGGCATGCAAAGGTGGCCATGTGGCTCTCATATATCAATGATGTGAAAACAACATGATGCCAAGATGAGAGCATGTGGAAAAGAATTGGATCCATCCCAACCCACATGAGCTAGAGGTAAACTCAAATAAAGTGCAAAGCTCATATTTAGTTGGATGGTGGAATTATAAGGTGGTGAAAGAAAGGTGGTGGAGTTAATAAGAGATATGCCCCCAACTCAACTTGGGCATTAAGCAATATAGCAAGATCCAAATACAATATCAAGAAGCAAATACAATTACTAATGCATATGAGATAAGAACCAAATGAAAAGGGTTTTATATGATGCTCAAATGCAAGGTGGCATGATGACATGAGCATGATATAATGATGATGCAACAATTATATGTTTGAAGGTAGCATACATATAGACTAGGCTAGTAGCATTGCAATTGTTAGACAATTGGGATGCTACAGTAGTGTGGTCTTCCTTCTTACTTTAGTAGTAGTAGGCATGTCGAAGTACTTGTTGAATTCCTCTTCGATCTTTGGGCCGCCGTTTTTGTCGAAGTTTTGCTTGTTGGCGGCTCCTTCCATTCTGATGATGCTCCTCTTTCCCCTCCTAACTACAACACGGTTGGGCTTTGACGGGTCGGTAATAAAAAAGCATTGATCAACTTGGCTAGCGATTACCCAAGGCTCATTTTTTGCGGATGCGTTCTTCATCGATTTGGCATCTGGTATAACCATTGTGGTGAAATACCGGCCTTATTTTTCCATGTTCTTGGCCCATCTAACACGGAACATCGGTACAATCTCTCCACAGTAGTCGAGCTCCCATATCTCCCCGATCCTTCCGTAGAATCTTTCCATGACAGTAGTCTCGTCATCAGCACAGGATAATATAGTTACTCCTGAGTTTTGATATTCGCTATTCATGTCCTTTTCCTTGGTGTAGACTCTATAACCGTTTATGTCGTATGACTGATACGTCCTTAGGTTGTGCCCTGGGCCCTGCGACAAGGAGAATATGAGTTTTTGATCTTCCATAGAAGGCGTTTGTAGGGGATTGTCCAGTTGCCTTTTCTTCAACCAACCTGTGAAGCTGGAGTTGTGCTCTCTCGTTCGTCTCCCTTCTTCCTTGGCTGGCCCTGGTCGACGTACTCTTGCTCGATTAAGATTCTGTGATCTTCCACCCAAGGGCCGACCACTTCAATGTGATGTAGCGCGACTCGGTGTGCCCTGTCAAAATCAGTGCGTCGACCATCAATGCCGACATGCAGTGAGCGGCATCCCTCGCGGTGACCATATCCAGCGAGCCTACCGAGGAGCTTCTTGGTGGGTATTCCAACATCCTCATTCTCGGTGGTTAGATAATTCTGGCAGAAGGAGATGCACTCGTAGATCAGAAAGCCCTTGGCTATCCTTCCATCTAGACGGGACATGTTGCGAATGAATCCTTTGATGACACTGTTTAGCCTTTCAAATGGCATAATGTTGTGCAGGAATGTCGGCCCGAGATGGATGATGTCGTCCACGACATGTACAAGCAGATGCACCATGATGTCGAAGAATGCGGGTGGGAAGTAAATCTAAAGCTCGCATAGTATCATGACAATCTCTTCCTATAGCCTGTCGAGCTGCTTCACACCGATCGACTTCCTAGATATGACGTCAAAAAAGTTACAAAGGCCAAACAGCGTCTCGCGGACATGCTCATCCATTATCCCGCGGATCGCAACAGGGAGTATCTACATCATCAGCACATGACAGTCCTGAGACTTCATACCGCTGAACCTCTTATTTGCCATGTCCATATATCTGCTTATCTTCCCCGAGTAACCGTGAGGAACTTTCACTCCTAGGAGGCACCTGAAAAACTACTCGAGCTCCTCCAGACTCAGAGTAAAGCAGGCAGCATGAAGGCACCAGCTCATTCTTCTTAACTCTTTTGCGGCGACCTTGAGTCCCTTCCATCTGAACATCATCATCATCATCACTATCAGGGTACTAAAGATCTTTCTTGATGCCAAGCAATTTAAGGTATGTTCTTGCTTTCGGCCCATCCTTGGTCCTCTCCAGCATGTTCAGTAGAGTGCCAAGCAGACTCTTGGTAACGTTCTTCGTGATGTGCATTACATCGAGGCTACGGGGAGTGTGAAGGACCTTCCAATACGGTAGGTCCCAGAAAACAGACCTTGCTTTCCATACACCCAGTAGCGGCTTTGTCCTCGGTCGTTTTCTCCTGGCGTAGGGTAATCTACCCAATTATTCAAAAGCTCCTCGATTTCTTTGCCGCTCCTCGGACGCGGCGCTCTTTCGAGCTCATCCTTACCATTGAACAGGTCACCACATTTTCTCCATGGGTGATCCATGCGAAGCCACTTTCGAGTACCTTGAAACATAGTTTTCAAAGACCCGGGATCCCTTGGTAGCTGGAGATGCGGTGTCTCATCCATGCACTTGACACATGCATTGTGTCCATGGTTCACCTAGGCCGATACATATGCGTAACCAGGAAAGTCCTGCACCGTCGTGAGCAACACGGCTCTCAGATGGAAATATTCTTTAGTGTAGGCGTCCCATGTACGGGCCGGCGTCTCCCACAAGCTGGCTAACTCCTCTCTCAACAGCCTGAGATACAGATGCATATCGATACCTGGTTGTTTCAGCCCCTGAATAAGAATGCTCATGTGTACGTACCTTTTCTTCGTGCATAGCCACGGGGGGAGGTTGTGCGGCCATACAAACATGGGCCAGGTGCTATGCGTGTTACTCTGGTTTCCAAAATAATTGAGTCCATCGGTGCTCATACCCAGCCTAACGTTCCTTGCATGTGTGTTCTTTTCCTAAACCACATTGATCCAGTGGAGTCATTGCATGTGTGTTCTTTTCCTAAACCACATGGATCCGTTGTGTCATTGCATGTGTGTTCTTTTCCTAAACCACATGGATTCACTATAGTCATTGCATGTCTGTTCTTTTCCTAAACCACATGGATCCACTAGTGTCATTGCATGTGTGTTCTTTTCCTAAACCACATGGATCCACTAGTGACAATGCATGTGTGTTCTTTTCCTAAACCACATGGATCCACTTGTGACATTACATTTGTGTTCTTTTCCTAAAACACATTGATCCACTGGTGACATTTGCATGTGTGTGTTATCGTAAACCACATGGATCCACTGGAGTCTTTACATGTCTGTTCTTTTCGTAAACCACATTGATCTTCTTGTGACATTTGCATGTGTGTTCATTTCCTAAACCACATTGATTCAATGGTGACATTGCATGTGTTTTCTTTTCCTAAACCACATGGATCCACTAGTGTCATTGCATGTGTATCTTTTCCTAAACCACATGGATCGACTAGTGACATTGCATGTGTGTTCTTTTGCTAAAACACATTGATCCACTGGTGACATTTGCATGTGCGTTCTTTTCCTAAACCACATGGATCCACTGGTGTCATTACAGGTGTGTTCTTTTCCTAAACCACATGGATCGACTAATGACATTGCATGTGTGTTCTTTTCCTAAAACACATTGATCCACTTGTGACATTTCATGTGTGTTCTTTTCCTAAACCACATGGATCCACTTGAGTCATTGCATGTGTGTTCTTTTCCTAAACCACATGGATCCACTGGTGAAATTTGCATGTGTGTTCTTTTCCTAAACCACATTGATCCACTAGTGTCATTGCATGTGTGTTCTTTTCCTAAACCACATGGATCTACTTGAGTCATTGCATGTGTGTTCTTTTCCTAAACCACATGGATCCACTAGTGACATTTCATGTGTGTTCTTTTCCTAAACCACATGGATCTACTTGAATCATTGCATGTGTGTTCTTTTGCTAGACCACATGGATGCACTAGTGACATTTGCATGTGTGTTCTTTTCCTAAACCAAATGGATCCACTGGTCACATTTGCATGTATGTTCTTTTCCTAAACCACATTGATCCACTCGTGACATTTGCAATCGTGTTCTTTTCCTAAACCACATTGAACCACTAGAGTCATTGTATGTGTGTTATTTTCCTAAACCAAATTGATCCACTTGTGACATTTGCATTTGTGTTCTTTTCCTAAACCACATTGATTCAATGGTGACATTGCATGTGTTTTCTTTTCCTAAACTACATGGATCCACTGGTGACATTTGCATATGTGTTCTTTTCCTAAACCACATTGATCCACTGGTGACATTTGTATTCGTGTTCTTTTCCTAAACCACAATGAACCACTAGAGTCATTGCATGTGTGTTCTTTTCCTAAACCACATTGATCCACTTGTGACATTGTCATTTGTGTTCTTTTCCTAAATCACATTGATTCAATGGTGACATTGCATGTGTGTTCTTTTCCTAAACCAAATAGATCCACTGGTGTCATTGCATGTGTTTTCTTTTCCTAAACCACATGGATCGACTAGTGACATTGCATGTGTGTTCTTTTCCTAAAACACATTAATCAACTGGTGACATTTGCATGTGTGTTCTTTTCCTAAAGAACATGGATCCACTTGAGTCATTGCATGTGTGTTCTTTTCCTAAACCACATGGATCCAATATAGTCATTTGCATGTGTGTTATTTTCATAAACCACATGCATCAACTAGAGTCATTTGCATGTGTGTTCTTTTCCTAAACCACATGGATCCACTAGTGTCATTGCATGTGTGTTCTTTTCCTAAACCACATGGATCCACTAGTGACATTCCATGTGTGTTCTTTTACTAAACCACATGGATCCACTAGTGACAGTTGCATGTGTGTTCTTTTCCTAAACCACATGGACCCACAGGTGACATTTGCATGTGTGTTCTTTTCCTAAACCACATTGATCCACTGGTGACATTTGCATTCGTGTTCTTTTCCTAAACCACATTGAACCACTAGAGTCATTGCATGTGTGTTATTTTCGTAAACCACATTGATCCACTTGTGACATTTACATTTGTGTTCTTTTTCCTAAACCACATTGATTCAATGGTGACATTGCATGTGTGTTCTTTTCCTAAACCACGTGGATCCACTAGTGACATTGCATTTGTGTTCTTTTCCTAAAACACATTGATACACTGGTGACATTTGCATGAGTGTGTTTTCGTAAACCACATGGATCCACTAGTGACATTTGCATGTGTGTTTTTTCGTAAACCACATGGATCCACTTGAGTCTTTACACGTGTGTTCTTTTCCTAAACCACATTGATCCGCCTGTGACATTTGCATGTGTGTTCATTTCCTAAACCACATTGATTCAATGGTGACACTGCATGTGTGTTCTTTTCCTAAACCACATGGATCCACTAGTGTCATTGCATGTGTATTGTTTTCCTAAACCACATGGACCGAGAAGTGACATTGCACGTGTGTTCCTTTCCTAAACCACATTGATCCACTTGTGACATTTGCATGTGTGTTCTTTTCCTAAACCACATTGATCCACTGGTGACATTTGCATGCGAAACAACATGGATCCACTGGTGACATTTGCATGTGTGTTCTTTTCCTAAACCACATGGATCCACTGGTGTCATTGCATGTGTGTTCTTTTCCTAAACCACATGGATCGACTAGTGACATTGCATGTGTGTTCTTTTCCTAAAATACATTGATCCACTAGTGATATTTGCATATGAGTTCTTTTCCTAAACCACATGGATCCACTTGAGTCATTGCATGTGTGTTCTTTTCCTAAACCACATGGATCCACTTGATTCATTGCAGGTGTGTTCTTTTCCTAAACCACATGGATCCACTAGTGACATTTGCATGTGTGTTCTTTTCCTAAACCACATTGATCCACTCGTGACATTTGCATTCATGTTCTTTTCCTAAATCACATTGATCCACTAGTGACATTTGCATTCATGTTCTTTTCCTAAACCACATTGAACCACTAGAGTCATTCAATGTGTGTTATTTTCCTAAACCACATTTATCCACTTATGACATTTGCATTTGTGTTCTTTTCCTAAACCACATTGATTTAATGGTGACATTGCATGTGTGTTCTTTTACTAAACCACATGGATCCACTGGTGACATTTGCATGTGTGTTCTTTTCCTAAACCACATTGATCCACTGGTGACATTTGCATTTGTTCTTTTCCTAAACCACATTGAACCACTAGAGTCATTGCATGTGTGTTCTTTTCCTAAACCACATTGATCCACTTGTGAAATTTGCATTTGTGTTCTTTTCCTAAACCACATTGAACCACTAGAGTGATTGCATGTGTGTTATTTTCCTAAACCACATTGATCCACTTGTGACATTTGCATTTGTGTTCATGTCCTAAACCACATTGATTTAATGGTGACATTGCATGTGTGTTCTTTTCCTAAACCACATGGATCCCCTCGTGACATTTGCATGTGTGTTCTTTTCCTAAACCGCATTGATCCACTGGTGACATTTGCATGTGTGTTCTTTTCCTAAACCACATTGAACCACTAGAGTCATTGCATGTGGTATCTTTTCCTAAACAAAATGGATCCACTGGTGTCATTGCATGTGTTTTCTTTTCCTAAACCACATGGATCGACTAGTGACATTGCATGTTTGTTCTTTTCCTAAAGCACATGGATCCACTTGAGTCATTGCATGTGTGTTCTTTTCGTAAACCACGTGGATCCAATATAGTAATTTGCATGTGTGTTATTTTCCTAAACCACATGCATCAACTTGAGTCATTTGCATGTGTGTTATTTTCCTAAACCACATGGATCCACTGGTAACATTTGCATGTGTGTTTTTCCCTAAACCACAATGATCCACTGGTGACATTTTCATGTGTGTTTTTGTCTAAACTACATTGATCCAGTGGAGTCATTGCATGTGTGTTGTTCTCCTAAACCACATGGATCCGCTGTGTCATTGTATGTGTGTTCTTTTCCTAAACCACATGGAGTCACTATAGTCATTGCATTTGTGTTCATGTCCTAAACCACATTGATTTAATGGTGACATTGCATGTGTGTTCTTTTCCTAAACCACATGGATCCACTCGTGACATTTGCATGTGTGTTCTTTTCCTAAACCGCATTGATCCACTAGTGACATTTGCATTTGTGTTCTTTTCCTAAACCACATTGAACCACTAGAGTCATTGCATGTGTGTTCTTTTCCTAAACCACATTGATCCACTTATGACATTTGCATTTGTGTTCTTTTCCTAAACCATATTGATTCAATGGTGACATTGCATGTGTGTTCTTTTCCTAATCCAAATGGATCCACTCGTGTCATTGCATGTGTTTTCTTTTCCTAAACCACATGGATCGACTAGTGACATTGCATGTTTGTTCTTTTCCTAAAGCACATGGATCCACTTGAGTCATTGCATGTGTGTTCTTTTCCTAAACCACGTGGATCCAATATAGTAATTTGCATGTGTGTTATTTTCCTAAACCACATGCATCAACTTGAGTCATTTGCATGTGTGTTCTTTTCCTAAACCACATGGATCCACTGGTAAAATTTGCATGTGTGTTTTTCCCTAAACCACATTGATCCACTGGTGACATTTTCATGTGTGTCCTTTTCTAAACTACATTGATCCAGTGGAGTCATTGCATGTGTGTTGTTCTCCTAAACCACATGGATCCGCTGTGTCATTGTATGTGTGTTCTTTTCCTAAACCACATGGATTCACTATAGTCATTGCATTTGTGTTCATGTCCTAAACCACATTGATTTAATGGTGACATTGCATGTGTGTTCTTTTCCTAAACCACATGGATCCACTCATGACATTTGCATGTGTGTTCTTTTCCTAAACCGCATTGAAATATTCTTTAGTGTAGGCGTCCCATGTACGGGCCGGCGTCTCCCACAAGCTGGCTAACTCCTCTCTCAACAGCCTGAGATACAGATGCATATCGATACCTAGTTGTTTCAGCCCCTGAATAAGAATGCTCATGTGTACGTACCTTTTCTTCGTGCATAGCCACGGGGGGAGGTTGTGCGGCCATACAAACATGGGCCAGGTGCTATGCGTGCTACTCTGGTTTCCAAAAGAATTGAGTCCATCGGTGCTCATACCCAGCCTAACGTTCCTTGCATGTGTGTTCTTTTCCTAAACCACATTGATCCAGTGGAGTCATTGCATGTGTGTTCTTTTCCTAAACCACATGGATCCGTTGTGTCATTGCATGTGTGTTCTTTTCCTAAACCACATGGATTCACTATAGTCATTGCATGTCTGTTCTTTTCCTAAACCACATGGATCCACTAGTGTCATTGCATGTGTGTTCTTTTCCTAAACCACATGGATCCACTAGTGACAGTGCATGTGTGTTCTTTTCCTAAACCACATGGATCCACTTGTGACATTACATTTGTGTTCTTTTCCTAAAACACATTGATCCACTGGTGACATTTGCATGTGTGTGTTATCGTAAACCACATGGATCCACTGGAGTCTTTACATGTCTGTTCTTTTCGTAAACCACATTGATCTGCTTGTGACATTTGCATGTGTGTTCATTTCCTAAACCACATTGAATCAATGGTGACATTGCATGTGTTTTCTTTTCCTAAACCACATGGATCCACTAGTGTCATTGCATGTGTATCTTTTCCTAAACCACATGGATCGACTAGTGACATTGCATGTGTGTTCTTTTGCTAAAACACATTGATCCACTGGTGACATTTGCATGTGCGTTCTTTTCCTAAACCACATGGATCCACTGGTGTCATTACAGGTGTGTTCTTTTCCTAAACCACATGGATCGACTAATGACATTGCATGTGTGTTCTTTTCCTAAAACACATTGATCCACTTGTGACATTTCATGTGTGTTCTTTTCCTAAACCACATGGATCCACTTGAGTCATTGCATGTGTGTTCTTTTCCTGAACCACATGGATCCACTAGTGAAATTTGCATGTGTGTTCTTTTCCTAAACCACATTGATCCACTAGTGTCATTGCATGTGTGTTCTTTTCCTAAACCACATGGATCTACTTGAGTCATTGCATGTGTGTTCTTTTCCTAAACCACATGGATCCACTAGTGACATTTCATGTGTGTTCTTTTCCTAAACCACATGGATCTACTTGAATCATTGCATGTGTGTTCTTTTGCTAGACCACATGGATGCACTAGTGACATTTGCATGTGTGTTCTTTTCCTAAACCAAATAGATCCACTGGTCACATTTGCATGTATGTTCTTTTCCTAAACCACATTGATCCACTCGTGACATTTGCAATCGTGTTCTTTTCCTAAACCACATTGAACCACTAGAGTCATTGTATGTGTGTTATTTTCCTAAACCAAATTGATCCACTTGTGACATTTGCATTTGTGTTCTTTTCCTAAACCACATTGATTCAATGGTGACATTGCATGTGTTTTCTTTTCCTAAACTACATGGATCCACTGGTGACATTTGCATATGTGTTCTTTTCCTAAACCACATTGATCCACTGGTGACATTTGTATTCGTGTTCTTTTCCTAAACCACAAAGAACCACTAGAGTCATTGCATGTGTGTTCTTTTCCTAAACCACATTGATCCACTTGTGACATTGGCATTTGTGTTCTTTTCCTAAATCACATTGATTCAATGGTGACATTGCATGTGTGTTCTTTTCCTAAACCAAATAGATCCACTGGTGTCATTGCATGTGTTTTCTTTTCCTAAACCACATGGATCGACTAGTGACATTGCATGTGTGTTCTTTTCCTAAAACACATTAATCAACTGGTGACATTTGCATGTGTGTTCTTTTCCTAAAGAACATGGATCCACTTGAGTCATTGCATGTGTGTTCTTTTCCTAAACCACATGGATCCAATATAGTCATTTGCATGTGTGTTATTTTCATAAACCACATGCATCAACTAGAGTCATTTGCATGTGTGTTCTTTTCCTAAACCACATGGATCCACTAGTGTCATTGCATGTGTGTTCTTTTCCTAAACCACATGGATCCACTAGTGACATTCCATGTGTGTTCTTTTACTAAACCACATGGATCCACTAGTGACAGTTGCATGTGTGTTCTTTTCCTAAACCACATGGACCCACAGGTGACATTTGCATGTGTGTTCTTTTCCTAAACCACATTGATCCACTGGTGACATTTGCATTCGTGTTCTTTTCCTAAACCACATTGAACCACTAGAGTCATTGCATGTGTGTTATTTTCGTAAACCACATTGATCCACTTGTGACATTTACATTTGTGTTCTTTTTCCTAAACCACATTGATTCAATGGTGACATTGCATGTGTGTTCTTTTCCTAAACCACGTGGATCCACTAGTGACATTGCATTTGTGTTCTTTTCCTAAAACACATTGATACACTGGTGACATTTGCATGAGTGTGTTTTCGTAAACCACATGGATCCACTAGTGACATTTGCATGTGTGTTTTTTCGTAAACCACATGGATCCACTTGAGTCTTTACACGTGTGTTCTTTTCCTAAACCACATTGATCCGCCTGTGACATTTGCATGTGTGTTCATTTCCTAAACCACATTGATTCAATGGTGACACTGCATGTGTGTTCTTTTCCTAAACCACATGGATCCACTAGTGTCATTGCATGTGTATTGTTTTCCTAAACCACATGGACCGAGAAGTGACATTGCACGTGTGTTCCTTTCCTAAACCACATTGATCCACTTGTGACATTTGCATGTGTGTTCTTTTCCTAAACCACATTGATCCACTGGTGACATTTGCATGCGAAACCACATGGATCCACTGGTGACATTTGCATGTGTGTTCTTTTCCTAAACCACATGGATCCACTGGTGTCATTGCATGTGTGTTCTTTTCCTAAACCACATGGATCGACTAGTGACATTGCATGTGTGTTCTTTTCCTAAAATACATTGATCCACTAGTGATATTTGCATATGAGTTCTTTTCCTAAACCACATGGATCCACTTGAGTCATTGCATGTGTGTTCTTTTCCTAAACCACATGGATCCACTTGATTCATTGCAGGTGTGTTCTTTTCCTAAACCACATGGATCCACTAGTGACATTTGCATGTGTGTTCTTTTCCTAAACCACATTGATCCACTCGTGACATTTGCATTCATGTTCTTTTCCTAAAGCACATTGATCCACTAGTGACATTTGCATTCATGTTCTTTTCCTAAACCACATTGAACCACTAGAGTCATTCAATGTGTGTTATTTTCCTAAACCACATTTATCCACTTATGACATTTGCATTTGTGTTCTTTTCCTAAACCACATTGATTTAATGGTGACATTGCATGTGTGTTCTTTTACTAAACCACATGGATCCACTGGTGACATTTGCATGTGTGTTCTTTTCCTAAACCACATTGATCCACTGGTGACATTTGCATTTGTGTTCTTTTCCTAAACCACATTGAACCACTAGAGTCATTGCATGTGTGTTCTTTTCCTAAACCACATTGATCCACTTGTGAAATTTGCATTTGTGTTCTTTTCCTAAACCACATTGAACCACTAGAGTGATTGCATGTGTGTTATTTTCCTAAACCACATTGATCCACTTGTGACATTTGCATTTGTGTTCATGTCCTAAACCACATTGATTTAATGGTGACATTGCATGTGTGTTCTTTTCCTAAACCACATGGATCCCCTCATGACATTTGCATGTGTGTTCTTTTCCTAAACCGCATTGATCCACTGGTGACATTTGCATGTGTGTTCTTTTCCTAAACCACATTGAACCACTAGAGTCATTGCATGTGGTATCTTTTCCTAAACCAAATGGATCCACTGGTGTCATTGCATGTGTTTTCTTTTCCTAAACCACATGGATCGACTAGTGACATTGCATGTTTGTTCTTTTCCTAAAGCACATGGATCCAATTGAGTCATTGCATGTGTGTTCTTTTCGTAAACCACGTGGATCCAATATAGTAATTTGCATGTGTGTTATTTTCCTAAACCACATGCATCAACTTGAGTCATTTGCATGTGTGTTCTTATCCTAAACCACATGGATCCACTGGTAACATTTGCATGTGTGTTTTTCCCTAAACCACAATGATCCACTGGTGACATTTTCATGTGTGTTTTTGTCTAAACTACATTGATCCAGTGGAGTCATTGCATGTGTGTTGTTCTCCTAAACCACATGGATCCGCTGTGTCATTGTATGTGTGTTCTTTTCCTAAACCACATGGATTCACTATAGTCATTGCATTTGTGTTCATGTCCTAAACCACATTGATTTAATGGTGACATTGCATGTGTGTTCTTTTCCTAAACCACATGGATCCACTCGTGACATTTGCATGTGTGTTCTTTTCCTAAACCGCATTGATCCACTAGTGACATTTGCATTTGTGTTCTTTTCCTAAACCACATTGAACCACTAGAGTCATTGCATGTGTGTTCTTTTCCTAAACCACATTGATCCACTTGTGACATTTGCATTTGTGTTCTTTTCCTAAACCAGATTGATTCAATGGTGACATTGCATGTGTGTTATTTTCCTAAACCAAATGGATCCACTCGTGTCATTGCATGTGTTTTCTTTTCCTAAACCACATGGATCGACTAGTGACATTGCATGTTTGTTCTTTTCCTAAAGCACATGGATCCACTTGAGTCATTGCATGTGTGTTCTTTTCCTAAACCACGTGGATCCAATATAGTAATTTGCATGTGTGTTATTTTCCTAAACCACATGCATCAACTTGAGTCATTTGCATGTGTGTTCTTTTCCTAAACCACATGGATCCACTGGTAACATTTGCATGTGTGTTTTTCCCTAAACCACATTGATCCACTGGTGACATTTTCATGTGTGTTCTTTTCTAAACTACATTGATCCAGTGGAGTCATTGCATGTGTGTTGTTCTCCTAAACCACATGGATCCGCTGTGTCATTGTATGTGTGTTCTTTTCCTAAACCACATGGATTCACTATAGTCATTGCATGTGTGTTCATGTCCTAAACCACATGGAACCACAAGTGTCATGGAATGTGTGTTATTTTCTTAAACGACATGGATCCACTAGTGACATTGCATGCGTGTTCTTTTCCTAAAACCACATGGATCCACAAGTGACTTTTGCATGTGTGTGCTTTTCCTAAACCACATGGATCCACTGGTGAAATTTGCATATGTGTTCTTTTCCTAAACCACATTGATCCACTGGTGACATTTGCATTCGTGTTATTTTCCTAAACCACATTGATCCACTTGTGACATTTGCATTTGTGTTCGTTTCCTAAAGCACATTGATTCAATGGTGACATTGCATGTGTGTTCTTTTCTTAAACCACATGGATCCACTGGTGACATTTCATTTGTGTTCTTTTCCTAAAACACATTGATCCACTTGTGACATTTGCATTTGTGTTCTTTTCCTAACCCACATGGATCCACTTGTGACATTTGCATGTGTGTTCTTTTCCTAAACCACATGGATCCACTGGTGACATTTGCACGTGTGTTCTTTTCCTAAACCACATTGATCCACTGGTGACATTTGCATTCGTGTTCTTTTCCGAAACCACAATAAACCACTAGAGTCATTGCATGTCTGTTCTTTTCCTAAACCACATTGATCCACTTGTGACATTTGCATTTGTGTTCTTTTCCTAAACTACATTGATTCAATGGTGACATTGCATGTGTGTTCTTTTTCTAAACCAAATGGATCCACTGGTGTCATTGCATGTGTTTTCTTTTCCTAAACCACATGGATCGACTAGTGACATTGCATGTGTGTTCTTTTCCTAAAACACATTAATCAACTGGTGACATTTGCATTTGTGTTTTTTCGTAAACCACATGGATCCACTTGAGTCATTGCATGTGTGTTCTTTTCTTAAACCACATTGATCCACTTGTGAAATTTGCATGTGTGTTCATTTCCTAAAGCACATTGATTCAATGGTGACATTGCATGTGTGTTATTTTCCTAAACCACATGGATCCACTAGTGTCATTGCATGTGTATTCTTTTCCTAAACCACATGGATCCACTGATGTCACTGCATGTGTTTTCTTTTCCTAAACCACATGGATCGACTAGTGACATTGCATGTGTGTTCTTTTCCTAAAACACATTAATCAACTGGTGACATTTGCCTGTGTGTTGTTTTCCTAAAGCACATGGATCCACTTGAGTCATTGCATGTGTGTTCTTTTCCTAAACCACATGGATCCAATATAGTCATTTGCATGTGTGCTATTTTCCAAAACCACATGCATCAACTAGAGTCATTTGCATGTGTGTTCTTTTCCTAAACCACATGGATCCACTGGTGACATTTGCATGTCTGTTTTTCCCTAAATAACATTGATCCACTGGTGACATTTTCATGTGTGTTCTTTTCCTAAACCATATTGATCTAGTGTAGTCATTGCATGTGTGTTCTTTTCCTAAACCACATGGATCCACTAGTGTCAATACATGTTTGTTCTTTTCCTAAACCACATGGATCCACTAGTGATATTGCATGTGGGGTTCTTTTCCTAAACCACATGGATCCACTAGTGATATTTTCATGTGAGTTCTTTTCCTAAACCACATTGACCCACTGGTGACATTTGCATGTGTATTCTTTTCCTAAACAACATTGATCCACTAGTGACATTTGCATTCGTGTTCTTTTCCTAAACCACATTGAACCACTAGAGTCATTACATGTGTGTTATTTTCCTAGACCACATTGATCCACTTGTGACATTTTCATTTCTGTTCTTTTTCCTAAACCACATTGATTCAATGGTGACATTGCATGTGTGTTCTTTTCCTAAACCGCATGGATCCACTAGTGACATTGCATTTGTGTTCTTTTCCTAAAACACATTGATCCACTGGTGACATTTGCAAGTGTTTTTTTTGTAAACCACATGGATCCACTGGAGTCTTTACATGTGTGTTCTTTTCCTAAACCACATTAACCCGCTTGTGACATTTGCATGTGTGTTTGTTTCCTAAACCACATTGATTCAATGGTGACATTGCATGTGTGTTCTTTTCCTAAACCACATGGATCCACTCGTGTCATTGCATGTGTATTCTTTTCCTAAACCACATGGATCAACAAGTGACATTGCATGTGTGTTCCTTTGCTAAAACACATTGATCCACTGGTGACATTTGCATTTGTGTTCTTTTCCTAAACCACATTGAACCTACTAGAGTCATTGCATGTGTGTTCTTTTCCTAAACCACATTGATCCACTTGTGACATTTGCATTTGTGTTCTTTTCCTAAACCACATTGATTCAATGGTGACATTGCATGTGTGTTCTTTTCCTAAACCAAATGGATCCACCTGTGTCATTGCATGTGTTTTCTTTTCCTAGACCACATGGATCCACTAGTGACATTGCATGTGTGTTCTTTTCCTAAAGCACATGGATCCACTTGATTCATTGCATGTGTGTTCTTTTTCTAAACCACGTGGATCTAATATAGTCATTTGCATGTGTGTTATTTTCCTAAACCACAGGCATCAACTAGAGTCATTTGCATGTGTGTTTTTTTCCTAAACCACATGGATCCACTGGTAACATTTGCATGTGTGTTTTTCCTTAAACCATATTGAACCACTGGTGACATTTTCATGTGTGTTCTTTTCCTAAACCACATTCATCCAGTGGAGTCATTGCATGTGTGTTCTTTTCCTAAACCACATGGATCCGCTGTGTCATTGCATGTGTGTTCTTTTACTAAACCACATGGATCGACTAGTGACATTGCATGTGTGTTCTTTTCCTAAACCACATGGATCCACAAGAGTCATGGCATGTGTGTTCTTTTCCTAAACCACATGGATCCACTAGTGACATTGCATGTGTGTTCTTTTCCTAAACCACATGGATCCACAAGTGACATTTGCATGTGTGTTGTTTTCCTACACCACATGGATCCACTGGTGACATTTGCATATGTGTTCTTTTCCTAAAACACATTGATCCACTGATGACATTTGCATTTCTGTTCTTTTCCTAAACCACATTGAACCACTAGAGTCATTGTATATGTGTTCTTTTCCTAAACGGCATTGATCCACTTGTGACATTTGCATTTGTGTTCTTTTCCTAAACCTCATTGATTCTATAGTGACATTGCATGTGTGTTCTTTTCCTAAACCAAATGGATCCACTGGTGTCATTGCATGTTTCTTTTCCTAAACCACATGGATCGACTAGTGACATTGCATGTGTGTTCTTTTCCTAAAGCACATGGATCCACTTGAGTCATTGCATGTGTGTTCTTTACCTAAACCACGTGGATCCAATGGTGACATTTGCATTTGTGTTCTTTTCCTAAACCACATTGATCCACTTGTGATATTTGCATTTGTGTTCGTTTCGTAAAGCACATTGATTCAATGGTGACATTGCATGTGTGTTCTTTTCTTAAACCACATGGATCCACTGGTGACATTTCATTTGTGTTCTTTTCCTAAAACACATTGATCCATTGGTGACATTTGCATGTGTGCTTTTCGTAAACCACATGGATCCACTAGAGTCTTTACATGTGTGTTCTTTTCCTAAACCACATTGATCCACTTGTGAAATTTGCATGTGTGTTCATTTCCTAAAGCACATTGATTCAATGGTGACATTGCATGTTTGTTATTTTCCTAAACCACATGGATCCACTAGTGTCATTGCATGTGTATTCTTTTCCTAAACCACATGGATCCACTGATGTCACTGCATGTGTGTTCTTTTCCTAAACCACATGGATCGACTAGTGACATTGCATGTGTGTTCTTTTCCTAAAACACATTGATCCACTGGTGACATTTGCATGTGTGTTCTTTTCCCAAACCAAATGGATCCACTAGTGTCATTACATGTGTTTTATTTTCCTAAACCACATGAATCGACTAGTGACATTGCATGTTTGATCTTTTCCTAAAACACACTAATCAACTGGTGACATTTGCATGTGTGTTCTTTTCCTAAAGCACATGGATCCACTTGAGTCACTGCATGCGTGTTCTTTTCCTAAACCACATGGATCCAATATAGTCATTTGCATGTGTGTTCTTTTCCTAAACCACATGCATCAACTAGAGTCATTTGCATGTGTGTTCTTTTCCTAAACCACATGGATCCACTGGTAACATTTGCATGTGTGTTTTTCCCTAAACCACATTGATCCACTGCTGACATTTTCATGTGTGTTCTTTTCCTAATCCACATTGATCTAGTGGGGTCATTGCATGTGTGTTCATTTCCTAAACCACATTGATTCAATGGTGACATTGCATGTGTGTTCTTTTCATAAACCACATGGATCCACTAGTGTCATTGCATGTGTATTCTTTTCCTAAACCACATGGATCGACAAGTGACATTGCATGTGTGTTCCTTTGCTAAAACACATTGATTCACTGGTGACATTTGCATGTGTGTTCTTTTCCTAAACCACATTGATCCACTGGTGCCAATTGCATGTGTGTTCCTTTCCTAAGCCACATGGATCCACAGGTGTCATTGCATGTGTGTTCTTTTCCTAAACCACATGGATCGACTAGTGACATTGCATGTGTGTTCTTTTCCTAAAACACATTGATCCAGTGGTGATATTTTCATGTGTGTTCTTTTCCTAAACCACATGCATCAACTAGAGTCATTTGCATGTGTGTTCTTTTCCTAAACCACATGGATCCACTGGTAAGATTTGCATGTGTGTTTTTCCCTAAACCACATTGATCCACTAGTGACATTTGCATTTGTGTTCTTTTCCTAAACCACATTGAACCACTAGAGTCATTGCATGTGTGTTCTTTTCCTAAACCACATTGATCCACTTGTGACATTTGCATTTGTGTTCTTTTCCTAAACCAGATTGATTCAATGGTGACATTACATGTGTGTTCTTTTCCTAAACCAAATGGATCCACTCGTGTCATTGCATGTGTTTTCTTTTCCTAAACCACATGGATCGACTAGTGACATTGCATGTTTGTTCTTTTCCTAAAGCACATGGATCCACTTGAGTCATTGCATGTGTGTTCTTTTCCTAAACCACGTGGATCCAATATAGTAATTTGCATGTGTGTTATTTTCCTAAACCACATGCATCAACTTGAGTCATTTGCATGAGTGTTCTTTTCCTAAACCACATGGATCCACTGGTAACATTTGCATGTGTGTTTTCCCTAAACCACATTGATCCACTGGTGACATTTTCATGTGTGTTCTTTTCTAAACTACATTGATCTAGTGGAGTCATTGCATGTGTGTTGTTCTCCTAAACCACATGGATCCGCTGTGTCATTGTATGTGTGTTCTTTTCCTAAACCACATGGATTCACTATAGTCATTGCATGTGTGTTCTTTTCCTAAACCACATGGAACCACAAGTGTCATGGAATGTGTGTTATTTTCTTAAACCACATGGATCCACTAGTGACATTGCATGCGTGTTCTTTTCCTAAAACCACATGGATCCACAAGTGACTTTTGCATGTGTGTGCTTTTCCTAAACCACATGGATCCACTGGTGAAATTTGCATATGTGTTCTTTTCCTAAACCACATTGATCCACTGGTAACATTTGCATTCGTGTTCTTTTCCTAAACCACACTGAACCACTAGAGTCATTGCATGTGTGTTATTTTCCTAAACCACATTGATCCACTTGTGACATTTGCATTTGTTTTCGTTTCCTAAAGCACATTGATTCAATGGTGACATTGCATGTGTGTTCTTTTCTTAAACCACATGGATCCACTGGTGACATTTCATTTGTGTTCTTTTCCTAAAACACATTGATCCACTTGTGACATTTGCATTTGTGTTCTTTTCCTAACCCACATGGATCCACTTGTGACATTTGGATGTGTGTTCTTTTCCAAAACCACATGGATCCACTGGTGACATTTGCATGTGTGTGGTTTTCCTAAACCACATTGATCCACTGGTGACATTTGCATTCGTGTTCTTTTCCTAAACCACATTAAACCACTAGAGTCATTGCATGTCTGTTCTTTTCCTAAACCACATTGATCCACTTGTGACATTTGCATTTGTGTTCTTTTCCTAAACTACATTGATTCAATGGTGACATTGCATGTGTGTTCTTTTCCTAAACCAAATGGATCCACTGGTGTCATTGCATGTGTTTTCTTTTCCTAAACCACATGGATCGACTAGTGACATTGCATGTGTGTTCTTTTCCTAAAACACATTAATCAACTGGTGACATTTGCCTGTGTGTTGTTTTCCTAAAGCACATGGATCCACTTGAGTCATTGCATGTGTTTTCTTTTCCTAAACCACATGGATCCAATATAGTCATTTGCATGTGTGCTATTTTCCAAAACCACATGCATCAACTAGAGTCATTTGCATGTGTGTTCTTTTCCTAAACCACATGGATCCACTCGTGACATTTGCATGTCCGTTTTTCCCTAAATAACATTGATCCACTGGTGACATTTTCATGTGTGTTCTTTTCCTAAACCACATTAATCTAGTGTAGTCATTGCATGTGTGTTCTTTTCCTAAACCACATGGAGCCACTAGTGTCAATACATGTTTGTTCTTTTCCTAAACCACATGGATCCACTAGTGATATTGCATGTGGGGTTCTTTTCCTAAACCACATGGATCCACTAGTGATATTTTCATGTGTGTTCTTTTCCTAAACCACATTGACCCACTGGTGACATTTGCATGTGTATTCTTTTCCTAAACCACATTGGTCCACTAGTGACATTTGCATTCGTGTTCTTTTCCTAAACCACATTGAACCACTAGAGTCATTACATGTGTGTTATTTTCCTAGACCACATTGATCCACTTGTGACATTTTCATTTCTGTTCTTTTTCCTAAACCACATTGATTCAATGGTGACATTGCATGTGTGTTCTTTTCCTAAACCACATGGATCCACTAGTGACATTGCATTTGTGTTCTTTTCCTAAAACACATTGATCCACTGGTGACATTTGCAAGTGTTTTTTTTGTAAACCACATGGATCCACTGGAGTCTTTACATGTGTGTTCTTTTCCTAAACCACATTGATCCGCTTGTGACATTTGCATGTGTGTTTGTTTCCTAAACCACATTGATCCAGTGGGGTCATTGCATGTGTGTTCATTTCCTCAACCACATTGATTCAATGGTGACATTGCATGTGTGTTCTTTTCCTAAACCACATGGATCCACTCGTGTCATTGCATGTGTATTCTTTTCCTAAACCACATGGATCGACAAGTGACATTGCATGTGTGTTCCTTTGCTAAAACACATTGATCCACTGGTGACATTTGCATTTGTGTTCTTTTCCTAAACCACATTGAACCTACTAGAGTCATTGCATGTGTGTTCTTTTCCTAAACCACATTGATCCACTTGTGACATTTGCATTTGTGTTCTTTTCCTAAACCACATTGATTCAATGGTGACATTGCATGTGTGTTCTTTTCCTAAACCAAATGGATCCACCTGTGTCATTGCATGTGTTTTCTTTTCCTAAACCACATGGATCCACTAGTGACATTGCATGTGTGTTCTTTTCCTAAAGCACATGGATCCACTTGAGTCATTGCATGTGTGTTCTTTTTCTAAACCACGTGGATCTAATATAGTCATTTGCATGTGTGTTATTTTCCTAAACCACATGCATCAACTAGAGTCATTTGCATGTGTGTTCTTTTCCTAAACCACATGGATCCAGTGGTAACATTTGCATGTGTGTTTTTCCTTAAACCATATTGAACCACTGGTGACATTTTCATGTGTGTTCTTTTCCTAAACCACATTCATCCAGTGGAGTCATTGCATGTGTGTTCTTTTCCTAAACCACATGGATCCGCTGTGTCATTGCATGTGTGTTCTTTTACTAAACCACATAGATTCACTATAGTCATTGCATGTGTGTTCTTTTCCTAAACCACATGGATCCACAAGAGTCATGGCATGTGTGTTCTTTTCCTAAACCACATGGATCCACTAGTGACATTGCATGTGTGTTCTTTTCCTAAACCACATGGATTCACAAGTGACATTTGCATGTGTGTTGTTTTCCTACACCACATGGATCCACTGGTGACATTTGCATATGTGTTCTTTTCGTAAAACACATTGATCCACTGATGACATTTGCATTTCTGTTCTTTTCCTAAACCAAATTGAACCACTAGAGTCATTGTATGTGTGTTCTTTTCCTAAACGACATTGACCCACTTGTGACATTTGCACTTGTGTTCTTTTCCTAAACCTCATTGATTCTATAGTGACATTGCATGTATGTTCTTTTCCTAAACCAAATGGATCCACTTGTGTCATTGCATGTGTTTTCTTTTCCTAAACCACATGGATCGACTAGTGACATTGCATGTGTGTTCTTTTCCTAAAGCACATGGATCCACTTGAGTCATTGCATGTGTGTTCTTTACCTAAACCACGTGGATCCAATGGTGACATTTGCATTTGTGTTCTTTTCCTAAACCACATTGATCCACTTGTGATATTTGCATTTGTTTTCGTTTCGTAAAGAACATTGATTCAATGGTGACATTGCATGTGTGTTCTTTTCTTAAACCACATGGATCCACTGGTGACATTTCATTTGTGTTCTTTTCCTAAAACACATTGATCCATTGGTGACATTTGCATGTGTGCTTTTCGTAAACCACATGGATCCACTAGAGTCTTTACATGTGTGTTCTTTTCCTAAACCACATTGATCCACTTGTGAAATTTGCATCTGTGTTCATTTCCTAAAGCACATTGATTCAATGGTGACATTGCATGTGTGTTATTTTCCTAAACCACATGGATCCACTAGTGTCATTGCATGTGTATTCTTTTCCTAAACCACATGGATCTACTGATGTCACTGCATGTGTGTTCTTTTCCTAAACCACATGGATCGACTAGTGACATTGCATGTGTGTTCTTTTCCTAAAACACATTGATCCACTGGTGACATTTGCATGTGTGTTCTTTTCCTAAACCAAATGGATCCACTAGTGTCATTACATGTGTTTTCTTTTCCTAAACCACATGAATCGACTAGTGACATTGCATGTTTGATCTTTTCCTAAAACACACTAATCAACTGGTGACATTTTCATGTGTGTTCTTTTCCTAAAGCACATGGATCCACTTGAGTCACTACATGCGTGTTCTTTTCCTAAACCACATGGATCCAATATAGTCATTTGCATGTGTGTTCTTTTCCTAAACCACATGCATCAACTAGAGTCATTTGCATGTGTGTTCTTTTCCTAAACCACATGGATCCACTGGTAACATTTGCATGTGTGTTTTTCCCTAAACCACATTGATCCACTGGTGACATTTTCATGTGTGTTCTTTTCCTAATCCACATTGATCCAGTGGGGTCATTGCATGTGTGTTCATTTCCTCAACCACATTGATTCAATGGTGACATTGCATGTGTGTTCTTTTCATAAACCACATGGATCCACTAGTGTCATTGCATGTGTATTCTTTTCCTAAACCACATGGATCGACAAGTGACATTGCATGTGTGTTACTTTGCTAAAACACATTGATCCACTGGTGACATTTGCATGTGTGTTCTTTTCCTAAACCACATTGATCCACTGGTGCCAATTGCATGTGTGTTCCTTTCCTAAGCCACATGGATCCACAGGTGTCATTGCATGTGTGTTCTTTTCCTAAACCACATGGATCGACTAGTGACATTGCATGTGTGTTCTTTTCCTAAAACACATTGATCCAGTGGTGATATTTTCATGTGTGTTCTTTTCCTAAACCACATGCATCAACTAGAGTCATTTGCATGTGTGTTCTTTTCCTAAACCACATGGATCCACTGGTAAGATTTGCATCTGTGTTTTTCCCTAAACCACATTGATCCACTGGTGACATTTTCATGTGTGTTCTTTTCCTAAACCAAATTGATCCAGTGGAGTCATTGCATGTGTGTTCATTTCCTAAACCACATTGATTCAATGGTGACATTGCATGTGTGTTATTTTCATAAACCACATGGATCCACTGATGTCATTGCGTGTGTATTCTTTTCCTAAACCACATGGATCCACAAGTGACATTGCACGTGTGTTCCTTTGCTAAAACACATTGATCCACTGGTGACATTTGCATGTGTGATCTTTTCCTAAACCACATTGATCCACTGGTGCCATTTGCATGTGTGTTCTTTTCGTAAGCCACATAGATCCACTAGTGACATTGTATGTGTTTTATTTTCCTAAACCACATGGATCGACTAGTGACATTGCATGTGTGTTCTTTTCCTAAAACACATTGATCCAGTCGTGATATTTGCATGTGTGTTCTTTTCCTAAACCACATGGATCCACTTGAGTTATTGCATGCGTGTTCTTTTCCTAAACCACTTGGATCCACTGGTGAAATTTGCATGTGTGTTCTTTTCCTAAACCACATTGATCCACTGGTGCCATTGCATGTGTGTTCTTTTCCTAAACCACATGGATCCACTTGAGTCATTCCATGTGTGTTCTTTTCCTAAACCACATGGATCCACTACTAACATTTGCATGTGTGTTCTTTTCCTGAACCACATGGATCCACTGGTGACATTTACATGTGTGTTCTTTTCCTAAACCACATTGATCCACTGGTGACATTTGCATTCGTGTTCTTTTCCTAAACCACATTGAACCACTAGAGTGATTGCATGTGTGTTATTTTCCTAAACCACATTGATCCACTGGTGCCATTTGCATGTGTGTTCTTTTCCTAAGCCACATGGATCCACTAGTGACATTGTATGTGTTTTATTTTCCTAAACCACATGGATCGACTAGTGACATTGCATGTGTGTTCTTTTCCTAAAACACATTGATCCAGTCGTGATATTTGCATGTGTGTTCTTTTCCTAAACCACATGGATCCACTTGAGTTATTGCATGCGTGTTCTTTTCCTAAACCACTTGGATCCACTGGTGAAATTTGCATGTGTGTTCTTTTCCTAAACCACATTGATCCACTGGTGCCATTGCATGTGTGTTCTTTTCCTAAACCACATGGATCCACTTGAGTCATTCCATGTGTGTTCTTTTCCTAAACCACATGGATCCACTACTAACATTTGCATGTGTGTTCTTTTCCTGAACCACATGGATCCACTGGTGACATTTACATGTGTGTTCTTTTCCTAAACCACATTGATCCACTGGTGACATTTGCATTCGTGTTCTTTTCCTAAACCACATTGAACCACTAGAGTGATTGCATGTGTGTTATTTTCCTAAACCACATTGATCCACTTGTGACATTTGCATTTGTGTTCATGTCCTAAACCACATTGATTTAATGGTGACATTGCATGTGTGTTCTTTTCCTAAACCACATGGATCCACTCGTGACATTTCCATGTGTGTTCTTTTCCTAAACTGCATTGACCCATTGGTGACATTTGCATTTGTGTTCTTTTCCTAAACCACATTGAACCACTAGAGTCATTGCATGTGTGTTCTTTTCCTAAACCACATTGATCCACTTGTGACATTTGCATTTGTGTTCTTTTCCTAAACCTCATTGATTCTATAGTGACATTGCATGTGTGTTCTTTTCCTAAACCAAATGGATCCACTGGTGTCATTGCATGTGTTTTCTTTTCCTAAACCACATGGATCGACTAGTGACATTGCATGTGTGTTCTTTTCCTAAAGCACATGGATCCACTTGAGTCATTGCATGTGTGTTCTTTACCTAAACCACGTGGATCCAATGGTGACATTTGCATTTGTGTTCTTTTCCTAAACCACATTGATCCACTTGTCATATTTGCATTTGTGTTCGTTTCGTAAAGCACATTGATTCAATGGTGACATTGCATGTGTGTTCTTTTCTTAAACCACATGGATCCACTGGTGACATTTCATTTGTGTTCTTTTCCTAAAACACATTGATCCATTGGTGACATTTGCATGTGTGCTTTTCGTAAACCACATGGATCCACTAGAGTCTTTACATGTGTGTTCTTTTCCTAAACCACATTGATCCACTTGTGAAATTTGCATGTGTGTTCATTTCCTAAAGCACATTGATTCAATGGTGACATTGCATGTGTGTTATTTTCCTAAACCACATGGATCCACTAGTGTCATTGCATGTGTATTCTTTTCCTAAACCACATGGATCCACTGATGTCACTGCATGTGTGTTCTTTTCCTAAACCACATGGATCGACTAGTGACATTGATGTGTGTTCTTTTCCTAAAACACATTGATCCACTGGTGACATTTGCATGTGTGTTCTTTTCCTAAACCAAATGGATCCACTAGTGTCATTACATGTGTTTTCTTTTCCTAAACCACATGAATCGACTAGTGACATTGCATGTTTGATCTTTTCCTAAAACACACTAATCAACTGGTGACATTTGCATGTGTGTTCTTTTCCTAAAGCACATGGATCCACTTGAGTCACTGCATGCGTGTTCTTTTCCTAAACCACATGGATCCAATATAGTCATTTGCATGTGTGTTCTTTTCCTAAACCACATGCATCAACTAGAGTCATTTGCATGTGTGTTCTTTTCCTAAACCACATGGATCCACTGGTAACATTTGCATGTGTGTTTTTCCCTAAACCACATTGATCCACTGGTGACATTTTCATGTGTGTTCTTTTCCTAATCCACATTGATCCAGTGGGGTCATTGCATATGTGTTCATTTCCTAAACCACATTAATTCAATGGTGACATTGCATGTGTGTTCTTTTCATAAACCACATGGATCCACTAGTGTCATTGCATGTGTATTCTTTTCCTAAACCATATGATCGACAAGTGACATTGCATGTGTGTTCCTTTGCTAAAACACATTGATCCACTGGTGACATTTGCATGTGTGTTCTTTTCCTAAACCACATTGATCCACTGGTGCCAATTGCATGTGTGTTCCTTTCCTAAGCCACATGGATCCACAGGTGTCATTGCATGTGTATTCTTTTCCTAAACCACATGGATCCACTAGTGTCATTGCATGTGTGTTCTTTTCCTAAAACACATGGATCCACTGGTGACATTGCATGTGTGTTCTTTTCCTAAAACACAATGATCCAATGGTGACATTTGCATGTGTGTTTTTTCCTAAACCACATGGATCCACTAGAGTCTTTACATTTGTGTTCTTTTCCTAAACCACATTGATCCACTTGTGACATTTGCATGTGTGGTGATTTCCTAAACCACATTGATTCACATGTGTCAATGCATGTGTGTTCTGTTACTAAACCACATGGATCGACTAGTGACATTCCATGTGTGTTCTTTTGCTAAAACACATTGATCCACTGGTGACATTTGCATGTGTGTTCTTTTCCTAAACCACATTGATCCACTGGTGCCAATTGCATGTGTGTTCCTTTCCTAAGCCACATGGATCCACAGGTGTCATTGCATGTGTGTTCTTTTCCTAAACCACATGGATCGACTAGTGACATTGCATGTGTGTTCTTTTCCTAAAACACATTGATCCAGTGGTGATATTTTCATGTGTGTTCTTTTCCTAAACCACATGCATCAACTAGAGTCATTTGCATGTGTGTTCTTTTCCTAAACCACATGGATCCACTGGTAAGATTTGCATGTGTGTTTTTCCCTAAACCACATTGATCCACTGGTGACATTTTCATGTGTGTTCTTTTCCTAAACCAAATTGATCCAGTGGAGTCATTGCATGTGTGTTCATTTCCTAAACCACATTGATTCAATGGTGACATTGCATGTGTGTTATTTTCATAAACCACATGGATCCACTGATGTCATTGCATGTGTATTCTTTTCCTAAACCACATGGATCGACAAGTGACATTGCACGTGTGTTCCTTTGCTAAAACACATTGATCCACTGGTGACATTTGCATGTGTGATCTTTTCCTAAACCACATTGATCCACTGGTGCCATTTGCATGTGTGTTCTTTTCCTAAGCCACATGGATCCACTAGTGACATTGTATGTGTTTTATTTTCCTAAACCACATGGATCGACTAGTGACATTGCATGTGTGTTCTTTTCCTAAAACACATTGATCCAGTCGTGATATTTGCATGTGTGTTCTTTTCCTAAACCACATGGATCCACTTGAGTTATTGCATGCGTGTTCTTTTCCTAAACCACTTGGATCCACTGGTGAAATTTGCATGTGTGTTCTTTTCCTAAACCACATTGATCCACTGGTGCCATTGCATGTGTGTTCTTTTCCTAAACCACATGGATCCACTTGAGTCATTCCATGTGTGTTCTTTTCCTAAACCACATGGATCCACTACTAACATTTGCATGTGTGTTCTTTTCCTGAACCACATGGATCCACTGGTGACATTTACATGTGTGTTCTTTTCCTAAACCACATTTATCCACTGGTGACATTTGCATTCGTGTTCTTTTCCTAAACCACATTGAACCACTAGAGTGATTGCATGTGTGTTATTTTCCTAAACCACATTGATCCACTTGTGACATTTGCATTTGTGTTCATGTCCTAAACCACATTGATTTAATGGTGACATTGCATGTGTGTTCTTTTCCTAAACCACATGGATCCACTCGTGACATTTCCATGTGTGTTCTTTTCCTAAACCGCATTGATCCACTGGTGACATTTGCATTTGTGTTCTTTTCCTAAACCACATTGAACCACTAGAGTCATTGCATGTGTGTTCTTTTCCTAAACCACATTGATCCACTTGTGACATTTGCATTTGTGTTCTTTTCCTAAACGACATTCATTCAATGGTGACATTGCATGTGTGTTCTTTTCCTAAACCAAATGGATCCACTGGTGTCATTGCATGTGTTTTCTTTTCCTAAACCACATGGATATACTAGTAACATTGCATGTGTGTTCTTTTCCTAAAGCACATGGATCCACTTGAGTCATTGCATGTGAGTTCTTTTCCTAAACTACGTGGATACAATATAGTCATTTGCATGGGTGTTATTTTCCTAAACCACATGCATCAACTAGAGTCATTTGCATGTGTGTTCTTTTCCTAAACCACATGGAACCACTGGTAACATTTGCATGTGTGTTTTTCCCTAAACCACATTGATCCACTGGTGACATTTTCATGTGTGTTCTTTTCCTAAACCACATTGATCTAGTGGAGTCATTGCAATTGTGTTCTTTTCCTAAACCACATGGACCGCTGTGTCATTGCATGTGTGTTCTTTTCCTAAACCACATGGATTCACTATAGTCATTGCATGTGTGTTCTTTTCCTAAACCACATGGATCCACAAGTGTCATGGCATGTGTGTTATTTTCCTAAACCACATGGATCCACTAGTGACATTGCATGTGTGTTCTTTTCCTAAACCACATGGATCGACAAGTGACATTTGCATGTGTGTTCTTTTCCTAAACCACATGGATCCACTGGTGACATTTGCATATGTGTTCTTTTCCTAAACCACATTGATCCACTGGTGACATTTGCATTCGTGTTCTTTTCCTAAACCACATTGAACCACTAGAGTCATTGCATATGTGTAATTTTCCTAAACCATATTGATCCACTTGTGACATTTGCATTTGTGTTCGTTTCCTAAAGCACATTGATTCAATGGTGACATTGCATGTGTGTTCTTTTCTTAAACCACATGGATCCACTGGTGACATTGCATTTGTGTTGTTTTCCTAAAACACATTGATCCACTGGTGACATTTGCATGTGTCTTTTTTCGTAAACCACATGGATCCACTAGAGTCTTTACATGTGTGTTCTTTCCCTAAACCACATTGATCCACTTATGACATTTGCATGTGTGGTCATTTCCTAAAGCACATTGATTCAATGGTGACATTGCATGTGTGTTCTTTTCCTAAACCACATGGAACCACTAGTGTCGTTGCATGTGTATTCTTTTCCTAAACCAGATGGATCGACTAGTGACATTGCATGTGTGTTTTTGCTAAAACACATTGATCCACTGGTGACATTTGCATGTGTGTTTTTTCGTAAACCACATTGATCCACTGGAGTCTTTACATGTGTGTTCTTTTCCTAAACCACATTGATCCGCTTGTGACATTTGCATGTGTGTTCATTTCCTAAACCACATTGATTCAATGGTGACATTGCATGTGTGTTCTTTTCCTAAACCACATGGATACACTGGTTTCATTGCTTATGTTTTCTTTTCCTATTGCACTTGGTTCGACAATTGAGATTGCATGTGTGTTCCTTTGCTAAAACACATTGATCCACTGGTGACATTTGCATGTGTGGTCTTTTCCTAAACCACATTGATCCACTGGTGACATGTGCATGTGTGTTCTTTTCCTAAACCACATGGATCCACTGGTGTCATTGCATGTGTGTTCTTTTCCTAAACCACATGGATCGACTAGTGACGTTGCATGTGTGTTCGTTTCCTAAACACATTGATCCAGTGGTGATATTTTCATGTGTGTTCTTTTCCTAAACCACATGGAACCACTAGTAACCATTGCATGTGTTTTTTTCCCTAAACCACATTGATCCACTGGTGACATTTTCATGTGTGTTCTTTTCCTAAACCACATTGATCTAGTGGAGTCATTGCATGTGTGTTCTTTTCCTAAACCACATGGACCGATGTGTCATTGCATGTGTGTTCTTTTCCTAAACCACATGGATTCACTACAGTCATTGCATGTGTGTTCTTTTCCTAAACCACATGGATCCACAAGTGTCATGGCATGTGTGTTCTTTTCCTAAACCACATGGATCCACTAGTGACATTGCATGTGTGTTCTTTTCCTAAACCACATGGATCCACAAGTGACATTTGCATGTGTGTTCTTTTCCTAAACCACATGGATCCACTGGTGACATTTGCATATGTGTTCTTTTTCTAAACCACATTGATCCACTGGTGACATTTGCATGTGTCTTTTTTTGTAAACCACATGGATCCACTAGAGTCTTTACATGTGTGTTCTTTCCCTAAACCACATTGATCCACTTATGACATTTGCATGTGTGGTCATTTTCTAAAGTACATTGATTCAATGGTGACCTTGCATGTGTGTTCTTTTCCTAAACCACATGGAACCACTAGTGTCATTGCATGTGTATTCTTTTCCTAAACCAGATGGATCGACTAGTGACATTGCATGTGTGTTTTTGCTAAAACACATTGATCCACTGGTGACATTTGCATGTGTTTTTTTTCGTAAACCACATTGATCCAGTGGAGTCTTTACATGTGTGTTCTTTTCCTAAACCACATTGATCCGCTTGTGACATTTGCATCTGTGTTCATTTCCTAAACCACATTGATTCAATGGTGACATTGCATGTGTGTTCTTTTCCTAAACCACATGGATCCACTGGTGTCATTGCATCTGTATTCTTTTCCTAAACCACATGGATCGACAAATGACATTGCATGTGTGTTCCTTTGCTAAAACACATTGATCCACTGGTGACATTTGCATGTGTGGTCTTTTCCTAAACCACATTGATCCACTGGTGACATGTGCATCTGTGTTCTTTTCCTAAACCACATGGATCCACTGGTGTCATTGCATGTGTGTTCTTTTCCTAAACCACATGGATCGACTAGTGACGTTGCATGTGTGTTCGTTTCCTAAAACACATTGATCCACTGGTGATATTTTCATGTGTGTTCTTTTCCTAAACCACATGGAACCACTAGTAACATTTGCATGTGTTTTTTTCCCTAAACCACATTGATCCACTAGTGACATTTTCATGTGTGTTCTTTTCCTAAACCACATTGATATAGTGGAGTCATTGCATGTGTGTTCTTTTCCTAAACCACATGGACCGCTGTGTCATTGCATGTGTGTTCTTTTCCTAAACCACATGGATCCACAAGTGTCATGGCATGTGTGTTCTTTTCCTAAACCACATGGATCCACTAGTGACATTGCATGTGTGTTCTTTTCCTAAACCACATGGATCCACAAGTGACATTTGCATGTGTGTTCTTTTCCTAAACCACATGGATCCACTGGTGACATTTGCATATGTGTTCTTTTCCTAAATCACATTGATCCACTGGTGACATTTGCAAGTGTCTTTTTTCGTAAACCACATGGATCCACTAGAGTCTTTACATGTGTGTTCTTTCCCTAAACCACATTTATCCACTTATGACATTTGCATGTGTGGTCATTTCCTAAAGCACATTGATTCAATGGTGACATTGCATGTGTGTTCTTTTCCTAAACCACATGGAACCACTAGTGTCATTGCATGTGTATTCTTTTTCTAAACCAGATGGATCGACTAGTGACATTGCATGTGTGTTTTTGCTAAAACACATTGATCCACTAGTGACATTTGCATGTGTGTTTTTTTCGTAAACCACATGGATCCACTGGAGTCTTGACATGTGTGTTCTTTTCCTAAACCACATTCATCCGCTTGTGACATTTGCATGTGTGTTCATTTCCTAAACCACATTAATTCAATGGTGACATTGCATGTGTGTTCTTTTCCTAAACCACATGGATCCACTGGTGTCATTGCATGTGTATTCTTTTCCTAAACCACATGGATCGACAAGTGACATTGCATGTGTGTTCCTTTGCTAAAACACATTGATCCACTGGTGACATTTGCATGTGTGGTCTTTTCCTAAACCACATTGATCCACTAGTGACATGTGCACGTGTGTTCTTTTCCTAAACCACATGGATCCACTGGTGTCATTGCATGTGTGTTCTTTTCCTAAACCACATGGATCGACTAATGACGTTGCATGTGTGTTCGTTTCCTAAAACACATTGATCCACTGGTGATATTTTCATGTGTGTTCTTTTCCTAAACCACATGGAACCACTAGTAACATTTGCATGTGTTTTTTTCCCTAAACCACATTGATCCACTTGTGACATTTTCATGTGTGTTCTTTTCCTAAACCACATTGATCTAGTGGAGTCATTGCATGTGTGTTCTTTTCCAAAACCACATGGACCGTTGTGTCATTACATGTGTGTTCTTTTCCTAAACCACATGGATTCACTATAGTCATTGCATGTGTGTTCTTTTCCTAAACCACATGGATCCACAAGTGTCATGGCATGTGTGTTCTTTTCCTAAACCACATGGATCCACTAGTGACATTGCATGTGTGTTATTTTCCTAAACCACATGGATCCACAGGTGACATTTGCATGTGTGTTCTTTTCCTAAACCACATGGATCCACTGGTGACATTTGCATATGTGTTCTTTTCCTAAACCACATTGATCCACTGGTGACATTTGCATTCGTGTTCTTTTCCTAAACCACATTGAACCACTAGAGTCATTGCATGTGTGTTATTTTCCTAAACCAGATTGGTCCACTTGTGACATTTGCATTTGTGTTCATTTCCTAAAGCACATTGATTCAATGGTGACATTGCATGTGTGTTTTTTTCTTAAACCACAAGGATCCACTCGTGACATTGCATTTGTGTTCTTTTCCTAAAACACATTGATCCACTGGTGACATTTGCATGTGTCTTTTTTCGTAAACCACATGGATCCACTAGATTCTTTACATGTGTGTTCTTTCCCTAAACCACATTGATCCACTTATGACATTTGCATGTGTGGTCATTTCCTAAAGCACATTGATTCAATGGTGACATTGCATTTGTGTTCTTTTCCTAAACCACATGGATCCACTAGTGTCATTGCATGTGTATTCTTTTCCTAAACCACATGGATCGACTAGTGACATTGCATGTGTGTTTTTGCTAAAACACATTGATCCACTGGTGACATTTGCATGTGTTTTTTTTCGTAAACCACATGGATCCACTAGAGTCTTTACATGTGTGTTCTTTTCCTAAACCACATTGATCCGCTTGTGACATTTGCATGTGTGTTCATTTCCTAAACCACATTCATTCAATGGTGACATTGCATGTGTGTTCTTTTCCTAAACCACATGGATCCACTGGTGTCATTGCATGTGTATTCTTTTCCTAAACCACATGGATCGACAAGTGACATTGCATGTGTGTTCCTTTGCTAAAACACATTGTTCCACTGGTGACATTTGCATGTGTGGTATTTTCCTAAACCACATTGATCCACTGGTGACATGTGCATGTGCGTTCTTTTCCTAAACCACATGGATCCACTAGTGTCATTGCATGTGTGTTCTTTTCCTAAACCACATGGATCGACTAGTGACGTTGCATGTGTGTTCGTTTCCTAAAACACATTGATCCACTGGTGATATTTTCATGTGTGTTCTTATCCTAAACCACATGGAACCACTGGTAACATTTGCATGTGTGTTTTTCCCTAAACCACATTGATCCACTGGTGACATTTTCATGTGTGTTCTTTTCCTAAACCATATTGATCTAGTGGAGTCATTGCATGTGTGTTCTTTTCCTAAACCACATGGACCGCTGTGTCATTGCATGTGTGTTCTTTTCCTAAACCACATGGATTTACTATAGTCATTGCATGTGTGTTCTTTTCCTAAACCACATGGATCCACAAATGTCATGGCATGTGTGTTCTTTTCCTAAACCACATGTATCCACTAGTGACATTGCATGTGTGTTCTTTTCCTAAACCACATGGATCCACAAGTGACATTTGCATGTGTGTTCTTTTCCTAAACCACATGGATCCACTGGTGACATTTGCATATGGGTTCTTTTCCTAAACCACATTGATCCACTGGTGACATTTGCATTCATGTTCTCTTCCTAAACCACATTGAACCACTAGAGTCATTGCATGTGTGTTATTTTCCTAAACCAGATTGATCCACTTGTGACATTTGCATTTGTGTTCGTTTCCTAAAGCACATTGATTAAAGTGAAATTGCATGTGTGTTCTTTTCTTAAACCACATGGATCCACTGGTGACATTGCATTTGTGTTCTTTTCCTAAAACACATTGATCCACTGGTGACATTTGCATGTGTCTTTTTTCGTAAACCACATGGATCCACTAGAGTCTTTACATGTGTGTTCTTTCCCTAAACCACATTGATCCACTTATGACATTTGCATGTGTGGTCATTTCCTAAAGCACATTGATTCAATGGTGACATTGCATGTGTGTTCTTTTCGTAAACCACGTGGATCCACTAGTGTCATTGCATGTGTATTCTTTTCCTAAACCACATGGATCGACTAGTGACATTGCATGTGTGTTTTTTCTAAAACATATTGATCCACTGGTGACATTTGCATGTGTGTTCTTTTCCTAAACCAGATTGATCCACTAGTGACATTTGCATATGTGTTCTTTTCCTAAACCACATGGATCCACTGGTGTCACTTCATGTGTGTTCTTTTCCTAAACCACATGGATCGACTAGTGACATTGCACGTGTGTTCTTTTCCTAAAACACATTGATCCCCTGGTGAAATTTGCATGTGTGTTCTTTTCCTAAACAAAATGGATCCACTGGCGTCATTTGAATGTGTTTTCTTTTCCTAAACCACATGGATCAACTAGTGACATTGCATGTGTTATCTTTTCCTAAAACACATTAATCAACTAGTGACATTTACATCTGTGTTCTTTTCCTAAAGCACATGGATCCACTTGAGTCATTGCATGCGTGTTCTTTTACTAAACCACATGGATCCAATATAGTCATTTGCATTTGTGTTCTTTTCCTAAACCACATGCATCAACTAGATTCATTTTCATGTGTGTTCTTTTCCTAAACCACATGGATCCACTGGTGACATTTGCATATTTGTTCTTTTCCTAAACCACATTGATCCACTGCTGACATTTGCATTCGTTTTCTTTTCCTAAACCACATTGAACCACTAGAGTCATTGCATTTGTGTTATTTTCCTAAACCACATTGATCCACTTGTGACATTTTCATTTGTGTTCGTTTCCTAAAGCACAATGATTCAATGGTGACATTGCATGTGTGTTCTTTTCCTAAACCACATGGATCCACTGGTGACATTGCATTTGTGTTCTTTTCCTAAAAGACATTGATCCACTGGTGACATTTGCATGTGTGTTTTTTCGTAAACCACATGGATCCACTGGAGTCTTTACATGTGTGTTCTTTCCCTAAACCACATTGATCCGCTTGTGACATTTGCATGTGTGTTCATTTCCTAAACCACATTGATTCAATGGTGACATTGCATGTGTGTTCTTTTCCTAAACCACATGGATCCACCGGTGTCATTGCATGTGTATTCTTTTCCTAAACCACATGGATTGACAAGTGACATTGCATGTGTGTTCCTTTGCTAAAACACATTGATCCACTGGTGACATTTGCATGTCTGGTCTTTTCCTAAACCACATTGATCCACTTGTGACATTTGCATGTGTGTTCTTTTCCTAAACCACATGGATCCACTGGTGTCATTGCATGTGTGTTCTTTTCCTAAACCACATGGATCGACTAGTGACGTTTCATGTGTGTTTTTTCCAAAAACACATTGATCCACTAGTGATATTTGCATGTGTGTTCTTTTCCTAAACCACATGGATCCACTTGAGTCATTGCATGTGTGTTCTTTTCCTAAACCACATGGATCCACTGGTGAAATTTGCATGTGTGTTCTTTTCCTAAACCACATTGATCCATTGGTGCCATTGTATGTGTGTTCTTTTCCTAAACCACATGGATCCACTTGAGTCATTGCATGTGTGTTCTTTTCCTAAACCACATGGATCCACTACTGACATTTGCATGTGTGTTCTTTTCCTAAACCACATGGATCCACTGGTGACATTTGCATGTGTGTTCTTTTCCTAAACCACATTGATCCACTTGTGACATTTGCATGTGTGTTCTTTTCCTAAACCACATTGATCCACTAATGACGTTTGCATTCATGTTGTTTTCCTAAACCACATTGAACAACTAGAGTCATTGCATGTGTGTTATTTTCCTAAACCACATTGATCCACTTGTAACATTTGCATCTGTGTTCTTTCGTAAACCACAATGATTTAATGGTGACATTACACGTGTGTTCTTTTCCTAAACCACATGGATCCACTGGTGACATTTGCATGTGTGTTGTTTTCCTAAACCACATTGATCCACTAGTGACATTTGCATTTGTGTTCTTTTCCTAAACCACATTGAACCACTAGAGTCATTGCATGTGTGTTCTTTTCCTAAACCACATTGATCCACTTGTGACATTTGCATTTGTGTTCTTTTCCTAAACCACATTGATTCAATGGTGACATTGCATGTGTGTTCTTTACCTAAACCAAATGGATCCACTGGTGTTATTGCATGTGTTTTCTTTTCCTAAACCACATGGATCGACTAGTGACATTGCATGTGTGTTCTTTTCCTAAACCACGTGGATCCAATATAGTCATTTGCATGTGTGTTCTTTTCCTAAACCACATGGATCCACTGGTAACATTTGCATGTGTGTTTTTCCCTAAACCACATTGATCCACTGGTGACATTTTCATGTGTGTTCTTTTCCTAAACCACATTGATCCAGTGGAGTCATTGCATGTGTGTTCTTTTACTAATCCACATTTATCCACTTGTGACATTTGCATGTGTGTTCATTTCCTAAAGCACATTGATTCAATGGTGACATTGCATGTGTGTTCTTTTCCTAAACCACATGGATCCACTAGTGTCACTGCATGTGTGTTCTTTTCCTAAACCACATGGATCGACTAGTGACATTGCATGTGTGTTCTTTTCCTAAAACACATTGATCCAGTGGAGTCATTGCATGTGTGTTCTTTTACTAAACCACATTTATCCACTTGTGACATTTGCATGTGTGTTCATTTCCTAAAGCACATTGATTCAATGGTGACATTGCATGTGTGTTCTTTTCCTAAACCACATGGATCCACTAGTGTCACTGCATGTGTGTTCTTTTCCTAAACCACATGGATCGACTAGTGACATTGCATGTGTGTTCTTTTCCTAAAACACATTGATCCACTGGTGACATTTGCATGTGTGTTCTTTTCCTAAACCAAATGGATCCACTGGTGTCATTGCATGTGTTTTCTTTTCCTAAACCACATGGATCGACTAGTGACATTGCATGTGTGATCTTTTCCTAAAATACATTAATCAAGTAGTGACATTTGCATCTGTATGCTTTTCCTAAAGCACATGGATCCACTTGAGTCATTGCATGCGTGTTCTTTTACTAAACCACATGGATCCAATATAGTCATTTGCATTTGTGTTCTTTTCCTAAACCACATGCATCAACTAGAGTCATTTTCATGTGTGTTCTTTTCCTAAACCACATGGATCCACTGGTGACATTTGCATATGTGTACTTTTTCTAAACCACATTGATCCATTGTTGACATTTGCATTCGTGTTCTTTTCCTAAACCACATTGAACCACTAGATTCATTGCATTTGTGTTATTTTCCTAAACCACATTGATCCACTTGTGACATTTTCATTTGTGTTCGTTTCCTAAAGCACATTGATTCAATGGTGACATTGCATGTGTGTTCTTTTCCTAAACCACATGGATCCACTGGTGACATTGCATTTGTGTTTTTTCCTAAAACACATTGATCCACTTGTGACATTTGCATGTGTGTTTTTTCGTAAACCACATGGATCCACTGGAGTCTTTACATGTGTGTTGTTTCCCTAAACCACATTGATCCGCTTGTGACATTTGCATGTGTGTTCATTTCCTAAACCACGTTGATTCAATGGTGACATTGCATGTGTGTCCTTTTCCTAAACCACATGGATCCACTGGTGTTATTGCATGTGTATTCTTTTCCTAAACCACATGGATCGACAAATGACATTGCATGTGTGTTCCTTTGCTAAAACACATTGATCCACTGGTGACATTTGCATGTGTGGTGTTTTCCTAAACCACATTGATCCACTGGTGACATTTGCATGTGTGTTCTTTACCTAAACCAAATGGATCCACTGGTGTTATTGCATGTGTTTTCTTTTCCTAAACCACATGGATCGACTAGTGACATTGCATGTGTGTTCTTTTCCTAAACCACGTGGATCCAATATAGTCATTTGCATGTGTGTTCTTTTCCTAAACCACATGGATCCACTGGTAACATTTGCATGTGTGTTTTTCCCTAAACCACATTGATCCACTGGTGACATTTTCATGTGTGTTCTTTTCCTAAACCACATTGATCCAGTGGAGTCATTGCATGTGTGTTCTTTTACTAATCCACATTTATCCACTTGTGACATTTGCATGTGTGTTCATTTCCTAAAGCACATTGATTCAATGGTGACATTGCATGTGTGTTCTTTTCCTAAACCACATGGATCCACTAGTGTCACTGCATGTGTGTTCTTTTCCTAAACCACATGGATCGACTAGTGACATTGCATGTGTGTTCTTTTCCTAAAACACATTGATCCAGTGGAGTCATTGCATGTGTGTTCTTTTACTAAACCACATTTATCCACTTGTGACATTTGCATGTGTGTTCATTTCCTAAAGCACATTGATTCAATGGTGACATTGCATGTGTGTTCTTTTCCTAAACCACATGGATCCACTAGTGTCACTGCATGTGTGTTCTTTTCCTAAACCACATGGATCGACTAGTGACATTGCATGTGTGTTCTTTTCCTAAAACACATTGATCCACTGGTGACATTTGCATGTGTGTTCTTTTCCTAAACCAAATGGATCCACTGGTGTCATTGCATGTGTTTTCTTTTCCTAAACCACATGGATCGACTAGTGACATTGCATGTGTGATCTTTTCCTAAAATACATTAATCAAGTAGTGACATTTGCATCTGTATGCTTTTCCTAAAGCACATGGATCCACTTGAGTCATTGCATGCGTGTTCTTTTACTAAACCACATGGATCCAATATAGTCATTTGCATTTGTGTTCTTTTCCTAAACCACATGCATCAACTAGAGTCATTTTCATGTGTGTTCTTTTCCTAAACCACATGGATCCACTGGTGACATTTGCATATGTGTACTTTTTCTAAACCACATTGATCCATTGTTGACATTTGCATTCGTGTTCTTTTCCTAAACCACATTGAACCACTAGATTCATTGCATTTGTGTTATTTTCCTAAACCACATTGATCCACTTGTGACATTTTCATTTGTGTTCGTTTCCTAAAGCACATTGATTCAATGGTGACATTGCATGTGTGTTCTTTTCCTAAACCACATGGATCCACTGGTGACATTGCATTTGTGTTTTTTCCTAAAACACATTGATCCACTTGTGACATTTGCATGTGTGTTTTTTCGTAAACCACATGGATCCACTGGAGTCTTTACATGTGTGTTGTTTCCCTAAACCACATTGATCCGCTTGTGACATTTGCATGTGTGTTCATTTCCTAAACCACGTTGATTCAATGGTGACATTGCATGTGTGTCCTTTTCCTAAACCACATGGATCCACTGGTGTTATTGCATGTGTATTCTTTTCCTAAACCACATGGATCGACAAATGACATTGCATGTGTGTTCCTTTGCTAAAACACATTGATCCACTGGTGACATTTGCATGTGTGGTGTTTTCCTAAACCACATTGATCCACTGGTGACATTTGCATGTGTGTTCTTTTCCTAAACCACATGGATCCACTGGTGTCATTGCATGTGTGTTCTTTTCCTAAACCACATGGATCGACTAGTGACGTTGCATGTGTGTTCTTTTCCTAAAACACATTGATCCACTGGAGATATTTGCATGTGTGTTCTTTTCCTAAACCAGATGGATCCACTGGTGAAATTTGCATGTGTGTTCTTTTCCTAAACCACATTGATCCACTGGTGCCATTTCCTGTGTGTTCTTTTCCTAAACCACATGGATCGACTTGAGTCATTGCACGTGTGTTCTTTTCCTAAACCACATGGATCCACTACTGAAATTTACATGTGTGTTCTTTTCCTAAACGACATGGATCCACTGGTGACATTTGCATGTGTGTTCTTTTCCTAAACCACATTGATCCACTAGTGACATTTGCATTCATGTTGTTTTCCAAAACCACATTGAACCACTAGAGTCATGGCATGTGTGTTATTTTCCTAAACCACATTGATCCACTTGTGATATTTGCATTTGTGTTCGTTTCGTAAAGCACATTGATTCAATGGTGACATTGCACGTGTGTTCTTTTCCTAAACCACATGGATCCACTGGTGACATTTGCATGTGTGTTCTTTTCCTAAACCACATTGAACCACTAGAGTCATTGCATGTGTCTTCTTTTCCTAAACCACATTGATCCACTTGTGACATTTGCATTTGTGTTCTTTTCCTAAACAACATTGATTCAATGGTTACATTGCATGTGTGTTCTTTTCCTAAACCAAATGGATCCACTGGTGTCATTGCATGTGTTTTCTTTTCCTAAACCACATGGATCGACTAGTGACATTGCATGTGTGTTCTTTTCCTAAAGCAGATGGATCCACTTGAGTCATTGCATGTGTGTTCTTTTCGTAAACCACGTGGATCCAATATAGTCATTTGCATGTGTGTTATTTTCCGAAACCACATGCATCAACTAGAGTCATTTGCATGTGTGTTCTTTTCCTAAACCACATGGATCCACTAGTAACATTTGCATGTGTGTTTTTCCCTAAACCACATTGATCCACTGGTGACATTTTCATGTGTGTTCTTTTCCTAAACCACATTGATCCAGTGGAGTCATTGCATGTGTGTTCTTTTCCTAAACCACATGGATCCGCTGTGTCATAACATGTGTGTTCTTTTCCTAAACCACATGGATTCACTATAGTCATTGCATGTGTGTTCTTTTCCTAAACCACATGGATCCACAAGTTTCATGGCATGTGTGTTCTTTTCCTAAACCACATGGATCCACTAGTAACATTGCATGTTTGTTCTTTTCCTAAACCACATGTATCCACAAGTGACATTTGCATGTGTTTTCTTTTCCTAAACCACAGGGATCCACTGGTGACATTTGCATATGTGTTCTTTTCCGAAACCACGTTGATCCACTGGTGACATTTGCATTCGTGTTCTTTTCCTAAACCACATTGAACCACTAGAGTCATTGCATGTGTGTTATTTTCCTAAACCACATTGATCCACTCGTGACATTTGCTTTTGTGTTCGTTTCCTAAAGCACATTGATTCAATGGTGACATTGCATGTGTGTTCTTTTCTTAAACCACATGGAGCCACTGGTGACATTGCATTTGTGTTCTTTTCCTAAAACACATTGATCCACTGGTGACATTTGCATGTGTGTTTTTTCGTAAACAACATGGATCCACTAGAGTCTTTACATGTGTGTTCTTTTCCTAAACCACATTGATCCACTTGTGACATTGGCATGTGTTTTCACTTCCTAAATCACATTGATTCAATTTTGTGACATTGCATGTGTGTTCTTTTCCTAAACCACATGGGTCCAATAGAGTCATCTGCATGTGTGTTCTTTTCCTAAACCACATGGATCTACTATAGTCATTTGCATGTGTGTTCTTTTCCTAAACCACATGGATCCATTATTGACATTTGGATGTTTGTTCTTTTCCTAAATCACATTGATCCGCTGGTGACATATGCATGTGTGGTCTTTTCCTAAACCACATTGATCCACTGGTGACATTTGCATGTGTGTTCTTTTCCTAAACCACATGGATCCACTTGTGTCATTGCATGTGTGTTCTTCTCCTAAACCACATGGATCGACTAGTGATGTTGCATGTGTGTTCTTTTCCTAAACCACATTGATCCACTGGTGATATATGCTTGTGTGTTCTTTTCCTAAACCACATGGAACCACTAGTAACATTTGCATATGTGTTTTTCCCTAAACCACATTTATCCACTGGTGACAGTTTCATGTGTGTTCTTTTCCTAAACCACATTGATCTAGTGGAGTCATTGCATGTGTGTTCTTTTCTTAAACCACATGGACCGCTGTGTTATTGCATGTGTGTTCTTTTCCTAAACCACATGGATCCAATATAGTCATTTGCATGTGTGTTATTTTCCTAAACCACATGCATCAACTAGAGTCATTTGCATGTGTGTTCTTTTCCTAAACCACATGGATCCACTGGTAACATTTGCATGTGTGTTTTTCCCTAAACCACATTGATCCACTGGTGACATTTTCATGTGTGTTCTTTTCCTAAACCACATTGATCCAGTGGAGTCATTGCATGTGTGTTCTTTTCCTAAACCACATGGATCCGCTGTGTCATTACATGTGTGTTCTTTTCCTAAACCACATGGATCCACTTGTGACATTTTCATTTCTGTTCTTTTTCCTAAACCACATTGATTCAATGGTGACATTGCATGTGTGTTCTTTTCCTAAACCACATGGATCCACTAGTGACATTGCATTTGTGTTCTTTTCCTAAAACACATTGATCCACTGGTGACATTTGCAAGTCTTTACATGTGTGTTCTTTTCCTAAACCACATTGATCCGCTTGTGACATTTGCATGTGTGTTTGTTTCCTAAACCACATTGATTCAATGGTGACATTGCATGTGTTTTCTTTTCCTAAACCACATGGATCCACTCGTGTCATTGCATGTGTATTCTTTTCCTAAACCACATGGATCGACAAGTGACATTGCATGTGTGTTCCTTTGCTAAAACACATTGATCCACTGGTGACATTTGCATTTGTGTTCTTTTCCTAAACCACATTGAACCTACTAGAGTCATTGCATGTGTGTTCTTTTCCTAAACCACATTGATCCACTTGTGACATTTGCATTTGTGTTCTTTTCCTAAACCACATTGATTCAATGGTGACATTGCATGTGTGTTCTTTTCCTAAACCAAATGGATCCACCTGTGTCATTGCATGTGTTTTCTTTTCCTAAACCACATGGATCCACTAGTGACATTGCATGTGTGTTCTTTTCCTAAAGCACATGGATCCACTTGAGTCATTGCATGTGTGTTCTTTTTCTAAACCACGTGGATCTAAAATAGTCATTTGCATGTGTGTTATTTTCCTAAACCACATGCATCAACTAGAGTCATTTGCATGTGTGTTCTTTTCCTAAACCACATGGATCCACTGGTAACATTTGCATGTGTGTTTTTCCTTAAACCATATTGAACCACTGGTGACATTTTCATGTGTGTTCTTTTCCTAAACCACATTCATCCAGTGGAGTCATTGCATGTGTGTTCTTTTCCTAAACCACATGGATCCGCTGTGTCATTGCATGTGTGTTCTTTTACTAAACCACATAGATTCACTATAGTCATTGCATGTGTGTTCTTTTCCTAAACCACATGGATCCACAAGAGTCATGGCATGTGTGTTCTTTTCCTAAACCACATGGATCCACTAGTGACATTGCATGTGTGTTCTTTTCCTAAACCACATGGATCCACAAGTGACATTTGCATGTGTGTTGTTTTCCTACACCACATGGATCCACTGGTGACATTTGCATATGTGTTCTTTTCCTAAAACACATTGATCCACTGATGACATTTGCATTTCTGTTCTTTTCCTAAACCACATTGAACCACTAGAGTCATTGTATGTGTGTTCTTTTCCTAAACGACATTGATCCACTTGTGACATTTGCATTTGTGTTCTTTTCCTAAACCTCATTGATTCTATAGTGACATTGCATGTGTGTTCTTTTCCTAAACCAAATGGATCCACTGGTGTCATTGCATGTGTTTTCTTTTCCTAAACCACATGGATCGACTAGTGACATTGCATGTGTGTTCTTTTCCTAAAGCACATGGATCCACTTGAGTCATTGCATGTGTGTTCTTTACCTAAACCACGTGGATCCAATGGTGACATTTGCATTGGTGTTCTTTTCCTAAAACACATTGATCCACTTGTGATATTTGCATTTGTGTTCGTTTCGTAAAGCACATTGATTCAATGGTGACATTGCATGTGTGTTCTTTTCTTAAACCACATGGATCCACTGGTGACATTTCATTTGTGTTCTTTTCCTAAAACACATTGATCCATTGGTGACATTTGCATGTGTGCTTTTCGTAAACCACTTGGATCCACTAGAGTCTTTACATGTGTGTTCTTTTCCTAAACCACATTGATCCACTTGTGAAATTTGCATGTGTGTTCATTTCCTAAAGCACATTGATTCAATGGTGACATTGCATGTGTGTTATTTTCCTAAACCACATGGATCCACTAGTGTCATTGCATGTGTATTCTTTTCCTAAACCACATGGATCCACTGATGTCACTTCATGTGTGTTCTTTTCCTAAACCACATGGATCGACTAGTGACATTGCATGTGTGTTCTTTTCCTAAAACACATTGATCCACTAGTGACATTTGCATGTGTGTTCTTTTCCTAAACCAAATGGATCCACTAGTGTCATTACATGTGTTTTCTTTTCCTAAACCACATGAATCGACTAGTGACATTGCATGTTTGATCTTTTCCTAAAACACACTAATCAACTGGTGACATTTGCATGTGTGTTCTTTTCCTAAAGCACATTGATCCACTTGAGTCACTTTGCATGTGTTCTTTTCCTAAACCACATGGATCCAATATAGTCATTTGCATGTGTGTTCTTTTCCTAAACCACATGCATCAACTAGAGTCATTTGCATGTGTGTTCTTTTCCTAAACCACATGGATCCACTGGTAACATTTGCATGTGTGTTTTTCCCTAAACCACATTGATCCACTGGTGACATTTTCATGTGTGTTCTTTTCCTAATCCACATTGATCCAGTGGGGTCATTGCATGTGTGTTCATTTCCTAAACCACATTGATTCAATGGTGACATTGCATGTGTGTTCTTTTCATAAACCACATGGATCCACTAGTGTGATTGCATGTGTATTCTTTTCCTAAACCACATGGATCGACAAGTGACATTGCATGTGTGTTCCTTTGCTAAAACACATTGATCCACTGGTGACATTTGCATGTGTGTTCTTTTCCTAAACCACATTGATCCACTGGTGCCAATTGCATGTGTGTTCCTTTCCTAAGGCACATGGATCCACAGGTGTCATTGCATGTGTGTTCTTTTCCTAAACCACATGGATCGACTAGTGACATTGCATGTGTGTTCTTTTCCTAAAACACATTGATCCAGTGGTGATATTTTCATGTGTGTTCTTTTCCTAAACCACATGCATCAACTAGAGTCATTTGCATGTGTGTTCTTTTCCTAAACCACATGGATCCACTGGTAAGATTTGCATGTGTGTTTTTCCCTAAACCACATTGATCCACTGGTGACATTTTCATGTGTGTTCTTTTCCTAAACCAAATTGATCCAGTGGAGTCATTGCATGTGTGTTCATTTCCTAAACCACATTGATTCAATGGTGACATTGCATGTGTGTTATTTTCATAAACCACATGGATCCACTGATGTCATTGCATGTTTATTCTTTTCCTAAACCACATGGATCGACAAGTGACATTGCACGTGTGTTCCTTTGCTAAAACACATTGATCCGCTGGTGACATTTGCATGTGTGATCTTTTCCTAAACCACATTGATCCACTGGTGCCATTTGCATGTGTGTTCTTTTCCTAAGCCACATGGATCCACTAGTGACATTGTATGTGTTTTATTTTCCTAAACCACATGGATCGACTAGTGACATTGCATGTGTGTTCTTTTCTTAAAACACATTGATCCAGTCGTGATATTTGCATGTGTGTTCTTTTACTAAACCACATGGATCCACTTGAGTTATTGCATGCGTGTTCTTTTCCTAAACCACTTGGATCCACTGGTGAAATTTGCATGTGTGTTCTTTTCCTAAACCACATTGATCCACTGGTGCCATTGCATGTGTGTTCTTTTCCTAAACCACATGGATCCACTTGAGTCATTCCATGTGTGTTCTTTTCCTAAACCACATGGATCCACTACTAACATTTGCATGTGTGTTCTTTTCCTGAACCACATGGATCCACTGGTGACATTTACATGTGTGTTCTTTTCCTAAACCACATTGATCCACTGGTGACATTTGCATTCGTGTTCTTTTCCTAAACCACATTGAACCACTAGAGTGATTGCATGTGTGTTATTTTCCTAAACCACATTGATCCACTTGTGACATTTGCATTTGTGTTCATGTCCTAAACCACATTTATTTAATGGTGACATTGCATGTGTGTTCTTTTCCTAAACCACATGGATCCACTCGTGACATTTCCATGTGTGTTCTTTTCCTAAACCGCATTGATCCACTGGTGACATTTGCATTTGTGTTCTTTTCCTAAACCACATTGAACCACTAGAGTCATTGCATGTGTGTTGTTTTCCTAAACCACATTGATCCACTTGTGACATTTGCATTTGTGTTCTTTTCCTAAACCACATTCATTCAATGGTGACATTGCATGTGTGTTCTTTTCCTAAACCAAATGGATCCACTGGTGTCATTGCATGTGTTTTCTTTTCCTAAACCACATGGATATACTAGTGACATTGCATGTGTGTTCTTTTCCTAAAGCACATGGATCCACTTGAGTCATTGCATGTGAGTTCTTTTCCTAAACCACGTGGATCCAATATAGTCATTTGCATGGGTGTTATTTTCCTAAACTACATGCATCAACTAGAGTCATTTGCATGTGTGTTCTGTTCCTAAACCACATGGAACCACTGGTAACATTTGCATGTGTGTTTTTCCCTAAACCACATTGATCCACTGGTGACATTTTCATGTGTGTTCTTTTCCTAAACCACATTGATCAAGTGGAGTCATTGCAATTGTGTTCTTTTACTAAACCACATGGACCGTGTGTCATTGCATGTGTGTTCTTTCCTAAACCACATGGATTCACTATAGTCATTGCATGTGTGTTTTTCCTAAACCACATGGATCCACAAGTGTCATGGCATGTGTGTTCTTTTCCTAAACCACATGGATCCACTAGTGACATTGCATGTGTGTTCTTTTCCTAAACCACATGGATCCAGAAGTGACATTTGCATGTGTGTTCTTTTCCTAAACCACATGGATCCACTGGTGACATTTGCATATGTGTTCTTTTCCTAAACCACATTGATCCACTGGTGACATTTGCATTCGTGTTCTTTTCCTAAACCACATTGAACCACTAGAGTCATTGCATATGTGTAATTTTCCTAAACCAGATTGATCCACTTGTGACATTTGCATTTGTGTTCGTTTCCTAAAGCACATTGATTCAATGGTGACATTGCATGTGTGTTCTTTTCTTAAACCACATGGATCCACTGGTGACATTGCATTTGTGTTGTTTTCCTAAAACACATTGATCCACTGGTGACATTTGCATGTGTCTTTTTTCGTAAACCACATGGATCCACTAGAGTCTTTACATGTGTGTTCTTTCCCTAAACCACATTGATCCACTTATGACATTTGCATGTGTGGTCATTTCCTAAAGCACATTGATTCAATGGTGACATTGCATGTGTGTTCTTTTCCTAAACCACATGGAACCACTAGTGTCGTTGCATGTGTATTCTTTTCCTAAACCACATGGATTCACTATAGTCATTGCATGTGTGTTCTTTTCCTAAACCACATGGATCCACAAGTTTCATGGCATGTGTGTTCTTTTCCTAAACCACATGGATCCACTAGTAACATTGCATGTTTGTTCTTTTCCTAAACCACATGTATCCACAAGTGACATTTGCATGTGTTTTCTTTTCCTAAACCACAGGGATCCACTGGTGACATTTGCATATGTGTTCTTTTCCGAAACCACGTTGATCCACTGGTGACATTTGCATTCGTGTTCTTTTCCTAAACCACATTGAACCACTAGAGTCATTGCATGTGTGTTATTTTCCTAAACCACATTGATCCACTCGTGACATTTGCTTTTGTGTTCGTTTCCTAAAGCACATTGATTCAATGGTGACATTGCATGTGTGTTCTTTTCTTAAACCACATGGAGCCACTGGTGACATTGCATTTGTGTTCTTTTCCTAAAACACATTGATCCACTGGTGACATTTGCATGTGTGTTTTTTCGTAAACAACATGGATCCACTAGAGTCTTTACATGTGTGTTCTTTTCCTAAACCACATTGATCCACTTGTGACATTGGCATGTGTTTTCACTTCCTAAATCACATTGATTCAATTTTGTGACATTGCATGTGTGTTCTTTTCCTAAACCACATGGGTCCAATAGAGTCATCTGCATGTGTGTTCTTTTCCTAAAACACATGGATCTACTATAGTCATTTGCATGTGTGTTCTTTTCCTAAACCACATGGATCCATTATTGACATTTGGATGTTTGTTCTTTTCCTAAATCACATTGATCCGCTGGTGACATATGCATGTGTGGTCTTTTCCTAAACCACATTGATCCACTGGTGACATTTGCATGTGTGTTCTTTTCCTAAACCACATGGATCCACTTGTGTCATTGCATGTGTGTTCTTCTCCTAAACCACATGGATCGACTAGTGATGTTGCATGTGTGTTCTTTTCCTAAAACACATTGATCCACTGGTGATATATGCTTGTGTGTTCTTTTCCTAAACCACATGGAACCACTAGTAACATTTGCATATGTGTTTTTCCCTAAACCACATTTATCCACTGGTGACAGTTTCATGTGTGTTCTTTTCCTAAACCACATTGATCTAGTGGAGTCATTGCATGTGTGTTCTTTTCTTAAACCACATGGACCGCTGTGTTATTGCATGTGTGTTCCTTTCCTAAACCACATGGATCCAATATAGTCATTTGCATGTGTGTTATTTTCCTAAACCACATGCATCAACTAGAGTCATTTGCATGTGTGTTCTTTTCCTAAACCACATGGATCCACTGGTAACATTTGCATGTGTGTTTTTCCCTAAACCACATTGATCCACTGGTGACATTTTCATGTGTGTTCTTTTCCTAAACCACATTGATCCAGTGGAGTCATTGCATGTGTGTTCTTTTCCTAAACCACATGGATCCGCTGTGTCATTACATGTGTGTTCTTTTCCTAAACCACATGGATCCACTTGTGACATTTTCATTTCTGTTCTTTTTCCTAAACCACATTGATTCAATGGTGACATTGCATGTGTGTTCTTTTCCTAAACCACATGGATCCACTAGTGACATTGCATTTGTGTTCTTTTCCTAAAACACATTGATCCACTGGTGACATTTGCAAGTGTTTTTTTTGTAAACCACATGGATCCACTGGAGTCTTTACATGTGTGTTCTTTTCCTAAACCACATTGATCCGCTTGTGACATTTGCATGTGTGTTTGTTTCCTAAACCACATTGATTCAATGGTGACATTGCATGTGTGTTCTTTTCCTAAACCACATGGATCCACTCGTGTCATTGCATGTGTATTCTTTTCCTAAACCACATGGATCGACAAGTGACATTGCATGTGTGTTCCTTTGCTAAAACACATTGATCCACTGGTGACATTTGCATTTGTGTTCTTTTCCTAAACCACATTGAACCTACTAGAGTCATTGCATGTGTGTTCTTTTCCTAAACCACATTGATCCACTTGTGACATTTGCATTTGTGTTCTTTTCCTAAACCACATTGATTCAATGGTGACATTGCATGTGTGTTCTTTTCCTAAACCAAATGGATCCACCTGTGTCATTGCATGTGTTTTCTTTTCCTAAACCACATGGATCCACTAGTGACATTGCATGTGTGTTCTTTTCCTAAAGCACATGGATCCACTTGAGTCATTGCATGTGTGTTCTTTTTCTAAACCACGTGGATCTAAAATAGTCATTTGCATGTGTGTTATTTTCCTAAACCACATGCATCAACTAGAGTCATTTGCATGTGTGTTCTTTTCCTAAACCACATGGATCCACTGGTAACATTTGCATGTGTGTTTTTCCTTAAACCATATTGAACCACTGTGACATTTTCTTGTGTGTTCTTTTCCTAAACCACATTCATCCAGTGGAGTCATTGCATGTGTGTTCTTTTCCTAAACCACATGGATCCGCTGTGTCATTGCATGTGTGTTCTTTTACTAAACCACATAGATTCACTATAGTCATTGCATGTGTGTTCTTTTCCTAAACCACATGGATCCACAAGAGTCATGGCATGTGTGTTCTTTTCCTAAACCACATGGATCCACTAGTGACATTGCATGTGTGTTCTTTTCCTAAACCACATGGATCCACAAGTGACATTTGCATGTGTGTTGTTTTCCTACACCACATGGATCCACTGGTGACATTTGCATATGTGTTCTTTTCCTAAAACACATTGATCCACTGATGACATTTGCATTGTTCTTTTCCTAAACCACATTGAACCACTAGAGTCATTGTATGTGTTCTTTTCCTAAACGACATTGATCCACTTGTGACATTTGCATTTGTGTTCTTTTCCTAAACCTCATTGATTCTATAGTGACATTGCATGTGTTCTTTTCCTAAACCAAATGGATCCACTGGTGTCATTGCATGTGTTTTTTCCTAAACCACATGGATCGACTAGTGACATTGCATGTGTGTTCTTTTCCTAAAGCACATGGATCCACTTGAGTCATTGCATGTGTGTTCTTTACCTAAACCACGTGGATCCAATGGTGACATTTGCATTGGTGTTCTTTTCCTAAACCACATTGATCCACTTGTGATATTTGCATTTGTGTTCGTTTCGTAAAGCACATTGATTCAATGGTGACATTGCATGTGTGTTCTTTTCTTAAACCACATGGATCCACTGGTGACATTTCATTTGTGTTCTTTTCCTAAAACACATTGATCCATTGGTGACATTTGCATGTGTGCTTTTCGTAAACCACTTGGATCCACTAGAGTCTTTACATGTGTGTTCTTTTCCTAAACCACATTGATCCACTTGTGAAATTTGCATGTGTGTTCATTTCCTAAAGCACATTGATTCAATGGTGACATTGCATGTGTGTTATTTTCCTAAACCACATGGATCCACTAGTGTCATTGCATGTGTATTCTTTTCCTAAACCACATGGATCCACTGATGTCACTGCATGTGTGTTCTTTTCCTAAACCACATGGATCGACTAGTGACATTGCATGTGTGTTCTTTTCCTAAAACACATTGATCCACTAGTGACATTTGCATGTGTGTTCTTTTCCTAAACCAAATGGATCCACTAGTGTCATTACATGTGTTTTCTTTTCCTAAACCACATGAATCGACTAGTGACATTGCATGTTTGATCTTTTCCTAAAACACACTAATCAACTGGTGACATTTGCATGTGTGTTCTTTTCCTAAAGCACATTGATCCACTTGAGTCACTGCATGCGTGTTCTTTTCCTAAACCACATGGATCCAATATAGTCATTTGCATGTGTGTTCTTTTCCTAAACCACATGCATCAACTAGAGTCATTTGCATGTGTGTTCTTTTCCTAAACCACATGGATCCACTGGTAACATTTGCATGTGTGTTTTTCCCTAAACCACATTGATCCACTGGTGACATTTTCATGTGTGTTCTTTTCCTAATCCACATTGATCCAGTGGGGTCATTGCATGTGTGTTCATTTCCTAAACCACATTGATTCAATGGTGACATTGCATGTGTGTTCTTTTCATAAACCACATGGATCCACTAGTGTGATTGCATGTGTATTCTTTTCCTAAACCACATGGATCGACAAGTGACATTGCATGTGTGTTCCTTTGCTAAAACACATTGATCCACTGGTGACATTTGCATGTGTGTTCTTTTCCTAAACCACATTGATCCACTGGTGCCAATTGCATGTGTGTTCCTTTCCTAAGGCACATGGATCCACAGGTGTCATTGCATGTGTGTTCTTTTCCTAAACCACATGGATCGACTAGTGACATTGCATGTGTGTTCTTTTCCTAAAACACATTGATCCAGTGGTGATATTTTCATGTGTGTTCTTTTCCTAAACCACATGCATCAACTAGAGTCATTTGCATGTGTGTTCTTTTCCTAAACCACATGGATCCACTGGTAAGATTTGCATGTGTGTTTTTCCCTAAACCACATTGATCCACTGGTGACATTTTCATGTGTGTTCTTTTCCTAAACCAAATTGATCCAGTGGAGTCATTGCATGTGTGTTCATTTCCTAAACCACATTGATTCAATGGTGACATTGCATGTGTGTTATTTTCATAAACCACATGGATCCACTGATGTCATTGCATGTTTATTCTTTTCCTAAACCACATGGATCGACAAGTGACATTGCACGTGTGTTCCTTTGCTAAAACACATTGATCCGCTGGTGACATTTGCATGTGTGATCTTTTCCTAAACCACATTGATCCACTGGTAAGATTTGCATGTGTGTTTTTCCCTAAACCACATTGATCCACTGGTGACATTTTCATGTGTGTTCTTTTCCTAAACCAAATTGATCCAGTGGAGTCATTGCATGTGTGTTCATTTCCTAAACCACATTGATTCAATGGTGACATTGCATGTGTGTTATTTTCATAAACCACATGGATCCACTGATGTCATTGCATGTTTATTCTTTTCCTAAACCACATGGATCGACAAGTGACATTGCACGTGTGTTCCTTTGCTAAAACACATTGATCCGCTGGTGACATTTGCATGTGTGATCTTTTCCTAAACCACATTGATCCACTGGTGCCATTTGCATGTGTGTTCTTTTCCTAAGCCACATGGATCCACTAGTGACATTGTATGTGTTTTATTTTCCTAAACCACATGGATCGACTAGTGACATTGCATGTGTGTTCTTTTCTTAAAACACATTGATCCAGTCGTGATATTTGCATGTGTGTTCTTTTACTAAACCACATGGATCCACTTGAGTTATTGCATGCGTGTTCTTTTCCTAAACCACTTGGATCCACTGGTGAAATTTGCATGTGTGTTCTTTTCCTAAACCACATTGATCCACTGGTGCCATTGCATGTGTGTTCTTTTCCTAAACCACATGGATCCACTTGAGTCATTCCATGTGTGTTCTTTTCCTAAACCACATGGATCCACTACTAACATTTGCATGTGTGTTCTTTTCCTGAACCACATGGATCCACTGGTGACATTTACATGTGTGTTCTTTTCCTAAACCACATTGATCCACCGTGACATTTGCATTCGTGTTCTTTTCCTAAACCACATTGAACCACTAGAGTGATTGCATGTGTGTTATTTTCCTAAACCACATTGATCCACTTGTGACATTTGCATTTGTGTTCATGTCCTAAACCACATTTATTTAATGGTGACATTGCATGTGTGTTCTTTTCCTAAACCACATGGATCCACTCGTGACATTTCCATGTGTGTTCTTTTCCTAAACCGCATTGATCCACTGGTGACATTTGCATTTGTGTTCTTTTCCTAAACCACATTGAACCACTAGAGTCATTGCATGTGTGTTCTTTTCCTAAACCACATTGATCCACTTGTGTCATTTGCATTTGTGTTCTTTTCCTAAACCACATTCATTCAATGGTGACATTGCATGTGTGTTCTTTTCCTAAACCAAATGGATCCACTGGTGTCATTGCATGTGTTTTCTTTTCCTAAACCACATGGATATACTAGTGACATTGCATGTGTGTTCTTTTCCTAAAGCACATGGATCCACTTGAGTCATTGCATGTGAGTTCTTTTCCTAAACCACGTGGATCCAATATAGTCATTTGCATGGGTGTTATTTTCCTAAACTACATGCATCAACTAGAGTCATTTGCATGTGTGTTCTTTTCCTAAACCACATGGAACCACTGGTAACATTTGCATGTGTGTTTTTCCCTAAACCACATTGATCCACTGGTGACATTTTCATGTGTGTTCTTTTCCTAAACCACATTGATCTAGTGGAGTCATTGCAATTGTGTTCTTTTCCTAAACCACATGGACCGCTGTGTCATTGCATG